>JAFREQ010000038.1:2733318-4099978 GCA_025331565.1 Holacanthus passer
ATGAAGACTCACCATTTCTCCTTTTGCAACTGCAGGACCAAAAACAGAACAAATAAATAAACCAAACGTCTCTGCCATCGTTTTGAAAAGAGTGCAACACAACTGTGTAAAACCATGGTAGCAGGCAGCTCAGCAATCATAAATGCAAGAAGAGTTTGCTGGTGGAAAACTAGAGGGGGCACTTGTAGAAACAGATGTATATAACAGGTATATACTGTACATTTGGGGACAAATGGGATGAGTTTTTGCTTGAATGTGGGTGGTGGTGTAATCCAAAATTGAAAACTGTAAACAGATCGAGTGCATGATGAAGGTGATGCTCAAAGTAGAGTAGGTGATTCCAACAAAAAGCTGCATCCCTGCTCCTCTCTACAAAGCCCTTGACAAAAAATGCTCTGCTGGTTCAAATCTGTAGTGAAAACTATTTTTTACTGAAGTGCTGTACTCACTGTGATGCTTATAATACTACACTAGATTATTTTTCTCGATGCTGTTTTATACACTACATGTCAGAGGAAAATATGAGTACTTTTATTTCCCAACTATTTTTCCCAGCTGGAGTTTGCTAATTCTGGTTTACATAAACTTATGATCAGCGTATTAAAAATGCAGCATTCAGTTTCAACAGCTGAAACTAAATAATATTTGTTTAGTAGATAAAATTAGCTCCACCTTGACCAGCTTAAATATTAAAAATGATGTTTAAATGTTGGCTATATGCATTAATAATAATACAATAATGTAAGAGTTGCAGGAGGCCTCCAGCTACATAATGAGTACTTCTTTGTTTTAGTTTCATTTAAGAAGAAAATGAATAAGTTTTTTTTTCTTGTCTATCTTTCTTGTCCCATGTCTAACAAATGCACTGGCTGCATTTCATTATAAAACATTTGTAAAGAGGATTTTTGGAATATTTTAAAATCTATAGCAAAATGTGCATAGTACAGTAATGTGAGCAATCTCTTTGAGTAATAAGTAGTGTATGGATTTTGAATTTGAAATTTGGTAATTACAGTTACTAATCCCAGTTACCTTCTCTTACTTTGACATTTGGGGGCTTGTTTGCTGTCTTACCAGGAGTCAGAGCATCAACTGTCAATCAGTGGAAAACTCTGGAACCACTGGCATGAACGTGTATCATAAAATATTGCTTCATAGCTGTACTACTGGTCAAAAACTCCACAAGGTACCTTTAAATAAAGAACCACAAATCCTCTTCATTGGCTGGGATGAGTGAAAATTCACCACAAAAACATGTGTCCTCAGCTGTTTATAGTTGCTACAGTGAGGCTTCATTAAATTTGATGTGGAGAGAAATGTGGCAGTTTTTAATCACAACTTCACTCTTGCTTCACCTGTGTTACTGGTTCTTCTCCTCGAGTTCACAGACTCAGGGAGTGGGAGGTGTGCTCTGTTCATGGCAAATTTCCTCCATCTGCTGCCACAGTGTTAAATAATGCTCTGCACAGATGTGCGCTTTTGTCACAAACTGACAGAGGAACATCTGGCCCTGTGAGACTAAACAAGAAAAGAGCAAACAAGAAAGATGATGTGTTTACTGTCAGTTTAAAGGATGGAGTTGTTACAAGAGCAAGTTGCATTAAATTCTTTTGGCAAGTGAACAAAACCAGTTTTCAATCTGCGTAAAATAAACTACCTCAAGTGCATTTTAATGTCAGGCTCCGGCACGACAGGGGGAGGAGCCGTCACACACACTGAATCACAAATAAGTTGTATCAAAAGCACCACAGATCAACACGTACGTAACAGCTAATTAACAGCCGACTCAGTAGCTCTGTTTACCCTGTCTCACTTCACACACACTCACAAACATCCAGCTGACGGAATTCGGTTCCACATTTTGGGAAATGTACTTATTTGTGTGCTTGCAGAGATACATTAGAAGTGCGCTACCACTCTCATGCGTGTCTGTGCAATAGGAAGCTATAGCCGTCGGTTGGTTAGCTTAGCTTAGCACAAAGACAGGAGACAAGGGGAAATGGCTAGTCTGGCATACAGTAACAAAATCCACTAACTAACGAATCTCCTAAACTCTCTAATTATCATGTTTTATCTCAAGAGTTTAGTACGAAAATCAAAGTATAAAAACAACAAGTTGTGGTCATAAATGTATTTAATCTGTACAAAGACATTTTACAGGGGATTATGTGGCTCATTAACTTCTTGGCTCAGAGCAAATTGTTGTTTTTATGTGAGTTTTTTGTCCAGTTAGATAAATAATGTTTTAACTAGTGGTAGTTTTGGTGGTGCGTGTAGGCATATTTTGCAATGGCTAGCTGTTTCCCCTTGTTTCCAGTCTATGTGCTAAACTAAGCTAACTGGCTGCTTCGTATTTCTACCATTTTAACACCAAAGTTAGGATGTATATACAGGTTTTTAACGCAAGTAAACCCACTAAAAATAGGTGATTGACTCCTTTCACATTGCCAGTAGTTGAGTTTGCCATCCTGTTTTCTTCTGGTGTGTCACATTCAATGTCACAAATGTGCTGGAAAGCAGGAAACAGTAAAAATCAGCATGGAGGCCAGTGACAGTGTTACAGCAGTTACTTTTTATACCTTTTACTTGAGTCTCTCTTTCAAACTCAGTGCAGACTGAATGACGCCATTGCATGTGATCCCATACTGTAAAAAAACAAATGAATGTCCACATGCATCATAGCGTTACGCAAGAAAAGGGGCAGAAATTAGCGTGTCCACCCTGATGTCACGTTTCCATCACTGTCGATTGAAGGTGTAAACACCCATGATTACTGCAGAGTCATTTGACCCAGGAATGAATGCAGATTGAACCCTTTAAAACTGAAGACAAAAGCCAGATGTGGTTGTTAGTGGGGGGCTTTAGTAGAGTACAGACATGAAAGTGGTGTCAAACTTCTCATATAAGTCTCTGCCAGAAAGTGAGTAAGTGTATTTCCCAAAATGTCAAACTACTCCTTTCATACATAGCATACTGTAAAGCTGCTCACACTCACAATCCCTTCCCATCTGTGGCTTTGCAGTTTGACGTGAACGAGAAGACCTATTTCAAGAACATACTCAACAGCATCAAGTTCAACATCAAGCTGTCCGTCAAGAAGATCCACGAAGAAGTGGACAAGACAACGTGAGTGCCATGTCTCCTCATATTACACCGGCCATATTAGCCAGCTATCTCAGCTTACTGACACGTGGTGCAAAGCAATTAAAAAAGGTTAATATATTTGAAATCCAGTCGGGGCTCATGCAGCTGAGGCTCACATCGGACGCTGCACTTCCATCGCTGTGAGTGTGTGTCTCCCTAATATGTTTGACATGCTTAACATGTGTCTGCGTGAATCCCTTTCTAGTTTGACATATTTGTTGATGTGCCTCTAAATTAAACCAACAGATACCAAATCGACACACGCAGCTGGAGAAAATCCATTTGATTTACTTATCTATAGCAGCCAGGCAGCAGCAAAGGGCTGTGGGACATGCAATTCATTTTTCTGAAATACAGCCCCGTTCGCCTGGATTGAGCGATTCTCTGCTATGACAACACGTTACAGTCACATTAGTATTCCAAGGTGCTCAAAACAACTGTATCATTAGCCCACACTCAACGCCCTGAAGAGTTAAGTCACATACTCCCCCTTTATCACCAAAAAGTGAACCTTTCATCACTCACTCTGTCTTGTCACAAGGAAAAAAAAAAAATGACTGAAACACTCCTCCTCCTCCTCTCTGTGTCTGTCTCCCCTCCGTCTCTCTGCAGTCCACGCAGAGCCATCAGTCTTTCACTCCCAGAACAAGGGCATCTTACACTTTCAGAGTTAGTCATTTGGGGGATTTTGTGCCAATCGATTGGTCTGGCTTTAAGTGGATTACCATAAAGGAACTGTCCATGGTTTCGTATGCAGAGAGGAACTTCGGCCGTGGGACCACACACAGTGGATATTTCTCACCATGGGGGTTTAGAGGGAGAGATAGACCGAGGTGTTTGGGATTCTGTGCAGGAACAGGGTGTGTTCAAGTTGGTAGATTGGTGATTTGAGAGTGTGTGTGTGTGAGGGATCCCATCTTTAAAACCCTGTTTGTTTGACACTGTTTTTCTCCTCAGGTGGCTTCTCCCCCCTCAGGCCCTTAATGCCTACTACGTCCCTAACAAGAACCAAGTAGGTGAGTGACTCTTCATTGTACATACTGATATTTATGTTCTCACTGTCATCACACACACACACACACACACACACACACACACACACACACAATCCTTCCTCCATTGCCATTCTGCACCAAGACATGGACCGTGCATTAGTTGCATGCAATTACACCATGTTGCCACCTGTTTTCGACAAGTCAAATGCGACGGCCGCTCAGAAAGCGTCCACCTCCTCATATCATATTCCTTCTCATCGCTCACTTTCTACTTCGATCTCCACCTCACATACTTAATACTTCCCCCTGGAGGAAAAACAAGCAGTAACACCTGCCCAAGTTTTAACAAATCTAGCCTGGTGATGTCATCCCCTCCCTCCCTCTCTCCTCTCCTCGTCTTCTCCCAGGATTGGCCCGCTGTCTGTGTCCGCCTGCCTGCTGGATTAAATCTCTCGCAGAAAAATCAATGGTGCGCTTGCAAGCTGATGCTAGAGGACAGGAGGAGTCAGACAAACAGTCATCAGAGCCCCTCGGGTCATATTTTTTAACCCACACACATTATTTCTCTCACTTATCCCAGCTGCTTCAGTTCTCAGCTCTGTATTCATTTTCACACTATTTTTTCTTTTTAAATTAATATTGCCCACTTAAGCTGTACCTCCATCTCTTTGGCTTCTTTTATTTCATGTCTTGAATCAGGTTCACTTTGGAAGATAAAGAGTTGAGGACAGAGGTTTAATTAAAAGTTGCTCCTGAACGCTGTCAATTTTTTTTTCTCTTCATGTGCAGCTTTATTGATACAGAGTCAGTTTTTACTTTGATTTAATTGGCTCACAGTGACAGTGATAATGACTGATTTCACTGACACTGATAGTGGTGAACCCTGACTGCTTACACGTTAAGCAACATACTTTCAGTGGTTTATTCACACCAAGCGTGAAGCGAATTTTTCCTCACATTACTTACACGAGTCTGACTGCGGGATCATTTGTATTTATTCGCAATTACCAGACTAGTAACACAGATGAGCAACCCACGTTTTTATTCGCCTCAAATAGCCATAATACCCGTACATTAGTGTGTACAGTGTGTGCTTGTGTTCAGTTCAGCCTCTGACTCAGAACTCACCAGAGACTGCGGTTCTTTCTGTTCCCTTCTCTGTACATTCATGAAGTAAAGTTCACTTCCCTTCCAGCCAACAGTCAACATGGACAGAAAGACTAATTACAAACACCCAACAGCAGGGGTCAGCACCTCCGCAGCTCGCTGCTGCAGACAGGTTGAGAAGCAAGAGTGAAGATAAATACAATTTTTAATTTCAAAAGTTAAAAAACAGAAACTCTGAACTCTCCTCCTGCCAGTAAACAGCCAGTCCCTCCACTCCTCCCAGTCCTCCCCAAAGAAGAACTCAACACAAAGCCTGTGATACTGAAGTTATTTGAACTACTAATTCAAATAATTTTCTAGAGGTAAAGTCAGGGCTACACTAAAGTCTTTAGGATTCATCCTCTGGGGACCATGATTGTCAGTATAAAATGTCATTTCAATCCATCCAATATACTTGTACGTATTGAAATGTTGGTGGACCAACCAACCAACATTGTTATTCCCAGATCAGAATGCCTTGCAGTCCAATTCCAAAGATATTTATTTCACAATCATATAAAACAGATAAAAGCAGCAAATCCTCAAATTTGAGAAGCTGGAACTGTGCAATGTTTAACATTTTTGCGTGATACTGGAGATTAAATTATTAATCAGTTATCAAAATTACATTCTTACATTTCTGCATTTTTATTTTGCATTTCAAGAACTCTTTCTCAGTTGAAGTTTATGAGACACAGACAACATGCAATGCTACTGTAAGTGATCATGCAAAGCTCCAAAAGGACACTGGCAGCGGTATGTGGCGATAGGAGATAACTTTTTGAAATTTTTTAAGTTTGAAAGAGTTCAAAAGTTAGTAATGATGTCAATGAAGTAAATGTCTTATTCAGAGTGTATGAGGGTGTGGAAGAGGTTAAGAAGTTTAGCCATCATTGGTAAGTGCATCTTTCCCAGGATGAAGCGAGAATGTGCTGCTATTGAGGAAACTGATTTGTATTTTCCTCTTACTGTGTTTTCTGTAAATGTCCTTGATAGCAGCTGCGCCATAAGATGATAGCAGTGATGTACATTTTTAGATCAACATCCTGGTTAGTGCAGCTTTAAGGCATCTGTGTTTTCCATTTCCTCCTAACGGTCTTTTCCCCCTAAAGGAGACTGCATCAATGTGCAGACTTGTGAAAAAACCTTTTCCTATCCGTACTGAAACCAGAGTGTGTGATATTAATATGAGTTGTATCTGGACATTTCCACTTCCCTCATGTTCTCTCTCTATTTCTCTTCCAGTCTTTCCCGCCGGCATCCTTCAGCCCACTCTCTATAACCCTGAGTTCCCACAGTAAGTAGCCCTGTTCGTGTCCCTGCCTTTCCCTGCTGCATGCTCTGCAGGGAGACCACAACATCACCACAGCCACAACAACAAAGGTCATTAAAGGCTACATTAGTCTGGCAAGCCTCTGCTTCCCTAAAGTCCCAACACACCTGATTAAACCAATTTAACTACCCACCAAGAGCTCAATTACTGAACAAGGTCCTGCTAATGGAACAGGTGTCATTGAGAGGTTGCCTCCCTAAATTTGAGTCCATCGAGTAATTTGATGGCGCATGAAAGTAGATAGACTCCCTGTCTGCCTCTCTGTTCTATTTATCTCACTTGTTCTCATTTCTGGCTTTCAAATAAGCTCTTTGTGATGAGAAATTCATGCGTTAGAGTCACAGCATTATTGAACAAAGCTATTCATAAATTTAAATTAGTCACAAATTTAAATCAGAACACAAATAATTGCTTCTTCAGTTGTACATTTTAGATAGAAGCTCTTATGTGGAGTATTTCATGAGCAATAATGTTTTTTGGAATACATCGTGCAATATTGTGACAATATATAGTGTTCTTAAAGATCTATCACCTTTATGCCAAACAGGGTGGAAAAGCCTTTCAATGAATATTTAAATCTTTATAGCATTAAGCCAATATACTAAAACAATACGTAATATGGAGGCAAAAGACTGCCATAATTATTTGAATCTTTCAGCAACTGAATATCTAATTTTGAAATGTAATCATTAAAGCATACATAATGTTGAACCTTAAATAAAACTAAATTCATTCCACTGAAATATCACTGATCTCCAGGCTTGACTGCGACAAGGCCAATTTAAACAGATATTTTGATTTGACTCATTTTTTAGAACTGAATTGAACTTTAACCAATTAGAATATCATTTTGAATCTTACATTTTCTGACTGGAACTGTGAACACAAAAAAATACGTTTAACTGAAATAAATCTTTTAAAATTGCAAAGTTTGAAACAGACTATTGCAAATTTATAAGAGAATTCAGACAGATCATTTTGAAAGTAAAATATTTCAGTACTATAAATTCAGTGGTAACATTAAGTATTTAGTAGTGATTCTGGCAGTTATTTGCTTCCACTCCTTACTCTGATTAATATAAACATGTCTTTCTGAAATAAAACCCAACCCAAGATGCCACACTTCCGAAGCATTGGTCTTGAAAATTACAAATCTGACCAGATATTCAAAAAGAGTTGTCAGTATAGTTTGTATATACCATGTAACATAGGAGGAAAAGCACGTGTTTCTAATAAAATTAATGATGGTTCTGTTCTACTCAGAAGCAGCTAAATGGAATTCAGCCATCATTCATTGTATTATTCACACCTGTGCTTTTCCTACTGCAACATGTCAAACTGTCTGTGACAAAGGCCTTTAAAAGGTTCTGTTGGCTCAACACATCTGCAAAAAAAAAAACTCACTGCACTCTATCCTTTTCTAATCTTTGCTCTCGAGTTAATGCTTTACAACTGGGTATAATTTATATTACTGCTTCATTTATCATAAACCATAAATTTATTACCATAAATTTATAGTTTGACTTCCTACCTTCCAGACCACACCTGCTTTCCTTTCTTTCTTTCACTCACCTCATTCATTCATATATATATATATATTATTATATATTTCCATGGTTATGCAGTGAAAAATGAGAATAAATCTAGAAAAGAACATTGTAAATTAAGAACATTTAAATGACTTTTTCTATTAAAATGACTGGCAGCTTAACTCCAAACATCAGACGTAGGAGTTTCCTTGAAGACACCAACAAGAGATTCTTTCAGCAGGGTTTTTTTTACCATTTGCAACTGAATAAAACTTTAAGAATAAAGAAAACTAATTGTTTACAGTGATGGCTTACTTGGCGTGCAAGTTAATTTTCATAAAATACTGGCATGAATTAAAACGAAATGGCTGCCTGGAAGGTAGGAAATTATTCCAAAACATGTTTGGTGTGGTTTAGAAAAATGGTTAGTAAGGAACTAAAGCACTGCAGGACTGAGGAATGTGCAGGTAAAATATTTTTTCCACTCCACTCAACATACCTTTTGTTAACCAAAGCATTCACTGAGGAGCAGACCTACTGCTGCCAGTATTGAGTATTATTCTAAGCCAATACGTACAGCGCAGTCCAAATATCTGTAGCTCCTGCATGCAGACCAACTCCACTGAGAAACCACACACATGCACATACACAAACACACACACTCCTCAATTAGCAGTTTGTGTACCCAACATTAGCTAACACTTCTATGTCTTCATTAGAGGTGATCTCCACTACTTCCACTACCTGCCGCCATGCATGCTAATCAATATTAATTAATGATGAAGTAAAGTGTGTGTGTGTGTGTGTGTGTGTGTGTGTGTGCCTGTCCCCTTGAAGTTATTACCGCAGTAGCCCTAACCTCCCATAAACTCTCGCTCTCTCACTCCCACACACACACACACACACACACACACACACACACACACACACACACTTCTCCACTATCACGTCAAGTATAATGAAGCTTCAATCAGCCAGTTAGTTTAGCGGGGGAGTCAGGCCCAGTGTGAGGCAGCATATCGACTAGCTGTCAGAAAGTCATTTTCAGACGTAGCCATGTGAATAGCCCCAAGTCTGCCCTCTCATCGCTCTCTATATCTGCATGTGCTGCAAAGACAGCAGTCTAGCTCGACCCAGGGTCAAGGAGAGGTGGAGCGACCCGTTGTTTTTTGGAGGCAGGGGCAAATGTGTGGGGGGGTATACGCAGGTTGTGGGCCAGTGGGTGATTGCACAAGGTTGGGATGTGTCACAGGGTGCTGTATTTACAAATAATAATTGCCTCATTCGTCCCCTTGGGGAATTTCATCTTTTCACTCTGATTAGTCATTTTTTTTCTTACTCACACACGAAGGTCTGAACACACACAGAAACCTATACAGATGCAATTGATGTAGAGAATTGTCAGAGCGATGGGTCTGCTGCATAGCGCAGCACCCTGAGTGGTCTGGGGTTAGGTGCCTTGCCCAAGAGCACCTGCAGTGTCCCGGAGGTGAACTGGCACCTCTCCAGCTACCATTTCAACTCCATATTGACAGAGTCCATGCTGGATTCAAACCAGCCACCCTCCAGTCCCCAAGCCGAGTCCTTCTGGGGACTGAGTTACTGCCAACCCAAATTTCATTTTTTTTTCACTTGGGAAATTAAGACTTATGCTCACACTACAGCTGAAAGATCCCAGATTTTTTTTTCCTCACATGTGAAATGGATATCTGATGTTTTCTAATCAGTGTGAACAGAAAAATGTGGCATTCAGCTTCATTTTATTCAATACGAATCTGAACCGCATGGATCCAAAATGAGACCCCAGGTGCAACTTGTACTTTGTGTGGCCAGGCTGAGCAGAATTAGCAATGTGGACAATGGGACAAAGAGACAAAGAAAGCCACAGAGCTGACTGTAATGAGACACCTCAAATCAGTCAAAAGGCATATCCCTTTGTTCTTAAGTGAGTGGATGTGCATACAGACCAAACTTTGAGTATCTCTAAAGAGCAAGTAATGCAAACACACTATAATAGTCAATTGTCAATACCCCTAATGTGTATATCATGTTTTAGACCTTTGAGGAATAGCTTGACATTTTGGGAAATTTGCTTTTTCCCTTTCTTTCTGAGAGTTAGATGAGAAGATCAATACAGCTCTTATGTCTGACCGTTAAATTTGAAGATAGACCCAGGAGATGCTTATCTTAGCTTAGTTTAATTTAGACTGGAAGCAGAGGGAAACAGCTAACCCAGCTCTGTCCAGAGTTAACAAAATCCAACCAACAAGCATCATTACAACGTTGCAGCAGCAAAATACCTAAGTGTATTCAGTTGATCA
Organism: Holacanthus passer; assembly: GCA_025331565.1. Lineage (NCBI taxonomy): Eukaryota > Metazoa > Chordata > Actinopteri > Pomacanthidae > Holacanthus > Holacanthus passer. The sequence goes on from JAFREQ010000038.1 coordinate 2,743,787, forward strand.
AGGGTGTGTTTTATTGCGTATGAATTCAATCTTCCGTGAGGAAAATTAACATGTGTGTACATCCTCTTTCAAAGGTTCATAGTCCTGCTTTACATTGAGGCAATTCAAGACTTTTTTAAGCACCTGTAGATAATGTTCCATATTTCTCCTTCCTGCTGCCAGGTCTCTGAATTATGGAGGAATAGGAGCTATCATTGGCCATGAGCTAACACATGGATATGATGACTGGGGTAAGAATGGCAACCTCTTCAGCTATAATCCATTGCAACAATGCTCATACACCCATAAGTTTTCACCATTTTGTACACCACTGTACTACCACAATTGCATTGAACTACTTTATTTCACAGAAAAAGCAAGGATTTCTTGGTGATTTGTGTCATTCTATAGGATGCCCACAACTGTACAGCAAAGACTGTTTTGAGCCGCAATCTCTAACTTTCATTTCCAGTCTAAAGTGCTGCCCTTTAAGATACATCAAAATAATTAATAAGGGTGTAAAATTTCCACATGCTGGAATAACTTTGAGTGTGACTGGTAGGATTGTGCACTACCAGCTTCTTTGGCAGATAGTCAGCCATCATTTTTATTCTACAAATTTAGTTGGCTGGAAAAGCAGTTCAGTTGGCTCTTGAACTGGATGCATCAGCCAAGGTCAACCCTGGGTTTAACAACATTTAGCCTCCTAATGGTTTAACTCCCACAGCTACAAAAAGTGTAACAGATGACATGCTGGGCACTTCTTTGGACTGTGAAGGAAAGTTGCAGATCGTGTTGTCTCCGTGCTAACACTGCCCCCCCTGCCCTTTTGCCCCTCGTCTTAGTGATGAAATGGTTCATGTCCCTAGGGGGCCAGTACGACCGCCTCGGCAACCTCAAACAGTGGTGGACAGAGGAATCCTACAGAAAGTTCCAGACCAAGGCTGAATGTATTGTCAACCTCTACGATAACTTCACGGTTTATAACCAGAGGGTGGGCCTGCACACACAGACACACACAGACAGACACACACACACTGCAGAAGACCTTACTTGTACATAAAATCTTTACAATAGCATCACATAGATATATGGGTTGCTGATATTTTGGACTGATATTAGGTTTATATTGAAAACAATATGTCAGAAAGTCAGTGTCCTCCTCTAATATGACGCAGCTTGATTTATTAGTATTTCTGATTTGATCAATACTACTCTGGTTGTCTGTGGTAGACTTCTGCAATATTTGGTTCTGATTACAGATATGCATGATTACATGTATGTTTACTTGGGAGTACTAACCAGCCAAAACAGTTGTTTATGTGTCAAAGTCATTAAGTCTTATCTTAGTCTCAATAACCCTGATGTCATCAGGATGTCATCAGAGTTATCTCAGATTACAAATTGGTAACAGAAAGCCTGTATTACACATTTACCCAGGCAGGGAAGTTCTAGCAAAAACACTATTGAGTTGTATTATGGAATGTATAGAATCCATGGTTTGGACTTTATTTGGCCACTACCAGGAAGTAAAAGAATATTTCAGCTTCTTCTGCTCCAATTTTGACAATTCTGTTTTACTCTCCCAGAGTCCTCTAAGTCCCACATAATGACAATTTTAATAGATTAATTGGAGGGTTTTGTAGTGTGATTTCAGCAGCTTTACCACCCTTGTAAAACACTGAATATTTGAATTTTGGGAGATATGCTTATCTCTTAGAAAGCGAAGCCAAAATGTAGAACTTTTCTATTAAAATGACTGAATCATAAGACTAGGTCAGCAAGAAGCAATTTCACTGAAAAAATACTGGTATTTGTCATTGGCCTTTTAATCTCACGCCAGATCCTAGGTTGAAGTACAGTAGATCTTGTACTTGTCTGTACTCTGCTGTATGTGTCCAGGCAGAGATGTTAAGACCTGTCAGTGTTTCAGACGTGTCTTATTCGTATGTCTAGGTGAATGGTCGCCTGACACTGGGAGAGAACATAGCAGACATGGGAGGACTCAAGCTGTCATACTATGTAAGTAATATTTGATGCCATCATTGTTCAAATACTCTGGCTATGTAGCTTCACAAAATCTCAATATTAACTTTCACTCTATCAGTATATAGCACCTCTGTCCACTTTCTCTCGAAAATCAGTCTCTTTATTCTTCATAAACTACTCTGCTTTATTTGCATGAAAGTAAAGAGCAGAAGTGCCCCTGAATCAAGATAAACATTTTTACTTGAATTCCCCTTCTCTGCTTTTGCATCTGTGTGTGTGTGTGTGTGTATGTGTGTGCTGCATAATATTAAAGCAAGGAGTGTATTGTGCATGCAGAAACAAAGTGTAAAGGGAATGAGTGAATGCTTTTAAATAAATAATATCAAAATGCAACAATAGTGTCATAATAGTCATGTCAATCAGTTAAATTGGCTGAGGCAAACATAATTAAGTTTGCATCACATTTCAGGGATTAGCAAAAAAGGGAGAATGTAAATGTCCCATTTGGTTTCAGATCTTAATTTGGACATAAGATGAGAGATCATAATTTCATTTGTATCTCCTGTCTTTCATTATTCACTCCCTCCACACGCCTTCCTCTCACTGTCCAGGCGTATCAGAAGTGGGTGAGGGAACACGGCCCAGAGAGGCCCCTGCCTGGCCTCAGATACACACATGAACAGCTGTTCTTCATTGCCTTTGCACAGGTACTACAGAAGCCTCCCAAAAGTTTCACACTACTGTCTTTCATTACATTTACATGTTAAACCATTTTAGCCGTCACTCACAGCTGGAGCGGCTGATCTCAGAGAGCAGGTAGGAGTTCTATATTATCCCAGCATTAGCTGATGGATGCATTAACCATTGGAGGGATCACAAAAGCAGTGTTGATGACAGCGCCGTGGCTCTAAGCACTAGACCACCCCTGCTCCTTGTAACTATTACGACCATCATTGAAATTCAATGGTTTCATTGAAATTCATGGCTTAATGTAACGGTCCCAAATCTAGATGCACTTTTAATGCAATTTGCAGTGTTTTAGCCCATTTTTTAAATTCTTGCCAGAGGGAAGTGACATAAAAATCATGCATATGTGCGTGCACTCGTTTGAAGTGTCACATGTGTATGTCCAGGGTGAATAAAAAGCATAATTTTGAGCTGTGAGGCAATTCAACCACCTTTGTGTTCACCTAAAATTAATGCGGTTCAGTCTTTACCTGTGCACAGCAGGCCAGCACACTTGCTTTTTAAACTCTTAAATATCTACCAGCAGGGCAGCCAGTAGTGAAAGAAGTACTGAGATCCTTTAAAAATCCTACTAAAGTACAAGTATAGGATCATTAAAATGTACTTAAATTATTAAAAGAAATTGTTTTTAAGAAAAATGGCTTGACTGACATTATTATATATAAAATTAAAAGATTGTTACTACTAATAAACTAGTTTGGTGGGCCCCTTCAAAAGGTCACAAGATAAATCTAAGGGGTTGTGAGATGATCATTGGGGTAGAGAAGAGGGGGAAAAACACTAGATCTGCTACACAAGTTTGTATTGTGAATTTTAGGACTTCTCTAAGATTTGCTTTTTGCGAAATGTTGTTGAATAATTCGATATCTTTGGACCTCAAACAGTTATTTAAATGAAACCATCTGAGAAGTTTAGAGGGGGAAAAATGCTCTTTGATGAAACTGCTATCAACTCACATCTAAATGATGACAAGGGGCTCCAACTGCTTTTTTGTAAAGGGTCGCCAAAAAAGTCAAGAACCGCTGGTTTTGATCGTGAAGCAATGCATTTCATAGGCTTATTGTATCTGTTTTCATGTACAATCTTATCTGAAAAGTAACTAGTATTTATAGCTCTTAAAATAATTGTAGTGCAGTTGAAAGTAAATATTTCCCTCTGAAATGTAGCGGAGTAGAAGTATACTGTATCTGAAAATGTAAATACTCAAGAAAAGTACAAGTACAGTACTTGAGTAAATGTACTTTGTTACTGTAAGACGGTCCCTTCTCACTCGGGGCCGTCCTGCTTTGGCTGAATTGTATCCAGGTTGGCTCACTGTTGTGTTCATGCTTCTCTTTTCAGAACTGGTGTATGAAGAGAAGGTCACAGTCCATCTACTTACAGCTGCTGACTGACAAACATGCACCAGAGCACTACAGGTACAGCATACATACTCATAAATACACACAGAAAGTTTTAAGAAAGAAATAACTGCAGAATAATCTTCTATCCCAGGATATCCAAAATAAATGGCACATCTATATACAGTTAGAGTGCACAGCCAGTGGCAGAAACATGCTCATTTCCTGTGAAATAAATTCCTAAATGCTACACTTGCATTATGACAGAACTGCATGCAGTTGCACAAAATATGGTACACACATACACAGGCACAAATGATTCATGATCTCCGCATTACTATTGGATGTTCCTGTGTTTCATTTCTCTGCAGAGTGATTGGCAGTGTGTCCCAGTTTGATGAATTTGCCCGTGTTTTCCACTGTCCTAAGGGTTCCCCAATGAACCCTGTGGATAAATGCTCCGTATGGTGACCTCTCTGCCCGCCTGTTGCCCTTGGGACGAACTTCATCTTCACAGCCCCCACGCACACACACAACCTGTCCTACATCACACATTCATCAGAGCCAACAGGATGATACAGGAAGGAAATGTAGCTTTTCAACATTATCAATACACATGCTTTCAATTAGGAAAGTTTACACCATTGTCCATTGTTCTAACTAATCTAACGCATCACATGACCATTCATCATGTACATATATATTATTTGATTATATATTTTTCTATGTCTAAATTTATTTTCTAATCATCTATTTTTCTATTTTAGCAGATATATCACATACATTAAGTGTATGATTCATAAGATATTTGGTTTTAATTAAGCAACACGTTTCCTCAATTGTTTCTCTTCTTTGTAGCATCAACTATAAAAACTTCAGCAGATCAGAAGATTAAAGATTGGCCGCAACAGTGATTTCGGTCCCTAATGTAAACTGGACAAGGACCAATTAAAAATGAACTGCGATCAGTAGCATCCTTGTGCCTGGCAAAATGTTATTTCAATTTGGTATTGGAGTCTGATTTGTGTCGCAATGCTGCGCTCTCATGGCTGCAGAGAGTAATGGTCACTGTTCAACCACCATGACTGTTGTATCGTTTGCCTGCATTGGTCCTCTTGTTACTGTGAGTGTTTGTACGGTTTTTAAGATTTGTCAACTTTTTTAAAAAAAAAAGGTGGACTGGATGTTTTTTCTCAGGATTTGTAGCAAAGTGCAGCGCCAAATGGAGGATCTTTGTGTCTCTATCTACATTCAACTCTTCAGCCTACAGTACAATCACAAAGGAGCTCGTATATTCATCAAGCATTGGATGAAAAAAGAGAAGAGAAGAAGAGAAGTTTTTCCTCACTGGATTTCACAGCATGGGCAACAGCTTCACCCTATTTGATGAGCTGATTTGAGAGTCTTCTCTGTTGCAAATGGGGGAAGCTTTGCTGTTGGATTATTCATCTTGAAAACACTTATCTTTGTGTTTTCTGATGAACTCTGAATGATCTTACACAAGCCGGGTGAGAGGGACAGCGCCAGGTCATATCATACAGTAGCCTATATTCACAGTTAACTCACCAAATAACAGAAGCCAACACTGTACAGAAGAAAGTGCAACTATGGTAGATGGAGTCATACATTTGTATGCAGTGTTATTTTAAAAAATTACTTTTGTATATCAATCTGTTGGTACAAAAAATAAGAAACTTTGTACAGTGGAGAAGTATATCAGATGTTATGGTTGTATAGTTTGTTTTGATGAGAGTGCATGTTTCCCTCCTGACCATCATTAACTTCTGATCAATATATGTGGAGGATATCACACACACACATACACACATACATCTGACTCTACAGCTGCTATTTCACACGTGGCTGCTATCTCTTCCTCTCTGTTGGTCACTGTTTAATGTTTGAATAAATACAAAGGATCACTGTGTGTGTTGCTCTGTCCGTGTTCAGGCGTGCGTGCATGTGTGAGATACGTTACTTCTGTATGTGTCGCTTATTATCAGTGTGATTGTGTTATCAGCTGTGTCCTCACAGGCTTGGATCCTCCAGTGATGGGAGCCAGCTCTCTCTTGGCCTCCCAGCGTTGGATGGTCGAAGTCCACCTCTCCCACTCCGCCTCCCTTTTGTGTAAAACCTGCAAAAGCCAGCAGGAATCAGACAACACATTTACAACACAACAACAAGCTGTGCAAACCAGGGAGGTCTTTCATAAAACAAGATCACCAGTTAAACCAGTCACAATTAATCAACCATGTTCACAATCTTAGTTCATCATGTAAACATTTACTAATTAGCACCTAACAAAGTCCAGCTGAGGCTGAAGGGAATGTTATTAGTATTGCATGTAATTTAGCATCATTGGACAAATTAAAAGTGTGAAATCAGAGGATCCTCAAAGGTATTACAATTCATCCTCACGAGACAATGAACATAATAAATATTGAGGTAATCCAAGTGTTGTTGAGACATTTCACTAAAAACCATCTAGAAGAAAAGTCAGGGGATCACCTAAGTCAGCAGGATTTACCATGTGGATCCCCACATGGTAAATCCTGCATGAAAGTCTGCTCAAAATTGCATGGCAATCCCTCTGTTGTTTGTTGAGATATTTCAGTCTGGATCAAAGTGATGGACAGACAGACATTGGCATCCAAACAGCCATGCCATTAGTGTGGAGGAGCAGACAGCCTGTCTGAAGCTCTTCAAACTGTATTTTCACACAATGGAGGTTACCAAACCAAGCAGCATAATCAAAGATAGAGGAGCTTAGTTTCTAGAGAACGCTAATATCTTCTTACTATCAAAGCCTGGCTTAGGTCCTGTTTGGTACTTAAAGATGGTAAAGATGTTTAAAGTCATGTTCATAGCTCAAAATCTTTCACACAGATTTTACAACAAAATCCACGATGACATGATTAAAGGCAGAGCACTGAAACAAACAGCTAATAAGAGAGTTCAGAGGGGCTGAGTTCATCTCTACTTGTGTCAAAGCCTGAGTTCACAGCTGGTCTTACTACATGCTGCCAAGAGTTCTCTTTTGCTTTGTTAATGGAAGTGATGTCTGTTTTTGCTGTTGGTTTAAAAATGCCATGGGGAGCCAAATAAGTGCTGCTTTTTGCCAACATCGTAGTTTTGTCTTTATATGTTTGTTATGTATCATCTATATCTCCAAGTCATGAACAAGCAGTTCCTAAACCTACCGAAACCTCACTTGTTAAACAAGGTGCCCCAGGTAAATGCTTCTACTTCCTGGCTGACCAAAGAGGCAGTATTGGTCTGACCAATTTTTAAACTCTTGAACTTTCTATGTACTGTAATGCAACAAGATTCAAAACCTAAATCTTATAATAAAATCACACATCATAACCTCAGCAAACTGCCACCTTCACATATTCAGGTCCACCGAAGTACAGTTCCTTCTAAGTTTGAACCCAGAAGAATCCAATTCTACCCATCTGTAAAGTACCTTGTGTTTGTCTACCACAGGAGTCTTCTCCATACAGCTCTATGAGCCAATCCTGTTTTAATAACCTATTTAGCCTGCTGGAGTGAAGCCACTTTATTACAGCTGCAGTCTTGAATCAGTTTTAATACACTGAGAATTTCAACTAATGATAGTTTTCAGAGGTGCAGGACATCTTTTATAAATGTTTTTAAATATGGCTAATCTTTTTCTTCAAGTAAAAACCAAAATGTCAGCTTTTCAGAAAGTAAAAAAGTTTTGTGTATAGCTTGCAGACAAAATCACTTTTTTCTAAACCCACTGGTGGACAAATCAATTGAATACACTACTCATTTAGATCGTGGGTAAACGATTTGAGTCAGATGCATTTGATTGAGAACATCAATAGCTATATTTGCAACTGAAAATATCCCCCACGATCCTCCATTAGAATTGCTTTTGGAGATCAAAGTGCTTTACAGAGACATTAAATGATGGGATTATTCGAATCAAATATAAACACGGAAATGATCAAATAACAGGCATACATAAGAGGATGCAAGTAAATTAATAAAAGCATGGAATGCCTTGATCAGATCATAACACAAACAGCATTGCGCAAAGAACAATAAAATACAAAGACAAGTTTTAAAAAGCTATCAATGGAGAGGGAAGATCTAATTGTTAGTGGTAAACCATTCCACAATTCAGGGACAACAACTGAAAAGGCGAATTCACCTTTGGTTTTCAAGTGGGTGCGTGGAATGGAGAGCAGTGATTTGTCACCAGATCTGAGGGGTCGGGATAGGGGGTGAGTAGTTCAGAGATTACATCTGGTGCCATTCTATGCAGTGCTTTGAAAACAAAAAAATTTAAATCATTCTGTCATTCATTCTCACTGGTAACATAAAGAGAGGCTAGTAGAGGGGAGATGTGGTCTCTCTTCTTAGTAGGAGTGAGGAGTGTTTTTGCTGCATTTTGAACCAGCTGCATGCAAGATAGGGCTAACTGATTGATTCCTACATGGAGAGAATTGCAGCAGTCAAGGCAAGAGGAAATAAAAGTGTGAAGTGTAGTTTCCAAATCCTTTAACCTTTAACAGACAGGAAGGATTTTTGTAAGTGATGGAAGCCAGTGCTGAAAACTGAGTTCAGTTGTTTACAAAAATTGTAACCAGAATGAAAGATAACACCAAGATTTCTTGTGTGGGACAGGAGTTGTCTGCAGGGCCAAAGATTGGAACCTAGTTGTATTCTGGTTTAGTGAAAGGAAGTGTTTTACCATTCAGGATTTTCCATTGTCAGTGTAATTTAAAAACAGTTAACAATGCATGGATCATGAGGTTTCAGGTACAGCTGGGTGTCGTCAGCATAACAATGGTAGAAGATATAATTTCTGAAATAGGCCCCAAAGGAAGCATACAGTGGCATTAAAAGGTTGAGCACCCTGGTCAAAATTTCTGTTACTGTGAATAGTTAAGTGGGTAAAAGATGAACTGATCTTACATACAGATAAAGATGAAACATTCTCTTCAACACTCTAAGCAAGATTAGGGTAATTTTTTCTCGTTTTGTACAATCTTAGAGTGAAAAGGACCATGCAAAAGTTTGGGTACCCCAAGGGGTTTGGGCTCTCATAACTTTTACCAAAATCTTAGACCTCAATTAGATTGTTAGGGCTATTGTTCACAATCATTGTTGGGAAAGGCCAAGTGATGCAAATTTCAAAGCTTTATAAATCCCAACAATCAGCAGCCATGGGCTCCTCTAAACAGCTGCCGAGCACTCTGAAAAGAAAAGAAAAAAAACACCTCTCTAACTGTTAAGCACCAGGGTGGATCGAACATGCTTTGTGCTTGTGTTGCAGGCAGTGGCATAAGGAACATTTCACTGGAAGAGGAAGAATGGATTCAATTAAATACCAGCAAATTCTGGAAGCAAACATCACACCGTCTGTAAAAAAGCTGAAGATGAAAGGAGGATGGCTTCGACAACAGGATAATGATCCTAAACATACCTCAAAATCCACTACAGAAAGAGCACAAAAGAGCAGTGCGTGCACACAAGATGGCCCAGGAATCTCACAGCACTAGAAGCCTTCTGCAGGAAGAATGGGCGAAAAAACCCCAAACAACAATTGAAAGACTCTTAGCTGGCTACAAATAGTGTTTACAAGCTGTGATACTGCAAAAGGGGGTGTTACTAAGCACTGACCATGCAGGGTGCCCAAACTTTTGCAAGTCCTTTTCCTGTTTTGTTATTTTTAAACTGTAAAGGTAATAAAAAATTAATCTTCCTTAAAATATTAACTATTAAATATTAGCGACATTTGATCTTTAACTTTATGCTTTTTGGATATCAGATCATCTTTTACTCACTTAGCTCTTCACAGTAACAGAAATATTGACCAGGGGCCCCCAAACGCTTTTGCATGCCTCTGCATATAGAGAAAAAATAAAATAGGGCCAAAATGGATCCTTGTGGTAAGGAGGAAAACAGGAGGCATCTTAGTCCGGAAAGAGATCAATTTTCATTTAAATGAAAAAATAAAACAAAAATTAGCGTGAATGTCGCCTTGGAGGTAGGATTCAAACCACTAAGGCCTAGTCCCTGAATGCCAACAGCATGCTTAAGGCTCCTCAAGGGACTGCATTGAAGGCAGCTGAGATATCTGAAAGAATTAAAATAGTGTAATTTCCTGAATCTAAGGACAAGAACAAATCATTTGTCTCTCTCAGGAGAATGGACTCTGTGCTATGGTGCATCCTAAAACCTGACTGAAATTCATCCAGTATGCTGAATTTGTCCAAGAAGCATATGAGTTCAGAGAAAAATACTTTTTAAAGAAGTCTGGATAAAAACAAGAGCTTTGAGATTGGTTGGTAATTAATATGAACAGATGGATCTAAGTTTTATTAGAGGGTGGGTGACAGCGAATTTAAAGCAAGCTGGGCCAGTGACCAGACAGCTATTAATTATTGATAAAATACTAGAACCAACAGTGTCCAGCACTTCCTTAAGTAGTCAGGAATTAATGTCTAGTTTTAGCCAGACAGTATCTCAGATGGTGAAACAACTTGGAGTTTCTTTCTCCATTTAAACTCTTTTCACTTGCCTAACCACACAAATTATTACTTTTCTAAGTTTGTATGAGGCAGCTGATTCAAAAGTATTGATGCAAGTGCAATTGAATATTGTGCCCAGTTCTTCTGTGCCCACACCAGCAGGGGGGGGCTTTAACGAGAGTAACAGAGAAAGCACCTCAAAACTGCCTGGCAAAAGATCCAGACAAACATTACCTTTACCTTGAACCAAAAGAAAGCCAAAACAAGAGAATAGGATGAACAACAGCTAATCCTACATCAAGATGTTAGGAGTGGAATGGAGAAGAAAATCATGTGAAATGAGACATTTTGAAGACATATACGTACCTGCTGGGAGTCCATCTTCACCTCCTGGAGCTTGCTGTCCTCCTTCTCTTGCAGATTCCTGATGCTCTGTTTAAACCTCTGTTGACACAGCAAGTTCACAGTAACAAAAACATCCACTTTTATGCCAAAGGATTTTTCCTTCTATCCAATCTCTGTATTAGGATTAAACAAGAAAGGTTTTATTAAGGACAATACAAGCCCCTGGTATTATAATCAATATTCTAAATTAATGCTTTCAAAGGCTGTTCTTTTGTGGCAATATTCAACAGCTTCAAATCCGAGCTGTTAGAGAATTTAAGAATAATGATAAAAAGTTAGTGTCTCCTCCAGAATTCTAATCTTGTCAGGTTGGAGAAGACTGAAACTACATTTTGACCATAATGAGAAAGTCTTCACTGAACCACATTAAATCATTTTAGGTGATATCATCAGTTGTGATTCATGACTCAACGTAGCAAATGTAGGAAGGAAAAATGCTCTTCAACATCTTTATTATCACTGTGTGTAGGGTGGAATAACATTACCTCAACTTCCTGAGAGTTGTCCTGTAAGTCACTGCTCTTCTGCTGCTGCCTCAGCTGCTTCTTCTGCTCTCTTATACAAGTCACCCGACCTGGTTGACGAGTCCTTAACTGTCATTTTTAGCTAAGCAGAGAAACGGAGAATTCACAAAAGGCACATTGATGAATCAATAGCTGATGAACTTTGAGAAAGTGTGAATGATGTAAACAAAGAGTCTTTCGATGAGAAGTCTGGCAGCCTCTACTGTTTTGTACACAGCATCAAAAGAAGAAAACAGTCAGAGGTAAGGATTTTCAATAAGGATTATGCATATCAATACATATTTACATATTTGCACGCTTCAGTAAATCGGCTAAGAACTGTTTTTGGCCCCTTTGCAAAAACATAAACTTTTACTCTCAGTCCTATATGAAGATCTTTTAATACCAGTCTGAGGCAGGGATGCTGTTTAATCAGGGATTTCACAAGATGTGATCATTCACCATGAAATATCTTGTACCTGCACAATTTTCTCCCAAAAAATAAAAATCAATATGAAAGAATGAAACATTTCTGTCACTTGGTACCTCTGAGATTTCACGATGCAGTGTCTTCATGGACGATTCATAGTCTCCCCTAGTTTGTTGCTTCACAGCGCTCAGCTCTTCTGACAAATCGCTTATCTTTGTCCGAGCCTCACGTACCTCTGCTTCTCTGCAATATACAGTGACAGACATGCAAAGATGCCATTAATACATATCATGTAGGATGTCTTGTTCACACATTCACGTCGTGTCACACACTGCTCAGTTTTCTGACAGTGTACCTCAGTGAGATGGCGGCCTGGTACTGGTCTCTGGTCTGCTCCAGTTTCCTGTGTAACCTGCTGTTGGTCAACACAGCCTGCTCCACACTCTGGGCCAGCCTCTTGTTGTCCACTTTGGCTGTTTCCAAGGCCTTCTGTATGCACCCTAGCTGGAAGGTGCAGTACATACCCAGTTTTAATTATACAAGCATGTTAATGTAACTGGATTAACACACTAGGGGGACACATGGCAAAAATGAGCCATGGACCTCTATTGACCACTTGTTACTCCCCCTCTTTGTGCATTGTGTATGTACTCTGTGAGTTCCCATAAGGCGCACAGCACGCTACACGTGGCCCGTTCATTATATTTTGCAGAGCCCAATACTCCTAGGCTACAATACTACAAGCCCCACAGTTTGTTGTGATTTAAGTAACAGAAACATATTTAGGAATATACACTCTATAATCACAATATCAACTGAAATAATAGTCTTAAAAGCACATTTTGACACTTGTCCTGACCGCTGTTGAGAGACTGAGGTGAGATGGAAAACTTAAGGTAAAAGGTAAATGCTTGAATTAAAGGCCTTTAAAAAGAGCAGTTTAGCAGTATAAAGGGTATGATTTCTACAGAATATTTTTGGTGTATAATGCATCATCCTTAATATTAGCTATTAGCCATTGCAGCATGCATTTAAAACTAATAATCTGATCTGAAAATAATTTTAACTTCTGACTGACTGAAGAAAAGCTATCAAGACATACTACATCAGATTAGTTCAATTTACTGGTCTGTAAAGTTATAACATGCCCTCCTGGCCTTTTGATACCTGGATACACAAGTCATCTAGCCTGCTGTCCTCTTTTTCACATTTGCTAATTTTCAATTAATTTGCAGTCTTAAAGCCGTTTGTTGGCTCAAACAATGAAGTAATTTCGGCTTTGACTTAGAAAAAATGTATCTTTTATTAGTCTCCCTCTCAAGCAAATACTTTGAAGGAAAAAGTAGATGTAGGTACTTCGTGACATGAATGAGCAACTTAATCTACAATTATCAAAAATGTACATGTATACATCATACTAATTGGCTTCATTAGTGACATGCATTCTCATCTAGTGGTTATCTTATATAGCTTACGTAGCTTATGCAAAGTGTGAGTGCATCCATGATAGAAATAGTGTGTCCTTACAGCTTTGTTGTTCTTGGAGTGAGAAGATGTCAGGAGTTGCTGGAGTTTCTCCACCTCTACTTGGTGTTTCCTGATTTCTCTCTGCGCTTGCAGCCTGGCACAGAGGAAAGCAACACGAAACATGACCATTTACACAGCTTGACATGATCTAAATATGCACATTTTGTGCATAAGTATGATTTTTAACTGTCATTATGCAGCAAAGTCAAACTTTGTCTTACAGATATTGTAGTATGTGCTCTTTACATTAAAATTGTTAATGGCAGGATGTTAATTGCCCATATTAGTTATACTGTCATATGTTTTTCTTCTTTACTATGTCATCATTATTACAGTACATTACAGTAACAATATAATTTGCCTTTATGGATTACACTGACTGCTTCATCATCCAATCATCCAATCATGCAGTGTCTGTAAAGCTCATTCAATTCTCACCTGTCGTTCTTCAGTGTGGCCAGCTCCTGTTCTCGCTCCCCCAGCTCCTGCTGCACGGTCTGATCATTGAGTTGGAGTCTGGTATTGGAAGCCAGGATGTTTTTAAGGGTCTGACCTACAATACCCCCTGCAGGACCACAGACAGCCTCCAGCTCAGTGATCTACAGCACAAGATGGGTAATGTTACTGCTCACTGTGAGGACAAGTTTGTTTACTTGTAAGTATTCTTGATAAGAGGATGCACTGAGTTCAAACCAATGTTTTGGCCATTTGTAAGAAATGAAATACAGGGTTGTCAGTGTTGTCTAACGTGATTCATTTATCAGGAGTAAAAGTCTGTGAAAGCTACAGTATAATCTGTTGTTTCTTCAAAAGAACAGCTAACCCAGTAATATGGGTTTCATGGTTTGATTATTGCATAATAGCAAGTAAAAGCTTTCCCAGTCTACCAAGAATGTTAGGGTGAACAATCTCTGAATCTTTCATGATAAAAAATGGTCACAATTAAGGATAATGCACTGTGCATCAAAAACAATATCAATCGAGTCTCAGAAGATGAACTAACACACACTCCAACTCGAGTATTTTTTGCAGTAAATTCATACCTGACCAACATGCATCTAAAATATATTTTAAAAACAGAAGTTGCTGGAGAATCAGGACCAATGTGTTCATACCATCCATGTAAAAAACACAAACACTTCATATTTCATTGTTAAGGCAGATTTCAACAAAAAAGCATAATATCCACGCTTGCAATCATAACAAAGCTTCACAATATATTTGACAGCAACAAAGCTGTTTAATAAGACAGAATCTTTCAAGTGATACTAATAGTGTCAAAACAGAAAGATCTGAACAATGGACAAAACAAACATCATGTGGTTCATGGATTATCTGTGTGTATGTGAAAGGGGTCGCATCATGAATTTCCTCTCAGCTCTGTGGAATGTTTTAGCCTTTTTGTTTTGGTGTAACGGCCTACAGCTTTGCTGTTTTGGTCCACTGTCACTACTCTTTATCAGCTTAGTTTCCTGCCATAGGAGGCAGCTGATTTCAGGGAGAAAGCTCCAAAGAACCTCTACTCACTACCTCCCTACCACTAAACAACAGACAAACAAAGTTAGTTGCTAGCTGGTGAACACAGTTGAGCAGCTAAAGAGACATATCTTCTTAAAGAGTTGGTGTTGAACAAACCAGAGCAAAAAAGGAGAGTGAATACTGACTCACATTCATCAGTTGGAGAGAAGAACAACTCCAAATGAATGTTAATGTTGCTCCATAGCAGCTGGATGTGTAAATACACAACTGTTTGCTAACATATTTGCCCTATCAGCTTTATGAGGTGATAATATTCAAGGCAGGGATCATTTGCAAAACCAAATATCTCTGTTTTGATTTATTTTCCAAATGCTTTTTGTGCACTCGAGGGAACATCAATCAAAAACTGTTTTTTGGTTTATTTATCTTAAGAATGGCTTTTATCTGTTTTTGCAAATGAACTCGTCTTACGTATATACATAAAAATACTCTAAGTATGTATAAATAGATCCACAATGACAGAAAGTCCCGACTCTCACCTGTTGCTGTTCTGAAGCAGCCACCTTTCCTATGAGCCTCCTGTTCTCATCCTGCTGGCTCTGTAAGGCTGAGCTCAGAGATCCCACCTCCCGCTGCCAATCACAGGTTCACAGACCACCAACATGGACAAAAGTTAGTACTTAGTATGACCAGCGGGTGAATGTATAAGGTATAGTTTTATAAAGTATTATATGAGGTGGAATGGTATTCTAGCCAGTCCTACTTTGGCCTCAACAAGGTGGGTCTCCAGACTTCTTCTCTCATCCTCCAGCTTAGTGACAACAAGACATAACTGGTGGTAAAGGACAGAAGGGACGGGGGGGTTATTTAACTTCTTGGTACAACACTACTAATCATGCAGAAAAAAAAAGTACTGCATTTGTTGAATATACCTCATTTTTGGAACACTCCAGGTCTTTCTTCATTGTCACTTCCTCTTTTTTGACAGTGCTCAGCTCCCCCTGTAGCCTCTCAATGGTTCGCTCCAAAAGTTCCCTCTGAGTGACCGCTGTCTCTAGTGCAATGGAAGAGCTCTGCAAGAGCTGTGCATGTTCACCTTTGAGCTTCTTCCTGAGGAAAGAAATTTTTTATATCTGTAAAAGGTACTTCCAAAAACATAATACACTTTTCTCAATATGTTTATTTCAAATTTCATCACCAGCATTGGTGTTTTCTCCACTGAATGCCAGACTTGCATCATTATTTAATGTGGTTGGGTTCACAGCACAGTCAGACAGGTTTCATTAAATACTGACATCAGGGAAGAGTCAAAAACTGGAACAATCTGATTCATATCAGAGAAGGATTACAGAGACTGACTTTTTAAATGAAGGATAAATATCAAATGTCTGAGACTTTGCAAACCAATATATCTGTCTGACCCTACTGTTCACCAGTTTTAGCATGTTCTTGTCCTCCACTGATACTCATCTCTTATTAGACAGTGACTCAGTTAACAAGAGAAGGATGAGAAAGCGACGGAGACAGATGCAGTAGCTCATGACACCTGATTATTCTCATGCATGGCCCAATTTGTTGCTGTGCCATTTGGCTTTGTAAAATAAAAATAATGTTTGTATTTCAACCTATTTTAGTTTTCTTTGTATCAAAGCAATTTGTTTGATATTTATTCCAATTTTAGTTGCATTTAATAGTACAGGTCAAATAGCTGTAGTTGATCATGAGGCCACGAATCATGTGACCTGCTCACTCAGCAACATACAGTGGTCAGACATGGTTGAACGTGAACAAGAGGAGTCCAAGAGCAAACCAAAACTCAGTAATCAAAACAAAAAGTCAGCAATGTAGCACCATCTGCTGTTTAAACCCAAAAAAGACAACTTGTGGAATTCAATACTGATCAGACTGACACAAGAAAAATAGCTGTGTAAATTTGCATATGTCTGATATATCCTGATATATATCAACAATAGCTATTATCGTTCTGATAGAAATCTCAGTTAAAAAGCATCTCACAGATGAATATGTTTTATCTTTTAAGTTTCACAGAATTACATCAAAATTCCTCTGAGACTTGCTTGTGAGCCTTGCACTAAAAAGTAGCATTTTGAATACTACTAGACACAATGCATCACTTGTTTATTTCCCTGATATCTATATCATAATTACACTAATACGATGGTGTGAGAAATACCATCAGCACTCCCAGTCAGTAACAATCATGGTGATGAACCACATTTACAATTTAATATCAGCTGAAAGTGTGAGGTTTGAGTATTAAGCATAAGAGACTCACAGTTCCAGCTGCAGACTAACTTTATGTGTTAGCGCCTCCTGCAGGTCAGTCTGAATATTGCGTCTGGCTGCCTCCAGCAGCAGGTCTTGCTCCTCAATTTGCTTGACCACATGATTCCTTTCGACCTGAAAAATGCAGAAAGAACAAAGAGTCATGCTGTGTTTGGTTGTGTGTCCAGGTATGATGTCTACTACTTTCGAGGACACAGACTCAAGATTATCAAGATAACTGGGGGCAATTGGGACAAAAGCTGAACAAATAAAACAAGAACAGTGCAGGGCAGTGCAAGTATCCATTGTTAGATTTGAATTAAACATAATAGTAACAACACCAATCTCTGATTGTGTATAGTTTGGAAACTTGTTATCTGAGTTACTGTAATTAATTAAAATCTTACACACATAGTTATGCCAATTTCAATGCTCAGAAAATATACTTTCAATCTACTAACTTAACTTTTTTAGGTTTCGCCTGATTGTGGTGAAACATGCAAGATCACCACATTTCATGGCTTAAAAAAGAGAAATACTGCTTCAAGGCTCCTGACCTGGACTCTGTCAGCAGCAGCTCTCAGTTCTCTGCCATCCCTCAGCAGTTTAGCATTTTCTGTCTGCTGTCTCTGAAGGGCAGAAATACATCAGAATCATCTGCATTACAGACTACACATCTCACAGATGAGAATTTAGTGAACACAGTTTCATTCATTTATCTGTCTCTCTACTTACTTTCAGTTCAGCTTTCAACTCAGATACAAGGGAGTCCTTCATTGCTGTAAAAATCAAATGGAAAAATGCAGTTCAACGTTGGGTGCTTCCTTTCCCGAATTTCCCCTCTGGGGGATCAGTAACGAATTATCTTATCTTCAAACAAAAAAACATCACATGTATTTTTTTGCTAAACGTCATTTCAAGAAATGACCACATTATAAAGCACACAACTCAGAAAAAAACAAAGCAAATTGGTATGAATTCTTACCAAGATCTCACTCTCTGCAACAGAATACATTGTCTTAGCAACACAAGCTAGCACCAAACAGCAAATACTTGACAAACACATCACCAGAGAATGAAATACGCATTCATTCATTCATTCATTCATTCATTCAATCTTTGGTAGAATTTTGATTTTTAGTTTTTGTAACTCATTTAGTGATGGATTCTGTTGGGAAGAACCTTTGAACTAACTGTTTTCAGCCTTTCCTTTAAGATACACAGTGATTTGCAAGGCAAGCTTAAAGGAATAATTCAGCTTTTCAGAAACTGCTATCACTCTCATGTCTGTTAAATATGAAACACCAGCCAGGCGATGGCTACTTAAACATAGCAGCTGGCCTTTCTTTAAAGAATTTTTTACCAGCACTACAAAAGCTCACTAAAATCTGAGTTTAGGACTGCTGGTCAGACAAAACAAGCAACTTTGAAGACACCAACTTGGGCTCTGAGAAATTCTGATTTCTGCATTTTCACTACTTTCTAGTTGTAGCCTTAGCCCACTTTGTGTTTCAGGGTGTATTTTTACATGAAAATTTGCCTTTCACAGCTTTCACAGTGGAGCTCTGAAAAAATATCTGTCCTTTGAGAGAGGACATGAATATGCAATATGTTGGAGGTGACCAAAAGAATTATGAATCACTTGAGTGGCAGCTGGTCAAATACACTCATTTGTACTTTTTTCCTCAAAAGCCTTACACCAATGTGGTTGTAACACAGCCACAGCTGACTTTTTTATTATTTCTTGATACTCCTAACCTGTCTGGTCTTTGAGCTGCTGACAGAGTTCCTCCAGCTGTCTGCCTTTGGCTTTTTCTTCCTCCAGATGCTGCTGGCCAGTTTGGACCTCCACATGCAGCAGCAGAGCCTGAGAGGCAGACAGCATGTCAGCTGCTGTTTACACATGCTCATTACTCAGTGAGCTCTCTTGCAAAGTACCTGTCTCCTCTCTATTTCCACCACTCTCTCCATCTCCTCCACCCGCTGGAGAAGCTTGCTGTGAGATTTCATGGCTTCAAGAGAGCGGGCGGACTCCTGCCTCATCTGTTCTTTCATCTGACCGGAGAAAAGTTTTGTTAAGATGGTTCATTTTCATGTGGTCAGAGCTTATACAATAAATGTCTGATAGTGAGGGATAAGATGGCAAAAAATTAAAATAATTGGCCACTCACCTCCATCAGTTTCTGACTCATCTCTACTTTGACAATCTTCAGCTCCTCAGCAGCCAGAGCCACATCCATCTGGAGCAAAAGACAAATGGAAATAAACACAACTCATGGCACAATAACCATTACTGTATAGTGCTCACTGTGTTTTGGGGTTTTTGAAATATAATTTGAAATATCCCTTATTTTTCACTCCTGAGATGGTGAAACAAATGTCACCACTACCAACCAGAAAGATGGATATAAATACAAAAATAACACCCAAGATGTAATATGACTGAATTATAGTATTACCTTGGCAGCAGTAGCTGCCTCCACTGTGTTCCCCAGCCTCTGCACCTCTGTGCGAGCTTCATCCCTCTCCTGGTAAGCCTGTTGAAGTTGGTCCCTGAGCTTCATCGCCTCCCTCCTGGAGGCCTGTTGCTCCTCCTCACTCTCCTGCTGCAGCGCTGCCAGCTTCTGCTTCAGATGAGCTGCACCAGGAAAAATAGAAGACAGAAAAAAAATAGAACAGGAATTCAAAGTTCTGTCTCTTTTTTTCTACCCCACTACTTTGATATTTTCCACACTTTGTTTGTTTTTGTACTTCCACTTAATAGCCAGAATTCTAGCATTGTGATCATTAATTGTGTGTATGTTTAAGTAGCCATCATCTCTGCTGTTTTTTGGATTCCACTGCATAGCTGTATCCTGATTGTAGCTGCTACATACCAATGTATGTAGATAGATTGGTATATACAGTACATACCAATGCATGTAGCAGCTACAATTAGTGAGATCACTCATGTATTTCCTTGTCTCAGTTAGTTAATAGGATTACATATGAGCCATTACCTGCGTGAGAGGGATCCAGCTCTCTCTCAGTCTCCAGGCGGAAGATGGTGAGCTTTAGGGTCTGTAGCAGACTTTCCATGCGACATACTCGGCTCACTAGAGAATCACACTGTCGCCAGAGCATGCCCTCATCCCCAAGGACCTGACGCATCTTCAGAGGACTTACAGGCCGTTGAGTGGTGCCCATTCTCTCTGCAGATCCCAAAATGTGGTCCCTGGAAATCCCCAGTGCACCCATGTCTTCAATGAGAGCTTCAGCCTCCTCCTCGGCCAGCAACAGGCGCTGGTGCAGAAGGGACAGAGTCTCTGGGGCTGTGGCACCAGCACTGAGGGGCGGGATGGCTGAGTGGGACATCTGTAGATGGGGACTGGGTGAGGTTTAGGGTGGAGGTGGGTGAGGGTAGACAGTCCCTTGTAGGTGCACTTGTGCCCACTCTTAAGCCCTATCCATGATTACTTTTCAAACTTCCTGGAAAACGAAAAGAAGTTCATTTGCTAAATATTTAGTTACCTCACTCCACAACAATATGGTGCATACATTGCTTTAATAAATCAAATTACACCAAAAACCCTGCTGCACATGAGTTCCAGCATATAGCGATGATCTCAAGCCAAAATCATTTAAATCATTTTAAATAGTATTATTTTACTGCGGCCTCATTCAAAGCAAATTATTTACTTCTTTGTGAAAAACTGTAGTCGACACAAGCTACGCACATACAAGTTTAACTTGAACTGTTGAACCTGTTTCCTCCACAATTTGTGAACAAAGGCTGCAGGTAACTAACTTTATCGTCTGTTCGGTTTGTCAAATGCCAGAATAACTTATGAACCTTTAAGAATACAGTTAATGTCGTCATATTGAAGTAAAACACGAACTACGGCCGACAGGTCCGTAGTTTGTCGGGCCATATATATATTACAGGAAAGGCGCGAACAAATCAGTGTTTCAACTCTTGTGTACGAGACGAGCAGAACGGCAAAACACTTCAATATGGCGTCACGTTGAAGGAAACAGTGTCAGAAACTGCTTCTTTATTCTGTTTTACAGTCAAACAAACACAAAGTAGTGGATAAACATCCAGCTGTTGATTCTCACCGTTACAGTCGCTACATCCGGCGTCTGTCTCCATAGCGACGCGCAGTCGCGCTTCCTTCCTTTCGAAACGTTTTCTGCTGCAGTCAAGAACTCACGGAAACATCCCGATGGTCGCCTGAACGCACCACTGCAAGGTTATAAATAACATACTGCACAAATACAAGTGATACTGTCAGTGGCTGGAGTGGTGGAAGAAGTATTCAGATACTTTACCGAAGTAAAGGAGTATACAAGTAGCATAGTATGGTTAAAGATGAAACATTTCATAAAAGTACATTTTCTGAAACAGTATTTCTTTATGCTTGTTTTGGACTATGCAACAACTTGTTAATTTCTTATGTTGTTGGGTTTTTTTTGCTTACATTTCTCTGTCCTATCAATAACGACAGATCATTTTCATCTGCTTCCACAGCAGGGAAGGTTGGTATTCTTAAAAACTGGGTTGATCAGCGCACATATAAGTCCAACTTGGGTAAATACATTTTATGACACCTGCAGTCTAGAAAGATCAAAAGTTAAAACTACATGGCGCAAGACAGGAAACACATGGAAGCCACATCCTATGTAAAACATGTGACCTCTCACATGTAAGCAGCTTTGCACGTTTGTGGATGAAAACATTTATATTACACATTTGTTGTTGTGCCTCCACTCCCCGATACTGAAATATGTGCATGTATCTGTATGTAAGCAGGCTACAGAATAAGTATAACAACCTTGTAAATAATAACCAATACATATTTTTTTTATTCTTACATGTTTTTCTACCCGCTTCCCGTTTCTAGTATAGTAAATGATTAGCATGATGACAGCTGCAGATATTGTTGTTCATAATCTCAGTTGACTATAAACACCATATTAGGAAATCTTTTGCGCCATCTTGTGGTAGATGTACAAAAAACAGGCGGTGTGACAGATAATTTCACTTTCAGTTCTGCTAAATTGAGGCGAAAAGTGGCAGTGAGAAGCTCCAGATTATTCTTCTACTGTCAGTTGATCATTATTCAAAGGTTTCTGTCGATGGATGATAAGGAAGCAACGCGCACATGCGGCCAATGGTGAGAGAAAGTCTGTGACAAAGTCTACTTGTTCAAGGTCGTTTTAACCAAGAGAATATGCTGTATGTATGTAGGATGTAAACTAATATGCGTGTTTGACAGATTGGTGGGAGTCACAGTTCGGCATAGACCAATATATCATATCAATATATTTTAGACGACTGCTATTCCAACAAACTCCTCACAAGCTGCTGTGAGAAATGGGATAAATGTAAGAAATTCTAACATTGTTCCAGTGAATGTCTGATGGCAAGAACTTCCGATACTCTCATGTGTTAATAGAACTTTTCATTGTGATTGCATAAGTACGGAGTTGTGGTCACTACCAGACAGCCTATATTTAGCCTTAACTTGGTCTTGGGAGCAGAGCAGATTTAACCATAGTAGACACATAACTTGACAGAGGTCAATGGACAATGGCAACTGAATAATCTTTCACTTTCACTTGTGTCAAGATCGATACTTTTCCAAAAAACTGAAAGGGGGGGGTTACCTACTGAGATATTATTTTCTGTGATGTGTCTTATTTATAGGGACAACCAGTTCTGCTTTTTCGGTAAGAACGCTAGTGAAATCAGAAAACTAACTAAAACTAACTAATACCTGGCTAGAAAACTAGTCAGGTGTTATCATTAGAGGGAAGTCATAGTGCTTTTGCCCAATAATAAATGTTGTACCAATACAACATACTTCATAGCTACTGTAGCTACAGTTAATACTTTCCAGTATATTTGATTTGGTCATGATTGCTACAAAACTGAAAATCTTTTAAGTCTGCAGATAGCTCCCCGCAATAGTTCTTGTTGAAATAAACACAGTCGTAGTAAAGGTTGACAAAGGTCATAGAGTTCCTTATGATCCTTTATCTTTTGAGTTTTAGTGTGGCACTGTGATATTCTCTTATCAGAGGTTTTACAGCAGGACAAACTTATTGCAATTCTTGGTAAAAATGTTATTAATATTGTTGAAAATATCTTGAATATCATCTCCAACTAGCAAAGGCAGAAGATGACCCTCTCCCTCTCTCTTAAAGCCACAGAGAAGTCGCAGAGGCCAACTTCGCTCTGCATGAAATGCACTGCAGCCGCTTCTTGTGTCTCTGTCCTGACTGTGAGGAAGCAGTTCCCCGAGAGCAACTGAAGCAGCACAGAGAGGAACAGCACACCCTGGTATGGTGTATATGTACAGTATATATACACACATATATATATATATCACCACATGATGGTTTATTTTCTGTAGGTTTACGACTGTTTGTTTGTAGGTGAGATGCTCCAAGTGTCACCAGAAGATGCAACGTTGTCACCTAATGGATCATGAGGTAGGACTGTCGGTGCAGTGCCTCGACATCAGGGGCAGTATCATAATGTACAGTATAGGAAAGATCTCTAATGTAACACAGATTATTATTTATTTATTTTGTTACTAGTGGTGAGAAAAACAAGCACCTGACAAGATGTCATAGTGATGTCATGAGGGTTACAAAATGGGGACAAAAGGTTTTAATGATGTAGGTGTTTACCAGTTGGGGAGGGTGTAATAAGAGACAGAACTCTTTGCATTATGAGAAATGTTGGATCAATTGTGACACTTAGGCCACACTAGGGACTAAAAGTTAGGATATCTAGGTCACTGTTGCTGTAACCATATTTTATAAAAATTGGTCTCTTATCAGGGTTTTCAATGATTAATAATATTTCTGGATTAAAACTTGAGAGAATTCATCACAGAATAACCCAGAATATGCAAATATTCAGTTTTACCCCATAACTTAATTCCTGTCGAGGCCTAAAACCCTTCAAAAGAGCACCACAGGATGGTTAAATACAGTCTATAATTGTCTCAGGACGCCTATCAATCAGTCTGACTCTGCCCTGTCTCCCAGTCTGATGAGTGTGTGGAGCGTCTGCAGGGCTGTCAGTTCTGCGAGCTGGAGCTGCCATGGAAGGAGCTGGATGAACACCACGTGGTCTGCGGGAGTCGCACCGAGCTCTGCAGGGACTGCGGCCGCTACGTCACCCTGAGGGACAAGCCCAGGCACGGCTTGACCTGCTCAGCTACTGACAATGGCTCAGGTCCTCCTCAAGCTACCAGCAAACTACAGCCAAACAACAGTAAGGGTGTGTAGGCTGGAAGGCTTTGGCACAAACCCAAATCAAGTTCCAGAATGCTTTATTCTTAATTTAACTACTGCAATGTTTGATTTCTTTTCACAGCAAAAATAACAGTGAGGTGTGGCAAATGTATGGCATCATTTCCAGCTGAGGAGATAGACGAACATGAGGTATATGTTTTTACATATTATGGAAACAATTCCTGAAACTAAACATGTTATGTGTTGCATAGAAAATAATGATCTCACATAAGAAGGACTGGGAGTGACGTGATTCCAAATGTTTGTACTAAGATGATGTTTGGTGTCAACCATAAATGCTATGAGTCATGTCTTGTGACAAACGTAATTTCTGATACCTTTCCAAAATTATGTTGTGTGAGAGTCATTAAGTCAACAAAATGAATTAGTAATGTGCACCATACAGCAATATTTACCTAAAATTTGCTATCATTAGCCAATTTTAGCCACCGTAAGATACTGGTCATACCAATAATCGATCATTAAAGGTAAACCTTTGTCTGGATCCCCCAAACCAGCTGGAGTGTGTTCCAGCAACCAGGTCTGGCAATGAGGATGAGCTAGAGGAGGAAGAGAGGGAGGATGAGGGTGATTTCTCGAGGCAGTGGGCCACTGCTTGGCAAAGCAGCACCTATAAGGCAAACTCCCTGTCAGACATACTCCACAGTGATCCCTGGGGTGATGGAGGTGACGTAGACCAGATCAGCAACTGCCCCCACTGTGATCTGGCCCTGCCCCTCATCACACTGCAGAGGCATAAGGTAACATTCCTGCATCACACAACATTTGTATATACCTTGATGAAAAGTTCCTATGGTAAGAGGCTCCTCCTTCCTCTTTGTGTTTTTTAAGGTGAAGTGCCAAACCCGCATTCTCTTGAAAGAAAGAGAAAGCTCTCCAAAATGGACAAGCTGCCTCGGAGATGTTTGATCAATGTACTATTAGCAAAGGCATGACAGACAAGTGTTTGGGTTGTTTTTCATGTTTATATGTTTAAAAGAAGGTTTACATTTTGTTTTTGGTTTTAATGACCTTTTGTTGTTGTAGTGTATACATGACTTGCATGATGCTTGTATTAAGAGAAGGTGGTTCTGAATTTAATACTCTGGATTTAGGCAAACACTCCTGATAATTTGTAATGTTCATTCATTAAATGCAGGTACAGATTTTAAAACTATAATGCTAATTGCCCCTGTATAAAGTAGTGAATAGAATGTTTTGAGCCAGAAATATCATGTTGAGAAATTTTCACAGTAGTTTATGTATATAGAAATGGATCAGATAATGCTAAAGTCTGCATTAACATTAAAGGTTTACATGTCAAAGTCTGAAATTGATTCATTTCAAATACATATTAACATACTTTCTGTGACATATTGACATTATCTCACATGGTGACAGCTCTTGCATTTTCTTGGTTATTGTGTATGAAGTACATATGAAGTCTGTGATTAGTTGATTTATATTCATGTAATTTAGAGTAAGAAGGAAATATCCACTGACCAATGTCATTTACGTCAATGTTATCAGTATTATGTTTTGTAATTTGAGGTATATTGTGCTATCATTGTGTAATGTCAGGTCAACCCAAACAACACAGATAAAAAACTAACTAAAACTATTGAAAAGAGTGTAACCATTACTGAAAATGTGTCAGATTGCACAAAAAGCGTCACACAGCTCTCACAGTGAGGACCTAATATAAAGAGAATAAACTGAAGAAAACAGTATTTGAAATGATGTTTAGACCATATTAAAGAGAATTAGATTCACACACATATTTTGTAGTGAATTTTATATAACTGCATTTTGAAAGAAATACTATGTATATATAGATTGTTCCTGTTGCTGACTGCTCAGAAGCTGTGTATGATGATGGGCTCCCTGTGCTGGGTGCAGATGACTTCGTCAATGTAGAGAGAGATGGCCTTGGTCTCAATGTTTTCCTGCAGCTCCAGCTGGCAGCGAACCAGAGCCCTCTGTTCTTCCTCTGACTGGGCCACTGCCTCACGCAGTCTGAGAGTACAGAGATAAAGAGATGCCACATGATGCTAAATGGATATATCTATAAAAAATGTATGTTTACACACTGTAACGTTGCCTTGTTAGTAACAAAATACTCTCACTATTGCACTTATTAGATGCTCAGATATCTGTTTCTTCCTGCTGGCAGATAGGAAACTATAGCCCCTTTTGTACTGCCTGTTTAAGGCGGGAATGTTGTGGCTGTTGTGCCTTGCTATTCTGTATAAAATATACAAACATGGAAAGGGGAGGCATTGCTGTTCCACCTTCAAGCTGGCAGCAGTGTACTTATTCCACATATTTGTCAGTTGTATCTAAACACAAATACACACACACCGACACAGACATCCCCACAGATCATCATACAAGCCCAGAAAAAAATTTGGTCAGACAGTGACATTGTGTCTCTGGCCAAAAATGGATCCGGTCAGACACCAATAGCTGCAATGTGGTTATTTGGCAGCCAAATGGTTCAGTCAGGCCCTCTCTTAAAAACCAGGTAATATTGTTCATATTATTGCTATGAAAACAACAAATGCATGTGTCGACATTTTACTGACATTTCACATGAGAGGCAAGTGTGTCCTGGCCTTACTTTGTGATGTGAGCGGTGATCTGCTGGACCTCAGTGAGGAGCTGGGATTGTGCTGGATCGTGACATTGCTCTTTGGCAGGCCTCTGGTGGCGCAAAGCTAGCCGGGTCTGAGTCAAACTCAGAGCATGTTCATTCTCTGTGATGGCCGCTTGGAGATCCTCTCTGTTTCTCTGCTGGCTGGCAAGCTCAGACAGAATCTAGAGGGGATAGAGGTGTTGCCCCAGGGTCAGTCAGTATTTTCACTTAATAGTAAATTAAAACAGTAGCAACACAAAACATTTCTATTCATATTAAAAAATAAATGGTAATCTGAGCTTGGAGAAGGTATTGGGTATGAAATATATAGGAATGTCCATAACGTTACTTGGAAATAATACCAAAGGAAATTTGTCAACAGATATTTACAATTAGTTTTTTGGTCATGTCTCAAGCTGATGAACTTAGGGACTGAAGTTGGTCTTTCATATATAATGTTATGAAGGTTGGTAAAATAATCCCAAGACTACAATAATGGGACTAATCCATGAAGATTATATTAGCTGCCTGAATATTGTTTTGGTTACAGCAAGAAAATGTATAACTGCATATTGGCTTAGTGAGGATGCACCATCAACAGGAGAATAGACAAGCAGATTAAAGCAATAGATTGAAATGACCAATATACTGAAGTTATGGACAAAACATTTCATTTCTTAGGCCTCTGAAATGAAGTCAAACTAAAAAAGGGATGTGAATGTCTGTGTCATGTCACAACACAACTCTAAGCTATTATGAATCCATTTACTCTTTTTTATTCACTCACATTTTATTTATCTTTTATTTTCTTTCTCACTTGTTTTTGTTTCTTCTTTTCAAAATAGACATTCAATAGTATTTTTATGCTAATAATCAAGGCTATTCATGGTCTCTTTGCAGGGTAGAAAGGCCTCTTAAACAGCATTAAACCATGGGCTATTAAAGCAATATTAGTCACTGATCTACTAACTTGCCTAATCATTAGGCCGCAGTGGAAACTCTACACCTTTTAGTTCCTTGACAAGTATTTCCTGGGAAGTTCCGCATAGTTTGGGTGGCAACACGGCTCTTATTAATCTTCGCATCACTCACTCTCTTTCTCTGCCAAATATACACAATGTACTGCAGCCATGTGCCCTACCTTGGTCAGCTGATCCTCCATCTGGCTCTTGGCAGACTTGATCTTCTGGATGTTCAGCTGAAAGGCTGTTGTTGTGGCACAGACCTGCTTCTGCATGTCAGCAGCCGTCTGCTCCAGGAGAGACGCGACCAGGGCCCGTAGGGACAGAGAGTTGGTCTTCTGCTGCTCTGCTTTGGCTATGTTGATATCTGAAATGTTCTCCCACTGCTTTGGAGTCACTGCCAAGCTGAGAGAGGGAGGCGTTAAAAAACTCATGAGGACGTGGAACAAACTAAATCTCTTTTTTTGTACATTTCCAGACATCCCAGATCTGTATAGAAAACTTGAGTATGACAGACCCCTTCTAAGCATACACTAGCAATGATTTCAAAAGGTCTTAAAAACTGCCTTTAAAGAGACATAATTTTCCTATTTCTAGAGCAAACAAGAACATGAAAGTTGACCTCGGTAGAACAGTTTTGGTGTTTTTGGACTTCTCCAGGTTGTTGATGGAATGGGTGGTCATTACAGCACAGGAGTTGTCAATGCAGTGAGCCTCAGATTTCTCCTTTAGATCCTGTTCCAGCTGGTACTTGGCGGACCGGTTTAATCTGGAACACAAAACAACATGTTTCATTTTGGTTTTGCATACTTTGCATATTTTTAAAATCCAAACCTAGACCGTCTCCCTTACCGTATCTGCTCAGTGATCTGCTCTACTACATGCTGCAGAAGGGAAGCCACTCCCTCCATAATCTTCCTCTCCTTCAACAGTTCTTTGTCCACCTCATCATGCAGCCTCTCAAAAGGGATACGATTCATTCTGTGGGCAACAGAAGAGCATTACTGCTGTTGCACCTTTCAGATAAATACTTTGATCAACCCCCCTGGTAAACACATAATAATGTGTAGCCCTTATGCTGCCTGTGCACAGCAATACTTTTCAACTTAACTACAAGAGTCTCATATTAGTTTCAGCTAAACTTAAAAATGCATTTTTTTTTACACAACAAGGATTGTGGATTTGGTCATAGTGTAGTCATGCTACAAAGGAATTGCTTCATGGCACAAAGTATGGGGAGTAGGAATGATTACAGTGACCAATAAATCTTAACACATATTAGAGTATTGTGCTAAGATAAACTTGAGAAATCCAAACCTATCTTTTAATCCGTTTTTGGTCATTTTTGGGCAACTTCCTGGTGATAAAGTTGTTAATTTTGACTTTACAAAATAACTGCAATAAGGACTGCCCAAATGCACCATTAGTTCAGGTCTAAGGTTTAGGTTTAGCCTGACATTCAGGTTCTCTGAAAGTCACCCCCCGACCCCACCCCACCCAAGATGTAAAGTAGCAAAATATAATGCATTTTTCTTCCAATTATTCAAGATCCTCTCTTTAGCATCATCTTTGGCATCATTTACCAGCCTTACCTCTCCTCCAGACAGAGAACAGTAACTTTTAGAGGCTCTTTGCAGGCCTCCAGGGCTTTCACCACTCTGCTCTGCAATGCTATGAGGTCATCAATCTCCACAGAAATCTCTTCCAACTTCAGTTCCAACTCCTTCTTCAGAAACTGGATGTCTCTGACCCGCTGATCTGAACAGGTGAAGACAAAACACCTCAGTACACCTCTGCCGTCTCTGCAACATCATTCTTTGTGTTAAACACACATTAGTTGATTTCTTATTCTCCTACTTACCTAGTTGCTTGTTGTCATCATTCTGCATGCGTTTGCATGCTTTGTCAGTTTCAGAGATCAGCCTCAAGCATTCTGCTCTGAAGAGCTCGGAGTGGTTGCGTGTAACCTCCATATTCACGAGATTGGCTCTAACACCCTGCTGGGGACTGTGATCTGGGACAGACATTGTTCTCCGCTGGTGGTCCTTCACTGACAGTACAGGCAGGTAGGGAGAACATAAATGAAGAGATGGGAAGAAATGTGGCTGCCTCATGGTGAAAGAGAACTGAAAACACTTAAAATCCAGGGAAATATGCATATGAGACTATACATAGTTTACTGGACACCCACTGATCATTTCTATAAGGAATATGAGAAAAAAAATAGATGACATCCTCATAGAATATATCTTGTGTAAATGTATTTCTCAATGGAAGAAGTCTTTGACAAGATAAAGGAACGGCTGGTTTAGTATTCCTAAAGCACCGGGGCTATGATTGTTAGTAGAGAAAGTGCACTAACTAATGTATTAAAAAAGACTGCACAGTTAACCATAACTATCCATCTGAAAAGTCCAGGAAACTCCAGATACTAATAGTGGATTGATTTAGAATTACAATAACCATTACAAATAGACAATATGTAATTTAATGTCAAATATTGTATGTCAGTAATGAAGATAATCAGTCATATTTATAACTTTGTATTTTGTTTTTAAGTAATATTTTACTTTGTTTCTTTCCCACATTAAATGAATTGAAAAGGATATTGAATGTGTTAACAGCTTTGACAGCTAGGGCTAACATGTTAGCACCAAAGAAACTGTAAACTTAGTCCCAAAGTTAACGTAGCTGTTAATGTTAGCTAACTATATTGGTTTGAAACTCACATTGTTGACGTGTTGTTTCTCTTAATGGCGGTATAACGTTACCCAAAAACACACATTACGGCAAAATAACCTGAAATAATTATTGTTAACATACCTTGTAAATGTAGCCGTTAGCCTGACTTCTTCATTTCTCCATTTAAAATGCAGCCTAACAAATGGTTGCTATGGCCACGGATGACACACGTGACAAGCGGAGACAGTCTGTTTCTCTGGAGCTGCTCGATCAACAGCTTTAAATGTGACTGTTTGATGACATTGAATTTAAAATCACTGGTTAGAAATTAGTATTGATTCACCTTGAGCAGGATGGAGAGCCAGTCATTCTGTTCCTAATGACTAATAACTAGTATAATTGTAAGTCTCCGTCCACTTGTAGTTCATATCATGTCTATACAGACTCATAATATATGCAGTGAAGACTATAAAGGAATTTATGTATTAAGTGTATTTTGATGAAATGGGAGTTATCATTATATTGACATGTATGATTCAGTGAATACCTTCCAGTGAGAAACATGCTGTCTTCACTTAGAGACTGTTTTAACAGAGGAGTACAGAGGAGTGATGGAGAGCTTTATCACGTGGTGTAACAACAATCACATGAAACTTAACCCATAAGAACCCAGGCCCATTCCATATATTTCTGGAAAATTATGAGGGATATACCACAGACCAAGTGGACCACATAACACATTTCTGATGTTTCTTTTAAAGTATTTATTTATATTATATTTTATAATATTATGTATATATTTTATATAATATTTTTTGTTACTTATATTTATATTATGTAATACAGGACATGATATTAAAGCATTGGAACTGTTCAATGGGTTTAAAATTACCTTTAGTGTCAAAAAACTTTTTGAAATGAGCTACTTCCTTCACTTTTGTTACAGGTCACACCACCACCACACCAGGATGTTTAGTATATGTCACTTAGGAACTTCATGAGTTAAGGTCAAGCATAAAGCTGTATAAGGAAGAGTTTAGGGCATTCAAAGTGTTTGTTACACCCGTGTCAGCATGGGTTCTTATGGGTTAATATCAGCAAAAATTAATGAGCCTGTGGTGGACTACTGCTGTATGTCTATTAGTGTGTAAGTTCATTGTCAAATTCCTTGTATGTGTTCACATGCTTGAACAGTAAAGCTGATTCTGATTGAACATAAAAGTGTAGCCATGACAGTAGATGATGCTTCAAATACGAATGATGATGTTGCAAAGAGTGATCTTGAGATATTGCGTTCGTGAAAATAGTATGGGCAGACAACCCAAACACCCAATATAAAAATTATTATTATTAAGAGCAGGCCGAATAATAGAGGCTAGAAAACAGAATAGATATCTAACGCTTTAATAAAAAAAAAAAAACACACAAAAATGAAGTGAAACGTATTTAATATTTGCGTTTGCAAAGCTATAAATCTGTTGGTATTCTGTTACAGTACATTACAATATTTCATTGCTGTTGCAAGTCAATTTTTGTTTAAAAAAAAAAAAAGAAGAAAAAGTGACATAAACTGGCTGATATAATTGATTCCAGCAAGTCAATAACAATAACATTCAATAGTATAGATCTTTATGTAGGTGAAAATTTAGAACAGTAATATTATATCTGATATCTGATGAATATTAATGATACATATGGTATCAAAACCGAGCAGCATAGTACAGTGTACAAATGTAACGCAACAAGCATTTCAAAGGCACTTGCTGAATTCATATTGTACAAAGCAAAACAAAATATATATATTCCTTTTCAGTACCACTAATGATAACCTATAAATACTTATACATTAACAATAAACAGTGCAACATATCTTTATGTTCTCCATTCCGCTGTAATATCACAATACGTATTAAAAGGGAATGATTTATATTTTCAAAAAACTGCAAGGTGTGAGTGAGCTAATGAGAAAGCTAGCATAAATGAGCCACAGGTAAACTGCTCCACAGAAGTCAGTGTTGAATTACACAGCTGTTTTCAAGTCTCCAGGAACAAAAGAAGTTCATTAAAATACTGTGTGGAGAAACTCAAAACTGCAAACATTTCTCTTTTCTTATCTTCCTACAGCAGTCCATTCAAAACACTAAGGTCAGCTATTCTGTGAGCCCTATGAATATTTTCAGTATCATAAAAACATTTAAAACCACACTACAGCAATGTCTTCAGGACAGTACAGATTGAGATCAGCCCTTTAGGAGTGATAATTCTCTATTATATATTTCTACTTCTTATCCAGTGCTACATGTTTTCAATCTCTTTTGCTATGTCAGCTGTGAACATTAATTAGCTTATTTTTCATGGCTCATTCTTTATCAATATTCTTAATTATTAATTGATGCGACCATAGTACCTCCAAACAAAAATGGCCAATGAGCTTTGTTAATGTTGCAATTCCCTTTTCATCATTGTAGCAGTCAGGTGAAGTTTGACTGGTGTGTTTTCACTCTTCCAAACAAGCCAAACTTAAAATATTCAGTGTTCCAGCTTTCCTATTATCCACACCATGGCAGCGGTGAGAGCAACTTCAGCATTAAAGCACGGAGTTTACACAAACATTTTGATCCGTTAACACGACCTTAAACAGAGAGCCTCCTTTCATCAACGAATCACACGAAGCAGCAGGTCTGTGCAGATCTTACAACTTCACCTTCTATTTCATCAACACGTCTACCTCCAATTCCTCATTAACAAAACACATACAGCAACATTCAGCCACAGCAGTTCATATTTTATAATGCTTTCTCATATAAAATATAGCAAGTCTGTCATTTTATTTTATTCTCAATGTTACACCAATTTAAATTTGAGTTTTTATTCTGAGGAAATTATTCTCAAGTTTTAAGTCAGTTGCTGAAGGATTGCTCATAGTCTCAGCTTTGCATGACTTCAGTCAGACCTTAAATTCTGGTTAACATGTGTAGAGCAAATGTGACCCTTGAGACCAGTCATAAAAAAAAGTGTACTGACCACAGAGGTGTAAGTAGCTAATAGCGACACTGGTAGCATTAGAGAGGTCAGTGGGGATGTGTAACAGCATGAACAGACAGCACTTCCTAATCTGCTCCATCAGTGGAAAATATGGAAACACAGCAAAAGCCTTGTTGTGGTTCAGGGAATCCAGGTCCAAATGGACCTATTTCTACATCATACCATATCTGATAGATCAGTTCCAAAGCTCTTCACTCGCTACGGTTTTGTCAAGTCCATTGATCTTCTCAGACACCAAGCCTTCCTCAATGGCAACCTTGGACTCGTGGACCTAAAGAGATACCAATAGAGACCAGTCACACTGGTGCTTCCTTACATGCCCTACTTTTCTGACAAATTCAATCAGTTTCAAGTTGTCAGATGGGATAAACAGGAAAATAAATGGCTATCAGAGGACTAATCTTTGTATACAGTGTGTGCTTATTGCTCACCTTGAATGGTTCACTAATTCCAATGATGCACTGCAGAGTACTACTGTAGTAACACAGCACACACTCTCCTCCCTGCACAGGGATTTCCTCTTTACCAACATATACCTACAAAAAGAGAGACATGTTTAATCTGTGACATTTTTGATACTTTTTCTCAAGATAAAGTGTAAAAATAGATGTCCAACTCACTGGTACATGAGTTATTACCTGTATGACTTCTTCATTGAAGGCCACTTCATCATCTTTGACCCACGTGTAGGTGATGTAGTCCGACACACTGGTAAATCCAACCTGAATTTCATACACACATTCTTGGTTGTCATACTGAAATATCACATTTCATTTGCCAGTGGTAAATGGATGCATGGCCAACCTTATAGAGTCCGATCCAGTCCCATGTACTGGAGGGGAATGGCTGCAAAGAACTGTAGAGAACCATGGCATCAATGTCTGCGCTCCAGTCTCCCTCTGGCTGCAGACGCACCAGAGGAGTCTCGTACATTTTCCTCAGCTGGATGGACAGAGGGATGAACTTCATATTATAAATTATCTTGGTTTTTGAAGGTAAATATACAAATGAATCTCTTAATGGCAGACCTTTAGGAGATATTTAATTTGACAAATCCTGTTGTTAAAACTTAGATCTTATTTTTTGTATGTTTGGTCACAGGTTTTATCAGTTATGATAGCTCACCAAGTGAATGGGTGACACTGCTAAAAAGATTATTATGTCATTATTATTACCCAAACTGTTCATTGCAACATGTATCACAAGTTTGACCGACTTCCTGGCCACTGACTTACAGTACTTTCCATAGTTGAAGAAATCATGGTCAATGACACAAAAACCAGACTGTCTGTTATAATGAGTAATTATCCTTTAAAAGCCTTTAAGCCATAACCAGAAATGCATTAGTTACAAGTCTGCCAATGGATCTCTGTTAAGTCCATTTGTTCCTGCTAAAGACAAACATCTTGAAAACAGATGACAATTGTATGCTTTTTATTTCTAAAAAGGCTCAGCAACCCCCTTAAACAGATGGGCACTGTAGTTTTTAGCAAAAGTTACTCAAACAGAAAGAAACATTGTTTTGTTGGAGATTGTAGATTGAGCCAAAGCAAACTATAAACTACAGTGTGTGTTCATGATAGTGAAAGAACATGTCCTCCAGTGCAACAGTGTGACTCCCTGATGTGTTTTTAATAGCTTTTGGACAACAAGCTCTATGGCTATGGTTCTAATGAGATTTCCTCCCATAACAAAACAAGCATATTTTAACTTTACAATTAATATGTAATCCATTCAACTGTATAACAGGATAAATGTTGTGTCAGAGAGATCAAGAGAAAGAGATCAAACAAAAGTGATGTTAAAAAGTGATGGTTAACAGTATTTAAGTGATTCTGATTCAAACAGTGTCTCACCTCCAGTGTGAAAACGCCAATGACAGGCTTGTGGTCACTGATGCTGTACTCCATGTTGCTGGTGTACAAGTCCTGCCTGATCTTCAGAGGGTACTCCTCATCCTCTGCCAGCTGCTTGTCCTTCTTCGCATCCAGTCCAACCCTGTTTTCATCTTTCTCATCGGGGAGAGGGGCTTTGGGTTGGAGCCGCCACAGAATCCTGTCAGTCCAGGCAGGTTTACGCTTCTTACCGCTGGACAGGCGGAGGCAGAGAGGCAGACTTTAGTTAGGGGACAACAAGTCAACTCCTTATATAAAGAATCACATCGGGTGCATGACTGGGTGATGGATGAAAAAAGTAGTGGAAAAACAGAAAACTGTATAGATACATAATATTGACACAAAACAAGGTAAAAATATATATTTTGAAGTAGCCTTGATGGTGGGACCACATGAAAGCATTTCACAGTTTTTCAGACTGCACCTCATCCCATTTACTGTGGCTGACTGTTGAACCATAAAACATTTACTCTGCAGTAGACTGAACACTGGAGAAAAACTGGTGACGCACACACCAAAAGATCCAATGTACTTTTGAGAGTTATGTTTAGGCCAATTTATTTTCCATATCACAACACCGCACAAGCAATTTCACTTCTTGATTTCATGTGTCAATGCAAAGACAAGGCAAAATACAAAATACAAATTTGTCCTTCCAAACAGAAAATTTCCTACCCGATGATCATCAGCAGCCCAACAAGTGAACAGGTGAGTGATATTACTCCTGATCATGGAGTACACACCCACAGTGGCACTCCCAACACCAAAGTGTCAATGCAGTGTGCACATAGAAGCTAAATACATGAATATGTAAGAAACTAATAAGTGGCACAAGCCTTTCTACAATCACTGCCGTTACAATCATATTTCAGTTGTCTGACTAGCTTGATAATCAGACTAAATTGGCATTTTGTTTCATTTCATTGTTCAGTCTGATATCATGTTAATGTTAGCTGAGCCAACATTGAAGGTGTGGTGGTAGTTTCTCGGAGAAGTTAATGTTCCTCACAACAATCAAAGAAATGTTATTATCCCATTTTTTTCTTTTTGCTTTATTTTTGTCAGTCTGTAAAGATACAAAAGTTAAGGCACTACAGACATAAGTATTAGAGTTTTCAAGTGTTAAAATGAAGTCTAAAATGAGATTTTGATATGAGGACATGTCTAAAATGACATGACAAAAAATTATTCACTAGAATGTTTTAAGGCACTTGAGATTGTCATATTACAGGCTGTGTGTATGTATTACAATGTTATTACATAATTAAAGTGCTACTGAAATCACACAGCAATAACCCTGGTTTGACAGGGCTGGACAAACACACAATGGCATTATATTGGGAATGATGTTAAACTTTTTATGCTGACTCTGAGTCTGTCTTTCTCCTTTTTTCACTCAACCTGTCCATCATAGGTGGAAACAACTATTGGATTTGTCTGCATCTCTGCTGTTTGCACTTTTCTTCACCCATCTTTCATGTCAAATAAGAGAGACTACCTGTTAGCCATCATGGTTCTTGGTAGGAAAACCTTTTTAATTTAAAACTTCCCATTTTCACTTACCCCACATTTTCAGTGGTGACTAATACATTACTACCTTTACATTAAGCATTCAGAAAACACTGTGAAATGTAATTATCAAACTAAGTAAAAACTTTGTTTTTTATGGACCATACAGTAGCTGTTGTGAGCTGGGTGATATCCAGTTCTAATCCAATACAAAGATATTGAATTATCTACAGTCATTGCGCCTGTAATAATTTCTGGCCATGCATGTTAGCAGTTATGCATCAGCTGTTCTGGGACCCAGAGAGGTTTACACAGTGGTTTTTATATAGACAAGCTCTCAAAGCAATAGGATGGTATTACACACTGTAGGTTAAATGCAGGTTAATGTGGACTACAGATAGTTTGCCATTTAAAGGTACCCTATGGAGTTAGACTTACAACAGTTAGACTTACATTTGGTGTTTTTCATGAAAAAAACATTTAATGCACCCTCAAGGCTTAACAAATGTGTTGAATGTCTTTCCTTTCTGATAAATCATTCGTAAAGTAATTTTTTTAAGTATTTCAGAATCTGCATTGTTTACATCAATGTTTAATAGTTAGATGTCCCTGCATTTTTGGATTCTTGTTTGATGTTTCTTGTTGCATTAACTGTCTATCAGTAGAATAACATGAAACCATTGGAGGGAAGCTCACCTGTGTCCTCAAGCTCACAAAAACAATACAAAAATAATGTGCCACTATGGGTCAAAAACTCCACAGGGTACCTTTGACAGTAACAATATTGCCTCCCAAAACAACAGGTCTGTGAGTCCCGCCAACAGTTTGTAAAATAAACAAGCATTTCAGTCTTTTCTGTGCAAAGACAATCTGACATTTGTCTTAAAAAAGACAGTCCTACCTGCTTGTTTGTTTAATTTGCAGTATGTTACAGATGAAGATAACTTTGATTAAGCCTCTGGGAAGTGATTAAGACATACAGACAAAAAAGGACACTACTTTTAGCATGTTGTTAAAAGTAGCATATATTGAAATAAGCTAGGTGAATTAAAGGGGTGACATATATTAAAGGAGATGTGGACACAAATGTGTTTTGAACTCTTACTTAAAGCCAAACCATGTCCTGTAGAGCCTGTGAAGTTGAAAAGAGGCGTAGATAAAATATATACAAATTAATATTTTAAGAGTCCAGTACTGGAAATAAAAAGGGATTCAAAAAGTATGATTATGATTAATTAGGACTGATTATGATGGTAATTTCTTGGATGTTACTTGCAAACAGTTACCTGCTGTCATAGGTATCAGAGTTTAAGTCAAACTTGTATGTGGGCTGAAAGTCCAGAGGTCCTTCCTCAAACTCCTGGAGCATCTGTTCTTTCTTCTTCATCATGGTCAACTGAGAACACATGCATTTGAAGGTTTACCATTGGTGTTATTCTGGTTACTCATCTCATCCAGCAATCATCCAAGTGTGGTGCTGAGACCCATGACTGTAATATAATATATCATATTGTAGTGTAAAAACACTACATAAGTGGACTCTGAATGTAATGGGATTTGATGATAAAACTCCCAGGAACTATGCAGCTAGGCGTATAACAGATAGAACTGAATATATGAACATGATAAACCTGCATAATACTGTGTGTATCCAAAAAGCATGTAGTCAGGGATGTGTGTAAAAAAAGTATGTGGCATTCAGAGAATAAGGCCGGGAACGGAGCGGGCCAAAGCAACCTGTCAGGCCAGCATGATCTAGGAATCTGGCGGCATAATCTTTAGACGTCCTTGTTCTCATGTATTTTCAATGAAGTCCTTGTCCACTCTTATCTCTAGTAAAGGTGTGGAACTCATGTTTTCCTGTGCCCAAGTAAAAAGATCTATGTGTTTCTTTTAAAAAAATTGGCAAGTGTTCTGATGGAAAGAATGGTGGCAGAAAAGTACCATGCAAATATAAATAAAGGTAAAAACCTAGGAAAATGTCTAAAAGTCCAAAACATATTGGTATCACGTGGCAAAGATGAAACACGTTTGGACAAGCCCCCAGGGGGCAGAACTAAGAATTAACAAATTTCTATTGGTGAAATGTATATAATTTATACTCTTATGGGTTGGACAATAGGCGTGGAAATACACCAACCAAACACCATATAAACGAATGCAAGTTTCATTTGAGCTCAGAGAGCTCTTGGACTGTGCCTTGTGTACATGCTATTTGTTCTCTCACTTTGTTATTAATAATAAAGTTTTTGTCACAACATCTTGGACTCCTGTTTGAAGATTTTTGAGACCTGTTTGAAGGCATTTTTGAGCAACTTTCCAGCAAGATTTTTAACCTAATTATTGAAGACTTTGAAGAAATTTTGATCAATTGAACACCTTTAAAATCTGATTTTGATCCATTGACCTGAGACTTGGGTCCAGAAAATTACCCTACAATATCACCAGGAGTTAATTATGCTATAACCAGCTGAATAACTATTCAAGTGTCAAACCTGGTCTTTGCTCCACAGCAGGTTGTAGGTTTGATTGTTGATACAGGAGCGGACAAAATGCATGCCATGATCCTGAATTCGGAAGTTGAGATCTCCAAACCAGAACACCAGCCTACACCAAGACAGGGACAGGAAGGAGGAAGGACAGCAAGAGAAGGTGTTTGATTGACAAAGAAATCAGAAATATTGAAGAATTAAAGAAACTGAATGTGTGAATGTACAGATTTTATACATGCAGAAAAACCTGAACTGATGCAGATACAGTAAAATGAATGAAGCTTTCCTATAAGATATTTTTTACACAAACAGATTATAACATCTTTTTGGGTAAACTGAAGTCTGTACTCTGTGTATCTACTCACCTGTGGTCAACAATTCTTGGGGCCTTTTTACAGTCAAATGTCTGTGTGTCCATGATGTACTCAAACTCATCCACTCTTTCTGTGGCGTATTTCATATGAGCAGCCAAGTGACAGTTGAGGAAGCAGAGCATGTGGCCATAGAAAGACAGACGGACAGACACGCCACCTTTGTTTCCCTGAGAGGCAAACAGGAAGAGAAAGGAAAGAGAGGAAGCACAACCTCTATTGAACTAGTCCATACTAGTCTACTATTTAGTTTCTATGCTATGTAAGAGACCAACCAGTGCTTTTACAACTTAAGTCAGGCTCAGACTACAGGAGTTTTAAAATCCAAACAGGGTTGCATTACGCATATGAGGAAACTCATATGTTCTTCACTCCAATCTCAAACATGCAAACATGCATGATACAAGATTTGAAAATAATGGCACATC
The DNA here is from genome assembly GCA_025331565.1 of Holacanthus passer. Classification (NCBI taxonomy): domain Eukaryota; kingdom Metazoa; phylum Chordata; class Actinopteri; family Pomacanthidae; genus Holacanthus; species Holacanthus passer. The sequence goes on from JAFREQ010000038.1 coordinate 2,784,287, forward strand.
ACCACCACCACCACCTCACATGATCTCTCTCATATGATTTCATGGGGAAACCAATGCAAACAAAATGGAGATTGACGTGGTGCATCAACTTGCTGTAGTAATGCTCTGCAGTGAGAAAAACAGCAGGCGAAATGAGTCTGGATGAGAAAACGATTGGGGAGAGGCAGTCAACATGGGATGTGTATTCTTCAGTGAAAAATGGAGGTGAGATTTTAACTGTCAGTTTTAATATAGTAGTCAACACTATAAAATAGTTAACAGTAGTTGTGCTAGCTAATGTTAGCCTCAAGGGCTACAATGTTTACATATGTTGTTTGACCGTCAGCGTTTCTCATTGGCTATTGTGGTCCCACTTGGAAAGTATTGATGTCATCCAGATTTTAAGTCCTAAATGTCAAACATGTTTGAAATTATTAGGGTGGCCCAGATGAGTCTGTGAGCAGTTCAGGAGGCTCAAGACTGGATCAGTGAACCCGTCACATTAGCAGATGATCAGGGCTGAAAGCATCGGTACCGACCAAGGTCCCAGGATAGATTTCTCCTCCAACTGTAAGGAGGGGTGAATCTAGGACAAATCGGCCCAAAACTTCTGTAGTGTGAGCCCTGTTTAGACAGCGCCAAAACACAAAATTAAAAAAAAAAAATAATTATGAGCTATTTTTGACATTTTGAGAAAAACAAACAGCAAAATGTCAAACATTTACTTCTGCTACTGTGGTTCACAAATTGTCACTTTTGGGGAATGTATTTTTGACACACACTCATTTTATTCAATTCCTTATTGAAAGGAGAACTGTGCCAATCTTACAAATGAAAGTCTGTTTACAAATGCTAGGGAGTGCATCGATTTTGCATTGATTTTCTTGTCCAGCGTGAGTCCAACAGTGTAAACAGAGTGCAATGCTAAATCAGTGGAGTACTCCTTTAATGTGTATGTTTGCATTACTCACCCAGTATCCAAAAATGCCTGTGCGTGTATATGTGGCCTGGATGTCTCTAATGAAGGGGACATGCTCAAGTTTGGAGAAGAAGAGCAGCAGCAAACCCTGCATTCTGATGGATGACACCTGAAACACACATACAAAGTAAATATACAAGATAATACTTATATACAAGATAATCAATAGCGATCAAGGCTTCTCAGTTACTCAGCAAAAAGCTGATATTTGAAAGATTATTTTGTTCTTGTTTACCTGTGAAAATGGCAGTCACCTCTAATGTGTGTGATTGTGTATGAGGGTGTTCTGAGAAGATTTGTACCTTAATGTATTTCCGTGGTGCCAAGGTGGACATAAACAGATGACTCCATGGGTCATCGTATATAGTGTCTGACACGAATCTCAATGGTCCCGCGTACACCTCCTGCAAACTAACACGAACACACACAGTCTTCATTATCAGTCACTCTGCCCCATATCCAATTGTATGTAATAAAATACTGATCCCACCAATCAATTCGCATTCCCTGTCCCACATACCCAATGACATAGAGATCTGGGCTCTTTGGGGAGTTCAGATGGAGAAGCAAGGTGACATCATCTGGAGGATCAGCTGTGGCCACGTTCCACGTCACCATGTGTAGCCTGACGGTACGGAAGATAGAAAAATAGTCACTGGTGCTGCACTTGCATCCAATAATATATATATTCAATGAATAAGAGATAGACAATATTTAGAAATGAAGAAGCTATTGGGTATGACAATATATCTTTAAAATATATAGGATTGCCTTATGACTGAAAAATGTACAGCTGCACCACATTGTGAAATAAAACAGAACTATACTTTGAGCTTTATAATCAAAGAGCTTGATTCAGGGTGGCAAAAACCAAAGACAAGTGCATCATCCCAGTGCAAAGGCTGTTACAGAAAAAGTACTGTGCTTCTACCACAAGACCGTCAGGCTACAGTCAACACATAATGAGAGCAGTCATCCTTTCACCCAAACTCCCAACATCTGTAATGTAGTGTTTTCTGTGCTCAGCTACGAGTTGATGGGCTTCAATTAGCAAGAATCAATAGTGTCTTTTTTTCAGCAGTTCATTGAACCCACAGGAGAAAAATCCATGAACATATCACGAGGAAAGCAAAAGAGAAAAGAGTAAAAAGCTGAAAAACAGGAGATAGACAAACATTATTCCTGTAGAAGAACGCAAACTCTCTTTCCAGCTTCAGTACACAGAACAGACAAGCTAAGAGGTGACGTTTGTCCTCTACCTGAAACTGTCCTTTTTTGGCTTGTTGGCTCTTTTGCCACAGATGAGGAAGGCATTATCCAGGGTCTTGACCACTTTCTCATGCAGCTCGTTTTTTGGGTCCAAATCATCCATGCAGGTCATCAGCTGGTTGAGCCGATGCCGCAGAAGCAGTTTGCTGCCCGTCGACTGCGTGGCATCGCTGGAAAGGCTGTCAGCGCGGTCACGCCCTAAGGTGCCTAACATCCGACTGATTTCATCCATTCACGTTGAAAATGTTAAATGCAGCAAGGACAGCTGTCTTCTTGAAAACTTGACTGTTGAAGTTACAAAATACGACTGCACAAAGTATTTTCCAAAGGACCAAAAATTGTTAAAAGGGTGAAGTAGTACGGATTGTTTGGATCGCGTGAAAAGAATCAAATGAGCAACAATCCGGAGTGATTGGTTGCCTCTGTAGAATCAGACCACTGAGCGAATTGAGGAAAGTCCCAGGTCAAGGATTTGGATGGTCCAGTGTTGGGAGTGAGTGATTAGGGAATTGCTTAATTTGTCTACAAGTCTTCTTTGTGTACTATTATACTACGTATAATCTCATTAACAAAATGTTTCAAGATTAGGCGTATTAAAAAATTGGGAAACCAAGCTGCACGCATGAATATAAAATCTCTTGCCTTTTGCAAGCTGTTGAGCACTCGGCGGCTCTTTCCTCAGGCCGAATGGCAACACATTGTTTTATTCTTCAAATCCGCATTAGAAGTGTATTGTTGAGCAACCTAATCCACCTGGCAGAATGCAGTCCCATTTGTAGACTGGCATACATTGCATGGTGTTTAGTCTTGGAGCACATTCAACCCTAAATAAGGCAAATAATTGTCCTATCAGGAAAGCCTCAGGGTTCTGGTACCAGGGGCATGACATAACAGAAATATTCTTCATAAAATGCAAGACTAAAGAGGTTACAAGAAAAGAAGTAAGACATAATGTGGACATTGTGAAGCCTGTCTTTCTGACTGACTTTATGCCCAAACTTGGACAATGTCATCTCTGTTTAAAGAAGGCAACTGGCTGCAAGAACAAAACAACATAGTGTCCATGAGGAGATATCTGGAGCAGCTTAAAAAATCACTCTTGCACACTCTGCATCATACAATGTAAAAATTGTGTTACAAAAACAAAATGGGTTCCATTCCACATGCCATCATATGCCATCATATTGATCCCCTAATCAATACCAAACAAAAAAAGAAGTTGTGCTGTATAATTGGGCTCCTTTACAATTCTGATCATTGGTATGAATACAAAAACAGGTCCCCTACATTACAGAGGAGTTAGCATATTTCCCTATATGGCAGAGGAACCTTTAGTTAAGCAGTCAGTAGGTCTGTCCACACCACCTCAACAGTCTGGTACAGCTCTACAACCAAACAGCACAAAACAAGAGGCTACAATCTACCGTTGGCATTGCAGAAAAGACCATGGGAGTTAAATAAACCACAGACCATTGACTATTCCCTAACAGACACTTCAAATCATTGAACTCGTAAGCAACGAGACGCGGAAGCAAATCCCAGATTACATCACTTTTACAAGCAGTAAGCCCCAACCATTTCATGGCTGTGACAGTACAACTATGCAGGTGTTGTACATTCAGCATAACGTTATATCCACTTACTGTGCATCAGTCACACATACACAAGTATATACTTAAGCTTATGAAACTTATCAAAACTCAGATTTCAAGTCGTGTACATATTGTGTATAGGTCCACTCAAAGTGCAGCAGGTGTGTGTTGTGCATGTCCTGATGGGTCTGATGAGTTCAGAGAGCAGAGTCCAACCTGAAGCTGTCTCCCCTTCGTTTCCCTTCCTCAAACTGGGGTCTGACAGCTGGGCTTCCGACTGCTCCTCATTCTCCTCCATCATCTCCACACCTGGAAGGCAATGAGGCAAATCCACTATAACTTACACTATGGTAGAACAAAGTAAACGCATAAATATGTGCAACAACAGCTAGCAAAGAACTTGTTCCGTAGCACCAACTGTTAGCTAACATTGCTAACAACTTCAGCATCTAAGGTTACTTGGGGATAGGACTGAAGGTTTACAACACAGTTTATCTAACATTCAGTATTTCATTGAGCAGACTCGATTATTATGAAGCTGGGAAAGTTAACTGGCTAACAGAACATAGCTAACATTATCATGAAGCTCCGCTGTTGTTTTGATCTGCTAATGTAAACGTTAATAGATACCAACAGCTCCCCCGCGCAGCTAGCTAGAGCAAGCTTTGTTCATCAAACACTTAACACACGAATTAACAACCTGTACGAGTGACGGTGTTTTATCGTACAGTACCTGAAATGCTTTGGTAGAACTTGTTTTCGTTGTTTTCTTACTTGCAAACAGACGTACAGTAGGGCAGCAGCAGGCTGAGAGTACAGTAGCAAGTGTTATTGTTCCCGCCCCTCACCCGGAAAACTGGTCTTATCTGCCTTCAAAATAAAAGCACAAAATCTGAAGTTGAAACGTTCAGCAGTTATAATAAAATTTACTATAAAATATTTATCGAATATATTGTTCATCCTATTATCTTCATTGCAATATATTTGCCAGCAATCGACATTAATTTTGTTTTATAACCCCAAATAAGTTATGTGACTAGCTTCTCATATAGTAGTGTATTAAGAGGAATTTCATAGTGAACACTTTGGTCTTAGAAAGTAAAAAAAACACTGTATGCCTGACCTGAAGCATTTGTTTTTAACCCAGCTACAGATTAATGTCGGAGTGAGAGAAATAGAAGAAGTGAAAATGAGCGTAAAGTCTGGACTCTTGTGAGGATGCTTTTATTCTGAAGGGTTCGATCCAGACGCTGTGCTGTTTCTGCTGCTTGTGAAAACAGAGGAGCTTCGTTTTAGATTGAATCTTTAGGATCTGATATGTGACAGTGAGGCCAAGTGATAAGTCCTGACTGCAGCACAATCAGGGTGGTTTTCTGCAGTCTGTAGTTCAAAGAACTTCAGACGGATGAGATATGTACTCACTAATATACATACAGGTGACCAATGTCTCAGTAAGATGTTGGACCACCTCATGCCACCAGAACAGCTTCAATGCAATTTGGCATCGATTCTCCAAGTGCCTGAACTCTACTGGAGGGATCATTCTTCCAAAAAATATTCTCTCATTTGGTGTTATGATGGTGGTGGTAGAGAGCGCTGTAACACATCAGTCCAAAATTTGGTGTTCAATTTGGTTCGGAAGGCTGAAACATATGATTTACAACATTTTCATTATCATCAACGCATTGAGTGACACCTCGTGCCCTATGGATTGGGGCATTGTTATCCTGGAAGAGACCACTCCCATCAGGATAGAAATGTTTCATCATAAGATAAAGGCAATCACTCAGAAAAACTTTGCATTGATTTGCAGTGACCATTCCCTCTAAGGGGACCCAAACCATGCCAGCAAAATGCCTCCCAGTAACATAACAGAGTGAACAGATCCCCTCACTGTAGTGGTCAAATATTCAGGCCTGTACTGCACTCTTGTTACACCACACATGCATGTGGTTAATTGTGGTGGTTGTTTTGTTTTTCCTTACATATCACATTAACGCACAAGTATCATGGTCATCAAATGTGTCAACCGCTATTTGTGACCTTATTTACTGATGTCTTTCCCATAGAACTGAATGCAGATGTCACTTTAGTCACCAATTGAAACACTAGCCAGTTGAGAAGTCTTTGTGACTGAATGAACAATGAACCCTCTTTCAAAGTCACTTAGATCTTTTCCTTTTGCCATCTTGATACAAAATCAGAAATAACTTGGCCTGTTGGTTGGATGTTAACTGCCCAACTGTACCATACAGTGAACCTGTGTGGAACCATCTGTATTCGTTATATTGCTCCACTCCTTTACTCAGATTTTTCCTTTAATTTGTTGTTTTCCCCAACAGAAGTACAATGTACAAGTATACACAAAGAAGTGATTTGTCTTTAATACATACACAATCATATAACTCATTACATTAAAATCCAAGTAATGTCATTCAACACAGGACAAGACTTTCAATGATGGAGGCCAAACTTCTGAAAAGTTGGAAGACAGAACTGCTTCATGTGTCAATCATTATGAAATCTGCTGAGTTCAGGTTCTTCTTACATATTACTACTTTGAAAGTATATCATATCCCCAATGGAGTCTTTTCAAAATAAATACCTCATATCTAATAGTTTTTACATAACCCAAAAGCTGCATGTTATGAATCAAATTACTTGAGGAACCGGAGCAATAAGTGCACTTTGTAAGATCAAGAAATGAACACAATTTTCTCAAAAGAACTAAAGCCTAGTCTTTTTCATTCAATCATTTAAAAAAACATTTGAAGATCCTAGTAACTGGAGTTTTTTGCAGATGTAGACACAAGACTTGTGGAAAATTTGCCTTGCTCTGAACAGTAAACAATGGGAACCGGAAAACAGAAGAAAAAGAAAAAGAACAAAACCCAGATAACTACCATTGTAAAAAGAATAACAGTAATCAGAAATATTTCTTCAGAGACAACCCATACCTTTTCCCTGCTATTTTAAAATTTAAGAGGATTGAATAGGCATAAACAAGAATGCTTCAAAACCGATTCCCCAACTTGCAAACTTGTCTCTTAAAAAACCTAAAAGCTGCTGTAGTTGTATTCAAATGTATTACATAAGTACACACAATTGCTTTACAATAATGAGCTCTTATTAAGAGCAAATTTTATTAGGATGGAAGTGTGTAATTCTTGATTATGCCTATCAAGCTGTTCCAGGTCCAGTGTCCAAGGAGAGGAGTCTAAGCTTGCTGAATGAAGTCAAATCCTCCTGTATCATAGAGTCATCTGAAGAGGAAAACAGAACAAGCAAAAACAATATCATTGATTAATCCTGTTCACATTTACAAATGTTAAATCTCACCAAAAGAGGATTTTAACACTTACTGGGTTAGCTGCTATCACTTGTCTTCAACTGACAGGCCTTTTGCTTCATCATTCTTCCTCATCTATGACATGGAAAGACACTTGTTACTTACTTGTTACTTGTGTACAAAAAAAACTTGATTTACTTTATTCAGCACAAGCACTGCCGTTGGGGGCAGAATGACAAAAAAGACTGCAGCAACATATTGCTTCCACCCTGAGAAAAAAAAACCTTTGCTCAGTTTCTCATTATAATGAGAAAATTCATGTTTTAATGAGATCCTTTTCACATTATACAAAACTATTTTTCATTTTATTATGACAATTTTTCTCATTATTACTATGTGTCGGATTATTCATTTTTAACAAGAAACCTTTCTTGCAACCTAAAATGTTCATTATCACTATCCTCCTCTCAGTAAATTGAAAAAGTATTCTCTGACCTGAAGATATCTGAAGAAAGTTAGTTTTTAGTTAGTTTTTCTTAGTTCTAGATAATAATCCTGGTGCTGGTAATTACCTAATATAGGTAATATGCAAGTAAATATAATTACATTAATTCCCAATCTTTCCATTTAGTTGAATAATCTGGATTACACCAGCACATCAGTGGTTCTAGCTGGGTGGCAATGTAGTAGGGAAAGCCCACCCATCATTAGGTAGTTGTTTATGTAGTTGTATTTTATCTGATGGTGTAATAAAACATGTGGGAAATGTAACACCATTTGGGTGAGTAGTGGTAATTGGCACTGATACGTCATTAAGTTTGTTTCATGAATTGAAATATATACTTAGTGGCCACATTATTAGGTACATGTGTACAGTCTAATGCAATCCAACACAACTGTTTTGCCACAAAGTAACTTTTACAATGGCTATGATGGGGGTTTTGTAGGTTTTGTTGACGCTACCATAGAAGTGTTAACTAAATTATATATTTTTGCATTGAAGTGATAGTTAGTGATGTTGTTGTACTGGACTGCATTATTTCCACAGGTGTTTCTAATAATCTGTTCCCCTCATGAACATAAATGATCAGAAACATCTCCCAATATAATGTAGTCCAGTATAACACCACCTTTAACTATGACCTTAATAATAAACATAATTGAATTTGCAAATTTCTGACAATGTCAGTGAAAAATTATACATACCTTCTAAACTTCGTAAGGGCAGAATTTATGGCAGGGCTGTTGTATTTGTGATATGGTTAAAGGGTCCAGTGCGATATGATGGCATGCTTTGTCAATAAAATATATGAATGGACTTTATGTCGCTCTCAACATGGAGAGTCTGAAATTGTCTAACTATCTTTCTTTTCTTTGCTTTTGTTTGTACTGTTAATACTGTTTTACTGAATTTGGAAAAATGCATAGTATTCAAACTAGCCCATAGCCATACTACATAAAAATATCCTGCCATATGTTTATGTCAATCATCTTAAATGGATGACCTATATTTTCTGTCATTGTGGCAGTGATACTCTGATGCAGAAGTAACGCAACAAAACTTTTACTAAGATCATCAGTGCAGTGTAGAGTATACTGTGCTCAGTCACCTCATCCAGCTCCTTCTTTGTCTCCTCCTCCATGCGTCGTATGTCATCCATGGACAGATGAATCCATTTGTCGATCCAGCAGAACAGCTGTCTGTGGAAGTGGGTGAACAAACGCTTCTCCACCTGGACAGACAGAGCAGGTGTATGAGAAAGAGAACAGAGAGAGAGAAGATGTTAGACAGTAGATACGGTGAGAAATATGAAAGTCATCTGATGTCTAGTATTGTGTGGTATTTCACCTTAAAGCAAAATAAATTTTTACTCAGTGCAGAATTGCATATATTGACCACCAGGAGGCAATATATATATGTTAAAAAAATCATATTTTCTGTTTTTTTAAAAAGTAACAGTTTTATACCTTTTGAATGAGGTTTTCCACTTTGCCCTGTAGCCCAAGCCACTTGAATTCAACAGTGACTAACTTATAGGCACACATGTGTGGACAGTCAGGGTTGTTGGCCAGTTCTTTCTGCAAAATATAAAAAAAATGTTTTTCTTCAGATGCACCAATAAGATAAAAACACAAAGTCTGCAGGCCTTAAAACTCAATAAGTAAATTTGTTTAATGAAGTGAGCAACGGTGAAGAGTGAAAAGAGGTGTAGTACCTTCCAGCCAGGTCCCAGGGGCCCTCTACCTGTCTTCTGTGATTTAAAGATGGCTGGATCATACTCTGGATTGTAATCCTAAAGAATGAAAGCAACCAGTACAATGACATACTTTGTAGGCATGACAAATATGAAGCAGCCTAATAAGCAGCAGGTGATAGTATCATGATTGGGTATGAAAGGTTCATCCTGGAAAGGCTCAGTCATTCACAAGCGAGGATGGAGAGAGGTTCAACACTTTGTCAAACATATGATTGTAGAGAGGACATTACTACATGGACTTGGCATGTTCTACACAGCGTCCCAACATTTTTGGGATTGTGGTTGTAGTGACCTTACCTTTGAACTTATGCAACTTCTGTCAGCAATGTCAATGTCAACTACTTCAGTCTTTTCCCATGTGCTTTTGTCCAGTCCATGTACCTGCAACAAGGCTAAATGTAGGTTAGTTGCTTGGTGAAATCAATTACCACATATCAGTTTCATGTTTAGAAGTACAGTTCAACAAAATTAGAGTTCGACCAGTGCAGGATAATGGGCATCAGTACTCATACTCATGATTGTTGGGGTAATGTTATCCAGTCTTTGTCAAAAATCTAAGACTGAATCCCAGCAAACACATGGAGAGGATTTATTTACATTAGCTTCAGCTGAGCTTTGTAGTGTTTCAGCAAAGAAAAGGGATTGGTTATTTTGTTCCCAATTCCTTTGCCCATTCCTCTGGCTTTAGTAAAGCAAAAGGCAGAAAATCACCAATTTCACAAGTACAATTACCTTTTTGACATCAGACACTCAAAGAAGAGTCGGTGACATGGGGTATCACACCGCAAGTCTGCCAACCATAGCATGAAGTATGATTTGATAATTCCAGATTCATTCTAGACAATATTTCTAACAAGACTCCACAGCTGCGTTAGCGCTCTGACTAACAACATGTTAGTGACTCTAATGCTAAGATTTAGCTGATGTTTAGCAGGTATAATGTTTACCATGGTCACCACCTTAGTTTAGCCTGTTAGCATGCTAACATCCACTAAACAAAGTACAGCTGAAGCTTATTAGAATGACATTATTTTTGCTGGTATTTGGCCATAAAGCAAAGTATTGGACAAATTTGACCTGATGTTGTTGCTAGATGAAAAGTCAACATCAAAATCATTAGGATTTATCCTCTAGGGAGCTTGAATATCAGCCCAAAATTTCACGGCAATCCATTCAATAGTTGTTGAGATATTTTAATCTGGACCAAAGTGGTGGACAAAACCACTGATTCTTAAAAATGTGTTTGAAACATAGTGCAGCTCAATCTTAAAGACCCAATCCATGATCCCAATGTAAGGAAAATGGTGCCCAGGAAAGTGCCCTCAATACACAGTCTAACACAATACAGCCACTAATCTTAGTTTTACTGTTTTAAGATTTTTTAACAAGAAAAATGCTTATTTTTCATCAGTAGGTCCAACTCATCAGTATATTTGTAACTATACCTGTTATGTATTTGCTTAACACAGACAGTGGGTACAGTATGACCACAGCTGATTAGCACTATTGCCAGATCACGACTTACATTCTCCTGATTCCCCATATCAGGCTTGTGCCACGTCTCAATCTTGATCATGAACTTTTGGTCCATGTATTCATTCTGTAAGCATGGGAGAGATACACCACAGGATCAGTCAACAATCATACTGTGTGTGTGTGTGTGTGTGTGTCTGCACACAGTGGCTGCATTACAGTTTGTGAAAAGGTTCTGTGCATGAATGTCCGCACATAAACATTAGCAACAGTATGTGAGCCCATCATGCACACAAAGACAGAAAGACACACACACACACAGAGATACAGAGACACACAGACACACACACATAGCTTCTGTGTGAAATCAAGCTCGTCACTGCACTGCAGTGTCTCCTTTCGCCTAACATGGTTACCATCTCATCTTTCATCGTGTTAAGTTGGACAGTGTTTCGTTTTAACTTTACTCCCTATACTAGTCATAAAATTAGGCCCATATTTAGAATAAAAGTAAAGCTCAAACATGTAGTAAGTTTTCAGTTTAATTTTTATTTGGAAATTCAAAATGAAAGAATACTTACTGTGAGGACTGCATCAGAAGAAAAGGTAGACCATGATGGAAAGGGGATGGATCAGAAAGAGAAGGAGACACATGATTTCAGATATCAAACAGATTTCAAGCAGCAAGCTTTTCATTTGTGAAAAACATGCACTGTAACTGTGCACTGTAACAAACAGCTGGCGTTGGTCTTTACTGTACAACAAGTTGGGACAACAAGGTATTAGCTCAGAATGGGTTGCTGACCTGTAGGCAGTGTTAAATTTTTCATTGTCAGTCAACTCCCAACATGTTGTGTGTATGTGGTGGGACTCACCAGTTCGACAGTAAGGATATGCATTCCAGGCCTTCTCGTGAACCTCAAGAGAACCTTTCGGAGCTATCACACGAATAACACCTGGCACTTTACTACAAAGACACAAACAGACTTCGATGTAGTCACAAAAATACGAACAATCACAAAGAAACAATACTTGTAGTGTCAGCATTAAAAAAGCATAGCATCCTCATTTTCTTGTCCATTATATGCTTTTCCACTACAATCCTAGACTGTGCTTTGGTGTATGACAGAATGCAAGCATGCAAGTGCAGTATGCCTCATGTACGCTGTTAAGGGCCTGGTCTCACAGCGTTTAAACCTACAAAACTTTCACTGCCAAATGACTTTGTTTCATTGGAATCACTGGGATCACTGAATTTGATCGCAGGGCAATAAAATCTGTACAAATTTTTCACATTCGAGTTCAACTGTGCTCCAACCGCTGCTGACCCACAGCATGCTGACCAACAACATGCTGACTTGACAGTGCTGACTTTTGAGGGAAAAGACAGACGTTGAGTGTGAAATGGAAGAAACATGTTAACTGTGTTGCACCATCCATTGAATATAATTTAGAATGGAGTATGAATGAATGCAGTGTGTAGTTGTGTGAATGAAGCATTGCTGAGCTGCCTACCTCTGCAAGTGGTAGATCTTGTGGGTGTACTGTCCCTTCTCTCCATTTTCCTCATAGGGCTCGTTGGTGATCACCTCCACACCTTCTCCTCCACCCGTCTCGTTCTTACTGGCCTCTGCTACTGCATACAGCTGACCCACTTGGTACTGGAGGGACAAAAGAGGAGAGCATGGTTTTTGTGCTTTACAGATAAATATATATAGTGAGTAATTGAATTAACTTTCTCACCCCAGGTTATGTGTTGCTTGGACTCTAGAGTCAAAAAATATTAATTTATGTGGTGGAGTAAAGGAGATTTTCCAGGAACAGCTCAACAATTCTGAGAGCTTGTAAGGATTTAGTCTTAATGATAAGCTTCCCTCTCTGGTTGAAGGTATGCTAATTGGCAACTGTTTGTGTCATTGACCTTTTCCACAGCAGACATTTTGACTTTTCAGCCCAGCAAAAATATACGTGGAACTAACGAAATTTGGTTAGGTTAATTACCTAAATAACAAACTAATTCAATAAAATGTGTAATGTGAAACAGGTTGCTCCAAGAGTCAGCCACAGAGGAGTCACCAACTCTCTCCTCCACTCACACCAATCTCATTTACAGCAAAAATGTTTTGATAAACTCACTATACCTGACCTGAACCAAAGTTAGCAACTAGTTGGTGAACGTGGAGCAACTTACATTCAACATGTGAACAGAAATACACCTACAAATAAATTCTAATGTTGCTCTGCTGGGTGTGTAATAAGTTTGCTAACTAACTAATGTTCACCATATAAACTTTATAAGATGACAATATGTCAGTGTTGAGTTTAGAGCATAATGCTTATGTATTGCTGAAAAAATGAGTGCATTAGTGTTGTTACACTACTAAGTGGCAAAATTCTCGACCCCTGTTGAGAATCACTCTGTTCTGGCCTCAGTTAGCCATTCATGGACATGACTATGAGTTAACCATTTCCCTTTAGGTATGCCAGACACAGACTTCAGCATCAGAAAACCGGCAGAGTAAGCCTTTTGTTGACGTTTTCCCCTCTCTTCCTCTTCTTCTTCCTCCTCCAACTGCCATAGTCCAAAAATGTTGAAACACTGGAAAAAGTGACATCACCGGTGCTGTCAGCCTGGCCAGGCACACACACTCACACACGTTTGGAAGTTATGGCTAAAATAGGGATTTGAAGTAACTGCACTTTCTGCATTTGCCATAATTTGGTGTGGTTGGACAACAATGCTATAGTGTGTTCAAATATAAAAAACAAGGGAATAACAAACTACAAGGGACAAAGGAAGTGACACAAAAATGCAAGTTGTGGTTGCTTTGCATTTTGGTCCATTGAAGCTTTGGATGGAGACATATGTAGTCCCTTTGTCTCTTCAATGTAATTATGAATTGTTTATAAATTTGGGTGACAGTTGGTCCAGTGATGACACATCTGCTGCCATCTGCAGTTTAGTTGGACAACCTTTAGTTGAATCAAGCCAAGCCCTCTTTTCCCTGGAGACAGAGCAATGCTCCAGGCGAATAATCTATTTTGGTAGCTGTAGACGCTCAGCCTTGCCACTGTGAGTAGGAAGTTAGGAATGTGACTTGTCGTGTTTAACCAGTGTGTCCTCTCATTGACAAAGACAGTCAGACGTAATGCAGGCCTCTATGAGCAGCTCAGAGATTCGGCTGCAAACGACAAACAGCCTGAACCTGAACGAACAGCCTGAACCTGAACAAACAGCCTGAACTTGACTGGAGGTGGTCATCAACTCTGGAATAAACATGTCGAGACAAAGTGCTCTGTCTGTCACGTCAGGGAAAAAGTGAACCTGCTGGTTCACATCATGTCAGTCACTGACAAAAACAAGGTGTGGACAGTGAATGAAGGTTTTACATCTTCATGATAGGAACAACAATCACTGGGTTGAAATCGTAATCTGAATTTCAATCACATGCGAATAACCGTCAGGATGACTTGACCACTCTAAGGAACAACAGCATCTCCCAAGTGTGGTTGAAACTTGTTTGAAGCCATCAATTTCCAACCAATGTTTCCATGCAGAGCTGACTAATAACTAAATATTTGTATTTCAAATGTGTAATGCCATTACATATTCTAAAAAGGAGCTGTATTCTGTTACATTATCTAAAATGTTCAGTTACAGATGCTTGTGAACATATTTTTTTTAATCACTACTCTTATATATATCAATTCATTAATAAAATATTAGGGCTGCAAATAACAACTGTTTTCATCATCTATTATTAATGTGCCAGTTTCTTGATTAAAGGAACACTCCGCCAATTTTACACATCAAGCTCAGTTTTCTAGTCATGTGGAGGACTAGTGAAAACAGTTTAATGTATGTCTTCTGTGGCTCTGGAAAAGCTTCATTAAGTTTAAAAAATTAACCTAATGATGTTATCAAGGTTATCTTAGATTGGGCTTTGGTCTGTGTTACTAATTGGGTTAGAGTTTAAAAGACATGGGGATTACCAGACACGTGTGGTCTAATAAAAAATGCTCATATGTAGTATATTCAGTTTATTATCATGGAAGGTTAAGAAAAACAGCAAATATTGACATTTAAAAAAGGTGTTACCGGAGAATTTTTTTGCCTTTTTGCCTAAAACAAAAGAATAGCTTGATATTTTGGGAAATACGCTGATTAGCTTTTCGCTGAGAGATGAGAAGATTGGTTCCACTCTCATGTCTGTATGGTAAATATGAAGCTACAGCCAGCATCTGATTAGCTTAGCTTAACATAAAGACTGGAACAATGGGAAAACAGCTAGGCTGATCTGTCCGAAGAAAGCAAAAAACCAACCCATACTGTATTCCTATAACTATTACAGCTGTCGATTAAATTACTGTCAATCAACTAACTGATTAATCAACTAATTGTTTGAGCTCTATAAAATATTAAACACAAGAAAAGGTTTGCCTTTGTACAAACCTAAATTTCCATATTGTCGTATTTTTAAATGTACCTTTAATACCATGAATATATAATAAAAAACATCTGAACTAACTAAAAGTTATAGACATGCAATACTGAGTAATTCCACAGACATACGCTCCAAACTGTAGTTTTGATAACCTTTGCCCAGTTGGAATACATTTTCAGGTATCCCACCCAACCTGGTTTCCAAATACTGTGAATGCCACAGCCAAATGACAATACATGCAGACTAATTTCACAGACTACAGAGCCCACCGCTATTATATTCAGATTTGATACAACTCAAGCTGTTATAATTGTGACAGTTACTTAACTAACACAGGAATCCAGCTAACACTTTCCACTGAAAGGGATCAGAGGATAAGCTGGTCATACAGTAAATTGTGATTATGTGGCTTAGAGAAATTCTGGCTTCTGCTTTGTGTTAACCAATGAAAAAAACAAAGACTACTGTGTTGTATGGAGCGATTGGATTGAAGTGTAGAATGAGCCAATAGCATTTAGGTATTAAACAGGAAAGGTTTCACAGACAAGTACAATGAGGAAGGTTTATAAAACCCTGATAGTTATTCCATAAAGTAAAAATCTAATGAAGGGGAAAGGTTAAGAGGTTGAATCTGCTCTCTTGATAACATGATAGCAGGCAATGGTATAGTAGATTAAACACAGCTAAATACATTCTGGACCTGATAACTAAGTGGTTCAACTGCAAGGACATCTAAAGGCAGCCTAAAGTGACAGTCCTGAGAGTGGCTACCCCCAACAACAGCCACACATGTCCAGGCACATTGTATACTGAGTGGTAGCCTTTTCGCATAGTATGTGTAGAATCCCAGCTGCTCTCTTAATCATCTCTGAAGGCAGTAAGATCGGATGCATGATGATAACGGAAATATCTTGATTATCAGCATGGAGATTTTTAAAGAGGCCATATTGTGCTTTTGCAGGTTTTTCCCCTTTCATTTAGTGTGTTATAGCATTTTTGTGCATGTGAAAACTATGCAACATTTCAAAGCCCAAAATCCACAAAAAGCGGAGCCCACAGAAAACACTGAGTCACGTGAAAGGCCTCGTCAGTAGTCCAGCCTTTTCTTCTGTGACTTGTCTGCATCTCTATGTAACACAGATCCACCTCCAGCTAGGTGACCATCCACACCGTTTGTAGGTTAGCCTGTTTAAGTTGCAGCTGGGAAGTTGCTTGGATAATATGGCTCCTCCCTCGAACTGGGAGCCATGTTGGACTAATGTTGTAATATTGAGGGACCATCAAGATAAACTGTGAATGTGAAGCCTCATTTGAAGGCAGCTAAACAACAAGAGTCGTAGGTTGTTTTTTTCATGCTGAAAAATGCTGTATAAACTAGTGTTTGCTTTGTTGTTATATAACATGTATACACTGTTATATCCACCTACGTCATGTAGGGTATATAAGGTAACATCTTACATTCATGTCTCTCAAGGTTGTCAGTCATCCAGGTCAAGGTATTCAAATAAGGGTTGAATCAACAGCAACTGGACTTGGGTTGTAGATTCTTGAAGATGTTTCACTTCTCATCAAAGAAGCTTCTTCAGAACCTCTTACATTAATCATTCTATATTTATTCCAGCGCTATTTGCACCATTGCACTGTTCCAATTTACAGAAACAGTCTGACTTGTATAGCAGACATTGTATGCTGTCGTTCATTGTTGCTTTTAATATGCTGTATATGTCTACTTTATGTCTTTCTCATCTACAGCACTTACAGTGCCCACAGACAGGGGCATTTAGATTATGCTGAGGTCAATTGCCATGTACTGTTCCTAATAAAAGCAAACAAATAAGCCCTTACCTCCTCCACTGAAATGGGCAGGACAACTCGGCTACAAGAGGGAAAGAGACAAACAGAAGACATTAATTAGGGCACAGACATCCCAGTCAGAAACAAAACAGACAATAGATTAATGACAACTCTACTGCTGACCTACAAGAAATGGATGAGGATATATTATCATAGGTCAACATGCCAACATGCCTGACTTCTGATGACATAATTTCATCACAATAATAAACACATGTGACATGTCCAAAAAGTCAGGAATCAAAATTAACCTGCAAGTGCATTCATTTTAAAACTACTTCTAGTACTATTATAAGGGATAGTTGAACATTTTGGGGAATCAAATGTATTGCCAAGAGTTGGATGAGAAGATGAATGCCACTCTCATGTCTGTACGGTAAATATGAGTCCTGAGTCAGCCGGTTAGCTTAGCTTTCTAACCTTTAAAATCAATCTGAACCTCTGAAGTAATGTTGTTGTCATAACGTCACAAGAGACAGATCAGTAAAAGAATGGTCAAAAATGAAGAAGCGGAGGGTGAGATATCCTGAATTTTAGTTCCTTGTATGGGTCAAGCCCCAAAACACTGGATCCTACATTTCCCATAATGTTCAAACTCAATAGTGTAATAGTCCAAAGCCCACACATCTTAGTTGTAATGAAGACTCTCTGTTATACTTTGACAACATCATCAAACTGTAACGCTCCCTTCAGAGGACTACAGCTGTTCACAGGCTGGCTCGTACTCAATGTGACAAGTAAACTGAACTTCATGTGTGAAATCAGAAGAGCGCTCCCTTAACCAGTCAGAGGTGAGGGCACACCTGCACCTTGATATAGAGGGTGTGGGTTTGATTTCAACACACACAAGAAATCTGACATCTAGATATGTGTGATATGAAAAACGCAATCTCCCAGTGCACCTGCAGTAAAAACGAGAATCAGCCGGCCTATAGAGTTGACTGTTACAGGCAATTTAGACATAGCAGTTCAGCAATGAAACTATGAATGTGTCACTTGGAGACTCAGCCATAAAAACAGCAAGGATAACGATATACGTATGTTACATCATGCAGAATAACGTCATCATGTGTCATCACATCATGATTGTAATCACAGCACTACTTTAAAGGGTGTATTTGGACTGACTATAATAAATATTTAGCACTTTGAACACAGTTAGTTCTCTCATAGTGTCCCACTTTCATCGGAACCCAGTGAAGAGGAAAAGCAAACTATAAAACTGCTATAAAATCAAGCCAGTGAGTGAACAAATAAACCTGGAACTTTTGGTGGAAACCCTGCACATGTGTGTGTCTGTGTGTGTATCCTTCTCCAGTTTGCCTTGATACAATAGCAAATTAATCGCCAACTGTTGCCAGTCTAGCAGGGCCTGAATATTTCATTAGAACAGATCAGAGTGAAAGAGGAGCCTTCCAGACATGAACTTGATGGCTGGTGTGATAAAAAAAAAGTTTGCCTCCGCTCACACACTCGCAGACGTTTACAGGCTCTGGCCATGATGTCTAACTAAAATGGTCCATTTATGTTATGTTACAGGCAGTATTATTTGAGGCATGGGCTGATCATGCTGAGGAGAACAATTTGACATGGTATGAGCCTTTGAATGTACTTTGCACTATGGTCAGATGACAGCCAACTACTGGATGTTGTTCCAGCAATGATGAGCATATGACATGACAGTAAAAGCGCTCAAATAAACAAGACTCATTCATTCATTCACTCACTACAATCAAGCCTTTTGAGGCAAATCTGTGATAGTTGGCTTTGTAAATAAATTAAATTCATAAGCTCCAGTATCCAAACTCCAACCAAACATTAGCCAATTTGAGACAGATTTACGTATAAACTCGTGGCATGCTTTATGAAATGTGAAATAATATATTTTCTGAACACTTAAGTAGAAATCTCCACTTCGGCACATATAAAAACCTCAAAGAATGGATGATGTATTTGGAAATGAGGATGCAGCAACACCCTCCCCTCTCCTACTGAATTACAGTGTAATGTCGGCAGGTTTGTTAACCAGGATCGGCACATTAACAAAGTCGGAACACTTAGTGGATTTGACCACTGTTTCAAATATTATAGCTCAGCCTTTCTATGCCGAAATGACTCTCATTCTCAGAGAAATCCATCTAGCATGTATGTACTTGTGCTAACAACCAAATCAACTTTAAATTGCTAGAGGTTTAAATGGAGTTCTGACAGATGATCTACAGATGACCGGATCCATGTTGAACACCGGTAACATGATCTTGGACTCTTTTCCGGTGTCATAGTTAATGATCTGAGAAAGGTTGATAAGTTTTATTGACAGTGACTGTTCTCTCTTCTATCCAATTAAAAAAAAACAGTTTCACAAAGTTGAGATACTCACAACTCTTTAATCAGCATGTTGACTGTGTCTCCGTCCAAACTGCAGCATATGAGACCTCCTGAAATTCCTCTTTAAGGCTGACAAGCCGCTCATTCACCGCTTCTCGCTCCGGGCCTCTTCCTGCTCGGTGCGCTGTGGGGTGGGGGGCGGGGCTTCCGCGGGGGAGGAGGCTCGCACCTGTGGCTTCAGGTAGGCCGACCTGGTGGTGCGTTCAAGTGCGGCTGGTAAAATCATTATCAAGTCTCACCAGTGTGTGATCATATGTGTCATGGAGGTAATAAGATTAATAAGCAGTACTTAACGCACCAGTAGCTTCCCCATCGACATTAATCTGCTGTGGTGAAAAGCAGAAGGAATCACGTGCCTTTTTTTGCTGAGTGGACATTTTTCAGGGTCATGCGAAACAAAGATTCCCAGGACCCTAGCAGATGTAACTGCACATGACATGAAACTGAGGGAGATTACAAGATTTCACACACTTCTGTTTACCAGTGAATCGATTTTTACAGCTCAGTAAGCATCGGGTCAAGGACAGCACAAGGACAGTTCTTCTCAAAGGGTGGAGTGGCCTTCTGTGTATGTGTATGTGTGTGTGTGAGCGCATGTGTTTTTTATATCCCGGTGGGGACTTTAACCTGACTACACACCAACCCATGGGCCATCCTGTCACCCTGGGGTCAAAATTGAGGTCCCAATGGGTCCAGACTGTTTTTTGATGGTTACGTTTTAGGGTTACAATCAGATTAAGGTCAGGTTAGGGTAAAGGTCAGGTTAGGGTAAAAGCGCAGCACTCTGATAAGAGGGACATGGGAGATTTTTTTTTTAATTCCTAAAATTCCTTAAAAGACCAAAATGGTTTATAAAAGACCCATTAATATGATTTCTGTGTAAAATATAGGGTCAACTGGGCCACTGTGCAGGTGAGTCAGCTGGGACTTTATTTGTTAAACAAATTGCTCCACTTTCCCAGGGTCTCAGCAAGGGAATCTGGGTCTGTTTATAAAAAGATCCTGAATGAGTCATTAAAAATGTTTTGGCTAAAAGACTAATACATACATGTCCACATATTTATAAAAGAAATAGGAAATAGATAAATAATGAGTGATAAATAAGTGCTAAAACAAAATAAATGAAGTGCTAAAAAATAGTAAGTGCTGTAAATGCCAATATATATATATATACACACACACACACAAGAAACAACTTAGGAAATCTTATTAAAAAGACAAGTTTAAAATGATAATATATGAACATGTATTAATATTAGTTTAAATATTGACTGAATATTGACAGAGAGTTCAGCTTTGCCGACCTAGGATTTGAACCGGCGTCAATGTTTGCAGGAACATTGCTCAAATCACTACCCTACCTGTCAAATGGAAATGGGTTCAACTCTAGTATTTTTCAACTAGACCAGTTGGATCTATTGTCTTTAGTCTGTGAATCCATTTCCTCTCTGCTGCTCATCTCTGGGCAGTGGTCCAGTCCCTATTGCTCTCCAGACCCATGCTTTGTACATTGTGTTGGCTGTGGAGTTTAAAATGTGCGTACAAGACACTCGTGCCATTCCTGCTGTTCATTTTGTAGATGTGTTGTTTTATTCTTGTGTTGATCCCATGTCTGGTCTCCCCCACTTACAGTTTGTGGCAGGCCTTACATCTAATTGCATAAACTGCATTAGTAGTTGTGGGCTTTAAGGCCTGCCGGGGGTTAAAACCAACTTTAGCGCAGGGGTTAAAAATGTGGAAGAGACGAATAAAACCAATTTCTGAGCCTCGAAGCGCCTCCCTATTCTGTATGTCTCTGTTTAGGTTTGAGTGGATGAGAAGATCCTTGAGGTTTTTATTCCTACGATATGCAGAGATCAGTCCCTTAGCATGTCATAGTCCCCCCTTGCCCCCTCAAAATTAGACTTGAGAGTCGATAATGATGTTGTTACCATGGGGACGAGGATGGGGCCGGACGGCCGAGTAGTGATGTTGATATATTTGTTACTAAAAGTCCGGCTGACCTCCGCCTTAATATTTCTAAGGAAATGCTTCTAGTATCCCCTAGGGCTCAGCGCACTAAAGAGGGTGCCAGTCGCCTCCTCCACATGCTCCGGGAAGGTGCAGATCCTGTGGAAGCATATCAGCTGGGACTTAATAAGACCTCTGTACGTGTGCCCAGGGTGGTAGCTGGTTTTGTGGAGGAGTGCGTGTCGGTCTGTGTCTTTGAAGTAGACTTTGGTTGCCAGACTTTTTTTCTGGTCGCTGGAGTCGCAGAAGAGGACTCGTGTATCTAGAAACTCCACTGTGGATGTTTGTAAATTGTGTTTGAGTTTGATTTTCGGGTGGTGTGAGTTAAGGATGTCCATAAATGTTGGAAAGTCCTGTGGTGTGTTGTCCCAGAGGCTGAAGATGTTGTCCATTCCTGTAGTTTCCTGAATGTGGAAGTTTCTATTCTGGGGAGCCAGGTGCTGCCACAGAGGACCCTGCGAGGCAGAAGGTAGACATCTCAGATGTGTGGGTTAGATTCAACTTACCTTTCATTTTGCCCTTCATCATCATTGAGTTTTTGTCCACCTCAGTGCTTGTGGTGACTTCACAGGGCTCTGTAGCAAACAGCTCTGGCTCCCTTTGCTGGTGGTGTGATGAATATGGGGGGGCAAGGGGTCAAGGTTAGGTTAGGGGAAAATCCAACACCTAGGGAGTGTTGGATGTGCACAGGCACCGGGGCTGTTTTGATCCTGCTGAATGTATTTTAATGAGATCCAAATCATCCTGAGGGAGGACAGGAGAGGGAGAGAGTAATGTCTGCAGATAAAGTACACATGGGGTCATCATAGACAATAAAAGGGGAAAAGAATGCAAATAAAAGTAAGTGCTTAAAATATATAAAACCACACACACATAAATGAGCCCCAATAAAATATTTACCTTTCAAAAGACAATACTTTCCCCAAACTCTGTCACATAACTGGCGTGTTTTTGTGAAAGAGGATTCAGATAAAAGTCAATGTACTCTGAGACGCCAAGGTAGAGTAGCAGGATCTGAGCCAGATAGCAGAGTCATTTTCCAGGGTGCAGGCAGGCAAACAGGTAAGTGAGTAAACAGGCAGGGTTGGTAACTGGAAGACAATCCAAAGAAGTGGTGAGGTTTAAATACTGTGTAGATTATGATTGGTTGCAGGTGAGAGGAAGAGATGGGAGTGGCAAGCAGGTGAGTTGAGGCAGAGGCGGGTCAGAGGCCGCAAGTATGGAAGACGGCATGAGTGCAGGATGGTGATAGTGTCTGATCGGATGGAGTGAGGAAATGAGGCATAGTGGTTGATATTGGGAAGTTGTCTATGTGCTTCAAAGAGGGATCAAAATTTCTCCATGATGACAATTTGTGATCCCTTATCTGCTGGTTTGATCACTAACCCTAACCCCTAACCCTAATCGTGGTTATCATCCCCTTACCTAACCCTAACCCTAACAAATATAACTCTACCCATGACTTTTCTTTTTTTTTTTTACTAACCCTAACCATCACAGGGTTACACAAGCTCAGGCTTAGGCAACACATTTCACAATGCCCACACAACAAATATAATGATTAATATATGTTAAATGTTCCCAAACTGCAAAAACTCTCTA
This sequence comes from Holacanthus passer, assembly GCA_025331565.1. NCBI lineage: Eukaryota > Metazoa > Chordata > Actinopteri > Pomacanthidae > Holacanthus > Holacanthus passer. The sequence continues at coordinate 2,807,425 of JAFREQ010000038.1, forward strand.
ACCCTAACCCTACAATGCTGTCTGATGTATCCCTTATGTATCAAGCAGACGCCTCCATTCTTTTTGACCCCATGGGTATCAGTATTACAGTAAGGGTCTGACCCCTGCTGCTCTGAAAAAGTATTGCCCTTGCTCCACCAGAAGTGTGCATAGTGATCATCTCTGCCATTCGAAATAAGAGACACATCTATACAAATTATTGTGTTTATTTTGCTTCATATATTGATCATGTATTGATCTGTTTTTTTTCTTTCAGGTCAAACAACATAACTTGAAATGTCAATGACAATGGCTATACTGTGGTACAAGACAAAAGAAAACCAAATTTACAATATAAGACCATGAAAATACACATTCTCGTAAACATCAGAGACAAAAAAAAAGTTTCATAAAAGACAACAAAACTAAACTGAAGCATGATAGGTAGAAAAAATACAAAAGGTACATGCCAGGGGAGGGAAACAAGGTGTCTGTTCCAGCTGAAATACCCCTTTCCCATCATCGCACACAAAAACACCCTCAAAAACAATGAATCAATACATCAATCAATCAACCAAACTACTGTAGAAACCCTATCCTAGGATGCTGGGGTGAGCCGGGTGGGGGTGATGATATCGAGGACAGGGTGAGTTGTTTTAAGGTACAACAGTGAAGGAAAGTGCTGATTAGTTTCCCACTTCGAGGGAATGAAGGTTTCACCTGGTAAATCATCACTCAAACACCCGGGCTCAGTTAGCACATGATGTTACGTGTGACTTCAATTTACAGAAGTTTGTGGCTTATGGGGAACAGCCTGTAAATGAGCTAAGCTCATGTCAAGCCACAGAGTGAGTTCAGGATGTGTTACCAGGCAAATGAAATATCTGTTTCCATCATCACTCACATTCATAGAGCTGGAGTAAAGCACTGCATCAGAGTATATCGGTACCTGCCTGTCATAACATGTCAAAACAACAGGAACATATTAGTTACAAGATACACCAGCACACTATGTGATACACTCTACAGAGCCATATCAGTGCTGTAATTATTCACATTTTAGAAGAAGTGAAAACAAAAATTGTACACTTGTAATTAAAGATTTGTGCACTACAAATAACTTTAAATTCATATATTTGTATGCACAAACTCACACTGTTGTATCTCTCAAGCACAAAACAAACCCATAGAATGCTGGGGTATGCATTTGAGTACAGGTGAATTTCTCCCACCTTTCAAGGAATCATAGTGCAAAAACAACCAGTATGTCAGCGTGGATTTGTATCTACAATGTACAAATAAAGGTTGAGAAATTGAAAAACATCATCTGGGCTACCTTGCTGAGCCTGCAGCCACCACAAGTGAGACCCAGATAAGTGGTGGAAAATTGAAATCTGTTCATGTTACATGAGTTTTGCACTTTAGAGATACAACACTGCACATGTTTAGATTAAAATAAAATGCAAACGAACATAATGAATGCACACCATCTCTTTAATTTTATTTAAAATCCAAAATTTTGGTCAGAGACTTCGATGTCTGACAAAGGTCATTGTTAGGGAATTCATTCCTTTCTTCTGCATGAGTTAATTTTCCTCTGCAGCTGTCTACCAGGTGTGCATTAGAAAACATTTTATTGAACATGCATAGAAATTCACAAATCTGAGTTTTCTATGCAAAAAAAATTAATTACAAATGTACATTTTTCCACTTTACAAAAGTCATCTAACTAAACATGGGTAAATAATTACTGCACCAATTTTACTCCATACAATTCTCCTTGCTCCTTTACAGATACCAAACTCATGCAGTTTAGTAAGGATGAATACGTCTACAGTTCTGATTGGTATGTCCAAGCTTATGTGAGAACTGAGAGACAAGACTCTGCCACACTGCCCGTGCACATAAAGGCAATATAATGAACATGTGAAGCAATAGTTTTCTATGATTATAAAAAATAACAGCATCTTTCCATTCCCATGTTCTGAATTAAAAATCTGCATCTGAAGCTCTGAGTATACATTCTTTGTATCATGCACCGCCAGCAAGCAGCCATGCACTGCGTGTACGATACAGCGTGGGCAGGCCGTTCAGAAAGACATGACTGAGGTCCATTTCTAGAGGTCTAAAGTGCATCATGTGCCATTCATTTCTTACTTAGTCATTCATTGGGAGCATCCGATGGCAGCAGAGGCTTGTCTCTCAGCTCTGTCACCTGTCATCAGTAAACATTTCAAGACGCGTTTTTGCAGACGGATGGGTGGATGAAAGCGATAGATGGATGGATAGATGGAGGGAGAGAGGGACTGGGTGCGCCACATCCTGCCTGGATCCACTACTCCCATCATCTGTACAAATTGAGAGGCACTCTGAGGGTCATGGCTGTCTTTGGAGGTGCCTCTCTGAGTTACTACCAGGCAGGGAACATATCTGAGGAGCTTCTCTGTATGGCATTTAAAGACAGCAGGCTGAATCAAACAGTAATTATTATCCCCCTGTTTCATTCAGTACACACCTTATGCTTCTGTTCTGGACTTCACTTTCAAAGACAAAGACTCTTTATTGTCTGCGTTGAGTCTCACCACACTCTTTTCTCAGAGGCTGGAGGAATCTGTCTTTATCCAGCCTGCTACCTTCAAGCAAATCTCCCTTTATATCTGTAAGAGGTGAATTCAAGTTTCCCAGAGCCGCTGCACTTTGTATTATGGTGCAGAATTACCACAAAACTGATAAGAAACCAAGAGCAAAGAAATCATTTGAAATGGTAACTCGATCGGCTCTTTGGAATCTACTGCATCAACGAATAAAGGAACAGCTCTTGCGAATAATTTGAAGGCTATTTGTTGCCTTTGTGGTAAAACAACCTCAACTGCCCCTTAAAGCAAAATGCAAAAAAACCCCCACATTTCTGTAATTAACTAGCACCTTTTGATTAAGAAATACGGTCCATAAAATGTACACGTTTGCCTGTCTGTGTGTGATTGTGTGTCAACATGTTGCCCAGCACCTCACAGAAGCACTTATTGCTACAACGAATCGAGACTATGTGTGCAGCGAGTAGAATAACGCAGAGGTGGAACCTCTACGTTACCCTACCCTTTAAAAACACACCGAATCGAATATCTTTGTCCCGTCTACCTACTTGAAACACATTTCCTCCTCCACATCGTCAGATCATGTATAGGGAACAAAGATTCAAAAACACATCTGCGATCATATTGCAAGTAAATACATTTTGAAAAACAACAAAAGATTACATATTCCAAACACACAAAAGGAATTCATGAGTGAAACAAAAAAACAGACCGACATGGCAAGTCGAGTGTGTCTTCCTGCACTAGTGACTAAGTGAAACAGTAATATAGGACCAGCACTGTCTCTGGCATCATGCAGTGTAGTTTATCTAACCCCAGAAAGCAGGTTTTCTCACACTGCATTATGTAACACACACGCAGAGATGCTGCAGTGCTGCAACGTATCGGTGTGTCCCATAAAAATCCATCATTCTATGTGGTTCAGTCTGAACTGCTACCGATACTGCTGTCTGTGGATTTTTATTCAGTTAATGCCCTCGAACACAAGAGGAAGCAGAGATGCCATGACCAGCGGTCCACGTGTGTGTATGTTCTTTTGTGTCCTCATCAAACACTGGCTTGTGCTGTTTGAAGAAGATGATAGTTTACCAGGTGAACGGCACCTCAGACAAACCTGGACCAGTGAGAAAGGTCATCATGGTTACTGCCGCAGCCAGTGTCTGTGATTTGAGGCGATTTTAAAAGAAGCACAATACTGTCGCTGACAATTTGGTTGAAACATTTGTCTCCTACAAAATCTCCTCATTGTGGCTTTCCATTGGCTGGCATCTTCTTCTTCTTTTTCTATGTTTTTGAAGTTGAACTGGCAGAGGCTACACCAGTCAAGGACATGTGAGAGAGAAAAATAAAAACGACAATAGTGAAGTAAAGATTATAGAGGAGTCACTTGGGGAGACATAAAAAGTCACTCCTTTTTTATCCCATTAGCCTATTTTCTCCTCAGTTCAGAGATGCAGTCGAGGGAGTGGGACCTCTTCATGGGGCTTGAACAGACATGTGTGTATGTGTCAGGTTTCTCACAGTGTATAGTATCAGAGAGGGTGAAACTGGGTGTCACAGTGGTGTGCGGTCATATTTGACCACATATGACTGGCAGTAAGATGGTGTGAGTGAAAGTGTTTGTGAGGTGTTTGTGAGTCGTCTGAATGCAGATGAACTGAGAGAGGTGCTGCGGTATCAGGGAGGACAGGGTGAAAGAATTTATCACACGTGACCAACGCCACTCTCCCCTCCCCTCTCTTCTCTCTGTCCTTCTCTTTGTGTAGTGCCGCTTGTCCTCTCCGGTTTTTAAAAGATCATCTCTCTCTCCGTTCTTCCTCCCGGTCTAGACGAAGGCCTCGGGTTTGCTGCCGTTGTTAATCTTGACATAGATCTTAGGGTCCTCGTCTTGCTCGTCTCTGAGGCGCTGGAGGCGGCGGCTGTGGCACAGCAGGTAGAAGGGCAGGCAGAATCCCAGCATGCTCAGCGCCAACAAGCCCACGTTCACCTGAAGACAACATAAGGGTCAGACCAACATAATAAAAAAATCACAGTTTAAATGTCCAAAGGTCTAATTATGTCTTGCTCCTTTCTCATGTATGCTAATGTCCATATATTTGTGTCATCTTACCCATAGAGGGTCTCCCTCCAGGGGTCCCACCATGGCCATGAAGAGAGGCTGTTGGAGCAGGGCGAACAGAGCGCTGATCAGGGACTGCATGCCGGTCAGACTGCCAAACTGAGAGGACGGGTACCTGCACGGGACAAACAGAATGTCTCAGATGGTAAATTCATAGGTTTCATAACTAACCTGTGCTGGTGTGTCCACATACTTTTGACCATGTATTAAAGGTAGTGAATGGTATATTCTATGGTATATTGGTACCATACAGTTGTGTATTGTTGATTATCTTTTGAGCATGTCACACACTTACACAGCAGCATAGAGGCCTCCGACTGCAGAGTGGATGAACCCTCGGACAATGGTGTGCAGGATAAAAGACAGAATCTGAAGAGGAGGAGAACAGTGGAAAAAAAACATTTTCCATTAAGTACCAGGTCATATCTCATAGCTGACCTGTCCTCACTGAGAAATGGCTTTCATCTTTGGTGAATGAAATTCAGTGAGTAAATAACATGCAATGGCTTGTACGTCCAGTAGGTGTCAGTAAAGTGCTAAAAATCTTAAGAGCTGCATTGCCATGTGAGTCTGTCCTGTTTGAACACCATGTATGTCTCTCAGTCTCTCTTTCTCTCTCTGCAGTGCTAACTCTGTCTGCGAGGAGACTGGGGGCTTCGGCTGCACATGCTGGGAAATGTGAATCCCCGAAAAGCTTCAAAGACACAACATACTTCTCTATCCTGTGCGTTCGCGTACCTGAAGGGGCAGGTTAGGGATGATGCAGGTGACTCCAAAGCCAACCAGGAGTAGGTTGGTGAAGATGAAGGCTCTGGTGGCGTTGATGATCTTCTGAATCTGTTTGTCAGGGCGACGGGGCTGACCAGGCTCCCTGATGGAACAGAATAGAATAAAATAGACTCAGCCTTTTTTTCTTATTCTATCTTCTGCTTTTTCTTCTTCTATTCTTTTCTTTTGTGCGTTTTTATGTGTGCATCCTCACCTCTTGACACTCTTGTCATTCTCATCCTCGCAGTCTTTGAGCCTCCAGTCCATGACGTAACCAATGACGGGAGAGGTGACCAGACACAAAAGCTGGAGCACGCCAAAGATGGACGTGTAGACGCTCACTGAGAGATAAACGACAGCACAGGCATAGAATTAATGTTGTTTTTATACTATATTTTGAGCAGGTTTAACATGAAATGAGCAGTATGAAGAGTTTAGAGGGTGATGCACATAGAAACAAGCAAACACAGAGAGAACAGACAGGTGAGGAGAACGGCTGAAGAGTGAAGGTGTTTAGATCTTTGTAAGTTTAAGCCTGAGGTCTCTTACCCACTTGCATCTTCTCCACTGCAACAGCAGCATGAAGCCAGCATGACAGGAAAAGAAAAAGAGCGAGAGAGACGGAAAAGGAAAGACAGAGCTGTGTTAACAACAAGCAACAAGGCGGTTTAGCTGGGCAGCTGAGAGAGATGTTAGGTGTCAGGGAGCAGAAAGAGAAGAGACAAATAGCCTTGAGAAGAAGTGAACAGGTACTGCAACACAGCTGAATTTCTGTGGTCAGATGTCAAAGATATAGAGCAACCATTCACAACCTGTCATCTATGTTTTTATGTAAAGCGTAATCCACCATGTGCCTGCAGCTACACACACCTGTGCTGAGGTCTCCCTCTGTCAGAGACTCCAAGATGGTGTTCATGGCTCCCATGTAGAAGATGAGACGCAGCTGGGTCACACACATGGTGATGAGGCTCAGCAAGAAGATGGGACTGAAGATACTCTTCATGAAGGACTGAGCTGCAGAGGAAATGAAAGAAAAGATGTCATTACAGTCAGTGATAGATCAGTCGCTAATACACCAACAGTGGTTGACGTATTTGAGTCTGGACTAAAGAGGTGGATCACACCAACAGGCTGACATAGCCATCATTAGTGTGGCTAAAAACAAACACACCTTGTTCATTAGTATCACAGCATCTTAACACACAAACCACATGATCTCTTTTGAGGCTCCACAGTCTGCAGGTAAAACAGCAGCAGCAATGAACTTTCATAAACAGCTACAAGCCCAAATCTGCCCGTTCCTACACTTTCTAATCTCTTCATATGATGGAAAACTCCACCTATGTGCTTCCCACCCAGGGTAAGTCTGCTGTAACGATGCAGGGGAGAGATTGTCATCTAAATATTCCCGCTGGCCCCTGGCTGCCACGGTAACGCGTCTTATCCTGCATGAGAGGCTCGGTGTGCTGGGCGATTCAAAGAAAGGTGGGTTCTTGGGAAAGTTGATCATTAATCAAAGTTGTGAATATAAATGGAAATTGGACACAACTGCCCATATGGTGAAGCACTGGACAAACCAATTAATTGTCAGTGCACAGATGGAGCAGATGGGTTTATTACCCAGAACAACAGGTATCCATCCGAGGCTTAATTAAGGGAATTGTTCGGTACCAGGTCAGGCTTGCAAGCTATTATATTATGTTTTACACAGGTTGCATTTTTTACATTAACTCCTTATTAACTCCTTATCTGTATTTCTGCCTGTGATCAAAATATGGCAATCCACCCAATAGTTGTCGGGTTTGATTTCAATGGTTTGACCTGGAGAAGTGATGAGATACTAGAGTCAAAAACAAATGTACACTGTGTATTTAGTTCAATTAAAAAAAAAGACCTTCTCTGCCTATCTTCAGCACCGTCTCAAAATGTACATACCAAACTACTGTGGCCATGACGAGTGCTTCAGTGCAGCTAAATGATTTGTGTTTGTTGCTGATGACAGAATAAAAGAACAGCATGCACTCAATTTCAAATTCCTTTCAGATCTCAGAAGACAGGAGGAAAAGCAACAATAAGTAAATATTCTGCCTTACAGCTGCCGTCAAATTAGAGAAGAATGAGAGAGGAAACAGGTTTGTGTGTGACTGTGTAATATGGGCCTCTTTAAAGCTCCTGACAGATGGAACATGTCCAGCTGTTATGAATCCAACCATGGGCATCCTGACGGCACTCAAAACACATGCACACACATATACACACAGTAACAGACACACACTCATGCTGATGCGTGGCCTTCAAACTACAACAATGCTTCTCTGGGGCTTCCTGCCAGTGTGCCACACACCTGCTGAGCAGCTTTTCTAAGAACGGGGTCCGAACCAATTCCACGGTCCATTTGGTAGCAAAGAGACCAAGAAGAGAGCGACCAGCCCCCCCCCCCCCACTGGGAGTCCGTGACCCCGGTGTAGGAAAGCAGGCATGCCCGAGGAGGCTTGGAGGTGTAGGGGTAACAGAGGTTAGCTTAGTGTGGATGTAGGGCAGAGGTAAAGGGGCATTTAAGGGATACTACAGGGCAGCTTCCTAATTGAGGTGTGCAGATGTAGGTCAGGTCCTGAGGTTTTGTTTTTCTGAGAGGTGAACAGTAAACATGCTAAGTACTCTGATTATGGAAAGTTAGATTGAGGTCCTTTGTATTGTTTCTGGGATTATTAGAATTTTAATGTCCTGACTTGCTACAATTACACAAAAACAACACATGGTGAGTTTTTTTAAGGCTGATTCTGATATTCCTCAGATTCATAATCTTTAAAAGTGACTGTATTTAGGAAAAACTATTGAAGCTGCATTAATATATTTTTTGGCCACATGCTAAAAAGACAACAATGACATATTATCAGCTTTTAATGTTGTTGCTGCAAACAGGTTTGCAAACTTGTGAGCATATTTACACACCCTGCAGCCACACTAGCAACGTTAGCATACATTTGGAGTCATGTTTCTATCCACCTGACAAATTTAAGTCTTCATTCTCCTTTTAGCTTTGTTTTGGTCTCCACCTACTCCAGAGAAACATTCTCAGTTTCGGCAGTTTGGTGCTGGGCTGTGTTTTTCAGAGCAGAACAGCTGCATATTACAGCTGTTTGTGACACCTTTCACATTAGACATTCATGAATCCACTCTGCTGTTGTTAATGTAAAAAAAGAGTTTTACACTGAAATACGATTAAGGCATGTAGTATTTCTCCACCAGAAGTGTATTTTCGGTGGCCGGTATATTGTATTGGTTTTCAATCAGAGTTTGTGTACAGGGCTTGATTGGACCTTGATTCAATATGTATCAACTTTCAGCTATATCAAATTGTCATGATAAGATCTCAGCATTTTATTGTTGTTCAAAATTATGCTGTCAAAATGAAACATGTTTAATTAGATACCGACAAAATTAGTTTTTGAAGGGGTGTTTTTGATAAAACTGAAAGATTTGGGCTTATGTATTGCATGAAAGTAGAAAACAGTTCATTGCTTTTAACATCAGTTTGATCATTTTACTGTACATATTATATTTAACTTATTATATTTCAGAATAGATTAGATTAGCACTTAGCCTCAAAAATAACCTTATTAATAATATTGAATTAAGGCCATAAAACTAAGCTCTTATTGTGCCACTCATAATCTTACAACATCTATTGTATGTAAAGAAAAAGAAATAGCTTCGTAACTTTGTTCTGAATGGAGACCTTTATAAAGTGCTTGTATCTTTTTTCCTCCTCAGGAGTGTTGGACGGACTGTTGTCTGGACAGCCTTTGTCCGTCATGGAGCTTTCACACAATCTGGCACACAGAGCAGCTCTTCTGCCCGCTTCATTCAACCGGCACACTGGCCCGAGATGCTCGGATGAATATTCATAAGTTGGCAAAGGGAAAAACAACAAATAGTAGGACTGCCTCCGCTCAAGACTTGATAACTTAGGCACAAGGAGCACTCATGTTGACTTATCTGTGATTCTGAAAAGTGGCCCTATTTCACCATTTGGATTTGCTGTCTCTCGCAGACAGCAGTAACATTCTCTCAGCGGCATATTTGATTCCACTTTTGATGATCAGATGGCAACAAATGCCACTGAAAAAAAATGCTGTGAATGGGCTTGAAAGAAATCTTGTTTTCTACTTTTACTTTCACTACCATCGTTTTGTTTCAGACTTACTCTCTTCCTTGGCCTTGCACTTCACCTCCAGGTCGACAGTGGACAGGCAGAGCTTGTTGGCCTCCTGCGTGGCCAGGTCTTTGGGCGGCTGGTGCTGCTGCTTTATGGAGTTGCCGACGCTGAGGCGGCGCCCCACGGTGGTCACCTGTCGATAAAACTGCTTCCCTGTGATCTTGTGGTCAAAGCCCAGCCAGCTGAACTTGATCTTCACCCTGGAGGTACGGTGGAAAGAGAGGAGAAGGTGAAATGTGATTGCGAGCAAAAAATACAGAGCACAAAAAACTGTCAAATGAAAGGAAGAGGAGGAAGAGGAGGTGGAAAAAAGGAGGAAAAAAGTTCAGGAGAGGAAGAGAGGAAAAGCGAATAGAGGGTAGGAAAGAAAGGATCCAGGTGATTGCGAGCAAAGCCGGCTGATCATCTGGTTTTATGTTCTTTCCTGTCTTTAGGGCTCACTTGGCCTCTGCTGCGTTATACAGGGATTTAGCGTGTATGAGTGTGTGAGCATGCACGTCTATGCAATCTTGGACATGTGCATGTGCAGTGATCTCTGTGGAGAATGCAGGCTGTCTGGGCTCAGTCGAATCCATTTACAACAGGAATAACCTGAGGTTACCTATTAGAATGACTGCTTAACAATGTTAGCTGGAGGCTACAGAAATGTTTAGATGCCTTTGTGTGTGTGTGAGAGTGATTGCATCTATCTGTCTTACGTGAAGTCCATGTCCTCTGGGCCGGGGAAGGGCTCCAGAGGCCAGTTGACGAAGCAGTTGAGGAAGACAAGACAGGCGCAGGCAGCCCAGACCATCAGGATGGTGATGAAGGTGGCACCCAGATCATAGATCACCTACAGGCAGGCAGACGGCACCAAAACAGACACAATATAATGGAGAATCAATATCCCATTCTGTGGGAGCAGTGTTATTCATCTGAGTTAATATTAGAGCATCGCCTTTTAGGAGGAGTCCTTATGTGATGAATGAGGAAAACTTCATGAATATTTTGGGATACGTGAAGAACTGGGTGAAGTAACTGACAGTACAAATGGAAAGTTACCTTGATCCCGGGGAAAGTGACGGCAGATGAGGCGTATGAACCAATCATCAGAGCAATGAAGGTCGACCTCAGGTCTCCAAACATGTTGGGGAGCTATGGAGAAAGAACAGACAGGTTGACTAACAGTTGGCTAACTTAAGCAAGTTCATATGAACACACCTACACACGTGATGTCCAACAATTTATTCAAAACACAATCATGATCTTGACCTCTTTATAACATTTGAATATGATTAACATCTCTGTAAATACAGTCAGCCCGGGGCTTAAAGGAGAAAACAAACATCCACTTGCTTACACAACATGCAAAAGCACATAGCGGTCTCAAATGTCACTTTAGAAGAAGAGAAAAAAGCTTTCTGAAATGTATGACATCAGTGCTTTAGTGACAAAACAAGGAACTTCTCACCCAGTGCTCCACAATATTGACTATTGACAGACTTGATAGGCACAAAGCACAGCCTGTACCGTCTGCAGCAGGGTGTTTCTACCAATGTTTTCGTTCCAGCACTTGAAGCGGAGCAGTGGCAGAAAAGTCTTGCACAATGACGCTCAACTCTCAACCCAAGAGCACATACTGTTCTTAAGTAGACAACTTCAAACTGTAAATAGCCATGTTCAATAGTCAAAACCGGAGCAAAAAAAAAGTCAACAGAGAGTGTGAGAGCAAGATGTGGCTTAGAGATTTATCATCTCTGTCAGTGGGATGTTTAATTTCTGCCATCTGGTAGAATATATAGTTTCAACATGGAGGAGAGGAACTCCGAGTCAACAGCAGTGACTGAAGTAGGAGCATGCTGAAAAAGTGGGACAGGGAGTTAAAAATAAGGCTGCAACATTATTATGGGTCATAAATAGCAAATCTGGACTAAGAATTTCCCTCCACTCCCTCTCCCATTGTCCTCATCTGTCCGTCCATCCGGCTGCTGTGTTCACTGCAGGAGTGCAGCTTGTTAGGCAGCTGTTTGAACCCTCTCACCCCAGACAGACGTCACTCCCCAGATTAATTGGACCAAAGGTGAACTACAAAAATCACCATGCCCCTGTCATGACATCCGAAATAACAGAACCAAATTCCTCGACTCCTCTTCCACTGGAGCAGCACTCAAGTGAAAGAATCCAGTTTTGACATTGTACAGGAGGCTGACTGACTGATAACATCGGGGGTAAGACGGGCGACCTTTGGCCCAGTTAGTGTAGAAGACAGGAGAGGAGACCCACGAATGACCAGCCCAGCTTGTGTCTGCCTCAGCAGATTTGATGTGGTCATGACGAATCGAGGTTATGCAGAGTCAACAAGGTTCAGATTTCCCCAATGTTGCTCTACTTACTACTTACTTCCTGATTTTCTAGCCAATGATGATGGGTCATTTTTAATGTCCAGGCTTTTGCAAGAGCTCTATTAATATCGAAAATCTTTTACAATTGGGCATGCTGTGAAATGACTTCCACTTCCATCAAATCACAGTTAAAACGAAAAGTATTACTTTGCACAGATGATTAAACGAGTTGAATCAATATAACAATATGTAACCAATTTATTCAATTTTTTTGTTATGTCGTGGGGAGAGTGTTGCAGTTTTTTTACATCCCAAATATTCAGTGTCCATACAAAGCAATAAGGCTGCTGCAGTGAGAATGAGTCAGTCCCTAACCTCTCTGTCGTTCACCTCCTTGCTGTCTCTCCCACTAATACACACAGGCTTATTTATTCACTCTGGGAACAGGTTCATTTGGAAACAGCACTGCTGCCACAGGCGATAATTTTTTCGTGTGCAAGTGCACAAGTGTGTGGGAGAAAACAACAAAATCATGTGAGCAAACAGTGCTGTGCCAGAGCGAAAACCTCAAACCATCTGTGTGTGCAGCAACATGCCCAGACCGGAATAAAAACCGCATCCAGTCCTTGTGATGCTGAGCGTCGGCCCGATAAAGTGGTTACGTCACACAGGAGCTTCTCTGGGTTACTAGGTCTGAGTCACAGTCAGCTGCTGAGACCACTGCTTCCCAAAAACATGTCACAATCCGGTTTGTCTGCTGATCATGAAAGAAGAAATAGGAATGAATGGGTTCAGCAGCGTGAGGACAGAGCCAAAGTGAGCACGCTGACGGGAGGAGCGGCTGTCAGGTTTGACAAGGAGCAGATAACAGTGTTTTTGTAGCCGGAGTCAATAACACATCAGTCAAGCAGACGGGTGAGTCTGTGACTGTTTAACACCAGAGGACAAAGAGTTGGCTTCAGTCGTTAAAAGACACAACGAGCAAGTGTACACAGTCACAAAATGACAGACATGATGAATGTTACTGCCATGTCTGAAATGAAAACACATATTCGACCCTGTAGGTGATGTTTTGGGCCCATGAAAACCTGTCAGGGCAAAAACATACAGGGTAAGAATCAATAATAATATGAGGGTACAGCTAAGCTCTGTCAAATTGTTCTTAAGCACAGCGTTGAGTGATCAACCACAGGATCACCAAAGTCATTAGGATTCATCCTCTGGGGACCATGAATGCCTGTAGCAAATTTCATGGCAATCCATGCAATAGTTATGAGACATTTCAGACTGTACTATAGTGCCACTCCCACCTAGTTAAACATCACTTGTAATCTCTGTAAGGTTGAAACAAGATTTCCCCTCAGAGAGCAGTGGTCTATTTCAGTCATTTTCTAATCATCAGAGGAATTTATTGCCTGTTTTTCTCAGCTGTCAAGGAACGGTATGTGATTACATAGCTCCTCATTAGAGGCATTCCCTTTGTTTGTTCTGGAAATTTCACCTTATTCCCTCACTTACCCTTTTCTACCTCATTAGACCCAGGCCTTACTAATCTCTAACTACTTACACTTGTACTTACAAATATAAGAATCGGTAAGTTCATCTCCAGTGGAAGTAGTGAAGGAAACGAGAACAGTGTGTCCTGTGTGGATGTGTAGATACCTTTTAAAATGATAATAATAATAAAAATAATAACATCCATCATCTACTTTGCTGTTGCTTCTGTCCTGAATAGCTCTTTTGTTGGCACTGTGTTCACAGTGTATCCATGCAGATAGTGACAGGTACACACACAGATGGACTCAGTGTTTGGACAGCCACTAAAGGTCTATTTTAGCTTCAGAGCAGTCACCTGGAGATAAGAGATCAGGGTTCGGTGGCAGGGTTCGGTTGGAGGCAGGTGCAGGTGCAGACTTCTTTTTTTTTGACGCAGGCATTCATCAATAAGTGGCTGTATTTCAGGGTTTTGTTTGGACAGTATCCAGGTAACTCAGAAAGCGCCACTGTTTGTTATGACTCATGACATTTTCTTAGGATTACGGGTTCAATTGAATGTGTGCAGGAAGCCAGCTTGAACCCAACTGTCAACTGAACTAAGCAAGAAAAATGCAAAATCTCTTTTGTAGCCGATGGGTTACGATGGTGAATTGAACAAAGGTCGTCTTTGAAAAACGTTCCTTTTGGCTAATTTAGAGACATTTAAAAAAGAAGTCTTGGGCCACTGCCAAAACATCCTAGAACAATGTAAGTGCTTTTAAATGGGTTTGCCAATAAAAGAATAGCTTTTTAAAGGGCTTCACAGAGGACAGTGAAGGAGGTTAAAGCCACTGAACTCATTTAACCCAACCTGCAAATTAGGAAATGTAATCTAAGATTGTGACTATGGTAAACATTATACCTGTGAAACATTATGTTAGCTTGTCATTGTCAATGCACCACTGTGCGTGTAAAACGTGTTTTTAGTCATGTTTTCTTCAAGTTACTATATGGGCCTGTTGAAACCTGATCAGCTCCGATTCGATCTTGTTTGGGTGAGAGTGCTGAATGTTATCAGTGCAGGCAAATGAGATGAGTGCTGTGTACACTGCACACCATGCGACCCACTTACGCATAATGCGTATATTACTGGCAAGACTGATATCGTTGCTACCGTCCTGGTCAGTCTTGCTTTAATCCTTATCACTTCATCTGGTACACGTTTTGAATGTAATAATATGTAAATGAAATGTGTACATGTACTTGACCGGGTGTAAGATAAATCAGGAATCCTATGTGGATCCTAAATTTCTCATGTTGCTCTTTTTTCTTTTGCTATTTTTTGAATGAACTTGAGTCTTCAGATACTTGCTTATTTAAATGTTTTCCTGCTTACTGCAAACTTTTTGGCTATCCTTTTGGCCACACTGGACAAGAGTGTGCTGAGCGTTGAAAATGGAAATGGTAAAGGCAGAAACTCACGTGACAAAGAGGCCTAGGGAGCGAGAAAACATGCTGAGCATAAAGTCAGGTGGGGGGAAAAGAGGAAACTGGACAGAGTCGTTCGAGAGGAAAGAAAAGAGAAATGAAAGGAGGAAGAGAGTTTGCTGCAGCAAGTGGAAACTTCAACTGCCAGAGCGTAGAGAACCAGCTCTGACCGGTCCTGTCCTGACACACAGGATAGGACTCCATCCGTCATAAAGAGCAGCCAAGTGGGCTGTAAGATCAGCAAACAGCAGCTGACGAACGCCCGACTGCATACCTCCATCGACCTGACGTCATCTTTTGCTCCCTCCTATTAGGAGTGTGATATTATTTTTTAGGGCTGAGCTTGATATATTTTGGATTCAAACCAGTTGACTTTCACGCCAAAAATCATAAAAAGCACACAAGTATTTCCACTAGAAAAGTTCTTGGACGGGTGGAGATGTCTCCGAACGAGCGTTAAGTTCCCTCTGTGTCGAGGAGGGATTTACGGTCATTTCAGCTGTACAGGAAACTCTAAAACCTAGGTCGAGCAACCACCTGGAACAGAAATTCACACCACTACACAAAGCCACAGGCACATGAGCCTGATATCAGCGACCGCCTCTCTGTCTGGCTGGCTCGGATCTCAAATTACTGAGCAACTTTTGACCTTTGGCATTCATTCATCTTTTCTTCCCCACATCTCCCTTCCCTTCATTTCATGCGGTCACGTGCAGTAAACACAGCATCTACTGTATTTCTTCCATCTCACCCTGCCATCTCCAGCATGATAAAAATAGTCCACAGACTGATCTCTGCTGGTCTCATCTCTTTACTGAGGCTGTGTGGACATCATAAATTTTCCACCTAACAAGAAAACACTCCTTATTTCAGCCCCACCTACAGGTTCCAGTCATTAGGGGAGAAAACGTGCAGGGCATTTATGTTTCTCAACTGAAAACCACATCACTGGCCAGTTTGTTGACTCTTTCACATAGAGAATCAGTCAGACGATCAGCGAGCCCATAAGAGTGTTCCCAGATGGTCCGGTGACACAGAAAAAAGGGATTGAGAACAGAGGAAATAAATGTTATACGGCATCAGACGAAAGTAGATTAGGGCAGCGAGCAGAGCTTCAGACCGGGAGACCAAACCCAGGAAACAGGGGGCCGCAACACGTGCCACAATCAAGACAAAGAACAAGAGGGGGAGCTTCGTGTGCCTGTGGGTGTGGATATACTGTATGCATATATGTGCATGTGGACGGGGTCTGTTAGGGAACATTCATGAGAACGGGCAGAGATTCTCTGTAACGTGAAGCTGTTTACAAGCACAGAGTGGGAGGAATGAAGAGCAGAGAGGGAATTAAGCACCCCCTCCTCCTCCTCCTCCTCCTCTCCTCAGCTTCACTCCCTGTTTTCCATGTCTAGGACACCGAGTGCTGAGTGTGCATCCACAGGAGAGAATGAGGAAGTCAAGCAATGGCAGATAAGGGCAAGAAATAACAGAGAAGGAAGGGACGGGGTCCACTTTGTGTTCATTAGAGGTGCAGAGACAAGGAAAGAGGTGGAAGATGAGGAGGAAAGAAATCCCACCCTGGGCGATTTGGGTGGGTCACCATGACCTGGAGAGTTTCAATGACGCATGATGTTTGAGATGCTGCATCAGAGCTTTCTACCCCCTGAGAACTAAATACAGGAACTTACTCTATCTTGATCTTTCTCCCTCCCTCGCTCTCTCTCTCACACACACACACACAAGGTTTCTGCTGGTTTCACCAAGTTAAATTTAAGACTTTCAAGGTCTTTTTAATACCACATGGAATGCAATTTAATACCTGTTTCACACACACTGGCAAAGTATTAAAGTATGATGGGAAACCATTCAGGATAAAAAGGCCTAGAATTATTTCACATCGTATCACATATCACACAAGACTTTTTAATAACTTAAAGCCTTCTTTTGAGGATTCTAAATTCAATGCTTTTTAAGACTTTTCGAGACCTGTAACACACACACACACACACACACACACAGAAGCAGCAGTAGAAACATAAACAAAACATTTGTCGCAGCCTGCAGGGAACGATAACTCAGCTCACTGTGGGTTAGAGACCAACCCTCCACAGCTAAAACAACACACCCAGACACACACACATAGAGTTGACATACAGTAACATAAAGTACTCTTGAATGTACACGGGACAGTTTTGACAGTTGTGTGCAGCTCTGGCCTTGTTGAAGAAGAGCGACTGAAACTGGAGAAGACAAAAACAACTGGGCTGAGACTAAAGACCGAGGGGGGTTGCAGGGGAATGAAACCAGCTGAGCAACTTCTGTGTGTATTTAGTGTGTGTGTGTGTGTGTGTGTGTGTGTGTGTGTGTGTGTGTACGTCAGTCAGGGTCCCTGTAGGCAACCTCAATAGGAAACAGCGAAGCATGGGTGGAGAGGCACATGCAAACACACACACACACACACTCAGTTCCCCTGTTGCTGCTTCCTGTTTGTCTCCTCAGCGACAGACTGTCTCTGCTCTCTTTGTGTTTTGTGATAAAGCAACAGACTGGTCGGGCTGAAGCACTGTTACAAAGAAATATCTACTATGCATTCACAAAGTAACACATACACTGAATAGTCCACCTCTGATGTAATGGTCATGATGCAGTTGTGTGATTATCGCAGAGAGCAGATCAGAACTCTTTTTGAAAAACCAGACAGACACCAGCCGAATCCTGAAAACGTTTCTCTCACTTTCAATATTGCGCTGATGGAACAATCACACATCTGTAGAGTTGCACTGTCAACAACACACACACAGACAGTAGGGATGCATGTGTCCTTGTGTCGATGAAATAGTAATGAGGAGAGGTCTTTTTTTGGCTCCTAGCCAGAGCAGCAGTGCAGGAGTGAATAATAGATTACTAATGCAGACTCTCTTTTAACCACTCTCTCTCCCTGTCTCTCTCTCTCTCTCACGTGGCCTCTCCTGTGATGTAGCACTTTCCCTGACTGATGAGATCATCCTGACCACTGGCTTTCCTTATCCACTCCATCCCTCCCTCTTCCGCTGTCCACACATCGCTGCTCATCCTTTTCTCCCAGTGGCCTCCCATCGACTGCTCCACCATCTGTCTCTTTCTCCTCATCCGTCATTTCGAGAGTTCCCCCTCTCTGATGCATCTGTCTTTTTGCCCATTTCCCTCTCTATCCACTGACCCTCTTGTTTCTCTCCATCAGTGTCTGATGCTATCTCCTCACAGTCTAATCCACTCTCCTGCCTCTCTTTCTCCTCTCTCCTCTTCTTCTTCCCCATCTGCTCTACGTCATTTCATTTCCCCTCATATCAAATCTGGGTATTATTGCATTCTGGTTTGCTGATACTGACTATTTTTATTAAAAATTGTCTTGCTGTCATCTAGTGTTGTCTGCCTCCAGTTGAGGATGTTTCTTCTCTTTTTTTTATTTGTCAGCTGCTAAATAAACTGTGAACCTCACTTCAGTGTTTTAATGTTGGGTTTTCAGAGAAAGTGGTACCAAGAAATGTATTTGTGTGTCCTTGCAAAATAGGTGTAAAAAAGCTTAATGACTTATAGTAACTAGTTGCAGGTCAGATGCTGTTTCAAAGACTTTTTTGCCCTGACAAAAACAATATTGCAGGGGTATAACTAGCATCACTTGATCAGTGAAACAAAATATCAACACCAAGCAGCTTTATTCTGAAAATATAAGTATTGTAATCTTTGTGAAGTTTCCTACTCACCGTCAGAGAAGTGAAGGTCATGCACATGCCTCCAAACCCATTCATCGCCAGAGCAAAGAAGATCAGGATGGACAGATCTGCAGGAGAGAGAGCAGATTAGTGACATGGTCTGCTGATACAAGGCAGCTCCCACACATCCCATCTGATTGATTAAAGTGTCAGCGCTGCATCAATAAGCTGTATGTGCCTGTGTGTGCAAATGTGCTGTACAATATGGCCACAAAAGCAGCATGACTGAGAGCAGTGTGTGAGGCAGCATGGTCCCTGAGCGAACACATGATGCTGTTAAAATGTATGTGATATGACATGAGTAGGGATACTTACTGTTTGGATCATTGGCACCATAGGCGATGAGGAGGCAGGAGAAAGCAAAGCAGGCACTGGGAACACAAAGCAGTGGGTATGAATAAGGATATAAATAAACCAAACAGACCATAACTGTCCAATATTGTATAACGTCAAGTGGAAAATGGATTTAGATTTTTCTCTCAAGCATTACCTGCCCAGAAGTCGTAGCTTCCGTGGACCGTATTTGTCCATGACAATGCCCATGGGCAGGGTGATGGCGGACAGCAGGAAGGAGCCCACAGTGAAGGCCAGGTTCAACATCTCGTCCTGGTCCTTGCAGATGGGCCAGCCGTTCATCTCCAGGTACTCTTCAGATTCCTCAGATGTGGATGTGTTGGAGAGGTTGAAGCTGGAGCTATTATCTGGATGGTGAGAAAAATGAGAGCGGAGCTGAAAAGACTGTCAGAAAAGGAGACAGTGTTTCTTTTTTAACTGGGTTTCTTATCTGGTTCCAAATGACAATGAACCATAGCTAGCATAATACCATTATCTGCACACAATACACTGAAGTTAACCAGTGAACCTGTCCAGTCTGTGATGCTTTAGAGGTGGAACGTATCTATGTATGTACTAAGGTACAGGATGAATCTCAGCTTTGAGTGCGTTCTTGAACAAATCTGACATATTCCAGCTTTAAATCAACCCTTGGATGTCTGTTATGCTGCACAAACCATCACAAGTCTCTCTCTTCTATAATTTATCATCATGAACCAGAAAAGAACCTGCTGATTCGTTCAGTAATCCTAGAGGTTTCAGTGTAATCAAAATATCTTCTTGGTATTTCAAGGGGGCTTATTTATAATGTTGCTCTTTGAGGTCTGAGCTTCTACCTTTACCCCTCCCTCCCTCAGAGCCGAGCTGCTGATCCAAAAGCCAGGAGACTCATTAAAGGTCAAGTAAACAAACTGGAGGGAAAACAACACAATATAGGGTAAACAGGCGCCAGAAATAGTCTCAGCTGCACCCCCTGCACGGTGGAGGGGAACTCTCTGTAACAGCTTCACACGGACGAACGCTGGCCCTGTCTGCCTCCTGCTGAATCACTGGTAAACACAGTCCACTGAGTTCATGTGGACTCTATTTTTGTCTATCTGCTCTATTAGACTGTTGCCTCTGGTGAAACTCCGCTGGTATCAACAGACAGACAGACGGGGGACAAAGAGGAGGGCCGAGAGAGGAAAACAAGTCCTCCTCACCTTGACTTGTTTTTGGCCAGAGAAACAATAGAGACAGACTCGGCAGTCACCACATGTTTAACGTCTGGAGGAGGGAGATTATAAAGAACTTAGTCATCAGAGTGTTTTCTTCATTTCAGTCCTGGGGGCAAGTTGTCAACAGCAGCTAAAGTCTCAGCTGGCCTAATAAACAGAACTGAAAATCTGCTTTCCCACTATGTTCTCAAAGGGGTGTGTGATGTTGATTTCTGCCTCTGTTAAGCCAGCTTAAGGTAAAAGGAGGGAGGGAGGAGGGCGTTGGGAGAATTTGGAGGAACAACAGGAAGCTATTATGTCATATTAAATGCATTCTGGTGCAGAAAATTGGTCCGTGAACTGTGAGGGATATAAGTAGGTGAAAGGTAACGTTCGCTTAATGAACATCCGATGTTGTTTTAATGCTGGTACATGAATTCACTGAGGGATGCGAGGACACTTGAGTTTAAGAGCATTTAAAAACAAGCAGCTGCAGAAAGGTCTAGCGAGATTTAAGATCAGGATGGAGAACTTGAATGATCTGTGGGCATCTACCATGAAGCAGTTTATTCAAGTAAGCCCTAATTATAGATTGAATCAATAGAGTATTCATTGACAAAACAATCTTCCCATTTAGTAGATGTTCTGGAGCTTCGGATCATGCCACACAATCTTCCTCAGCAAATTGAGTTCATCCAGTTGTCTCTGTGGATGTTGACATTTCTGTCTACAAATCCTTGATAACTGGACAAACTCCATGGAGAACACGTGACACAAACAGAAACTCCAGACCAGCCGTTAAATTGATCTGGAGTGAAGAATTCGTCAAGTTCCAAGGCCATGAATGAACTGTCAGCCTCAACCTAAAGCTTCTACACATCTATGGGAAACCTTCACCTGAATGGATTTTAAGGCAACAAATGAACAGATATTTACTATCCCGATAGCATGAGTAGTTGCACTAATAGTCACATACATTGTATGTTGTTGGTCATTCTTGATTTTTATATGTATTTACATCTATACTTCATTTTTTCACCTATTGATATGTACATAAAACAGTTTATTTTTACCCGTCTTTGTTCAGCTTTGTCGTCCTTGTTTGAAGCTGTATGTCGAGGTACTTCTCTAAATTCCTTGTATGTGTATACATACTTGGCCAATAAATCTTCCAGGAACCATGAATGTCTCAACAAAATTTTGCACTAACTCATCTAGCAAATTTTGATTTTGAATTTGACTTGCTGGTGAAGCTATAAGGAATGTCAGAGGATCACCCAAGTCATTAAGGATATGGGTTCATCCTCCCAGGGCCATGAATGTCTGTATGAAACTTCGCCCGAATCCATTCAATCATTGTACACATATTTCAGTCTGGACCAAAGAGGTGGAACGACTGTTATAGTGTGGCTAAAGACTCAAAAATATGAGCTTTGGTAACAGTGTTCAAAAGCCCTTTGTGATCAAACCTCGTGGTCAATATGTAGATCATGTGTGCTTCACTCTCAGGCTGGTATCTGAGGTGTATTGGAGCAGTAAGTGCTGACTGTTGGAACAGAAGACAGCAGCCTGAGTCCCTCAGCTGCCTTGGCTGCTGACTAATCAAATGGCCGCAGCAAACCTGAGTCAATAAGGGAAGAGCCCTGACCACACGCACACACACGCACACACACGCACGCACACACACACACATACATGCATACAGGCGAATACACTCAAGGGTGTAAAGGCTGACTTGGTCTTCTGTTCTTCTGGATGAATCACACCGTGTGTCAACCAGTTGGGTGAAGGTGTTTCTTGTTCATGTCAACACCATTTCATGTATGTTTTGCTAAATTCCTTTTTGCCTTTTTATGGCACTCCCTTGTCTTATATAAGCGTCTCCTATACATACATACATACACACAGCAGATGTCAAACAGACTCCTACAGAGTCAGTTGGTTTAATGATTACTAAGATGTACTAACAGCTTTGTTTCCTTGGCTTCAAAGTGTCCCTTTATTCGCTTGTAGATAGTACCTAGATACACAACTCAACCCGATCATCAGCATATTAAAACAACAGACTGATAGAAGAGCAATCACAGAGGATGTTAGGAGGAATAATGCAATCAGATCCATCCATGTAATAGTGGTCATATCAACAAACAATTAGCAGGCAGTGATCTGTCAGATAATGGCTCTGCTCCTGGAGATTAGAAGCTGCTTTTATGAAGAAACAGTCATTATTGTGTCAAGTGATGGTTAGAAGGTCTCATTTCACAGACAACATAAAACACTCAAGTGGTTTCACACAGAGCATTGAAGATGAGAAACAAATAAACTATTTGTGTTATTAAGCCGCTTCAACCATTCAAATCATTCCGTTTTCTCTTGGCAATGATGCACATTCTGTGAGCAAACAGAGTAAAAACACATCTTATCTTTTGAACACGACCAAGAATTTAAGTGAAAGTACTGCACTAACCAGCCGAGTCATGACACAAAAGGTGAGACAAAAGGGAGGCGAGAGCTGTTGATGAGTTAGATGAGAGAATGTACATGTTTTGACTGTGTGACACACAGACACGTACGCATACTTCACACCACCAGAGCAACCACAACCTGACTGTAGGAGAGCATGCTGTGCTGAACTGACGAACAACGGTTTCACTAACACAAGGACAAACATGCGCTATTAAAGAGAGCCACAGTGTATAAACAGAAACTGTGAACTTCTAGGGGAGGTTTGACTGTTCAGAGATGTACCTACTAATCAAACTCCAACAAGGTGTGTGGAGGATAAATAATCCATGTTTTGACTCGATCCATGTTTTGACTCGATAATGTCTCCATCCTCCATTCTCCACCTCTTTGTCACTCCCTCCTATGTGACCTCGCTCTATGTTAACAGGAAAATAATGCATGGACCTTATCTGCCGTGTCTCTCATGGTAAGACGTGCTGCTGCGGGAGGTGACATACCACTTGGTGAAATGCTTTGTGGGACAGCGCTTTGTTTCCTCAGTCAAACACTGGACAGCCTTTACAATGTGCAGAACAACTGGCCAGTTCGGACTCTGAATGCCCTCTCATTTCTGACTCAGTGTCTTGTTAGCCTTCTGACATGAAGGGCCAGAGGGGAGAAACATAACGAATGCAGAGGTTTTCATACTCATATTCAAACTAAGATTATATGTTAGACACTCTCCACTATCAACATCAAAAGACAAAATATCTTTTGAAAGAATGTTGTCCATTCCTCTAGTAGAGTTCAGAGACTTTGAAAATCTGTGCTAAGGAGCAGTGAAGCAAGCCCTTTATGTTGTTTTTTCCTTTCATTTATCACCCATCTAAATATTCCCGACACGTGTGCCCATTTACTCTAATCTTATTTACTGCCATGCTAATTTATGGGCAACAGATGAATCATTCACAAATTGTCTTCCCTTTTGTAGACTCAATACAGAGGACCCAAATGCAACAATGCATTGAAAGTAGGAAACGATGCTCATTAACCGCCATAAAATACCAGCATGCACTGTGTGTGACCTGCTCATGTCCTCATGTCCCATATTGTTTTTTAACAGACACATTGTGAAGTCTTCTTCAGAAGAAAAGCTTATGGTGTCAAAATGCTGGAATGGAACAATTTTTCAAGTCTGTCCTAAAAACAGCACTCACATGCCCACATGTAGACTGAAACACATTTTGTTCCTTTTCCTCTTGTCAATACTGGCTGAGGACAGATCCCTCCCTTGTGCAATTCTAACAATTCTAATGTATGAGGTGAAAGACAAAATGCAAATGTGCCCTACAAAATCAAAACTGCTGCTTTGACACCACTTAGCAGGTCATAGAGCTGTGACAAGAACGTGGAGACCCGAGCTGACTCTGCAGAGTCAGATGTGACAAGAGATGCCTTCACAAACATCAATGGTTCATCAGCTTTTACAAGTAGATTACACATGCTGTATCCACTCATAGACCAAGATATAAGAATTATCTACGAGCTGTTCTGACTGTACAGTGAAAGTGCTCTCAGATAGGGCCATGTGATTGTGTGAGGGGGATAAAACCATTAAAAGGCTTCATATGCACAAATTAACCCAGCGAGGCTTTCATCACTGCTCCTTTGTAGGATATAAAGAGGGAAATACACAGACAGAGACACAATCAGAGGATCAAAGAGACAAAGTCAGAAAACAGTGTGCGTGATAATCAGTGTGGAGGATGGAGGGATGAATGCTGGTTTGTTGTGCAGGAGCACTTTTTAAGCATGCCACAAGCTTGCCTGCTGCTGGCATATTGAGTTGTTTTCCATGAAAAAATCCAAACTGTTGTACCGATAAGAATCTAGTGTGTTTGCTAATATGCAGGTAACTGCATCTCTCAAAGGTTACTGTCCTCACTGAGGACGTAACACTTTAATAATATAAATAAGAAGTGTAGAACATGGAGAGTTTGAGGCTGTTTTTTAGGTGAAACCTGAGCACTTCCTGAAAAAGCTTGTTTGTCGGGCCTTAAATCTCCATAATTCCATCACACCCACTCAGCAAAAAGTACCCTGGGGTGTTGCAATCAGCCTGTTGAAAGCTTTTGGCTTCTCAGCAGCTTAGAGATACTCAATGAGTCATCATGCAAGGTCGTCTCATTAACATCCCATTCAAACTCTGATTAAATCCATAAACCCCAGAATGAGGCTGTTTTTCTAAAATACTGGAAGCAAACAGGACTGTTAGCACATCGGATGACCTAAAGGTAGCTTCTTTACATGACAAATTTCATGTTAGTAGCAGCAGCAGCAGCAGCAATAGTGGTAATAGGATTACTGTAGCAAGTGATGAATGAGATTAACAATTACAGTTTCTAATACGATTAACCAAAATACATGTGATGTATCTCTAATTTATCACATAACGTCATACATCGGATTGCAGTGTTATTAAAAGTTAAGGCTTATATGGCTCAAGGGGGAGCTGTGTGAAGGCCTTGATATCACTTGAGTCAGTATTGGTTGTGTCTGAAAACTACAAATTTGAAAATGAATAAGATCTGGAGCTAGAAAGATGCGATCTTATCAGACCTCTGTAGCTCACTCCTCATCTCTGCTTGAGGCTACATTGACTTGCAGAACGAACCCAAATCTGTAACTGAACTGTCTGCAGTTTCGTTGTGGGCAATGTGGGCACCAGGTTTTTACAAGAAAGAAGAATGCATGCAATATAAAACAAAAAATGGTATATGGTTTTGCAACAGTGACTGCTGACTCACCTGGTCCTTTGCACAGGTAGGAGTAGAAGCCTTCAGACTTGAGCATGATGAGCAGGGATCCCCAGCCCAGCAGCACAGCAGAGAAAAGCAGGTTCTCGATGACTGCCGTCACCGCCATCCACCAGCGGCGGGAGAAGGCTGTGGCCAGGGTGGGAGCCATCTCTGCAAGGTCGGAGGTAGCACTTCACTGGCCTGACTGGAGGTGAGGGAGGCTGCTGGAGCCTGGAAGATGAGATGTGATGAGTGATGAGCACATAATGATATTAAGGGTCCTTCTTTGTTGTTAACCCGTCACCCCCAGATCTCTATCCCCTAGTAGCAGAGAGAGTGCAGGGGCAGAAGGGATATGTTGAGTTGAATATGTTATTCTGTCTGAACCACTGATCTTTTATCTGACTGAGGTTTGTGGAAGTTAGAATTTCTGGTACCAATCATGGATCTGAAACTGTGCTGTGTATTGATGAATCCATGGTGCTGTCTGTGGTGCTGAAGTATCACACAGATTTGTAAGAACACCTTTTTCTCTCAGTCCTGCCCTTCTGTCAGTTTCATCTTGGATCTATAATATTCTCTAATATATCTATCTATATCTATTAAGATGCAGGTCTCTCTTGCGCTCTCTCATGTTAGGGAGGTGCTCCCATTGCCCCCTGTCATATTACGGATATGATTATATACTATAAACAAGTGGTCCAACATGTTTCCAGCACCATTGTATTCTTGTTTACCTACGTCTATGTACATAATGTTAAATGTTTATGTTTACATATCTTTGCTATTATTGTGTGTCTTTTTCTATGTTTCTGAAAACTGTTCTTGGAACTGCGTGTATGCACAATGAGAGCAACTTAAGTCCCCTATATGTGATGACTCTCTGATCCTGTAACATACACTTTTCTTTGTTCCTTCCTGATGAAGTCTAGATGAAGACTGGTATAAACAGAAAACAGCTGAGGCCTTTGAGGTGCAAAACCCCTCCTATAAATATTAAAAACTCCCGCCCCCTAACATCTCTCATTGGCCTGGGGGTCTCGGAGGTCTTCTCTTATTGGCTACTACTGACATAGCTGGTGCAGCAGCTACACGTGAGGTTGATGTTGCATTCAGACCCTGTGGGGGATGACTGTAGAGGGGAATTTAATGCCAGATATTGTTGTTCCTACTGAGCTTTTACATTAAAAATCAAACCTTGAGTTCTGGATTTGCTGCTGGAATCAAATTCCCAAATCCAGCAACTTGAGCTTTCTATATCTCGATGTCAACTACTCACAATTATAAAAAAAAAAAAAAATACGTGTAGCCTAACCTAAATTAAGTGATAAAAATACACCGACGAGACACTACTAAGTGCTTGGTTTTCCTTTGCTTGTAAGAAAATATAAACGCAAATGTTTCGCTCTGTAAGCGGATGTGTATCGAGTGTGACAAAGCTGCTCTGGTAAAAACAAAAAACAAAAAAAACAAGTGTGTTTACAGAAATCTCCACTGCACGTGAACGCAGCGCGAGTTCCAGCCGGTTCGAACCAGCGCGGCGCGAGACTCCGCTCTGATCCACAGTCTGTTGTTCATCTGTAGTTCAGCTAATTACGGCTGATGTGACAAAAGAAAGAGCACACACATGCAAAATACAAATAGAAGCAACCAATAAAACAGTGTAAATAAAAATGTCCAAATATATAGCCTACCTTATTGCTTTGTGCAATTAACAAGTGAAGAAATAATGTGCTTTTATTGTGTAATATGGGAACTCTCTATAAGATTTTACAGGGCCAACACACATGATTTGAATCCTTGAAAAATATTTTAAAATTATAATAGTATAGGTCTGTTGAAAAGAAAATATCACTTTAGGCTGTGCTACTATTTTCTGACTGTTTTTGACTCATCACCTCCAGCACTGATGATCATGATAAATAAAGATGACATATCGCGCATAGACCAGACTTCACTTGGATTTTGTGTGTTTTAAGCAGTTGATCCGCGGATCATCACTCTGTGAACAATAAGACAAAGTATATTGCGGTGAATGAAGAGCTGGAACTGGTCTGAACTGGACTGAAATCATCCGCACAATACACCCTCCACCCCCTCCTCCCCACCACCACCGGCCCCAATCTGCATCTCCAACCCCCTCCTGCACGCAGTCCAGCCGCACACAACAATACACCCGTAATCCGCCTGCTGGTTTCAAAATAAAAGACAAATAACGGTTGCTGCTTTGCATGGCGTCAAAGCAGGTAGAGCAAATCTTTACCTGAGGTCACTCCTATTTTCGTTTCCCTTTATCATTATAATCAAGAACAAGAATAGGTAAAATGAACAAAAAACTGCGTGTAAAACAGTAAAATAGTAATAGCGTAAAAATAGCCACCACAATACGCAATAATAGGTTATAAAACGATAAAAGCATTTCAACAAAAAATATAAATGTAATTGATGCAGGACGGTTGTCGTTATTTTAATGCACACTAGTGAGAACAAAGACAAAGATCCTCAATACTTAAAAAATGTTCTGCACTTGGGAACGCATTATCATGCTTTTATCTTGAAGTCAACCTCTGCATTTTCCGGCTGTATTCTCGGCACCTTGACGCGCATCTATGCAGAAGGCGCTCAGCTGTTCAGTATCAACAACAGTGCGGGGAATCACCATCACGCTGCTGAAACAAAAGACAGCTAACTAGAAACCAAGAGGCGACAAAAAGCTTCCAGATCCGAGAGTCTGGACTGTGACTCTGCGGCCTCACAGCTGCTTCTGTCACATCCAGATGTGTTTTTTTTCCTTTTAGAGGTTGAATCATAACTTTCACGCAGCGCTGAATAGACTGTCATCAGCGTCTCCGAGCAAAACACGGGGACACGGAGGAAGTGATCAGGCTTGATGACAATGAAAGACAGTGTGACAGTCCAGATTAATGTGATCTCATCTGACTAGCTGTGTGTGTTTTGCAGTAAATGATGAATGATGAGAGGAGGGGAAATGACTCAGTGGATAAAAACACTGATAAAGTTGATACGAGTGTTGCAGCTCCTGTTTCTTCTCTGCAGCCTTTCAACAGACAGAAACAAACAGGAGGAGGCTGAAAGTGAAGGAGGACACTCTGATGCAAACTGCTGTGATAGAGTGTGTCATTATGAGATGGCGAGTCCTGCTATGACTGAGAATGTGAGTCAGCCTCCAGTGAGGAGCATCCTCTGCTGCCTACCTGACTCTGTGGATCCAGGGACAGGAGAGCCGCTGCGTCCTCAGTCAGATCTGCCTCTGCACGTCCAAACGTCGCTCGACGACAGACACGCAGCTCGGTGTGCATTCACATGCAGGATGTGTCTTTGGTTTCTTTGAATTTCTGGTTCTCTCCTCTCATCCCTCATTGCCACCGCTTTATAGCGGCGCAGCTGCGGTGCACAAACAACATCGCCTCCTCATTGGCCCGTGGCTGAGCTAGAGACCAGTCGCAGCCAATCAGAGCGCCGCAATATTACACGGGTGTTGTTTCTCAATCCTAAAAATTGTTGGGGAAACAGTTCGCTTCTGTGTGTTTGGACACAGTCGGAACAGCTGATCATTATGGGATACAAGCTCTGAATGAAAAACAATGTAGTCAACATGACAACTACATTTAATAATGTAGCTATTATCAAAACTGAACAACTCTGACAGAAGGTAAATGAGATCGTTAATTTAAAGGTAGGTTTGATGTTTCAACAGTCAACACACTCTAAAGTGAAGAAAATGATTCAATTATTAATGAATATTTGATTTCATATCATTCTGAAATGTTTAGGCTTGAACATATAGCAATTTTGTGCAATGCATTTTTATTCTCATATGAATATAGATGTCAATAACAAGGAAAAACGTGTGACATAGTGTAAATACTTTGCTTCATAGTGTAAATACTTTGCTTCATAGTGTAAATACTTTTTCTAGATTTTCTATTGCCACTTTCTTTTTTTTCTTTTTTTTATTGCCGCCTTATTTTTAATGCCTCTTTATTTCGAGTAAACATTTGCCTGGTCTGCGAGCTGCTGTAACAAGTGAATTTCCCCTGAGGGGATCAATAAAAGCTATCTTATCTTATCTTACAACAAAACCCTTTTTGGTGCAACATAACATTTTGGGAGTGTTTTCTGTGCTTACATGGCCCCATTTTGATTTAAAGCATTTATTAAAAAGACAAAGGATCTGAGTCCGCATTAAAAGTCTCAAAACCTCAGAGGGATCTTTGTGCTGATTTGACAGTTTAGTACATGAGCTGCTCCCCAGTCAAGCCCTGATCCTTGTTTTCTATGTGGAACAAATGTCTGTAGGTTTATATAAACACCTACAGTCTATGTAGGTTATACATCCTCCCATCAGCATGTGAGGTGACTCACGGTTTACTTCCAACTTCACAGCGAACGTGTGATTCCTAGAAATACAGGAGAGGAGAGCTGAAAACAAAACCCACCGGTGGGGAGAGGCACGCAGAGGGCGACACCTGGTGGCTGCTCCCGACTAGGATACTGAAACTGGTGGAAGAAGTCCTCATACACTAACTGTGTCTTTCCGTGGTTTGGAGCAGGTTTTTCCCTGAAAGAAGCTGCTGAAAGGACACTATGAGAGCAGTGAGAGTGAACCAATACAGTAAAGTTTTGGCCAGACATATAAATGATGAGCTGAAACTCACTACGAAGCTCAACTAGGCTGATTCAGATGCAGATCCAGGTGATAATCTTCTGCAGGTTCATCACTATCAGTGACCTCTTTCACATTCATGATAGACACTCTATGTAAATGTCTAAAATGTAGCAGAGTAGAAGTATATGTGAATAAAATGGAAATACTCAAGGAAAGTACAAATACTTCAAAGCTGTGCTTAAATGTATGAAGTTACATTCCACCACTGTTGATGGATTAAAACACAGGGACTAACAGGCACAGGCCCAGGGGCCCAAGGGGTCAGGAGGCCCCTAAGCCAGAGCTTCTGAATGAAGGGACCTTTATTAACATTTCTCTTAGAAAAGTCAGTAGGGATGATGAAATCTTGCATTCTTTCAACAAATTTCTGGTGAACAATGATTTACTTAATTTCTAGTGTTTGACTTTCTAGAAAGAACTGAATGACCTTTTGACTGTAATCTAGGCTTGTTTTTATTCTTTT
Source organism: Holacanthus passer (assembly GCA_025331565.1). NCBI lineage: Eukaryota > Metazoa > Chordata > Actinopteri > Pomacanthidae > Holacanthus > Holacanthus passer. The sequence continues at coordinate 2,838,063 of JAFREQ010000038.1, forward strand.
TAAAATCTTGAGGACCAATGACTGACTTCATTCGCATGATGCAATATTATGTTTTATTGTTGTCTGTGTCTTTGCCTCAATAACCCTTGTTTCTGGAAATGACAATAATAATATAGTATATCATATAAAATGAGTAGGGATCAGTGATCATGTTTTTATGCTCCTGATCCTTAAGCCCTTTAATATTAGAGATCTTCTCACCCAGTGTCTGATCAATATATATTTTCTTCTTACAGAGTATATTTTGTTTTGTTTTTCCAACATAATACAGCTACACAGTGAAGACCAAGCCAATATTACCTATATTAAAATTGACAACACAACAATGTTTGACAGTGGAAAAACTCATCTATGAAATATAGCCTGAAGCATCAAATTTGTCCTGTGATGGTGTCCCATAATATTTAGCACAGTCTTACAGTATTGTATGTAATATATGAATCTGTTCTGGCAGGAAGCTTTGGGAAGAGTAAGGACGGTCTCATGAACAAAATACTTAAGTTTAAGTGTAGTTTTCAACCAACAGTGTTATTTCACTTCACTACCTGACATCAGGTTATTGGCTTTTTGATTATACACATATTTTGTTAGGAATATGAGACGTGAGTATAAAACTGAGAAAATGAAAATCTTATAACTAGAGTCTGACACAGCGACAGGGTCTCCTAATTAGCCAAAAAGTAGGGCTGACAGTACATCAAGACTTTTATCACATCAGTTAATATCGTGTTTAGTAATGCATAACCTCATACAAATGTCAAATCAAATCACCACAAACAGTCTTAAGACAGCCAAAACAGCTTTCTATTCACACAGTATCTGGCAGTAAATTGTTGTCAGTAATTCCCTTCATCCAGACTTCTTTATAACTTTTAAGACTAAGCTTGTTATTGAGTTAACATTAAAATGTGGAATAGAGTTTCATTAGACAGCTAAAGAAGAACAGAAAAACAAGGCAGACACAGCCAATCATCAGTTTGCATTTACTTTTCAAATTTATTTTTCAAATCTTTATTACCTCATCTTTTAGTGTGTTGGCATAATTATACATTGGTGTGGTGCATACAGTAAGTCAGGACTGATAACAGGAGTGCATCTGTAAATCAATAGATAAACGTAGGATTTGGTTTGAATAAAGCTTATACACAGAGGGAGGAGACCTTTAGGTGCTGCTGGGAAACTTTAAGAAATGGCCCGATGACCGTCGTCAGCCGAAGACTGGATCTGTCAAGGAGGTATTTCTCTTATAATTCCACATAAATCTGTTGTATTGCTATCCAACAAGGCACACAAACAAGTTTGCGTTAACAAACAATACTAGAAGCTTTTTCTCCCAAAATGTTTCACATCAAACCTTACTTGGCTTGAATCTCTCATTTATAACATTGAACACAAACTGTACATACAGATCTCCCTCCTGAAAAACATCATAACATTCAGAACTGACATAATAATATCATATAAATCATACAACACAGAATCACTATAAATCAACAGGGTCTTTGGCTAGTATATTTTAAGTGCAGTCGCACAGTCCTGCCTCGGCATATTGCACCCACCTCGCCACCCAGAGCCACGTAGAGAAAAAGTCATTGAGCGGTTTGGAAAAAAGAACAAAAAACTTGGAAACATTTTGGAGCTCCTCTCAAAAGTTTTCAACAACACAATTTTCTCAGGATCAGTCTTTGGTCAGAGTTTAAGTTAGACAGAGATGTTTATTGTAGAACTGGTCTACAGGAGGCCCTTAACCTGAAGTGGTGACGTAATTCTATAAGAAGGCATAGACTATTTTACTGTTGTCACAAGGTTTAATGAAGATTTGAGGCGCATGACAATTTAGATGGTATTTCAGAAGGTTTTCTACCCTGAAAAGAGCAAAACTCTGGAAAGAAATCTGGATTTGTGGCACTAAAGGAATAGTCAGACATATACATATACATATAGTAGCTTTGATCTAAAACCACTGTTTGGCCTTTCACCTACATTCACATACAGTTCAACAATATGGCTACAAATTGTGAGTTTTAGTTTCACAATTTGGATTGGAGAAATATATTGGATTTCAACACAAAAAAATGTTTTGCTTCAAAAACATTGGTCAAACCCAGTCAGGTGTAGCCATCAAACCAGTTCAGTCATAGAGAGGCAGATGCTCCAGGTTTCTATGACAGACTACAGGCAGGTCAGGGAGGAGGCTGGAGAAACAAGGCAGGGAGGAGAGGAAATGGAGCCAACTCCAGAGAGAGGTGCCAGGGCCTTCGACCAAGTGTGGTTCTGAACAAGGGAAGAGTGCTGTACAGGCTGCTGCTGCTGGAACAATATTCAGTCAGAGGATGACGGGTTTCTATCTACACGTAACTCGACTCATGTTGAGTGTCATGGCTTTCATTCATCAATATATAGCTCAACTCACTTGTGAATAAATTAGTCAAGGGGAAAGGCACGAGCACCTGGGGTCAAGGCAAATGACTGCTGCCTTCTATCATCTTTCTTTTAACCTTTCTCTTGCCTTTTTCTCACCCACTTCTCACATACTTTGTTCCTTTTTGCAGCATTTACATCATATGCTGTTTATTTAATGTAGTGAATCCCTCATGACAAACTTTCTTCTTATTCTAACACTAAAAATAGAGTTATAAAATATATTCAGTTGTACATTCTACTATTTTTTTCTGATTTAGTGACAGTCGGACAATACCAGGCTTTTCATGACAAAGCATCTCCATTTGACTGAAAAATTATTCTTCCTCATCCCTGAACCTCTCAACAGCTGTCCTACATACTGTCAGCCTTGTTCTTCACACCTTCGTGCTTCAATAACAAGCCATCCACCCCAGTTAGAAAAGTAATGTCAGCGAGACAATCAAGCCAGTAAGTCAAGCAGAAAAAGTAAACAGGAAAAAAAGAGGCAACAGGCAACAACTAACCCTGATTTTCATCAACAATTCTTCTCATTGTTGTCTCTTATTCTGACTCTTCCCTCATGTTCTTGGTCATGTTCCCAAAATAAAGCACAATAAACACACATGGTGCAAGAAAAATGCACCAAAATATTTGTTATTCCTTGGCCTCATATATAAAATCAGAATATTCAAACAGCAACAGTATTAATCCCAAAAATATAATATATAAACATAAATATATCAATTAGTTTTGCTGGATTTTTATTTTTTTAATTGGAAGCTCATGCCACCTGTGTAGTGACAGCTGGCATCTGATTGGCTTAGGCAGAGCGGGGTCTGCGGTCATGTGATTGGAGGATGGGAGAGGTCAGGAGAACTTAGGTCCTGGTGTGTGTGGTCAGAATGGCATCATCTGGAGTTCAGCCTGGGAGCCGTCTGCAAGACATCCAGAGGAGCAAAACACCACATCACGTCAGAGGTCAACAGAGTGATGTCCACTCTTTGGACAGAAGCAGGAAGTAACCACAATACAGAACTTCAGCAAAAATATGCATGAATCTAGTTTCCCAACTCAATTCAAATAACACAACTCAGATGTCTCCACTGATAGGGCCATTTATTACAATGAATTATTAATGAGATAGACCTAACCCTGCTAAAAGAAATACCAAGCTCAGAGTAAAATTCTTATTGAAATATTTTTGTCAACAAAATTGTCCAATTTAAAGATAATGGTGATAGATTAACTGAATATTTTAGCTACTATTTTAGCCACTTAGGAGCAACAACACAACATTAAAGAAAACCTTTCTCAATCAGCAGTTTTACATTAACACAATATTTTCTGTCAATTTTAAGAGTTTCGGTTATTTCTCATGAAAGATTTTGTTTTAAGCTCCATCAACTTCTGAAGAAAATATCCGGCTCTTTAGCTGCTAAACGCTCAATTATGTTCACCAGCTAGTCTCTAACTTTGTCTGTCTGCTGTTTGGTGCTGTGCAGGTAGCGTACAATGAATTATCAAAGCTATTTCTCTGAAAGCCGCTGCTTGCTGCAAACAAGGTTGATAAGAGCAGAGTTTGTGGGACATAAAACCAAAACAATGGGCTAAAAGGGACTAAAAGGGGCTAAAATGCTCAGCAGGACTTAGAGAAACAGAGTTGGGTGATAATGATTGATTAGTGCACCTTTAAATAGTATCGCAATTTATCAACTATTGGATGCTGCTATCGAAAATCCTTATTTATGGCCAATAACTTGATGAAAGTGGACATTAAAAGGCATATCTCATGGTGATCAACATAAACATTTTCTCCATTAATTCTGAAACTGCTGCTCTGTCAGTTAGGACTGAGTAACACAAAAGGAAATCAAAGCCATTTATATAGTTCAAATTTAGAAACACTGAGGAAGCTTTAGCAGACTCACCACAGACAAGTGTCCATTCTTAGCTTTGGCCACCAGTAGTTCTGATCCAGGCGTGAAGTCTATGATCCCCTCTTTCCCCTGACCCACTGTAAACTTTATACTAGAGGAGGAACAGAGGGATAGTTAGACAGGCCTTCCTGCTTTTGTACCACTTTCTACCTGTAGATAAGATAAGATAAGATAGACCTTTATTCGTCCCTCAGTGGGGAAATTTGCAGTGCACAGCAGCAAAGACAATAGGACAGTTAAATAGTAAAAAATGCAAAATATAACAAGCTAAAAAGTATTTACAAATTTAACAAATATACACGAGATTATGTACAGATATACATGAGATATGCATGAGAATATGGGTGTGAGAAGTAGATGCTTGAGTGTGTAGGAATAGAGATTTATTTTCAAGGAACGTTAAACTGCTGTTAGTATTATGTAAGAAAAACAAAATAAGACTTTAAGCACACATTGACACTGTAATAATTAACATGCTGAGTGCATGTTCAAGCTGTTTTTTGATCCTCACCTGCCCTGGTTGATGTTGATGCTGTTTATTTTGTCGGCACAGATCGCAATCTTGGTCAAGGTCTCGATCACATGGTCGCTCTGCAGAACTACATCTCCCTGGGAGGAAACCATCGAACAAACACACAGTGAAAACTCACAGTAAAACCTATTTACGATCTATAAACTATATGTGATCAGGTTCATTCATTCAAGTCCTTGGTGTCACCTTCTGTTTGTTGTCGTCGCTGGGCACGTGCAGAACAAACAAGCCGTCGCTGAGAGAGCTGACTGAGATACCTGCAGGGGAAGGACAGCATTAATGAGTAATGAACCCACCACAGTCTGCATCCAAAAGGAACAAAAGAAACTGGCTGTTGACCTCTGACCTTTCAGAGCTCCATAGTCGATGCGCTGCTTCAGTTTGCCCTCCTCTACAATTATAGCACTGTTAGAGGTGAGCAGCAGCTGGCGGGGCCGGGCCTTGTAGCCTTTTCTGTCGTACTTGGTGACCGGCACTGCATACTGCGAACAAAATGATGACGGTCAAAACACTTGATGAATACACTTATAGACAGCACTTCAACTGCCCTTTGTTTTGTGACTTTGTTCCACTAACCTTCATCTTCTCACTGCCCAGAGCCTGCAGCACCTTGGGATTAATGTCCTCCCCATCTGAACAAGAGGAGACGTACTGTTAGAATCTTTAATAAAATGTGCAAAATGAAGACTGCACAGGTTTCACAACTAATGCGTTGTTGTAGTAAAAAAGTGTGAGTCTCACTGAGTCTTGTGCTGACAAACAGTTTGGGCACGCTCTGTGGGTAGTTGTCCTTCTTGTCCTTGAAGATCTCGCTGGCGATCATCTTCTGCTCCATCTATTAGAACAGATTTGATTACAGTGAAGCAAAGGGAAGAAGCAGCCAACAAGAAACCTGTAAAGAGTGTGTGTCTTGACTAGAGATGGGACAATATTTACCTGGTGTTTCCACTCAGGACTGATCTTCTTGCAGTAGCTCCACACCATGTTCTGCATGCACAGCTTACGCAAATGCTCTGATGCCTAAAGACACACAAAGAATGTTTTCACAATAGCTCTGCTAGCTCACTATTCAGTTGTGCCTTATGTGGAGTCATAAAGCATACTAGATATGTGAGTAGTCATTGTAGTAAGTGTATGTACCTTATGTAACATGTTTCAGTTTTTTTTGACACATTCACTTATAAACTTTAAAATAACCAACCAAGTTTTTCTTCAAAAGGTGAATAAAACTAAAGTATTTGTATATATAATATGTGAAAAACTACAAATGAACATCTAAAATGATACATCTCATGCTGTTTGATCGCATAGTTTTTTCAAGAAACGATTAATTAATTACTGGCTCTGATTAAGAATCATTAATATGAATTGATACTAATTGGACATTTTGATCAGATTTCACATTTATCTCTAAAAATGTGTTCCATGTATTAATAGAATTGTAATTTTTACCCTGTTTACTACACTGAATTATGGTATCTTATGGTAGTAAACATTTCAGAGATTTTTCTCCAAAATGTAAAACACTGGAAGTAACAGTTTTTATTTGGAATAAAAATGTCAATTATGATAGTAAATATCAGTCTTGGGATTCAACAGTACATGGTCAGAATTCTAATTTGATCTTTTAATTTTTGCCAGTTCTCACAGAAGAACGTGGTGTCACTCCAGTCAAGTGCACTTCCATGTTGATGTACGTATGTGTGTGTTTTATCCCCACCTCAGTGAGAGCAGCTGGAGGTGTAGGCCAGCTCTTGTCCAGGACGTTTTTGGGCAGGTTCCTGCACAGCTTCATGAGGAAGGAGTAGCGCACATAATCCAGGAAATACTCGTTCTCTGGACAGCGCTCCTTGTGGCGGTAGATGAAGCCTTTGATGAACCTGAGAAGGATGAAAAAAAACATTTAACCAAGGAAATTAAAAGTTTTTTTAAAATAAAATCTGTACATATATTCCTCATTTTAAAACCACATGTCTGCACTCATTTGCTGTCTGACTGGTGTGTTTCTCACACAGTGAGTGTATTGTGCCATCTGCTGGTCTGTTACTGTACTGCTCTGTACCTGCGGATAGTATTGGCAGCCTGTCGCCTGCGCTGGGCCCTCCTCCTGGCCAGGATCCCTCTCCACCATGCCTGGATGGCAATAGCTGCAAGGTACATTACATATACATTATAAGAAACAAATAGATTTCAGCCTGTTGTAGCTGTGAAACTAACTCTTAAATGACACAAGCAGGAGAAAATGCAAAAGTTTCCTCACCTGAGGTTCTGAGTTTCTGGTACTTGGACCTCTGGCTGTAACCTCTCCATCCTGCCTGCAGCTTGGTGGCTGTGGGATTACAAAAAGAGAAAGGAGCAAAATGGTTTAAATCTGTGGCGATAAAAATATATAGCACAAATCATCAGTTGTGTCAGAGGCACTCACCAAGACCATGTTTCCTGGTCTCCAGAGCATCCTCAGTGGCAAACAATGTCTTTGGGAAACGGATGAAGATTTTGGATCTACAAGGTTGAGTTTAAAGTAAAACATGTATTAAATCAAATACATTTTATACAACACTATAACGCAGAGCACTTCACAAAGTGCAGCTCAGGGTCAAGAAGAAGCAGAAGGAAGATAGAAAGAAGATGGTGTACATTTTTGCATCTGTATACATTTGTGTGTTGCTGACCTGCCCAGTTTGTACTCCTCAGGCTTGTATCCCAGGTGTTTCACCAATGTGGCCACTCCATCAGCCAGTTTCCCCTGCCAGTTAGGCCATGTGTCTGGGCACAGGGACTTATACCTAAACAGACACAACAAAAGTAAATACTAGAAAGCACTTCTATAGCTCAATGATGGGGAACAGAAGGTCTTAGGTTTAGATCTGAAACTATTCACTGATTAACGGAAAAATCTTAATATGTATAATGATTCTGATAATTGATTCATGGTTCAAGTTATTTTTACAACGCAAAATGCGAGACTGCCCCTGTTCCAGTCTCTGCCTTGTGAAGATTTACAGTTTTTCTTTGCCTTATGTGACAGTAAACAGAAAATCAATTTCACTATCTCCTGACATTTAATAGACCAAACAAATAATTGCAAAAATAGTCTGCAGATTAATCAATAATGAAATAATTATTTGTTACAGCCCTTCTAAGGTTCAGTCCTTAGGGCCCATTGCTCATGAAGCTTGGTTTTGCTCACACTGGTTGAGGATCTTGTTCTCTGACATGAACTTGAACCAAAACACACCTGTATCCTTCACTCTGGTTGTTCTCACTTCACTTCTCATTCAGTCTTTTAGTGTATGTATGTCTTATCTTATGTCTAATCTCAATTTGACTAAATTGAGAGGTCATATTAGTTGTGTACTAGAACAAATGAGGGGCACATATACTCGATTATATTCTTGATACAGTGCTTCCATGTGATTGTACTTTGCTAGTAAAAAAAAAAGAAAAAAAGATAAGTAGCTGATCACCTCTGCAGGAAGACCTCATAGCGCCGTCTGTAAGCAAAGCCAGCTCTCCTCACCCTCAGATTCTCCATCAGCCCCAGATACTTGACCTGGTGACGGATCAACACCTCGTCAAACCGAACTGGTGACAGGAGGAGAGGGGAAAACAGTGGGAGAGGGAGAGGAAGATGGAGAGCAAATCAGTCAGAGAAAAATGTAAAGTCTGTTGGACAAAATGAACCAGAGAAAACCAGTAAATGCTAAACAACAGAGGTAGGAGTGACAGAGGACAGAGAAACAGTGTGAAACTAACAAAAGGCCCACTGTGGAAAAAAACAAAGGCCGGCCCGATATACTGACGACCACACGGAGAGCTACACTGCGGCTACTCATGCAGCTGAAAACATACTGTTTTGGCTGGAATTAGCAAAAGCACAGGATTAAAATGATGTTTCTGGAAAAATATCAGCTTGTTGAAGCTGCTAAACTGCTTGAAATGTGTTTACAAGAACTGTTACATAAAGCTGGGAACAAACCACTGATGATCAAATGAGTACGGCACTTCACGTTGTGCAATCTCAAAAACTTGACTTTAAGGGTTATTTTCTAAGGTTTGCAAATTCACATAGAGAATGTCCAGGAGCTTATTCAAAAAAATGTCATTTGAGTTGCTCAAATTGAACTGATCATGCAAACTGGACTGGTGAAATTCAAATAGCCTCAAGGTGAAAAAGTCAAACTTGAACATCAAGGCTACGAAGGACATCAATCACACCTGAATGGAATAAATCAGATCACTGTGCCATCAGGTTACGTTTATCAACATGTGACCACTATGTGTAAAATACAAGAGGCAGAAGTATCTTTGGTAGCCTGGATGTTGAAGTGTTTGAATTCCACATATCACAATATCTATATTCAACTTAACTTGACTGGAGTTAGCTATGATAAATCTGTTTCAGACTGATAATTCAAGATTTGAAAGGATACACAAAAAAACTTGACATCATACCTGCTTGCTTGGAGTCATTGGGCTTGATGCAGCGGACGTACGACGGCTCCTTCGACATTAGGATCTCCATGAGTTTCGCCAGACTGGCTTTGAACTGGGTGGCTGCCTGGAGGGGCAGACACAAAGAGACAGACAACGGAGGAAAGCTGGTTAGGAAGGAATAAAGAGATGAAGGTAAGAGGATGGAAGAGGAAGCTGGTCAGTGATCGAAGGTAGGAACCGAAGAGGAGAAAAGTATATGTGCGCAAATCGAAGTCCGCAGACAGAGATGATGACCTAAGAAGAGCTACGCAAGCTGATGGGGTGGCTGATGTGACTGGCAGTCCAGTAGAGACTGAACACTGGGCCCAGTGTGGAAGACTGGGACTCTAACTTGCCAGCCTGTGACAGTTCCCCTGTTGTGTGTGTGTGTGTGTGTGTGTGTGTGTGTGTGAAGGGCATACAAGTGTCAGGGCATTCCTCAGTGAGTGGGAGACAGCAGAGAATCCCCATCAGACTGCCCACTCAACACTGGAGAGGGGAAACACACCACTGTTTGTTTTGCTGTGGGAAAGTATGTTGGGATGCACGATCATGTGTGATTTATAGGAGTGTGCAAGACAGGCAGAGAAAACAATGCAACATGCAAAGAGGGAATACGCACACAAATACACACAGACACACAAACAACATGGTATCTCACTGTGTCTGGGCGTTTCTTGTCACTCAGCTCCTCCCTGTCGAAACACTGGTTCAGGATCTTGTTCTCTGACATACACATAACCTACAAACATACATAAAGACATTTTTTAACCTCTGGACCAGGCAAGCACTGTACTGCTTTCCACAAATGTATCACATTCTCAAGTGACATACAGTTTTATTCTCACCTCTTTTAAGTTCCTGAAGAGCAGGTCGTTGTTCTTGTCCAAAAATCCTGAGTGAGAGAAGATGGGATTTAATTTTTGATACAGTATATATATATACACTGACTAATCACTTCCTCTCAGGGCCCCACAGTGTCACTTGTCACTGGCTATATCCAGTAAAGTCTGATCCCATAGTCAAATAGCCATTTTTTACTGGAAATGGTTGCATTTATATAGCACTATTATCCAAACCTCAGCACAGCATCCTCACAAGTTGATCAATGTAAATTTAGAAGACATGAAAATAAAGCAACAGTATTGCTTCTGTATTACGTTGCAGAGCTAGTTAGTCCTAGCTTTATAAGTATGACCAAGGAAAATATAAGATCAGACTGATTTCTGTGGCAGACTGTGGCATTTCGTTCTCACAGAACCCTGTTTAGGTGCTTAGCTTGCATACTTAGAAAAACAAGACAGAGATAAGATTTTTGATTTATGTTTGTTTTTAAATAGTATGTTTAGTTCTTTTCTAAAAATAGTATTGGTATTTATTGGTAATTAGTACTGGAAATGAGCTTTGCATGCCTGACCTCCATGCCAAATTCACCAGAACACCAAACATCCGAGGACTTGAGGTCACACTGGAATTGTTTACAGCAAAACATACACACACACAAACACACACGCACCATTGACATTGTAGTTGACCTCTCCAGCATAGTGCAGCAGTCTGAATTCGTCACGGCCCATTACCTTCCGGGTCTTTGCGTCAGCCAGCTTGTGACTGCAGAGAAACACACAGATACACTCAGCGTGGATATATCAGTAAATGGACTGGACACATATTGAATAGTTCACAGTCTGGTACCACAATAAACAGACTAGTAAGTAAGAACTGTAAGACCAAACTACTTTGGGTCCATTTATGACACTGCAGTAGTTAGACAAAACAAGAATAGGAATCAAACTAACGTGACAAAGTGTGGGTGTCCTCCAACAGTGTCCTCCAGTTTCTCTAGGAAGGTGAAATCACTGGCGTCTCCAGGTCTCAGACACTCCTCATCCTGTGATCGGAGGACAAAAAGAGCAGCAATCAGTTATTGTCTTACAAAAGACTAGGTCTCAATATCATTTACAGTAACTTAATACTAAGTTACAGAACATGTATTCACAGTTTGCACATGCATCTGTGCTAGGATCAAATCAAGGTTTTACATTTATTACTCATGACAACAACATCAACATTTTGGAAAATACACTTATACAGTTCATTGCTGAGAGTTAGATGAGAAGATTGAAACCACTCTCATGTCTGTATGGTAAACATAGAGCTGGAGCCAGGAGACGGTCAGCTGAGCTGATACACCTACCAGCACTGCTATAGCTCACTAATGAATACATTGTTTTTTGATTGTTTTACGTGTAAGGAAAAACCAAACTGTAAAAACCACAAGTTGTGATTTTATGGCAGTCGTCTGCTAGACTATTTTTAGGTCAGGAGCAGTGATTTCCTGGTGTCACATTGATGACAATACACCAGGATTTCCTTAAATGCTGAATGTTTTAATCTTATCTCACCACAAGTTTGTTGGGTATTTTATATTTTGGCAGAAATCCACTTCCGGGATGAATTTAATAAGTGAGCTCCCTTTTCAGTTTCAGATCCTCTGTAGAAAGACAAGGTGCAGTGTGTCTCCTCACCAAAATGGAGATGATGCCTTTGAACTTCTCCTCCACCAAATCACAGATGATCTTGTTGTTGAAGTATTGCACCGGCTCCCACTGTAAAGACATGAGGACTCTTTAGGTCAGAGGTCATGGGCATTAGCTGGCCTTGCCTGGCATAATAAAGATAATGAAACTTGTTTTGAAGAGCCAGCTGTTTTTCTCACTGTTCCAACTTCAAAAACTTAACAATAAATCTTGCCCAGTCAAACCGGATACAATTATAACTGTTTTAAGCTATATTAACAACTGTAAAGTCAATCATCTGTGGAATCCCAGGAATTCTGGCACACAGACATGCCGCTCACCCACTTTGCGTGCGGACATACATATAAACACAGAGCTCCACAGGCAGAGTGCAGCAGTATTGGCTTATGCTAGCAATACAGCCACATAATTTCCACAGAGATGACAGAGAGTGCAGCCCACAGTCCTGATGTCAGATGATAATGGGCTCTTTGAGAGGTGAGTCCAAGTTTCTCCCACAGTCTGCTCTCTGACCAGTGCATTTATATTAGACTGAACACAAGAGGCCTTTGTTCCAAAGAAGCAAAACAAAACAATATAAAGGCAATAAATGGGGCATAGACAAAAGGGAGCAAATGAGGAGAATATTCAAGAGAGAGATCTTGAAATTCAGACCTCTTTTCACACGTTATTTCCTTAGGAGACATCATTCAAGATTCTAACTGTGAATAAATAAAATACCATATAACATTAACAATAAGAGGGCTAAAGGATTAATTTCTTGGATAACATCTTCTAAAAATATGTGCACTTACTGTAAATCACTTTGAATGAAAGCCTCAATGAAATAGCGTGATAAATTAAATTACCAATTTCGCATTGAAAGATACAACCGCAACCACAATCACATTAGGAGCTCTTTGTGAGGCCTAAAGCTGACTGAGGGAGGAGAGATGGAGTGATAATGGAAGGTGAAAACAAAATGATAAAAGTGTCTAGACATTGATAGGACCAGAGGAAGAGAGTAAAATAAAAACAAGAGAGCTGGTGAAGGTGGATCCAAAGGAAAATAACATACTTTCTTTCCACATTAATTCATATTATACAGTCCAAGTGTAAACGCAGCTAAGGTGAGATAACATCTGGAATAAATAATAGAGGTGGGTGGGGGTGAGGGGAGAGAAGGGGGAGAGGGGGGACACTGGGGGAAAGAAGAAAATGATGTCTGACCGTGATGCCTTCGGACTCATACTCCTCCTGCTCTGACTTGAGGGTGAGCTCGATGAACAGCTGCTGCAGCTTCTCGTTACAGTAGTTGATACAGAACTGCTCAAAGCTGCAAGACACAACAAGAAACACAGTGGCTGAAAACAAACACGGCACAGGCTCAGAAACATGTTACTGGTTCTCTTACTAATTCCTAATTTTTTGGTAGTGGGTGACTGAGTGGCTGGTGACTGATCTTTATCTATACATAATATTACTCACATAAAGTGGTACTACAATAATTTATACCATATATAAATATGGATTACATCAACACTGTGTAGGTTAAGGTTAGGGGTCCATTATCAGCCTTTTGATATAATGGTTTTAATTTTTAATTCTTGGAACAAGGTTCACTTCCTGGGAATTTTGGAGGTATCAGCTGCATCTCAGCATATGGAGTTTACTCCAGTTGCTCAGAAACCAACTGAGCAAACTCAGCTGATGAAAGTCATGAGATGCTGCTGAAAGATCCAGGAAGTGGATCTCACACAAAAATTTTAGAATTCTATAAAAATCAAACTGTGTGGGTTTGTTTCCAGTGTTTTTGTTCTTTTATGTTGAGGTTTAGATAGACGGTGTAGATGGTGAGCAAACAAACCACAGCTGAGTTAGAAGTAAAAAGTGTTCCCTTTTTAAGAGCTATGGGTTAAATTTAGCATAAAACAATATCAGTAATATTGTACCTGTTGTTCTGGAAGACCTCAAAACCATAGATGTCCAGCAGGCCTATGACAGAATAATTCTTGTAGGAGTCATCCTGTTAGAGAAACACAACAAAACTCATCTCTGCATCTATTTGAAAGGGAAAACTCTAGTACACATTAAGCCTTCAAAATCATGATTAAGAATTAAATACTGAAATAAAATGTGCAGTGTAATTTAAAATAAATTTAAAAAAATAAAGTAAAATGAAAAGAATGGACTTTGAGAATAATATTAGTATATGATGAGTATATAGGTCTATAACTGGTATGTAAAACGGACACAATAATTAAACCTTTAAACCATTAAGCAAGAATAAGAAATCATTGATTGTATTATGAAGTATTGATTTATGTTCACCTTGTGAACCTATAAATGTCCACAAGATGGAGCTGTGCTGTAATAGATTGAAGAGCAGTGCTGGATAATGGCTGGATTTACTTTCAGAAATGTAGCAAGAATGATTTAAACTTAAAAAAGTTGAAGTGAAAATGTATCAAAGTTTTGGGAATTGGAAATTTACCAACTGTGCAGTCATACCAAGGCATGGTCACTACAGTCAGTAAGTGCGTGTGTGTGCGTGTGAGAGTACCGTATAGGCTAGTGAAGCATTGATCTTGTTAACCAGCCAGGTGAAGGTGCGTCCATACACTGCCTTGGACAAAGCATCCCGAGCTGATGATGCTTGCTCCAGGTTCAGTGGGCTCATCAACTGATGAAGAAAAACACACACACATGCACGCACACACAGACACAGACAGCCACCCACACACAGACACACACACCCACCCACCCACCCCACACAGACACACACACACACACACACACACACACACACACACACACACACACACACACACAGACACACACACACACACACACACACACACACACACACACAAGAAGGAGTGAGGCCAACAGACAATAACAGACTTTAGCAGGGACAGTTAGACAAGTTACAATATAATTACACTGGACCAGACCAGACATTACATAGACAGGAAAGCTTTGCATACAAATGCTTATCGCACACTTGCACTGTAATGAGTGTGTCTATCCAAACCTACCTCCTCTCCCTTGGCAATTATCTTCTTGTGTGTGAGTGCCTCTGTCAGCACTGTCCCATTCACTCCTAACAACTGGAAAAGCACAACAACATTAGCACACATCACAGTCTCACCAGTGACAAATAAATTATCTCCAAAACAGACAGACGTTATGGCACTCAGCAGCAGTGACATCCTGGGTATGGTATCTGTTAATTACGTCTGATGAAGTATAATTGGAAAATTGAGGCAGGAAGGAATGGGGGATGCTTCTATGAAAAGTGTTGTGCCCAAAGTATGAGCTACATTTCTAAAGCAGTGTGCAGACCATTTAAATGGATGAGACTTCACCAGCATTTCTATGATCTATTGATTGTTTAATGATGATGATTGTTTGATTTATATATATTTATATATATATTGTGCATGACCTAGACTTCGAATTGAGCACAGTTCCATTTTAAGGGACGGTTTGCAGCGTCATTGTTGCACGTGCAACACTATGGCATTAAAACACAATGCAATGGGATAGGGCTGACTTTATGTGGTATTGGATAGAGGGTTGAAAAAGTTGAAGCTAAAATAGATAGTTAAAAGTAATGGTTAACATTTGAAATAGTCAGCTAAGAGAATTAAATACATGGTTGTAATAGAAAGCTAAAAGTAATGTAAAAAGTAAAAATATCATAACAAAATACACTTTTATATAGTCAGTAGGGTTCAACAGCAATTCAAAGGAACACATTTAGAAGATGACAGGTGATGTTGATGACGTTGTAAATGGGTTCGTTTTTACAGAGTCAGAAAAACTACAATGTACCAACCTAATTTCAACATTGCGGCTGAGAGGGTTATAAAACAGTGCTGTGGCACTCTCTCCTAAAAGTAGTCCCTTCCCTCGTTGTGTGTAGGAAGCTTCATAACTTAACTTTCAGTGGTATTCTACAGAGGAATTCTGGGATGCTTGATAAATACAGGCCTAGGCATTTTTTTTAAAGTCTCTTTTTAAAATTCTTCCCCTGGCTGTTATTAGTCTTTATGAAGCTGCTTGGTGCAGAATCTTACCCTGGCCAGGTACTTTATCTGTGTGTCAGAAGTGATGCAGGCATTGCCTTCTTCCCCGCCGTACTGCACATTCCCCAGGTGGAGCACACTGGCGATTATGTTCAACAACTCCTACGCAAAGAAAACACAGAGAGGAGGGGGGGAGGGACAGTCAAGAACAATATGGGGAGAAAAAATGAATAGTTACAATAAAGTGGAGAGTGGGGACAGAGGAGGACATTAAAGGAAGAGGGAGAGAACAAAGGTGAAGAGATGAGAGGCTGCGGCACGATAAGATTAGACAGACTTGAAGTTACTGCCGATGCTATCTTTATGAGAGACTTGACAGATAAGAGTGGATTTGATTAAAATTAGGTGAAGTATTCAACAGGATGGGAATGTAGCAATGTGCTCACAATGTATCATCCTCAAGCGCACACACTCACACCTGCTCTTCACTCCGTCAGCAGTGTGAGATCTAAAAATCTCTGGCAGTAAGCCCAGACTCATGAACATGGAGAAAGACTCCCACGCTGAGCACAAATAAGTTCTCACCATATAATAACAGCCACACACACACTTGCTGTGGCTCACACACAAACAGCTCTATCTAACAAACACTTTCAAATACAAGCATGTACAGTGCAAGTCTGAAACAGAAACAGCCTCTGCCCCCTCAGGCACATGGAATACTTCACTTTTCATTGTGAAACCTGTGGTTAAAACTCTTTGACAGCCATTAATACACATAGAGGGTGTTGTAATGTTTATTATTATTAATATAGTTTGTCAGGGGTAGTAGTTCTCAAAGAAGTGAAAATGTATTCATAACAAATGTGAATATAAGGTTCATACAGCCTTTAGAAATGTAAGGGAAAGGGGTGAGAGCTTCCATCTGCTCTATTTACTTAGGAGAAAAAGAGACTGTTGCTAAGATTTACTTCAGTTTACACCTCCCACACTACTTTGGGTGACAAAACAAACACATCAGGAATGATTTACACAACTTGGATTCAGTCCTTACCTCCACCTCATCCTCGTTGAAGCCAATCACAGTCAAGGCTTTCCTCACCACCTTCCAATCACTGCGATCATTGATGGAGCTCACTTTGGGACAGTTACCCTACGGAAAACACACGCAACCTTAAACACTATTTATTTATCATCTACTTCAGCTTTTGATTTTCTAGTAAAGTTCTACACATGTCAAGCAGAATACATAAAGTAGCTGATGTGTAAATAGGTGTTTACATGTAAAGCAAACACCTACTTATATGTGATGTAAACACCTACTTGCACAAACACACGTATGAAGTGTTTTTGCTCAGTAGCTGTTGGTGTGTGCGTGTGTTCTTTGAGGGGAGGGTTCAGCTAGTGCCTTAAGGCAGATTTGCCCCCTGAGGAAAGCTCCTCTCTGCACTGAGAGTCCCTGACTGAGAGCCTATTAACCAGAACTCCCACTGGGACACACACACACACACAGTACAGACCAATGACTTATGACAGGAAAGAGGGAGTGAGAGTTAGTTAGAGAAGGACTTACTGCAACTTCCCTGCAGTTTTAATGGTTTATTTTCATCTACAGGTTTCTTTAGAGGGCCACGGTGTGTCTTCATTGAGAATTAACTATGAATTGGCACTGCTGCAGTTTGATCCGTGCACAGAGAGATAGATATATACACATACATCTTAAATGAATAACATTCCAAACACAACATTTACAAGATACTTACACCAGTTCTTCCCTAGTAAAGTATCAAATTATCATACACCCTATCACAAATACTGATAATGGGGATGGACCTCTTCAATTAAATGTTAGAACCATCTACCTAATTCATCATGACAGTAACATGAAATGCAATGTCCAGCACAGTATAGCTCCGGTACAGATAAATATAAAAACACGGGACTCTCTCGCGTGATGTAACAATCTTATAGGTCTAGATTACGGACGCCACTTTTAATATTTCAACTTGTTCATGAGAAACCATGTTTTGTCTGTCATTTCTACATGGCAAAAGGATCTAAATACAACAATACCCATGAGCCTCAGCTTCTGTTGCGATGGAGAAGAAGCCAGTCAGAATCACAAATCCGAGCAGTAGCAAATTCAATGCTTCTTCACGCACATAGGCTTATACCTTTGACTTTTTATCAAAGAATCTGCTTTTTTCTAGCAGAGTCAATCTCAATCTTTTGAGAGTTTCACATCCATCCAAGCCATAGAAGTGCTCTAAATCTCACAGAACATAACATTGTCTAAAAATTAATGGGACTTTTTCTTCCATAACAATTCCGAAAATAGCTCCTCTCATTTCACAGCTCTATTAAAGTACTAGATACTTACTTTGACCAGGTACTGGTACTGTTGAGGATTCCTCTCCAGGCCCAGGCGTCTCAGCAGGTCCTCCTCCCCACCCTCGATCAGCTGATAGAAGATGTGGAAGTTCCTTTCCCCGTGGTTCTGGTGGACCACACGAGACTTCTCCAGCAGGTAATTGATGATGTGGCCTCCCACGGGGGCACCCTGCCGACGGGATAAAGGCCAAGGAGGGAGGGGAGAGGAAGGGGATGAGGAGGAGAGGGTAAGGCTGGGGTACTGAGTTGTGATGTAGGGTTGATATGGCATGCAGGTCGTTTTGTAGTCGATAATATATGTTATTTACCCAGAAAAAGGGATGTAGGAGGGAGGAGTACTATGATTAATTACACAAAAGATCTATGCAAAAACACAGAGTTGTATATTATAGTATATTTACACTGCTAATATAACCATGCAAAACAAGAGAGCCTGGATATTCTTGTTAGATTTTCAATATGTTGAGGTAACAATATTTTTGGTTCTTGCAACAATCTCTGAAGGACGACTTGTTGGACAGTGTTTACTCTGGTGTAAAGGAGCTGCCAGTGTAAATCAGACCGTCCTGCTCACCTTGAAGTCGAACTGAATGTCCATGTACTTGCCAAAGCGGCTCGAGTTGTCGTTACGCAACGTCTTGGCATTGCCAAAGGCCTGGAGAGAGGATAGAGTGGGATGAAAAAAGGAGAGAAAGCAGAGGAGTGATGATTGAGGCGGAGAGATAACAGGCAACAGAGAGAAAAAGTGTGATGAAGACAGGATGGCAGATGAGGAGGTAGCAGTGAAGCAAAGAGAAAACCACAGGCATTTGAGTCCCTGCAGTGTTTGTCCAGGACAGTAGCACAGATTACAGGGCATCGTGTACACTCACACACTTACACACATCTGGAAAGCATCTGGCAGAGACATGTGAGACATCAAAACTCTAGCACCTCTCTATTGCCTTCATCCTCCAAAACACTGGCTTTTTACCAACCACAGAAACAATCATTGCTCTATTCTTTACATTTTGGAACATGTATTTCCTGACTAATAATATTTAAAGCATATATGTGAGCAAGCAATGCTCAGGATGCTCAAATGAATCCTATGTGTGTATCAAAATACACATGTTTGCATGTAAAGTTTGTTCAACCAATGTGGGTTTTTGAAAGCACATATTGTTGAACAATCTTTATCAATGATAATGTACTTGAATTCAAAGAAAACTGAGCCACAATGAGATAAATCAAAAATGAATTGTTTTTGGTGACACCTGTCAGGGCAGAGAAGCCTCTGAAAAAGTATTTAGACTATGAGACATTCAAACACTGCAATGAGATCCAGGATGATCAAATAAACTGCATTATACCCCATATATCACAGTGGAGGTGAATAATAATGACTGCAAGCTCCACAATTTCTCCCCACTTAGTCAAAGATGCGAACAGACATTATATAAGGCAGTTAATCAATAATGGTAACTAAAAACTCTGGATATTAACCGGATTGCCCTTGTGGTTGATCCCTGTGGGCCACTGTACATGTATCCTGACTGTTAGCAAGTGAAATCAAAGCTAAACAAAGCCTCTTTATCAAACAGGCTATTGAGTGGCTGTTGGTTATACTGCTCTAAAAAAAGCAATAGTACATAACACCATTAGGATGAAAGATATCCGCTGGAATAAAAAGATAATAAAGCATTATTCATGACAGTATGACATTTAGTACTTACTTTGGCCTTAAAATATAAACTTGGCAAATACTTTATCGGCTCTTCATTTTAAACACTGCTGACAGGTTGATATCTTATTTTTATAAAAAGCAAAATAAGCCCCAAATTTATCATCAAAACTGATATACAGTATCTATCAAGCCACATTCATCAGAACGGCATCAACCTGCTTTTTGGAATGAGAACCCATTTTCGCAGCCCATCACTCTACAGAATAATTTAGCTGTCAAATCCAATATAGTGAAAAGCTTGCTCTCAGTGTGGCCCACAGACAGGACTTCTCCCAGATTCATGACAAGCCGTGGCATCTCACCTCCAGCACAGGGTTGGACTGCAGCAGGCGATCTTTGACGGTCTGCACCTGCTCACTGGCTGGACAGGTGACAGCGTAGTACTGCAAGATCTTCTTGGACGCTTCTGTCTTCCCAGCGCCACTCTCCCCAGAGATGAGGATGCACTGGTCCTTTCTCTCTGTCCTCAGGGAACGGTACGAGTTGTCTGCCACTGCATAGCTGGAGGAGATATTCAATATTGGCATTCAGCACATCGGCCATTAATTTTCATTGACAGCTTTCATCCAAAATTACTGGCACACAGTTGTCATGTATTTAAAGAGAAGAAAAAGTACACACATCCATATCCATTAAATATAATAAGATTAGGTTTATTACTTTATTTGTTACTAAGCCGTACTGAACGAATGGGTAAAATATAAGTATGCATTTACATAATTTAGACCAACAGTGTGGTAAGAACAGACAATTATTCATTAGTCATGGTGATGATGTTCTGTTTAAAAAATAGCACTCAGACCATCTTGGAAAACATGTGCCTGAATGTAGCATATGATAGCATCTCATGTTGTGTGAACATGGAAAGACACTGTACTAACAATATGAATCATAAAACCCAGAGTGGAACACAGCCTGCTTTAGTTACTGTATCATTTGTCAGCCCTGTTGCTGCTATCAGCGCTGCTATGTTGTTTCAGCCTATGTGGACACATTTATGACACCAGACTAATTGCGCGATAAAACCACAAGCTTGCTGTTACTGAATCATATTCTATGTGTGTGTACTGTATGTGTGTGATATTGGGGAGGGCTGGGGGCCGCAGGGTCAGGTACAGGTCAGAGGAATTCCCTCTCAAGGGAGGAAACCTCTTGCCTGGTACCATCATTTGCTTACTTTTCTTTCCACCTCTCCCTCCCGTTTTCTCTCTCTAACCCTCCACCTCTACATGCCAAAAGCACATATTTCTTTCCACTCAGAGGGAGAGAAAACATTTGGCCGTTTGCTCAGTGAAGAAGAAGTTAGAGAAAAAACCAGTAGTCAGAGCAGAGGGAGAAAGAGCTAGTGAGAGATTCTGAAATGTTTCGATGACGCCACCTTAAGTCTCCATAATACACTTGATTGTTTTGTAGCTGACCAATGGGGTCTGGGAGGATTTAACAAGGAATCCCCCGACCATTCCTGTGGCAACCATTCAAACAAACACTCTGCCTCATGATGTCTTACAAACAGTGTGACTGACAGAAAAGGACGGTCAGACCATGAGAGCATTACGTAGCTAGTTGACTCTGTGAGAGCGGTGCTCAGGGCAAATATTCCCATACACTCTGAACATACACACTGTGACAACATGTAGAATACAGGTGCAACATTAAGTCATCCTCGGCTTTAGGAAACATCAACAGACTCCTTCTTTTAGGGTGTGGGAGCAAAAACAAGGCAACAGTAAACATGCTGTTCACCATGAACGATGCAGTCATTATTTGGGGAGATCATGAAACAATATTTCACTTATAGTAGCAATGAATCAAGTGCAATGAGTCATTCCTTCCATCTTTCACTTATATACACAATGCTGCATTCTTGGTCAGGCACAAAAATGAATGCATTCCATATGAGATTGCCTAAAGGGAGGAACATGACAGATTGCTTTTGACGATTGCATGTTCTAATGGACTATTTGCTGAAATCTGGTTCTTTCAATGTGATTGCTGTCTTTCATAACTTTAAAGCCAGTAATCTGACTGTAAGTGAGAGTTAAATTCTGAAAATGTAAAGTTAACGTATAGCTGAGCTGCTAAGGTGTGCAGAGGTTGTGGACTTACATGTGTGGTGAGACCTCATAGAAGTTAACCCCACGGTATCGCTCCATGTGGTTCTTGGTGTAGATCTCCAGGTCTTTGTATGGATTCACTGACACCAGCACTGAACCAATGTATGTCTGGTGGAAAGGGAACATACAGTCACATTACATGACAAAGACTCAACTGCAGTAGTGTACTGTTAAACAGGGGTGAGACCTCTGACACATTATTGGTTTCAGAGACAACTACACATGTCTGTACTGTATGTCCTCCTGACACTGTCTGACTGCATCTTCACAATATATTTTGCAGCGTGCATCTAAACCAACCAAAAGTTCAAATGCAATAAGGCATGTTTTTCAGTGTGACTCTGGGCAAGAAAACAAATTGTAGGGGTAATTTTGTGCAAAACTGTCACTGTTTCCACATCACTGTCATTCAGACAAATTTCTGTGACTTAACAGTAATTGTTTAAACTGTACATCTCGCGCAGTACATATGTTGGTCACAATTCTTTAACAACCATGAGGGAATCATCAAGATTTTTGTTACATGTACACAGTGAAAAATGAATATCAGCAAAAATATATTTGTCTGATTTTTACTCTGAAATATCAATACTGACCTCAAAAATCCAGCATTCTAACACACATAAATGCAGCAGACCCCCACCCCCCTCACTGCAACCACTCACATAGATGAGGTTTTCTTTGAAGCGTTTGCGCAGGTTCTCTATGAAGGCAGCTTCGCTGGTGTAGTTCTCCAGCAGGACAAAGTCCTGCACACCCACCCGGTCTCTGGCTGTCAGGGCCGACTCCATCATAGCCCGCACCCCGTCACTAGCCACCACCTAGAGGAGAACAAGCAGGGAGGAGTGTGGGGTTAGTGACTGAATATAACAACATAACCTATGTACTGTAACACTTCATCAATCAAACTCTGCTTGTCCCATGCAAGGACAAATTGGAGAAATGAAGAAGGGAGGAACTGAAGAACACCAGAGTTTACACATCACATACACATAATCCATCCTCATTAGGGTTAGGAAGAAAGGAGAAGACTAAAAGAAACTAACAATTAAAATCATAAATCAGTGCTGCACCAACTACTGCTAGTAAAAAATACTAGTAAAAAGCATTGGAAGGAATGTACAACTTGTTTAACATGCCAACAACATCAGAAACTAAAAAGTAGGGACAGATAGAGTACAAGTATGAGGTAGGTGTAGTTACTGCTGTCTGCAGCATGACTAATAAATCCTATGGCCCATGAATCGCTCATATGAACTTGTTGCAGATGTATCCATTGACATATATGGTACCATTTGTCCAGTTTCTAAGTACAATCATCCAACATTTATGTAAATATATAGGTGGCTAATATTTCACTAAGTCACTATTGTACCAGTAAACACTGACAAGTTTTTATGTGAAGGTCAACAGTGAACATTTATGCTTAAATTTAGAGGACATTTATCAAAACATTTTATAACTCTCAAATATCAATATTGGTATTGTTCGGCTGCACTGCATTGCTGTGAGTGTTGTAGCTTGTTTATAAAGTCTGTTTTAATTTCATTGCAAAATTGATCAATGCCACAAGTGGTTGTCTTAAGAGGACCTTATCCTTAGTTGAATCTAATTAAGCAGTTTGACCATATTCAATTGTTGTTGTATGCATTCAGATTGTTTTTGTGGGCAAGTAAATATCAAAAAGTTCATTGATTCCTTCTTGTCCCATAAGCTCTCGTGACATCTTTAAGGACATAGAAGAAATCTTTAGTCCCCCACCACGGCTTTCAACCAACAATAGCACACATTCAGACCAATGCCATGAACCACTGTTTGAAATCTAAAAGCCATTCACAGACCTCACACTGATTAATACACATACAACAAAACTAAGTGGATGATTGTGTGATTGTACATTATTCAGTTTTCTTTAAAACAGACCATAACCAAGTGATCTTAACACCTCTAAAAGTTGAGATGAAGCCAACCTCAAATGTGTGGGGGGAAATGTATCATTTCAACCAAAGTGTACCAAGCCACACCCAGGTTGCACATACAGTACATCTAAAAATATACAGCACAAATTTAGAATGAGAAGTGAAGTTAAATTGCAACACTTACATTTTTAAGATCATTGAAGCCCAGGAAGCCGTTTTCTAAAATAGAGGCTTGAGTTTTACGCATAAGATTGCGAATGTCACCCACATCCATGTTTAACAGGTACTGGGTTCGACAGAACTAAAACCAATTCAACTTGTGCTGGAGGGTAGAGGCAGGGACAGCCAGCACAGGGACAGACAACACACACACAAAGTACAGCAGGTGTTGTTGTTGTGTTAAGCAGTACAGTACTCTCCATCCCTCAGGAGACCACAAAGAAGAGATGGAGAAAGAAAGAGAAGAGAAAGCTTGAGGGAGAAGAGAACTTATTAATTAGCGCTGGGTGAGACAGAAGGGAAAAATACAGACGAGAGGGGTGTTAGAGGAAGGAGAGAAAAAAAGAAAAGAAGAGTGAGGAGATGATGGATGCCAAGTTATGACTGCAGTCCTAACGTGCAGTCTTAAAGTGTACTGGAAAGTTAACAATACACCCTGAGATTCCACACAGCAGTGCCCTAAACAACAAAACACTGAGTGCATTAAATTACTGCATCATCTGTCTTTTCTCTGCAGAGTAGACACCCACATGCACAACATCTTGATTGGATTTCACACAAGTATGCATGAATATGTTTGATCCTGGATTTCAAAGGAGAACTGCAGTGTCCCATGGTGCTTCACCCACGGGGAGAAGCCATGGGACAGCAATATGGACCTTGGTGGATGTCTGGAAGTCCACAATACAAGTTCAGGGAAACAGAACTGGCACCACAGCAGGTCCCGATAAACCTAATAACATTAGCTAGCATTGCCTGTTATGTTTATGCTCTTTAATTAACTGAACCGCCCCTGTACTTTATCTTACAGCCTCTCAAAGAGGCAAGTAGTCTGGCTAAGAGGGAGGCTGTCAGAGCTGACTCACCTCTAATCTTTATGATCTGATGATGACTCAAGCATTCATCGGTGCCCCTCTTTCTTAATCCGGTGTGTGTGCGTGAGCATATGCGCGTGTACACATATTCCCACAAGGATACAACAATGGCACAAATCCAAAGTGTGGACAATTTGATTTCATCTCTATAGAAGAGAAGGCTTTGGCTGTTAGATTTTACAAGACCCTGCAATATACAACTCCCAGATTAAAGTGACTATAAATCAAATACGCAGTTAATATTAGCAAGTTTCTTCAGCACCTGTGGAGGCTTTACAGATGCCTCTGTGTCAGACTACTGCACACCACACATCAAGAAGAGTAGCAACTTACATACTCAAAGCTTAATGGCTGCATTTATTTTTAAGTTATAATCCTTAAGGTTTTCATGGAGTCAAACTACATTTGGGACACTATTTATAGTCAGCCTTTTATCAGCAATACCATTAAGTGTATTTACATTCACTAATTACCTCTCTATATGGTAGATTTCATTGTTAGCGGAGGTGTCCACCACTCCCGCATTGGATACACAGCATTCAGAGGAAACAATGCATGATATGGAATCCAGTTTAAACTATGCTTGAACCAAACAATGTCAGTTTGTTTGGCACTGTAAACAGATGCACCAGCTGCTCTTCTGTTGTATTTCTGACAAAGTAGCTGCTCAACAAGTGTTTGCTGTTATCTTAAAAACTGCACCTACTGTTACCAAACTAACTATAGGTGTTACAAAATCAACCAGGATTGAAATCTTAAATCTTCATTTTTATAACTTTAAAGGAAAGGACAAAGCAAATAGCTGTGGAAGTACATTTCATCTGTGCGGTATTGATACAAGTATTAATAATATTTCAGGTATTAATACAAGCATGTGTGATTCCATGTGTCTCACATCCCATACATTCTTGTTTCTCCTAACCCTGGATGCCATGAGCTCTGGTGACCCATTGTTTCACACATTTCTACAGAAAGCAAAGAATCTGCAGTGTGTGTGTGTGTGTGTGTGTGTGTGTGTGTGTGTGTAAAACATTCTTTGTTACCAGTCCCTGCACTTCTCACCTGTCAATCAAACAGTATGGGCAGTATTTTGATGTCTTTACTTTGGATTTTCTGGTGATGAAAATGTTATTGCTGCTCATGCTAACTACTTCTTTTTCTTGATCCAAACACGTTGCAGTTGTTGCAGCTGCACACATATGAAACATATGACTTCCTGTGTTTGTATTTTTCCTGGGAAAGAATTACAAGTCAGTGGGTGTTTAGACTGAAAAGGTACAGGACTTCATCATCTGCAAACAGGTTAAATCACTGTTAGGAGCAGCAAAACTGACATACATTTAGATTAAGATGTCATGGGTTATTACATAACCCTCCAAATATTATGGCGCCTGTGAGGAAAGAAACCAGAGCCTTATTTCCTCACCTCTCCCCTACTCTTCCTCCTCTATACATTCTATCTCTCATTCACTTTCCCTCCTTGTTTCAGTCTCTCGCCTTCTCTCTCCATTACTTCATTGTTTCCCAATGCCGCTCTCGCTGTTTGGCTTTCCTGTGTGTAGTGCCACACACTGGGCCTCCACCCGGTCTCAGGAACTGTCAAGTACGTGCCTACCCGGTTCCGACATGTCGTCATGTTTTCCAAATCCTTTGCAGCAAACAAGGCAGCAGGAGGAGACCTGAGGAGGCACAACTCTCTGCTAAGACTTCTACCTTTACTAATGTTTGACTCGTATGAGTTTCTGAGGGCAGATACCAGTAAATATGTAAATCAATGAAGTGCAGAACATTATTCATATCATAGGTTAAGAAGAGTGATTTTTCAGTTATTCCACAGGCAGGTATCGGCCCAGCATGTCAGTCTAAAACAATCCTCTACCACAATGCCCCATTTCCTCTGTCTTTCTACCTCATCCATTCTTCAGCTCCCACACCTTCTCAGCCACTGACAATACCATCACCACTGAAACAGCAAAACCATAGAGGACAATTATGCAACACCAGGACTTCCTCTGTGCCACTAAAAGTCGACTTAAATTAGGGACAATCTGATAAAAGAAGTAAACAAGACTAACCAAGTGTCCATTGCCAGCTTTTGGTGCAGTTTTTCGATGCTTAGTGACACATTCTCAGTGTGTCTTACAAGAAATTAGAGGCATACCAGTTTTCAAAACTCATGTGAGAACACTACACATTTTTTGAGCATGTAAATTGGCAAATGTAAGAATTGATCTCAATATATAACGTATTTAATGTCCCTCATGGCACTCAATATTTTTCAACACTTGTTATCACTGTATCTCAAATTTCATGCTTTTGTACTACATTTTATGTTTCTTATCCCTGTGCTGTCACCTCCCTTTAGAGCCCCTGTCTTCTTTCAAATGACAGATTGAACAAGTGATCACATCTAAGTGAAGCAGAGAAAGGGGGAGAAAGCAGCCAGCCTGTGAACAATAGCAGCTTGACCTTTACATCGCCTCGGGTGTGCGCACAGAGCTCAGACGTCACACTGTTTATGTAAACCTCATCTAACCTGTGGCTTTCAGTGCACCATACAGCGCTCATGATGAAAGCATGGATGGATATTGATGAAGATTTTAAGACATAACAGCCATATAAACCTGCAAAAATACAAATAAGGCATCTTTGACAGTGATTCCACTTTACTGGCTCAAAAAAGAGCATTAGTCCCATTTTTTTCTACATTTAAGTGCTATAAATTTGTGTTTTCACCACTAATTTTAGAGTGTTTCCTTTGCTACCATAATAGCATAATAAAAGATAAAAAGATGACTGTGGATCCTGCAGGTGTGTCACTCAAATCCACCTTCTTGCACAAATCTCTTAGCATGCTTAAATCTATAATGATACATACGGCCATAATAATAATACAGACAACTCTCAGCTTTCTTTGTCTGTCTGTAAATAATGTAAAACTTGAGCAGATTTGCTTTATTTCTAACATTTTCAACAATTTAGAGCTGTAATTAGTGAACTGGTAAATGGATAGAAAATTAAACCACAACAATTCTTTTAAGCAAAGCATTTTAAGCAAAAAATGACAAAGAATTACTGATTGTCAGCTTCTACAACGTGAGGATATTTCTCTTTTTTATTGTCTTTTATGATAATAAGCAAGGAGCAGAGCTTCCTGTAAAAAAATGTATAGCTTGAACCCAAGCTGAGATACCCATGATGACATCATCAGGGATATTTTTTCAGTGTGGAACACCCCATCCAGAGTAACAGAAGACATAATACTGTACAACGCATAAGGTGAAGTTCATTTATAGAATCAGTGGAGTGCCTCTTTAAAAATTGTGCAAATCTAGTCACCAATGTAAGTCACTAAATAAGAACTAAAATTCATTTCTGATATCAGGGTTTGTAAAATTATTTTACATTTAAAGCTGATCATTTTCCACATATAACAGGCTGCATGTAGTATGTCTTTCTCAGACTGGATGGGGTTCAAAGAGCTAATAAACAAATCAGGCCCCGGGATGCTTAAACCAACTGGAGTTAAATATTTGTGAATGTAAAAGATCCAGGTTAAATATGCAAAAAGGAGAACAGAATAATGTAGCAGTCAGTCCTGTTAGAGAGAAAAAAAAAATTCTCCTGACTTCTGTTTCACATAATTTGTGAAATGTCTATAATGACAACCAAATGAGTGAGGCGTGCGGTTCTGATGAAGAAATGGTTCACTAACACAGAGTGTTTTGCCCTTTTTCTACATTTTTCCACCATGAATCAGTTGTCTGGCACTGATTTCTCCTCTTCTCTCATCTGTTCTGCACTAGCTGGTAGAAAGAAAGGGGCATGAAGTGAAGAAGTCTAGATTCAATTTTCTGACATGAATGTTGTCCTTGTGAAAATGTCATAAGGCTATAATGTTGCCAAGTGTGACATCAGAAGCCATGCAAGAGCTGATGGTGCCCTGTTGGTTTGGATTGGATCACGAGTCTGCCACAGACTTTATTGAACAAGGAAGTGGCAAACAAATCATAACACATTCCAACACCCTGTGGTACTGTGTGTGTTGCTGGTGATATCAACATTAAATATCAAGCTTATTAACATTTTGATTATGATTACCATGGAAATGCCCCTCCAGGTTCAGCAGCAAGCATGTTTATTTCCACCCACAGAGACTGCAGAGCCGCTCTGCAGAGCAGTCGGACAGGTGGGACGAGCTAGCTACAGAAACTAAGCAGCCAATCTGAGGACATGTGGACCAAAACAACACAAATAGCAGCTGGGAGTCTGGAAGCATTTATATAATAATACTATAATATACGATACATAAACATATATCATATTTGGTCACTACTTTCGCAAAGGACCCACCATGGTTAAATGTTCCTGAGCAAGTCACTACTCTGCTGCATTCCTACCAGATCCAGGTGTGCCATTCTATAGCTTATCCTGAACTTTGATCTCCCTGGAGGGGGCAGGGAGCAAGTCAACAGACAACTTCCCCACTGTGGATTCACTGAAGTTCTCCCATTTTTCTCACAACTATCACTTTGCATCACTGATTACAACCATTAATATAATGAAAGTGGCAAATACATTGTATCCTCGTGTAGGACGGAAGTGTTGCTACTGTGTATATTTTCAACATCAACTTCACAAGTATTCACACACCTACCACACCTCAGTCACCACACCAACACTACTATAAAACCTCTCATATTAGTACAGGCACAAAAAGCTACACATAGAATAATAAGATAGAATTCATTCATCTATATTGGAAAAGCAGCTGAGTATAACCGTGGTTTCACTCAGCCCTAAGTTTCACAACATGCTGCTTAACACTGAAACTTTAGTTAGCATTAGCTCAACTGTAAACTGACATGAATCTTTCACTCTTTTAGTCAAAGTTGAGAAACAACCCTACTTTTAACCTACAAATCACAAAGTAATCATTTTTTATGAGACATTTAAGAGTCAGGCAGACACAAGAATGAAGCAACACTAACTTACCCGACCCCAACGATACTCCATGGAGAAACCACTTTCAGGTTTTCAAGTCATTAGGTTTGCACTCCAGGTACAATAAGATAGATTACTAAGCCATTAAGAAGCATTTAATTGACAAAATTCATTGCAACCAAGACTTGACCCAGTCTAGAAAGTGACTGGAGTGGACAGCCTGAAGAGAGTGAGGCGAGCCTAACATAAACTACCTATTGAACTGAAGACAGATGCCCTGCAGGCAGTAATGACAACTGTGTCAGGAATCTCTCAGTGCATTGTACTACCCTGACGAATCTGTCAGTCTTCCATCCTACACACATGCTGTTGTAGGAGCAAAGAAGGCTTGTAAAAAGTGATCAAATCCTTATGGATGCATGTGCCAAAATGTGAGTGTAAATAGTTCTATACAGGTTTAACCGTGGGAGTTCGAGCTGCAGCAGATTCTATTATCAGCAAGAGAAAAGGAGGTTTGAAGTCTGATTTACGACAGATACATCACACACTTTTTTCATTAACATGCTCCCTCTTAATCTCAGCGAATGCCAAAGAATGCAGCCCAGCCACACAACACCACCATGTGATTGCCTCGCCCTGGGGCAGTGCAAACACACACACACATGGGCGGCGACAAGGGTACACCTTCTCGGATATCAAATAGATTCCAATTCAAATAGCTCTGACATCAATATGACAAATACAGAGTCAAGGTGGAGAAGGATGCTGAGATCAAGGAGGAGAGAGAGTAAAAACAGTTTAAGGGAAGCATGAGAAAGATGTGCAGGTGAATAGAAGGACGTTATGGCTCTGGTTTCCACCTGTCTCTCTCTCACCTGTGTCCTTGAAGTTCAAGAGCACACTGTCAAGGTTGTTGGGCAACTGGACTGCCACTGTAGGTGATCATTAGAAATACAGCAGCTCCTAAAAACCTTCTCTTCCACTCAAGTAAACTCCATCCCCCACATCAATAGCCTGACAAAAAGTAAACCAATGTCACACACACCTCTTCACCTTTCACACTCTTTAATGGAAATCTGCATGTTTAAACAAGAGATTCCTTATCTTACATTTAACCACATCCAGATTCCCCCAACTTCTGAGTGACTTTTTCTGCAAAAGGAACGTGTGTCTGGGTGTCTTACCAAAGGTCTGTACTTCATGGCTCCAGCCCTGCACTCGAGTGATATGGACAGGGTTTTTTTTCTTTCCCACCGCACCGATAGTCCAGCTATAAGAATGTGGCCTCCAGCGCCACGTCCAACCACTATTTAGCCAAGAGTTTGTTTTTAGAAGCTCTCCCCTCCGTCCTGCGACCCAGCTGCCATAGCTTCTCCTCTTACTGCTGCTCACACGCTTTACACACACCTCACTCTGTCTCTCTTGCTCGCCACTCGTTCACCCACTTTTCTTCTCCCTCCCTCCCTCTAGAGGAAATAGTCCCTATGTTAGGTGACACATAACCCCCCTTCTCTCCCCCCTCTCTCTCTGTACTTTTTTTTCCCTGTTGCCCTCTCCACAATCCAACAGGCACTTACCCTAAAAAAACTTACCACAGTTCCTCTCATTTTCCCCTTTTCTTGCTCTCTCTCTGGTCCTAAGAGAAGGGATAAGGTATAAGAGAGCTAACAAGCCTCCAAACATACACACACACATCTGGACCTAACCACCCGTGGAGAGAAAAAAGGATGAGAAAGGAAAAATGTGTCCTGATGCCAAAGGGGTAAAGTGTGTGTGTGCATCCAAGCATGCTTGTGTGAAAAAGGGAAACTCTTAAGTAGTAAATGCAGCCGACAAGTAATCATCTATTTGAGCCAAAAGAGTTTCCTTTTCCTTCCCTCCTCCCTTTCTTCTCCTCCTTCACTCCCTGCTCTCCCCACTCTGTGATTTACAAGCTGAGGCAGAAACCAGACAGGCAGCCAAGAGCCCCACTGTCATAAATATGGTTCTTGATGCTTGCTGCATCCAGCTCACACAATACACACCCACACATATATGTATACAATAATGCATGCATGCATGCACACAGACTTACAATCATTAGTCCAATATCATTACAGGGAGCATAATTACTCCAGACCAGTGTTGCACACACACATACACACCCACCCGCTGCAGATCAAAGGCCTCAGCAGTCTAATGCATCTGCTTGTTAACACTAATAACAACTGACATCTCACAGGCGATGGGCGTGTGTTGCTGAGAACAAAGAGGAAGACAAGTTTCCACTACAGTTGCTGGACTAATACACAGACATTAATGAGGGAGAGTCTGAAGCCTGATGGAGATCTGTTTGATGGAAGCTTATAGCATGCTTTTTACTGAGCGTCTGCTTACTTTAGTCCTTTGTTAAGGTCAGAATTGTTAAGGGCATCTTGTTGTTGGTATGAAAGTGATGGCAGCTTGATGGAGCACACAAGCAAATGCATATAATGAACATGATCTTTTTTTGCAATGACTTTTCATATAATAATGTTAGATATATATAGTGTTAGAGCCGAAACAGATTTTTTTGTGATGGTTATACTATAGAAATGTAATTTATGGTGCTGTCAGTTAGGGTGAATTTTTAGACCACAGTGAAAATGTTGTTTTTGAAAGGCTAAACAGCAACAAATATGGATTGAAGCTGAATATTTCATTAAATAAAAACATGTTATGAATTTTGGAAATGATTAGAAAACTGCAGTATAATTCGTCAGGACTGTGACAGCAATGCCAAACATCGACATACAACTAACAACATCAAAAACACAGGGATGATAAGAGATGGAAGGATCTCCTTTCATTCAAATGCAAATTAGAAAAGAGACACAAACACTATGATATATAGTTTATGGACAAACGTAAAAACAAATGACATATTTTCAATAGTCTTTAGACATGAAAGAGACCTCATGAGTTCCTGATGCTGGACAAAGTGGGGCATTCTAACCTGTGGTGGACGAAGCTACAAGCTGCAGCTTCAAAGAGCAAAGCAACGGCAGGAAAGCCAAGGTTTATAGGCCTCATTAAGATGACCTGCTCCTTCCTGCTGATGTAAGAGAATAGGCCCATAAATCCAAAGAAGTGGCACGTACTGGTTCTGTATATTCCATGTCTTTTGGTTTATCTTAGCTATCTTAATCATATCTGAAAGAGAGAGAACAGTGTGTGTCCAGTAAGGTTTTTTAATAAAAAAAAAAAAAAATAATAATGAATGAAAATGAGCAGGGAGCTGGTGGAAAAGTAAAGAGAAGTAAGAAATGATGGTGGAAAGAAAAAACGAATGAAAGATTGAATAAAGGCAGCTAAACGTAGAGACAGAAAAAGGGCTCAATTTCTCTTGTTTCAGATATTTGAACTGCCGTCATCTTCCTCATCATCTCCATTTCCCCTCAGTCAGCTCAGAGGCTTACAGAGCTCAGGTTAAGTCTTGGTCAAGGTCATTCATTCTATTCCTGCTTCTATTCATGCTTCCCTGTAGCTCCCCCACTCAGGCAAAAAAAGACACACTTTAAGGGTCTTTGAGTTCATTCTTCACTGCAGCGTAAACCCCAAAGCTATGAAGAATCATTAATGGTGGACCGCAATGGCAGCAAAAAGGTTCAGTATATGTCATTAACAGGCAGAGAGCAGGTGTAACTTCCATCTCTTATCAAAGAGTACTGCAGAGACAATGTAGGAGAACACACCCTGGGAAAACAACACACACACATGCCGTCTCATCCACACTGCCCTCTACTGGTCAGTCCCTCTCTAAATGAAACTCAATAAGGTGGCGTTAGGTTTTTGCCGAGGCCGAGATCAAAATGCCTCAAAATAACTTCATCTCCATCTCCCTGCATGCAGATCAACACACTCTTTGTAGAGGGCTCAGCAGTGTCAGGATCTTAGATTAAACTTCATACACCTTGTTTGATCCCCCCCCCCCTCCCTTTCATTGCCAGTATAATCAGAGCCCCTGCTGCAGGAATCTGAGTAATGTTTTCCAGACGTTCTCTCTCTCCCTGTCTGTCTGTGTGTGTCTCTCTCTCACCACGGTGTGAGGACACACTGGACAGACAGCAGGAAATAGGCAAAGATACAAGAGAAGATAGAGGATTGCAGTTGTTAAACACCCAACATATCAAACAGATTCATTCTCTTATTCATCTGTGCTAATGTCTCCGGCCACAACTGACTTTTGGCAACTGTACATACTGTATCGGTGTGTGTCTGAGTGTGTGTTTCTGCAGGCTCATGCTGAGCCAGCATATTTGTGCTGAGTTGGAGAAAGGAGGGGCTGTATCTGACCACCAGTATCTCCCTCAGCTGTCAGACTTTAACCCTTTCTTATCCACTTTTCTTATCCCACTTTTACTTCCCTTCCATCCAGAGTTAACACTTTCAGGTTAAGTGGACATTACGTTGATTAGATTGGAACAGAATTCATAAACACCAGTTATAGAATCTGTCCTCTCCTTCCACCCTTCTTGCCTACACACACTAACTGAGACAACAATAAAGCATATTCAATCTGTCTTTTATAGCTCTGAAGCTATAATGATATGAGATAAAAGCACTATCAGGAGCATAAAACCATGGAAACAATACAAACACTGTGTGCCATCTGGTCAGCGGAGGAACTTTTCAACTTAAGGCCCTGATGCCATAAGCAACCTTTTGGCCAGCAGTGCAAAAGCAGGTGCATCAAATTTGATATGTTATTATCACATTACATTATTTACTTAGGGTGTGGTTCAACAATCCAGATCTGAGGTCACTGAAGAGTTAATAATTGCAGGGTTTAGCAAATATGAATATGTGTTTTTAGGTTTGTGTGCTACGTCATTTAAAGCGTCCAAAAAAGTGTAGAATCAGCTCGATAGCTCTCTTTGCTTCCTAAGCATAGACTGTGTTGATTTGCCTTTCTATTGCACACACACATACACACACGCACGCACGCACACACACACACACACACACACACACACACACACACACTTTAGGGGGAAAACACCAAATTAAACATCATGTTGTTTAGATTGAGGGAAAGGAAAAAAAACCTTAAATCCCACTGACCACTTTCAGGGAAATGCATGTGACCTCGACTCCGTGGGAAATCAGAAAATGGGAACTTGACTTTCCCCTCCTGCTCCCTCTTTCTCTCTCCCTTAAATTCTTCTTTCCTCTCTCACTTCCTCTCCAGCAAAGTGTGTTCAGAGTTATCTTGGATATATATAGCAATTTTCCACTCTCCGTGCCCATATGATCCAGAAATAAGGCTTGGGAACGTGTCGTCATGTAACATCATGCCACGCTAATCTGCCATATTTATTAGAAGCCAATACCAAAAAGCTCAGTACTGCTGTGCTGCATTGGTATGACTTGGCGAGTACAAGGCTCATCTGCAATATTGCCTTCTCTTGCAGCTTTAGCCAGTGCAGCTAATGAAATGTGATCATTCCTTAGGCCCCTACATTGAAGTGTAGCTAAAAGTGACATCTGCTCCATATCAACAAAAGACAACTACTGCCACACATGGCAGGTTGCCCTCTGGAGCACCCACAGTGCAGCGTGCCACAACATCACTTCCCAAGTCCTCTATAAACAGCACAACATTTATTGCATCCTGGATATGTTCAGATCAATTTGTGAAATTCTGCTCATACTAATAACTGATGTGCACCAAATATTGCTTAATAAACTTGTGTCATAAGAACATACTGCTCATAGACAGGATTTCCTCAATTCAGCATGTGCAACACCCCAGGCTAACATACCAATACCAAATATGTTGTACATGCTTGGTATGTCTTTATCCCATTCAACAAACCATGAGCCTAACAATATCTACATAAAATATCTTTTCCGTAAAAGAGGAGAATTACTGATTTCACAGAATTATAGTTTTCTTTTCTCGTGTTAGGCCACGATAATGTTTACCCTTACACTAGGCAGAAATTGGTATTTCAGGTAATATTAGGGGTTTAGTGATCCCATGCAACAGATCATTAGTGGCACAGATACTGACCTTATTAGGCATATTGGGTATAGGTTATGACATGACCCATCCACATTACAGTTTCTCTGTCAGTGCCATTCTAAAATTCAATATTTCCTGTATTTGTTACATTCATTTAGTCACAGCAGGCTGCTGACTCAGTCTTTAGTGCGACAGCAATGTCTGGTCTAATGTTACATTACATAAGAATGATTCCAATGAGTTCCATTACAGTGAGGTATACAAAGAGCACTGGCATCGGATCTTAAATTTTAAAGGAAATTCATTCAGCCTGTTTGTTAGACTTCAAGGACACACACAGTGTCCTTTGGTAAGAAACACATGTAAACATAACTTGTTTTTTTCTCCTAAAATACAGCGTCCGCTGTGAGCAGCTTCAAGTAAAAGATCTACACAAATATCAGCGTTCCAACTCCTAAATCATCAAAGCCTAGAGTTAGTCACATCCATAGCCATGATAGTCATGACTTATAAGCTTCTGGGATGAGCTCTTGATCAGTGCGGCACTGTTGCATCATGTTGAGCACACCCTTGATCACAAGGTTACATGGCTTCATTTTCAGTCTATGCTGTAAAGGTTTCATCACACTGACGAATTCCAGGCGTTAAGGATGTTGATATATAATAGGCTATGACATCAGCAAAAGCATTGCCCAAAGTACAATCCATATGATGACTCCACCCGTCTCTATTACAATATCCTCGAGAATTGTCTTACACGTCATCTAAAACCTCAGTCCCACTGGACAGAACTAAGCTATAACTGGCTTTTCACCAAAAGCAATATGTCTGCTCCTATAAGCAGAGTTATAAGTTACATTAAAAGAACACACCTTGTTTTGGGGGAATTTTGGCTTATTGGACAACTTATCTGTATGTGATGAGAGATTGTCCAACAATTTACTGAGGACACTCTGTCACTGGTAGATCCCTGGTTTAAAGGTCTTTTAACCATGTGCAATACTGAATAAAAGGGGCAATAACTTTGATGAAATGAGAAGTGGTATCAGCTCTAAAGCTAAAGTAAGATGAATTACTTGCAACCAGGTTTTCTCAGTTCTGTGCATCCATCGAGTCATTATAAAGCATCAGGAGCACAATTTACACAAACACACGCATCACTCTATTCTGTAATCTCCTTCCTTCATGTCTTTCTCTGGCTGTTTCTGTGTATTGTTGCTTTCCAGCAGCTTTCTTCCTGACACTCCACAGGTTCTTCCACCATAACAAAGTCAGTCTTGTAATCAGTACTAATACAAGTCATTACAATAGTTTGAACAATAAATATTGCATGAACTTTGGACCTTTCTTTGCTGTGAATACAGCTGTCAACGTGAGCTGTGAGAGAAAAGCCAGAGAAGCATCAAACCTTAATCCACTGGCAACAAATCAATGAATAAAGAGAATACTAAGTGTCTCAAGGTGCCCCTTTGAACTTTTAAATGCCTGTTCAAAGTCACTGTAAATCTGCTTATATCCCCCACCAACCTAAACACACTGGTGCAAACAAGATCCTGACATTAGCCAGACTGTCATTCCATCACCATCTCCTGCCTTCACCTTTCACTTTCCCTCTCTCCCACGCTGTTCCCCTCACTCTCCTTCAGCATTTTCCACTCATTCAATCTTTTACACTCACACATTGGTGCAAGATAAATCAATAGCTTGCCTTCGTCCTGTATCAGCCTTCAAATCACCCAACCTGGATGGTTTCTTGCCAATATTTGAAGAAGTAAAAGATGGAAGTGAGGGAGGGACTTGCAAATGGGCCCAGGGACCAAAGAGAGTTAGACAAAAAAAAAAACCTACATGAAGAGAAAAAGAAATGGCGGTGCAGGGCTGTGATGTCAGAGTGAAAGAATGTAAGCCATGTGGGCGGCAAACAAGAGTCGGGAAACAGAGACGAGAGGGCAGAAGAGAGATTTGATGAAAGAGAAGTATCAAGAAAGAGAAGGAGAGACAGGAAGTTGGTGACAGATGGTAAAAGTGTCACAGTAAGGAGGAATAATAATAAATGAGAGCGACTGTCAGAGTGTGTGTGCATGTGTTTTCTGACATAACTAGC
This sequence comes from Holacanthus passer, assembly GCA_025331565.1. NCBI lineage: Eukaryota > Metazoa > Chordata > Actinopteri > Pomacanthidae > Holacanthus > Holacanthus passer. The sequence goes on from JAFREQ010000038.1 coordinate 2,876,239, forward strand.
GGTCTGTCAGCTTATGGTGTCTCAGCCCTATATTACATACATTATATACAGAGGCCAGATACACTCAGTCAGACTGTTCCTGCTTCTCTCCCCCTTTCTGCAGCCTACTAAGTGCTCCTCTCTGTTGCTGCCCTCACGGCTCTGGGTTAAGTGAATCACCGCAGTGTATGTCTGTGTGAGTGTTTGTGTGTCCATGTGTACTAGACCATAGCAGAATGAGACATTTCCATTGTGAACAGATGTGAGAAAAAAAAGGCTAAAGTGGCAGGCTTGAAATTAAGTTAATAAGAGAAAGTGAGCTATAGTTTTTTTTCCAAGTCACACACATATACACACCAAATATGGAGACACTCCCTGTCCTTCTCTCACACACACACACACACACTTTTCCACTGTGGCAGCCCTTTGGTCATGCAGGCATTTCCTAAAGTGTCTAGCATCTTCCATAAAGGCATAATCCTGGGCTGAATTGAGCAGGCAGTTGAATCTTGCAGAGGAGATTTCTGTGTGGCTGAATATAAACTGGTCCTGGCTCTTCTACAGAATTTTGAAACTGGTTTTAATCTCTAATATGAGGCTCTAACCACAAAACACTGCTCTAAAGTAAGTAACACCCTATATTAAACTTTTTTTTTCACAGCTGATGTTATCAACAGGTTTGACACTCAAAGGTATGTTTGCCTACAAACACAGACCACAGTAGTTGTTCTATAGTCATACACATACATTGTGTGATGGCCTTTTTCACAGAAGACATTTTGTCATGTCATGGTGGGAGAAGCTCAGGTGTGAATAACACAATTAATGATGGCTGAATTAGTTTCTTGGTCCTGGTATTGTTCTTGCTGGCTCGCTGTTACACTGTCATGACTTACTAAATAGAACAGAGCCATTGTTAATGTTATTAGTAAGGCTATAGTTTAAATCACTAAAATAATTAAAAGGATAAATAAGTTTAAATATGCAGTGTGGTTGGTTGTTAAGATTAAGATTAAAGGAATAAAGAGCTGACCTCTTGACCAGTTTTTAATAAATACAATATCATCCATGTATCTGGTAGATCACTGCAAAACTTTAACAAGTATATTGCAATGAATGGCAGGAGGGCTCCAGCTTACAATTATTTTCATTATCAATTCATCTGCAGATTATTTTCTTGATTCATCACTTTACTGTTTAGTCTATAAAAAATTGTGAAAAATATCCACCTCAGTTTTTCCACATCTTTAAAGGTCTTGTTTCGTCCAACAGTTAAAAAGACTTAAAATATTAAATTTACAAAAATATAAAACAGAGAAAATCAGGAAATCTTCATGTTTTAGTAGGTGAAAACAGCATTTGTTTTTGCTTGAAAAATTACTGAAACATTTAATTGATAATCAAAACAGTCAGCCCATTATTTTTCAGCCGATCAGCTAATCGATTAACCAACTAATTGTTTCAGCTGAAATGATAGAAGACCACTACAATGACTGTTACAAGACAAGCCTTCTGATAGTAATAATAATGTTTATAGTTTTTCACTATAGGGGCTGTTGAATCATTAAGTTTTAAATGAAAGATTACATAAGAATTGGTATGATCTATATGATTTCAGCCCATTTATCTCAGTGTCCAAGGGTTGGATCCAAGCCCATTTTGACACTACCACTGGGTGGCACCTAAGTCAGAAACTTTCAAATCTAACATATAGACTACCTAATATGTGTTCTAATCTTAACTTTAAACCCAAATCTAAACCATAAACTTACCCCTTGCAGAAAACACAAATTGTCTTTTTTTCTAATGTTCATGACTGGCCCTGATACAGACACAGAGGTAAAAAAAAACCCAAAACAAAACACAGACACACAAACAAACACACTCACTCACTCACACTCACTCACACACACACACACACACACACACACACACACACACACACACACACACACACACACACACACACACACACACACACACACACACAGTTTACTCTCCCACAGTCAGCAGGCCCTTCCAGTGAACAGGGCAGGTGGTGACTTGCTGAGAAAGAACTCAAAACATTGGGAACATTCTACCTCTCTAAACTTCATTCCCACCCTTTTCTACCCTACAGTGGTGCATATCTATCCTGCTACTCCTCCTGCAATCTCTCATCCTTCACTGTTTATCTTTTTCCATCTCTATCTTTTATCTCTTTCTACTATCTCTTCTCTATCTCCCTTAATCTCTTAGTCATGGCCTTCTTAATCTCTTTCTTCCACATCTCTCCTCTCTTCTCCTCCCCTATGGGTAGAGGGCCCCTTGGTTGTATTTATACCCAGCAGGCCTTATATGGAGAAGGCCTGTAGGAGCTGTAGGTTAAAACAATGCTGGACTGCCTGAACCATGCAGCCCAGCCCATGATACAGACCAACAAAACAGAATCTGGGAATGATACAGTCTTATTATACCAACGCTGATTATTACTCTGAACTTTTAAAGGATGATATTTAGGCTAATTATAAGTGCCTTTAAATTCTACTTCTTTCATAGCCAAAAAATTGCACGTGCACTATTGCCCTTTACTGTAAAAATGGATATTGTCTTGTAAGTCATTGTATTCAGTCACACATATGACGTAAGAAGAGGACATGATATTATTTAACAGTGATTCTTGGGATGAACTATGCCTCACCCTGACTAATGAAACTGCTGTCATTACTAAAACGGTTGAAATAATAGGCTGTTAATGCAATTTAATTTTCTCATGAGGGATGTTTTAGAGGGCTTTAATACCGACAAAAAAGTATGAACTTTTTATATGTAACTTCAAACTTAAAATTGGCATACTACCCTTAAAGAAAGCAATTTCCTCCTCCCCCTACCTCTTCCTGTTCCTCCCCTCTTTGACCATCTGTCCCTTTTGTCAGTTAGTTGAACCACCAAACAACATTGCAACCAATAATGTTAGAATCAGACAAAGTAAATAAGGAAATATTCAATCAGACTTGACTGAGTCTAAGAAATTTGGGCCTATCAACATGTCTTCGTACCACAGCATTTTAACAGCTTCATCTCAGTTGCTATATTTCCAAACATTGAATTTCCTGTTTACTCCAAGCACTTCTTCTTTGCTGATTAGACATTAATAACAGCTGAGCCATGGGACAAAACAACACCAGATGATTAAACAAACAGAGACACTCTTCTAAATGCTGCATGTAGGACCTGTTCCCTCTTTACATCATTTTGGAGCAATTCTTTTTTCTATGCCCATATTTTTCCTCTTTTTATTTCTCTTTTTTCACTTTTCAGCTAACATTTAGCAGCCATCTTCCTTTTTACATCTTAATACATCAGAACAGGATTGTAGCAAACCCCTCAGCTGGCATCTACAGCTGAATCCACTATCTGTATGCACACACGCACATACCTACATACATTAAAGAGCTCAGCTGTCTATACACGCAGGGACGGAATGAGGCATATGGGGAGATAAAGGGGCGGGGTGACTATTTGCTCAAAAGGTTGAAAAATGTTTAAGAGAAAGAAAAGATTTGAAAGGAAGTGCGACAGTTTGGAAAGATGGCTCCTCAGAGGCCATCAGTTTCTCATTAAAGTGCTGCTGACATGTCAGCATCCACCTACATTAAAACTGACAAATGGATGGGAATTTATGTGTGAACTGCTTGAACTCAGAGGAATCTCTGGAGAAAGTAACTTAACACAGATCCTCTCCCAACTCAAGAGGATAGCTCAGCAATTTGGTCACACACAGTTCATTGCAACATCTCTGGAATCTTCTCCTTGGAGATTTATTGCCAAGGGTTGGGCTGCCAGGACAGAAAATACACACTACTCTAAGGGCACACACACACACATGTCCATTGCCTTATGCTAAGAAGATCATCTATTCAACATGCAAATTCAGCTAAATTCATGATCCAATTTTAACTCTCATTTTACTTCTCATTTTCATCTACGAGTGTCCACTGACACAGGACCACACAAACACAGTTACTAGTGATAAGAAGAGAAAAATGTCCTCGCATGCACACATGCCATTGTTCAGGATGTTGCAGGTCATTTGGTTACATTCAGCCAACAGTGACCAGACAGCTACACAACCCATATAACACACAGACACCCATACAGACGCACCATCCTTCCAGCCATCCCAATGATAATGATGAAATGTTATGCATTGCCAGGCATGACTAGTGTCTCCTGTGACTGAGAGACACACATAGAGACAGAGAGGCATTCACTGTGTGGGTGTGAGTGTGGGGGGGGTCATGTGTGGACACCACTAAATGTAAACAATAAGAGTATGCTCGTGATGATGACAGCTTCTGTCACACACCTGAGGTACTGTAAGGATTTCTTGAAAATAAAGACTACATTTCCCATGTATCCAGCAGAATGCAGACTTATGGAAAATGTAGTGTATTGGTAGTGACTCTATGCCATTTTGAAATAAAAAATAAATAAATATGCATTTCCTCATTGTGGTTTCACAGGGCACTGGACAAGTGATTTACAGTAGCAGTAGCAGACAAAACATTTTTTATCTAAATTCGGATGGTCAAGAATGTCCTCTGAGAAGGGGCACACTAGCAATAATTTAATCCCACTGGGAACGGATCTAAATGAACAGTTGTTCCAATTCTCTCTTTAAAGCAGCACAAGATTCCCTCATGCACACACGTGCGCGCACACACACAGCCATCATACAACGCCATCATAAAACGCCATCTAACCACTTGTCATAGTTAGACTGGGCAGGGCTGCTGTGGTATGTGAGATAGTGAGCTTTGATTATTTGTGTTTGTTAAGGAGGTATGCGACTCACAGCTGTGTCAAGGATAAAAATACATTAATGGGGAAACAACTGGGAAATCCTGGGGGTCCAGGGGTTGAACACGCTAACCATGAAATTATAATGTTCCCAATGTGACACTATATGTGCATGTCAGACAAAGTCTTTAGCAGCTAGCTAGCCCTCTATAAATCTGTAGTTAGGCACAGTGATGCTTTGAGCTAAATGCTAAGGTCAGCTCACAATGACAATGCTAACATGTTGATGTCAATGTGACTGAATGTCTTGACAAAATTTCATGACAGTGTATCAAATAGTTGTTGATGTACTTTAGTCTAAACCAATGTGTTGGACTGACCCACAGACACTGCCATTTCTGGAGTCATGCAAATAGCATGGTTAAAAATGAAATGTAGAAAGAGTTTTCAAACTACAATAAATATCAAATTCAAAAGTTATAAATACTTAAGAACAAACTAGCCATACTTCCACTAAAGCAGTGTACCATGTGAATCAAGCCCTTCAACGTTGACTTTATGACTTAAACTCCTTAACAGTATGAACTCTTAAGATAAGATAGGAGAATTTGACACATTAAGACTTTCAAAACCCTTTACACTTGCATATACTGTCAGGCTTTTATAGCCCAAATGGGACACTGTGCCAATGGAAAAGATTGCAAAATAGATGAGTCTATCAACCCAGTTTTCAAAGGAGGGCAATGCAGCATAGTAAGAGGGACTGCTAGTGAGTGAGAGAGTGGTCTGATAAGGATTTTACATGGCAGCATGGACGGCCTATCTTTCACATTCTTCAATATCTGTGTCAACTTTGTCATGGACTGGTCACTAGTCCAGCGTGTTATCCTGCTTTACATTCAATCTATGCTAAGATTGACGTCAGCATACTTTCAGCTTCAATAGCAATGAACAGGTAAAGACAATGAATGAATGAATATTGCACAGGTATCAGTGTCAGCCATCAGGAGCCCATATCAAAGCCTAGTTCGTACAAGCTCTCTTAATCTCATTCATCAACTGTGTTTGCATTCCTTCAAACTCTGTAGGCTGCTTTCTTTTCTCCTTCCTCTCTGCTGGTATCTAGCTATGCTTTCATGCCACATTTAGTTATCCTTCTCTCAACCTCACAACACTCAAGTTATTTATACCACCACTTTTTCTGCCATTTCCCACATTCCACCTCCTACTCCACCAGCTCATACTCTTCCTTTATGTCAGTCTTCCCTCTTCTCAATTCCTCCCTCTTCTGCTGTCTGTCTCTCTCTCTCTCTGTCTCTATCTCTCCCCTCCCAGGTCCAAGGTCACACCTGGCACTGACATTACCAAAGGTCCATGGAAAGACTTGGTTAAAGGTTAACAAAAGTTACTGAGTGAAAGAGGAAGCTTTTATAGTCTTAACAAGGATGTCTACTGTATTGTCACTATACTTCGGACAACTCCTATTGTCCTGCAGGAGGATTTGTTTCACAATAAATGTCCCATTTCAAAAACCTTTTGTCAACTTTTTCGTAATAAGAACAATTTGAATAATAGTGACAACAAACATGACAAAAATGTGTTGCTCATAGACTAAAGGCCCAGTCACATGTCACCAGTCAACATTTAAAATGGCTGAATTTCCTTGCAAAATCAGTGCGATCACTCACAGTGGGGAAGTATTTTGCACATCAGAAATTCACTTTTTACCAACAGCAAGTCATCTTGACGGTGCTGACCTTTGAAGGAATGGAGAGCTAGAGAGTCCAAAATGGAGGAAGCTATCACAGCTTACTAGCTGTGTTGCATCATTGTGTCTTATTTAATCCTCCAGAGTAAAAACTGCTCCACAAAAGAAGGCAGGGTTCTCAACGGGTATGAGACAAGTGTCAATGGTACAAATATTTCAATTATGTCCCATTAGTGACCCTCATCAAGCTCGCTAGTGGGAGAACTTTTATCCCTAACTGTTTAAATGATCTGATGTATAGAATAAAACACACAGAGGTATAAATGGCCCAGTAAAGGAAAAATAGAAAGAAGCTTGGAGAGTTTTGGCTGATAGCACTAGGATGTTCCCAGCTTTCCAGCAAAAATACTTGACCAATTAGTCCTGTGAGTAGCCCCTATCTCACCAAGCCGAGATGTGTAAATATATTTTTCTAGCACTTTGTTGAGTAAATGTTTATCTCACTCACTCACTAGAAAATGTGTAGGTACGCATGTGTGGACATTCAAAAGAGACTAGCCTGATAAGTTCACAATATAAATGGTGCGATAAACATCCTAAAATCCAAAACTGCTCCAGCAGGAATTTTCCTGATAAGGCAGCTATTAGCCACCCACAGGGCAATGTAAATTGTGTCTGAATGGAATTCAAGTCAAGCCAAGCCATCAAGCTCATTTCATGCCGTTTATCATAGTCCAACTTTTTCTTTCCCACATCTTTTCCAGTCACCAGATTCTAGTTTCTCCTAATACAAACATTCTCTCCACCTCCACCTCATTCTCACTTTTTTGAACACTTCAAACATGAACACCACATATGGAGTTAGCTAAATACGGTAAAACTAGAGTTTATCTTTGCTTAAAAGGGGTTGGGTAGTGGGGGTAAAGGAGAGGAATTTGTTTGCCGATTATTTCCGCCTGTTGAATTCTGCTCGAGTAGGAGTGGCTTTAAAATGTTCCAATGTGCTTCAGCATTTTGCATCAATTCAACACAAACACTGACACGCCATAGGCACCCTTGTCGCAACAAACACTGAGATTTGCCTTTGGTGTCATATCACAGCAAACAGAGTCGGTGGGTGTGTCTCAACACTAGCAGTATAATTAGGAAGCAGTTGGAAAATCACAGGTACACAGGAGAGGAGCTGACATAATTACAGTTATGATATAGTACAGGATCCAGAGGGCTCAGGTCAGTTTGTCATGATTACAGGGATAGATGGCCATGGAGGATGGATGATCACACACACATACACACACACAGTGTACAAAACATATGAAATGCTTAACAGGTGAACACAGAGCCTTCACAGAGAACATGTTAGCTCTAACTGAACGTGGTCCTAATATTTTGCTAACTAAAGGTACAGACATCTATTTTGGGATGAAATATACAGTTTACTTTGCACACTACAGAGGTTTATTCCCTAGGCCACCTACCTTCTCCGTGTGTAGGAGGCAGGGCTGGAACACAATGACTCACATTAATAGGTATTCAAATAAACATCATAGTCTATTATTGTGCATGGGGTTAAGGGCTCAAGTAATGTCATTTTCTGGAAAATTTAAGAGTGATACTCTTTAGTCTTTCTTGGTGGCGTTCTTAAGTCCTTGTAAAATACCGAGAATGTTGCAACAGTATGAAACGAACCTATTCAACAGACCTTCCCCAAAACAATCCCAAGAAAGAAAGAAATTTAGGCACACACGTTCCACCACAAACACACACAATGTTCCTCTCCGTCTAGCCTGAAGAAGTGCAAGAGCTGTTGAAATGGGATTACCAGATATCTTGTATTATCTGGTTAATCTGAGTGAAGGTGTGTTTGAGAGTGTAGAATGGAACACGATTACAAAGTGAGCTAGTCAGCACTGTGGTAAGTAAACGTGAATGAGCAGTTCTGTCTTCAGGTGACACCGACTTCATCCTGTCAGACCAGACTTAAGGACTATGGCAGTCAAGAAATGAACAGTGGAATGGATAAAAACACTCCTTTAAGCATTCTTTTAATAAGTTACCAAAGATATATGCAGTTGTCACCCAAAAACTATGAGAATAGATACTAATGTCTTGATTATGTTGGTTAAATCCCTTGCACAATTGCCAGTCTATTGTATTGTATGCTTGTGTTCCAATCTACTCATTTTTAAGGTTCTGGATTCAAAGAGAAACAGATAAATGCCTCCATCCTAAACCGTTTCATCCAGTCAGAGATACTTGAACTGACAGAAAACTAAAGACTAAAACAGGGATAGCAAACTTTTGAAGCCTTTGTCATAGGCATGCATGATCAAGTTATTTAAGGACTTCCCAGCTCCTGCATACACTGCATGTACAAAAATGGCAGGGAAGCTGGCGTGGATTTTGACTCCTTTCCAGGCTGGTTTCCAGTCCCACAGCAGTCAAGGCTGTAATACTGGGGAGAAGCAGGATCCAGTCACTCATAACGTTTATTCCCAGCAGGGCGGGGCTCACTCTACCGCTGAGCCAGCTTTAGGATGTGGGAAAGAGTCGCATGGAAAAGCTAAAGCAGCTGCCCACAGCAGAGGGCTAAAACTAACCAGGCACACACATACTGTACATACAAACCCTTCAAGACCGTGAGTCATTAACACACAGGTAACACATAGTCTGAATCACTACCAGATGCATACCCTCATTATGTCCTTTCTACTAGACCCATTTCTTACTTTATAAAGTGTTTCTGCATTATTTCCAGCACACTCTCTGAGACACTTAGAGCTGCAAAGTGGTGATGCAACTGTGAGAGTAATGCTCACTACTTGAGATACCATACATTAATCCTGGTTAACCTAGATAACATTGTAATTTATTTGGCATTCAATATTTTAAAGTCTCTGCCATAGTTTTAAAAATAGTGAAATTTAACTTGCAAAACACATACTTAGCTACACCTGGCTTCCCCTCTCATACCGGCTCATTTCCCCAACCTGGCTGTCTGAATCCTTGTTTCTGTGAATGTTGTAACTATTCAATATCAATTGAATATGTGATAGTTAATATGAGCTTTAAAAAGTTGGAAGCATGCTAAAGAACAAAAAGGTGAGTGAACTGAGTTGATATAAATCCCCTCTACAGCTCTGCTTAAGACAAAAATGTGTTCAAAAGGTGAAACATGCTACAATGCAGAACTGTAGCTGTACTGTCTTACAACCAAGGAGCGTAGTCTAGAAAAAGATGGAGGGCAGAACAAATTCAGTCATTCTTGTTCTTGATCATCATTTGAAAAACATGAGAGCTTTCTTCAAATATTTGATTTTAAAAGTACCTTTACCACCCTGTCAGATTTGAAAATTTGTAATATGAACAACCTGAGACATAAAATCTTATTTTTCCCTCAATATCTTATGTTGGCCTATGTCTTAGGAAATGAGTCCAAAGGCCATGAATCCACTTTGAGCTGGAAACTGCTGTTGCATTAGGACCTTATCAGTCCTATTCCTGGCTTAGTCTAGTGTGATATCTGTGCTTAATGTTATCAGAGCAACACGTCCAAAGCCCTGAGCATATCTTAATGCTTGGGTTGATATTGTAATCAGAGATGCCAGGTTTTAAACTAGGCACGTCTAGCTTAATGTGTATGAGAAGGAACAGCTGTATAACCCATGACTGAACTTACATATGGAGTTGTGCAACCTAGCAGTTAGTTTGTCTATGTCACTTCAGCCTTTCTCCTGTTCCTCCCTGCTGTCTCACTTATTCCATTGAAAGGATATAGATCTTCAAGGAATAGGAAATATAGTTATTCACTTTCTTACTGACATATGCTAAATATGACACCCTAGGTTAGCTTAGCATAAGGACTGGAATTGAGGGGAAATAGCTAGCCTGGCTATGACCAAAATCAGCCTACCAGCACCTCTTAAGCACAATAAATAACAAGTTGCCTTGTTCATTAAATCCATTCAAAAACCAAGCTGAGTTAACTGGCAAATAAGAGTTTCCTAAAATGTTGAAGTGTAGAATTAACATATACAAATAATTTCCACATTATGTTTGCAACATGACTTAAAACTAGACTTTAACTAACCAAGAAGACTGGCAGCAACTGCTGGCAAAGCATTCTGTTCTGCCAGGTGGAATTGGTAGACAGAGTGCTATTTTTCCAGTGCAAACTAAAGCTAAAGTTAAACTAAAGCTTTCAGCATTTACAGCAACTGTGGATGATGAAAGGATGATAAAATTCCTGATATTTGAAAAAGCTACACATATGCAAAAATCCAATCCCAATCCAACAAGTCCAACCAACATGTAGGACTGACTTGCGCAGATATAAGGTCATGATTCCTCACCAGCTTCGCAACCCTGCCAACTGTGCTGGTTGCCAAGCCAGACATGCCACTTCTTCGAACTGAACCCCGGTCTCTGCGGTGATGGCATAGTGTTTTGCCCATTTCCTTCATTTGTGTGTGGTGTAAACTTCCTTCAGCATGACAACTGTATCTAAAGAGGCCATGCCTTTTACTGACATCCCTGAGTTTGATATGACAGGTTCACATTAAAAGGTTGGAAAAGTGGAGATAAACTCCCCACTGAGCATTTCCTAGTTACACAGTTCAAGTACATGAGTCTGTGAGTGCATAAGCATGCGTGAGAGTCTTTCCTGTTGGAGAGGTGATGGTGGAGGTCTGGCTAACAGCCAGGTAGTCAGGTGTATCCTATTGGTTCCTCCCAGGATCTACACAACATGTAGCTGAGATATTGCATGACCAGGAAAACCTTTACCCTGTCAACAGCAGTTCATATATCCGCCAACACAGAAAGCAAAGGTTCCCAAAGTCGGTCCATGGGAAGATTCTTGGAATCTCCTAGCACATTCGATTTCACTAAAATGTAATTTACTGTTTCACTACTTCAACAGATGTATACTCCTTCTACTACTGAGCCTGAAAGATGCGGATTCTGCCACAAAGGAATCTACTATCATAACAATGGGGACAAAGTTAGACCGTTATTACAACAGTCAAACAGTAAGCCAGGGTGAATAAACCAACTGTCTCCTCAACCTGTGAAACCTTAGAAACTCCTCAAATAAAATTAAAGTGGGATACCGATTAGTTTTTGTTTTTGACCGGTTTAACATTACCATAATCATGTAAAATACATAGAAAAACATTTCACAAGCCATGTGTCTGTGCTTACACAAGTATACAGAGCTAAAGAGAAAATGCCTAACCGTGCAGAAACAGGCTGACATTTGGGGTAAAAGCTCATTCTAACCCCATACCACCAAACACCACTTTCACCACAACTCTGTCACAGCCACGAACCAGAAATATCACCAGAAACCCAGCCCATCGAGATTAAAAAAGGTTTGAAGCAAAGCAATGAGGGGAAAAAATCTGCCTTAAAGCATCTGTGCCACATCAGTCCAATGGAAACTGCAGCTAAATAAATCTCACCAGGGAGTATACAACAGGGGAACTGCTTTGGAAAAATGTATTGACAACAGCACATTGATGTGTGTTTTGTGCCAAGCTGGATAATGGTGCAGACTATGTGTGCTGAATACTGTGCATTTTCCCCTAATTGTCTTAAATTTAACCTATATATTATAGGTGAAAATGAACACTCTGTGCAGGCTAATGCTGCAACAAATATGTCTTTGCTACTCTGCAGCCCTGCTTCAAAGTCAATCATGTCCAGTAACAAGCTGTCATTTAAAGGAGCTTACATTAAAAGTACAGCAGAGTGACCGTCAACTTAATGGCAGCTGCAGGCAGCCATTGACTGCTGGGAGGTCCTGCCCTCCAGGTGACCTTGAAGCAACAGGTCAGCTGCTCTAAGAAGCTTGCTCCCAGCTCATTTCAATCTTTATGTGCATCTTCGTAATGTACTGTACAAGGCTATTTTGCCTTTCCTTCCCTGCTGGGTGGGTAATCTCCCTCACCCAAAATCAGGATGAAGATCAGCAGATTATAAGGCCAAAAGACACTTTCTCCAATAACAACAGTTGAAGACCAGCATAAAGAGTGGTGAGAAAATGAATATGTTCTTGTGTGTGTTTGAACAGGCTGTAACCTATGCCAGGTGCTTCCTGTGTGTTTACATCATGTACAAACCACACACACATTAACAGGTGGACGGGCATGCTGGCAAAACCTTCGCAGAGACACTTTCTCAGCCAGAATTAGACAGCTGAAAAATATTTATAGTAACAATACACGACATAGACATTTCTATCAAACTGACCAATGCTGAATGGGAATTTGGTGTTTTAGGGAAAGCAGCCTACATGTTAGTGGTTGATATCCATATGATGGAAATGATTACCAACCATTCATTTACCACAACACTGATCATGGCATAATGTTGTAGTTAGAAACAAGACATCCACCACCTCCTGACCTGCAGTATAAGTTTACAGCAGCTCTGTGCTCACACAGGTGTGAAAGGCTGTGAGGTCAGCTGTGTGGTTAACTACCTTAATCTGTATCTGTCTGGAGTCTATAAAAAGACAACCCCAACCTGAAGGATCTGAAGTTGTAGGGCTACAAGCCAAATCAGGACGTGGCTACAAGTTCATAACACTGCCTTCAAGGAACACCAGTTAGGCAGTAACTGACAAGTAAAAGAACCAAACTCCATTCAAAAATACAGCAATTTATTTTTAAGGGCTAAACGTTACTGAGCAACGGCAGCCCAAACTGAAGGGTTAGTTAGAAATCAAAGTTAGCATTAAAACCGGCATACACTCACAAAGGTTTTCAACCTCTGCACTTAGCTAGGTTAACTTATTTCACAATAACATTTATGACACCGTTTTGGTGGCAGAGAGGCTGAGTGTGAACACTTAACAGCTAAATACTGCCAAAGTAATAGAAAACTGAACATATGCAGAACTGAACGGTGGCTCGCACTGATTTATCACCGGTCTTAACGTCTGTTTTACCGACTGACTGAGTCGCCAGCAGGCCGTACAGCGTTAAATTGACATATTTTTGAATGGCATTTGGCGTAGCGTTTCTCCCCATATGGCAAGGCTTTCCGCCCACTCACTCAAGCATGCTGCAGTGTCACAAATTACTCTGCACAAACTTTCCCAATGTCACAAATTACTCTGCGCAAACTTTCCAAACTGGAGCTAATGCAACAGCCGTTACAAGTAAGCTAACTAGCGTAAACCAAAGTTAGCCGTTATGGACGTTACAGTAACGCTGAAAGAGGGAAAACAAACCTGAAATGAGCCGAGGTGAAAAACGGTGTGGTCGTCTCTCTTTTTTGGCTTCTTATCGTCCAGACACAGTAATGTTAGTGTAGATATATGTGTCTCGGTCCCTCCGCTGTGAGTGAGTGAGTCCGGTCAGTCAGACACTCAGTGACTGCTGGCTGCCAGTAACGTAGGTAACGTACAGTAGAGCCGTGCCGGCTGTCCCCGGACCCTCCCACCGCTGCTAGTCCAGACCTGCGCTCCCTCCGTGGACTCAGGACCTCAGCGGTGCACTCACACAATTCGCTCTTATTAACAGATGATCGTGTTGATATAATAAAGCTGACAGCTAGTTGGCACTTCCCTTAAACCCCCTCTCTGTGTATGGGAGTGGTGTGGCAATCCCCCCTTCCTTTTCTTTCACTCAAGCCTTGTATTACCAGGAAGTCCACGAAGAAGCCATCCCACAGCTCGACTGATTCATGGTTTATTTTAGCCAGGCATGTCGTCACTGTTTTCTCTACTAACACCCAAATAAGTTAGTTACCTTCTAGTCACGTGGACAAAAACAATGCAGGTGTCTTCCAGTCCCTCACACACTTTGTTTGAGTAGTCTTGTAAAAACAATGTCCAGTAGTGGTTAGATGAATCCAAGTTCTCTGACTGAGCCCCTTTCGTGCTGGGCTCGTGGAATAATAAACACACACCTGTCATGAGTGGGAGAGAATAATAACCCGACATATCAGAGCTAGACTGTGCTTGAAAATGTCCTGATCCTAATCTGACTGAGCGCAAGTTAAAGCCTGAACAAATCAGTCAAATCAAGGGGTGAAAAATCCATCAGCACTTTTTTTAAACAAACTTTTACACCTGACTCCTACCTCTGAATGATAAACTACAGGCAGCTAACAGTGTGTATGAATGTAAAACATCATTAAAATGAGCAGATTATTTGAACGGAGTTTGGCGCTGCTGCTGCTGCTAATTCATCTTTCTGCTCATGCAGGGTGTAGCCGGTGTAACTCACCACAGTGGCACGATCAAATGCCAGGCTTGCATTAACGTGCTCTCAGTCAAAGAGTTCTCGTACCCTCTACCGTCCCTGAAGGCGCCAGTGCACCTTCAGAGAGAGCAGAGCTGCTCCTCAGTCCTCTCTCCTCCTTCATTACAAGTCACGTATACAGTCAGTAACATGAGGGGGAGACCATGGATTGCAATTTTGGACTGAAAAGTGTTTATCACGAATGAATTAACACTTTTATGTTCTTGAAAAAAATCTAAGCAGTAATGGTGTTTGGGCACCTCCAGGGGGTCCTTGGAGGATTTTATAATATGTCCCCAGTCCCAACCAAAGAAACAGTTTGACTTTCAGCATGATTTCACTCCCTAGAATTCACAATGATAGAAGGGGAGATGTGTGACTGTATGATAAAAGTTATTTATAGCAGCACTCAACCTCCAGCTCAACCTCTGGGACCGACTGCAGTTTGCAGCACCTTGGCTCAAATTTTAGAAATGGTGAGGTCATGAATTCAGCTCTCCCTAATCACTATTTTTAAGGGATTTAAGTTTGTTTATTCAGTTTACACTTTAATGATGTTTTCGGTGCATTTTATTCCCAACATGGAAGTCTTCTGAATTATGTATTCTTTTTTTTTGGCTTAAAAGAAGCCACCTTTTAGAAAAAAAGGATGAGTCTAAAAATGTTAAAATTAGCCTATAAATACCCAGCATGTATATTTCATTGCAGAATGCAAACATTTTGTTAAACCTTATGTTAAAAATGCTGAGGTCATGACCTCAGTGTCAGTCACTTGTCAGTAGAACCTACAGCCCTGGTAGCGTGCAGCTGTTTGGAGGTCCCTCATATAATACCGTTTGGGAGTTCAATGTTTGCACATGTCAAGAAAGAGAGAAAATAGTCCACAGCCTCTCAGTTATTTCCGATATTGTCGCAGAGTTATGTAACATGTGCCTTGGCCATGTGAAGGTGACCTCAACCTGCCGATCAGCTGGCTGTCAATGCCAGGGCTGGACTGTAATATGGCTGCACTGCCAGAGGGGGGAGTGATCGATTCAGCCTTGAACAACCCACGACCAATGGCATTCACTGACACACACACTCTCACACACGCACTCATGCACAGGTTGTATCCTGTTGACAAGGCAATGTTAGACAGACAGGCTGCACTGGACGGAAAGGCCAGTCGTGACACTGAACCCCCCACCACCACCCCCAACCCTTCACCCTCCTCGCTCCACCTCTTTGGAACCAAAACCAGAAAACACTGCCAAAACTTTGTCACACACTTAGTCTTTTCATTTGTTTCTGAGCCAATCAACACACAATTTTTATTTCTTTAACTTACCAGAACCTCACCTGACTTGTTGACCTGTTATTGAAGATGTTGATATTATATAATGCAGGGAGAAGAAGGATTGTCATCCATGTATTTGAAAAATAAATTTGCTATATAACCCTACATGATTACATCAGTCATTGTTCCTAGAAATCTAGTGAATATAAGGAGTTCACAAATGTTGACATGCATTGGTCACAGGGTCTTGGTCACACCTTTGTAAACAATTGATAACTGTGACACACACACCTTTCACACACATCCAGAGAGACAGGGTGATTTGACCCTGGAGGAATGTGGGAAGGGGAAAAAATGAAGCTGTGTACTGGAATGTCTTTGTCGTTTCCTCCCGTCCAGGCTACAGTACATTCCACACCTCCCCAATCATCACTGACCAGCACACAGCAGGCTGCATTAACCACACCAAATTCCTCTTACTATACATCCTAATCCTGTGTCAGCCCACGCTTTACTGTACCAAATGGTGCCTTATACTATGGGAAGATTGATTTTAAAATGTCCACTCCCTTCATTCCTTAGATACTATATATAGACATATTAGACATCAGCTGTCTTTACCACTACCCTCGTACATAAGACAGCAAGTATGTAACACATGTTAAAATGGTTTAGTGAAGTGGATGTCTCTTTTAATTCCTGCATGGAAACATCACTAAGGCAAAACAGCAGAAGCAATCACAAGCAGTGATCCTAACAGGGCAACAAGATTTCCCTGATTGATTAGTCCAATCCAAACTTTGAAGTATTGTACTTAGATAAAGTTGAGGGACTCAATAGACAAACAAAAAAAAGGTCAAAATCAAGGCAGCAGAGACTGAGATACTCTGACTTTTATCCCTAGTATGCATTCCACATTTCCCATAGTGAAACCCTATCTGCCTGGTAAATGCGAATATCATTCAAACCCAATGCCCTCAGTATGTAAAGCAGGCTGTTTTTGTAAATTTGTTGTCTCCAAGGCCAAAGCTGAGACAACCCTGATGATTTTCTCCATCTTTACAGAACTCCTTCAAAACCACAGACGTTATACAAGTGTTTTCACAGTCTGAGCAGAACTCATAGTTAATTGACTACTATGTGTAAACTTGTATCTTCTAATTTCTTCTTTTGGTCTACAAACTCTCTCAGCACACTTTGTCTGGTTAAGTTTCTTAAGTATCTTCCCACATTTGCCAGAATCCCTGTGAACAAACTCCAGCTTTGAATCAATGCTTGGAATGTGGGAATCACCTTGTAGATAGCTCGGGCAAAATGGGGCATGTCTGTGACCACGCCTGTTACTTAAACCTGCAATGACTGATTTGTTTGTCCACCTGGGGACAGCAGAAACAAGCTGTGAACGCAACATTGATGTATCATTACATCTCAAGTTGATATGACGCAAATAGTTGCCTCCATTTACACATTCAGCAGACACAGAGCAACATTAGATTTCATTTGTAGTCAGGTTTCTTGATATAAGTTCAGTATTCTTCACTCTCTCCTTTTAGCTGGTTTTGGTCTCCACTAACTTCTTCTTGAATAATCTGGCTCTTTAGCTGCAATCAAAACAACAAATTCAAAGATGCCAAAACCAGAGGTGCAGAGCAGTGATCATTCTCTGCGACTTCATCACTATGGAGCCAAACTTTCCACCTCACATCCCATTATTCATATAAAAAATATTGATTATAGCATCTTTAGAATGCAACAGCCTGTATCACTGCATTGGATTCTGGTCTGTTGATGCTGGTCTGCTTCTTCAATAACATGAATATTGACTCATAATGCTATCTCTATCATTTGTTCTGTGGGACACTAAGCGTGACTTTTACAGTGATTTTATACATTTTCTGCTTAAAACTAATTTGTAGCTGCACTGAAAATATCTTGTTGGGTTGTATGTGTTTCTTCGGTTATCGGTGGGAATAAGGAAATTGGCCACCTATTCACCAATTGTTTAGACCCTGGAATGTATTGTCCATCACCATAGAGTGTTGCATGGACACCTTGAATATGAAATTGATATTTTATGTATTGTTAACTTTACACTATTTTAAAGGGGGTTTTATCTGCTCTATTTAACACGTCAGCAAGATTCTTGGCTTTGACTTTGCACAAATCCTCACCTATTTATGTCAATAAAGTATTTAGATCAGATTCTGTATTAGTAGAAGTCCACGGTGGCAACCCTTTTTTACATGTATAATTAACTATGAGTAATACTTATTATAATTCCGAGAACGCTGCTAAGAGGCCGATGGGATTTAAACTTATTTACTAACCGCAGCTGGTCTGATTTATCAATGCAATTTACATGACAGACGGTATACTCTGGAGCAAATTACAGTTCTCAAAATATGTAAATGTTTCTCAACCTCATCCCTGTGGGAGATGAACCCTCTAACCTCAGCTGTGTCAGCATCCATTTCTACCCACTGAGCTGCACAAAATGAATGAATGAAGTGGAAAAATCTGACTCCAGATCTGACCTCAGACCTGGCTGCAATGTGTGAACTGACCTTGCAGTTGTGGCAGTAGTTTTCTCCATTCTTCCCCGGGGGGAGGATGATTTCCCCTGTGGGGATCAGCTGGATCCTCAATTCCATCATCGTTCCCTCTCGTCTTTTTTCCCCTGTCCCTTTTCTTGAAGCGAACCCGTCTTGATTGGTGCTGTCTGTTCCTCTCTCACTTTGACAGGAGTGTCAGAGGAAAAATATTGCACCTCTCCTCTCAGGTCCGCTGGCAAATCCGTAGGTCAGGCAGAAAGAGGATGTGCCAAGAAGACTATCCCAAGAGATGCCTGAAAAGCAAAAACTTAACAGTCAGAGACCGTAACTCTCATCAGAAATACGTGCGAGCAGATCATAACTCTCCCTCCTGCATGCGTATGAAGAGAAATGTCTCATCCTCCAAGTGGGAGCTTTTACAGAGAATTTTTACTTCCTGACATGTAGATCATAAAGCGGAAAGCAGTGTTTAGAGATTTCAAACATTGGAGCAGAGATTTAGAGTTGGGGTGTTACCTGTTACGGAGCGGAGAGTCACAGTGAGGCCAGCTTCCCCTCACTGCAGCCAGAGGATGTTACCTCTCTAGTTGAGGGATCATGGGGAGGATATGGAGCTCAGCCTGTCCTGAGATGGATGTCACATGCAGAGGATATGTGTCTTTTGTCTTGCTGGAGTGTGTGTGTGTGTGTGTGCATGTGAGGATAAAAGTGTATGTACTCATAGGGAGTGGTAACTTCTTTTGTGTCTTGATATATCATGCTGTATGTAAAGTCTTAGATGGTGAATTGATTTTCCTTTTCTAAATCCCAGAGTAATTCTAAAGGCAGTAGACTAGTTCAGTGGTTCCCAACCTCTTTTGTATGATGAACCAAAGTGCCTCCATTGACACCTCCTGATGTGTTGCCAATGTGTCCATTTGAACTGTTGTTAAACTGGGGTTTATTTAACACTATTAATTCTATAACAGTGGATATTGTTCAATATGTTCTTCATTCAGTTGAACTACCATCTACTATCAGTTTGCATTTGTACTATTTGGAGTGTCAGAATGTGGACATTTCAAGTATTTGTCTATTACTTTTAGCTCAATATTTCAACCATTTATCTATGAATTTGAGCTATTTCACCTATATATCAATCAAATCAAATACTACTTGCCAGTATCTATTTGAATGGTATATTCATTACTTTTACCTAGCTTTTTAAACTGTTTGTCCATTGTTTCAAGACTTAAGTACCCCCTGAGGTAGAAGTACCGTTCCTTAGGAATCAGATCTATTTCATCTTGTTGTTTCCCTTTACCTCCTATTAGATAATTGATGGCACCGTGTCCATTTTTCTTAACAAAGCACACACAGGGCTGCTCTGAACAGGGTTTCCTCCTAGACCCAGCATCCTGCCTCAGACATTCCCAGTACCCACCCAGTAGATTAAGTGTGTGTGTGACGTATGTGTGTGTTAGTGTGTGTGCATAGAGGAACCCACTTGCGTTTCCCTTAGGATATACAAGCAAGAGGCACGCGTATGCACACTTTCTAAAAACAAATAGGAGACTTGTGCTCTGGTAGCAGTGCACTTCCTGTCCCCAAGGACTTGACTAACCAGGACCTTGACACTCAACACACACACACACACACACACACACACACACACACACACACACACACTGATTAAAACACACACACCACACCAAATTGATGAAGGGTACTTTCTAGGGTAAAGGGATAAAATGTGACTCTGAAGCCGTATTCCTTTTTTGTCTTTGTGACAGAAAGCAGCTTCACTCTCGTAAATAAACATCCATATTTTCATATTTTTCAAATACAGTAATGAATTTAATGGTAAAGCCAGATGTGGTTGCTGGGAGATTTGTGATGCAGCTGCAAAGCTGAATGATGAACTTTCTTGGCGTAAACTAGTCAAGATTTAAACAGGATTTGACTGCATGCATCTGCTGGACTAGTGATTTTTTCCATGCAGGTTCTTTACTGTATTTTGATATTTTTGTATTGTATTGTTTTGTAACTATGTTTCATATTTGTCTCAATGCTGCTTTCTTGGGCAGATCATAGCTAAGAAAATAAGTTTCACTTGAAACATATCTTAATGTTAAAATAAATATTAAATGAGCAGCAGTATATAAAAAAAGATACACGGTATGAATGTGCGTATTCTCTGAATGAATGTCTATCTTTCCTTTAAATGGAACAAGATTTGTGTGGAGGGGCATCATAGGCTGCTGGTGAGAGAGGGGAAGTGGCAGTGACACACATCCTTTGACCTCTGACCCCAGCTGGAGGCATTCCTGACAGCCTGGCATCAACAGGAAACCTGTGGTCTTGTCACGCATGCATGCATACACGCACACACTTCACAGCCTTGCAGCAGACATGGCTCTGCCAGTTCTACTCTAAAGTAAGAACACATAGTTTGAAAATAACTGACCTCCAAGGAAAACACAATATTGTTGCTTAATGAAATGAAACGATGCAGTGACCACGAACGCAGATCATTTGTAGTGAAGTAATGTAGGAGGAACTGTTTTTTACAGGAACCTATAAGACAATTTTGAGAGTTTGTAAATACAACCAAACACACAAATTCTGGTAGGTTCTTTGATTTTTACAGTTGCAGACAGCATGGAACATATTTGGTGGTTTGTTTTATGGTTTCTAAATAAAGAGATGAATACCCCCTACCTGATGTCATAAACAATCGTAAAGATGAGGAATCTGAATGCTGATCAAGTTAGACCTTGGAAAGAGAATGTTTCTCATGTCACAGAACGGTTGTAAAAGCAAGTTTTCCTCCTTTCCTACTCACATCATCACATCTGTTATTATACTAAGACTGTGGAGATTACACTTCCCTTCCCTTGTTTTCTATTGCCTGTGAGAAATGTCTCAGGGTTAAAATCATGGATGGCGGGTCAAATGCCACTTTTTCCCTCATAGTGTTGCATTACAAAGGAATCTTCCATTTACTTTGTGTGTATAAAGTGTGTGTGTATGTCACTGTGTGTTTCCTTTGCTTCGCCAGACTAAAGGTGAGTCACAATGACATGACACAGGCAGCTCTTACCGGAGACTCTGGGAACAAC
Source organism: Holacanthus passer (assembly GCA_025331565.1). NCBI lineage: Eukaryota > Metazoa > Chordata > Actinopteri > Pomacanthidae > Holacanthus > Holacanthus passer. The sequence goes on from JAFREQ010000038.1 coordinate 2,897,889, forward strand.
CTGGTGGTGTCTCACACACACACACACACACACACTCACACGCACACACACACTGATGTGGGATTTACAAGGCCCATACAGAATTATCTGACTGACACTACCAACAGCTGTGATAACAACAATAATCTAAAAACAATAATTAGACCATTTCAATTCCATAATAATCATTATTATTATGAAGATAATTATACTAAATAGTTATAATAATGTGGTTCATCTTATGCTCCTCTTGCACCAAGTCTGTGTTCCCTGAGATGTTTCAACTCGAGTGAATTAACTTGCTGTTAAATCTTTTTAAATGTTTTATTATTGTTGTTAAAACCACTCAGTATTTGATCGTGATGGCTGTATTTATGAGGCGTTGTTTTTGTCCGTTTGTTTTGTTTGTTTCTAGGTTGGTTACAACAGATATATATATATTTAAATCTGGCTTTATAATCTTAAAGCAGGTGTATGACATAAAAGGTGCAAAGAATCAGGTGTCTTGTAACCTTGGTGTACTTTGGAGGTTATGTGGAAAGACTGTGGAGTACCTCAACTAATTTGAAAAAAAAAAAAAAAAGAAGAAAGTATCGATTAAAAATATATATACTGTGTATCCAGATTTTAAGTCAGTTGCAACACGTAAACATTTACAGCTCCGTTGTATAAAACTGATATCATCCATCATCCACTTCAGTAGTCAGTAGTGTCAGTTCATTTGGATCATGTCAGGTAGTGCTGATGAAGACTTATTAGAGTTTATCTAACAAAAAAGGTTGGGAACCAGAACAACTGTCACAAACAGCTGCTTGCATCTGTTACTTCTGTGATGACAGAGTAAAAGTACAGTAATGCACATACTCACATCAGATTTTTAATATAGAGCCAGTATATTGGTTTACACCTTTCCTGGAGTCAGTCCTGCTTTGCTAGAGAGAGAGAGGTGCATTGTGGGTGCATAACTGTGTGCTGATCATGCACAGACACACTGAAACACACACGTAACTTTATGTTTGAAGGGCGTGGGGCCGGACAGAGCAAGCTTTAGTTCACAGGTTCATCCTGCTGTATATTTGTGGTGCAGTCCTGTAACCAGATCCCACATGGAGGCTCAGCCCAGACCAGATCAGACCAGGGCTGAGTAAATCTCACAAGTGTTGCCTGAAAATAACCCTGGCTATTTATAACTGCTGTCTCTGCAGCAGAAGAGGAAGTTCATAATATTTCATTGACGTTTGTTCCCTGGGTCGTACTCTGTGAGCAGTAATCTTGCTCTAACAACAGAACAGCACAGTTTCCAGTTTCCACAGGAAGGCAAAGGAAGCTCGAGGACGCCGATTAGGCTGCAGATGTTGAAAAGAAGGCCACTGCCTCTGCACCCTCTCTGGAGAACAGGGTCTTCACATATAATGAATGGAAAGTTAAGCTGTTGCACCTTGTTATGCACAGCACATCCACCACCACCTCCTGTGGAAATATGGAAATTATATTAGGGTGAGTGATGCATTTCAGATTAGCTGGAACTTGCTGCCCTCTTGAGGTTTCATGTTACAACAGGCAGCTCGGTGGAGGAGAAATCGTAAGGTGCCATTGTAACCTGACTGTCAACAAATCCCCCAAAGCCTCATTAGGGTCTGTCAGTGTCAAAGCTTTTTAGTTTTGCATCACTGGCTGATAAGTTCTGCAGCATAACCTGACTGAGCAAAATCTCCTTTAACTCTAGATAAATAATGAAGAAGCTGGATACAAAAGACTCACAAAAGAGCTTTGTAATGCACACAAGATATCTACCAAGTTCTCTGCACTGGCTCCCAACCTCTTTTGTCTGATGAACTCAAGTACCTTCATCGACACATTGACACACACTTCATTACACGGAGCTATCTACTTGAACCATTTATCCATTGTTTTCAAGAACCTACACCAAGTCCACTTGCCTTTGATTCAACTTGTACTTGAATATCATGACCTGGATGACTGAAAACCTTCATAGACATTTATCCATTGCATTTGGCAAACAATTTCAATTATGTATCCACTACTTTTATTCAATACTTTAGCTAAATATTTCAGCTATGTATCCATTACTTTTTTATCTATTTCAACCATCCACTACTTTTTTATTGATAGTTTTTTTTTTCTATTGCTAACAATTTCAAACATCCATTACGTTGACCAACTGGGCTGTTTAGTCATTGCTTTCAGATATCTGTTTCAACCATTTATCCATTACATTTAGCTTACTTTAGACATCTGCTCACTTAAGAACTAGTTTTCTAGTTTGCAACTCAATTGCAACAGGTCATGTTCAGGTGTTACAACTGACTCAGTAGGTGGATATACCGTTTTATTTATTCTATTTTTTTCAAATCAGTTGAGCCACGCCACAGTCTTTCCACTATTCAGCACCATGCTTACATATGAGGTTGTAAAGAACCATCTGACAGTGTCTAAAACACTGAAAATCAATCGTATCACCCCAGAGTGTGAGTGTAGCAGTAAAATATTATCTCTTGTAGTATCCTCTTGTTTTACTAATGTGTGAAATGTAGAAAGAGCTTCTGGCCTGGTGTGAAATTCTGGTGCAGAGCAGAGAAATTGAATACATACTGTATGCTGACAGTGAGATGAAATTTTTCATCAAATGAACATGCGTGATAGGGAGATAATGTTGCCGCAGACCTGATATTTGGCAGCAACCTTCATTGTGAAAGCAGATCACTGAAATACAGAGACAAGACATCAAACAATTATCAGCAAGTTCATTTTAAGTGTAATCACTGTAATGACACAATTTCTCTGGGCAAAATGTAATAAAGCTGCCATCTACAGAATAGTGTGTTGTGTGCACAGTACATGATGGGAACATTGCCAACAGCAAATGTTTTATATTGTTTGTGCTTATTTCAACATTGGACACATAGTCTGGCAATAAATATGCCAAGGTGTCACATTCAATTTGGTAATGATATATGAGTGGTTACGTCTTTAAATTGCTATGGCCTTAAAAAGATGACTGACTAAAACTGATGACTTGATTGCCACTTATGAATACAACAGATTTAACATTGTTTCACTAGCAGGATAGTCTAGCAAATGGATAGAGCTGTGCTATATAATCTCCCCCTCCTGAAGACATCCTGTCATCCACCTTTTGATGTCTGTCAGATGAAGGATGGATGTCGAACTCCACCCAGTTCTCAGTGCACTGATATACCCCGGCTGACCCTGACCCTCATTATAAAGACACCTCATTAAGCAACAACAACATTATGAAGTGATTTGTGGGAACATCCTCTTGTTGTGTGTGTCAGATTTGACCTGCAGGGGTACTAGAGGAGCTGATGCACAACCATCTTGTCAGAGGGAAAAGTCCAGTCTGGTCTCATAGCTGTATGAGAAAAGAATTGAGGTCTCTGATCCCTCCCCTTCTTATAGTAAGGTGAGGTCATAAGGGCAAAATGGATGCAAGCGTAATTCATTATAAATAAATGATTAAAAAAAAGGGGGGGAACACTCTATATAGTCTCCTGAATCAAATATAAAGGAATTAAATATGACAGAATGTTGCACAAACTCTGCTATAAAAAAGCTGCCTTGTCATTGCAGGCCTTTACCAGTCCTGAAAACTCACAGTTGTTGAGTGGCTGATGATGAGCTCAGTAAACATGCACACTCTTAGACAGCAGGTTTATATTCCATCTTGGGTGTAAAGTGCCTTGCTTAAGAGCACCTGAAATCTCCCTTTTCTGCCTTTGGAAAGATGTTAGAAACAGACTCTCTGCATTTTTACTTGCATTGCATTAGACTGCCGTACATTACATACTTTAGATACATTACAGATCTTCTATTGTGTTTGTCAGACGAGGATGGACGGTTTTGAAAGGTTGGACAAGGACAGAGATGGACTTGCAATTCATCTCACATCCTTGACATTTTGCTGCCACTTTTCTGTTTGACTGTAAATCACTATAATCACACCTTCGCCTTATGTTGAGGAAAGGTAGACACAGCAATTACAATAAATGGGCTTCAAAGAAGAAGTCTGACCAAAGATGTTTAGACCAAGTGACTATAGCCACTCAAGCTCACTCAAAGTCATTCACATTCATCCTCAGGGTATCCTATGGTATTCTATAAAATTTCATCCAGTAGTTGTTGAGATAAATCAGTCTGGATCAAAGTGTGGGACTCACCTGATTGTCATCCCTAGAGCTTTCCTGGTATCTGAAAGGTCAGAGGGTCACCAGAAACATTACAGTTGAACCTCCTGGAAGTACAAACGTACATAACGAAAAATAGGTTTAGAATGCAAAATTATATAATGGAAGTTCGCCACTATAACAGAATGATGACATCCATTGAGAATGTCACTTGAGAAAAGTGGAGAAATGGAAAGAGTTCGTCCTCTAGGGAGCAAGAATGTATGTAGTAAATTTCAAGGCAATCTGCCACTTAGATTTTAACAGATTTTGAAATATTTTGTAAAAGCTTAGCCTGATAATTTTGCTAGATAACAAGTCAGTCAGGAACCAACAAAAGTGTCATTCTCTGGGGAGCAAATTCAAAGCAAATGTAACTAAAATCCAGTACTTTGTTTTCAAGATACCTTGTCATGGCCCAAAGTTTGGGTCAAGGAGAAACTCTAACCTGACAGTGTTGCTACATGAAAGGTCAGGGGGTCACCCAGATGGATCCTGATCAGATGTCTTGAACAGTGCCGCTCCTCAGCGGGAGATGCATGCAACTGTCATGCAGCTGCAGCATTTCACAGGAAGGAAGTCATGTTGACTGGCTGTTAGTGCTGCACGCTTTCTGTCAGACTAGCTCCTCCACTTTCACCTGTGGGTCTAAATTTAGGCGAGGCACTAAGCTCAGGCTGTTATTACTGGTGATGTAACAGTAGAATAGGCTGTGACTGCTAGATGTTACAAGCAACTGAAACTTGGGAGGCAAAATGTTAAGGCTTCAGGGTCCTCCAGGAATGAACATGTATGAGTGAGTGCTTGAAAAAGAAATAGCACAAGATGTAAAAGTGGGTTTTATGAGCGCACACACACAATGGAGGTAATGGCATGTATTAGTCACTAATCAAAGATAAAACATGGTAGCAACATGAAAAACGATGAAACTATTCTAGTCTAAGCCACGCAGAACTATCACTGTGAAGTGTTGACGATTATTCTGCACGTCACCAGGCATCCCCTCCATCGGCTGCTTACACAGTAGCAGCAACAATGTCACAAGAAAACCACAGGCATTAAGATTGCATTTGTCTCTCAAACACTATAAATAGAACATATAAATTTGTGATTACACTCCCAGTTGCCAACTCAGATTCCAGCAGCAACATCTGCTCTATGTGTGGCAACACTTCGCTGATGTTCATCGTTCAATTTTTTTCTGAAGCTTGTGCTAATGTAGGCAACTCATAACATGGTTAATATGCCAGTTTTGACAGCCTTTGTGTTGCCACCATGTTTTATCATGGATTAGTGACTAATACACGCCTTTATGTGGATTGTGTGTGCACTCATAAAACCCACTTTTACATCTTGTGCCATTTCTTTTTCAAGCACTCACTCATACATGTTAAATCCTACAAGCACCAGGACTAACAAGATCACCCAGGAGTTTCCTTTCACTCATTACCTTGTTTGAACAGTTCCATTAACAATATTAGTGCATTAAACACTGAGCTATTACTACTAATTTACTACCTTCTCAAGGCAAATAAAAAAAAATCAATGCAACGAGTCAATTTGTAATGTTTAATTTAGATTGTTTAATGTTAATTCCATGCTGTGTTTCAGTAAGAACAATACAGATTCCCTGTCTGTGGCTCCAGTCAGATATCCAGTAGTACAAATCAGCTCCAAGTTACACATAATGAAGCAAAACAGGAAGAGAAACAAAGGAAAGCGCAAAGAAAGAAAACCTCTGAACCTAGGAGCTTTAGTAAAAAGCAGGGGAGAAGGAGCAGAAAAGAATATGTGTTAACTCTAAGCACTGACAATCATGACTTTAGGGCTCTCTGTCAAGGAGCAGGGCCAAATTGAGACTTGTCTTTTACACAAGTGAGAAATCTCCCAAGTTTTTTTTTTTTGTTATTTTAAATTATAACCACTGGCTAGTGATAAATCAGCCTTCAGAGATTCAGCATGTGTGCACAGATACAGTATTTCAGCACAAAGTACAGTCTGAGGACAACTACAAAAACATGACAACAGAATCACTATGGTGTAAAAGTTAAGCACTTCTTTGCCCCACATGGATATCACGAATTTTGCCAACTTCCTCTGAAAACCTAAGTTAACAAAAAGGGCACTTGTAGTTTTCCAAATTGCCCAGAAAAAGGTAAAATGATTCGCATGACATTTCACTAAAAACAGAGATAAAATAGCTCCCATAACTAATAGTCTACATTATCAGTAATAAAAGTTAATTTCTGTAATTACATTAAGAAAAAATTCTCAATACATCCAGCAACTGATAAAAATATTGAAGAAAAAGCAAAAACAAACAAAAATACAATAATGAAAACAAAGATAACATGTCAGAACTGCTTGTACCAGGACAAAAAAACCAAAACAAAAACAATCCAGGGACTCCTTCTTTATCTTTGTCTTTCTAACATTGTATTTCCTGTCTCAATTAAGTGGTATTTACTTGAATGACGTAAGGGCTAATATAAAAATAAAAAAGAAGAGAAAAATAAACTTGTTAACTCCGTGGCCCTGCCGGGTCGTGGAGCTGCAGAGGTGGAAGAAAGGAAAAGGAGGAGAGAGGGGGGAGGAGGAGAGAAGATGACTCGCAGAAAGGGAAGAGGAGTTGGAGGGGGAGGGGTGGGGTGGAGGAGGACGCAGGTTGAGGAGGGAGGAGTGTGAGAAGGTGAGGGGAGGGTCTCAAGTTGTTGGCTATTGGTGGCATAGTCTCACTGGGCCTCATCCTCAACATCTTGCAGTGCCTCTTTATTCTGTTCTTCACCTGGTCAAGAGAAAATATAGAGTCAGTGTTCATTTATTTGAAACTGTCTTCAGGATCTGACTTCTTATTCATCGTATGGGCACAGTATATAGCAAATTAACATAGTTTCCATCCTTGATGGTGAGTGTGAGGCAGGAAGGCGTAACATTTCGTAGGACAGCCAATGAACTCAAAACGCAATTCAATTAAAACTTTGGGGAATCCAATTTAGAAACTGGCCAATAGCAATGCTAGGGTTATTATTTTCCATCTTCACAAAAAAACAAAATACTGAAATTCATATAAAAAGTGAAGTAACAAAACCAATTCAACCCAATTCAGAACTTCATTTGTGCCCCCCCCCCCTCCATTTTGTTTTCAATTTTTATTCATAAAGGCATTTTCCTGGCTGTCTTTGGTGTAAAAGCATCTTGTTCACCAGTGGTGGAAGATAAGTTATTCCTTTATTAGTCCCACAACAGGGAAATTTGCAGGAAGTATTCTGAGCCATTTCTTAAGTAACTACAGTACTGAATAAATATACTCCTTCACAAGTAAACGCCCTGCAATGGATTGAAGTCAAGTGAAAGTGCAAGAAAAGCATCAGAAGTATGTTGATACTCAAAGTATCAGAAGTAAAAGCACTCATTATGCAGAAAAATGGCTTGACTGATGGTGCTGCATTATCAACATATACATAGAGATTACATTACAGGATTATTACTGAAGCATTAATGTGAAAGTAGCCTTGTACTGTTGTAGCTGGTGGAGGAGCTCATTTTAATGAATTTATATACTTTTAGGCAGCTTTCTGTTGGAGTCTGAAAAACCTTAAAACAAGTAAAATGTCAACCTGCTTTTACTGAAAATCAGCTTGTTTTAAAAAACGTGGTAGAGATAATTCCATGTAGCTTGAAACAAGAAAGAATGAGGCAGATTGCTGCATCAGCATTCTGAAATATGAGACTTAATATTACAAACAAGGTGATTCGCTTTGGTGAATATTCTTGCAGAGCTCCGCTGGCATATGGGAATAAGGACTTAATCGCAGACTAAAATAACCAAAAAACATCATATTTTATTAACTGATGGTCTGTTTTGTATGAAAATCTTCATCTGCTAAGTAACTAGTAACTACAGTTGTCAAACAAATGAAGTGGAACAAAGAGTACAATATTTGTTTTTGAAATTTAGTGAAATAGAAGTGTGAAGTAGCATAAAACAGAGGTATAAACATCTCAAATATGTACTTGTGTACAGTACAGTAATCAAATAAGAGTACTTTGTTGCTTCCCACAACCAGCGTCTTCTTGCAGCAGGAAAAACAACTTAGATAATATGTGGGAACATACACTAGAATTTGGGTGAAAATCTGTTTAAAATGACTTGCTCCTTTTTTAAAAAAAAATCTGGACTTTTTCAAGTGCGAATGTGAAAAAAAATCCTTAATTAATTAACAACTGGAAAAATCAGTAAAAATGCATGCTGTGAACATAACTTGTGTAATGCGTATCACAGTCACTCATTCAAGTACAGTGATATGAAAATGGACAGTGTGAAAACTTAAAAAAGTTGTAAAAAAAAGTCAAAAGAACAGAGTGAACAGTGTTTAAAATTGATCAAGTCAGTTAAACCTTTACACAAAACTTCACACATGCAGATTCATCTGACAACTTGGTGTTCTTAATGGAGAAGGCAGCATTCTTTTTTTTTTTTTTTTTTCTGTCCTAACCGTGGCCGCATGTGTTAAAATGATTGACTAGTGTAGTGCAGAGGGTGCAGGCAGTCTAGCATGCCAATAACATGATCTAAAGCTCTGCTCCTTGGTGTAAATACAAGTTTAACAGACAACGTAACACTCCCTCTCTATACAGACTTAAGTCAAGCTCAGCTGAACTATCCAAACTCAAAAAACTCGTTTTAACTGACTGTGGTGGGAAGATCAAAGATCACAGCCTGTTACTAATAGTTAATAAAAGATCCAACTGAATGACTAAGTGACAACTCAATAGGTGAGTGGACTGAATTATTAAACCATGAGTGAGTTAGTGTGGAGAGGAAAAAGAAGGCAGCCACACACACAGCAAGGCTTGGGTGAGCAACACTTACAAAGTACAGTTAACATGGGAAATGAACAGTCAGGTTTGTTTCCTTTAGGACTCTACAGCAGAGGGAATGAGAAAAAGACAAGAGAGATGACAAGTCACTGAGAAATAAAAAAGGTGCTGGTGGATGCTCTGCAACACAGCAAACACAAACTGCTGGAATGAATGGAGGAAGAGAAAAAAATGGACCATATAGAGATCAACGCTTTGTCATTTCTATATATCAGAATCATGATTCAAAATGTTTATCTTATTGAAGTAGCTGTGATATTATATTACATCTGTGGCAGATTCACTCAGCTGTAGTTTAATGTTGAAACAACAAAAGAGAAATATTGGCTACTGTCTAGTTGATATGGTATCTGTATGCTGATAACCACTGACGCTTCTCTAAAATGGTTATGTGGAAGAGAAACACCACTCTATAATTTTTGAGGTTTGAAAAAAAAAAAAAAAAAAAAAAAAAAAAAAAAGGAGTGTTCCATTTCTGTTTGCAGTTTGTAACCAGATCAACAGAGTTGTCTACATAAACAACATCAACTTCAGGTAACTTGGCAGTTGTCAAATGACAGGCAGCTGGCAGACAGAGTTATTGGAATCTCACAATTAAACTTAAGCGCAATTTATTGATTTGAGCATATAACCGTAAAAGCTTAAATCCGGACCTCCGGTGTGAGGCAAGTTTAATTAGAACTTCTGACTTTTCTCTGACTGTAAACAACACAAGCAACTATATAGCTGTAGTCCTGTAGTTTTGTTGTTTTATCTCTGTGCAGTTTAATTCATGGTCATTAATTGCAATTTAAATCACACTATTGGTCAGTGAAAAAAAAAAAAGAAGAAGATATTTTCCTCAAATCATTCAGCCAAGGACCAAATGCTGCAAGGTGGGAAAGCAGGTGATGTTTGTTAGATAGGATGGTTATGACTTTTAACTGTAGAGGGCAAACTTCAGCTCAGCCACATAACAGACTCACTTTGTACCTGGGCATGCACACTGTGAGCAGCATGATCCAGGTCCTGAGAGTTTGACCTGATGTCTTTGTGACTTTTTAAGCCATGCCTTAACTTTTCACTGTCTTTGACCTTTAACAGTTCTTTGTCATTTGATTTCCCCCCCAAGAACTTGCATCTAAGATCAGAGAAATCTGACTGAAAAATTTGCCTTCACTTGGATCACTATGACACATGAGTAGATTCCCTGTGGCTGTTACAGCCTTTTAGAGTTGTCGAACACTGTGCACGTTCTAACAACTTCAGCAGGAGTAGCCTAAAACAAAATTTATCTTCAGCAAACTAGAGGTAAAGGACACAAAGGAAACTTGAACTACACAGCAACAACAAAAAATAATATTGCAAATAATTAATAAATAATATAATTAATTAATAATTAATTAATTATTTGAGACTGTTAAACTCCACCAATTGTACTGGAATATGGCTTATGTTTACTTGAAAAAATGTATGCACAGTATTATTTGCTAGCATTTAGCGTGCCTTGCACTGCCAATGACAGGAACAACAGAACATCAGTCAAGCTGCTCACAGTATTGAGGCACATTTTGAATCCAGTGTATAAAGGTTTTAGGTAGGTAGCAGGACATGAATGGGTTAGTTCATCAGCGTATCAGCATCTAGTCCTGGAAAGAGGTTCTGCAGAGACAAACAGGTAGATGCAGTACATTCTGAATACAATGTCCTAGATTAGAACTATGAATGGGGGCACCATGGTATCTTACCCTCTCCCTGCATATCTGAAGTCCATAGTGTCAGGTTGTCACGTAACAACTGCATGATAAGTGTGGAGTCCTTGTAGCTGTCTTCACTCAGTGTGTCCAGTTCTGTGATGGCGTCATCAAACGCAGCCTTTGCCAACCTGAGCAAACACACTTCTGTTGAAATCACTGAATATTTAGAGATTTACGTTTGCGTTTTAACTTTATCAGAAAGTGTATTCACACTCAAGATTTCACTGAATATTTTTCAAGCAGCAACCTGTCACAATAAAATAAGGTACAAAGACATATTCTACATTATCATCTGTGTCAGTGATTGTGTTTATGTAACTCAATGCTTGTTTGCTTGCAAAAAGGCTTCTGTTACATGTTTCTTTATTTATATGTGAGCATCAAAGCTACATAAGAATGGCTCCAAAACAACGTTAATGTGATCAAGTCAAGTCTAGCACTGAAACCAATCCAGAATAGATGGGACTTGAAAACTGCTGTTCGATCACTATTACCATGCAACCTGTTGGAGCATGTTTTAAAGATGAATGGGGAGAAACTGCAGTGTACAAAGGTGAAACTATTAAATATTAATCATTTTGTGTTAGATTTATCTGTACAGGGTTATTCAAAAAAAAATTTTTTAACTTTTATTCCATGATATTGTACTTTGTTTCTGGCTGGCTACCTGAGGCTGGGGCTGGGTGCACTCTGAAATCATGACGGGAAAAGAAAGTCGTTTATGGGCCGCGTTTAGCCTTACAGATTAAATTGAGAGTTTAAAGTTTCAGCCTTGTCAGTAAGAACAATGGCCATGGTGGGGCAAAAGTCTAGTTAGAGTATGCATGGCAACTGGGGAGGATTAGTGAAGGTAGATTAAAACAAGAGATGGTACCTTTATTGTCAGGGCTCCTGAACTTTGGATCCATAAAAAAACCCCTCTGTATGTGAATAAAAGATTACACTCTACTTTACCGTTGATGATTAAAGAGAAACGCTAGAGAAAGTGCATTTCAGGAACACTAACCTGCAAGCGCGGTCAGGTGAGTTGAGGATCTCGTAGTAGAAGACGGAGAAGTTCAGGGCAAGGCCAAGGCGGATGGGGTGTGTGGGAGGCAGCTCCAACGTGGCTAAGTCGGTAGCAGTTTTGTAGGCCACCAGGCTGTTCTCTGCTGCCTCCTTTCTGTTGTTGCCAGTGGCAAACTCTGCCAGATACCTGTGGTAGTCACCCTTCCTGGAAATGGGGAACACAAAAGTGGCCACAAAATTAACTTTCAAAACTATTGTGTTTGTTTGGATGAAAGTCTTGTTAAGACTTAAATTAAATTAAATTTAAATTAATTTAAATTAAATTTAAATTAAATCAAATTAAATGTTGTGCCAGAATGGTCTTGATGGAGCTAGCTGTGCAATGTATTACAACAGCCTTCACTTTATTCCTGAAAAGTGTCTTATTTGTCAACTTCCCTGATATTTCCATGTTTCCTTGGATGCTTTGTCAAATTCCCTGACCTTTATACTCTAGAACTTGCCTCTTAATGTTCCATATTAAACCATATGCTTAAGTCAAGTAACACAAAAGCTTAATTATTCTGTGCAAGAACTGAAGAGGGTTCATTTATTGATCTATCAATTTACATTCAGACCACAAAGCTCTTACATTTTGTTATAGAAGACCTTAGACTCTCCCATGACAGCGGAGGGGAGTAGGTGCCTTTCCAGTGCGTCCAGAATGTCACCACAGATTGACTTCAGCTCGTTCTCAACCTGCCTCCAAACAAAATAAAGATGATTATTCAATTAGCAAAAACATTTCAATCATTTTCCACTGAAGCCGTCAGTTTTTCCTGATGAAAACAAACATCAGCCTTGACTTCCAGTTGTTAATTCAACATGGATAACGAATTACAGGCATTGCTGTCCTTGTTGTCTATGCTAGCAGCTATTGTGCAGTTCCATTTTGCATTTTCTTCTTCAGAGTGCTCCACCTTATCCTGTGATGCTGTATCTCATGAAGGAATACCCCAATGGCAGAGGCACCCCACAGGAGCAGTATTATGGGCTATATGTGTGGATATATGATGGATTTGTTTTGATGCATCAATGTTTTTGCTGGTATATGATAGCTTTGGTTAGCCTGCTGTTAGTGTGTTCAGTCATTTTGCATGGAATTTAGCATTAGCCTTACAAGTTAAATTACTATCTTTATGTTAGTGCAGCTAGATATAGAGGTATTGTAAATTTGTACATAGATAGCATAGTCAAAAATCTACTTCCTGTTTACACTCCAACATGTGCATGCCCAATGTACGTAAACGATCTTGTACAGTGTCCGAAAATGAACTTTTGACTCACCGGCCATGGAGACCAGTAGACGAAAAAAAATCCAGTGACCAAGCATATATTTTTTTACCTGCCAAAATAATAAATTGGGGGTTGGGGATCTGTATCGATGACAGATTAACTACGTTCAATTTCACCACTAGTGTATATGTATGTCAATCTCTGACACAGTCAGCAGAGGACAGAAGCAGCGTGCCTGTAAATGACACCAAAATGCGGCAGAGACTCTCAACATAGTTTTTTATTACATGACTATTTTGGTACAAACATTTACCCACCAGTGTGGCAGTTAGCCTTTTGACATTTACTCACCAAATAAAAAATCTACCTGCATTTTGCGCTTGGCGGGTGTTAATTACAGACCGTTGTCGTGTGATATGCGTTTTCATGTGTTAGTATGGATGGAGATTATCTCTGAGATGGTGCTGAAATCTTCGTGTGGATGGAAATTGCTTTCATTTCTAAAATACGGTTTTAAAATGAGAATGTATTAGTGTGGACGTAGCCATGGAAGAAAAGTGTCCCCCAAGGGACTTTCGAAAACGACTAATGAAATGAAGGTGCGACAGCAGGATTACCCATCTCTGAATCCCATTAGGTCAATGACTGCAGTCCAACTGCCTCTCCCATCTCTCTGACACACTCTGGCCTCTCCCAGATTAATAACCGGCTCTTATTTCCCTTCATAAAAGCAAGACAGAGTGGAGGCTTTGCCAACTATGACTAAGATGCAGTCTGTTCAGTGGCTGCTCATAGTGTGTATTTTTAATATGAGCTAGAGGTCTCACATTAGCACAGCAAAACTGAGATGCTTTTGAAATAAGTAACATATTTGGGACAATGGGCCATGGTTAATCCAAACAAGTGTGCCTGACAGACACTATACAAATACAAATGCTTGTTCATGGGGAGTGACATCCTGAGCCTTTACTGAGTGCTTTACCGTTTGTCTGTATTCCCGGATCATCTTCAGTTTCTCTTCTCCACCCTTGTTCTCTTCTCTCTGTTCGATACTGCTGATTATCCTCCAGGAGGCTCTCCGAGCTCCAATCACATTTTTGTAGGCCACTGATAGTAGGTTCCTCTCCTCCACTGTGAGCTCTACATCCATGCCTGCCACGTTCTTCATAGACACCACCATCTCTGTTGAGGAGAGACATGTAATGCTCCTTTAAGAACTCTAGCTTACTTAAATAATGCTTTTCACCAACCTTGTATCCAGTGAGCACACTGAACAAGTAGCTGTCAATCTTCCCAGCATGTTGTCTGATAAAATGCTGGTTTGAATGTAAAGGTGCGATAGATCTGACTTTTTCAAACCACAGCATCAATTTCATTATTATGCTATGACAGAACACCTCCAAGGGGAAAAAAAGAGATTCAGCTGTATTCAGGGAAGCATCAACGCACTCTGCTAGTAATCTCCACATGCTATGATGCTAATATATATATTATTTTATTTTTTTAATTAACATTTCAACTTGGGCATTTCGTGTGCATTTCAAGTCTGACAGCAACATAAATGTGCTTCACAAATCCATGACTTTCTGTTTGGGCAAAAACTTGCAAGACAGGTTTAACTGTGACATGACAGAGGGTCTTAAGAGTGCACGTTGATGCGGCTTTCTGACCAGCACCGACCTCCACCTATCCACTGGTTCCAATGGAGACACGCAAACACAGGCCTTTTGCCAAGGGAGGGCTTTGGGGTGTAATGCCCACCACCCATGGCATGCCTTTAGCGCACTCCTCCCAAAATAATTATCAAGTAAAAATGAAATGAGAAAAAGAGACTGATTAATAACTGCTGCATCCACAGCAATGCTTGAAAATGTGTTGTGTTTTGAGGAAAGTTTTCACTGACCACTGCTGATTGATTTACATAAGGTGCAGTTGGTCCTGAGAAGATTCCACAGATATATTGCCCACAGACACAGCTGCAAGGAGAGGTGCAGCAACCCAACACCCCTAGGTGGGGTGACGTATATTATATGCAATGTTTTTTTTTCTGATCACATTACTCACCTCTCCCAGTCCCTGTCATCCATGATATCTTTTAATTTAATTATTGCAAACTTTCCACGTGGTTTCCTGTAATAGTTTGTATAGTGTCCTGTAGTAATTTGCATGCAGGCCTATTGATCCCTTGTGATAAGACAGTTTGGACTGGCTTCAGACCACCTCTTAGCATGAACAAATAGTTTAAATGCAGCCTTTAAGCATCAGCAGTACTTAAAAATTAAAATGCGGTTTTGTCAAGAGTGACGACTCTGTGCTGTCAGTGTAGTTACACTATTGACTAAAGTGGTCTACATTTCTTAACTATGCTGTTTTCATACTATCATATTGTTTTGCTGACTAAACCTGAAATATTGCAGTGCTATGTTGCATAAATTAAGAAAATCACATGGCATCGACTGTGAATGTTGCATTGAGATCATGATGCAACAGTCTCTCAAAATTAACTTCATCAATTGATCCTATATAAAATTAATATAGGAAATAAAATGCAAACTTTGTGTGTTAAATGGTAAAACGTGCAGGCTGGATTCTTTTGGAGTCTGAGACAGTGGCTCATTAGGGAGTATATAACTTTTCCTACGCTAATTTATAAAGTCCTTTCGAAATTGATCGTTCAACAACACGTTAACATCTGGTAACCTACTGCCTACTGCAGAAAAACTATATGATTTCGCCTACATTTAAGCAAGATAAAGCGTTTAGCCAGTAAAGTATAAATGACTCTGTAAATACACTCGGTCCAAATTCCATGAATGAGTCATGCCACATTCACTTTACGTTACTGGGCAACGTATGACCGGTGGCAAAGGCAGGCGTCTAAAAACAGCCTCCAAGTTACACGGCCTGTAATGGTATGAGAGTCTGACAGGAGTGGACCACAGAGAGGAAGAGAGAGTCATCCTCGCCAATCGATCCGTGCAGCCTTGCTTGCAGGGGAACACCCCACCAAGCAAACAGCCACCCTCCCACTCCCATTCGCTGCTAAGTTGCTAACCTTGCAATTCACCTAGCGCCTCGCTAATGTTAAAACTGGATAGCATCGTTTACAGAATCACGCACAAAACTTGGCACGTTATTGTGGTTACAAAGACAGTAACGTGACACTGGTTTTGCTGGTGCGACTAACCGAGCCAGTAGCTCAAGTGTTAAGCTATAGAGCTAGCATGGTGCAGGGGAGGCAACTCCTGACAGCTCACGCTCCAGTAATCCGCCATTTTGTTGTAGCCCCCTTCGCTAACGTTAGCCACTGTCAGTCACATCATCACAATTTTCATATAACAAAGACATTTCCCGGCATTGGCTCTTCTTCAAATGTTGCATTGGTTTCTTCCAACAAGGAGCCATCTACCATGGCAATGAATAGTTGGCTGAAAGCCGGCGGTCGTAGCCAAGTTGGCTCTCTTGTTAGCCACGGCTAACACAGAGCTACATGCTAGCTGAGCACCGCTCCGTTAACGTTAGCTAGCTGGCAGAAAAAAATCCCTGCGGCGAACATGTCCCGCTCCAAACGAGCCCTCAAAGTCTGGCTTACCGTCATATCGTTCTGCCTGCTCGGCAAGTTTGGCCTGATAAACTAGGTCCTCTCGCTCTCCCATCGTGTATCGAGACGCAGGTGCAGCAGCGAAGTGTTCAAAGTGACGGTTCCTCAGTGAAAGACACGGCGGTGTGTCAGGTCTGTCGGCGGTTCCTAGAAATCAACTGGGTCGATGAGTGGTGTTCCGCCCCACCGGCAGCGCTGTGCTGGGATGGAGTAAAGATGGCGGCCAGCCTCATCCGCGCACTGCACATACGCACATGAATCACCAGCTCTGAAACGTCCCCCTGCACTTTTTATTCATGTGAAGAGAACAGCGAGGAGGACCTCTGGCAGCTCGTTTAGAGCAAATACCACTAAATACACTCGGGGTTTGTAAATTATCTGTGGAGGCATTATGTTATAAATCTGATTCTGATTTTAGAAATAACTGAATAATTGTCTGTAAAACGCAACATAAATCTGTCAGGTTGTGCCCAAAGTACAAGGCATGGTGCTCAAAGTACTGCAAATAACAGTAAAAAAAAAAGTACTGCAAATAAGAGTAAAAAAGTACTGCAAATAACAGTTAAAAAAGGTACTGCAAATAATAGTAAAAAAAAGTAATGAAAGTAAGAGCAAAAAAGTACTAGTCTACTAGCACAATGCTGCTGAGGTTTTTCAACTGTTCTTCACTGACAAATACAATACTCTCAAATTTAGAGCTCCTAAACAACATTCCCCTCATTACTTTCTCAAAAATATACAGTATATCAATAGAATACCTTACATTTACTTTAAGTGTCCTTTAATTGATAAAAAAAAAAATTGTCAATTACTAGTAAAAGAACAGTAAAGCAAAAGCCAAGAAGAATGAAAAAATAAATATGTTGAACAGGTTTTTACTGCCAATTAGTTGCCTATTACCATTAAATTAGAAGACAAAGTAAGTGTTTTCAGCAGTTTCTGTATAATTTTCCTGTGTAATATTAAAATAATTTGAATTCCTGTAGTAATGTCCTTTAGCTGTACGTGAGTCAGTTTCATGCTTGTCAGTATGTGTAGCTACGCTGTTAGACACATATTCTGAAGTATCTTTGCACTATCAATAGTAAAAAACGAGGCAGACCACTAGAACATATTTCACAGCACTTTTCTTGCTAGCTATACTGTAAGTTCCATCTAGGAATTAGCTTTATGATGTACATACTGTTAAAACTTGTTTGGATACATTCCTACTGTATACTGACACTACATACTGAACTTCATACAGTGTTATTAAAAATACCTCATGGTAGTTTGAATGGCATTTATTTCTGTAGTCAGGCAACTGCCATGAGCAACCTGAAGGAAAAATGGGATTTGTCATTAATCGTACATTTCGAACAGCAAGCACGAATATATGTTAGACTTCTTTACAGTATTTTTGAAGTGATTGTGGTTATGAAATGCTGAGCAAAGTATTCCTGAGTCAGCAGCACATAAGATGCTCAGTTTTTGCAAAGAAAAAGTTAATACACTAAACAAATAATTTGTCATGGGTTTGACTTTATTTACTAGTATATTAACACATTACATGCTACAGAAAATAAAAAGGTAATTTCAATTGTCTTGAAAGAATATAGTGTTATAATAAAATGGCACATTTTGATATTAACACAATTTCCACTGGCATTTTGCCACCCCTTCCTTTTTATGAAAGGAAATGAATGACTTCATGCAGGGCTACTAAAAAATACTTCTTGGTGGTTTCATTGGCAACACAATTTATAAGATAATGATTTAAGTAGCTAAGCACCTGCCATGTGCAGTGTGAATGACAAAGAAGCTTGATTTGATCATAACTACACTGATGAAAATGGACCATGTCAAAAGCTGGCAGTAAACACAAATGTTACTTTCCTAGACCAGATTTTTCCAAGAAGTGAACCAAATACTTTTAAATAGTAAATATGTCAACATGGGTTTGGAAGATAGCCAACTTGAAAATAAAATGTGAAAGCAGGACAGAGCTTGTCAGGGAAAGCTATAAGGTCATGAAAATAATGTGTGGGAGCAATCAAGGATAATTGAAAACTCTAAAAAGGAGCTCATATGTCAATGCAAACTCAGTGTAAAAGCAGTAAGTGCATTCTGTTAAAAATCAAATGTCATCTCCTTTAATCTCATAAGCACTGGCCAAATATGCTTTCCAGAAGGACCCCATCTCTCTGAATGCTGTTATAGTGCCACCTAAAGGTGACATGGTGTGCTGGCCAGAAATCCTGTACCATGATATCCGAGAGGAAGCCCTTGCTTGGAAGAGACAGCGAGCTCTCACAGCACTAATTCAAAGTGGCCCAGGTTCACTTTGGCAAAGGGCTAAGCTGCACACCCAGCCTGCTTCTATCCAAACCAGTCTGCATTATGATACAAGAGGGTGATGATTGTCAGGTGTCAACAAATACATTGATTCAATCTCAACAGAAAACAACCTCTTGGCGGGAGGGAAGAAGAAAATCTGGACTACAACATAATATGCTGTTCTATTTGCCTGATCTCTGGGCAATACGGACATGGCAGAAGGTAGAGATAAAACCGTAACATAAAAAGTCCACAATGACTTGTGCATCTTAAATGGACAAGGCTTTAAATATAAGAGTGGCAGAGGATTAAGTGAAGAAGCACAAAGGAAAACGCAGGCTGATAAGCCAGAGGATTAAAAGAACAAAATGGTGCAAGGTGGCAACAAGATTATTAAAAGGTTAAAAACAAAGGGCATGTACCAAATAATACCACTTTCTCTCTTCTTGGACACATTTGACAAAGATGTGAACACAGTCTGTTTGCTAAGGTATATTGAGTGAGCTGAATGCAGAGCACTAATATGAGAAGACGGTACTAACTAACATGGTGGACAGCCTACATTCACTCTGTTCGACTTCGTTCATGTACATCATACGCAGAATGACAACACATGTGGCCTTGTGAGGGCTGGGGGGCAAACAGATGTGACCCCCTCGAGTCAGTTTATCCATTTTGCACCAGTGACCCATCACTCCCTCCCAACATGCAGCAGTAAAAAGTGTACATCGAAACTGTTTCCTCCCGGACAAAATCAGCTATGAAGAAAACTACGATAACAAAAAAACAATATTTTAGCATGTAATGATAATCACATAGTACATCATTTCATAACAATATGTTCTTTTTTTCTTACAAAAGACTACTTGGTGGTACTTGGTCATAGTAGATGGGTGGATGAGGCTGAGGTGAGCCAAGGTGGGAGGTGTGGAGAGGTTGAATGTAGTGTTGCCTTCATCTCCCCTCGACATTAGCCTTGAAGATTCTCAGGTTCACTGCTGGGGCCTGCTCTACGGCTATAACTACATGAAGTCGCTCCTAGCTGCTGGTCTCGACTCAGTTTTGTTTTCTCCATTTGATATTTGGTGTGGGGGTGGTGATTGGGGGGGGGACTGTACACCTCCAGTTGACTTAGCACTTTCATTTCTTTCAGTGCTAAAATGCTGCAGCTGATTTTGAGCCTCACTGCTCTCCCCTCTCACAGTCTTGGGTTACTCTAAAATAATGCTGCATTCATGTCCAATAAGAACAGTGGTACATGCATAATTTGAAAACACATTTAAACCTCAACCGAGGTAGGTAGCAAACACTGCCAGAGAATATTGTTTGGCCCAGGTTTGGAGATGTAAAAGTTTGGTGTTATAAACTCCTACAAATCCCTGCAACAATATTTTAGAGTCAAATATTAGTCAGGACTCCTATGTCTTTATTTTCCTGAATAAAGCTATCACCACTAAGATACCAGTTTGGACAAATGAAGGGCAAATGTAGAAAAAATAAGACAGCCATGTATTATCTGTGTGGCTGATATTGCAACTTTGATTTTCCAAATCCCTCACTGCATGCATGCACTGGAAGTGTGAATCAAACTGATCAGGATTCAAAGAATAGTTGGGAAATGTGCTTAATTGCTTACTTACCAATGACGATTCTCAGGTTTAGACACTAAATGTGAAACTACCGCCAGCAGGCAATAGCCTAGCTTAGAATAAAGCCGCCTGGAAATAGTGGGAACAGCTAGCCAGGCTCTGTCCAAATGTAACTTTATCTGCCCAACAGTAGAGAGTTACAGCAATCATAAAGACAACAATTCAACTATTTCCAGTATGAAGGGATATGTGCTGGACTATTTCTTGGCTGGATGCAGTGACTTTCTGAAGGCTCTTCTGGTTGCCTTGCAACTAGTCCTGGCTATGAAAAAGTCTAGCACATAATCCCATAAACTCACAAGATATAATTTAATTAGTGAGCTTTAAAGGGGCTGGAAGTTGGACTTTGTTACTTTCACACAGAGTCAGGCTAGTTGTTTCCCCCTGCTTCCAGTCTTTATGCTAAGCTAAGCCAAACAGTTGTTGGTAGTAGCTTCATATTTACAGTACAGACATGAGAGGTATCATTCCCTTTCATCTAACTATTGGCAAGAAAATAAATAAGCATATTGTCAAAAATGTCAAACTGCTCCTTTAAACAAAGTTTGTACAAAATTCAAGAAGTGGCACCGTAACAGCTTTAAACAAGACACATGAAAACTGTGTCGTTACTCTTTCACTTGTTACTGTATTCCCATCTGACATGAATGCAGCATAAGTGATCCTACAGCGCTGTAACCATGGTGACGGATGAGGGTGAGGATGAAAAATGACACAGTGCTGAGCAGTTATCTACTGGCTCCAACACAGGAAGAGGAAGTGGTTGAATTCTGCGGCGAGGAGTCTCCTGAGGAGTGAGTGCTGATAACGCGTCCATGGCAGGGAAGTGACGAGGGGAGGATCTAAAGGGTGTTGCCACTTCCATGGAGCAGGAGATTCAGTTTACAGCTCCACTGTCGAGTATATGACCCTTATACTTCAGTCAGTCAGAATGGGTGGTGGAGAAAGGCGGGCATGATTATTCAGAGGGATAGAAATGAAGGGTGTGTGCGTTACAAGGGTCCATCGAGGGCCTGTTTGTTCTGTTCTCAGTGATTCTCTGAAACTGTACTTGGTGCAGGTAAACGCTGGAGCAGACGTGAGGGAGGGGGAGCGGGTGAGTGTGTGGAACGGGAAGGAAGGGAGTGGAGGAAGGGTCTAATACTAGTGTCCAGGTTGCGGCCCGGCTGTCCGCTCTCAGCTGAGCTCGTCCTCGGCGTTGTGCTGGTCCAGCAGTTTGACGTGTGTGAAGGGAAAGTGGCCACGTTTGCCTTTACATTCACCCTCCCACTGGCCGTTCACGTTTATTTTGGTCACCTTCACCATATCGCCCACCTGGGGAGGGAGGGGAGAGAAAAGGCGCAAGAGAGTTTAGCACCAAGCAGTCAGTGTGTGACATACAAAATGGAAACAAGATTTATGGGTGGGTGAATAATAAAAACAGATAATCCTCCATTCTCTAAAATTCACTAAAACAAATACAACAACAACAATATTTCAGCTAATTTATTCAATGTTTCAGTCCTTTATCAAGCAAAAATGTCAAAATATTCACCAGATCCATTTCCCCAGATCTTAGTATTTAGGGCTCTTGTCTGTTTTATATCACTGTAAACTGAATATCTGTTGGGTTAAGGACTGCTGTTGAGAAGATGGGACCTTGGGTTCTGGGAAAAATTATACAGTATGTTTCACTATTTTCTGACAATTCAAAGATTAAATGACTAACAATTAAAAAGTATATATAATGATGAATGCACATATATAAATGATATAAGTGGGATCCAAAAGTCTGAGCCTCTGATGAGTAAATCAAATCCAAGTCAGTGTCATCTGAACTCATACTTCAATGGAAGGAATACAACTCAAGGAAATCTAACCTTTTGTACAAAGGAGTTAAATTAGTCAATGCTACAAAATTGCTTAAATTTGATTGCTGACATAGAAATAATCCTCAAATAATCCTCAATATTTCATCTTTATTTTATTTCATATGTCATAACTTCTTCAAACCTTCAATCCTCAAACTCTTTTTCTTTTTTCACTTTTTTACTATTTCCACATTTATGTGAAAATATTATAAAGATTTTCAATGTGGTTTTGGACATTGTACATATGTGATTACATTCGACCTGGACAGGGAGAGGAGTGGCTGTCCCTGTGTCACTGAACTTGAGCAAACAAGGACTAACAGACAGTTCCAAAGTTCAAGTCAATGTGGGTGATGGCTGAATAGTCAGGGGTTAAAGCTGTGTGGGCTCACATTATCAGTGTGATAACCTGTTACGACAATCTTCTTTGTGTTAAATGTGTAACTGGCAGCATTTGCATGGCTACAGATGTCTCAATCTATTTTGTTCTGTCTGACACAAGAGCTTTAATAATGAATATTCTTTTCTCCAATCTAATGCAGTTGCACAGTGCACACTAATAAAATTAGTAATTTAGGTATGTTTCACACAGCTAAACGAATTGGCCTTTTCCTTCAAAGGTTTCTGAAAGGCTAGTATAGCCTGATAAATAGTTTTGCATTATATTTAGGGCTGCAACTAACAATTATTTTCATTGCTGACAACTCTGCAGAGACTTTTCAAATAATCATTTGCTCTATAAAATGCCAGAAAATAGTGAAAAAGGCCAAAGGTGACATCTTCAAATTGTTGTTTTGTTCCACCACTGGATTATATTTGTAATCAAAGAACAGGAATGTTTTGAGAACAACTGGAAATTTTTGTACAGGATGAACATGTTTGGGTCAACAGTAGACTGAAAAATGAAAAGAAAAAAGAATTCCATACTTTCTATTTCAAATTTCAAATTCAACCTCTTTAAGTCATGGGTTAAGATGAAAGACTATTTGCTAGATAAGATTCTTAAAAGTCGATTGTAATATTGTATGTTGTGCATTTACATTTCTCTTAGAAATGTCAGCATACACTTGGAGTAGTTATGGTTTTCCAAAAAGATGATCCAAAAAGTGTTGTCTGTATACTTATTATTTATGATGATCCACAAGTCACAAGACTGATCAATGGACAGTATATAAGGGAACTGGAAGACAGCCTGAAGCTTTTGGTGAGATGAATAAAACATGATCTGTGAGTTTTTGTGCAAAGTTTGTTTCAATCTTGATGTCCGACCATCAGTCTAAAACCCATATATATTCACTATATAGTCTGCTATCACATAAGACAAAAAGAGGAATAAATTTCTACATTTGAGAACCTGAAAGCAGGGATTGTTTAGCATCTTTGCTTGATAAATGACTTGGAAAAATACAACAGCCTAGACTCAAAGCGACTCTGCTTACATGTCTTGCTGCATCATTAATTGAAAATGCTGGCTGTTGTTTCTTTGTGCATTTTAACTGCTGTGTTAGGAAACAGGTCCAGTGTTTTAATGGAGGAAAACTAGGTGTTATTCCTAAAAGGTCTACTTGCAGTACAATGACCTAAGAAACAGTACTGGATCATGTTTTACACTGCAGGTACCAATGCATTAAAATTGATGCCTTGATTGTTCCCCATGTCAGTCCTGAGGATCGGCTCAGGACATCCAAAGGTTTTACACGTTGGATTCTTTAAATAGAGGTACTGAACTGTCTGCATAGTGAAAAACATGCTGACCTTATCATTATGTAACAAGCCACAACCATTTGACACATACTGCTCACAGCCGTTTGTTAATGCAGTACATCACGAAATAATCGTGCTCTTTTGGCTCCTCATATACAGTATACAGGAGGAGACAAAACACCACAAACACCAGTATGAGGCAATATACAGCACCGCCACAAGCTTTGGTCTCAAAACCACCACACAATTGAAATAACATTGCTTTGACGTTAACGTTTCTATAAACACTGAACATTATAAGCCTCACAGAGGTAGTTTGCTATGCTAAAACAGAAACAATCAATCAATCGATCGTAATCCATAACTAATTTCAAGCAAAAATGCCAAACATCACCTAGAGCCAGCTTCTCAAATGTGAGGATTTGCTGCTTTGTTCCAGGGACACTAAAGTTCATTGATCATGATAGAAAATATGAAATAAAATATAGAAGATATGTTTATCAACTATATGCATGGACTCTGATCTTCACAAAGACTGGAATTAGAGTTTAAGTGTAAGTCCAAGTCTACAATAATCTGTAATCACTGCCACAACTTCATGATACAGAAATATTTTCTGTGTTTAAAAATTTAGAAAACAGGTAACAGCAATAATGCATATAAACACATGAAGCAGGAATTCAATGTTACAGACCTGGGAGTGTTATTAAGACACAGCTTATATATACAGTATATACAATTATAATTATTATTATATTAATAATGATTCTAAGTTAGTGTAATTGACTGAAGATAAAGAGTGATCTTCACCAATGGTGGGTTTTCTGAAGACGAGACAAGGAAATGTGAGCTAATGATTAACTTTCCAGTGCCGCCTTGCTGAGTCACTTCTGGCCAACAAGAGTGGAGCAAACATGCAGCCTCACATAGCTCAAAGCCAGAAAAGTCTACCACAGGTGTGAGTGGTAGAAACTAACTCATACAAAGGAGCTACCTGTCCCGCGTAACTGAGCAAACCAAAGTTTTTGAGCTGACAGATGAGCTGGAGAAAGACAAAGCAACCAGCAGCAGCAGACTTGCAGTTTGATTCCAATGAAGGGTACAGATTTGAGGAGTCAAAGGATGGATCTTGTATTGGTATCTTTTAGCCTCAGCAGAGCAGGAGAGAGTTGAGCATACTCTGACTAGCCTGCCTCCTAGTCTCACTCCTGGCTCAGCTTGGCTCCTGGCTTCACAGAGACCAGAGGAAACGGTCCTGTTCCCAAACACAAACTATTTCCTTCCCCCAACGACCTACTCTGTGGGAGCCCCGCTCTCGCTTCCGGACAGTTTAACAGCCCAGCCACCATGAGCAGGGAGCAGAGCTTAGAGGCAGTTTTTAAACTGGGACACCCTATGATGTTAAACTCTGGCGAGGAGACTCAGTGCCCCTTACTCAAATACAAGTCTAGCCCAGAAAGATGAAGCTAGCGAGTTAAAATACCTCATGGGCAGACTTTATTCAGATTGATGTGTACTGTCAGTGATCTCTGCAAAAAAGATATTAAATAACTAGATTATCTGGAAAACTACACAGAGAGCTGGCAGAGCATGTTCTGACCTTGATTCCTCTTCACTCTGCTCAACAAACACCAAGAAAGACAGAATTAAAAGTACAATGGCAAAGAAAGCATAAGAATGTGATTTCAGTCTTGATAAGTTGAAAGGGCTGGTCTTACATCTTTCTTCACTAACGGTCTCCTCTCCTCCACCACATGTTAAGAAGATGCATGGCATTAAGACAAAAATACCACACAGGCATCCATATTTACCTCTAAGGCCAGGGCAGTCTTGTCGTAGGCATTGGGCACCCTCTTCTGTATGGCCCTGGCATAGACAGGTCCATTTTGGAGATTTGGGAGGGGGGTGGGCTGGGCGTACTGGCTGGGGTCTCCCAGCAGTGGAGCGCCAGATGGGGCTGCAGAGCCGTCAGAGTTCCCTAGCATCCCCATTCCTCCCGGGGGCCCCCCTGGTATGCCGGGCCCTGCCACCGAGCTTGGAGATGCCGGTCGGTACTTCTCCACATAAGGCACAGGGATCATCCCTGCCCGGCCTTCAGAGTTCTGGGCATTCCACCACTGCTCCTCTGGCTTCTCGAGAACTCGAAGAATATCGCCCTTCCTAAATGGGAGATCCTCCTCATCATTGCCAGGAAAATCAAAAAGTGCTCGGACATACTCGTCTTCGAGGCGTGGTGGGGGGCCTCCACCGGGGCCGACGCTGATGAAGGAAGTGTGTTTGGACTTGTTGATGGGTTCTATTAAAGTGGTGGTGTCCAAGTAGTGGATTTTGTAGAATTCTAGCAAAGCAGGGAGAGCTTCGAACTCCTGGTCACCGATGCGGAACCTCGGATGGGCCAAACCTGGTGAACAAGAGGGAGGATGGAAGAGGAGTCAGAAAGACAAAATTATATCGTTCCTTCTTCAAAACACAACCTGCTCTAGCATGTTCAAATCTGGCATATCTAAAACCTGGCTATTTCTGTAACCAAGCATGATGGTGGTGATTTCCAGAATGACCAGGGAGGATTTTTGTTTCCCTATTTTACATTTCTTTCCCCTTTCAATGAAAAGTCTGTGCAGTTTTGCAAAGGCATTAAGAAATACACCCAATACTCTCCTGCACCTCATACACAGGAAAAACCAAGCAGAGGCAGGGGGTCAAAGTCTGTTAAAACCTGGCAATGTGACAGACTTCTGAACATTTACAATTCCCTCACCATAAGTAAATTAGGCTCATTTGAATGGTGCACCAGGCCAGTGCCTTACATGAATAGTCTGCTATTTGAAAACTCACACCGCCCACCATGGTGTGCGTTAGTGACAGAAACGTGCTTCAGTCTCTAGGATTACCTGAAGCAATGTGTTGTATCATATCAAGTGAGTTGTCTGCTGTAAGGTCTGAAAGCACGATCAGGGGTGTGTGTGCCTTTTCACAACCCAACAATCAATGGGCACATGTGTCAGTGTGTGTGGCCTGTCGTATTCTCCATACAAGACAGTGAAAAAAGGCACTATTGCGCATCTCCTTTGGTGCAAGTCATGCAAGAATGGTCACATCAGCATCTCCATACGCCGAGCCCCCTCCGAACCCCCGTATGATCTTACCTGGACCGGATTGTCGGTTGTTGCTGATGCTGTTAATTATGTAATGCGAGACTTTGGAGTTCTCTGATACCGAGAGCACGTAGTCGCCGGGGCTGGTGATGGAGTCCCGGACCAGAAACACGCCGTGCCTCTGCCCCTGCAACAGAGACACAGCCTCCTGCCTGCTCAGGCGACCCCAGTACCAGCTGCCACGGTCCTCCGCGTCAAAATTTCCGGCCATGATAACCACTCCAAAGCCGAGGCTTCACCGGGCCTTCCCGTCTCTCCCTCCCGTTATCCACAAGCGAAGCCTTCAACTCATACAAAAACTTTAGCGCCTAGAGCACGTTTAGTAAACAGGCGACATCCGCAGCCAGCCGTTTGGACATCAATTCACCGACACAGAGCCACAGCCGGGGAGGAAAAAGCGCTCTGGTTCGGTTTGAGACCGGAATTAAGCCCTAACAGTCATATAATGCGTTTTAGCGACACAATTACGGCTACAATCCAGCGACCGATGACAACTAACTTCAAAAACTGAAATGGCGGATACGGGAAAACAAAAAAAGACCCCACTCACCGGATGTGACGTAATAATTATGTGCAGCAGACGCACCAGCGTCAAGCTCGTCAGAATAGTAGTATAGCATTTCCGTTTCACGCGATATCATATTATATTCCTCTTCATACAAGCTTATAATTTTTAATAAAGTAAACTCAATGTAATAATAACATTTAATAAACCCTCTATTATTAATCTGGTGTCATTTAGCATCTAATACCTAAGGATTTTTTTTTTTTCAAAAGTGACACATTTGTGCGCTTCTATTTTGGAGATGAAGTGAGCAAGCTGCTCTTCCTGTTCAGGTCTGTCTGACTTGACGGCCCCGTCCGTCATTTTGGTGGGTTGTTGTGAAACCTAAAGCTTTGCTTCATCTTTGCGCCAGATCTGCAGCAGTGCTGTAATCACACTCTGCACACACGCATTTCACGTTTTACCCCCACAAGCATTAAAAGCTCTCAGGAATATATCTAACACATTTAACCCGGCAAATAACGGCTTGGCTGCAATTTGTACGTTTGGCCACTAGATGTCAGTCAAATACTGTTAAAAATCCTTAATCATTTCAATCAACGTTGTCATACCAAACTATGGTGGGTTTTATAGCCACCATCAGAACATTTGTCCACAAAAAGTAATTGGAGGACTACCTCCTTTCTTAAAATAAAAAACACAAACTTTATCATAGTCTACAGATAGAAATCAGGGCACTATTTCACTGAACTAAAACATACTGAACCACATTTATGCCATAGTCACCATATGCCTCTCTTGGCATGACTTTACAATAAGGCACAATTTCTTTATAATAAGTTGTAACTCATAAATTTGTTAAGGGCTAATATGCTATTTAATTTACGTTATAAGGCATGAATAAAAGCAATCTTTGGCTGGCCAGTTTCTGGATGGTTTTTATCCTCCTGTATCACAGTTGCTCTTCTAATCATTGTGAACCGATCCAATGGACTGTTTGACCCCTGATTCTCTGGAAAAAAGCAGAACAGCATCTGCATCAATTTTTTTTATTGACAACTTATAAACAACATCTGCAGACTTGAATGATTGTGGAAAACCTTTACTGATGGTTTAGCATTTATATGTAGAGGCAATTTACTGATTTCTGTTGTTGCCTTATAAGGAAGTGAGAAACTAATATCAATGCTTAATAACATTAATAACTGCAGACTTGATAGTTTATAACTGTTGATTAATGGCTTACTAGCATTTATTTATTTGTAACAATTTATTTTTTACTAGTGTTTAAAACTGCAGACTGGATGTTTTTTAAAAATTATTATTAATGATTCATGGTAGGAAGTAGTACCCCTCATACTCATACATTATGGTGGTTCTCAGCAAGCCCAGACATGCATTAACCATATATCATATCCCTGTGTGGAGAAACGGAGTGCTTGAAGATTGGATGATCATGCAACAAGGGTTTGAAATGAATCATTGCTACACTGACAGTCAAGGTGAATTGACGAAAATCCTGTACTACTGAACCATTTAAAAGTAACACAGAGCAATTACATAATTAGTTATTAATTTATTAAGATCCTGTACTGCCTCGTATAGTAGAGGCACTTGAGTGGCAAAGCAATAAGCAGTATAAAAAGGTATGAAATACAAAATCAGATAATACAACACATGTTTCAAGAAATGAAGGATGCACGAACAAGTCAAGTTTAAATGACTTCATGTTTTAGAACAAGTAAAACACATGCTATTATTCAAGTCATCACAGCTACTATCCAGTTGAGTGAGTGGATGCTGATGGATGCACCTCCACAATGAGGTCTGTATAGTCTCTGCCGCTCTTTGGCCCCCACACTGGAAGCAACTGACGCCTACAATCCAAACTTTTGCTGTGAATAATAAGTTCTCGTAGAGTCATAGTGTTCACACACAAAAGTAAGAAAAGCCAGGATTTGTTTTTGTATCATATCATTTATTGGGATGGTTTAACATAAAATTATGCATTTTACATTTCCATTTGTAAATGAATGCACAGAGCATTCTTTTCAATGAATCGCCTCGATAAAGTGGCATAAAAATAAAAGATGGTAGCTTTAAGGAAAGTGGAGAGTGACAGAAGATACTGTATAGAGAATAATACAGAGGTATATTATAGACTGAGAAATACATATAGAAGAAAGGGAAAAGATCCAAGGTTACAGACACTCCTGCCTTCAGATTCACATTACCATGTTTCTTTTTACATTTCACAAGATATGAGCAGAGTCTTTGAGCAATACACAGCATCTTCACATCCTCCGGTCACTTAAAGCATTCATAGGCCCTCCCTATCTATGAGTCGAAGGTAAACACAGCAATCATCTCATGTCTTACTGTAACATATGAATGGACTAGTCATTCTGCCTGGAGTGATGATCAGAGAGTCTTCGGTCATTGTGCCTCACCACTTAAAAACAGACGTACAAAGAACTGCGGGAGAGAAAATCACCAAACAAAAGACACGCGGTTACAATTTGAATTAGACTATTAACATGGACGTGCAATGAATGAAGCAAACTGTGCCACATGGGAGTTTTTGATCAATATTCTCAACTGATACAACATACAAACAGAGGAGTTGATGCCAATTTCCAAAATCTTTATGTAAATTTAAAAAGAATCACATGTTGTACAGTGTTGCAAACACACTTTATTCTTGTTAGAGTAGACAACCTTTGAAATGTTTTTCAGAAAGCACATTCAGGCATTGTTGTGTGGAATCAGATCAAAATGAGGCATCGGTTGAGGTTAACACCCTCCAAAAGGCAGTTTTCAGTGCCGATCAAACTGCACTGAAGCCTTCATATCAAAGGTGGATGACACTGAGTGACGGATCAAAGGTTTCAAATTAAAAGCCCACATCTATGGTGAATTCCAGTTGCAATCTCTTTGCTTTGATTTGCAGTGACCTTAACATAAAAGCAGACGAGTGCATGGCTTCAGCACATTATAAACATGTACATGTAACTCTGATCTCCACTGTCCAACTCTCTCTCTCTCTCTCTGCAGCCAGAGGGACTCTCGTTACGGCAGTAAGCAAAAAAACACAGAAAACCTGAGAATAGAGTCTATAAGCTTCCACAAGAGTTCTTGGTGTCGAACTCACATGCAATAAGTCAGTTTGACCCTGAGCATCAGGTTCAACCACTGACTGCATAATGTATCTAAAGCCAGTGATCCACACTGACCAATAGTTGATGGTATACAAATGCTCACATCACAATCTGAACTCACTATATGATGATCAATATTCTATGTCCTTCCCCCACACAATGGCTTCAACAGCTGAAAATCACTGTCAAGGACAATCTTCCACTGCCTCATTAACTGTGTATGTGAGGACGCTGCCAGTGATGATGCACTCAGCTGAGCTTCCCACCACTGTTCAGCATCACAACCTGTCTGCTTGTCTTTAAAGGGTTCATTGTACTGATCTGTTTGTACAATTGATTTTGCAGGGACGATGCAAGAATAGCTTATTATAAAGGTGGCTTAAAGGGAAGTTTGTCTTTGAAATTAGCTTCAAGTGTAATATCGCTGAATGTCTACAGGCTAGCTCGTGTTAGTGAAGTGAAAGGGAAGTGTTTGCTGTATGGAGAGCTTTCAGGTGGCATGTATAAGATCCACACAGTGTCATGTTGTTGCCACTGAGCACATCTGCCAACTTCAGAGGATATAAGTTATCACAATTCCCTCACTGACTGATAGACAGACTGTGGCCTTGTAGGGTTTTCCTGGGCAACAGTGAATATTATTTTCATAATCATTATATAAAATTGTAAAAACATATTATAAAACAGGGGTTATTTAATTTATGTAGAGTTTTTTGTTTTCAAAATTGCATATGCTAAATTGCTGAATTCCCTGTGACGTCTCTGGAGACCTATTTTAAATGTACTGGATCACTTTTAAATGGTTGCTTGCTTCGCTTTTAGAGGCTCAGGGGTGAAATGTAAATGGTGTCCATTTGTTTGAATGACACCAAACCTTACTTGTAAGTTAGCGAGCCAAGTTATTTATACAGATCAGGTATTTTCCTGAAAATCTTCTCTTTCAGACATTAAATTTTAGTTTCTATAGATTATTCTTTGCTTATCAGAATATGGTTTCAATAAAATCTGTGCCCTAAGAGAAGAAATACCTTTGCTGTGATACTTAGGGGAACTGGCTGTTATTCAGAACATTGCATACAATATCTGCCAATGCTATGCAACTGATATTCTAGTTTCACATGCTGGATTCTCACTCACTGACCTTCCCACAAAGATTCAAGCAAATCCTTTCAGAGGTAATATATCCTGCTAGCAGAACCACATAATAAAATGAAAACATGGCTCCCACCCTCCATCTGTTGGTGAAATTCTGCATAAATAAGCAACAACCACCATATTGTAAAAGAGAACTCCACTAATTTAGTATTGCACATCCATTAAATTGGAGGCTTTGTGGGAGACAGATGACAAGAAAATAGTCAAAATCAATGCAGCAGGCCAAGAGACTGAGACATCCTGCACTTTTAGTTCCTACAATGGGTCAAGCTCTAAAAAACAATAGTTTTTCATTTTTAAGACCCTCCCTGCCTGATGCCCCAGTTTGTAACACAGGCTTTCTGTTAAAAATTTTAAGTCTTAAGCCACATCCAAGATAACCTTGATTACATCACATTGACTTCATCTGGGCTATTTTCTCAGTCTTGACAAGGCTCCCAGCAGAGCAGGCATGTTACAAGTGTTTTCATAGGTTTCAGTAGTATTCCTTGCAATCTTCAAAGAGCTCCTCTAGCTATACTAGCTTGCTATTTCAAAATTCTTGCTCACCATTAAGTCTATGTGAGAGAAGCACAGGATCAAAACCTTTAGATTGGGAAGCAAACGAAGAATCCTGCAAACTGCCCATTTCTTGAACTAATTTATTAACAACATGAAAGATGATAAGCAAGATATAATCTCTGGAAACTAAAATTTAATGTGTGAAAGGGAGAATTAAAAAAAAAAAAAAATGATCAGATCTGACAACTTGGTCTTCAGACCTGTCTTCTTTGCCTGATGACGTATTGCAGCTGCACGCATCAGCATATTATTAAAGGCCACATTTTTGATGCCACACGTCAACAGCTCCAGAGGTGAATGTATTGGTGCTGGTGCAGCTGTCTGGGGTAAAGTATATACTGCTTTCTACAACATGAGTTAATATTCAAAGATGTCCTCCTTTCTATATCAACAAAACCTTTCCACTCAGTGCCTTTTTAGAATATATCACAAATTAAGAGTCTGGTTGCTGCCTGCTTTTAAGCGTTATTCCTGTACAATATTGTTCAAACTACTTGGACCACAGAAATAACATATTTGACTCTTTGAACTGACTGGAATTCCTCTTTAAATAGTTCATCTACAATCTAAACAACTGCCCCTGCACAGATAAAAACAATATACTGTATATACTGTACATCCAAAAATACAGCTTGTTTCTTCAGGCTTTGCATGGACTATAAGTGACACATGAATGGAAAGCACAGGCCAGGTGAGAGCTACATACTGCATGAGGGTATAGTTTGTTGTAACCCAGCTGACAGCACACGTGAATGTGATCATAGCTGTGTGGCCTATATATATATGTATACAGTATATATATATAAACACAGCACTATACGCATGTGACACACTCTAGTTTACAGTACAGTGGAGTGGAACATGACCTGGATTATGTGAAAAAGGCTACTAAATATTTCAACTTGATACCCCAGCACTTTGCTTTGGGACACATGACAATAAAATTATCACATCTATCCACTGTACATGGACGCCACAGCAAGCCCTTGTCCTTCCAAAGCAGGACATTTTTTACTGTTTTCACTCGGTTTCTCACTTTTGGTTCCAGCTGACTAATTTCATCTTCAGCACACTTCTCTTCCACCAATGCATCTGTTCACTTCTTAAGAGGCAACTGATTTCCACGAAGCTGTTGGCTTGACTTCTGATTCCTGTCTATCTTCCGATCCATCTGGCAAGCCGTTGGTGTTCGTGGGAGGGAAACATTTTAAACATTTCCACTTCGAGTTTTTGGCAAAAAACATTTTTCAAAAGGTTTAAGGGCCCTGGCTAGTTTGCGTGTATCTCTTGTTTTCTATGTTTTCTGGTCTCTTTTTTTAATCTCTCAACACACACTCTGAACCAGTAACGAGACATGTCACAGGCACATGTAGGTATTAGCAGGGTTACCAGGAAAAAGGGACCTGAATAAAGATGAACATTCTATACATAAAAGCCTCATGTGATATAATTAATCAGCCTATACTATGCATTAGCATCCTTTGTACATCTATTTGTACTTAAACAACAGACAGTTATGATAAAACGGACGTCCTGTTGGGGATTGTCTTCTCATGTTACAGTCACCAAAAGTCACCTGGGTTCAGCTGTGACTCTGCCAGTATCTGAGCACTGTGGTGGCTGTATCGAGTGGCATGTTCATATGGATTACATCCTTCCAACGCTGCAGCCTGTTTGACTTTGAGCGTGCTCAGTTCGCCTCTGCAGGACAAAGTCTTGCCTCCTTCCACACAGGACTCGACATAGGAGGGGAAACATAAGCAGAGCAGAGCAGGGAGCAGCAATCAGGTCAAGTGGTCTGATTGGTCGGTCACCTCGTCTAAGTCGTCCTCCTCTGCTCTCATTGGCTCAACGGCTCCAGAGGAGTGTTGTGACTGGCTGGAGCAGGACAGGTGGGAGGAGTGGCTCTGTGTGTCATCCTCGTCCTCCATCACCGCTTTCCTCCCCACCCGCTGCTCTTTCCTCTGTGCCTCCTTGTCCCTCCCCTTATCCCCTCTCCTCTCCCTCCTCCTCCCCACTTTCCTCTGCTCCTCCAGCGTCCACATGCTCTCGTCCTCGTCCTCCTTCCCCTGCACCTCCCTGTCAAAGTCCAGCAGCTCCTCCATCATCTCCTCTATCTCCATCTCTCCGTCCAGCTCCTCCTCTGCCTCCGAGCGGAGCTCGCCCATGCTCTCAGTCCGATTGGTGTCGTCCGTCTCCTCCTCCTCCCCGAGCCCCCTCAGCCTCTCGGGGGGGTCACTGGCCTGGCTCTCTCCGAACTCCAGGATGGTGGGCAGGTTCCCCTGCTTGGGACAACGCTTCCTCAGGCTGACAAGGAAGGGCTGTGGCAGGGAGAAGATGTCCACATTGTTGCCCAAGTCAATCCACGTCACGCTCGGGAAGCTGCCTGGATCCTAGGGTGGAAAATATCAACATACTCTTATTAAAAACCACCTCATCACCTTATTTTAAGTGAATTACGGGAAGCAAATGGGATCACTGTCAAGATGACATCCACCAGCCTGTACACACACTTGACATGCAGAAAGAGGTTCTGTGTTTCTGCCAAGTAGCAAACACAGCTGAATGTTTCAGCCACTTGATCTCATGGCTGATAGATGCTGGTTTCAAGTCAGCTCAGACTGTATTAAAATAACTTGAAAATCCACTTCTATCCAACTTCTCTAAGAAAATTAAAAGTCAATGTGGCTTAGGTGTCCTTGTTGCATATTTTTCCAATCTCTCTCTCTCCTCCTGCCATCTATCAACTGTCGAGTCTATAAAAAAGGGAAAAAAATCCCTAAAAAGGAAAGCAAATGTTTTCCTCGAGGAAATATTGGTCTCAATAGTTGAAGTTATTATGCATAGATTTATAAATTTTGTTCAAATGTGGCTAGCATTGTTGTCTGCTGCAGTGTCATTCATTTCAGACCGATGTGCCCAATTTTCCTGGTTCTTCAGATGTGGTAGAAACAAATGCGCAAAGGGTATGTTTTACTTCTGAATTTCACTTCTGAGTTTATTTCCTGGAGCTCCATAACATCTGGGACTACAATGTTTAGTGAAAAAGGGCTAATAGTAACTTGGATTTCATCAAAGGTTTTCTAAATATAAAAATATTATTGTTATTGATAAATAAGGTATTGAGGTTTAAAGAGTAAAGTATATTTGGGATCAGATCGTAGGTCCAACCTCAGCACTACTCTGGACTTCTCTGTTGCTAACTTTGAATTTTGTGGCTCCAGTGACTACCAAGATCTGTGGATAAAAACTCTGGATAAAACTGTGGTGTATGCCAAAGACAGATGGTGGCATGAGTTAAGCCTCGTGAAAAACAAGGGAGACAGGTGACAACATTATTTGCAACAAAAAGCAAGAGGTCTCATTTACACTAATTCTACACTAGACTGTAGTTATATTTGAAAAAAATATGAAAATATTCAATAGATATGTGACTGTCTGACCTTCAGGGCATCAGTCAGCTCCTTCAGAATAGTTCTGGTCAGCCTGTTTCCATTCAGAGCCAGAGTCTCCAGGTGTGGCAGGGCGGCCAGCGTGGGCAGGAGCAGGAGGAACGCCTCATCCGTCAGGTCGGTGAAGCCCAACTCCAAGCTGACCACGGTGGATGCGTGACGCTGTAGGTGTGCACACAGACGCTCCATGTCTCGAGCTGTCAAAGGGATCCCCGACAGGTCCAACGCCCCGCTGGACAGAGGGGCCGACAGCACCGCCTTCAAACTGGAGATGGACACGTGAGTAAATATTAGAGCAAATATGCTTTTTAGGACGAGCACGATTGTTAGTTTGCAGCTAATATTTTGTTGATGTAATTATGCATTTGGTGGAGATGATTTTTTTTTTTCAATTTTTTGATAATTCTTTGTACTGTTCATTAATTTAGCCAGAAATTCCCAGAGCGTATTGTCTTTAGGTTTCATAGTATTGCATAATTTTACTTGACTTGTATTCCATTCCAGTAGATGCACATAAAAATTACAATAATACAATAACATCCCACATTTTGCAACATGAGCCACCTCCACTAATCACATAAAACCTGCAACTTCACACTTTTCAAAGACAGCATGGTAACGTGGTAATGTTTCCATTTCCATGTTTGTGTCCTGTTGGCTGTAATTTATGCACCGTGAAGAAACCAGCACACGATGCATCAAACAATAGGTTGCCTTGCTGTCTTTAAATTTGCTCTGGTTTATGCAGCCAGTTTTGAGCACACCAAGAAGAGAACCTTATTCAACACATTGCTGCACCCAGCTACATCCTAAATTATGGGTAGAATCCACCACAAAATGCTATTATTTGGTCAGGGAACTTAGGTTCTAGTTGGCTAACAGGATCAGAGCTATTATGAGAGAATGGAAATTCAACACTGATCAGAGCTCATATATTGAACCAGCTAAAAATCAGTTATACATAGAGTCACAGGACATTACAGCCAGCCAGTTTCTGGACCACATTAATTACAGAAGGTGGTGTCTGAACTTGTATTATTCTCAACATGTATTTTCACTGTATCTGTCTGATTTAAGTGACTTTAGATGCATGTATGTATATTTGTATTTATCAACACTACTGTTGCTATATGTTAGTTTTCTTAAAATTGTATTGTTCGATATTTGATAAGATAAGATAAACCTTTATTTCTTGTCCTTGACAAAACAATCTCAACTCAAAGTCTGCTTAATTAAGTTTTTATGTACTTTTGCTTCACTTTTAAGCCAACATGAACGAGAAGTCATAAAAGTGCTATGGATGAAATTATAACACCAACTGATGTCAAGAGATCGATCATGACTTATGAGCAAACTCCATCCGCTGATAAAGAGCATGTGATATGGTTGAAAGCTCCCAAAAGAGCAAGTAAATGGACCTGGAGTTGTGGTTGTTTCACCAAATTCAGATGAAGCTTTCCAGTCTTATCAGTTTATTATCACATGGGCCATTTGACGTATTTTATTCATCGCTATTTGGATCAAATATGAAGACAGTAAGGTGAAATAAATGAGAGAAATGGTCTGACATTTTTGGAAATATGCTTTCCTGCACATAGACAGAAGACAAGATCAGTATCTTGAGCCAGCAGCTGGTTAGTAAAATCCACCTACCAGCTCCTCTAAAGCTCACCAATTAAGATGTTGAAATGATATTGATTTTCTCATCAAACTCTTGGCAAGAAAGTGAACGAGTATATTTCCCAAAATGTCAAACTATTTCTTTAGGGGCAAACTTCAGGCATATCAGCAACTTCAATCCAAATGTGAAAAGCAATGACAGCTGCATCTGTCTTTTAAAGTCCTGTGGTGAACCCTATGGAGGAGCTAGAGACTAAATGTGAAGCCAGAGAGAAAATGAATGAGGTCATGTCCACAGAAAGCATGCATTGTACCTTGGCAGCTAATGGGAACTACATAAACAGCTCGCTTGAGAACTACAAACACTGCAGCCGAAGACAGCTCTGGACACACAGACACACAAAGACAGAGAGACACTCGGGGGGATTTAGGGCTTAAGAAACTGAAGTTTGGGGAATGAAAAATGGCCGTTGAGCAGTGCAATACTTTAAGTTATCCTCTCCAACCACAAAGTCCGAGCTAAAAATAAACCCAGTGGGGCGCCTGGATTTGGCGGAGAATTAAGTGAACCGAGCACAAAGGGCTGATCTGGGGTCTGGTCCGCATACAAAGAAAAACTGGGATCAGAAGTTTAATTTTTCCAGCTTACAAATGAAAACAATGGCTGTAATACACACTGGACATGAGGGCCAACGTCAGTTATCACCCACAAATACGACACGTGCAAGTGAGGTTTGGAGACACACACAAAGTAGGATAGTTCATTTAGGATTAACCCGCCGGCAGTAAATCTGCTCCTAAAGCTGGCCAGAGGTTCACTGACAAACAACTGACGGTGGTACAGACTGCTGGGTGTGGTCCAATAGTAGAATAGAATGATGAGAGCTGTTCGCTCTCATACTGAGGAAAGGTGCTTCTGTGCTTCCTGTCTTATCTCCTTAAGCATTGGGTACACAGGACCATCCTTTTTTCTAAGTCGTCAATGAATTCTCCTTCACATCTATCCTTGACCTCATGACGTTTGCCAAAGCAAAACACATAGGACGTGTTTTGTTTTTTTTACTTCCACCACAGCTTGGGATTCAACTTGGGATCCTCCTATAACAGCTGAATATGTTTATTTTTTCCACATACCAGAGAGACGTCAGAAGGATCTAGGCCAGAGCAGCCCAAAGCAAACCAGTGGACATGGGTCAAATTTAGTCTTCCAAAAATGTTTACTCACTCTCCCATGGGTTACAGAGAGTGATCCATCACTCTGTTATGTTTTTGGTTGGATGTTTGGGTGCAGCACATGCTACTGGCTGATAATCTACCAATCTACCAGCATCACTTGGGACTGGGTGGCTGAAATAGGCAAAGATTGTGTTGGTTTTTAGCCACACTGGCAGCGTGGCGCCAAGGATGGCAACGTTGGTTGGTTGATCCACCACTTTGATCCCGAAATATGTCAAGAAATATTTGATGGATTGGCATGAAATTTTGTACAAACATTCATGTTCCCCTCAGGATCAATGCTAATGACTTTAGCAATCCCTGACTTTTCCTCCAGCACCATCTTTAGGTCAAAATACTACTAATACAATACTTTGATTTATGGCTAAATACCTGCAAAACTGATAACATTAGTTCCCCATGCCTATCTGATCATTTCAGACGTGTCATTTCTCTCCTGCTCACTAGTTGTCATCTACCAGTTCCCACCTTCTGCCAGTCACCTGACTCTCAACCTGCTTGCACACCTGCAGCCAGGTGGATTATTCTCCATAGACACACCAGCCCTCTAGCTGAGTCGTCTGCCAGATCATCTATTGTGCATCATAGCCTTCTGTTTGTCTGTCTGTCTATCTGCATAAAGGGCCTGTTTGTGGCCGGACCTTGGTCTTGCAGAACTTGATCCTGTCCAAATAAACCTTGTTTTAATCCTATAAAACCTGCCTGTTCCAAGTACTTTATGGTAGGATTTCTGTCTCTTATGTGTGAGAGGACATCTTAAGACAATGCAAAATCAAAACTAAAAAACTGACAGATGGCAACATGGTTTGATGCAGCTTGGTTTTACAATGGGATATAAGCTACTACTTATTCCATACTACAAGTGACGGTTACATGTGGTGACATTTGTATGGTATTTCATCTAAGTCAGGACATGACCTGTTTGTTATGGTTGAATCTGCCTACTTTTGAATAGTCATATAAAAATACTTCTGCTTCTTTGTGACTCAAACGAATACAATGAAAACATTAGAAAAGAAATGTTGGCAGTATTTTCTTCAAAATTGTGCAGCTATATTTTTCAGCTTCTGGCCTTCACATGACCAATAATATGTTAAAAGTCTAAATAGCTCTCATCTATTTTTCGCCCCTTTCACGTCACTTATGTGTTCTATTCTCTTATGGGCCTTGTTCTCTGTTATGGGTTTTGAAGTCTCTCATGAACCACACAGTCAGTGATCTCAGGGGATTTCTTTTGCAGTTACTTATATCTCCAGTTCAACTTTGACCAAAACAAATAGATGTTAGTACAGCACTTTATGATCAGGACAGGAACTCGCGTAAAATTCTAAAAATAACTCATTAAATGAAAATTAAAGTCATATAAATACCTCAAATTACTTACCTCAGGCATTGTTATGTTTTTAAGGATTTACTAATGAGCTTAGGCTGAGATATCATTGCAAAATTTTGCTGGGCAACATTTCGATCATCAGTTTATCAGGCACAAAGAAGCACTGACAAACATTACATTACATATACACATTGGCATATATACAATGACAATCTGCAACTGGTGACCAAACTTGAAAGCTATTGGCTATGGCAAGGGTCAGGGCTTGGGGCTGAGAGCACAGCCACATTTATATGTTAAAACTGTACATAGTCCTACAATGCAGTAAATGGTTTCCTCTTTATAAGATAATGTTTTGTTTTGTAAAGTCTTTTTGCAAGTAAATGCAAATAACCTGAGAACCTGAGAGAAAAAACACCTTGAGGCTGATGAGGCTACTCGTCACTGTCTGGGTAAGTGGTCTAAAACCACTTCCCACAGAGGCCCTGGAGGTTTGTGCACCAACGCAACTCTATGCAGCAGCCCATGTCCTCCTCAGTAAGTGAAAGTGTGCTAATTAGTTAACACAGCTGGCACATCGATGCCCTCGTCTCTCCATTACACGTGGTTTGAGACCACTGATCTAATCGTTACAGCTCATATTCTCCTCCCATGCTCCCCATTCTCCACCTGTGTCAAAAGCATGGGGGAATGTTTCTGGACTTCCTTCCCATGCTTCATCCTTTACTCCTTCTTTTTACCCCTGCAATCCACCACTTCTCTCCAACAACATTACGCCCTCCTCAGTTTAAGGCAATAAACAAAATAGAGAAGTAGTGTGTAGTAGTGTAGTAGTGTAAAAAACAGATGAGACACTGAGAGAGCTCATGATGTTTTTGGCTTCAGACCAGAATCCCACGCTACAGAGAGAGAGAGAGAGAGAGAGAGAGAGAGAGAGAGAGAGAGAGAGAGGAGAGAGAGAGAGAGAGAGAGAGACACCCCCAGTCCAAACTGAGGTCACCCACCCTGTCTGGACAACAACCAGCTGGATGGTGGGACGGAGGGCTGGGTGTGTAATCCGAGACATACATGGACATAACCTTTCTACACACATATTATATGATTTTGCATATGATAAGAGGTTCAACAGTGTCTATGGCTTTGTCTGTCAGGCTTTCCGTTCTAGTGCAGCATATTTGCAGTTGACAATGATAACAGTGGCAGATTTAACACAGGAAACTGACTGTAATTTTTCTAACAATGTGTCCTTAATTTCAGACAGAGGTAGACAAAAGCAGCTTAAATGCTGATTTTTTTTGTCTGAAATAACAACTGTCACTATCACAGCTATCTATCTAATTAAACTACCATTAGCTCTATGAGCTGGTTGAAAACAGTGCACTGGCTGGCCGCTCCTTGAGCGTGCCCTGCCCTGTGTGTTGGAGTCATGCCAAATCCACTTATGTATTTTCACAGGCTCACATGGTGCAGTTGGATGCGGGGTGTGATCAGAAAGAATACATTATCATACATCATACGTGTGCATGTTGGAGGCTGTGACAATCATTGGCAATCACATTCACTACTTTCATCCCCTTTAACAGTCATAATTTGTAGCTAAAATGTACCTTTGTGTGACCTCATTATTTGACCTGTCACTGACTGTGGTCTGGTATGGTTTTACTGAGCGTTACACTCATCTATTATAATGGAGATGGAAATTTTGAGAAATCTATTAGGAGGCAAAAAGGATCATTTGGGCCCACTGTTCCCATGCTGACAGTCTGATGACCTACGTACCTTGAATTATCACTGTGATGAAACAATATCTTGTGAGTCATAAGCTACTCCTCCACTTATCCCCAGAAATGTAGCCTGTGTAAAGATACAGGGAGCTCTTCATGGCCTGGATTTCATATCACATCTTTCGTTTCACCATCATGCTTAACTGTGTTTCGCCTCCATCGTCTCTGTATCTCTCTATATGATCCCTCCATATACGTACACAAATCCCCGCTGTGCACACCCTCCCCTCTCTGCCTGATCTCTTCCTACGAGAGATCTGAAACCACCCACTTGTTTCCTGAAACAGACTCACAAGGTGAATCCAGGTGAAAGTGACAACGTTTCATCATCCTCTCCAGACATGATCCTTTCTACAGGGATTTTGAAGATTCAATTATGAAAAATATGGTCTTCATACATGATGCAGTCTGTGTACGCCTTCAAACTCAGTCCTAATTTCTCCTCTACCTGCCGGCCTGTGTTTCTGTCTCCCCCCAAAGATCATTTATCACCCAGTCAGCTGGTGTGTGCGCACACTGAAGACAGCAGATCTCCTTTGGCCTCCTCTTTCCTCTCCCCTCCTATTCTGAAGGTGAAGGTGAGAAAACACCTCCTCCTCCCTCTCCTCCTATGTAACAAGGTTTACAAATGCAGCATAGAGGGTGTGAGCGCTTTGGTTTATGTCTGCTGATAGCGTTACCTACAATAGATAAGCAGGTGGACAATTTCATCTTAATGATTGACAGTTTTGACATATTCCAAGAGACGTAACTGACTCCACAGCAATCGTCTTGTTCAGTAGTTTTCCCTAATCATGTGCCATCAGGAGCTTTATTTATGCAGAGTCACATTCCAAGCAATCACTACTGCATCTGATTATACTGATTAGACCAACTTCATCAAGAGAGGAGGAGCTAGGGAAATCAGCCGCTCAAGTGTTCAGGTGGAAGAAAATCCAGGAAGCACAGTGCTCTCTGGTTGGACACCAATTGTCCAGCTGCTACATCATCCTGATGAAACGCCATTATGTCTATTGTTCCCTCTTGTCCAGGTGACCCACGTGAGTATTCTTCTGCCAAATGGATGAACCACAGAGCCGACAGAAAATGAAGCTAATGTTGGTTTGGCCCCTTTGAATGAAGACAGAAATCAGGAGCCAAGGTTCACTATTGCGAGATGCTTTGTTTACATACTGAAGTACCTCTCATTCCTATAAATTGAAAGAGTATGCAAAATCTGATTATAAAAATACAACGACTGCACGACAATTACCTTGAGGGCTGATCTGCAGCATAATCAGCAGCTCTTTTGCTTTTTTTTGTTTCACCTTCATATGTGAATCCTGACATTATCAGAATTTTCAATACTAATTAACTCAAATGACTAACGAAAGGTTGCTCATAATGCAACCAGCGCTATTAGCTGACTCTTCAGCTCTATGGAACTTTCAGCCCATTTTACTTTATTGTTTTGGTTTTATGGCACATTCACTGTGTGGTTCAGTCTTTCATCAAC
Source organism: Holacanthus passer (assembly GCA_025331565.1). NCBI lineage: Eukaryota > Metazoa > Chordata > Actinopteri > Pomacanthidae > Holacanthus > Holacanthus passer. The sequence goes on from JAFREQ010000038.1 coordinate 2,941,547, forward strand.
CCCTGTAAGCAACCATTACCTGTACAAAACCAAAACAGCAGAATTGAACTTGAGCATTTTGCAGTTAAAGAGCCAGAAATTGAACAAAAAAGGAACATTTATTGTGTGACCAGAAACAACTAAAAAAATAGCACAAGCTACAAAATTTAATCAATTCTGGACGGTGGTGAAAAAGCTCCAGTAACACCTCAGAATAAAATAACATTTTTTTGGACAAACATTTTTGCTGTATCTATCTGAGAAGGTTAATTGGTAGTAGCATGCACTCTTGCACACTAACTACAAACACAGTACCAAGGCTGCAACTGATGATTAATAATCAATTATTTGCAATTATTGTCTCGACTAAAGAATTAACAGTTTCATTTGAAAAACGTTAGAAAACAGTTAAAAACCATTCACAGATTCAGAGGCCACAGTGAAAGCTTCATCCCTTTTGCTTGTTGTGTCAGACTAACCATCTATAACCTTTTCAATTTACTGTCATATTTGACAAAGAAAAACAGCAAATCGTCACATTAGAAAGGCTGAAACCAGAGCATGTTTGGCATTTATGATAAATCGATTATCAAAATAGTTGTCGATTAATTTTCTGCTCATCAACTAATTGATTAATTGAACTGCTGCAGCTGTTAAAAGTATAGGCTACTACAAACGTTAGCATATACTGTATATGGTTAGCTTGTTCTGATATTTTATTGCCTCCTACTGGACAAAGACTGATTTCAATATCTTTAAGAGCAGCACATCTACTGTCCACCAGTAGCGGGAAAGTGAGCAAGTCTGGTGTTTGGGAACATAAAATCCATACAGAAATTACTGTACACCAATCTTCTATCATAAAGAAAAGAATTTCTGACATTGTTGCAAACTTTACTTATTATCTTTTACTTGAATAATGTGAAGTCGTAACCAAACTGTGACACAAGCAGTTGGCTCCTATTCAGCTACTCATTTACAAAATACACCCGGAACAATCAAGAGTTACTCTGTACAAAGTGTCTTTATCTGTGTCGGGCAGCAGTGGAGCTTAGTGGGTAATACCATTATTCACACAGCTACAAGAGGTCAACGGTCCACTAGGAATAAACATGAGTCACACTGAGGCAACAACAAATGATGGTGTTGTATTGTGGAGGAGGCTGGAGATGGAAATGCAAACCATTGGCCCTTTTTTATCTGTTTCAAATGCCTTTATGTATTCATATTCAGCCATACCAATGTATTCAAACTAGCTGACCTGTGTGGCCCTATGTCGCCATTCAGCAGTGAGCTTTACATCATGGGCACACACAGCAAAGGTTACATTTGAATTTCTTTGCTTCACCACAATACTTGATATGACTGTGTGCAACGTAATGCAGGAAGAATGATCATTTTTCCATATAAGGTTATGTTTTGTGCAAGAGAGTGGACATTCTACAACTTTTGGTATTTTTGAGCTTTTTGAGACAAGTTGAAGTGAGAAAGCAAGTGGTGGGATTAAAGACATGTGCTCCACTGCACCATCTGGACTTACAAATACAAAAAGAAATCACAGTTTTTTCTCTGAGCCCTGTCAGAGCAGATCATCAAAATTTATCAAAAGCACAATCCTCCTGAATCACCTTTTTACTGAATCTTTCATTGTTTCCCACTCGCACAGCATCGCCGGAGGTTCTGTCATAATCTCATATATTTTTAGAAACGGGTGTTTCATTGTTTCCCTGTTCTCCTCTGGGTGCCATGAGCACAGAGTTATTGTAAAGCCAGCAACAGCCCCAGGGTAACTATGCCGATTAGTGAAAAAAGGCAGAAGTGTACAATTCTGGACCGGGGATGGAGGGCAGAGGGAATGATTCAGAGGACAAGTCGAGGGAAAGAGAAAAGAGATTTGGATTAAAATGAGAAAAGGGAGAAAATGAATCCAAGAGCTTTTGAAGCACTCAGATAAATTCTAACTTCATTATCTCACAATTGTAAGTTATAGCCTGCTTTAACATTTCAAGACTGAAGTTAACATTTCAACTTAAACTAATTTTGACAACTGCGAGCTGTTGGGCAGCTCAAATTCAAAATAGACTTTACATGTTCTTGCAATGAATTCTAGTGAAGGCAAATAAGAGGAATTAAAAACAGTGCCAAGAAAAAGGGAAAAGTCCTTATTCAAACTGAGGACAAATATTAATATAAAATAGCTCTCCCTCTTATGCACAATTATACAGGTCTATACGCTCTATATGTGGATACCAGTCACGAGGGAGAAAAAGGGCCTTGCACTGAAGAAAGCAGCACGCCAACACTGCAGGATATAAATCAACAGGGAAATTATAGACATAAGGAGGGATTTACACTGATAACACTAGCACATGAAAAATAAAGGGGCAAGAGGAAGACAAAAGGGACAATAAAGAAAAATGATAAGGAAGCCAGAGCTGCGGTCCTACACTAGAGACTGACATTAGACAATGTTGCAATTATCAAAGCATTAACATAGATAACAAGGGTTCTTTTCATAAGGAAGATTTAAAATGCCTAAATTCAAACAAATTAAATAACGACATAAAATAACACTGTGATTTTAATATGACATGGATACTGAATTCTGCTGCAAACAATTAGAATGAAAGTGATATAATTTCAAGATGATGCACACAATAACTAGATGATACAGCAAATACATCACAATGAAGCTGTAACACTGAACGCCACAAACATTATAGTTACAGACATCATACCATTTGTTTACTTATCAGTCTATGCCCTTGAATGCTAGATCCCACTGGGCTCGACTGATGTGAAATTTTGAAATTGATCAAATGAGGGAATTTATCTTTAATAGTTTGACAGATTAAAACTACAGAACTTTTATATTAGCAACGGATCACATGACTAACTGTATGTCTAACTCATAGTGAAAGAAATGAAACCACAGACAATCGTCATCCAACTCTGCAGTTATTCTCAGCTCTATGAAACATTTTAGCACCTTTAAGCTCATTGTTTTGGTTTTTACGGCCCTCAACTTTCCTGTCTCATTCCCACTGCCTGAGACATTACAGACAGCTGTTTTCAGTGAAACAGCTCTGAAAAACCCACTATACACTAACATCCCACTACCGAACAGTACACAAAGTTAGCAACTAGATAGTGAACATAGTGGAACATATAGCAGCTAAAGACTTGATAGGAAATCATTCACCAGTTGGACACAAAAGAGACTCCATGATGTGTCAAAGGGTAAAATGTGATGTCAATGTTGTGTTTACAGCCTGTTTCTGCTTCCCCCAAGTAAAACATTAATGAATGTTTATATATACATGGAAAAAAGACTGGACATTTTATTAGTTGAATTAAAGAATGTATTGCTAATCAGCAAATTCAGTTAGTCATTCAAGTCCCAGAATGGACAAAAATATGTGCCAGTAAAGATGTTTTATGTGCTCTGCATCTGTAGGCCTCTGTAAAGCTTCTACTCACCGTGCTTTCATCAACACATGTTACTAAAGACATCAGACTTCCCCTACAGTCAGAGCTTTCTCCAGGAGCTGATTAGAGTAAATAAGGCTTGTGAGAGGTGAGGGGAACAGAGGCAGCAGTGATTGAGTGTGAAAGGGCGCAAGATGGCAAATCAATGACTTCCTACAGGCAGGAAAATGGGTGAGAAACCGGCAATGCAACATTTCCAATAATTACCTGTCTCTGTCTGGTAGGGGTTTCTATCAAATCAAGCAGCTTCTTAATATCTTCATAATGCATACAGGATGTCAGAATATTCAATGTTAGCTTGAGCATCAGCTGTTTAAGGTTAAAAGTAGTAGTGCTAGTAAAATGTTCAAAACTGGCTACTTAATTGTTCATGTCCTTCCCTCCCACACACATACAAAAATTGAAATCTATATCAGGGCTAATATCCTCGACGACTGGTTTTGCCTGCTGCTGAGACGAAGCAGAGAGGCACAGACATCCTGAGTCAACACTCAACTTCTCTCTCTGCTGGCTGTCAGAGCACAGGTGGGAGGCAGCCAATAAATCTGTCAATGCGACGGCCACAGCCAGCCAGTCAGCAGGTGGCAGACACACCGACAGGCCGGCAGGCACACACACAGGTACAGAGACAGGCAGACAGAACCAGACATGGGGAGATAGAATTTAAATATGTCATTATTTAAGGTGAAGAACGACCATTTGTGTCTGTGTGTGTGTGTGTGTGTCTGGGCATGTATCAGTGTGTCATGAGTTTCCATGGCAAACAATGTTGCGGTCAAGCAAAACCTCAGCAAGACCTCATTATTTCCCTTCCAAGATCATAAAAACTAAACGAGCCATTCGGAAAAAAAACACGCAGATGCAACACCCAGGGGAGGCAGACAGACAGACAGACAGACAGAGGGATAGACAAACAGACAGACGGACAGACAGACAGATTCAGGTCCAGGGCCAAATGGCTGACAGACAGACAGACAGACAGATTCAGGTCCAGTGCCAGACAGACAGACAGACAGACAGACAGACAGACAGACAGACAGAGGGATAGACAAACAGACAGACAGACAGAGGGACAGACAAACAAACAGACAGACAGACAGATTCAGGTCCAGGGCCAAATGGCTGACAGACAGACAGACAGGCAGAGAGACAACCAGATTCAGGTCCAGGGCCAAATGGTCAACAGACAGACAGACAGACAGACAGACAGACAGACGGCCGGACAGACAGACAGACAGATTCAGGTCCAGGGCCAAATGGCTGACAGACAGACAGACAGACAGAGAGAGAGACAGACAGGCAGACAGACAGATTCAGGTCCAGGGCCAAATGGTCAACAGACAGACAGACAGACAGACAGACAGGCAGGCAGGCAGGCAGAGAGCCAGACGGACAGACAGATTCAGGTCCAGGGCCAAATGGTCGACAGACAGGCAGTTGTTTACTCGTTGCTTTTCAGTCAACATCTTGCCTGGTGTTGCTTGTTGGCTTGCTGTTCCTAAAAGCCAGTGGATATCTGTACTGGACCGTGTCCAGCCATTTTATTTAATTCAAACAATAAGAGCATGGTGGGCAAAACTGGAGGGCAGCATTGCCTCAGGAGACGTCTCAACTGCCCTGCAATTATTTTATATTGAACATGTTGTGGAGCAGAATGTTTCTTTCAGCACACTCCACTGGGTGGCAACAGACAGACCAAAATACTGATGCTGACCTGGACCTGACCTGTAACTTTAAAGTTGCACTAATTCATATTTCTATATTAACCATGCATCAAATGACTACACACAATGTGAACAGTGTCGCTTATACAGACAAAACCACAGAGAATTATCACCCGACTCTAGCGTTTTGGCATCTTCAGCTCGTTGTTTAGGTTTAAGGGCCCACAACTTTGTTCTCATGAAGCCTGTCCAGACAGGCAGCCGCTTTTAGAGACAAGCTCTGATAAACCGACCGTACGCCATCCTGCCCAGCAGCAAATGGCAAAGATAGCAAATAGCTGGTGAACAAAATGGAGCATTTAGTACCCCCCAGATGTAAGCAACTAACTTGGTAAGTGCAACATTGTTATTACTGGTAGTAATGTTGGCCAAAACTAATAAGATCCATGTTATACAATATATCAACATAATACCTGCATTACGTAGCTGGTTGTAACTTGGCCAACAGCTTTAATGGTGATATCTGAGGAAAATACTGTTGTGTCCTCAAGACCTGTTGAGTTTTTCTTGTCTCAATCTGCTTCTCTGTCTCCTGCCTCATACCCAGGAGAGTACGACTTCAATCAAACACAGCTGACGGGCAAATAAAGCAAATTTCTTTTTCAGGAGACCTGTCTCATCCTCATGTCGCTAAAAAAAGTAACTCTGCCCTGAGAATATCTGCTGTCACATTGTTTACCTCACAGTTTTCTCTGCAGGGGTCCCAGACCTTGGTTGTAAAGCAGAGAGGAGAGCAGGTCTGCTGGCTGCTCCACACATTCAGCTGTGCAGCTGCCTCATTTCAAACCACTGAGTGGACTTGTTGAGCACACTGAAAGGAGCTGTTGTTAAGCAGCCAGACAACGAACAGTAAGCCTTGTTAATCCTGTTTTTTTTTCCATGATTCACAATCACAACTACTCTTCTTGGACAGACAATGACAAACTGCCCACCAGTTGATTTACATTGTATAAACATGCTCCTTCCTTAACATAAATGACGGCTATTTTCAATACTAAAGGGTCTTTTTCTGATTGTGATCACTGTGATCTCAGGAAAAAAGTTCAGATCAGATCCAGAGGCAGGGCTGCCAGGACCAGCTGGGTCTGATCACGCCCCCCTTGTCTGTCCAACACGCTGTCAGTGATGTAAGGCCTGAATCTGAGCGTTTGAGAGCAAACAGAGAGCTTTTTTTTTTTTTTTTTAAAAATGTCTTCATCCAAACAGAGACAAATTACTCTGAAATACTGTTACTACAGCAATATTTCTTCTGGAAGATCACCAACTTTTTCGGCTTCTTCTGCTTGTGCTAATATTCTACTGCTGATGAAACAAATTCTAGCCCCTAGAGAGGAGTTAGAGGTTATTTGCATCAGAGTAAGTAGGTGAAGTATTTAGTCATCCCTCCCTTCCTGTTTGTGCATCTTTATTTATTCCACAAGCAGATATGAGTCTAAAATATCTGAGTCATGATGCTGGCAGCTCAGTCATGCTGTGTGTGACATTTAGTGGAGATTAACTCAAATTGTGGGAGAATATATTAAGAAATATCGAATAATGTTGACCTGATACCATCGAGTCAAAGAGAACGTGGTTTGTTATACAAACACACGTCTTAAAGTCAAAGTGAAATTTGATTTCTCCTCACTTTTTGTTTAGAAATGACATTTGATACTGCAGCTATTGCACATATTTTTCTTTTCTTTTCAAAAGAAGATAAAACGGTTTGTGGACATATTTGTGTCGGAGCTCCCTGCATCTGGGTGGGCATATGTCATGGCAGTGATGGACTGACGTCTGAAAGCAGGCACTGGTGATGGAGATGCACTGTCAACTTCAATGGTACTCTACCGACCGGAGCAGAAAGGTCATACAAGACACTTTCTTCCCCTGTTCAACAAGCCCACATACATACATACATACATACATACATACATAACGCAGGTTATGTACCATGGGCGATTTAAGCTGACTCATTAATCAATGGGACAGCCCATTGTATGTTTAATACACCTGTCACACTGGACAAAACCTTACTAACATCTGGTTTTTGTCTTCAGTGGGAAAGGGTACAATCAGTGGTCATTCACAGGTCAAATGACTCTGCACTATTGGCAATGATGGAAACATGACACCATTTTCTGACGCAATGCTATGACACATGCTTAACTTTATTTACCATTTTTTTCGCCATTGCATTCATGACGTCAAACATGACAAATAAGGGAAAAAACAGGAAGACAAACTTGTTTACTGGCAGAGGGAAAGGAGTCAATTGCCTGTTTTTAGCTGGCAAACCATATTGGCACATTTTTCAATTACAACTATAAACGCCTTTAAACCTTCCATAAAGGCACTTTAGAAGAAGAAGTAGAAGAAGACAGACAGTCCGACACTGTAATTACAATGGCATACTTTGTTATAGAAAGTTAGAGGTGTAACCATCAGCGCAGCGCAATGAAATTATGAAACAGAAAAATGACACCAGGACAGAGGTGGATAAGAAAAAGAAGTAGAAGAAGTGGATATAATTATGAAAAAAAAAACACTGTGAGTGATTGATTTTTCTTTATACTTTCTTTAAACGTCTGCTATACTTAAGCATTACGGCTCTGATGATAACAGCTTGTCTCAACATCGCTTAAAACAACTTATGCTTTAACTTATGCTGTGTAATTATTTTGTTGTGGAGTCCAATAGAGGTCAACTGTGCTAGTATTGTCTCAGCCCAAGCACAAAAATCATTATTCGTTATGACATTTCTTTTCCATTTTAGGTCTCAGGAAATTCTTCCAGTCATTGGAACAATCTCAGTCTACGACTTCTGACATTGACTCTCAGTTCAATGTATCATCAGCTTACTGGCCCTTTTTTTTTGTTTCCATCTGATCTCTCTCTCTCTCTCTCTCTCTCTCTCTGTCTCAGTTAAATTCAAATAAGCTTTATTGGCATGACAGATTGCCAAAACAGTACAGAAAGTTATTAACTACTGCCCTATCAAAAAAAATCACTTCCATTATTAATTCATAAGGATTTTCCTTTTTTACTCCCACACTTGATGTCTCTTTCCTTTAATGATAAACGGCAATTTTCTGTTGTGAATGATTAACGTAATATGGGGAAAATGATGACACATGGCTCTGTTTTCATCATGTCAATTAATCCAAACTCTTTATAATTTATCACTCCATTTTTCATTTCACATCCATTTTCACTGCATCATTTTTCAATTCATGCATTTTCATCACTTGCATTTTTATCAATTAATTTTTGTTACTTCCACACTTCACAGATTGGCAGCTTCTGCAAGCTCAGGGTCTGAGTTACTAAACAAATGGCATTGCACAAATGTGTGCAGCAATTTTCATTAAGTTTGTGGCTGCAATCTGTGTGTACTGAGTGTTTGATTTATTAAGGCAGCAGCTCATTACGCAGTATTTGGGGCAGTATGCGTCACATCTGCACCTGAAGAACAGGTGCAAAAGCTGCAGTAAATCTGCTCCTCAGCATTTTGTTCATCTCACTTGTGCAGCATAGTGTACATTTTGGTACCAGGTGGAATTTAAAATTTGGAATCTGTAAACAAAAGAGTTGGATATATACTGATTTACAACTCAATTCAATTCAATTTTATATGTATAGCACCAAATCACAACACAAATCATCTCAAGGCACTTTACATACAGAGGACTAGACCATACTCTTGATAATATTATTTATAGAGACCCAACAGTTCCCATCATGAGCAGCACTTGGCGACAGTGGCGAGGAAAAACGTCCTTTGAACAGGCAGAAACCTCGGGACAGAACCAGGCTCAAAGATGGTGCTACGACCGGTTGGGTTGAGCGAGAGACAGAGAGACTGAGAGACAGAAATGGATAGATAGATAGATAGATAGATAGATAGATAGAGAGAGAGAGAGAGAGAGAGAGAGAGAGAGAGAGAGAGAAGGGCAGGGGTAATTCAAATGATGAACAAACTTGATGAACAAAAATACTGTTTCTAGGAGTTTTTGCCGTCACTGTGTGAACATTTCCCCCATGTTGAGAGATTAAAAGTATGAAAAGTGAACTGTCCCTTTAACTGTGGACGCCCGAGATGCACAACCCCGGAGTAACACTGCTGTTACACAGTGGGAATACAGAGTGGACACACACACACACACACACACACACACACACACACACACACACACACACACACACACACACACACACACACACTGACACTAACTAACATTCACAGAGAAAATTCACAAGTCAGACACACATGTTTAATACACAGCACATACACACACAGGTAAAGGACACAAAAGCATGTCTCAGTTGCTACAGTCAATGATTGTGAAGACTTTAATCAGTCTGTAGCGTAGTAAAGTCACCAGTATTATTTGTAGCACACACATAGACAGACTTTGAAAGGGAGAGAGGTATTTTCCATTACCATCAGTATCTATCATTCTATTATTATCCATGAAGGCTACAGGTTAAAGATAACTAAAGGGACACTCATGGATAGACTACTTTTTAATATCTAAACAATTAGTGGGTATGATTATTTACGCATCTATTGGTAACACTGTACTATCAGACCATGCCCCAGTAGAGACAATGTTATGGCTTGGGCCTAGATCTAAGGAGCCTATAAGCCATTGGAGACTAAATACCTCATTACTTCATAACGAAAAATCTAGGACCTTTATAAAGCAAGAAATTTTGGAATATTGGGATCAAAACAAGGGCTCAGCCTCAAAACCCGGTCTAGAGTGGGATGCCTGATACAACACTGCTCCTGGGGACAATGGCTTCCCAACAGATTTTATAGAGAGATCTCTGACACGCTAGCTCCAAGATTACTCAAGGTATTTCAAGATGCACTTAAAAGGGGCAGTGTACCAGAGAGCATTCAATCTGTAGTAATAACACTTATTCATAAAAAAGGAAAGAATCCTCAGCAATGCGGAAGCTACTGCCCTGTTACGTTGATAAATGTGGATGCAAAAATATTGGCAAGAATTTAAGCTCCAAGATTGAAGAACTATCTGCCCAGTCTTATTCATCCGGACCAAGTGGGTTTTATTAAAGGGAGGCATTCTGCGGATAATGTTCGTCGGTTACTACACTTGATATGGCAGGAAAGAAATAGTGCTGAATGCAGAGTTGCTTTCTCTTTGGATGCCGAAAAAGCGTTTGACAGAGTGGAGTGGGCATAGCTGTTTCGTAAACTGCATAGGTTTGATTTGGGTTCCTTATTCATAAATTGGCTTAAGTTGTTGTATCATAGGCCCAGGGCTTCGGTCTTAACAACTGGAAAGAGATCCACACCTTATCCGCTCTTTAGAGGCACAAGACAGGGATGTCCCCTAAGCCCAGCACTGGCACTGGAACCTTTAGCAACTGCTATTAGAGATAATGTTAATACAAAGGGTATAAAAGCAGGGCAGGCAGAACATAAATTATTACTGTATGCAGATGACATTTTGTTGGTGTCTACAAATCCAGAAACAGCTGCACCTCACATACTATCTGCGATCGACTCTTTCTCTACTATTTCAGAATATAAAGTTAACTGGGGTAAATCGGAGGCAATGCCTTTATCCAAGGGGTGCCCACTGGATATAAGGAAGGGTTGGCAGTTTAATTGGCTTCCTTCCGGTTTGATGTATTTAGGTATCCACCTAACTCCAGGTGTTAAGGATATAATGGTGGAAAACCTTCTCCCCTTGTACTGTAAATTGAGAGTAAATTACAAAATTGTGCTAAATTGGGACTTTCTCTAATAAATATTCTAAAAATGATAGTTGTCCCACAAATTAACTACATTGTCTATATGTTATCTCTGAATTTCCCTCTTCCTGTAGTAAAGATAAGATAAGACAAGATAAACCTTTATTCGTCCCACAGTGGGGAAATTTGCATAGCACAGCAGCAAAGGTGATAGAACAAGTTAAAAATGAATATAAACAAGCTAAAAAGTATTTACAAATTTAACAAACTTACAAATTTAAACGGGATTATTTACAGATGTACATGAGAATATGAATATGAGATGAATATGATATGATATATATGACCAGTATAGATGGATTAAATATGAAATATGAAATATTATATCATTAAATATGAAATACTTGGCTTGTTCAATAAGGTGGCAGATGCCTTTCTATGGTCAGGTAAAAGAGCATCTCTTGTAGTATGCTTCCAAAGAGGATGGAGGTCTTGGATAACCCAGAGTAGATTGGTATCGCTGTGCTTTTTCACTTAATCAGTTATCTAAAACATACTGCACAGAAAGTCAAGCTCCAGCATGGGTGTCAAATGAGAGGGCACTTACAGAACCTTTTCCCATTCATGCTTTTTAACACAGACAGAGGGAGAAATCCCATTTAATAATCCACTATTGAGGTTTGCAAGAGAAACTGGGCTTCACACCAAATTGTAGGGTCAAATCCTCTTTTTACTCAAAAATCATCACTTTGGAATAATAAATTGTTGAAGGTGGACAGAAAGACCTTGTTTTGGTGGAGATGTGTTGAAGCAGGAATTATATATATTAAGCATGTCTAGGAGGGAGAAGACAGATGATGACCAAATATAATATACCTAAAACAGATTTCTGGAAGTACCTCCAGTTGAGAAGCTGCTTTTTGTCCACGAAAAAGAGAAAACTACTAATTGGTACAGGAAATGATACAGGACAATCAGCTGACCAGAAAAACGGTGTCTACATTTTATAGCTTAATGAGAAAGTCTCACCTGCCAGGACTGCAATTCTACAATTTCATTTAACAGGCGCTCTTATCCAAAGCAACATACATTCACATGCCGATGGAACATCTGGGGCAATTTGGGGTTCAGTATTTTGCCCAAGGACACTTTGACACATAGAAAGCAGGGGCCAGGAATCGAACCACCAACTTTCCGATTGGTGGACAACCGCTCTTAGATATCTGAGAAGGTGTGGAAGGAAATTACAGGGTCATGGTATAAGACATCAAGGGAAACACAGACCACATTAATTATTCACAAAATTATTCATAGATGTTATTGGACTTATGGGAGAATATAATAATATTCATCAACAAAGTGCTGGGCACACAACTTGTGCACAATCCTGCAATTTGTATACTAGGAGTAAGTACGAGGGGGAGGGACTAACAGTTCAGCAAATCCTGTGGTGTAGACTGGCCCTCTCCACAGGGTGCAGAATTGTACTTTGACACTGGAAAGCTGACAATACTGTACCTTTAGTGAATGGATGGGCAAAATGACTAAAATAGCCACTTATGAACAATCTATCTTTAAAATTAATAATAGACTAAATATATTTCAGAAGATATGGGGCCCCTTTATGGATGAAGTATTAAATAGGAAGGGATAAGCTGATCAGATAGTAATGCAAGTCATTTTTTATGATGATATATTGAACTTGTATCTTGGCAACATATTGTTATTTCATAGTGATATGTGACACCTGCACTGTTGTCAATGTCTTATGACCTTAGGCTCTGTCTTTTCGTTCTTTTAGAAAGATAAGTTATGTAACTGTTTACCCTGTGTAACATGATAGACTGTCTTGTTTTGGTTTTGTTTCCTTTTGTAAAATTATTATTATTATAATTTTATTCATTTATTCATTTAATTTTCGCTTTATTTTATTTTATTCCTTGCTTTACAGTTTGTGTAAATTCTGTTGTATATATAAAAAAAGAAAAAGCAATAAAAAGTGAGTTACAAAAAAGATTAGAAACTAAAGACCATTTTACACTCTTATAAGAAACAGACTCACAGTAATAGACAGGTTGTAAAGACCTTGGCAATGGTGAGATGTATTCCCGTGTGCCAATATCTGTTTCAATGATTGCAGGCATAGTTAAAAATCTCTCTTTAAACTGACATTTATATCTGAGCTTTAAAACAAGACAGTTTGATTTAAAAGTGCCTCTTTTTTTTCTTCCTCACACTCAAAGTAGGATTTCCTGTGTTATCAGTGTTAACTGAGGACCACTTACAAAAACTGAATCGTGGTGCTTGTTATGGTTACGAGCAGGAAATGTTATCCAGCAACGGGAAATAATGAACCACTGCATTTTCTGTTTGAGGGGACTGATCGACTCAACTGAACTCCACCCAAGTTCCACCCAAACTGACACTAAGATTAAAACATCACTATCATTGCTATCACTCGCTATCATAACACCATTGAACCCCAATGTTGTTTATTACAGACATTCCTCTTCCTTGTCAAAACTTGGTGCCTACATTACCCACAATACCACTCGACTGCTGGCTGGAGAAGTGAACTCACTTCAATTTACCAAATCACACATGAAAATAATATCTAATATAATGATATTTATTCACTTGATTTTGGCCATTGATTTTTAAAAACCACGCCTTGGTCAACCGAGTTGTTCCTCTGGTTGCACATGATAGGGTCTCAAGAGGAAAGGACATCCTCCATTGTTCTGTGTGTTTGTCTCCATCAGATGAGGGGATACCAGTGGCAGACGAAATCGAAATTGAGAAAAGTGCCTGGCACCAAAAGCATGTTGACAAGCACAAAAGTAATCCAATTTTTGTACATCCATGGCTACAATCATACATGAACTAGTATAATAGCTAATTTGGCATACTTTGAACAGCGGCCATTTGCCAAAATCCGAGGATGTTGCTTCACAGGGATTAAAATCACAAACCAGGGCAGGGAGAGTTAAAATCACTCCATCTTCCCTCAAGAAATAGATCCAGTCTGAATGGGGCTTTAAAAACATTTGACCTGGCTTCATCCAAAGAATCCATCAGAAAGTAATGTTGAAGTCAGTGTGTGTGAAGTTATTGACCAAAAAATAACCACACTTGTGATTGCAAGGGGCCACAAAACCCACAAGACTGTCACAAATAAACTGAGGGGGCTGTCATTGGATGGCTTTATAGTTTCTCAACTGTTTTTCAGCTGTGCGGAAAACATTTTTCATCTTCTTTTGTTGACTCAGAGAGGGGCTGACGTAATCAGCATGGAGTGTGTGTGTGTGTGTGTGTGTGTGTGTGTGTGTGTGTGTGTGTGTGTGCGTGACAAGAGGGCGTTAATGGCATGTGTTCCATGCAAAAAGATGACTCAATCTCATCTCTTGCCCTGAGACTCAGAGTAAATGGGGCCTGTCTCTCCTCTGCCAAATCACTCTGACTGGAGTTCACAACAGCCTGAAGTATCGACTGCAACGCAGCACTGATTAAATCCCATCTACCAGTCCAGAATTACTTAAGATAATTACCAAACTCATTTCATTTTCATCTGCAGCTATCGTTTAATTCCATTATAGGTGAGGCACTGCTTTAAAGGCAGTTGTTTGAGCTCACTATTTGATCAAACAAAAGCAATCCATCATTTCCATTGACTGTGAAAGCGCTGACTAACACCCAAACAAACTCTGCAGGGATCCAATCTTATGGCCCATTGAATTGTTATTTTTCCTTTTCTACACTCATGCATTTGTCTGCAAACTGTGCCATAGAGGAGGTGACACCTGGTGTTCATGCTAACAGCTGAGGAGGAGAGATTTTTTTCACTTTCTCCATTCACACAGCAGTGGGAATCCTCTCTCCAAATGTGGCCTGCTACAATGTCATTTTCCTACCATCTGCTCGCACCGGGATGCATTTTATAGCAGGTCTGGACTTGATTTAGGTTCTGCAGCATCACACAGTGATCAGGTTTGCAGTGACCGCAAGTCAGGGGAATAGAAAAAGCCTTTTCATCCCTTTGGAATAAACTCTAATATGGTGATAATGGATACAGATGTGTTTCTATTGGAACTTTTTTTTATCATGTCGTTATTGATTGCTGATTACGGTTGACATATTTAAAGGGACAAGTCAAATGTAATGGCCAGGTCTACATGTAAAAAATGTATTTAACTCTGTGTGTGCGCAAACAAATGTCAGCAAAACAGCCTAAAAAAGCTATAAACGTAATGGAGTTTGAAAATTAAGACACCTACAAAGCCATAATGTGACATTCTCCCTCTTTAATGTCTGAACTACTAAATTTTAAGTGCAAATTATCTCATCTCATTTTGGCTGGTTTGGCAAACACACAATGAATTGAATGAATGAATTTTGATCCTATTTGTTTCGGTAAAACTTGATTTTCTTCCACTTCGGTCAGTTGGTAGAAGGCTACCATGCAGGTGTGCTGATGGGTATTACCTGACAAAACATGCTGCCTACATTACCCAGAATACCCAGCAACACGGCTGACACTTTGGTGGAAGGTTTGTGTGTGCTATACTAGTAATGTTGACTCAAATGACATCACTTGAGGTAATTAATCCCATATTTCACAGCTCTCCCTCTGGAGCCACAAAAGGCTTTATGCAACTTTTTTTTTTCCACATATGCAGTTTTTTGCCACCATCACCAAACTGTGAGACACATCCAAACCGTCGTCTGCCACCATCAATGGTGTGTTGAATGACCTCTATATGTGGTTTGACTATGGAAGCTCTGCAGGTGCAGAAGAGTGGCGTTGTGAGACTAGAGAGCAGCTGAGGGTACTGGATGAGGGGGAGAGAGTTGCTGCTCTCAGCTGGCCATGGCTCAATGTTCTGCAAAGCTGCAGGCTGTGATCTTCAAATAGCTCCTAGTGTTTGATCCAGCAAAGATGACTGGGCTTAGAAAGAGCACTGACGATTCCATATGCCCAGACCATACCTGTCCAAGTGTCAGCTGAGGAACGGCACTGCTACACTACATGGACGAGAGCGACACCGTGGAGGCCATTCCTGGGCAGAGGTGGGCCTACAGGATGCCCACTCTCGCCTTGATAGCAGCTTTATCCTAACACGTCCGGACTACCTCAGTGGATGAAGAGAGACTAATCTCCCACTACACCACGCTGCTGACACAATACAGAGAACGCCTGAAAACAACATTAAGAAGACACTGATTGTCAAGTTCAACTGTAGACACTAAGACTAATCACCACCACAAGTCCAAACTTATTCACTCAGTTACATCACTCACTGAGTCATTTGTTCTCAATGTTGATTTATTTGCTTACTTTTGACTAAATGAATTTTTTAAAGACAATTTGCACTTTAACATGTGGATATTTTGAATTTCCAAAGAGTTTTAAACTTTAAGCAGATGCATCATTTTAGAGCATTTGAGAAAGCTTTGTTTCAGTATCATGCTTTCGCCTTTGCTGTTTTTAAATGTGAAGTTGAGGTCAAGCACCTTGCCAGTTATTTATTGATGAATTTGTTTTTTTGTGTGTTAAGGTGGTAATAACCCTCCTTGAGGTAATTTCAGTTTTGTAAACGTAATGTGTGTTTATTTCTGCTCAGAAACAATCTTTGTTATCTTAAATGAACATTGTCCATCACATTACAAGCATAAAAACATTCTGCTATATTCTGCAGATTTTCATTGTGGGTCCCTGCTGGAAACTGCTGAGGGGTGATCTATCTATCTTATTCTTTACGACAGGAAATACAATACATTTAATTAAGGAGACAGATGCTTCATGGGGACTGCAAAATGAAAGGACGTACAATATTTCATTTTCAGAACAGCTGTCAAAAGGCTGGCTGTACTTTACAGAGCTGGAGAAGCATATAGATTAGTTGTTTATAGTTTTTCATGATTTGCATAGTGTGTCACACCGCTGAATATATCAAAACCATTGAAACCTCCATTTTCATTTGGCTGCAGACCTTCAGAACGAGGTTTCTACATAATGTAGGTGCAAAGAGCAAGAGTGGAGAGAAACTGCTGCAATGCAAAGTGAGTAATAATTACAGAAACAGCCGCAAACTCACAAACTCATTGAGCAACATACAGCTATGTGATTGGTTTTAAAAGTCCAAACAAATCACAAACAAAATAATACAAATAAAAATACAATTTAGGCAATAATGAAATGCATAAATGTGGAGAATAATTAACAGTCAGAGTGAAAACAAAAGGGAAAGACAGACACTGAAGGTGGCACAGAAGGAACTGATTTCATCTCCGACTGTGTCCACAAGAGGGTGAGAAAATAAAGAGACGGAGACATCAGTGGACTCCTCCATGGCATCCAAAGGGGCAGCAGATGATGACACATTGGTGACACACTGAGATGTTAACAAAAACAGAGGCACATACTGTACCATGGTCTCACACACACACACACACAGAGAGAGAGAGAGACAGACACTCACCAGGCCTGAGGTTTCCTCTTGAGCAGGCCATGTCTCCTCCACTGAGAGTGGGGGCTGAGATGGTAGGTCAGCTGACGACAGACCTTCTCCATCGCCCCAAGAGAGTCGCCCTCCTGTTGGACACACAGATAGAGACACATGAACCATCAGCTCAATTACAGAGAAAAAAAAAACACCCCATGGCCTCATTGGAGGGACTGAGCACTCTGGTACCAGTAGGAAGAACCACGTATGTTTTTATAAACACAGGCTAGATGTATATATGTACGTGTGCACTGTACATACAAATGCAACGATTATTTGTGAAAAAATTAGGAAACATTAATATTATAAGCTCATTATGAAACATTATTTCATTGTTCTTATTTTCAAAATAACAGTTTTATAAAACTTTTATAAAAGGCATTTTAATTCCAAAATATTTATATAAGCTCTCAGGGTTGCAACATTTCAACGAGCTGAGTTTATTATGATTTATTTTAGAATGTCTTTTGCATTTATTTAATATTGGACATTTTGGGCTTCCACACAAAACAGAGCTACAAGGAGAGTAAATATTAGACTCTGACTCATCAGGTTGCCAGAAAAGCAGCTCCAAATGAAAGCTAATGCTTCGGTGTCTGTCAGGGTGTGAAACCTGGCAACTGTTTGCTATTATATTACAAAAACAAACAAAAACAACTTATTCAGTAGGTGATCTGGTGGATCTGTTAGCTTGTCTACATGTTTTTCTGCCCTATAATAACCAAAAACAGTGAATAGAGGTTTATCACTATGGTTGGTTAATAAACCTGCTAAACAGCTAACATGGATCGCTGGAAAGACAGTTTACTGTGTTACTCCTACATTTGAAAATAAGTCTGCCATATCTGACTACTAACAGCAGTCTTTCTTTATCTGTACCATCATTATTATTTGACGTGAATATATTGCAGTAGCATTGGGGATATGAGTAGGCTAATGCGAGACAGCAGATGCACAGGATGTGAAGTTTATGATATTTGGACTTATCATAGCAGGAAAAGCACATGTAATGCAGTTTTAATGTTTTTAAGCACACAAGTATAAAACTGAGTTACGTTTTATTTATCTGTTGTGTTTGGGGTTTGGAGAACAACACCCTAATTCCAAATTGACATGGTTAATAAAGGAGATGTAAAATCTTGAAAAATGTTTATGATATATCATGCAGCAATAATCTCTTATTGAGATATTTTATGGTAAAATCACTAAGGCTGTTTTGGAAATAAGCAACAAGTAAAGCATAATTGACTGATTCAAAAACATTCCTTGGATTGTGAGTCAGAGGATTTTATTCTACATCTGTTTCATTCAGAGTACACTTCTTCTTCAAGATATGAACCCATATGTCAAAATGCAGGTGGTACTGTAAAATGGACCTTAGTGCTCAGTCATCTGTGACTCATTCAGCACATAGACCAAATAAGTGACAGGTATGTATTTGTTATACAGGTATATACAGTATATGTAACATGACCTTGATGCTGTCAGTCAAAGTCAGTACACAGGAGGAGAGTACAGGAGGAGTGGGAAAGGGAGGAGAAATGTCACGTTCGACACGACATTTATCGCCAAAAAAGAGGGCGCAGCCAAGTGTCACAGCAGCAACAGACAGGAGAGAGACACGAGGATATAATTAAAGGATTTGAGCACCACTGGAGCAAAGAAGTAACAAACACACCTTCCGTCAACGTCAAGTTTCTGATTTGACAGGACACACACACATACACAACTTGAAGCTGGGGAACTGAAGCTACATGGTGGGTTGATTGGCTGTGTTCATAATTGCTCCCTATTTTCTACTTAGTGTGCTACATTAGATTTGCTTTGCACCATATAGTGCACTTAAACATTCATGCAATGAATGGAAGAATGCTATGTACAAAGCATGTACATGACATTCCCACAATGAAGTGATTCACATCTGCACCTCAGACGACTGACATGTAAATTGGCGTCATGTGAAGCTACATCTTGTGATGCATAATAGGGATGAATCAGAATTGTCCGACAAGTCAATTTACCGCTCGTTATAAAGAACCTTATGGAGTTTTCTTCATGTAGGGAAGACTTAATGAGGAAGCAATTTCATATTACAGCTACTAAGTTACTGACGCACTGCTTCATCTCTACCCATCTGCCTCAATGTCACCACAACCCTCCGCTGTACCGTAACTGCGTGTGTGTGAGGCTTCCACCCATATTGAAATGTATTTATTCAGGTGGTGAGTCAGGTTTGCAGGTCCCCAGTACCCAGTCTAAAACAGATGGTGAGGGGAAGAAGTGATATCAACAAAGACATTCAGTGTTCCTTAAACTGTGAGGTACCGCACTGTGCTGCTCAGGTCACTGTGTATTTTGGGCCAGCTTGTTAAAATACTGAAGGGCAGCAGTTGGATAGTAAAGCAGAAAAACAATTTTCTAGCAGACAGCATTTGTGAAAGTGAATGAATTGATACCCAGAGGGAAGCAGAGAAAGAGTTCTTCCACTTCCTTGGCTGCCAAATGAATTCCTCATTTTTCAAATGAAATGAAGTGATAATGATTCCCGTGGAGAAGCTGTGAAGATGTTCTTGTTCTTGCGTTGCAAAAAAAGTTGAGGACACATTGTATTTATTGTGTAAATTTGCATTTTTAGATTCATAGTGAAAATAATTTTTCATATTTTCACTTTTCTTTCTGTGTCTTTACTCTGCTCTGCTCACTGCAACTCCTCTCTTTTACTCGAGGCGACAATATTTTCATAATCACGGACTCAAATTACTACGTGTGATAGCGATCACTCGCAGGGACAAACCCACAAAGTATTGTCACTCAACTCTGCAGGTTTCCTCAGTTCTACAGAGCATTTTAGCATCTTTCTTTTTATGGCCCACAACTGTTTTGTTCACACTCATTGCTCTCATCAGCATTCAGATTGTTCAGATATCAGATTCATCAGATTATTCATTTCTATAACATTATCTCTGTGCACAACACACCTTTCTTTCCACATCTTAACTAACCTTTAGGAGCCATGATGTACACTGGTGCAATCCACACTGTGACTCACATGAACAAAGTCCCAATAAAAACAGAAAACACAGAATGATGTGAAGCGCAGGTGTAAGCCATTTCATTAATGATGACTCAACTCCACTGAGCGAGCATGTAAAAAAATCAGAGAGCCCTGACTCTGGGACACGCTGTTGCTCTGTGTCTGCTCGAAAAACTGTTTCCTGACACATTTGCTCTATTTCAACTTTATAAGGTGATAATGTGTCAGTGCGGTGTTCGCAGCTCGTTTCCACTGCTCCCATGTGACCACAAATATCAAATCAGTTTTAACATGCAGGTCTGGACGCATTTATTCATTTCTCATTTCCATTTTGCATTTCCTAGGTCCTAGCCCTCATAAATAAGGACCCTTCCCATACCTTCTCACTTCCTATTTACTAGTCACACAGGCTGCCATCTATTACCCTGCAATATCTCTTGGATACTCACTTTGAACATTATGTACTCTGTGTCCAAACACTAATTTTTCATTCTTATCTTAAATTGCCTCACTTGTTTTTTTTCTTTTTCTATTTGTCCTGGCACCAAATCCTTGTATGCCTGTGCTTGATGAACTTAATTACTTATTCTGATGTGTCCTGTACTCTCATAATATCGTCCTGTTGTTTCACAGTTCCAGTTTGCCTTTAAGGGTTGAGAAAGCCCTGCAACTCCTGGTCTGATGAAAACCTTTTAGAAGGTATCGGCTAAACTCAAATATGCATGGATGTCAAGCTAAAAATACGATGTCCTAGTTGCAGAAGCATTGACATTTTGGAGAGGCAATGTTTTCATTAGACAGAGATATTATATTCCTCTACATACAGTGCATGATCATATAACTGGAATTTCTACTTTGCACCACATTTTCATACTGTCATATTTATTCTTCAGACAAAAATTTCAGAAGCACATTTCTTTGTGCCTTGTTTATACGTGGAGTCTTACATGGAGACGTATCGATGTTGTGTATCGTACCGACACTCATGGTAATGTACAGTAAGAGAGATCTCATCATGTCAATAAAGCTGCATGAATTGAATTGCGCTGAAGTGAATGAGAGAGAGCTCGGGTCGATGAGAACAGCAGCTGCAGCAGCTGGTTGGAGCCTCGTGGCTTCACTGTGGTCTTTTCTACATTTCACTGTATCCTGCTCTCTCTCTTCATCCCCTTCCTGCCATTTTCACTCTCACTCTCTCAGCTTCACCTTGGCTTGTCTTTTTTTCTTTCACCTTCTTTCTCTGTTGTCTCGCCTCCCTCTCTCTTCCTTCTCCGCTCTCTCGTTACATTATTGATACAGAACACATCTATGAATCTTTCCAGCCTCCAGAGAACTGATGGCCTCTCTTCTCTCTCTCCTCTCTCCCTCTGTCTCCATCTCTCTCTTATTTGTCTGCTTCATCTTTATTCCCTCCCCTCAGGCTGGCTGATAAAGTTAGTTTGCACAGTACTAATGGAACCATTACTTTAGTCCTATTTTTCACTGCATTCCCTGCATGCTCTGGTAAATTATTGCTTAACTCTTCCTCCATTCTGCAGATGAATTGTCTGGATAATTCAGTCTTACTGCTCTCGTTTCACCGGTCAAGGGGGGTAAGGGAAGACCTGGCTGATAGCAGACAGAATCATAGCAGGATCTCTGATCGCAGAAAGAAAATGACTTTATGTTCTCTAAGGGGGGGATTATTATCACCATGGACACTGATGTCTGCTGTATTTTTGTGGGAATTTCAGGTCTGGACTCACATTCTGATGGGTGAGATTTTTTGAAAAGTTAATTCAGTGTTTGTTGCACACAATAAAGCAACCAAATTAAATATAAATAAAAGATTTCATTAAAAACCTTTGCCTTCACGTAGGGAGATAATATTTACAAAAAATAAAGTGGAATGGTTGTGAAAAATCCAAATAACACATCTGTACAGATTCTTTTTCACTCACTGGTAAAAACTTTGAGGGGGGGTGGGTTTCACTGAACTCATGAACATGGGATTTGTAAAATATGATGAGTTGCTTTATAATATAACACTTGATAAAAACACAATAAAAATGAATGTAGACAAAATCTATGAAGAAATATATTATAAAAATGAAAAAAGGATGTGATAATGTAAAAGATGGATGAATGGACAGGTTGCTGAACTGAGTTCCATTAGCTAAGCTGACAATGGACCTGAACAACACCTGCAACAATAATGAGTGTGTCCTCCCAAAAATGGTATTATACTGCAATTCATACATCCAAATCACTCACGTGTGACACATGCTGATGTCACATTCACCTGCACCAGCATGAAACAAAATGTAAATAGCTAAATTAAGATGAAAAACCTGAATCACAATTATGAACATACTGAGCATAGTGGAGTGCAGCTGGGTCAATGGAATCCACTATAACTGTTGCTTTTGCCCACAAACTAGCTACACATTGTTTAGAGTCCTTTTTTCCAGCCTACAAATGATGAGTGTTGGATTATGTGTAAAAATAATAATTAATATACATGCATTTATTAAAGTTTTTGGTCACTTGGGGCAAGCTGTAAAATACAGCATTGGCATGATATCACCTTATAAAGGCGACACAAATATAGTCAATATTCACTCTGTGTTTGTGTGTTTAGCTCTAGTTTTATCTCCACCTACTCCTAAGTGAAAAATCTAGTGCTGTTGAGCTTCTTCACTGAGAGAATGCTGATTAGAGCAACGAAAGCTCATTAGAGCGGAGTGCTGCAGGGTTAGTGGGTTTGTCACTACGTGTGGCATCTTTCACATTGCATGAAGTTATATGATTCATTTGTTTTCATCTGCCCTCATGCATGCAACTAATTCCTGGATATTACTGTATTGATAAGTGCATTAAATATGGGTTACAACATTGCTTAGAAGAAAATGAACCATAACAAAAGCATAACGTTGTTGGTGTTTGATAAAAAGAGCATAAACTGACCAAAAAGAAAATCATCAAAAATGCATCCATCTAAAACTGGATTAAACTGCAGGGTAAAACCAAACTAGATATAACAATTATCAATTATAAAATATAAATATATAATACATATAAATTAACTAAATGTAACTGAAACTAATTCACAATCAAATGTAAAAGGTAACATTGCTGTCCCCACTTCCAAATCTTTAAATCTGATCATAGTGACTCAACAAAAGATATCACACAGTCTTACCAGCATCAAGTAGAACAGCAAGTAAAATACCTGTAGGTCAAGAAATTTTACTACAACAGTGCAGTTAATGTAATAACTGCTTTTACTGTCCTGCTAAAAATTACGTAGTAAGGGGAGACAGGGAATCCTTGTAAATCTATCAAATTATTTGGGCATGAAAATGGTCAAATTTTAAGTTAAATATTAAAAAATGCTAGTTTTGGTGAACAGTCGTCAAAAATACACACCTGTTGGATCATGATCCAACTAAAGAGACAGGACAGTCTATGATAGGAAGTAAAAGATAAACAAGCTCCAGCTCAGACACATGGATGGGTTGAAACGCTGTGTGTGTGTGTGTGTGTGTGTGTGTGTGTGTATATAGTCCCTGTGTACAGGTGTTTGTCACCAAAGCTGTGGTGACTTATGAGTAATCAATAGCTGACAGTATTGCTCATTACACACACACACACACACACACACACACACACACACACACACAAACAGACAACACATACTTGTTTTCATACTGTGTAAGCTTGGACTATGGTTCAGTTGAAATCAAATTTTGCCATCTATTCATCCAAAACCTTCAGATCTCCTCCAGTAAATGACATCTTTCACTGGGTCCATCTCAAGCATTGAACTTGAATGTCAATATGAGTGTTGAGTGTGAAAGAGGAGAAGGAAGATGACACACTTACAGATGAGGCACAAAAAATGGAGGAGATGACTTAAGACTGAAATAAAATCGGTTGCATATTTTAAGAATGCGAAGCTAAGTTCAAACACCATAACTTTAATACAAAATATATATGGTCAGATTTGCAATTGTATAAATTAATACTAATAATATTACTACTACCACTACTACTACTAATCATAATAATAATAACGATATACAACATTACAAAAAGGTGTCAGCAGCTTGTTGTCCATCCATGAACTGTTAGTCAATATAAATGTAATTAATAAACATACATGCAATAACTGTATGTGTACTGTAATAGTCTTGCTTGAAATCGAGAGGAAATAGTCCTTCCTTATAAACTGTAATTTACTAATGACAACTACCTGACGATTACATCACGTACTATGAGTTGTTTGTCAGACAGCACAACTTATGCACAATCTTACTTCGCCCTCAGAAATAATAATAGTTGTCCAGTATTTATCACCTCTGAAAAGATTTTTTTCTTTTTCCTCATGGTTTCAAAGGTAGCTCTGTCCAATGTTCAGGGTTCATTTTATTGACTGAATTTTAATCTTTACATTAGTCTATGATGAGAATGTTCTAAATTCCAGTTCAATTTTTTCAACATATCACAATTTCACTTCAAATTGAATTTATAATTAAACGTTAGCTGCTGAAAAGGAGAACGTGGCTGAAAATGAGACATAATGAGATATGAAGACAAATGTTGTTATGTGAACAGCTTGGGAATCGTTGTATGTTGTAGGAAGACATATGGACGAGTGGGCAGATATTCGGTGTTACATAGGAAATAGGAATATTGTAGAACTGGGTGTGATCTGAGAGAACTCCATTGTTGTCTAGAAATCATTACAAACATTATAAAATATTAAATGATAAATCATCCACAAATAGTGTTACATTCACTACCTACTCTGCAGGTGTTGTCGATAAACTGATGGCTTAGTAAACCCTGGCTTATTAGTCACTTTGCACAGATCTTTATGTTCATACTTTTTTTGACCTTCACAGTGATGAAAACACTCTTGATGAAGACCATGGGTTTAAAATGCATTGAGTTAACTTGTGTTTACGAGGAGCCAAATAAAGTAATCACTTTGGTACTTTCTACATCGGAGATCGCATAATTACACATTGTATCAAAAGAGTATCGAAGTATTGATGCTTCTTCTTAATCTTATATTACAGCTCTCAAAACTAATTTTTAAGCATTAAAGAGAGTGGAGTTGGATGCTTTTTGGATAAAAGAGGGAACTAGGGATTCAAAATGCAGCAAAAATAAGTTAATCTACAATCAGATTTTCAATCAAAGGCAGATGAAACAACGTGGATAAAAAAAACAACTGGTCCTCAACCTCTGGCTGTTACAGTATTTTCTCCAGCAACTAAGCCACAACATGCACTGTATGGAGGTTGGGAATAAAAATTTAGATAAAGAATTTAAAAAAAAAAAAAAATTGATATTTTCTATCCTACTGAAAGAGGTATTGAGCATCGTATTTCTTGTAAGGAGGTCTAAAATTCTGTTAATGTGACAACACTAATCTGATATTCTGTGCAAAAGAGCATATACATAACATAGATAATAAAATAAATTATGGTTATCATTCAAATCAGACACAAGGAGGTGGACCGTGCTGATAGGCTCATACGTGACATGAAAAATGGTCAGAATGGTGAAACATACACACATCCTGTTTTTTTGAGTCAAGTAATGCTCAGCAGTGAGCTGTTGGATTCACACAGATGGATGGATGGCACAACAGAAGACCAGTGAGAAACAGAGACTGCAGAGCTGCAGAGAGGAGACAGAAGAGGTGCGAAATGGGAAGAATAAAAGGAGGTAAAAAGAAAGAGCTGGAGAGAGAAAAAGAAAATAACATGGAGAGAGAATCACAGCAGCTGCAGTGACAAAGCAGAGAAGCTTTCAGCTGCTGTAAGTATAGATCCACAAACCACCCTGCTTAGCTGGAGTCACGCTGCAATGAATAGACCTTTCACACTCCCTAAGGAAGCTGCTGTATGAGACCAAGGGAAATGTGTGAGCATGAGAGAGAGAGAGTGTGTGAATGTGTTTTTATGTACATGAGCAGGGTTTTTTTTTTTTAAAGGCAGGACATACATGAGCAACCGTGTGTGTCAGTGTGTGTCTGCCAGGAGGGATATTCCACAAAGGAGGATTAGTGAGTTGGACTGAAAGTGAAAAATCCTGGATTTTCTTTTCCAAAAACTAACCACATTAGCTCTGCGTTGACTTTTGTCTTTTCCTGTAGATTTGATAGAGCATATTTTGTCTGGGTCTAATCATTTCCCTTCAGCCTCACATCAGGTGATGTCACTGACCCATGACAACATGGGTCAAACTGTGATGGTGTCCACCCCCAGCTGAGCAGCATTGTTGGATTAAACTGATTCATCATGTGTCGTCATGCATGTGCTTCAGTTTCTCCTGTGTAACATCAGTTTTTCAGTGGATTGAAGTATTACTCCTGTTCGTACTTTCATCTAATAGACGGAGGTCTCAGAGTTTACTGATTGCTCTCCTGCAGCTTTATTTCTTCTTCTAATGCAAATTTCTTTCTGCTGCTGCTCCTCCACAGGGAGGATTTTATTGTGAAGCAGCTACAGGAAATGCATAATTATGTGTCATCAAGGGTTTGTATGAAATCACCCCGTGCACTACAGTGCATCATAGTAGTTTATATATAGTACAGTATATAGTGTACAATGGAACAAAAAAAGTTGTGTCCTTGGCATGTACAACATTTTCAGCTAGCAATCCCATGATGCAATGTGTTTGCATTGTATAGATAGAGTTGTTTGTTGACACAAAACAATGCTGATTCATTAATGTTTTCAATTTACCGCTTACTATAAAGTGGTAAATCAACAACTGAGGCACTGTGTCTGTTATATAGGGAGAAGTGAATGAGTGGACGAGCAAGTGATTTCAGACACAGCAGATGAACTGCTACTGTACGAAAGCCAATTTTCCTGATGAATGCCACGAGCCAAAAAGCACTGGTCTCTCAATAAAGTTGCTCTTTATACAACAAGTGTTGCTGGTGTTTTCAATTCTCTGAAAGTCAATTACTGCAGGGAAAAGGAAGACAGTGATGGAATGTTTGGGATGACAAAAGTGAAAATACTCATGGTCAGTAAAAATGATCATTGTTTGGGGTGTACGGTGGCCAGCTGGTTCAACTTAAACATCACCAGCTCGATTCTGGCCAGGGCCCTTTGTTGTATGCTGCACCCCTCTCCCTCCCTGCTTTTCCTGTCTGTGCCTCTCTTCTGTCACTTTCAAAACAAAGGGAAATTGCTCTTAAAAAACACAACCCCAAACTGACTGAATGACAAGAATTTTTGACTTAGTAACTCATAATTTTGACTCCTGTGACAGTTTTTATTATTCCCCACTTTTCATTCTTGTTTGTTTCTTTTCCACTCAAAAATGGATTTTCATAGCTCTGGGCTGCTTGTTCATTTTTGTTGCTCTTTCAGTGGATCACTTTTAAATATTGCAGGGAGGAACATTAAAAGAATAATTAAAAACAACACATCATCGAGGTAAACAACACTTTTTACAATGATGTCCTGTTGTACAGAAAAGCACTAGCGCCACATCATCATGACCTCTGAACCCAGTAGCTCTCAGCGTGGCTCGGTGCAAGTGCCCAACTGTTTATAGGGTTAACTGAAGTAAGACTTTTCACACGGATCCAGCTTCTCTAAGCCCTCTTTCTAGAAATACCCACTTGGTGCATGTCATATTCTCTTTCTAAATTATATACAGTAATTGTGATGTTACATAAAAATAACTCACTATCACTTCAAGATCAACAAATTGGCCTCCTAATGTTGACTTTGATTAAATGTTTAGTCCTAATTTGATTGGATGATGGACGTGATGCAGTTTGATTGATTTCATATTTATTGTAGAATCAATCAATACCACCCCGGCTGTCTATGGGAAGAACTCATGCTGGATTGACAGTAATCTAATTGCACACAAGTGTGCATGAGTGTGTTTTATTATTGATAGCAGCAGCATTATCCAGGGCTTCACAGATGTGTGTATTATGTATGTATATATATATTTTGCAGCTCTTTGTATTATATAATCGTGTTTTCAGCGATTCTTTGGTAATGACTGTTTCAGGGTCTCTTTCTCCTTTTATCTTCCTGAATGATCCATAAATTTAGCATAGAGAGGATTAACACTTATGTAATTAATGATTATATTTCAATTTATGCACAAGCACAACAACCTCAATCTATTAATCCTGTCTCTTAACTAAACAGGTTTTCAGCCCCTTTGTTTATTTGTGTAAATGTGTTATTAATCCTCCAGCAGTTTTACTGTGTTTATGATTATCAGGTAGATTAATCAGGCTGTGATGTGGGTAACTTTCATTCAATCAATTCTTTGTTCTCCGGAGTATTGACTGGAACATAAGAGTTTGAAAGAGGATGCACATTACACATCACAGTATGTATTCTGTCACAGCATATTTGCAATGGTCATGTTTTCTGATCATGTGCACATTAACACCAAAATCACTACAGGCTGTAACAGCACGACTGACGTCTTAGAAACAGCAAAATCCACAACCCCAGCTGTATAAAATAACACAGCGGCGGGTGGAAGTGAGGCAAACAGTGCAGAAAATGAGCAGTGAATGACATCCTTACAACATGTTTCCTCTGCACAAATGTTGTGTTATCAGCTGCCTGAAGGCAGAGCAGGTTGTGTGTGTTGGGTGTAAGGGGTCTCTGAGAATACCCTTGTGCTTTCATGGCCATGCTTGATGGAAATTTCCTCTGTGGCGGGAAGTTGTCAACCAATGTGCCTGTGTGGCTTTGCAGTCTTCTGGGCTGCAGTGATGAATAGAATGAATATGTTTAAAAAGTAACACACAACTCTAGTAATTTAAATGCATGTTTTCGATTCCGTAATTTATACGCACAATTACTTTATTAAACTGATTTCAACTCTGTTACCCGTGTGTGATATCGCCTGGTATGCACACCCTGCTGCTCTGGGGTCAGCAGGTTTCACAACACGTTGATAGTCAACTGAGTATTTGAATCATAAGTTAAAGCTGCTCTATATGAATAGAAGAATTGAGAATAGATCAGATGACTATGTTTGATGTGAAAGGGGTCCCACTGATTTTGCAGTTCCCCTCAGCTCTACAGAGACTAAAGTGTCTTTCAGCTCATTGTTTTGGTATTACAACTACTTTACTGTCCTGATTGACTCTCAGTGCTCATCAAGGTTGTTTCCGACAGCAGCAGGCAGCAAAAAACCTCCATAAACCCACTGTACACTCCATGCCCAGCAGCAAATGACAGACGAAGTTAGCTGAACATGGCGGATCATTTAGCAGCTAAAGAGCCAGTTATTTCCCCCAGGAGTTGTTGAAGACAGAGCTCAAAGGAGAGTCATTATTGGACTTCTTAGGGAGGCCAGAAACATGACTCCAAATGAATGCTTATGTTGCTCTGCTGGATGTGTAAATAGTCCAATTTTGCTAAGACGTCAGCCATATTAACTTTGGGATAACAATATGTCGACACTGCTTTATCAGCTTGTTTCTCTCAAGTTGACAAAAAAAAACATAATTAATTAATGCAGGTTTAAGAAAATACAACTAATTTATTTCAATCATAACTTAAAAATGAAGTAGTATCATTGATTATCATTGCTGCTGCCACTCCACATGCCATTATTTAACAAAAAGCCAAACAGAATTCAAGAAAATGAAAATAATAATTGTGCACACATTCCATTAAACAAAGTCTAACTAAATCTTGTGTCAAGAGAAATAGACTTAATCATGTCTCCTAACAGACTGAAGTCTGACTGGCTCTAGTTGTATAAGTTGAATGTATCTATAGGATATTAAATTTGTCCAAAGTGAGTGAAATTATTATTTCTAAGAGGCTGTAATATTGTTATTTAAATGGAAAGTGAATTTTGCCAAGTTCCATGTTACCACATAACCTCAATATACTCAATGATTGCAAATGTAGCAAAACAATTTTACTTGCATGAAAATTATTTTTGAAAAAGGTGTGAAATTCATAGGTTCTGCATTAACATTTTATGAAAGCCCTTCAAAAGAGAAGCAGCGAAGCCTGAAATATCTTTAATGCCAATTTCAGGAAAGTGAAAACAGAACAGCGATCAGACAGAACGGACGGAGCAGAACGAGGGGAATAACACCTCGCTCTCTGTCTCCTTCTGTACTTCCTCTCTTTTTGTTTTTCTCTCTGGACATAAAACCCTGTCTGCTGTTTCTTTTAAATGAAAACTCTTTCCACTAATTTTGGCATGAGATTTTGCTTTTGTTTTTGTCTTTTAAAGAAAATTTATATTTGCTAATTTTTGTCAAATTTTAGTCTTTTCTCTCTTTTTTAGTTTTAGTCAAACGACATTAGCATACGCTAAAATATATATTATATAAATATAACTTTAACACAGTCAAATCTTTAACTAACATCTACAGGAGGATTTAGATGGCTGACGTGACATTAATTAAGTCCCATCATCGTTACATCCACAGTCTGCTAGCCAGCATGTTTTCATGGTTTGTCCCAAGTGTTTCCTTGCAGCTTCTTCTCTGATTATTGGTGCGTCTGCAATAAATTTAGCCTATAAATCTTTCTTCTTTTCAAGAACCAATTTCAAACATTACCGGAAGAGATTGTCACTGAAGACGTTGCTGAATGCAAAATGGGGCTCATTAATGCAACAAGTAAAGCAGTTACATCAACTTCTAAAGAAGAAATATTATTTGCTGGCAGGGAAACGGCTTTACTAATCTGGAGGAGACAACGATTCCAAAGATGCAGACTGTTTGCATAAAAAACTAATTAATTTATTTGTGCACTTGTTGTATTTCACATTTTTATTTATTGTTGAATAAAAATACATTTTGCTATAGTTCTTTTTTAAAAGCTACTTTTTATTTAGTTTTGGCAGTGTTTGTGGCATGAACAAAAGAGAATTTTTTGTCATAGTATTTGTTGACAAAATTAACACTTTTCATATTTCATATGGGAGTTGGTTTTGTGCAGATATGCAAAATTGCTTTAACTTACATCAGCAGCATCCTGTTTTCACAGGAAATAGATCAAATTGAGGAGGCAGGATGGTGTTTCATGAGGCCTTTGGCGAGGTCAGGGGGAAATGTAATAGGCAAACACCATTCAAACATAGATTAGAATAATTTTATCGTCTCAGAAATGCGTTAGCATCATTTAAGGCAGGAGGAAAGATGTCATCCAGAGGTCTAGAAATAATATGATAGCTGATTCTCAGATCTAGATGATACTTTTTACAGCAAACAGATTAAAATAAGCCCTAGTTTAAAAGAAGCCTTTCACCACAGCCAGCATTGAGGCAACAGTGTTTCAGCACAATGTGCCGTGCTGCAATTACACATCAGGCCTTTTAATTCCTATCTTCTTCTCCATCACTCCTCCTTCCTCCCTCCATTATTCATCCAGTATGGCTGCTGTCACGCTTTCTTTCCCCTCCTCTCCCTCAATGACAAACTGGACTACATGAATGAACAAACACAAGGAGTTGCACTTCCCTCAAGGACACACACAGCAACACAACCACTTGGAGCACTTCCGTAACTCAATAGTGTCAGACAAAATGAGTCAGGAGATCATCTGATAGCAGCAGCGAAATGAATCATATGAACAGGCGCGTTTACTGTGATTGGCAATATTTAGGTATTCTTCACGTTAGATGATTTTAGGTGTGTGTGTGTGTGTGTCCTACCGTCTTGGGGCAGTGGACGTATCTTGCCAGGCTGATAATCAGGTCGTGCGTGATGGGGTCAACCAGGTTTCTGAAGCTGGCGTAACGGTACAACACGTCATCCAGAGATGTTGACTCCATGCCCAGGTCCTACACACACAAACACACACATTAAATAAGACCATCATTCTCTCACTTACGCAATTGTACATACAGTACTTATATAGGTCACACTCATATAAGCAAGGCACTCTATTTATATACCACATTTCCTACACATGGGAAAATTCAATGGGCTTTACATTAAAGCAAACAAACAAAAAGAACAGAAAGGAAAAAGGGATCTATTGAGAGGATAAAATACAACATTGATTATTGATCACACATACAATCCATATTTTTTCCATTATAAGCACATGAAAAGGTACAAATTCATTCATGCACATATAATACACACTTGCACAAAAATCTCTTGTGTGCAAGCGCAAGCCAAAACCTGAAAGGCATTTAAATTTTCCATGCTGCTTTGTAAACTCGATGACCCCCTAAAGCATTAAATTAAAGCCTGTTGCATTGCTTCCCGCTGTCTGACTGTCTGTTTGCTGGCGAGGGAAAATCAAAATTTGTCACATCTCAAGCTCCAGCAAAGCCGACAGCGCGTAACCCTGTTGGCAGAGCTTTCACGGATGAACAGCGGCCTTGTTAAATCTTAAAAAGTCAACATGAATGACAACTCCAGTTAAAAAACACACAGGAGAGGATTAGATCGGAGCAGGTAAAGGTGTTTTGAGGAGCGTCACAAAGCTGCTGTCACTGACTCCAATACAATACTAAAGCACAAGGCTGGCTCTACATATTCACACTCACACCGTTTGTTTGACATTAATAATTCCCATTATCCATCATGCTCCACTACTGGCATCCACTTTGCTTGTTTGGGAACAAGATTAAAAGTTTTAGCGCCCCCTAAAAGCTGCAATGTTCTGCATCTTCAAACTAAAATAGTACTGGACACACTTAAAGCCTTACTCGGACAAGGACAAAAAATGTTTGTCCTGAGTGTGGGAGTAAAGGAAAGGTCATGGGCTCCCTTGGTAGCATGAATGTACTCCTTTCATTAGATTATGACAAAACCTGACATTCAGTCCTAGTCATGCAGTGTGCAAAATGGAAAGGTTTAATCCTCTGGGGGACATGAATGTGGTCAGTGAAGGTTTGGGCAATCCACCCCTTAGATATTGGTATTTTTAAAATACAAGTGGAAAATTTATTGCCATCTATAGAGTCACGATAGTGGCAGGGCTCTTCTATCTATGGTCCTGAAATTTCTCGTCAACTAATGGACTGGCCAAACAATTTGTACAGATATTCATGGTTTCCAGAAGATAACTTCTAATATCTTCAACAGTTTAATCTAGCACCATCATCAAGATTTCAATTCGTTCAATACTTTGGTTTATGCTATATCCAAACAAAACTAATGGCACTTTTAAAGCCTTTGCTGTATTTTGTGTATTATCTCTTCTCCCAATTTCTACATTTTCAAATGGATCAATTACAGAGCACAAATTTTTAGAATATTTCATTGAAAAAAAATTTCGACAAAAAGCACAATTTAAAGTTGCTCATTCCACATTCATGTCATATTTTTCAGAATACTACTGAGCCTCTGACTTGTAATACTAAGTTGAAGATATTATAAATTTATGACAGCTATATCTCCTCCTTGGCAGCAAGGACAACAAAATGTAGACAAACCTGCAGCACAATGCTTCTGTTTTGTTTATTTGTTTGCTTCCAGGGTCCAGAATGAACCTTCAGTGCTAATAATTATATTTTTATGAGACATATTCTGACTCATGCTTTCTTGATTTATGTATTTTCTTAAGAATTATGGATCACTTTCCTTTAAACACTGTTAGTCAGTTGTACTATTTTATACAGTCAGCTTCATGAAGTCAAAGTTTGTGTGTATGCTATGCTATGATTGTTCAGACACTTTGGCCATTGAGTTTTGGACCAGCTCTTGTGTTAAAGACACACACTCACACACACAGTCAGGTGTATACATCAGAGGATTTGTACTGTCAGTTCTGGCACAATACTCTGTATACACAATATGTTATGTGTCTGCTTTTCTATCTAAACCACTGCTTTCTCTGCTAATTCCACTGGGCCTGAAACACTTTCTGGCAGAATGCATTTTAGTCCGTAGGTAAGTGCAGGCTCATAGTGTCTGCAGATATATTTCTGTGTGTTTGGGTTTGTTTGTGCAGACAGTTCATTGCCAGTTAAGTGGCAAGAGTGCCGACTATGTTTGTAGAGGGAGAGAGAGGAGGGGGGGCGGGGGGCAGATGCTCGCTCTCCTACAGAAAGGTATGACTCACCGAGGTTTCCATGCTGCCTATTGTTTTGCGTGGGAGGGGCAGCGAATAATGACAGGCGCTTTGACTGAACGACACACGTATGAATCAGCTGCTGTATTTTCAGGCGAGAGTGACATTAATAGCAACGGAGCAGATGAGAGAAAGCTATGATTAGTGCATCAACAGGTGTATGTTGTGATATGTCCTGTTGGTGAGCAGGATACACAGACTCACACAGTTTACAGTTGAGATTGATATTATTTCTGCTTGTGTGTGTGTGTGTGTGTAAGGATCCGGTGGCATCACACACCCCTTTCAAGCACCCATTTGGCCAAACAGACAGATTAAATTGGCAACAGAGACAGTAGCATGAAAATAATTGGCCTGTTTGCATTTTCATTCTTTTCATGATGCTTGGATTGTGGCTTCTGAATACAGACTAGTTATTTCAGTCGGCTGCAGTTTCTGTAGTTTGTTCAAGTGTGACAACACTTGGGTCGACATGAGGTGATGTAATGACAAGGTCAACTACTGTCACAAGTTCTTTCAGGTTATCTGGTTTGTCACTGAACTATCAGATGGATTTGAGTTTTAGAAATCTGACATTGGCCAAAAAATAAATGCCAGACTTGGATTAGATTGACCCACTGTGATCAGAGAGGAACACTTCTCATATCTGGGGTGGACGACACAAAAGTTTATTAATTATTGTTATATCTTGTTTGTTTATCACATCAAAGTGTACAAAGTGCATCAGAGTGTGAAAAGTTGTGGTTTTACACAGACTTACATACAGGAACTATTTCTTGGCTGAATAAAATTTAGAGGCGCTGGTAGCTGGATTATTCACAGACAGGGCCAGAATAATGATCTTCCCCTCTGCTTCCAGTCTTTATGCTTAGCAAGGCTTACTGGCTGCTGGCTACATAGTTAGTGCACAGACGTGAGAGTGGTATCAATCTTTTCAGCTCATTCTTGGTAAGAAAGGAAATAACCTTTCTCTCAAAATGTCAAACTGTTCCCTTAAATGGCCGATGATAATTGGCATTTGAAATCTGTGGAAATACAGCACATTCATCACATTGGCAATATTTCCAGAAAAAATAAAAATGCAACATTTTAATATTAATATTCATTGCCTTAAAAAATGACCCTGGTGCCAAAACATCCTAAGCAGCAGAGATAATTTCTGTGTGTGTGTTTGTGTGTGTGTGTGAGAGAGAGTCAGAGAAGCACACAATGTGTCTTTCCTCATAGCGTGATAAGGATTTGAGGTGCTATGCAAATAGATCAACATAGAACGAAATGAATCTTCCAGCTCGCACTAATCTGAACCCAAACACAAGACGCTTTACGAATCAGCAATTAATGTATTCCTGACAGTGTGTGTGTGTGTGTGTGTGTGTGTGTATTTGGTGAGAAAGTCTGCAGTGGTAAAAAGTGAAAAATTGTGGAACACATTGAAACAATACCAAACAAAAGAGGCCCTCCAGAAAAGCATACATTATTAACAGTGGGCCTTCATGAAATATACATGACAAGCACAAAATACAAAAGCACAGTCTACTTCCTTGACCTGTAAGGGGCTTGTGTGTTGAATGCGTACTTGCGCACACACACGCCATTTATGCTACGAGGAAAACAGTATGGGCTCTTCTTTCATTAGT
The DNA here is from genome assembly GCA_025331565.1 of Holacanthus passer. Taxonomy (NCBI): domain Eukaryota; kingdom Metazoa; phylum Chordata; class Actinopteri; family Pomacanthidae; genus Holacanthus; species Holacanthus passer. The sequence continues at coordinate 2,977,670 of JAFREQ010000038.1, forward strand.
GAGCACCACCCACACTAATTAGTGCCGGTCAACATCAAAGTGGCGGTCTGAACCCAGCTGAACGTGAACAAAGACGGAGCTGGAGACAGACATGGCAAACATAAGTGCAGGCTCTTAGTTAAGTTATCTCGACCGTGGCAGGAGGACCCATATGGAAAGCTAATATTGACATTTATCAAAGATTGCACATGATGGTGGTTCTTTAATCATAATTCTTATTATTATTATCATTATTATATGTTGTTATATTCAAGGTCTGTGCAGAGAAATTGCTCCAGGTTGTACAGTTTTAAACGTAGATGTCACTGACCAAATTATTAAGAGTTGCTGTCAATTATACTGGCTGGTTAGACCTAGTCTCAGGTTGACATTTTAATATATATTGTAAGATGAAAAGCACAGTTGGAACATTAATTCCATTCAGCTGTTCCAGGTCCAGGGTGCTGGTATTGTGCACGTTGGAATCACTGACATAGCTTACGGGGACACTTTGATAACTAGGTCATCATTAATGGTGTTAGTTCCACCTGTTGTTTTCCTCATATGACAAATGAAAAAGATATACAGTGTCTGCTTCTCTGGCCTGGAGGTGGCATCATAGGAATAAAAAGCTTTGGAAGGCTCTGAGTCTAACCCCAAATTTGTTTAGTGGTTTAAAACTTCATTATACAAAGTGCAATAATGGACCTTGAACTGCATTCAGGCAATGTCTGTCCCAAACAGTATGGGAAGAACAGTGAAACCTTCTGTTACTCAGATAAACTTACACATTTTCCTAGATGGTATTAGTAGTCTTGTCGTCACACCAGATAAATAGCTAAACTCTGTTATTGTTTTACTTACAATACGTATTTGTAGATGTTCCTTAACAAGCGGCCAGACACAAATGTATAAATGTAGTGTACAGCTATAGTAAAATTAGAAATCCACGTACTAGCCCCTGTACAGCTCGCTAATTTAAATGTTATTTCTCATATCTAACCAGTGGACACTCCAGGAAATCACTGCCAAGAAATAGTTTTTGGACATAATTTCCTGTAAAACCACAAATGGTCATTTTTACACAGTATCACAGTTAGTTTACGAACATGGGAGCAGCATCGGTCTTCTCACCTCACTATTGGCAAAATGTAAAACTATTCCTTTCATGGGCCACGAAAAATTCCTGATATTTATGACTTGGAATTAAGACTAGGAGGCTAAGATGATTATTTTTTCCAACTTGGTTCCTCATAATTTTGGTCTGAAGGATATGACGCAAGTCTGATAATAGTCTGCGCTTAAACCTAGTGGAGGCAATTTTTTTTTACATGTGGCAGTCATGTGGCTTCATCAATAACATGGCTCTGACATTTTTGCTGTAGTTTGAACATTATGTCAGTGTCTCACCATCGTAGTACTGGAACAAAGTTAAATGTAACTGTATGAAAATTCACTTGAAAGACTTTAAATTAGGTTGGTGGTTACATAGACACACCACACAGATACACACCAGTGCTGTACATACACTACTATGATGACTGCTGGTGTGTTGTATGACAGGCAGTTTGTGAATGTTGGTGGGTGACAGTCTGTGCATGTACTGTATGTATGCCTTAACAGCAGATAATGTATGTGTCCTAGACTATTTCCTTCCTTCCCAAAGTCTATCTTTCTTATATTAGCTACTGATGGAACACACTGTACAGACTGTGCAGACTGCAGGCGGCACTCACACCACTGTGTTTCAAGGTGCAGCCAAACCAAAGCTGAATCAATCAATCAAACAGCACCATGGTGAGACGCTGCCCTTCAAGTGCCAATAAGACCAAAGAAAAAAGGAAAAGGAGGATGTGCAATTAACAGTACAATGTATGTAAGAAGTTAACACAGCCAGAGGGAAGATCAGCAGTACTGAGCTGAATTTAATTCTGTTAACCACTGAGAATCGTGTGGAGGGACCTTCGGGAGATTCATTCTTACCTGTGTGAATGTGTAAGTGTGAATTATTTAAGAAAAATTGAGGCATTAACACCAGTTTTCTTGTACTTTTCTTAAATTTTTTCTTAGGCACAAATGATGAGTGGTTCAGACGTGTTGTACTGGTCATGTACAGACTGTTTGTTTTTTATTTCCCATCTGACGTGAAATCATAATGCTGGATTTAAATTCTGATAAACTTTATTCAAAAGTAATATTCTTTTCACTAGATCATCATCAGCATGACTTTCCAACTTAATGAGGTTTTTTTTTTTTCCACTGGCAAATTTTGGCACAGAAACTTCTAAATTCAGTAGTTGTTAAGAAAATTCTAACAACTATCTGCACCACTAAGGAAAAGTGGTGCAGACAGAAAAATCTCTGCCATCTGCTTCAGGGTCTTTGTGCAGGACGCTTTCTAGTATCATGCTCTTACATCCACAGCATAACATCACCTACTGTAGGCTATATTATTTTCCATGTAATATCCCTGTTCCTGGCCAGTACAAATTTACAGACATGCAAAAAAACAATGAGACAGGTTCAGGATAAGAATATGAAAACGCTCTTGCATGAGCTCCAATGGCTTTCAACAACAGCAATTGACAAATGGCAGCGTCAGTCTTAAAATATTGATGGTAACCACAACACAAGAGCCTCTCATTATCTGACAAAACACTGGTCACATACCATAAGAGGAGTTAAAAATCCCACGCAGCTGTTGACAGCAAACCTAATTCTTTCAGAGACTGTTGAGGGAAACACTGAGGTTAAACTTTGAGGCTTCCACAGACGCTGTTGGTCATAGTTTAGCGATCAGCTTCGAGGCAGCCCAGCAGGAAGTGGTGAAGGGCTTTGGTTTCAAGTTAACTGAAGGGCGGTGATTAACAAGGTGGCCTCCCCATTAGCTCTTAACAGAGCTGCTGCTTGATTAATCAATGTCTGTTTAGTCCGAGCCCTCCGGCCGTCACCATGGCTTCCGGGCAATGTGGAGAAGAACCTGGTAACCAGCGCAGAGTGACTCTCCTGTCTTTCACAAACAAGCTCTATCCTTCATTTCTACTCTCTTGTTCTTCTGTGTCATTACCTTTATTTCTTTTATTATATTGCTTTGTCTTCTAATGCCTCTACAGCCACTCACCATCTCTTCCTCTCTATCTTCTTCAGTGTCTAGCAGTTTAGCAGTGATGGTGTTTTTTTCCTCTCTGCTCTCTTTATCCTCAGTAATTGTCTTTATCCAATTCATCGTGCGATCTGTCCGTCGTGTACTGTTCAACCAGAGCACAAAGCCTCCAGAATATGAAATGCGGCTGATGGTTATGTCACCGGAGCTTTTCCAATTTAGTTTTCATGACCCAATACGAAAACCTGTTGTTTTCATCCTTCTAAATTCATCCTCCAACCTCCTTTGGCCTCCTACTCTCTGCTAAAAAAAAAATGAATTAATGATCCACATTCATCCTCCTTGAAACACCTTAGTATCTCTTCAAACTTTTATCCAGTTGGACTGCATCATGCTTGTCAACGTCTCCTTTCCTCTAATCCCCAGCTCCACAAACAGAAGCAAGGAAAAATCCTTCAGAGGTCAAAGGAGCTTGACCTCAACCCGTCACCCACTGGATCAAAGCTAAGCCATGTGGGCTGCTATTTACACTGTACACACAATACCTTCTCTTGATTGATACTACAGCACAAACGCCACTGTGAATTTCATCATATGAAGAATGGATGCACTGATGAGACAAGGAAATATGTTAAGTTTGTAAATCGTATCAAGTCGCTGAATGACAAGAGACGTACTCCACTAAGTGCTGTATAAAGGCTTTTTAATTCACCACAAATCTCAGAGCAGCTGTATCTGGTGCCACAATGGAGGTCCAATGGAGAATGGCTGTTTGCAAATAAGGTCCAAATATGCAAGGCAAGATGAAGAGAGATACTCGAAACACTCAGCGGTCTGATGATTTAAGCTGTTCTCTTCAGATTCCAGTAGAATAGAAGTGCTTTTAAGAGCAGTGGCTCATTCTGTCAGCTGGGAAATGTCTATCAACATGGGCTATCACATGTAGTTAATAGCAATGTTGCTCTTTCTGTCGAGTGGAAAAAACTTGACAAAATGGGATGTCTTATTTTTAAGCGCATTTATACTACTGGTGTCTGTACTGATTATAGATGAATATCCAATCTCGGTACTCAGTCGCGAATGAAATGGATCTCTGGTATTGAGTGTTGAAATTTCTAACCACAAGTGTAATATTCTACTCCTTCTTTAATTAGGTAGTTCCAGATTTAATTGAAAGATTTTGTCAGTTTTAGACTGTTATTTTAATTAAGTTCAACGCCTGAGCATTTAAATGTATTTTTTATAAAAAAGAACAGGATATATTTCTCAAATTACCATATCAAACAGTGTATTATTTGCTATTGGTGTCAAAACTCAGTGATCGTATCAGCAGTAGTTTAGAAAGACTTATACCTATACCATATGCTCTCTGTGCATTATGTAGGGAGCCAGAGCCAATTAGCATAGCTTAGCATAAAGACTAGAAGCAGGGGGAAACAGCTAGCATGGCTGTGTTCAAAAATACACCAACTAACAATTTGTGCAGCATTTTTGGCTATAGTACAGGTTGCCAGAGGATTGATTAGTGCTGATATTAGTACACAGTAGGTCTCTGTACAGGCACAATGTACCAAAAAAAGAATCCAAATTTTTTAGATGCCAAGGTTACATTTAACTGTGCATTTACTGGACTATATTTCACTGTGTAGTTAGGAACGGCTTCAGAACGAAATATAGTCATTGAAATGCAATTTGAAACTATGGTTTTATGTACCTGAGGCAGTATCTTCAAACTGATATTTTTTTCTGATCAAAAGTAAAAAATCCCCAAGATATTAATTCCAAAATCATCTAAAGCAGACAAGCAGCAAATCGTCACACTTGAGAAGCTGAAACCAACGTGTTTGGCATTTACACCTAAGAGACTGCAACTGTCAAACTTGTCAATTTTCTGTTGATTGACTAAATGACTAATTGTCTGTTTTTTCAGCGCTATGAACAGATTGCTTTTTTTCAGGCAGATTGAGCCCAGTTTTAACCTCGAAGTATGCTGCCCTAGAAACCACAGAATCAGTGCTGACTGGGAAGGACCTGCTCTACCCGCTCTGCTGTTGTTGCGTCTTCACTTTCAGACTGGGAACTGTGACTCTGCTCCTGTGGGGTATCACAGCTTAATCAAGCAGTGACAGAGATGGTAATCCCCCCTCCTTAACAATGATGGATGGAGAGGTGTCCTTCATCTTTTAAGCCCATTTGCTTTTCTCCACTGTTTGCCATTGATTCAAGGATTAAAAATCTAAATGGGTGTGATCAGAAAACTGTAAATAGTAACAAAGAGGAGCTGATGGGGATCTCCAAAGCCCAGACGATAAAATGTGAAAGCAGTGTGTGTGTGTGTGTGTGTGTGTGAGTATAAGCTGGAGGCTGTGTTCCCTGAGGTTGAGTCATAGGGGATAAACAGTGAACACTGGCAGCATATGGATTGTGCTCAGTGCTGTCTATAGGGATGAGAGCTTATAAATCTGTTTCTCCCTTCACTATCTTCTCTCCATTTCCTTCTCATCTCTGTGATGAACATCTATTCAGATTGACTTTTCATAATTTCACCTCTTTCTTTACAGCTCTCCAAATCCTCCAATTCAACTGGTGGCATTTTCCCTTTCTCGCTTCTCCTTTGTTTCTCACCACACCAGATTCTTTCAGTCTGCTGCTGGGCTTTTCCTCCTCTCTGTATCAAAAACAACAGCAGCAGGAGCAGCAGCCAGCCAAGCGCTGCAAATGTCTTGAAAGGCAGAGAGAGGCTATAAATCGTGGCAGCCTCCACACTGTACCAGTGCAGCAGAGCCAGGCTGAGGACAACAGGTCCAGCCAGCCAGCCAGGCGGGCTTGTGTGCAGTCATACAGTCAGAGAGGTGCTCAATTCATCAGTAATGCAGGCAGTCAATCACTGAATCAGTGTAGTCAGTGTGTCAACAGTCAGTCGGTCTGAGTCTGGCTTCTGTTTCAGCATCAGTGATGACATCAGCTGGGGAAGAACCAACATGCGTACCCAGAAACAGATGAAGATAGGAGTGGTAAAGAAAAGACAGCAAACCATTCAGGGATGTTGTTCTGTTGTACTACAAATGTGAACCTGTGACCCCTGAGATGTTTACTCACTCTCCAACACACACACACACACACTCATACACAGAGCAGCTACCTGTCGGAGTGTCTTGAGCATCTCCGTGGCCTCGTCCTGCTTGCCCTGCTTGGCCATCAGCATCATCTCCTGGATCATGCCGATGCGGCGTTGGTAGGGCGGCGGTGTCCCACCACGGCTCAGCCGGTCCCCTGACTTCAGCATGAGGGAAGCCAAGATGTCGCCCCGCTCCTTGGTGGGCGTCCGCTTCCAGCTGTGCTGAGGGCTGGCTCCTCCAGGCTCCTGGCCTTTGGTCTGCTTGGCACCCATGGTGCTGCGTTAACGTGAGCTGTGATAATAACAAGACTGGTTCCACCAAGCAATCATGCAGAGGCAGGTCTGATTAATGCTTGAGATACTTGCTTATTAAAGTGACTGCAGGCGATCACATCCTTCTAAAAGCCTGCAGGTTGAGGCTGAACTGTGAAGACAATCCCAGACTAATTCACTGCTCATGAAAATGTTCATCATCACTAAGTGTCACAGGAGTTAATGTTCCCAGAAGTGCAGAATAATTCTCCAAAACATTAAGCAGTGGAGCTGCTAGTTTTCTGCTTTGGGGAACTTGTTAATCCCAGAGAGTGCAGCTCAGGTGGGGAACAGGTCTGAGGATGCTGCCTGCAGCATGGCCGCAAAACACGGACACAGCAAAGTGAGGATGCAGGATGTCCGTGGCCCGCTGCAGCCTCCTATCCCGAACACAACTTCAGCACAATATTTACCTCCGACAGCAGCTTCGTCCTCCTGCTCTGCCCTCCTCTAACACACAGCCCTCCGTCCTGGAGCAGAGGAGGAGGTGCTGCATGAAGCAGGGCATGGCAATGTTTACGTCTCCTGAAGATCCCTGCTCCTGTCCTTCGGCAGCCGCTGGAAGTCAAGCTCGACCTGCAGCAAACACAGCGATCGTCCTTCTCCAAGGTTGATTCTCCATCCGCTCCGGAGCAGGAAGTGGCCGCCTCGGCGGGCTGCGGCTCGGCCGGCGGGCAGGACGGACAGACGAACTGGGGTGTTCCCTCGCCGGGACTGAATTATGTATCGCACTCTCTGCTCAACTGTATGTGGACGCGCAGCGAGTGCGCGTGAGTCCTCCCTGCTCACATCAGCGATGGAGGGAGGGGGGGTGCTGGAGGAGCACCGCTAAGTTTGCAGCCTCTGAGCTCCTCGATTATAAGATCCGGACGACTGATTCCCATTAGATTAACGAGTCAGTTTAATGTTGCTGCTCCTCTCCACACGTATCTGTATCTGGCCAGGATGACTCATACCTCTCTAACTCCTGCATGGTCTTCTAGTAAAATCGGCATATGGCTGAGCATCAATAGCGTGTTTTGTTTTGGGTTTTTTTTTTAAATCCTACAATTTAAACTGATCCATGCTGCTTGCTAGCATGTTGTGGCGGAAGGCAACATTAGCCAACCTTAAAAGTTAGCATCTTATTAAAATGCGCAGTATGGTGCAATGGTTTCTACTACACAGAAAACAAGACACAAACTTAAATGCATTAATTTAAAAAGGGTCTTGTTTTGTTACACTTGCTATTTTTTATATCTTTTGCCTTGAAGAGAGCAAAGTACGTTATATCTTATTTAAGACGCTAAAATGAATAAGGATAAAGTAATGGATATATATTGTCAAACCATATAAGGCAGTTCTACCTGACCATCAAGCGCAGGTGACATTTTAGAAGATAACATGGAAGTCAAGTTTATCATTATTCAAAGTGATCACATGGTTCATTCAATATTGATGTACATGTAATATCTATGGAGTGATGGACATGGCTGCACTGCCCTCTGGTGGTGACTGAGTGGAGTTCATAAACCAATAAATATAATGTGGCTGTAAGACACACAACAGCTATAATTGGTAGTATCAGTTGTACTCCATGTGGAGAGGAACAAGATATACTGCCCTTTGTTTCTGAAAAGCTTTTAATGTTGGAAATGAAAAGAAACAAACATCTGCCAGTTTAGATTAAAGCTCAGTCAACACCTGTATTGACGATGAGAGCTGCACACAGAAAATAAAAAAACAAGAAATGTCAAGATGTACTTTTCAAAAGGTATATTTATTTGTTTTGCCTTTAATTACATCTCTATTTACAGTAGTATTTCAACCATCGTAGTTGCTTCAAATCACTTATCAAAACAAAGATGTTAATTTTTTTCCTCACTTTACCTAGGCTCAAAACTTTTCTCGTCACAGAGCTTAAACAGTCAGCCTTAACGAAAGACATCCGGCATGTGCGTACAGGATGAAGACTTCATTCTGGTTTTTACAGAAAGCAGACTGCAGTAGATAGACATTTCACACGCACACACTTGTACACACATACTCCGCTCCTGTTAGCCGCTACACTGGCAGCCAACAGCACGGATTAATTACTTAATGGTGTGCTGCACTTGTTATTCAAAGACAAGTAAGACCTGACCCTCACCTCCTTACCAGCACAGGAGGCATTCAATGTGTACAACTCACTGCTTATAGAAAGTATTCAGCCCCCCTTGACTTATTTTAGTTTGATCTCTTACAACATTAAATTACAGTGGATTAGAGTTTCTGAAACACTGACCTAGAGAATACAGTATGACTAATGTCGAAGAGGAACCAGATCTCATCAAATGGCATTTAAATTAAGTATAAATATATAAATTATAATTACAAGTATTCACTCCCTTTATAATGTCACACGTAAATCATAATGAAATGATTTAAAATCAACTATAGCAGCAAACTGTTTTTATAAGTTGAATCAGTGTGTCACCAAGATGTGGCAATTGATTTTAGGGTTAAATAAATATGTATCTGGAAGGTTCAATGGTTGTTTTTCCTGGCAAGGTTGGCACCATGAAGACAAAAAAACCCTCCACACAAATCTGCGCCAGGTTTATCAGAAATTACCACTGAGGAAGGATACGAAAACATTTTTGAGACACAGAAAATTACTCAGAGTACAGCTATGTCAGCCATATGATCATTTTAAGAATATGGCACGGCTATAATGTCCATGTCCATGTAAGCAGGGCACTCATGAGGGAGGCCCTCAGAGGGACCTACAGACTGCCCTGGATAAGCCTGTATGCTAATCCAAAGACCCCACATCAACATCCCATATAATGTTAATGTGGCATAAAGCCTGGTGGTGGCTACATCATGCTATTGGGATGTTCTTCTTCAGCAGGCCCTGGAATGCTACAAAACAATAACACTAATGTTTGGAAATGCAGGCGTTTGATCCAGAATAGCAGGACAGCTGCAGCCTGAGCAGTTTTACACTTAATAATGGAGAAGAACTGCGGTGTCCAGATGTACAAAGCTGACAGAGACCTCTCCACACAGACTGTAAAGGGATATAATTGCTGCCAAAAGATGCATCTATTAAATAATTCCATGAAGGTTTTATAATTTTACTTTAGATCATTTGTTGAGATTTGGTTTCATTTTGACATTAAAGAGTCTTTTCTTCAGTCAATCAGTGTCAAACAGACCCCAATTCCATCCACTGTGCTTCAATGTGATAAAACAGTAAAACATAAATACTTGTGCACTGTAACTAGCCTAGAATTCCAACTGACTTCCCTCCCATAGGTGGCCCACAGAGATGTGACATAACTGAACTGTGATAGGATAGTATTAGAATTAAAAACATGACAGGAACATAAGGTCCAGGATAAAAGTCACGCGTCATGTTTTCTTAAATTCAAACAAGAACATCATTAAGGAAGGAAGAGTGTGTAACATAGTTTAAATAATGGCTTACTTGTAGCTTAGAAGTATCCAACTGAGGCCTCAGTATGAAGCTCAGCTGGAGTTGTTGCTCTTTTCATGAACTCAGAGCTCTGCAGGAAATACTCCCACTATAAATACAAACTGGTCAATATTTCAACTATTGGATGCACAACATGTCCAGCTCAGCTTGGCAACATTAACTCCCACTAGACTGTGCATGTCTCTTCAAACACACCTTGGAGTGAAGACGCACAGGACTGCCGATCAGTTTTCTACCCTATGATTTAATCGATGACGTATTGCTGTTGGGTGCACTCTGACAGGAAAAGGGCAAAGTGGGCCTGCATTTGGGTGATCTAGACAATGCTGTATTTTCCCTTTGCATAACCTGACTCACACTAGTCTAATGCTGAAGGCTGAGGCAATGTTAGAAAGGGAGGACAATTCCAGACAACACAGACAGGACCAGGGCAGTCACGTGTCCGGGGCCTCATAGGTGGGAGGTGACTACTCGCAGTTAGAATGTGTAGCCAGCCGGGGGCGCTTTGTCGTCTTTGTTGCTCTCCAGGGAGAAAGGAGGAATGCGAACGTCGAAGTGGGAGCCGTCAGTCCTTTCAATACGGAACGTCCCCCTTAAAACAAATAAGAGAATGAGTTCAACATTGAAAGCAGTCAATTAGTGACAGAGTAAAACAGAAAGATTGGTGAATAATGTGCACATGGGAGTCATTTAAAAATAACACGAGCAGCAAATTTGTTAAGTCAAACATTGGTTAAACCTTAAAAATGTAGCATTTGGAGATAGAAAACTCACCACATATGACCACTGGGGGCTTGTAGAGACACATGGCTGCTGTACTGAAAGGCTGGCTGTTCTTTAGACAACACCGGCTCCTGGCACACAAAGATGGGTACGATGTGACAATGTTACACAAAATAAACGTGTATCAAAGTGCAAGACACTAATTAGTCAGGGTTTACATTACTAATGTTGATGTGATCTTTGCATTTGTAAATGTCACATCTGTGCTGCAACACATCTGTACAGCCACACCAGTGATGTCTACTACACAGCTGCTCTGGAACCACATGAAAACAACCATTGTGTCCCAGATCTAGACTACATACTGATTCTTAGCAGGTTTTGAATATGTCGACTTAATGCATACGGAATATGGCTAATTTCTAAGTGTGCTGTTGATTCACACTATTCTCCCACAACACAGTGCACAAAGGAAATGGAGGAGCTGCTTACAGCTGAAATGTATTAAAATAAGTCGTGGGTGGTGAAACAACTTCCAAAAAAAAAAATTCAAAACTGAAAAAAAAAGTATAAAATCTTAAAAACATTTGGCGTCTCTTTGTGAAGTTTCATTTGCAGCGGCATCTGACAACCAATCATTTCCTGATATTATAAAATGGTAAATTATGTTATTATTGAATACTAACTGCTACAACACTATATTACGATGATTAGATAGTACATACTATAGATTTACTATATAGATTTAGTACGTATGGACACTGTTAACTTTTTAACAGTATTTTTGTGTGTTCTGTTAAATTTGTGATATTTTAAAATGTTAAAAATGTATGAAAATATATAATTTACTAGATAAAAAAGGTAAATTGACACTGTCTCTCGTATTTGTGTGCATGTTTTGTTCTAACCCTGCCAACGACTCCTCGTCCTCGGACCGTCTCCAGAGTTCCTGACAGGCTGAAGATCCTCCAGTGCCTCTCTCTCAGCTGAACCACCTCGTTGCCCATGTTCTCCAGACGGATACAGTACCGCCACTGCAGGAAAACAACACACACAGACATGTCCATACACTGAGTCTACTGGCAAAGGCAAGGTAAATAATCACTATGAAGTATACCAGCTCCTGGCTTGTAGCTGGTGTTAATTTCCCACTGTGACAGTCTCTGTGGACCACTCAATATAATATACCCCACACCCACACTAAAACCCCCCAAAAAACAACTGCTACTCACCCAGTAAACATGGGAGTTCTGGGCCTCCTGAGAACAAGAAAAAATCTCCATAAGTATTTCAAATGACTACAGAAGCAACCAACACAGAAAAAGGCTACAAGAAGCCCGCAGGCCTGGGCCATGATTGGCAGACCCAAAATGGCAAGCTTCATGCTGGTGTGGCTACAGGCTGTGTTTAAGAAGATCCAGCAGCAGCAGCCTCATATTTCAGAGGTATTATGCTCATTTATGCACAGAAGAGTTACGCTGGTCATTTACCCTCATGCCCATGTAGAAGGGGATGACGGTGACTCGGATGTTCTCAGTGGTCTCCCTGTGGACGTCTGAGAGCTCCAGCCAGGGGTGGTTCTTCTCCTGCCAAGCCTTCAGGGTGTCTCGAGCTATGAACGGCGGAGCTACAGGCGAGGACAAAACACACAAGTATTTACTGAAAACACTGTTTTCTGTTACTTCCTCAAAGTCACTGGTTAAAGTCAATAGTATCCTTGGCAGATCTGAACCAAATGTCAAACTACATTTTACTGAATGTGGTGGATTGTAATAGTGTCTTATAAAAGAAAATATAACCTAAAAACATTCAACTACACAACCAACCACCACAGCTATTAATCACTGTGAAGATACAGAAATACGTAACACCTAAACTGACATGATGTAATATGAAAACATATGAAATATGTTCACAGTATGTTCATTATGAGAATCACGGTAGAAACTTGGCTGTATATATAAACACAGAGTCACTGGGTACTTTAAAAGGTTTGTGTGAAGAATGATGCTGAAAGCTGAGTTGGAGACAGTAGAAGTGTGTTTACATTTGGCAGGGTTGTACATGAGAAAGCGCTCAAACAGCTCATGTTGGATGGGGGCCTGCTCTGTAGAGTTATAGGGCAGGATGTCTTCATGGCTCACATAGTCCAGGCCTGAAGGAAAGAAACACAGACACATTGTCACACGGGGATGAGACAGAGAACAATTATAACCTCCTAAAATGGGAAGTTTTAATGTTCTATGGAAGCTAAACTGATGACTAGGATCAAACTGCACTCTGCTGTTATGGAGTCAAATGTAATGGTTACACTTTTTAAGAAATTACAATCAATGTCCTCAAGTGGAATTAAAAAAACTGGGTGCTGATCCTCAGTGGGATGGTAATAATATTCCATCTTTTTTGGGTTTGTTTGTGTAATGCCCCATTTAAAACTGTTAGAAATGGGACATACAGAACCCTCCAATAATATAATGTGGCCAGAATGTCAGTGATGAATCTGAAGCCAGTGTATCCTAACCGGTCTGTATATGGCTGCATACCTGGGATGGCGTACAGGGCTCTGCTGTCATCATGGTTGGCCAGAAACGTCACTGCTTCTGTCTGGGACCTCTGTGACTGTCAAACACAAACCAACAGTCACACAACTGGTGAATCAGACACTAATGAACAACCACAGCTAGATTCTATCACAGTGGTGGTTTTGTCTCCCTATAATGTTTATACTCATTACACAGCATGTCAAGACACAATCACAATCTCCTCATACAGAATATCCACAGGCATACTTAATTTAAATTTAAGGTTTATTACAACCTCTCTAATGGCAGCAGGAATAAACCCAAAGACCAGTTACATACTATAGGTTGGTTAAGATTTCGATAAGGAAATACCAAAAGCAACTGCTGCAGGATATATATTATAATTCTGACCAATCAGGAACTGGTACCACTTTAACATTTGTCCTTGGTACCCTTCCCTAAAAACCTGAAGGAATCTAGATTTTAAACTAGTGCTAGTATTCATGCTCCATTGTGCAAGGGAGGATTCAGAGGTCTTTCTATCCTGTCTTGAACAACATTATTTGACATTCAAAAATATACAATAAATATAATGAATAATGGCAAAATGAGTAATTACTGAGATTCCAATATTATCTGTTGTTAACATGACATGATCTGAACTTGCTTGCCTGTCTGGACTTCCTACAAAAGATATCTATGGGCAATATGAATGTATCTAAGATATAAGGTAGTAGTTGGGGGTCCTACAGTAAAAACATATCGTGACTTACTATGTGAGGGCAGTCTCTAGTGTCAATCAGGACTTGGTAGTAGGTGTGGGTCTTCCCCTTCACCTCCTTGGAGCCATGGCCTCCAGGGGGCTCAGGCTTGCTGAAGGAAGAAAGTAAGAGAGACAAAAGTTATACAGTTATACAAGTCTTACCCACGAAACAAGCCACTGCTGGCCTGTTTGGTGCAGTCTGTAGCCAGTGATGGAGTCACACTTACCTGTCAGACATGGGAGGGGTGATGTCTCTGTCGTAGAGTCGGGCATGCCAGGGAAACAAGACAATGCCTCTGTAGCCAAACACACTGTGGAGAAACAGCTGAGGAGAGCACAACAACAAGGACAAAAGGGTGAGTTGCTGTGAGATTACATCTGGAGGAGGTTTAATAAAGCATAAATTAGATGGGATTATAGTCACTTGACAGGATCACGCAAATGTGCTTTCATAACAGCTACTGATTTATCAAAGCTTAAAAATAGACCAGATATTGCAAACAAGGGACAGTACAGTAAGATTCAAAAATAAGTCTAAAACTGACCTAAATGATTTTCTAATGAGGGAGAAGGCCCCTAGGAGCTGGACCAGTCCATCTGTGATTGGAAGTGTGTGTGTTTGTTTGGTGACTGGACATGTGTGTGTGTCATACCTGTCCTGTTTCATATTTGCCGTGCTGCTTCACAGCCTCAAACACTCCCACTGTCTCCAAAATCTTCCCTTCAGGCCTGTTCCTGCCAAAAACAGGCAACACCATTACACACTGCACCCTGTGTGTGTGTAACGAACTTGCACCATCAAAAGAAAAACACATGATCACAAACTAATGTACAGGTCTGTATACAATGCATGGGGACTGAGATCAAAACAACATCATATATGTGCAAACACAAACAGCCCATAAGTCCCTGAGGAGCCTCAACAGGAAATCCCACAGTTGTGAAGAGAAGCTTCAGGATTTTCCCTCCTACAGAGATGATTTACATTCATCTCTCCAAGAAGGAAATCTTGTGGAATCCTGCTGCCTCTCTCCTTCCCTTGAGTCACAATCTCAATCACAACTTTGACAAGATTGAATAAAACGCCTCCACTTGTCAGATGTCAACATGAATACGGTTTGACCTAATCTCACGTCCTCACAACACACACACACACACACACACACACAGTACATATTACCACTGACAACAACAGCTGGTCACTTCAAATAAATAACACGCATACTTCTGTGCTCCGTGCAAAGCTAATCTTCACAACAGAGATGAAGAGTGGGGATTAATGAGGTGGATATATGGGCAGGGGGATTTAATATCACACAGGAGGCTGCTTCCAGGTTATTTTTTTTATCATGTGTGTATTGCACAAGAATAATCACAAAGTAACCTGATTTTACAAGGAGAAATATGGTGAAAGTCCAACTCAAATGAAATTGCTTTTTTTGTCTGCTACAGCATACATATCAGATCTGTAAATCACTTGTTCCGCATTTTCCTTTGAGAACAAATCAGAAACTGACGGGGAGAAATTTATATTTTATATTTTTTGGTTTCATGATGGCGCCCTCTAGTTTTGTCTAAATGTGACAGAATCCTGTTAGGTACCCATACACATAGATGGACCTTATTTCGCTCTATTTTTACAGCCTGCTACACGACACAAGAACCACAGATCACAACACACAATAGCTTTCCTGCTAAAGTCTTCTTATCAAATTTACCAACATGAGCACATCATGTCCCGAGCTTTGTTGAATGAGCAACGAACAAACTGGACAAAGGCAGTGTTGATACAAATTCCATTATTTGATATAATAAATCTTGTTGCCAATGAAAATATTTCCTACAGAGAGTCTGACAATTTTGTACATACTTAACATACCCTACTTTTCATTAAATGATGAAGTGAATGATGCAAAAAATCCCAGGAATGTACTGATGTTTTCACAGCACTGTACAGAACGTATGCTTGGCCTTAACATTGCTTCAACACATTTTTAACAAGGCCTCTTCTGTTTGGTTTCTACCTCTGCGACAATCAGAAAAATGTCAATACACTATGTAGTCAGAGATAATCAAATCTAAGTATAGCCAACCCACTGCAACCCTGGAATCAGCCTCAGCCAACAGCTACCCCTGGTCAACAGCCTGCCCTGCCAATAAGCACAGGAACTATTAATTTCAGCCTCCTTCTGTACTGGAGGAGTGAAGTCAGGTCATTGTGCCAATGAGCTGTCATCGTGTTGGGGAAAGGTTGGCAACGACAGCAATAAGACAGGAGATGATTGCATAATGAAAAAAAAAAAAAGATTACATAAACTAAAGTGAGAGATACAAGCTGGTGTTGAATCACTGCTGCTATTCCAACAACAGTGAGGGCACTCACCCACCTGTCCACCCACCTTAACTTTCTCTCACAGAGGCTATACTTTTCAAGTACACTCTACCGGTCTCTTTCTGTCAAAGTCTGACCTGATTTCTTAAAGCACCCTTTTTTTCTGGTCAATCAGATGATGACAGCTCAACAAAAAAGAAGACCTACTGGTTCCTCTCTGCACCGGCCCACAGCCAAGTTCCTTTCACTCCATCACAAGTCACTGCTGCTGGTGAAAAGTTAAGTGTGTAAGCTGACACACATTTCTGCACCACCCACACAATATGAAAAAACTGTCAGAAAATCTATAAAATGTGGACTTCTCATTCTGTCTGGGCTAAATTGCTAAATTATCATCAGTGGTGTGCAGGGTCAACATGACTGTCCCCATGTTACTAAGGATAGCACTAAGTCTGTAAGCTCTGATCACATGTGCAGGCAGAGTGAAGCAAAAAAAACTGCTTGGTCATGGTGTCTGAGGTGGTTTTTGTTTATATAGCAGTGGGTCAGAATAACATGGGTAAACATGGGTTTGTGCAAATTGTGGAAATGGCTAGCTACAAGAGCATCCCACAATAACACACAACAACCTAACACAACAGTAGTGAAGGTGTACATCTTGAAAAATAGTGTATTTTATGTCTGCATCTGCCAGTGGACCATCATGATAAGAATAGGTATATTAATATGTCAACATCACTACAGGAAAGACTTGATGTTCTCTGCAATTAGGTGGGAAAAAATATGTGCGTTATTCATGCATATATTAGCAATTGTTGGTTGGAAAACATTGGCAACCTAATAGAGGAACATCTCCACTTTGTCAATTGACCATGACATGTTTTTGCAGGCTGAAATTTTTTTAATTCCGGGTTGAGTGAATAAAAAAAAAAAAAACTGCGGTTGCAAACGTCAACATACCTTTCTTACAGCAGACTTTTGCCTTGACACAGAGCAATTTTATGTGAAGTAGGCTTTTTTAACCTCTTGTACGAGTCGAGTACAACATTTGTGGAACAAAAATTACCATGTGGATCTTTAAGGATCCCACTGACTCTGTACATACATAAGACCCAACAATGTAGCATGTACTGTGGCTTAAAGAAATCAGTGGGGGGAAAAAATAACTGTGACTAAAACCAATAAAACTTATGTAGACCGACCCTTTTGCTCAGTACAAAGCCCTTATGAAGAGGCCAAGCCACATAAAGTTTACTGAAAATCAGCAGGTGTGTTTAATTGATGTTAAAGCTTAAGCCAGTCACTCCACCTACATAACACCACATGAGGACAGAGGGCAGGGATATTTCATGGAACTGTTGCAGAGTTGATTGCACTATTACACACGCAGAAATACTGTTATTTGAAGCTAAATCTGACTAATAAGAATATTTTTGTTGCATAAAATGTATTTTTAATGTTCCTTTGTTGGTTGTAACAAGCATGGACTAGCAGAAAAGTCTTCTTTTCGAGACATAATTTCTACAACCTCAGTCTCAACCATAAGATTCATGTCATAGACGCATCAATACGTTGATGAATTAATTTTGTCATTTAAGAGTGACTCAATAATAGCAGATTACTGTAAGCAGAGTTAATACAGTGGGTGTCAAAGTTAAATAACTTGACTTTCATCAAGCACCAAAAGGCAAGGTCTAATGGCTTAAGTGCTACATGAACACTAAGTGTCCCAGCATTAAATCTCAAATCCCACAACATTAACGTTAATTGTATTAAAGTAAGAACAACTGATCAATTAACAGTGCATTCATTTAGATCCTGTCAGATAAGGAGCAGATATACAGCACAATAATATGTTAGATAGATGACAGATTGTTGCATCAGTTTAACAGGATCACAATCATGCTACAAATCTTTGCATGCTAAATCATTAAAGCAGAATCTTTCACACATATATGATGTTGTCTTTCTGACTGTGTGATTCAACATTGTCTCAGCAGGTTAGAGGCAGTGTGATCAGACCTTGTCAGGTGTTGCTCAACCCATGCTGGCTAGTTACCCTGCTAAGCTAATGAAGTGCAGAGGGCAACCGTACTTTTCTCATTCTCAGCTGCTAAATATCAGCTCATAATTGCACATCATGCTCATAATGCATCCACCGTGTCGACGGCTCTGTCCACTCAGCAGCAACGAGGTCGGTGTCTTTGCGGTGCCATCTTGAAGAGCTCGCACTTAGCTTAAGTCGTTAGCATGTTAGCATTGCCAGGGGAGGACACTGTCTGCGTCTCTTACCGTGAAGACATGAACCTCCTCTGCTGAACACCGGACAGTCCGCAGGCTCGGCACTGTGACCGTGGTCTGTTGACCTCAAACACGCTGCTGCTGTCAACAACACTCAATATCCTCTGAGTGTGTTTCTGGTTGTATTTACTGACAGTGCTCAACAAGCCTCGGCGTAACGCACAGGCCGCCATCTTTCCAGCCCTGGCACGCGTCCACACGCATTTTACAACAGCTCACTGATGCTGCTTTCGTGAACAAGTGAAGAGTCGGATATATGACAACTAAATGCTTACAAAACGATCAACTTTTTGTTCTTTTTCTTTTAAAATAGGCTGATAGTGTCTGCAAAGAATTGTAACAGTAAGTTGTTATTAGAAACATTGTGAGGTTTTCATATTGCTTTCGTTATTATTCATTTGCAGTGAGCAGTTTTGTTTCATCACACACATCTTCATGGTGGTGGAAAAGTCAGATGTGATTAATTATAATTTATAGATCAGGGTAACATACTAGTAGACAGTAAAAGATAATTAAAAATCGTGCCACGCGGACTTTAAGTTTTAAAATTTTTTAGTTAGTTCTCACAAAAACACTTTATTGCACGTCAAGCCTGTTAAAATTCTCCACTCTCGGCTTTCGGAGCTAATGAGGAGTCCGTGAAGGCACCGAAGGACCTCACGTGTACTGCAGCGAGCAACATTTGAGTCTAATATAAAACGTATTATTGAACACATATCAATAACATTTACAGTTTACAAAGATATTAAGATATTAATGAGATTTAAAAATAAATCCAAAATGCGCAATTTAAAATAAAATTTCCTCACAGTTGGTCATGTGAGCGAATACGTCATCGTGTCACAAGACAAACAACATGGCTGCCTGCTTACACATTTACTCGTAGCTGTCAAACGCTGAACTTCAATGCATAATTATATTTAAATATAGTTAAAGATCGTTTTGGCTGTTTTTCTTGATAGCATATATACGCTGGTACCTCTTGCATCACTGACAACACGCTTATCAAAAGGTATATTTATCTAGATATCGAATAGAGTCCGAGTCAGTTGGATTAAAACATGGCCTCGGCTTTTGTCGTCGGGGATAAATTCAGAAAAAAGGTGACGGAGTTATTAGAAAAGACTGACTCATCTCTGCCCCAACAATTGAGAGAAGAACTGGAGGAGACTCTTGGAAAACCAGAACCCACAACCCTGTCCTTCAGCACAGCAAGACAACTCAAGAAGTATCTTCAGGACAAAGGTTTGACAAACTGTGTGTACTAATGATACTGTTTACTAAATGAGTCAGGTGGACTCTGTCCTTTATACGGACAGCTTTGTTTTACTCATAAGTTAACAATACTTTGACTCGGTAATTGTAATCGACAACATTTCCTAACATTTATGTACATTTTGATCTAATTGGTGTCTCTGGTTTAAAAAAATATAACTAGAAATCATTACAAGGCGTTCACTGTTCATTCAGGAAAAAAGCCAACATATAAATCACAATACTTCATTAATCAACAGCCCTGTTTAAAATCTCATTTAATGATGTCGATATTCATATATGTTATCTAGCATCAACAAACCCATGCTGAAGAGTGACTCCAAAAGAGTTAAAGCTGATCAGAATTCCACAGAGATGCTGTTCTGCAAAAAAATAAATAATAATAATAGAAGCCATGCCAGTAATATGTAATGTTTTATATTATGCAACACTTTCTAATGCCTGTTTTTCTCCAGGACATCCTTTCTACCTGCATGAGTTGTTGGAGGATAGTTCGCTGCACCTTCCTGAGGTTGTGAAGCCTCCCAGAGTAAGTGAAACCATGGACATGCATAGTTTGTCATATTATATTTGTCTTGCAAGAGACAAGCTGCCTATCTACCTAAAACTAAAAGCAAACCAAACACTTTTTTAAGTTGAAGTGAAGGTCCCTGTAGGTTCTCTTACACCCTTGGAACAGGAGGGATGAGGGGAGGGGTCGTCAGTTGCTTGCGATCTGCAACCTCATCACTAGATGCCACTAAATCCTACACACTGGTCCTAAAATATAAAACCAAAATCAGTGTTCGGTTCATGATGAAGGAACCTTTGCTCAAACCACTAAAATTAAACTGTTAACTCTTTTTGCCTCTAATTTCAGAACCCTGAGCTAGTAGCACGTCTTGAGAAGATCAAAGCCAAACTAGCCAATGAGGAATACAACAGAATCACACGAAATGTCAACACTCAGGTATGTTTTTGTATATGGTAACATTAAAAACATTTTTTTTTAAATTTGGTGTAACAAGGTTAAGATGTGATTTCATGCTATGAGATTGTTTTATAGCTAGATAGATGAGATTAAAATACTGATTTTTGTAGCGGGGCAGATGTACTTACTATTCACATTAAACATTCACATATACTTTACTATGTTTATAAATAGCTTTCTTTGTCTTCAGGAAATCAACCGCAGTGGAGCATTAGCAGATTTTGGACTGCAAGGTTGGTACACATGTACAGTTTAATATCTTATTATTGTAATTTCAGTGCTTATTATATTATTACAATTCCAGCAAACATAGGCTGAATTATATATATGCATTACATTGAAAATGAAATTCTTCTAAACTTGTTTTCCCCTCTCTTTCTCCAGTGCGATCAGTCAAAGCAGTGGTCGTGACTGTCTTCAACTTCTTGGTCACAGTGATTGCTACTTTTGCCTGTTCATATATGGGAAGTCAGTACCTTTTTACTGACACAGCAGCGGTAAGAGAACATTTGATTTTACATGTATATTATACACATAGGTTCCACTTCAGTACACCTAGTGTATATGTAAGTACAATATATATATAAAAGTATATTTATACTTTTTTCTATTCTGGTGGACACTCTGTCAGAGAGGGGTTCAAATCTGTGATGATACTGGAGACCGCATTTTGTGACATTGAAATGTGTCTCTGATGTTGTGTTTGAGTTTGTGTCCTGATAAAGTTTACCTAACTTTGTTTCTGACACTTGTTTTCCAGCGAGTAATATCAGCTGTGATCGCTGCATCTGTAGTCGGGCTCGCTGAGCTGTATGTGCTGGTCCGGACCATGGAGGGAGAACTAGGGGAACCATAGAAGCAAAACCAGTGAACTGTAGCAGCCCTCAAAGCAGAACTCTTGCAACCCCATGAAGCCTATTGATTCAGGACAGACTTTTCACTCTGCCATGAAAACATTGTGGGTTTTTCGATTTTTGTTTGATGGGAAAATTGATGTCGTTTTTGAAGAAGGCTGAAGTTACTGAGAAATTACAAATCAGTGACAGTAGAAGCACTAAATGGAAAGTGGAACATTACAAGGAAAGAAAATTTGGTTCAGAATGATGTTTTGTCTGACATTCCTCTTGTGCATAAATCAAAATATCAGAGATATTTCTTATTTATTTACAGCTGTTTTGTATTTCAGTGCATCTTTCCTAAATTACAACCTCTCTTAATTTTTCCTCCCTCGTCTTTCTCCTTGGCACTGCTCTATAAAAATAAATGTTCATTTATTCAGATGTGATCATATTTTTGTGTTCAATAAAATCATCAGCAACTAACTAACGCTAGTTCATGAAGTTGATAATCCTCCAGTTAGTGTTATTTTCCTCCATAAAGTACATTTTCCTTGTCTGTATGTCTTGTTTGTTCAGAAGACATGGAAATGCTATTGAGTGAAAACTCTTGATAAAACTGATGTTGAAATGGGATCTTATGAAATGTTACTTTACTTCAAGTTACTGTTTTTGGTTTGTGAGCTAACATACCTAAAATGCCCATTAACATAAATGTATGAAATCCTTACTCTATATTTAAGATAAGATATACCTTTTTTCGTCCCTCAGTGGGGAAATTCACACTATATTTTTCCTCACTGTCGACAATATTGTTGACAATAAAAGTGATTTCCTAAAACAAGTGGGCACTGTGGCTTTGAGCAACTGTCTTATTCTGGTTGGGCAACAATGGAGCTCAATGGTACATAAGAATAAGATATATTGGGTTTTGGATGTGCAGACAATACTTGTAGTAGAATCTTTTCATTGTTGTTTACAAGAAGATGGAATATCACTTCTCTCATATTTTAAGCTATGACTTGCATTTTTATGTTTTGCATCAATCCTCTATATTAGTAGTTTGACAAAACGTTTGTCATTCTCACCTGAGCAAACGCATAAGGTTGAAAGCCTTGGATAAAGTTAGTAAGCGGACCTTGAGGTATTTTGTCATGTTGTTTGTTTTATTTTGCTCTGCAGTTGTCCTTGTTTTGACTTTTCTAAATAACCCACCAGCCGTGGCATCAGTTAGTAACACTGTTTACAGATGTGACATAATCATCCATTTCCACCTGACAGATGTGATAAGTGTCTTCTGATCTGTGCTCACTGTATCTGCTTTGAAATGAATTATAAAGCCAACCAACACATTAAAAAACAATTATTGTACCCCAGAGGTGCAGTAACTGCAATAGAAGACTTATCTCCAGGACAAAAACACCATGTGTCTTTCAAAACATTTCCAATATGACAAAGACGATCTGTTGTCTCTGATCCCTTCTCGAGATATGAATTCATGTTTTTTGTAAACCATACTATCCTCTTCTTATTAAGTCCTGTCATATCAGTGGAAAGATTAAAAGATGTAACTACATCTGGAATACAAAAAAAGTATCTTCCTAAGATCTGAGATTTGACACCCGGATTAAAGGTTTATTGAAAGATTATTCGGCATTAAAGATGATTATGATATGCCGAGATCTCTGTCCGGCACTGGACGAACAGTGTGCACTACTGTCTGTCATATTTGCCTCTGTATTATACCTCTCATGTAATATTTCAAAACTTAAATCCAGGCAGAATTACAGAGCCTGTAAGCTGATAGACCCTGAGCTCTGGCTTTAATTTAGTTCTTATTTTTCATTTTATTTTCCTTCCCTCTGTCCATCTAACCCTCCTGATACTTACAGGACAGGGAGATATGAAAAAAATATATTTTGACTTAGAAAATAATTATTCCTGTCATGGTATCTAACCACAAGGAATCATTTTAATCAGGATGTTTTGAAAGATAATACTCATGGGGTCGCAGCATTAAACATGCCAGGGTTCAGCTTAGAACAGGAAAACAGGAGCTGGTATCTGTTAGACAAGTCCATGTCAAGTACATCAGTGATTCCACTGTGAAAACAAGTTGTTGGGTTACTGAGTTTATGAGCTGCTCTGCAAATCCTTTGATTATTCCTTTATTTATCTCAAAAACATCAAACTGAGACCAGGAACATACACACATGACCCTTGACCCTTCCACATTACATAGTATACAGTTGTTTTGGCCCAGTTTTCAATTAGTAAAACCCTAAACACAGAATGCTCTACTCTTAATTTTGGTCTCAGAATCTTATATAACACACAAATCAAATTAGGTGTAACATCGCACACTACATTTATCAGGGCGTTACAACACTGTATGTTCATTATTGGCTTTGAATCATTGTTGTATATGTCAAATATCCGATTCTCATCAAAATACCACCTGTATTGGTCATTTACTCCTGATTAAGTGAGAATGACTTTTAAAAGCTTTAATTTTATTTATTGGATGTGTTGCTGTACATATACAGCAGATAATGAAGTCTGAAGTCAGTTTAAACTCCGTCAAATGTTTCATTTGTAAAGGCAAATGATGATTGTACTTTATCAGTTTACAGTTTCTGTTCTGTATTGGCCACAGTTTGTTTCTATTCAAGACACCAACCTGTAGATATTTACATCACTCCTAAGTCTGATCATGCAAATTGCAGAAAGCTACAGTAATACTGGAAATCATTAAACCATTTACACAACAAACAGACACTCAATCCATTACAACATTTGACAGGAAAGAAACTGTACTTAATTGTCCTTTTGTCTTTCCATCACTGGCACTAACATGATGCCATGACTTAACATGAGCATGCAGATCACTGAATTTTAAATATGGAATTCAGTGATCTGCATGCTCACTGCACTCAAATGTGTTACTTGTTAATATGAGGTGTCTGTATTTGAACTGAAAGTTTTGCACATTGAAACTCGGTTGTGAAAACTGTGCCAAAGCAAATGTAAAATAATGTAAATTGAACTGGGATGAAATCAGTCCCTGACATATTTAACAGATGACTGGAACATACTAAAAAAATAAGCTAAGGACAAACCAACAAAAACTTGAAAACAACTCTATGGAGGTTTGAGGGACAATCAGATCAAACACACAGGACAGATTTAGACTCAGGAGGTGTTGGAAAGGGAAATACTGACAGAAATAGGAACCCCAGTATTAATATTTCTCACTGATCATGCTCCACATCCAGACTGACCACAGATCAGAATTCCAAAAAGTTGGTGACAATAGCAGCGTTGTAGATCAGGTCTGAGATGTAGCCCATGGAGGTCTGTGGTCCCATTTGTGGGTGGTGATGGTGGTGGTGGTGTCCTTGGCCCTGAGTCACCTCCCAGTACACCGGCTGAGGGTGGGAAGGGACTACCTGGTCTACAGAGGTGTGACCTCCACCCGCAGCGCTGCCTCCATACACAGCCTGATGAGCCCCAGATGGAGCCATAGTCTGGGGTTTGAAGTTCCTGAAGGCCTGGTAGGAGCGGGCGGAGGCTGCGTGGTGAGGCTGCCTGCTGATGGACTGAGGGAAAGAACCAGGGAGGAAACCGGGCAGTGCTGGTCCCAGGTGTTGCCGCTGGTGGTGCTGCTCCTCCTCCCAGAGACGAGACTCTGAAGGTTTTGAGGAGCCCAGCGTGGGCTGCTGGTGGAGAGATGAGGAAGATGGTGGCGATGATACGGGGTTGTAGATTTGGATCCAGTCGGAATACATTTGCGGGACGTCCTCACAGGAGTGGTTCTGCTCTGGCCTGAATATGTCTGCCAGGGTGGTTGATGCCAGGAAAGCAGAGGTCACAGGCCCAGGGGAGGCATCAACAACCCCTCTACCTCCCAGGACAGGCTTGGTGGACTTGGGGAGTCTGCCAGTCTTGATACTTCTGGCTCTTCTGTTTTGGAACCACACCTGTGGACAAAGGCAAGACTTGTAATGTCTGGGTCATATCAATTACACTTTTGCTGGTGTTTACAAAAAAAAAAAACAATCAGACAACTGCAGCTGATTCAAAACTCTGCTGCTAGGGTCCTCACCAAGACTAAGAAAATAGATCACATCACTCCAGTTCTGAGGGCTTTGCACAGGCTTCTTGTACTACAAAATATTACTGTTGGTTTACAAAGCGCTGAATGGTTGTTTGTGATCTACTGATATAGTAAGAACCACCCAGACCCCTCAGCTCATCCAGGACAGGTCTGCTTTCTGTCAGAGTCAGAACCAAACACAGAGAAGCATGGTTCAGTTTTCATGCTCCCTATATCTGGAAAAAACTCTCAGAAAACTGCAGGTCTGCTGAAACACTCATTTCTTTTAAATCAAGGCTGAAAACTCACCTTTTTTTTTAGAGCTGCCTTTTATTAGGTTATTTTAAGATTTTGATTATTTCGATGAACTTTAATCATTTTTAACTGCACAGCAAATTCATTTTTAGATTTTACAACTGTCTTATTATATTTTAGTTTCTGTTTTAGCTGTTAATATTTTATCTTCACTTTGCTTTTTTGCTTCTTAATGTCTAGTTTCATAGTGTGCTTCTCTGCATTTATTGTCTTGTGTGAAGCACTTTGAATTGTCTTGTTGCTGAAAGGTGCTATATAAAACTTGCCTTACAAGAGAAAAATGTGGATCCATCTCTGTGGTGGACTTCCCCAGTTCAAACGCAGCACCCGAAGTAGCCGGAAATGTATTTTCAAACAGGCAATAGTGCCACTTATGGGCAGGTAATACAACAGACAATGGGAAACAGCTGCAGCCTGCTATAATAATCACCCCTGCTTCTGATTGGCTCACCCTGATATTCTGCCGTTAACCCTGACCAATCTCTCCTCATGTCACCTAACATATGTCTGTAGTTATTATCAGTCAGGAGGTGCTTTTCACAACAGGCGTGCTTATTATATTATTATGGCATTAAGGTAATAACAATGATATGAGAGCGGTGAGAGTGAACCACAACAGTACGGTTGCGGGTCGGAAAACCAAAACAAAGACTTGTAGAGTCTGAAACAGTCATTAAAGCTGAGAGGAAATGCAAACACACAAATGGTCATTTACATTTTTGATATAGAAGTAGTGATTCTTTCTCCTAATGTGATTTAATAAATTATCAGTCATCTGATATTTTTTAACCTTATTTCAAAGGGATGGGAGGTTTGGGGTTTTTTTTTAAGCAGACAGACTCACCTGTATCTTGCTCTCGGGCAGGTGTGTGTGTGCAGCCAGCCTCTCCCTCAGGGTGATATCCGGGTAGGGGGTCACAGCGAAGGCCTGCTCCAGCTCGGACAGCTGGGCTCGGCTGAAGATGGTCCTCTTCCTCTTCCTCTGGCCCTCCATCAAGCCGGCGACTCTGTCCGGCTCCGGGGAGGACACCACGGCCTCACCCCGGACATCTCATCATCCAATCAAGACATCAAATTCAAAATACAAGACAGTAACATAGATTCAATAAATGAGGGTGTATTGTTGTGATGAGTAAAAAAAAAAAAAAAAAATAGATTTAATTGTTTTAAGTAGAAACGCACCGAATTAAAATAAAATCAATCAAGTTAGGACTGTAAAAAAAAAAATACTATTAATGTATTTCTATTATTTCAAAAACACATATTGAAACAATTTGTATTAAATTTTATATATTTATTTATAAGCTTTTTTTTTTAGATGTTTAGATTTGCTTTTAACGCGCATCTTTAACTTCTTATTTCCTTTGGATAATAATTATATCGGTGTAATTTATGCTGTGATTTTGTGTCTGCCCTCTTTTTCCATTAAACCGAACGAATTTACTTGAAAAAAACCCGAATAATTTTCACGCAAAAGAGTTTCATTCTAGTTAGTCTATTTAATTCACTAAATAATTTATATTTAGTGTGGCTCCTTGAAACTGATTCCTGGAAGCAAACCATGAAATGTATCAAGGTTATAAAGATGAAAAACATACATTTAGTTGGAGTGATGATCTAAATGTTATTGAACTCACCTTTACAGTGATCCTCTTCTCCAAACAACGTCTTAAAATCCATCATGTCCTTCTGCTGGCTCTGCCTCAGTAAAGTGAAGTCTGAGTCCATGAACAGAGCCATAACTCAACACAGACACACACACATACATATACACACACACTGCTGCTGACAGCTGAGGACTGAGAGCTTCTTATACCCAGATCAGATGGGACACCCCACAGAGAGCAGACAGCAAATCCAGGTGTTGTTCACCTCTGCCTCTAATCCCACACTTGTTTTCATGCTGCAGTACATTATGTCATCTTCAGCTGTCCTGCCTCTATCTGAAGAGTTTTGACGATATGGATTTATGCCCTATATATGATACATATTTATTTAGACAATGGATTACTATTACTATTATTAAATGTCTGTATTCATTTTGTTCACAGAAATGTGGTTTATATAAGCAGATTGACAGGCTGCATGTGGTGGCTGGGTGGAAATATGCTTAATTTCATTTGGGAAACGCTTAGGAAATGATTTAAAAATGATTATAAAATGGGTGAAAAAGAAACCTATGTTTGATGAGCCAAATGTCCCAATGGCACACATTACAAAGATCTAATGAGCCAATGGCTAAAAAATATTATTTGTTCTCAATCAAACTATTCCACAAAAGTTTCCAAGTAGGTCAAATTTAATCTACTAGAGTCTTAATAAACTCATTTCTTGGCAACACAACTCAGTGATGTGAGATAACGAATCTGATCACTATGGACTTCACTTATCTTTGCATGGGAGAGAGATGTTGCTTATTCCACTGTTATTCTATTAGCTGAGGTATAAGACATGTGGAGCTGCTGTATGTGACACCATTTCTCATTGGCTTGAATACAAAGTTTAATACTGAGATCAAATTAGATACATGCTTGCAGGCTACATGTGTAAAAAATAAAAATGAATCGAAACAGTCAGCAGTTCAGGCAGGGATTATCCATGCAGAGTTACACTGTAATTCAAGCTATAATAAATGAACCAGTTGATGTCTTCTGTGCATGATTCATATCTCCTGCATGATGCCACATATTCATATTCTTCTGTCTCTGTCACACTGACCCCTTTGTTTAAAGCCTGTTGTTGATCGAGTCTATAGCTGATAGGGAACGTATTAGAGTCTCTAGTTTGAGTGAATCACCTGACTCCATGCAGCTGTTTTCGACCAGCTGTGAAGGGTTCAAAAACACCAACCCAGAGGTCACTGATCACTACATACTTGCACTTAAGCAGTTACAATGAGATATATAACAATATATAGTATATACTAGGCTTCACTGGTCATGTACAGAATATTACCAGGTATTAAGATTATATAGGTTCTTTATAGGTTTGAGAGACTGTAGCTTTCAGTTTTAGTTTTAAGATTTTAGTTTTTTATGCTTTTATTATTTCTTATCAAACTCTGAGTGACATCATTTCTCTTTGGGACTAATAAAGTACTCTTTATTAATAAGTAAAATAACTGATGTGGGATGTAGGTTATAGTAAATCAGTTGTTACTTTAAAAAAAAATCAAATCTTTAGTAAGGAGAGAGACTGAAGGAGATTCCAGCTCATTAAAGTTCAACAAGATAAACACTACATGAAAAATAATTAGTGACAGTATAGATCAAAAAGTAATATCTGTAATCCAAAAGTAACAGGTGAAATGCGAAGTGGAGACAGAAAGCAATTCCTCCAAAATCATCATCTCTGTGAATTTTTCTTACAAAAGCAAAGTAGAATTACAAGCTGGTGTAAATTAACAGTGAGACTCTGATGTAAGTATTAGCTAAACGTCAGTCTGTTGCCTTTCTGTCCACAGTTTACATTATGTCGAAGCTTTTTTCCTTTCTTTTTTATTATCCCCACAGTTTGGGATGTTACAATTTGTTTCATGGTTCCTTTTTCATTACAGTGCAGACACATGTGCCTTTGATGATCAGTAAGGAACACAATGTTCACATTTAGGTGCCAAACATTACAATTTATTGATTTCATTTCCCATATCTCAATAACACAATATCACAGCATATGTGGATGTAAATATCAGTCAGCAATCAGCTGCATTTTTACAAACATATCATTTATTTTCCATAGTAATTTGTCAGATATTCTGCCCCACAGTGTGCTCTGCTTCATCACAAACAGTTTAGTTATTCAGTGACATTTGTGAAACATACATCCTCTCCATTGGTGCAATATTAAAGGTTAATATGGAAACTCACTGTCAAACAAGTGTGATGATAATAAAAATGTATACAACACAGCAATCGTTGCGCGCACACACACACACACACACACACACACACACAGAAAAACTACTGTTGACAAACCAACTCCGATATTTGTGTGTGAATTCATCTTCTTCATTACAGTTAACATCTCAGGACACACACGTACACAGTATTCTCCTGTGCTGTCCACTGTGTATCTGTGAACTGAGGCATGAGCACTGTTTCCTGCAGCATGTGGAGGAATGGCCACTAACCCACCACCAGGGGGCAGTATAGTCTTTTCACGTGCTCCCATGCCAGCTCGAAGTTGAATACAGAGAATGAAGAGGTTGAAAGAATCTAAAAGGAGGGCTGTGCCACAAATTAGATTCTCTGCTTTTGAGCTTTTACTCAAACTTGCGCAGGTGGTTGTAGAGGGACTGGACGTAGGTGAAGACACACATGGGGTCTGGTTTACGACCCATGATCATCATGTCCTCCACCTCGATCAGCCGGTCGCAGCCTGCCTTCTCTCTGGAGGCACAGGCAGAGGAACACAAGTCAGAAGGGAAGGCTTTATGTAGCAAACCATGCATACATGAGTACAAACTGATCGAGTGAATCACTTTAAGGTTTCTTTGGTCTGCAAAATGTCAGGAAACAGTGGAAAAGGCACATTTTCCAAAAACACAGAGTAGCGTATTAAAATTCCTTGGTTTTCAGACCAGCACTTCAAAATGCAAAGATATTCAGTTTACAATGATACAAAACAGACAAAAGCAACAAAGCCTCACATTAGAGAAGCTGGAACCAGAATATGTTTAATAAGCTCAACGAGCTTATTATCCAAATGATTCGTTTTCATTCAATTTATCAGGCTGACTAACAGTTTCAGCTCTATGTGATATTAAAGGTGAAACTACATGACTGAATTGTGTGAAGAAAAAGATGACACAACAGCCAATATCAGTCTGATAATAATAATAATAAACATATAAATAAATGGACATAATCTGTGTCTAATATTGTGTCTTGGACAGTTCTGATGAAAACAGTGACTTTTTTCCATTTTCAAACATGTTTTGAGGGGTTAAAGAGCAACACTATGCATGTAATAATTCACATACATTTATTGTCCTAAAAGTCTCTGCTGTGTGATCTCTTTAAGAGGTCAAAGCTAAAGCTGCCACTATATATGAAGGATTGAGTCTGTGACCAAGTGAATATTGTTTTTCAGTCAAATCAGCTTAATTCTGCAGCAGCGTTATCAGTCCAAGAATAACACATTCTTAAATGGAGTGGTAGTCTTTAAGCCGTGCATCCATGCAGTAGGCTTGTTTATTGTCTGATCTATAGTACACAGGTTGTATGTTCAGTATCGGTCTGTGGAAATAATAAGCCATACTCTGTAAAGCCATGGAGTCAGGCAAAAGGAATGCACACCTTTTACCAAACATATAAAAGAAAAAGGCAGGGTGAAACAGAGAATATTAATATTCATGCATGCAAAATAACTTTGCAGAGGGCTATAAAACCAAAGCAAGAAAACAAATTAAGGGGCCTTCAGTCGTAATAAAGTTAAGACTTGCATTGTTGATGCAGTTAAGGCCAACAAATACTTTAAGGCCAATTCAGCAAAACGCAGAAACCACAACTGACTCTCTGCTAACAAACAAGTCTTTCTGCTGTTGTGTAATGAGACAAATGAGTTAAGTTGCATGAACAAGTTGTAATGTGGCTTTAAAGGACTAGTTCAACATTTTCTTATTTGCTGTCTTTCCTGGAGTTAGAAGTGAAGTTTGGTAGTGTAATAGTAGTAGTGTAGTGCTTTGTAGTGGCTAACTTAGCTTAACTTAGATTTCCACTGTCTTTGGTTATCTAGATTGTTCAATTTGTTTTTAAAAAAGAAAAAATCATTGACATGCCAACTTTGGGAAAGCCTCCAAAACAACACTGTTATCTCATACAATCAAAACATCTAATGATGTCTGAATGTTAGCTCTTCATGCTTAGCCTTAATAAGGCTGATCAATTCTATAATGAATGTGTAATTAATAAAACAGCATCATATTCATCCTATCAGAGACACAGAAACAGACCAAAAAAGCTTTGTTGTATGTTTATATTGTTATAGTCTGATACTGAGATACTGATTTCACTCACTCTGCGGTTCCAAAGGCCAGTTCAAAGTTGTGTTTGCGGTTGGCGGGCGACAGAGAGTTGTAGTCAAACTCGGTGGGGAAGAAGGAGTGCACCAGAGCGCAGAACGCCATCCCATCACTCCAACTGGATGAGAAGTTCTGGATGTCAATGTTCTACAGGGAAACAGAGAAGAAGACGATCTGATGATGACTGGGGCAAGTGTGTGTTTCAGTGAGTGACATCCTGTGTCCCTTCAGGTTTTGTGTGCATGGAAGAAAGCAGTAAAGGCTGAAAGATTGAAGGAGTTAAAAGAACATGACTTGTAAAACTGACTGGCAGCTTGTTGTAGCTTCATAAAGCCATCTCCCCATTCACTGTCTAGCCCATAATTATGATGGATAAAACAGACTTTCCTCTCCTCTCCTGCTTTTGGTCTGTTACATGCTTTTGAAATCATGTCATTTCAAGGCTGTCCTTTATTAGTCTGGAGTTTGCTTTGAATGAAATGCAACATGTCAAGTCATCGGATGAACATCTCTCTCTCTCTCTGTGTGTGTGTGTGTGTGAGTGTTTGCTCCCTTTTAATAAGAGTCTTGGCTTTGCCTGGCTTGACTATAACCAGATCCACATGGACCAGCTGGCATGGGCT
Source organism: Holacanthus passer (assembly GCA_025331565.1). Classification (NCBI taxonomy): domain Eukaryota; kingdom Metazoa; phylum Chordata; class Actinopteri; family Pomacanthidae; genus Holacanthus; species Holacanthus passer. Next base: position 3,010,420 of record JAFREQ010000038.1, read on the forward strand.
GCCGTGAAGAAAAGGGTATCAGAGTGCAGCGATGTGTCGGTGTTCTCAACCATGACTCAAACTACCATAACCCTGCACCCTGAACCCACAAAGCACACACACACACACACACACACACACCTTTACTCCCAAGGACACTGACTTCCATACACCTCTACTGTTGAGATGGTGATAATTAACACATTAGCACTGTACTACTACTATGTATGCTGACAGGTTAAAGCTATATGACAGACAGCCAACAGTGGGGCTCATTAAAACTTACTCAAATCTCTCATCTCATACTAAATACTGGAGATTTTGCATATGGAGCCCATTCACAACAAATTGTGCAAAAAACATTACATTTCACTTGGTCATTTAAAATCTTCCTGAAGGTATTTCCTGCCTTGGCTAACTCTGCTTACTGACACCTCTAAAGCTCACTAATTTTAATGTCTCTTTTATCTTTACTCCAGACACCAGACAGAGACGTATAAAAACATCCATTTGTGCTTTTAGGGAGAGTTACATGATGTAACTATTTCTTGGCAAACAACCACTGGGCGTCACCATGAGGTTTCCAGGTAACTATCACATTTTCACATTTCTGTTTGTGCATGGATTAAACAAACAAGATATAACATGTTAAGTAATGAGGTTAAGGTGTTGATAGGCATATTTTAACTTTGAAAAGAACCGGGCTGTCTGTTTATCCAGTCTTCTAAACATCTCCCAGCTCCAGCTCCTTGATGCACAGACATGAGATCGATATCAATCAAAATTTATTTGAATATCATCATCAATCATTTTTGTATATTATGAAAATCAACTTGCCACGTTTCAGTGAACATAGGCACTATAATCACATACTTATCTTGAAACGTCAGACTTATCTATTTTTGTCAAAGTTACATAATTATTATGGCATGATACTGCAGTTGAAAGCCTGAACGGATATCTGAAGTCGGCTGATGTGGTGTGTTCATGTGCTGGTAGGAAGCTCTGTTATCTGAGACTTAAGGTTGAGGAACAACACTACACTCACAAGCTGACACTCAAACCCAAAAAAGACTACCAGCTGGAAAACATCTTGAAAAGGATAATGTGAATTTATTAGCTTCTTGCATTAACGTTGCTGCTGGTGATGTGCTGCCGACTTTAAAGCTCAGATGTTTAAGCGTCCCCACAGGACATGAACACAGCGTCGGTTTCCATTACATTACTGCCTAACATCATTACCTATGTTTGCCAATTGATTTTCATGCTACAGTGAAGTGAACTGATGTCAGTGACTGTCTGGAAGGTAGAAAAATATCTTCAAAAATGTAATGCTACTGTGATCTACTTTGGAAAATGATCACCAGTGATGTAATATTTGTGCAGTTTGGAGCAAATGGATTAAAACAGGCATAGAGCTTGTGTGGAAGCTAATACCAACTTCTATCTTAATATATGAGTGAAATAGGAGAAAATATGTATAATATAATGTATGTGATGCATTTAGTGACAGGATAACATTGCTAGACTGAAATTATGTCTGTAACTGGTGTTTTACCTGGTAGCCTATGGTCTTGGAGCGGCACCACTCGAGAAGGATCTGTTTGATGCTACTGGCGCTGGACACCCCAAAACTCTGAGACCGCTTCAGTTTGGGTTTAGAGTCCACTGGTTTGGGACGACTGCACATAAGCAGAAGCAGAAGGCAGAGAGAGTTTCAATGTTTAGTAAACTTGTATCTGCCATGATTCCACCCATTTGTCACCTGAAAGCAGTGTTCCATTGCATTTACCTGTTACTGGCTTCAGAGTCCAGTTTTTCAAAGATAGATCGACGAGCCTGAGCACCAATGTTACGCGGCAGAGTCTGTGACCTCACCAGCTCCCGCCTCCTCTCTCCCACCTGCCCGAAGGGTCTGTCACTGCTTACATCACCGTCTCTGCCGGACCAGATCACAGAAGGATCAGACAAAGCAGAACATATTTTACCTGTCCTAAAAGATGTCAGCTTTCACTCACCTATCGTACTGCTGTAGCCCTGAGTAGGTCACAGACTTAGCGGGGGCTGAATTTGCTTTCTCTGCGAAAGACAAACAGTCACTGTAAATCATGTCCATGATGTTGTAGTCTCTAAGTGGATATCATTCATGTCTGCAAGCATGGCTCACCTTGAAGGCGGGGAGATCCCAGAGCTCTGATAGGTGTAGGGGTCCATGTAGAAGATGCTAACAGCAACAAAGAACAAGGAAAACAAGGTTGTAAGTGCATTATTCCACATTCTTGTGAGGAACACAGGAAAAAGCAATACATAAAGCAGCACACATAAATACATGGACTTTGTAAATGTTACATCTTAGATCAAGTATTACTGAAACACAAAAAAACCCAACTTTAAATGGTACCTGGTTGAACTGGAGGTTCCTCTATTGGTTGGATCTGTTTGGTGCTGGCAGCTGATTGGCCAGTGGGTGAGGCCTCAGAGACTGGAGAGGACTGAGAACCAACGGGGCTGCTGGGAGAATCGGGGCCCTTAATTTCTGCCATCTTAGTTGTAGCAGTGATGGGGAGGTGTGGCATCCGCATGGCGACAGGGGCTGTGTGCTCGTGTGGGAAGTCATTGGGTGGAGAAGTCTTTCCATGTACCAATGCCGATTGTTCTGTTGGAAGAAAGATATTTTATATGATCATATTGATGAAAACGTTTAAACACTGGATCCTGCATTTCCCATAATACAACTCAATTGCATCTTTTTGGAAGAGCCAAAGTATCCACGTCTTTTAAAAAGCTGTTCCTTAAGTATGTAACACAGACTCTCTGTTACAGATTTGCAGTCTCTGAGCCCAATCTTACCTAACCATAATCTCTGATGTCATCATCAGGGTTATTTTTTCAAATGTTCTAAAGCTCCTCCAGAGCCACAGAAAACATTATACAACTGTTTTCACAGACTGAGTAGTAATCTCCATGACGAGTAAACTGATCTCCATGTGTAAAATCAGTGGAGTCCCCCTTTAAAATCACTTTTCAGAGCTACTATGACTGCAAACAACAGTTGGGACGTGGTTACCTGTGGCAGCAGCGTGTCCATTCTCCAGGCCGGCATGTGTTGGAGCTGGGTCCACCTCTATTGGCTCCTCTCTCTCAATACTCTGAAACACATAGAATCACACAGTTCAAAACAACATGCTAGCACACTTCATTGCTTCTAAGGGAGCATGAAGTCATATTTGACCTTCACTGGCGACCAGTAGGAGGGCTGTTGGTGGAGTTTTTGTACTTCCAAAACAGAGTACAAGCTGGAAAATTTGTTTTGAAAGCCAGCAATTTGAAGCATCTGGTGAATTAATCATTGCTGTATTGATTAGTTGTGTTGATTGATTGCCCATAGTATTTCTTTTTGCAACAATTGCACTTGTTGCCCCTGTGAACTTGTGTGAGTTCTGTTTGGAGTCATTCATAAACCAATATGTTGTGTTTGGATCGCAGACAGTCAGGGCATCATGTTCCTCTGGTTTGAACAAAAAAAGAAATCCAGATGTCGGCAGCTCATTAAGTCATTGTTGGACCATTTCACTCTTTTCAGGTTTTGGACTTTTATCCAACATGTGGGCTTTTTTGACACAACTTCAGACAAAACAAAACAAATCGGCAAGGCGCGACCCGACTCAACGCACTTCAAAGTTGGCTGGTGAAGTGGATAAATAAGCGTGTAGGTGTGAGAGGTGCTCTGTTCTGTGTGTCTGCCTCCTGTCCTGTGATAAGGCTTGAGAAGTCTTTGTTTTAAATCAGACACCACTGTCACTGACACGCTCAGTGATGGGAGAGTTGCCAAAATTTGTCCAGTGCTCTGGCAGCTTGACTGCTAAAATTGTTGAGATCAAGTTTTAATGTCAAACATCATCAGCATCTCGAGTTCACATTTCAACGTCTATGTGACTCTGTCTATTTCCTGTCTCTGTGATCAGCGCTGACCTGCAGTGGAGGCTCTTTTTCCTCTCTCCAAACACAATCAGCTACATGGAAACAGCTAATCGCCGTCCTGAGCAGATACTTCTATCTCAAACTCTTAACCGCATGGTGCTGCTGACCCACATAGGTTGTGGGTCAAGCTGTCACTTTCCATGTGGCCCTGTCAAACAGATAGAAGGAACTCAGTGTGTCGGCCCCTTTGGCACAGAACAACACTACTCGGGTCAATAGTGCAGCGCTGATAGCTCTGCACGTTTTCTCAAGGTCGGTATCAAACCACATGTCACATTGAATCAGTGTTGGTCTAACAGACCCTGAAACAAGCTTTCAGGAGATGTAACGCATCCTCAGGCAGCCATGTTGGAGATCTCAGCTCTTTGGCAACAAATAACTCTGAACAGCTGGTTGTATTTGAGATTTGGCTGTCAAATAGACAAGGCTGATTTTTGTGCTGTGTTCGACTGAGAACATTATTTCACCACTGGCGCATCCGATGCATCAATCGTGTGTTTAGATAACGTCAGTATGTTTGGAAGTAGAACTGTCCAGCTTGTCTCTGGCCTTGTGACCATACAGAAAAAACAAGCTGAACCATTCACAGTCATTTGCAACCACTTGCAAGTGAGCAAAAGTAGACACAAGTTCCTGAACCTTTTTAATGTTGTTCAATCTATGGGAAATATCTGTTAAGTGCTCGATTATGTTCACTAGCTAGTCCCCAACTGTATCTGCTGTTTGGTGATGGGTATTTACAGTGGGTTTATCACAGCTTGCTGGAAATGAGAGCAATGAGAGCAGTGAGACTGAATCAAAACAGTAAAGTTGTGGGCCCTAAAAAACAATTAGCTAAAAGAAGCTAAAATGTTTCGTAGAGCTGAGCTGAATTGTGTCTGATAGTAATTCACTGTGGGTGAAGTGACCATTTTCAAAATATAAATAGTTTCCATTTCTAACATAATTATATTGATTAGGGCAGATTGCCATTGATTAGAGATTGCCTTTATAACATATAGTATTATTGAAGGTGGACAGGAAACGAGGGGAGAGAGCGGGGAGGATGAAGTATTGTAATAACTATAATAACAAAAGTTACCCATGGTATCATTTAGTGATATGACATGATTCACAAAATTGATTCAACAAATTTACAAAAAACAAAACAAAAAAACCCCAAAACAAAACATTTTACTGCTTTCCTTTAGTAGCATCTATTAATGCAGATAGCCTTGGTTTTAGTTGAGATTTATTATTGGAGCAACCTAAAATGACCGCTGCATCCCTTCCTGTCTGACACACTTAAAAAGAACAATATGCTGTTCTAGCTGTGAGACAGCATGCTGCACTCACTTGAGGAAATGGCTGCAAGTGTGTAAATGCGTGTGTGTTTGTCTGAGCTCACCATATAGGAATGCTAGTGGGGTGTGTGTTATAACAAGGCAAGAAGAGAGCGGGGGGTTGTCTTTTCATAAAGAGTAGGGGATGACACACCTGGAATAAGGGGAAAAGTGAGGACTTTTGAAGAAAACATTATTATGTATGAAAAAGTGAGGAAGGCAGAGGGGAACAGTTGCATAGCGCATGATGGGAAATGAGGCAGAGTGCTGGCGTAGTGAGGTCGAAACAGCTGGCTATACAGCAGGAGGAGGGAGACAAATTGCAGAATGTCTGGCTTTGGGGAGGGGAGCTTTCCCGGCTTAAGTACTCAGATCATCAGACGTCCACGGTGGGTCAGAGGGGGAAACATGATAGCAGAGCGTCTGAGGTTCCTGTAAACTCTCTGGTATCTCGAGGTCTTTTTTGCTGGCAGAACACACTGGTGCTTACACTTAACGTGACACAGTACTGACGCATACACACATGCATACACAAACATTCTGGCGCTAGAATCCCATGAGTTTGCACACAAACATCAACTGATATCTGCTGGATTTACTTTGCACTCGATTCATGCTGATTTGTTGTTTTGAGGATCATCACCTTTTATTAAAAGATAGATATCAGCAAGACAGTTTCTCCAATTAATCAGCATTGACATTAGTTTCAAACCTGACTAAGAGTAATGTTGAACTTTGGTAGAAGCTTGAGCAAAGTTCAAACATTGCATTTCTTCATCTCTACTTTATCACTGTTTCCACTTGCTTTCTGCTCATTTATGTGCTAAAAGTGTGATTTGACACCATTTCATCATGAATGCAAAATAATTTTCTTACTTAAGAAGCACAGGACCAACCTGATAAAGACCACTGACAATCTTTGTTGTATCATAGCCAGGAAGCTATCAAGTGCACTGTTCTGTCAGAGGTCAATATTGCTGCCAGCACCTGCTACACAGCAAATATTTATACATTGAGCAGGTGTGGATATATAAGGATGTACCAGCAATGAGAAGCTGTGTAAATACACAGCTGCTGCAAAGGGACTCAGTGTCCAGAGTAAATGCTATCTGCATCAGTTTGGAAAAGCTGGTTTTGAATATCTTCATGACTTCATTTAAAAAAGAGGAAAATATTCTTTAGGTTGCTGCCAATGAGGTCAGACAAATATGAGAGAGTAATAAGTTGGCTCTCGGAAAACCAATGTTAGTTTGTTGGTTTACCAGTTTGGTCCAGAGTGAGACGTCCTGACAAAGCTTGGATGGATTACAATGAAGTTTGATTCAGACATTCATGTTCCCCACAGGATAAATTGGTATAACCTTTAGCTTTTAACCATCATCAGGGCAAAACTTTGATTTAATTACTCTGACCATTCGTATCTGCCTCAGCTGTAAGCTAAGACTGGTAAAGATTGCTTGTTAAACCTTAGCATGTTCTCACTGATGTTGTTGACATAAGCGTTTAGCTCTGTGTCTTTGCACAGCCTCACAGAGCCACGAACATGGCTGCAGATCTCTGCTCGCTAGGTAGGGCCACCTAAAAATGTGATCAGTATTATTTTTGTCCCATGACAGTCCTAAAAACTACACCTGTGCCAAGAGTCAAAGTCTGGATGAAACCCTGTATCCTTGTAAATTAGAAATCAAATTTAAAGACATCATCACTTCAACCTGTCAGCTGGTGGCAGCTTCACAAACCCGTATCAGTGCCATGTTACGAGTCACGTTTCGTTTTATTGGCAGACATGTGGTTATTGGAGTGTTTGCTGTCTACTGATAAGTTGCTAAATGTAGCATCATGTCAAGATGACACTGAAATAAACCAAGCTGAGCTGTATAAGGAACTCTTGATGGACATACGGGAGATACATTTATCTCCATCCTAAAATGTCCCTGATTTCTAAAATGTCTATCAGACAAAGTTAAAGCTTAAAAAGGATTGACTAGTTGTTTAGTCTGGGCTACAGAGATGAGGAACAATCCATAAATGTAGGTACATGTAAAATCCCCGTCATAAGAGTCTCATAATGGAGTGGCAGAATTGTAAGCACACAAAAGCTCTCTTTTCTTTCTGCAGGGAACAACAAATCCCTTACTCCCTGAGAGTGCGTCATCACATCGTGAGCAAGGAACTATAAAATGTTAGGACGACATGAGTGAGACAGAGCAGAAAATGTGGGAAAGCCCTCGGTGTGTATGAGAGCAGAGGCAGGGAAGGAAGCATAAAGAAGAAGATGAGGAGGAAGGAGAAGAAGGAGTCACACTAAATTGTTTACTGGACATCTCTCCCTGTCCTTCATGTCGTACTGAGGTCAACAATGGACAAATGTCCCATCCCCAGTCCCACCAGACTCTGCTTACTTGTGCATTATAAATTCTGGCAATATGACCACTGGCTAGAAATACCCTTCAGCAATAGGAAAAAATCAAAATCAAAACATGTCCTAAACAGCTGTTAGCGAACGTCTGGACTCCATCTGGAGTCCATCTGGAAGTCCAGTTTACTCCATCTGGAGCAAACTGGACTTCCAAGCAATGGCAGAACCTCTGCGTCACCTTAAGCTCCACATTGTACTTAGCAGATGTCTTAAAATGGGACATGGGGCTGCTAGTTGGTATTGGAAATATATAGCCTTGTTTTTCCACCGCTGATTTCAACCTTATTTTTCAATACGGCTCACCTGACTATCTCTCAAAAACAGATCCTGGACTTGATCCTGATCAAACTCCTTCCAGGCAAAAGCCAGATAAAGAGCCCATTACATGTGGGGGTCAAAAACTGTGAACTCAAAGCAATAAAGCGACACTTATCTATTTTCATTCACTGCTGCATTGACTTCATTGTGCTTAGTATGCAGGGAAAAGCTATCCAACAATGTCATGGTCCCTAACCAGCTTAAACACCATCTGCAAACAAAACACTCCAAAACAAGAACACAGACTATGCTACATTAACATTACCATTGAGAACAAGATGCTTGGTCCAGATGCCATTAAAAGAAACTGCCAAGTTTACCTTTTGGATAACACTGCGAGATGCATTGATGACACGTTGGCAGACATCGAAAGTGTTGTTTTAGAGAAGACACATACCAGTGGGAAATTTGCATTGCAACTCAATGAGTCGACAGACGTCAGTGGACAGGCTCAAATCTTAGCCAAGGTGCACTTTGTGGATGGAGACATCATCAGAAAACAATGCCTTTGATACAAGGCATTGCCCAAAAATAACAGCAGGAATTTTTTTCCTGTTATGTCAGAGTATCTTGAACAAGTAGTTCTGCACTGATGGAGCGGCAGCTATGGTTGGGTGAACCAAGGGCTTCGTTATCAAAGTGAGAGAGCTGTGCTAACACACTGTTTTTTGCACAGAGAGGCACTTGTTGCCATGAAGTTGCAGGAGGAACTGAAAACCTTTTAAACTGATGAGAAGTGTGATGACACAATGCACATGATGAATGGTGTGCAAGATTCACATACAGTGCAGATGTTTTTCAATATCTGAATGAACTGAATATGCGAATGCAAGACCGAAACGGAAATCTGTTCACAAGCATGGACAAAATAAACAGATTCCATCCACAGGTCTCCCTCTGGCAACAACATCTGGAAAGGGCCACTCTCCAAAATACCCTTCAAAATGTCCTTATCCAAAATGACAAAGACATGTCAACACTGCTGTGAGATAATAGGCAAACATTTGAAAACGCTTTAGGAGAAGTTATCCTTTTACTTGACTGGGTTAGGGACAGAACTGTTTCAGCGTCGCTCCCATTTTCCATAGAATATCTATGCGAGCTTGGCTTTTCAAGCCTAACTCCTATAAAAGCTATAAAAACAGAGAGCGACTCAGAGCAGTCGAAGGAGAGCTCCATGTGTGCCTTTCATCAATTCCTGCCAGGATTAACTTTGTGTTCATCTAAACAGGGCCAGACTGCACACTGAGTGATTATAACTCCTTACAGTATCATATTATGTACTGTGATAGGCTATGTTTCATTTTGTAACTCTTGTGATGCTGTGAGATTTTTTCATTGTCCAAAAAGGCTGAAAAAGTAGAATCCTATAACAGAGTGTTTCCATACTGAAGCTAAAGTCAGTTACTGTTCCTCTTCCAGAGGTAACTCAGTGGAAGTTTGGACATCTAATGCTTACAAAATGTCTACCAGAACATTTTCGAGTGCCACAATATTGGCTGCTACTTCTGAACAGCGCGCCCTGGGAAACCTGTCTGTTCAAACAGGAGGAGGTATGAGGGTGCTGGGTGAGTGCCACATAGTCGGAAGACATTGTTCAGCTGTCAGAGGCATCTTCATCACTGACACTTTAATAAAGACTTTGTAGGGGTGGGGGTGAGGTGTGGAATGGGACGACTCGGCTGTGCAGTGCAGTCTGCTGGGAAACCTACAGCACACTCTTATCAGAGCAGTGACACGCTGCTGTGTTGGCTCTGTCCTCCATCTGAAATGAAACAATGACTCTCAGCTTTAAAGTGAGGATGTTAACATCCACATCAGATGCACAGTGTAGAAATCGTATTCTTTTTTATAGACATCTAATTTCAGGGACATAAAGTAACTGGACAAGTTAAAAGAATAGTTTGAGGTCAGAACATAAGAGAACAGTGCTGACACTGAGCTGCCAGAGAGCAGTAAGTGTGTCTGTTGTGCTGATGCTAATATGTTCAATAGACAGTATATGATGCCACAATAAGAATGTGAACATCCTGAAAAGCTGACCTGTTCATCGGGGATCTTCGTTTTTTTAAAATGAAGATTCGACTGGTGTGACTTGTCGTGATACTTTTTCTTAAACCTGTTTTTTTCTTTCACCCCTCCATCTTGTGATCTCTCCTCAGTCTCTCAACCTATGTTTACATCTATCTCTGTTAGGGTGACATTTGAGCTTCACAGGGCCTTTGGCTGGTGGAGGACTGGAGCACTGGAACAATGGAGGCAGGTTGGCGGCTTTCCAGTGAGTGCCATTGTGCATGTGTATGAGTGTGTGTTTGTGTGTGTGCCACACAAACATGCACTCATCATTAGGAGTTCTTAATCTAAATATTAATTTTACAAAAAACAAGACTCCATCAAGACACACATCAAGCAATAACATGGCTGAGTGAGTGAGGTGACTGGACAGGCTAACAGTACTGTACTCAATATGAACTATTACAAAGCTCATAAACTTCATCACTGTCAGCTACACTAAATGACAACGACTTTGCATTTCACCATAGGAGCAATATAAAGGCTGGAACACAGCAGCAGCATAAGTGCAAATGGAGCATATGAAGCAAGAAGCCTGCTCTGGTGTACACAGCTGTGCTACAGCTACTGTAAAGATATCAGAGCTCTCCTCAGCTATCAGAGGAAACAGTTAGTGACAGAGGACTCCTGCTCTGTAATTTCCTCTCAGGAGTCTATAGAGGAATCCTCTCGAAGAAAGGAAGACGCAGTCAAACCACCTGTTCTTCAAATGCATACACGCAGCCTGCAATTTCTCTGCTAGAAAAATCGCAGGGAATACCACTTTGGGCTGAGTGTGGAAAATATGCACAGCCTTTGAACTGAGAGGATATAAAAATGTAATTGCAGGTAAGAGCCACTGCGCAGGGAAAGTTTTCTTCATAAACACAGTATGCAGAGTACGGTCTTGGCCGGTGACATGGCATGATTTTACATGTGCTTCTCTGCAAACTGCATCTTAAAATCAAGAGCGCATTCATGCTTTGTTGAGAGATTCAGACCAATTTTTAATGCACTGATGGCAGAGACGACGTCTGTCTCAGCAGCAACAGCAATTATACAACAAATTCATGCCCCTAAGAGGATGGACACTTCAAGAACTTCCCTTTCCCCTATACAACATGTAATCCTACTGTTTGGGGTTTTATCACATTAATACTTCATGACTTTTCTTAAATTTGTGAGAATTGCCGATAAACATTATTTTAGTCAACACTAGAGAAATATGAGGGGGATCAACAATGAATTTTCATATGGCAGTACCTTTTGTGCAGAGGTCTAACTGACCCCAAACATAAGTAACATCACTATGGAGGATATTTCTGTGTCTGTGAATGCCAGACAAATAATATATATACAGTATTTTTTTTCAAGCATAGCATTTAAAGCATAGCAAACTTGCTCAGCTCCTACTCTCCCATGAGCATTTACTTGTCTGTTTTTGGTTAAGTTATCGTTAAATATTTGTAAAAAAAAAAAATCATAGGAGGAGAACAGCATGGTTTCAGTCTCCTCCATGCCAAGTATCTATGAGAAATAGATCCGTCTAGCTGTAGGGAAAAGATAATTTTTCACTCTTGTACTCCCTCTTCTGTATGTCAAGCTCCAACATATGGCAACAATAGAGAGTGACTCCCCTGTCTTCCCCGTCCACCTCCCTTCCCCTGTCCTCTCTCTCTTCTCCTCTGTTCCTGGCAGTGAGGCGGAGGAGGGCAGGACGAGTCTGACGTGCTGACCTCAGGTAGGTGAGAGGTCGGAGAACAGTCAGTCTGTATCACCTCTCCCTTCACTCCCATTTCTAAAGATAAGTGGACTGCTATTTGTGTGTGTGTGTGTGTGTGTGTGGGGGGTCGGTGAGAGAGTCCTCTCTGTATTAACTGTTCTATGGGGGTAGACTAATATTGGCATTTCCAATATAGATCATCAGAGCTGTCTAACCCAAAATATGATTTTGGTTGATTTTGATTGATTAGTGTTTTTAGCTAGCAGCAAGATGAATTGTATTACCTTTGGTGATCCTACTTTTCATTTAACATCATCATCAGGTCCAATACATTTCTCCAATTCTTTGGTTTATGCAAAACTAATGAAATTCCCATCAGCATTTTGACATTAGCTTTTAACTCAAAGCAACACTGAACCTATAAGTAGCCTCGCCACAACATGGCTATAGACTATTCTTGTCTTCTTCTTCCATAACAAACTGAAAAGGAAATTATATCTATATATAATATCTAAGTAAAGAGTCTTTAAGTTAAAGGAAGTGTTCAAATGCAAATATTTCGCACAATTGAATAATTGTATAAAATAGTGTATGAAACTCAGTCACAGCCTTATTCATTGCAGGAGGTGAACTTCTTTGAGCTGCAGTTAGGTTTGCTCCTGCAGAATCTGAGTTTTGATCTAAAGACTGATCTGAGAATCCCTAGAAAGTTAGCAGACATCATGATCATAACCATCTCCATCAAAACTGTATCATGTGCATACTTGCCCCTGAGGCTGGCCTGACTTGTGAAAAAACATAAACTCACACATAAAAGATGGAGAGGCAACGTAGTGTGAAGCAAGATGCCAAGCTTTTTCATACAGAATCCAATCCTTAGCTTTCGTGCTAAAACCCTAAAACATTTTACTTAGACTTTCTTCACATATTTCTTCTCACATGTCATACTGCATATATGTTGTCATACATATTTTTCTTTTTCTTCTTTGCAGCACCTTTATTTTGCACCCTCTGATAAGGCCACTGTTTGCTCTTTTTTCATATCTTCATTTCCACATACAATGTTCTTGTGTTGCATTTGGCAGCTGTGTTTAATCTAAATATTAACCATTTACTATATATTGTCCTTTTACATTTTTTCACTCACAGTATTCTGTTACTGTAGCTGCTGCAGTGCCCCTATTTCCCTGCAGGGCTCCTAATAGTTTCATGTTGTTGTGAAAACAGATACGCTCACTGTGCAACAGGCTGTCTGTTCACCTCCAGTACTCCATCATCAAACCTCTGGAGAGTGAACATTTTGAATTTCATCCTCACAGTGATTGACAGGCAGACAGATTAACTCTAGGTCATGTTCTTACTTCTCCTGAGCCCAAAGCAGCACTTATATGTGGGTCACCCTCCTGTGGTGGGAGACTTAATGTCTGACAAAACCTGAAGACTCCAGAAACCCCTGCTCTCTCACTCATGACCCTGCACCGTGTCACCCAACCTCTAAAACCAATTTTCCTTAAAGTGCCTTCTGGGCATTACTCCAACACACTGGATCTGAGTGCAGCTAAATGAAATTGTAAAGTATTCCCACAGTGGATTGTGCTGACGTAGCCAAAGAGGCAACTTTGAAATCCACTTCTGAAGTTGACTTCCAGTAAGGCTTACTGGTTCCAGAGGGCAGTGAGGCCGAGCTGTCCCACCGGCCAGTCAGTTATTAACCTGTTTCCACAGAGATGATGACGGGAACACGGCCTATTGTCTGGAAGTCATTAAGAGAGCCAGGGGTAGCCAGGGAGTGGTCGCATACCTCTGTTAAACCCCCAGCATGTGTACCCGCGTGCACACACACACACACACACACACACACACACACACACACACACACACACACACACACACACACTTGCTCTCTCTTCAGCTATGCCCTGTTTTCCGTTTTATTTCCTTCTTCTATATCAGTCTAAATCTATTTAAACTTTCTTACTGATATCTCTTTATGTGTCTTTATCAGAGTAAATATTGCCAAACCAGCATTCAAAATGACCTTGATAAGTAGTTTGCATTGCCACAACACTCATGCAAATGAATAACAGAGAGACAGACAGACCAACACTGTATAGATGATTTTGAAATGACATTTTGTGAAATGATCAATCCATGACAAATTTCTAAATTTAACTTACGATTCAAAACCAATTCATATATGAGGAATTTTATTAAACATTGTATGTCTTTGTGTGAGAGTGTGTTTGAAACTCTGTTTTCTGTCTTGCTCATGGTTGTATTAATAGCCTCAAAGGGGGGTTGGTGCCAGGAATCCAGCCTTAAAATGCTGCTGAGCTCTGAGGGGGCTTTTGGGGGAGGGGTGAAAGGGTGAGGAGGGGGCCACAGAGGCAGGGAGGAGTAGATGGATGGATAGAATTTGTGTACACACAGAGATCAGAAGTTTTACGTCAGAGCTGGCTTATCCTGGGGAGTCTCCACAGACAGCATGTCAGTGTCAGCTGTCTTTGTCATGGACTTAAACAACATTACACCGAGCTCTCTACTCTGCAGTGTAACCCTTCATCCAACTGAGCTCACACACAGAACCCAACACACACTCAAACCTGCAATTATTTGTAAAAGCGAACGTGATCTGCTGGATCTAGACACACACGTCTTTTGTAGGCTCAGATATAACTACATGTTGGAGCTATAGGGACTAAGATAAGAGGAGATGTTCCTTTATTAGTCCCACGACAGGGAAATTTCCAAACAGGCTGCCACTAGTGCGGCGCCATCATGCTCCAAGTGAGCGTTCCCTGACTGGGAATCGAACCTGGGCCACGGTGGTGAGAGCGCCAAATCCCAACCCACAAGGGGACTGCAAGAACTGTGATTAGCTGCTTGTGTTTTCTCCATTCTGCATTTCAGACGCCGGTGGAGATTGTTGATAGTGAAGACCATTGTTAGCTACATATGACCCTAACCCTGACAACATTAAGACATTAAGAAATAAAACAAGACTGATATTTCCCTCATCACTCTATGTCAGAAATTACACTAAATCAGCCATAAATATGGCTTAAGTCTGTGCAATGCATTGATCTTCTTCAGATGCAAATAGTGTAATAGGAAGTCAGCACTTCAGCATGGCAGAATCACAACCAAATTAACTCAGTAGCTTAAAAAGCTGAGAAAATAATATGGATCAAAACAACTCCAGCTAGCTGTTGCATAACACACACACAATGCAGGAAAATGACCATGGCCAAACATGGTATGTGTGTGTGTGTGTGTGTGTGTGTGTGTGTGTGTGTGTGTGTGTGTGTGTGTGTGTGTGCATGCATTGCAGAGCAAGCAGACAATTATGGTTTCACCTTTTCCATAACTTAAAGCTAGAGGAGAGTCTGTGCACGTAAATATGTGCACCAGCAGCCAGTAATCACAGTGTAATTCAGTTTGGACCAGGATCAGTACATTTTAGTACAATCTATCCATCAGACTATTCTCAGACTGTGACTAAACGAAAACACTGCAGTGGTCTGCTGCTCATGTGCGTGTGTGTGTGTGGATGTGTATTACTCATGTTGGGGGGGCGTAAATCTGTTTACACAGTCACAATGGAGAGAAAATGCAAGTCCCCATTATGTAAATCATTACATTTTAAGGTGAAGGTTAAAGTTGGATTAGGGCAAGTCTCCAAGAAATTAATGTTTGTCAATGTAATGTCCTCTGAACAACATGACTGTGTGTGTGTTTGTGTGCAGATAAGAAACAGATAGCATCCAGGTTGAGTTGTGTAATGTTAGTAGGAGATGGAGCTAATGGGTGCACAGGGAGGATGGAGTGCCGGTGGGAGTGCCTGATGAAATTTGTACCAACTCACACACACATATCACCATTCACATCACTTGCTGGTACCCCCTGCCTTTCATTCCTTCCACTGGTGGCCACTACCAACCAAAACTTCTGCTCAGCTTGTACCAAAACCTCAAAATGTGCATGATAATGGTTTATTGATGTTAACTTGCTGCATGTGACACATTCATGTGACATCTATACAGCCTGTCCTTTGAACCAATGCATGAAACACATTCACAACTGCCCCAACTTTTCCATCTCAAGAGATCTCAGAGATAACATGTGATGCAAGTGCTGCATTGAGCCATAAATCAAACGCACTCAGTCTCTGTGCAGTGATAAAGAACAGTAGATGACCCTCTGACCTGACTGCCCAAATCTGATCTGTTCATCTGCTAATGAACACACACACACACACACACACACACACACACACACACACACACACACACAGCAGAGGAATGTACTGTGTCTAATGCTCTGCAGTAGTGGAGTCTTGTGTGGTACAGGTGTGGTTAGGTATTTGTGGGTAGGAAGGAAACTGAAAGTGGGTACGTTTCACTGTGACAGAAAAACAGAACCAGAGACAGAAAGAGAAGGATAAAGATATAAGATGTTACTTGTAAATGCTAATATTGACCTCTGATATGATGAAACTTGTAACTTAGAAATAATAAATATGTTGTCTAGGATCTTACAAGAGATTGATTCAAAAGTGTTATTCCATGTAAATATGAATGGTGTAAATAAATGATTATTTTTTTAACATCTAGTCTAGCTTCAAGGTTCATTTATGAAGTTCACAAAACTGTCATAATTTATCATTTCTCACACAGACAACATCTTAAAGGGGCTCCAGCAATTTAGTATTACTTTTTATAAAATTGAAGGACTAAGAAAAGAGATATTTTAAAAAGCAAAAAAGCAAAGTTGACAGCACAGAGGCAGAGATATCATGAGCCTTAGTATGGGTCGAGCCAACTGAGCAAGTTCTATCAGCTCATGAAGACAGTGACATTTGGTTAAAAGCCCTGGAAAAGCTAGTACTTGGAGGTTAAATTTGAAAAAATTTATTTGCCAGACTATGCCAAAGCCAACAAGGACTTTTCAAGCTCAGTGTCTAAATTTGTGGAATACAGCAGTAAAAATTTGACGAGGTGAGATAAGGGTGCAGGTGAGAGATGGAGAGAAGGGGAAGACTGAGTCAGAGAGGAGAAGGAGAGGAGGGTCAATTCTGTAATCCTTCCACACTCAATGTATTCCCAATGAAGCACAAGAACCCACACAATGGCCCATTGAGATGGCTTCTTTGGCACTGTAATTGGCAACAGCGGTGTTGTCTGCTGATGTATTTGTGTGTGTGTGTGTGTGTGTGTGTGTGTGTGTGTGGAAGGGGAAAAACAGAGGAGGAAGAGGAGGCATTGTGGAGGAGGCTTAGGTCTTTGTCCTAATCCTAATCTTGACTAATTCCTGTTGCCCAGAACCATTAGAGGATAGAAAAGAGCCACACAGCTGCCTCTTTACAAACCTCAAAAACCTTCCAGATGGAAAGACACACACACATACACACACAGCTGGGTTTCCATTCAAGTATTTTTATGTGGATTCCCATGTACTGAATCAGAAAAGTGGAACAGAGGTGGAATTATGACAAAATTTCTCAAATATTGCAAAACATTCAACATTCAAACAACTCATCAAGGATTTTGTTTGTTGTATTTATATTTCAATTCAGCTGATGAAAAATCACCAAATCTTTCATTTGATTCCTTGTTTGAAGAGCAGAGAGAAGAAAAGTGGAAAAAAAAAGAGACAGAGACAGATCAGAAAAAAAAGAAAGTATTCAGAATTCATACAGATGCGTGCCACAGGTGTGTATTCAATATGAACGAGATCGTGCTGACGTGCTGCAGGTGTCTGTGTGTGTGCGTGCAGGTGTGTGTGTGTGTGTGTGTGTGTGTCATCGTGTGACGGCTTGGCAGGTCACGGTGAAGGTGCACAGTAACAGCTGGCGAGCAGGCTAGAAGACAGACACGCCTATACACATCTCTCTGGCACAGTCTGCTTTCGGCTGGGATTCGAGCCATTAAGAATGCCAGCAGTGTGTGTGTGTGTGTGTGCGTGTGACTCTTAGTATATCATGTCAATCAGGCTGACAAACAGGTGAGGATGTGGCAGGAAGAGTGAGCTGCAATTATGATTCAAACAGCAGTGTGTCAGGATCTGACTGCGCGGACAAAAAAAAAATGCCATGAAGCTGATTACCATGATATGAGCAGCGAAGCGGCATAAACACAGTAAACCTTTGTGCACTGATACATTATTTCACAGCATTTTCTTTTTCTCGCGTTTGATCCAATCTGCGCGTTTCTGCAGTGGTGTGTTTGGCTGACAGCGGGGGATCTCCCAGCGGAGACACTCAGAAACAAAGGTGCCCTTGTGTTGTTTAGCTCTGACCACATGATTTCACAGAAGATAACATTCCTCTGTTGTATCCACCACATAGTTTGGTAATTACAGACACAGGAGGAACAGCTATTTGCATAATGTGTGCATGTGTGTGCATGTGTTTTTAACAGTCTTATCTGTATGATTACGTTAGCCTGAAATTTATTATTGAAATAGATGCTGGTACATAACACTAAAAACCTGAACATAATATACAGCCAGGAACATTTTAGGAAAATCAGTTCCAAAACTGTGCCATATCATGTTGTGACCGTAACCTCCTGCCTGCTTCAGTCAGTCAAATACACACTCTGTATGCATAAAGGATGTGTGCTGACACACAATGGTGCTGCGAGCTACGTTATGTTCATTAAAGCTTACATTTGCTGTTTGCAGGAAGCATTAATGGCCTGGTAGAATATCAGATCGATATATTGGCCAATATTAGCTCAATGCGGATTTATCATTATACTGATGCTGATAAATAACAAGAAAATGCGGCACAGAAATACCAAAATAGGTTTTTAGGTCATTCAGATAATGGTGTCAACGTTACATAGTTTGTCCACTAGAGAGCGCTGACAAGTCCATTTTTAAGGGGCAGGTGCACTTGTCTGAACTTTACGCACGTAACTGCGACAGTACACTGATTGTGAGCTGAACACATTCTGATGGAGGACTGCAACTGCTTTTGTTTTGGAGCCAATGGACACAAAGTGTTACACCCCAAAAACCATAAAAGTGTGAAAGACAACAGACGCACACTCATGCTTGTTCACGTTTGTGCAGACAGAGACACATATTCCAGCCTTGAGATGAAAGCATCCTTCGCGTAAATGCTCCTGGTTTTAACATGCCGATACAGATCTAGCAGTTAATGTGGAGATTGGTTGAATTTGCCTTCATTCTTGCCAATGCAAGATCACAAATTCCAGAAGGGGCTGATTCACAACACAGAAAAACACTCAAATCCATGTATACTCAATCGTCTAAGAATGGGAAGCCAAAATAGAAAAAAAATCTTGATTGTCATCAGCTCGTGTACACTCTCTCACGTTTCCAAATATTTAGACAGATAGGACAGAATTTCCTTTCTGCTCTGAAAACCCCATAAATCCATGATCAGGACGAGGCCAGGAAAACCACACACTCATCATCAACTGGCTAAGTGATGCAGCAACCACGGCGCAAATAGATTCTGTTTTTGGTTTCATCAGAAGCAAGACGAGCCAAGGGAAGAAACAAATTCAACTATGCAACGATCAGGGAATGAACAGGGACTGTAAGGGACTCCAACATGAGTAAGTCCAACTCCAGAGGACACACTTCCATGAGCAGCATCCCAAGGTGACAGTAAAGATGTATTCCTACTAATAACTCAGAAACCACTGAGCACTAAAACACTGACACAGGCCGTCTGGTCAGTGATTAACTATGATGTAAGCCAGACACAGACACAACATAAAAACAGTTTTGATTCACCATTGGTATCAAGAAAAAAGTCTCAACTGAGAAAACAGGCGTGTTCATAGCTTGACTGTTCAGTTTTTCAATTTATTGTTTCACAAGGCCAGTGGTCAATTTTTTAAAAACCAGAACCATATAATCATTCAGGTGAGACTAAAACATAAAATCTCCAAAAACTGGACCCACAAGCTTTGCATAGGGTGACAGCGATAATGACCAACCTACATTTCACAATGCTGATTTCACATATTTGACTCATGTCTGAAAACCTCTCGACCACACTAACCTCACCTCCCAGGAGCCTGCTCGACTCATGTTACTGTACTTCATAAATTCTTAAGCATCCTGGTGGAGGGCTATTGTGCAACCGCAGTGACACAGCCAGTGCTTTGTATGACACATCCACGCAGCCACAAGGCAACACAGCGTCGGTCAAACTCACATTCTGCCTCTTTACCACAGCACTTTCCCAACTTGGAAAATTATATTGCAGTAACTGGACTCTGCTACTGTATATTAAATTATCATCCATGTCACAAAGTACAGTATGTGGCCCCATCAGTACAAGACCTCAAGAACTGTGTGCAACAACCCAGGGGACACAAACTACAAACTGTCTTGGATGAGTTTCCCTGAGACTTGACATTTAGCCAGTTCTTGACATGTAAAGCAGTGATTTCCAACCAGGGGTACTCCAGCAAGATTGTGGTTAAACTTAAAAATAGACATTATTATATTCACATAACGAACCAAGCTGTTTAAAACCAATGCAAATGAATACAGTTGGGACCTGATGGGTGGTGTTGATGAAGGGGGGCTGGAGTTCATGTGACGGGGAATCTCTTCCCTATGAACATGCAGTACTCACGTTGGTCTTGCTGGACACGGCGAATGTGGCTCGGCTGGAGAAGCGGGCGGTGGAGGGGCTGCTGCCTGACACGGGGCCCGTCACCATGGAGGACACCTTGGAGCCCACAGGAGGACTGCTGGTGCCGGGGGAGGATGAGAAGGTGGCAGGTGGGGATGCAGGACTGGACTGACTGCTCAGGCTGCTGTAGGTCTGGGCTTGGCTCCCCAGGTTGCAGGACTGGATGTGGAGGTGAGCCTGGCTCTGAGTGTGAGCCTGACCCCTACCATAGATCACCTCTTTTATCTCCTGATGGTTCTCCTGAATGTCACTAAGGTGATTCTTGTGATTCTGACTGTGATTGTGGCTGTTGTTTAGCAAGGCGCTCCTGTCACAAGTCATCCCACTCAGGAGCTCCACCTGTCGGGTAAGAGCCTCCAGCTGACTCCTAAGCTGCCGGTTCTCCTGCTGGAGCTGGGCCACAGCTCGTCCGAGAGGCCCGCTCAGGTTGGCTGTCTCCTCCAGACGACGCTCCATGCCCAGCTTAAAGGCACTGACATCCACATGGATCTCCCTGATGGCGTCCCTGAGAGTGTTCTCATAACGGGCCAGAGCTGCACACACTGTCTCCCCCTCTGGAGAGGAAGGCCGAGGGTGACACAAGTCTCCCATCTCAGCCAGGGTTGGGGCTTCCATCGCTACAGCTGTAGCCACTGTGGAAATGGGTCAGACAACCTCTCAGTCTGTGAGTTAACGTCTGAGAGCGAGATCCTCTGGCCACTGGAGAATGTGTAGCTTCAGTCTGTGTGCTGAGGGTTTGGCTGGAGAGGTGGGGGTGGGGGGACTGATGGACAAGGGTTGGGAGATGAAAGTTTGCAGTGGGGGCAAAGGTCTGGTCTTATCCCAACTCCTTCAGCTTCCTTGGATGTCCCAGGCTCCTTCTCCTTCAATCAGCTCTGCTTTTCAAGTACAGACACCTCACTGTCTTCTATCTGAAGACACAAAATGGACAAGACTTGACCTTTAGCTTGTGGACAGCTCTGAAACTTGAAGAACCGAGCAAGGCAAATGCAATGCAGCTAAGTTAAAAGACATCCAACATAGTGACAATGAAATCAAGGCTTGTGCTAAATAATTCAGAATCTCCAACAAAGTCTAAAACTTCACCAACTTGATCCAAACAACTGCTCTGACAGACTTTCCTGCAGAGAACTGAACAAGAGAATCTGTTTTCAAGGAGTCAGAATGACAGAAAGAAAACATACATCTCTTTGAGCCAGCTATGTTTCATAACTGCCATAAAACACAGCAGTGAGGTAATCTGCACTAACAGCTGCAGCAGACTTACCTCAGCTCGGCTCTCTGGTGCAGCTCAGCAGAGTTTCCTCAGCGCTCAACAGCTGTATGAGTGTGTCTGCGTGAGTGAGTGTGTGTGTGTGCTCTGCTCTGCCCTGCCGGCTCTCTGGTTTGTTTAAACTCTCAGGTTGATCACTCCTCTCTCCCGGAGGAGGGAGGAGAAAGGGAGGGATAAAGGAGGAGGTGGTGGTGGTGGAGTGAAGAAACAACATGGAAAGAGTAGTAAATGTGAGGGGAGGGGAGGGAGGGAGGCGGGCCGGCTTGCTTTTATATCCTCGCACTGTGTAAACTATCAGAAGGAGGACTCTTTCTCTCTCCCGCTTTCTTAGTGCACCTCTCTCCTCTCCTCTCTCTATCATGCATCTGTCTGTCCCTGCTCAGTGCCATCTTCTTCTCTCTCATCTATTCTTTTCTCTTCTTTTATTTGAAGGAAATACACAACTTAACACTCTCAGAATAAGAGAGGCTTATTTGCAGTGTTGCATTACACGTGTGAGTTTATTATCAGATATATGGCATGGCCACTTACATAAGAAAAAAAAAAATGAGGGCGACTGTGTCAACTAGTAATTTCATAAATAAAGAATCAATAGTGTTGCCATGGTTAATTAATGTTTTCACCTTAATTATCAACATAAATTCAATCTCCACGTCAGCTTGTTTGCCAAAGCCAACACACCCTCATCCATTCTCCTTCCTTCCCCTGATCCCTCCGTCTCTCTCAAGTCTCTATCTGTACTTCTTTCCCTCAATGTCATTATCTTTCCATCCCCTCGCTCTAATGGTGTTATGTTAAGATAAGAACTGATCAAGAGGGAAAGTCTGACTGGTGATTTTGTTCACAGTAATGCAGTGTTAAATAAAGATATAAGCGCCTGTCATTGATGATAATGTGGCAAACAGCCACAGATAAAAACAAAAGTTAAATCTATTACTGAAAACTTTTGTTTTTGCAATTTCCACATGGACTGTATCTTCATATATACCCGTTTGATACTTGGTATCATACATGTATTCCACAGTTAAACACTACATTTAGACAATTTAGCCTCAGTGCACATTTTCACATTTTTTTTGTTTGATGGCAAAACGAGACAGACGGACAGACAGTCGAGCTGGCTGCGGAGGACCACTACCCTCCCCCTTGTGACTGGACCCCAACAGAGCAAACATTCGACACCAGTAGCAAGTGTATGTGTGTGTGTGTGTGCCCATGCAATGGACAGACCTATACAAATACTTCGACATTCCACCGTCCTGCTTACTGTCAACAGTGTGTGTGTGTGTTAAGGAGTGTGTGAGAGACAGAAGTGCAACAGGGAGCGTTGGGAGATGAGGAGGGGGCTTGATGAGGTGATTTACTGGCAGAGTGTCCCCCCACCTTTCTGTCTCTCTCACTCGCTCTCTCTCAGACACACATAGTCAGCACCCCCTCAGGGTTTTATGTGAGTCTGCTGGGGGTAGTACAAGAGTCAGACATCAACAAACCACTGTAGAGGTCAGAGGTCATGGGTATCATCAGTCATCTGAGGTTTGTCTCAGAATATGTCCATATTAATGCTGATAAATCTGTGCATGTATCTTTTCCTCCATTGATACTGTTTTTCATCCTTGTTGAAACTGAAAAGTCTGATTTAATATGATGCTGCACGAATCAATATTTTTATTTCAACAATGGCACAAATGACTGTGTAATATGTAAAGGATCACTCACAATGATGAGAATGATGACACAACTCTACAGTTTCCTCAGCTCTACTGAGCATTTTCAGTGTGTTTCAGCTTATTGTTCAGTTTTTACGGCTGTGGTTCACTCTCACTGCTCGAATCAACCCTGTTTCCAGCAGCATGTTTTTTTCTCAGAAGTTGGTTTAGACCACAGCAGAGCAAAACAAATAGTTAATATTGGACTTAATTTCATCAGGTGGACAAAAATAAGACTACCAATGAATGCTAATGTTGCTTCATGTCTGCTGGAGGAGTAATTTGGCAACTGTATATGAGGTGATATGTCAATGTTGTGTTTACTGCCTCTTCCCCAAGTGACCCCCCCCCCAAAAAAAATCAACTAATGCTGCCAAGCAAAAACACGTTTCAGTGTGTGACATCATGATGTGACTCATTGAATTATAGTTAAAATTAAATTAAGTTGATTACAATAAAATTGAGCTATTTTTCATTTTGCTCAAGGTACCCTGAGAGTCCTTGGAGCCAACGTGTGGGCCCCTGGACCCCACTTTGAGAACCACTACTTTCCAGTAACAATGAGTCAGCAGGTAATGTGGTGTAACCCGTATGAATCAGAGTGGTATGAAATGAAAAACTTCAGCTGTCGTCACAACAATAGATCTCTCTCTCTCTCCTGCCTCCCACAACTCTGGTTGCACTTTTTCATTGTTTTGATAATGACTAAATGTGTTTTACCTCTGTGACGCTGGCTCCACTCTGTGCAGAGCTGAGGTTGTAAATGTCCAGTGTGATCACGGTGGAGGAGTTCACACACTTTGGTTTTCCTCTCATCTGGTCCTCAGCCAGGAGAAGCATTTGTTGATATTGCAGAGGCTTTTGCAAACACACTTCTTCCTCTGTGCTGGGTGTCTGACTAAACTGATTAAGTGTGGATTAGGTCACGTAGCAGGCTGGTAGACATTTGGGGCTTGTGATATACAGCACATTCATGGGCAAACATATATCACTGCTGTCAAGGGCCAAACATCTGCAAAAAGTAAAAAGCAAGAAGTGAAGAAAGTCATTGCTATTTCATCACTGTTCTTATATATTTTTTAAATAACCTCCTACAGTTCTCTGGACAAACAGGTCCTAAACTACAGAAGCAGAAAATCACAGTTATGTAAATCCCAAAACTAGCTGAGAAATTTTAAATACACCAGTAAATAACCCTATGTGGTGGTCCAGTGGTTAGGACGCCCGAATGGAAATTTCCCCATTGTGGGACTAATAAAAGGATAAAAAAAAAAAAAAAAAAAGGATGCTCCTGTGTCTCAAAAAGTGCTGCCTGTGTGCTCATGAGCAAGGCGCTGTAATGGAAGCTAGTTCAAGTTTAAGCAATAAAATTTAAGTATTACATTAATGTATATTCATGATCATGTCCATAATCAGCTATAACTTTTAAAAGCCCAAATTAATATTTTTCATAAATGTGAAAGAGGATGTTCATACACACAATGAATTATCACCTGACTCTGCAGATGGCCTCAGCTTTAACAGAGCATTTTAACATCTTTAAGCTGTTTGTTTTGCTTTTTTTTCTTACTGCCTGCAGCTTTACTATTTTGTTTCAGTTTCACCGACAATGTGGAGCATTTTACAGCTAAAGAGTCAGATATTCTGCTCAGGAGTTGGTGGAGACCAAAAACAGGACTAAAGAAAATCAGTTCATACGTTCATGTTTGAAAAGCAAAGCTAGGCTAGGTATTTTGAGTAACGCCATATTCACTGAATGTGCTGTATTTGGAATAAATAGCACCACAGCTTGGTGCAATCTCTCATTAAACACTCAACACAAAAACAAACCGCTATCCAATATATCACTTGCTATAGGAAGATGAAACCTTTGTGATTTTTACAAACATAGATAATAATTTATAAATAAAAGCATACAAAAAAACTACAGTTCCCAATAAAAAAGTACAGGAATTGATAGTTTTTCCAACTTGAGTCAGGAGATCAAAAAATTCAAAGACTATTTTATGTCACTAGATGTTTTCTGCCAAAAGTAGACTGGTTGTTAGATGGTTGTCTGCACATGTTTTCTGGACAGTTTTTGGAGGTTTGATTTTACAACTACACTACGAAATATAGTAAATTATGCTGATAAGAGAGTAAAAGTTTGGCTTCATTTATACTTTAATGTGAAACTGTGAAATTGTGTGAAATTTTGTTGTTTGCCTCTAACTGTGGTTTATCTGGTTACAACAGATAAACAAAACTGAAAACACAAACACAGATCTCTGATTCAGATAACTGCCTTCAGGTGCACGAAATGTTGCACAATAAGTCAAAACAGGGACAGACAGATACTCGTCCAATGCATGACACATTCTGATGTAACGAAAGTTCTCACACTATTATCTCTGTGGGTTTACAGGAAAACCTGATGACTGCACGATACAGTTCATAAAATGTCAACATATGTAGACAAAACAAATCAAATCCTCCTTTTTGTATTCACAGGAAAATGTGATTTCTGAATATACATAAATTCATCATTCATCATTCATCACAGACTTTCCTATAACAGTTATGCTTTAAATATATGTCATAACTGGTCTTTTATTTCAGATAAAATCCAATATTACTCTGCCAGCACTAGTGTTGTAAATGTAAATATGTTATGCACACTGTCATTGAACTGACTTACAACAGGCTGTTTTGTGTTGTTGCCATATTAGATTCTTAGATTTACATCCTGCCACGAAACATGGAAATGCCAAATGTAAATCTTATTCAAATTAGTGTTTCAGCAAGGAGGAAGTATTCTCTCAAACACCAACGTGGCTTCTGTCTCCTTCTAGTCTGTTTTTCAGTGTCACCAGTGGTTTGATTTCAACACATTTTTTGGCATCAGTTTACGGCTGGCAAGATGAAAGGAGAATTCAGTGCTGTATTTAAGTGAATAATGTTTGATAGATGGTCATTAGGGAATAAGTTGTTTATAATTAAGTTGTTAATTATAGGTATGTTAGTATGAACACAGTGAAGCTGTAAAGATGCCAAACTCAACCACATTCCGCCTTGGTCCTCTCTAATTTCCCCACCGTCATCATCCACATCCCCCTATACAGTGTGTTTTTAAGGGTGTTAGGGCACACAGACACACACACACGCACACATTCAAAGACACAAACACTTACAATACCCTCTCTGCATCAGTATTATCCTTATCTCACCAGAATCCATCTAATTCACTCACACACACACACACACTCACACACACACACACACACTGCTGGTTACAGACTGTAGACATTAACAAGAGGGCTCTGAGTTCGCCCACAGAGAACACTGTACGTCACCACCGCTTTAAACAGAACACAAATATGTCCATGCTCCCCCAAACTCCCATAAACACACACATGCACACTTACAGATGCAAACATTGCCAGCAGAAACCAGGGCTGTATGCCAAACTGATGTTAGTCTAAACATTTCAAGGAGTCAAGCAACATGTGGGTTACCTTAAAACAACACTGCTACTGACAATCAACACACAGGACATTACAGAAATTGTCCGTTTCATTCTTTCGAGGCATGACTTGTTCGTCGTCGATTTGACCCACTTCAGCTTCATGGTGACGAGGGCGTAACTTGACCATGGTTTATACATTTCTGCAATGATTTTAATGATGGGATTGAACTTCTGAAAGTGCATTTACTCATGGACTGATACGTTTGTATATATTATTAGGCATTACTTGAGAATTTCCATTTTAGGCTATCTTATACACATTTCAGAGGAAAGCATGAACCCTTTTCTAGAGCTACTTGATTTATTTCAGTTTACAATTTTCATTCAAAACCCTATAATGTGCTTATAAAATATTATTATTATAGATCAAGTACCCACCAGTATGAAATAGCTAATGGAGGTATTATAATATTAATAATATTAATATATACATATTATGCAGTAATACAGCACTCTGAGAGAGGCCAGTCTGCATAATGAGTACTTCTATTTTTGATGCTTTTGTATTACTTGCTGATAATATTGCTGTACTTTCATGTAAACCTGGATTTTGGAGTCAGAATTATGTATCTAGAGACCTTTGACCTTTGATTAGACAAACAAATGTCCTTATAGTCAGCACTTATGACAAAATTGATGCATTAGGGGATTGATGGATTTAGGTTTTTGTGCTTACTAAACACACTGGACATGGAGCTGAAAAGAACTGCTGAGTTGGTGATAATTCTCTGTGGGTTCATCACTATGACCGTCCCCCGTTACATTACACATCAGTCATTTGATTCACTGTTAATAGGAAAACATTGATTAGCGCAGCTTTTTTTTAGACAGGAAAGACATGCAGCAATGGTGTGGATCAGAATGGACCCATGTCCCTGCAGTAATAAGTGGCAGGCGCTCTACATGGTGAGCCCTGGATGACCCTGATTACTGTAGTTTAAGTAACAATTTGAATGCCTCCGTGGAGGTAATTTTATATTGCTGTATGGAAAACTTACTCACGTAAAAGATCTGAAGACTTCCTTACTACCTTACATAAAGTAGGTTTTCATGAACGTACTTTCAAACAGTTGTCAATGACTTCTTTCAATCACTCACTCATAAATGCAAATTCAACAGCAGTCCTTTGGCTATGTAGCTTCAGTTTAGCCTTTGTGAGGTATGAGTCAACAGCACGTGTAGCGTACAAACAAGCTGAAAACAGCCAGGAGGGGTTTTGTGGAAGTGGTTTATTCAGTGCTGTGAAGATAGATGTATGAGTTGCATGCATTGTTTGACAAGTTTTGCTGGGTTTTTAGAGACATTTTGAGATTGTTTTTCTGTTGTGGCTACTGCTTTTGGAAGTTCTCCATCCTTGAACATTGTCCAACATTCCAGGCTTCAGACCATGAGTAGCATACAAACATTTCCAGCTACGTAGTATGAAATGAACAATTCCTCTACCGTTTTGCATCCACTTGCAAACAACCAGCAAGTTAACACAACTAACTTTAGGGACCTCTTGGGGATCAGCTGGTTGGTGGAGCGTTGGCTGACTAGCATTCCACGCCAACACACATCATGGATGAGTAGCTGGCATCTTGAGCATCAGCAATGATGCAGTCATTGCTCTTGCAATCACTGGCTGAAGTTCAAAATGGAGGTATTAAACATATCTGCAATGATTTTTTATGCAACAGGATTTTGGGAAATACACTTATTGACTTTCTAGATGAGAGTTAGACAAAATGCACCTTCTAGCACCTCTAAAGCTGGTAACATATTGGGCACATAAAACCACACCTTGCTGTGTTTAGGCTTTGGTTTATATAGGTTTATGTGAGCCAGGCTGGCTGTTTCCTGCTGCTGTTAGTCTATATGTAACATACTTACCTCCTGTCATATATGTCAAAATAAATTTTTAAATAAAAAGAGAGCAGGAACACACTTTATTGTAGTTTTTGCTAGTTTGAAAACCATCAAACTACCATCTTTTAAATTCATTTAAATATATGTAAGCATTTGCACTGAAACGGGTAGATATTTGGTCTATTTATGGCCATTTCCCTCAGTGGAGGCACTTTCCTAAGGAATCCAACCAGGTCATTTCTCTTTACATCAGTCTTTAATTCACACTCTGTATCCAGCCTGGCTCTGATATCTCTGTGTGGAAACCAACCATGAGACACAATATCAGCCAGCAGATCGTGCCAGGCGGTCCGTTGAATGAGTCTCCAGGTTGACAGACAGGCTACCTGCTGGCTTTGATCCCAGCCTGCTGACACGCAGGGCTGTTCCTGACAGCCCGTGTGTTAACAGACATCACATTTCACTCAAAAACAGGCCTAAAAACATCATCTACTCCAACTCGCCTCGCCTTGACCCCCCATGACATCAGAGTTTCCATGGGAACTTGTCATGCCTGTACGGGGCCATGCGGACGGCAGCCAAATCATGATGTCATTGACACTTCAAAGCACAACTTTAATGAACTGCATATGGAGCCGAGAGAGGGAGAGCCAAAGAGAAAGTAATGCATTGTTTTTGAGTGCAATTAGTACAAATTTGCTCTTATTGTGTCATGTTTATACTGAATCTTATAAAGTTCCACAGGCGTTTTGGCAAAGTAGACTCAGTGCTAGTAAGGCCACCCACATACAGAGGAGGATAACATCAATATGTGGTCCCTTTTCTGTGCCTCAATTATTCAGTGACAAGTAGCAAGTCTGAATAAAATGAGATTGTAAAGGGATGCTGCCTTGATAGTGCTAAATTGACCATTGACTCTGTATGGAGAGCAGTGTTTTGGGGTTTTTTAACCCAATTTGCGTCAATCTTATGACCCCGTAATGGGATATACCACTGACTGGATAGTCTTTACCCCGTACCCATGGGTATAGAAACCATTAGGCTACTAATCACATCCAAGAAAATGGGTTGTTTTGACCTCATGTTAGTGTCATTTATTATATTTCCTTTCAGTTATACAGCCAAGCTAACTTATTTTGATCCAGTAACAGTGTCATATTTATATTGCGTGGGGTCATAAATCAAAGCGAACACTTTACGAGCCAAAATTTTACATTATGTTTAGACAAAAGAAGCTCAGATTTACAATTGTATTGTTGGTTGTACTGTAGCCTAAAAAACTATGTGCATATGACATTCAAAGATGCAAATAACAAGTGAGGAACTGAGGAACATTGCTCGGGGCATGTTATGTCAAAGACAAAATCAAAAGCAGCAGAAATGTAAGGAATGGATTAAACAGTGTGTTTATTTGCTCTAACAGGACAGGACACCGTTGCAGCTGAGGAACTGGGGTCAGCTGCAGCTCAGGCTCAGTGAATCGCTGCAGTACAGGAACAATACAAAGAATATACAATACCTTGCCACTTACTGCTAATACATGCCATGAATACTTGTTGCCTTTGAAGACCTTCTTCTGTCCAAAAGTCGATGTTTTTGCAGAGAGGTACTGTTTTGTGTAGCATGCTCAAGCTGTGGGTGAGTCAATGGATCATTATTTGGCAGCTCTCTGTGAGCTTGTTAAGACATGCAACTTCTGTGCCTTGGAAAATGAAATGCCATATGATCAAATCATTGAAAAAACATGCACGTCTCTCATTCATGAAAGACCAGAGTGAGAAAGACCAGAGAACCAGAGTTAATTTATAATGAAACACTGACAGAAACAATGAAACTGTAATGGCCGATTCCAAAATGTTCATGCATGGTGAAACAAAATTTGCAGTGTACAGTGATAATGTGATATTTTCATATTTTATCGCTAAGATGATAAAAAGTGATAAAATGCTGCAACATGCCAATTGCCTGTTAATGACAAATCTCAAAAAACAAAGCAAAAAATACACCAGTTTATTGAAGTGAGTTATAAAAATTGTCATGGAGGGGAAAATAAGTTTTAGAGACCAAAACAATGATTTGTACCAGGCTGGAAACGTATTTATTTCTGCTGTAAAGTTGGGCATTTTGATATGGGGATCTATGGGGATTGAATCATTTTGGATCCGACCTCAAATGGTGATTTGAGGAACTGCAGTTTTTGTCACTTATGTGGCTTCATTTTTCAGCCCCAGAGGTTGCCACTTGAGCAGGACTTAGTCTCTTCCCTGGGATAAATAAAGGTTCCTTTATTAAATGACAGGGGACTAGTTGATGGAGAAGGTTAATGTGAAGAAAAGTGAGCAATGCAGTGTGAGAGTCTCTGGGAAACTTGAGGGAGGAAGGACGCTGCACAGACAAAGGGAGGCGGAGGAGTGATGATAGAACTCTGAGATTTGAACTGATCCAGGCAGAACGCTGGGGAGGAGAAGATGTGTCTGATATACGTTTTTTGGGAGTATTAAAGAGAGCAACAGGATGGGATCTGTGTATATCAGGATTATCAAACAACCACATGGGGTCACTTTCAGTGTCAAGGTTTGGTTTATTTTCCAGCTTCATCCATCTTTGCCTTCAAAAGGACAAAGAAGCCTCTGCTCTCTGCTAATGTCTGGTTCACATTAATCAGCCTGCTGTCTCAACTCAAGAGGTTTATTGCTTTATTGTTTTAACAAGAAATGTGGATGGAATTGCTGAACATGAATGGTGAAGCCTTTCCATCACACTGTGTGGAGACAACGCTGTACATGAAGAGAGCAATAAAACATTTTATGCTACAAATGCTTCCAAGGAGTTTTTTTTTTCTTATCAGATCGCAAATGGTCCCAGAACATTTGAGTATTACTAGTGTACAAATGTAATAGGAAAAACAGGAGGACGACGTTGGACAGAAAGAAATAGGACATTAACTCGGGGGAAGAAGTGAGGGTGTGAAGAAGGAAGGGAGGAAGAGATGAATGAAGAAGAGGCACACATTCTGTAAACTCTGGAAAACCTCCTGAGATCACTGGCTTCTCATAATTACAACCCTGCAACAAACACATACCGTACATCTTCCTGTACTTCTGAAGAGCTTCATTTTCAATAACCAGAAACATGTGGCTTTGCACATAATTGGAAACAAAATGTATCTCCATTGTATTGTAGCATGGAGGCAGAAATCTCAGAGATGAATATGGACAAATCAAAACTATCTTCATTCTCAGACAGCAGCACTCAGAAGACAACTGCTATTTTCCACTGACCAGCTGTTACGGAGAGATCTCCAGAGAGGAGAGTGATATCAGAGGGACGGTGAGCAGACTGAGGGAGACACACAGTGAATGAGTCTGGACTGGGGGACAGCGTCAGGATTAGATAGGTGTGGAAGTGGACAGGCCCCTAATGTCAACAGTACAGAGGATACAGAGGACCGCTGTGAGGATGTGAACTCAAGAACTGGATGGACTTTGGGAAGTAAACTGCATGTGGATAAACAACTACAACACACGCAAACCTACGCATGCACCCTTAGGTTTGACTACATCAGTATGTCTTTTGATTGTCAAAGCCAACAGTTTTACCAGTGTCTAATGTCTTTACATTGGACCATTTGTGCCGACAAAATAAAAGTTTTTTCTCACATAAAGTAAGAACAAACACATACACAGTGTGAC
The DNA here is from genome assembly GCA_025331565.1 of Holacanthus passer. Taxonomy (NCBI): domain Eukaryota; kingdom Metazoa; phylum Chordata; class Actinopteri; family Pomacanthidae; genus Holacanthus; species Holacanthus passer. The sequence goes on from JAFREQ010000038.1 coordinate 3,042,921, forward strand.
AGAGTCATATACTTTTTCCCAGGAGCCAGTGAACTTTGAACACACTGATAAATGATGGCTGATTCTGAAACAAGAGAGAAAGAGATTGCGTGTTTGTGTGTGTGTGTGTGTGTGTGTAAGTGCAAGTTGATGTCATTCAGCAACACTGAGCCAAAATACATCACAGTCATATCCATCAATTGTTCTTTCTCTGCACAAACACACACACACAAACACACACACATGCACACACGCTGCTCTCCCATATCAAAACCTCACAGTGTTACCACATCAGGCCTTGGACTGGCAGCGAGGCCCTGATTCAGCATTACATCACCCTTTCCTTGTCCAGGCCCTGGAGCCGAATACACACACACAACCCTGCCACAGCATTTAGATAAACTATCAGCACACATCATACACACTCAACAAATACACCAACGGAGCCAATTAGTAGGGTTATTAGAGAACATTGATCACGGCAAGCCATTTTTTCTCAAAGCTAAAGTTTGGAAACACAACATCATTAGCAGCAGAGTAACATGTAATCTGTTAGCACTTCTGAAAACAAGGCTCCTGATTTCAAACAGACATCAGATGCTACATCGCCACTGATGCTGCTGTGATAACCAACATTTTGCATTCAATTCAAATTTAAACACATGTTGGTTTTCATGTGGGGACATGTCAGATGTGAGGAAAATGTTTTTGTATTTGAAATAAATAATTCCATGTAATGAAAACAGGTGAAACAAAAGCGCACAAGTGATGTCAGAGAGCAATATGGAAAAAATTACTCCCATGTACAAAAAGTGTTTTAAACTGAACTGCAGGTTTTAGCCTGTTAATTTTAATGTCGCTCTTCAGGCTATTTTGATGCCAGGAAAATTCAACATGTTACAAGTTTTCATGTCTCCCCCAATTTACAGAATTAAATGGCTTTTGATACAGTCAATGTTCAAAAACTTTGTCTTTTCCTGCTTCCAACTCAGTCAGTTGACTAAAGGCATCTCTCCTGACATTGACTTCAATCAATTCAATCATAATTCCAAAGTATTCCTTTCTGCACTGTCAGCTGCCATTTCAGTGCTTGATTGACAAACGCAACCCACCTTCATGTCTCCACGTCCATTTTTCATCAGAGCCACCACCAGACTGTGTCCAGGTTTAGGTCAATGGGCTTCTCATGGTGATTATTAATAAATAGATGAATTCCATTAATGACTCTCTTTCAGTTAGTCTCTGAAGAAATGGTTATCTGTGTGTTAGCAAAGGCAAAATGAGACACAACTTTCAAGTAAAATCCTCCCACGACACACTTGCATAATTTCTCATTTAAAACATCTGAAATAACATGTACCAACCAGGCGAGTGGGCTACTCCCCCATGTGGGGCCCGAGAACTTCAGGGGCCTCAGAAGCTCCAGTCTTACTATGTGTCAACTGGTAAATTATCTTGGGGCAATGTCTTGAGAGTGGGAGGAATGGGGTTTAATGTATGTGTACATTAGAACCATTCAGGAAAACAGACCCTGTAACATTTCTCTGAGCTGATATCTGTCTCATCTTTAGCTGCTGCTGCTATCTTTCTCTCTATCTGTACATTTTATTCCCATGTTCACAAAGTCTTTGCTCAAACTGTAAAACACACAGTGTCTGTAAGAAACACCCCTTCACTGTCCACTAACTGCTTATTACCTTTATTTCCTTGAGCCAGAATAAATCTTCCCCAGATGAGAGGCCAAACATGTGAGGTAGACATCTGCAAGTAACTCTTAGTATATATATAACAGTATATTCTGCAATACATTTATTTTAATATATCTTTCACAACAGTTGCCGTACTAGCACCTTAAACTACTATGTGTATACACATGTACAACTACAGCACACGTCCACAGCAGCACACAGCATAACGAAATACATTTACATTCATTCACTTTTATAGTTTCTCAAAATGTTGTTTTAGCGTCGAACATAAAACTCTGCATGTATTTTCACGAGCCTGTAAATCCAGCTGAATCCTGCACCGGCCCAGACAAGACCATAAATAAGTAATGTTGCGTCACATCACTTTGTATCTCTGCGAGGAGCAATGTAATCTAATGACTCATGGTGGGATCTGTAAACACTAGAGGAACACTTCTGGATCAACCCTTCACTGACCCTCCGTCCTCTGCGGGCTGCTGCCGCTCACTGATTTATACCTCAACTTAACAGGGAAGGGGAGAGAGGCCAGTTATATATGAGAAAGTATATAGTGAGGTCAGAATCTATGTTATGTTACAATGTAAATCATTTTATGGGGCCATTTGCACTTTCTTCTATTGTGGTCTTTGACATTTGTCACCACCCATTAATTGTATTGTAGAAAAAACTATTAGGGGAAATACAACATGTGTCATTCCAAATCTTGTGGTGGAAAATATTAAAATTTTGACCTTGTTCCTCTTGGGCTGTACAGTGTAATTTTGTTCAAAAACACAGCAGTAGAAGTAACATAATTGTCATGATTTCAGTTCTCAATTGGACCCAGGAGCGAGACACAGACGAGGGTGAAGGTAAAATGGATTTATTAAACAAAAGAAACTCCAGGACTTAGAAGAAAAACCAAACAGGTGATTGAAAGTGGTTGAAGGCTGGGTTGTGTGTGCTGAGGCTGGATGGCAGGAGACATGTAGGTGAAAATGAGGATGAACACTAGAGACACAGGAAACGCTGGAAAAATGCTGGAAACACTAGAAGAACAAGAAACACTGGAGAAACAGAGGCAAAGACAGGCAGCATGGAAAGGGGATGCAGAAAGGGACGATCTGGCAGCTTGCAAGAGAAACAGAGGGCTATTTAAGCTGCCAGTCATTAGGTGATATTATAGACAGCTGAGAGAATAGAGAGGGCCCCAGCACCTGAGACCACGCCCCCAGCCACTGAAATGCAAGGGGCTGCATTTGGTGGAGGCAAGTTACTTCAGGAACCTGTGAGACGATGAAATAAGATTCAGAGAGTCCAATTTCAGCACAGAGACGGGGAGTTTTCACATTTTATATCTTATCCTTTGTCATAAGGACTGCCAGGTAACTAATAGAATTTTCCCATTAATATGCAGCAATCAATAATCCACCAGGAATGTGCTTGGTCAGATGATGACACCTTGCGTTACTGCAAAAAATGAGTCTGGTTCAAGTTTTTTAGCTGGACCACACTGCGTCCTCTACCAACAATTAGCAATTACATTTTTTTTTGAGGGTCATGCCATGAAATGCACTTTAGGTTGGACATATTGTAAAGTATTGGGATTGCTAAAGGGCTGAAGTTTTCATAATAATGACCAGTTAAACTTTACATTAAAGTGGCCATTATTTAATGGCACAATCTATACAACCATGTTTAGGTTTCAACTGTGACAGCACGAGAACATCTTGCAAAAGCTCACCATTCATTCAAATCAAGGAATGAATAAACCATAAAAACATAAACCGCACTAACCAGAGGAGGATGTGAAGACATAAAACAGAACAGGAGACAAACATGAGTGGAGGAGGAGGAATGAGACAAACATGACAACACTCTGTGTCATGACAATGAGTTGTGTCATATCCAATTAACCAAAACAGAAGTGTTGCAAGAAAAGAAAGAAAGTAAACTGCCACCCACACACACAAACACACACACACACACACACACACACACACACACACACACACACACACACACACACACAGTTTGTGTCTGTCTGTTCCATCATCTAGCAGTACAAATGAGATCATTCAGGATGAGTTTTATCAGGGCCCTGGAGAGCCAATAAATCAGGAGTGTGTTGTCTCTGCACCATGCATATGTGTGTGTGCGTGTGTGAGAGAGCGAGAGAGAGAGAGAGAGTGAGAGTGTGAAACAGAGACACCAAAAGACACAGACATGCAGAGAGAACATAATGGTTGTATTTCCCTGGACGTCCCTTCTCACTGTTTAACAGTGTGAGAGTCTGTCCAGCTGACCTTTTCCGTGTTGCACTGTTGGGCCACTGCTCTGAGCGTGACATCTAAACACACACACGCACACACATATCTGGCCTTGTCATTACAAATTACAGTCAGCAGGGCTTACATTGTGGTTTCTACATACCGTATCACCACAAAGTGTTTTTTCTGCCCTGAACCTCCTACCATTAAGTTATTTAAATCATATCTCGGTATGGATCCATCCTGAATACCACCTACTCATAAAATCAGCGATGGATTCCACTTAAGCAGTATTTTGACGTCTGCTTTTAAATTATAGTGTACGACACACTGCCTGGAAAAGAGAAGACCATCTTTCAACCTCGTCTTTTTTTTGGACATCCTTCTTCCTGCTGACGAGGCTTTAATCAGAGAAATGTTGGATTAAGCCGGCTGGAGTTCGGGAGGTTTCCATACAAGTCTTGGAAAATGCGGATATCTTTATGTCAGAGCTTAACCATTCATATACAGATAGAGGACTGACCCTCAGAGACATGATAAAGAAGACGGGTTTTTTGTCCATAATGAGAAGAAGCCTGAGATATAGTCTCTGTTTTTCAGCTGGACAGGAGACAGGCCTGACTTGGCATTACTGAGCTGGAAGAGCTGCTAGTTATGGACACTGCTGGATAACACCGAGACATCAAGAACAATAGGGTCATTCCTCAAATATAGTTTATATAGTTTGTAAAATAAAGTGCATAGTATGAAAGAGGAAAAATGCAACAGTTTTATTTAATCGCACAACTCCTTTGGCACAGTAGCCCAGTCTCTTCAACGTGCATGCACAACTTTATTGTGTGCAGTGCATAAAGTGAAACTTTGCATGCAGGTGATATGCAAATCCTTCCCTTTCAATTCTGTGGGGAGCAGATGTGTCCAAATACCACACAAACTGTGAGGTGACATAATAAAAGTAGGCCTTTTATCCAGGAGGCCGATGTTTGTGTCCCATATGACACCAAAAGTTAACGTTGACTTGTTTTAACATAGTCGTGTTATTTGTGCGCAGATTGATGAGACCTGGTTTGACACAGACATTTTAAAGGCCGCCCCGGTTTGAAAGACCCATACTGCTTAGTGCCACCTGGGGGCAACAGAAAGTAGCCTTTAAGTTAATGTGGTGAACTTGTATCAAACAGTTGTGTATTTACTCATCCAACACATACAGAGCAACATTAGCCTTCATTCATTTAGAATCATGATCCTTACCAATTGGTAAGTCCAACTCTCAACAACCACCAACTCTCACCGATCTGGCAGTGCATGCAAATGTTATTCATTTCAACTTCAGTCAGAAAGATCTAATGTCCTCTCAGAGTGTAAGAGCTACGTTGCGAGCCAGCTGGCAGAAGAGGCAGCTCAGAGTTCAGTTTTCAAATGTTGCTGACCAGCATGAGGACCAACCTGTGACTGTGTTGACAGCAACAAACACAACACTTTCACAAAGCACAGCGTGGTAGCCATGGATCCCCTTCGTCATCTGACCTATTGCTTTTTCCCTCAGTGGACGCCAGCATCTTCGAACTATCCATGACACTCTGAAACCCAGTCCTGCCCTCAGAGTGTTTACCCTGTGTGCCTGCATGTGTGTGTGTGTGTGAATGTGGTTAACACCCACTCAAACCTGCCGCTGGAAGCAGCCATTTCCAAAGGTATGGCACACAATGAAGACATTTAAAACTCCACTGAGAAGCGTATACAAGGGGCAATTTGACACTGTAAACAGGCACACACACACACACACACACACACACACACACTCAGACACACAGTCTCTCAGGTCCAATATCGGTTACATTAAATCCCCTTCAGTTTCCATGTAAACGCAAACAGGGAGAAACAAAAGTTAAAAATAATAGTTAATCTCAATATGAAGAAAACAACTCCTTCTCAATTGCATCCCACTTTGCTGCCCAATAAGTCGCCAATCTTATCTTTATAATGTCACCACATGAATCGAATTGCTTTGTTCTTGTGATAGCGCTAATCATGCATCATTTTTTTTGGAAACAGTTTACCAGAAAACACAACCAAGAAAATCCCCCGTGAACTGATCAGGCTATTTCCTTCGAACATTTTCATGACGCTCGGTGCATAGCTATGCAGTGACACATCCTCGTTTTACGATCTGACTTAAATGTTGGTTTGTGGCGTGTAAATCATATTTCACTCTCTCTCTTATGCAACTATGGTGTTTCAACATGAAAACCCAGAGTGTCCATAGCTGCTGGCAGACAGCAGCACGCCATCAGCCAGGCCAGAAACTGCATGCATGAGCTCATCGCCTCCAAGCTGCTGCATGTATTATTATTTTTTTTATTACTTGGTGAGTCTTCTGCAAACCTGACCTCACAAGAGAAACTGGCAGGGCAAGGAGTTGAGTTTGAACATAAAGTGCATGAGTCAGGGTCCTGTCAGCGAGAACAGCGATGGCAAGAAGCTGTTTTACTTTTATAAACACCCTTTGTGTTGGAAATCAGTCTGGTGTTATTCCAGGTCTGTCACAACAGCTCAGGAGAGGAGAGCCAGACGGTCAGACCATCATTAGAGCTGTTTATTATTCAAAGATCATAGGAGCACTGTGCTGTTAACTCTGAGCTGAAGTCAGGAGACAGAAACAGAGGAGTGAACAAGAGAGGGAGAAATCAAACTGGGGCGTTTGTGGTGAAGAGGAAAAGGGAAAAAGGAGATGAGGGAGAAAAGAGGAGAGTTGAAGCCACAGACAGATGAAAGCTCAAACACAAAGAACACACACACACACACACACACACACACTTTCAAACACACTCAGATACTGAAGTTTCCACTAGCTCTACATGGATCTTCATTATGTGCGCGGTAGTTAAGTGTGTGGCCAGTGGTTTCGTTTCACTCACACACACACACACACACACACACACACACACACACACACACACACACACACACACACACACACACACACACAGGACCTTTGCTGCTCTTGACGTGAAATTTCCACTGAGTCTAAGTTACCATTTTATTGCTGGGACACAGCGGGATCAGAAGGTCAGACTGCAAACCTTAGACACACACTGTGACACAGCCACCCTTAATAAAATTAGCCAATGCCCAATGCTATATCTACTGACTGACACACACTGACAAGTATGAATAAGTTAAACTCTTGGAAATGAAATCATCTCAGCGGGCATGTGGCTGACTGGAAGGCAGGAGGTGGATGAGTTGTTTACCCAGTGTCACACAATATGATGCTGTTAGAATTGCAAAAAATAGTTAAAGCTTTTACACAACATTAAGGGACGATCCGTCTATTTTATAATAGAAAATATATTTTTGGCCGTTAGACCCTTGCAATGAATTTGAACATCATTTTAATCAAGGACTTATTACATTGTTAGACTGCGAACTTTGAAGGTTTGGAAATACAATATTTTTCAGGGTAATGACAAGGCATTCTTTTTTCAAATAACCACAATGACTGAAAAGACAAGGAACAAAATCTATCAATACATAAATTACATGTTTGTTTAACTTCATAATACTAGCAGTCCGTGAAAGTTCAATGATACTCAACTTATGGCCCAGTTTTGTGATGGGGTGCCCAGTGGCCTGCTGACCATTTTATAATTCACAATGAATATCAATTCACACTTTTATTGTTTGTTAGCCATTTTTGTATGATGGCTTAGTAACAGAGAGAAGGCTGATCTTTGTATGATGGCCTGTCACACTGTGCTGGTAGGAGCAGTTTATGTTTTGTGTTTATGAATCATTCCAACATTTGAGTGATTGCATGGTGGAAGAGGTTCCAGCTATGTTTAATGTGGTATAAACTCTTTCAAATGTAACCAAAGCATTTACAGCTGAAGTGCAGTTGTGGATGTTAAATGCAGCAAAATATCTGATTTATCTGTCATAAAGGCCTGGTGTCAAGCCTTCTACCAAGAAAAATTCATAAGTACTAATCTGGCGATCATGGTAAAAATAATAGTCCTGTCTATTCTTTAGCTTTATTTGAACAGCTTTGTTGTATTTGTTCTTAGAGGTTACATCTTGTACTGTGTAAGTGCAATGAAAAGAGCAATGAAAAAATAAAAACCCTCTAGTTTCTTGGACGTGTTTGCATACTTAGCCAATGAAACTGATACTGCTGAAAATCAATATGTGAGCATTGTCATTGTGAGCATGTTGGCATGCTGACATTAACATTCAAACTCAAATCATCGCTATGCTTCTCAAACGGCCGTGGGCTCTTAGTCTTGTTGATTGTTACATTTGAATTTTAACATGAAGTTTTCAAGGTTGTGCTTTTACAAAAAAAAGACCACAATGACTGAAAAGACCTAAGACCGATCTTTCAATATGTTGCTTCACTATATTTATGTAACTTTAACTTTTAGCACTCACAGTCCATGAAAGTTCTACTTAATGCTGGTGCTCTGGGTAGAACAGGGGTTGGTAAAAGGATAACCTTTGAAGACAGAAACTAAAACCAGGGAGATATTTATGTCCTGGTCAAATGAAAATGTCATAATTAAATCATAAAAATGACTTATGGCTTTACCCAGCACACTCAGACATGTTCTTACTTTCCTGGTCACATGAGACGACACACCTTGAGACACAAGATCATTGATAAGGATCCAGCAGTCAAACAGCGAGGAAGATACAATTAGAAAAGCATTGAATCATCTACAGCCACCTGCATTATGATGAGCTAATTGTTCTCTATATAGTTATAACATCCAGAGATCAGAGTGTGTGTGCTTCACTATATCTGCAGTGAAATCATCCAGCCTCCAGCACCAGCCCTGGCTTGCCTCCTGTCCTACAAACCGGCTTTTCGTCTTGAGATCTGTGACTGGATAAAGTCACTGTAATTACACAGAACTAATGAAACGTGTAGTGTCCCAACTGTCATGTTCATCTGTTTCTGAAGAATAATCATTTGTGATTGTTGTTTCACCCTCATCTGAAACTACAAGACTGGCAAATTCTACTGAGGTTTTCCCAGCAGATTTTACACTGTAACTGTAAACCTCTGTTCAAATATCAAACCGGCCCCACAGAGGGCTTCCATGGTGGCTTTATGAGGACTGTAATGTAGATTATATAGATGTTTTCTTCCCACTGACGCTACCACAGACAATGTTTCTGCCTGTTTTCATCATTGCTAAATTAGACATCATATTTTAGTTCTGTCAGTGTGGAAAATTGTGTAGGGCAAAATTGTGTAGGGCAATTCAGTCCATTTCTTATTGAATAGCATCCAGCATATTATTGAAATATGTTAATCCATTTTGTCTTTGACCAGGCCATGTTTGCCATGTAGGCATTTAAAATAAATACATCTTGTGTGTCAAAAGCTGGTCTTTGCATGGTAATCTTCTCAGGAATGATTTGACATATTTAGGAATGTTTAGGTGTTTCACAATGCAACATGTAGAGTGAGAAAAGAGGCTCCAATGGTTCAGTCATCGCATCACGTTGTTAATTTGAGACAGTACAATTACTGTGTAAGTGACATCATTATCAAGATGCTTAGAAGCCTTTCTTGGCCTATACTTTGCATTGCACATTATGTGCAGTATCATTAAAATTGCTCTCTGACACTGAATATTGCTTTACAGCATAAAACAGGAGGTGCATGCACTTCACCCACAGTCTGTATGAAAACATATATGTGATATGTGGAACATCAACCATGAGATTCAGAGGCAAGTTTACAGCTTGACTTTAGCTCTACTGCTCACTTCCTTTTTTACTAGTTGTTGGTAAACTTGATTGAAACAAGAGGAGGTTTGGATTGAGCTGAAGGGGGGCAAGCTATCACTGACGCTCAAGTCTTCATATTTCCTTGAAAGTGAACTAGTCTGTATTTTTCTTTTCACAGTCAATCAAACATTTAGTTTTTTAGCTTGTGTTCATAGTTGTAACCACTTTTTGAGTGCAGACACAGAGAGATTCCAGTGTTTTGCGTGCAGTGATTAGTTGCAGATTTAAAAATCCTTTCCAATATGTCATGAAAAGACAAACGAAACACATGCACCCAGAGGGAGACAACTGATATCAATGATAATATCCCCTTTAGAGTGGGCAGCAGTAGAATTTATGATAAAATGTGGTTTAATTTTAAACTCACACTGCAGCACTAATAATGGCAAACTGAGAGCTCTGATGTGAGGACGAGGTTAAAATTGTCTCCACGGCTGATATATTTATTTCTGGTAATCATACCAAGGCATCTGGCAATGCTACATTAGCACCTAATCTTGAAATGTTGATGGTTTCTGTTCATGTAACCAGCACTGTTGGTCTTGGCTTTTTTCTGTTGGAACTGAACGTTTGTGTGTGTCGGTGTCTTTCTGTGTAGTGACATCAGGAGCTAATCCTAAAGATCAGCATGGGGGTCGACCAAGGCATATTTTAATGGAGACCTATTGGCCAAAAATAAAGCCAAAACTAAATCTGATCCTTTCATTACTCTGCTTTACTGAGTGTTTAAACCTCAGCCTGCTGGTGTGAATGTTTCAGTAGCCCCTCATCTTTTCTCTTGCAGATCGCCTCACGACAATTTCATTCGCATTCTAAAGCTTCCAGTCATATTGTCATATCAGCTTTAGACAGCTACAGTCGGATTATTCAGTGTGTCAGATATTAAATCAATATTTAGGAAGCCTAATCAATAAATATGTGATCAGACTTGGTATTGAGTGACACCCAGTATTAAAAGACTTGGATCAGTGCTTTAAAAACCTTGATTGGGACGTCCCTAGACTGTAGGAGCTGTCTGTGAATTTTCAGCGCTGCCTTTTTGTTTCCCTTCTGTTTTGTCAGGACATTTCTGTAAAGAACATCAAAAGTCATATTTGTTGTTTTTTCTTTATTTCTCCTTTCTCCCCAGCTCACTCTCCTTCTTGCCCTCCGTGCCTCCCAGACAGATATAGTGCTGATGTTTGTCTTCTCTGAACATTTGTGATCAAGCCTGGGCCACACACACGCACTCGCCCCTTAGGGCACAGGGTGCTGGCAGCACACACACTAACACACATCTGGTATCAGTCTAAGCAAAGCTCTGTTTATCCCTGTAAATGGACTCAGACCTGACTGACCAGCTAGGTGTCCTCTGTGTGGAATCCATCTTCAGTTCCTCCTCATCAGTCCACTTCAAAGTTGACGGCTGACATATACGAGCAGTGAGGTTCAGTATGTTTTACAAGCAAGTTTTTTTGTGAGTGTGTGTTTCTAATGAGGGAGCACAGAGAGTACGTAATACAAAAGCAGAGGATTTCTAGAGGTCATCTGGAAGTTTTACAAGAAGCTTTGATTTTACTTGTGTGTATGCAGAGTTGAGTGTGGGTTTAAGAGGAAGCAGCGGAAAGAGAATTAATTCAACCATTATGGTCTGCTATCTGGGGCCTATACTTATCAAAGCTCCAAGAAATACACTTAAGAAAGCTCGAAGAGCCAATTTAAGACACAGAAAGTTCTTTGCTAAAAGTGAGTAACAAGATACATTTACTACGACTTAATCTGACAAGATTTGCCCTTCATTCCCCCATTGATTATTCTTTTAAACCTTCATTTTCTCAGTGATATATTATTGTGCAAAAAACATAATATTTCACTTTTCTTTATAGTTGTGTGATTGCAATTCATCAATGGCAGCTATAGAAGTATTCTTGTTTTTATTGCAAAAACTGAGCATAAAAGATTGTGAAAAATCAGTTATCAGTTATATGGGCCTAGATCTCATGAGAAATGAAAACTGGAAGAAAAGAACATTTCAGCCAATCAACCACAAGTTTCTTACTCTAAGATGTTTTAATATTCATTCACATTTAGCCAAAAATAATGTAAATACCATTTGATAATATGATGAGTTCTCAAATCATTGTAATTATTACAATACAACTGGTATTTAATCATTTAAACTATAATATTAATTATTTAATAGGAATTATTGTTCTAGTATTAATCTAAATCAGTTTGCAATAACCAGTATATGTATTTATACTTATAGGGTTTAGGTTATTACTCTTCTTATCACATTGGTTAACAATAAAACAGCTGGTTTTCTCATATTTTAGGCTCACTGCAGCTATATCTGATTAAATAAAATCTTGATCTTGTAAATAAACAGTGATTCTCAAATGTGTTGACTGTATTTACTTCCCCATGAAACACGTGCAAAGCTGATTTGAAAAATATTTTACATCATGCATGTTTACATCCATGTCTGCCAGCGAGCAGTGTTCTTCTTCAGCACTTTTGTTGGAGCATTGCTTTGCTTTTTTGCATGTTACTGCCACTTTGATCATTGACATTGTGAAACAGCAGACAGGAATGTGCTTCATGTTTCCTGTGCACATGTGTGACACAAACATAACAGTGACCCACTCATAAAAGCATTTCTCCCTAGCGCTACCACTGGTCAAAAACTCTACACGCTATGTTTAAAATGTGATTGCTGCATTAACCAATTTCACCAGTTCACCCAGGAGACCAATCATTTACTCAGCACGCTCAGTGCAACATGAAAAATACACCTTAAGTTTCATAGAAACCCCGATTAATCTTCACAAAACAGAGCAAATCAAATTCCCCTTTAGGTTGATCTGCTTGATCTTCCACAGCTGCTCAGTATGGTTTCTTCTGCTCAAGCATGTGCGCGCACACACACACACACACACACACACACACACACAAACAGTGACACATAGAGATTAAATATTGGTTTGCATTGATGACAGTGGTTAAATCAAAATTTAAAGGAAATAATTTGTTTTCATATCTTCTTACCTGCACTGTCTTTTTTCTTGCTGTGGAGAAAATAAATGATAATCATTCTTTCAGGCATCAACACTTGATAAGTCAAATTAATTTGAACAAAGACAATCTGCCTTGTCTGTAATTTGTCTGCACTATACATAACATGATTGTGGTGGTGAGAGTGATACCTCTAATTAACCCCTCTTATGCATTCTTTAATGTTCCTTTTGGATCTAGTGTATTCAAATCAAACTAAATTAAAAACTATTTCTCATTATGACAGAAACTTATTTCACTCATTTCGACGACTCCACACACGCACCAGGATGACCATGTTCACACATCTTATTTAACAGTTTGTATGAGAGTCTACACACTCACCTGAGTGCAGGATGGGCAGCATCACATACAGGATGACCAGCAGTGTGACCACAATGAAGCCAACAGAGAGGATAAACATCCAGCTGCTCGGCTCTGAGCGGAGACCAGACACACAAGCGTTAGGTTACAGTTTGGGTCAGATACGTTCCTCTGCTGCCACTGTGTGGAAGCACATGGTACTACAGTGCATTAGTGTGACTCGCTAATCTTCTTCTCACCTTCAACTTTCAGGATAAAGCTCTTTTTGATGGGCACTCTCAGGGACTTATGGGAGACGCTGCATGTAAACTGTCTCTCTGAGTCCCTGAGCGAAGCCTGGAGGTAGAAGAAAGCCGACAATGAGTAGGTCCTGTCCTGGTTGTGTCTGTGGCTGGACAGCAGAGTGTTCTGGAGCACCTTGGGGAGCGGAGCGCCCACCCTCTGGCCAGATGCTGCCGGGTCTTGCTCGTACCAAACTATCTCCACATCCAGTGGGTAGTAACTCTCTGCCTCACAAACCACCTTCTGCTCCCCGCCCTCCTGCAGAGAGAGAACAGGTCCGACGTTGAGGGAGACACGGGGAGCCTCTGAGGAGAGGAGAGAATAACAAAATGAAAATTTGCAAGGCAATTTCAGCAAGAGGTTTCTATTACGAGCTAGACTCCAGCTTCTAATAGCCAACGATGTGTGCAAAGTCAGCTATCTTTATAACAGAGAGAGTTACTTCGATTGACGGTTGGTCAGACAAAACAAACTATTAGAAGACATCCCCCTGGGTTCTGGGAAAATATGACAGGTGTTGTTCACTCTTTTCTGACATTTTATGGACTGATTGATCAATCAATAGAAGGAATATTTAAAATATTTATTGATAATGAAAATATGGTTAGTTGCAGCCTTATACAGTACTGCATGTAAATGTAAAGAATCCAAGGAGTGTGTCCTAGATGAAGAAGACTGAGACCACTCACATGTCTGTAGGTTTAATACAAAGCTGGAGATGGCCTACCAGCACCCCAAAGCCACTCCACTACAACAGTTACTATTAGAAATTGAAACCTTCATTATAAAATTAAACAACTATTACTTTGTGGGCTCAGAAAAAAAAACTACAGCTTACATGAAAATACTACAAGCATGGCAGTGCAGGTACTTGCATTATCAAGACTTGACTTTGTCCATATCCATAAAATCACCAAAGCCTTTTTGCCAATCTTTCTGTTTAAAAACTTCTACAGTTTTCACTCCTCTTTGTCCAATTAGTAGTGTAAAATAGCAGCGTAGTAGTAATACTAACTGACACTACTAATACTACTACTATTACTACAAAATATACATCTATTAGTAGGCTACTTATTAATTACTGCTACTCTGATTGCTATATCTATTACTGCAACTACTAATACTGATACAACTAATAATGACATTAATATTATTATTGAGCAGGAAAGTTCACTCTTGACCTTGGAAATAGTAGTCTGAAAAAATAACTCTGTACTCAAGATCTCCTTGAGAGAAAACAATCCATGACAGCCATCCAAACTCCATCCACTGACGAAGGCTCTGAGGTGCAGTTAAAAGTTCCAGAAAAGCTAGTATTTAACTATTTGTCAAAATAAGACTATGAATAAGTCAGAATATCAGTCTAGCCTTTGATTCTAGTATCTTCTTCCTTACCTTCGATGTGCAGGTTTATGTCCAGACTGGTGAACAGTGGAATCACTGACACCGAACAAATGTACATCCCTTCACTGTTCATTTTGATGAAGGGGATGGTATAGGACGCATCTCCACCTGCGAGGCTCTTTAGCACAACACCGCTCCCCTGGGTCTGCCCTGGACGGCTGGTGTGGCTGAAGAGTCTGACTCTCTCTCCACGGTGTTGCGAGTGCCACTCCACAGTGACGTTTGGTCCTTTGTGGTCAATAGCAAACTGGCAGTGGAGCCTTTTCTGGGTACCAAGGCTTGCTTTCACTGATGGAGTCTGTGTTTTAATGACCATGGCAGCTGGGAAACAGATGTGACAAGACAGAGGCGGAGACAGACACACATTTCAGTTCTTAGACATGAACACAGACCGGGATTAAACTGAGACATGGGACGGATAATGACCTTGGAATAATACAAACTGTGGTGAGTGTTACCTGTTGTGGTGAGGATCTCTCTGTCCGCGATAGCAGACCAGCTGTGGTAGTCCTGCTTTCCTGAGGGGGGCTGGTCAGATGGGTGTCTGAGGAAGCCGGTGACTGTGAACAGGCCCTCGGAGTGTTTGAGGTTGCAGCTGAACCAGCGGTTGTACTCCTTGTCTCCCTGGACTGGCCAGCGGACATGGATGCCTTCTGTGCTATACCTCCGCAGCTCACACTCCAGCTGCTCTGGTTCCACTCCCTGTGTGTACCGCCGCAGGTCCAACTTAGATCCTAGAACAAAGAAGAAAACAATAGAATACAACAGTTTTCAGTCTGTTACTCCTTTAGGCGACAGGTCTTACCAGTGACTAGGAAAGTAATGGCATGTGGGTTAACAGGAGCGTCTCCTTTTTGACCAAACTGCAGCATAGCCTCTCTGTGGATGAGCTTAGTCTCGGTGTGACCGTCATTATTCAGAAACACATGTTCATCAGTGAACTGACAGGGCAGCCATGACATCTGATGGGCACACTGCACACCTAAGAGACACAGAATGGAACAGTTTAGTCAGCCAACCTAAAGTATAGTATACTGTAGTATAGTATAACATAGCACAGTACAGTACAGCGTAGTATAATATATTATAACACAGTGTAGTCTATAGTGTATTGCATTACAGTATAGTATAGAATAGTGTGAAAAGTACAGTATATTACAGAATATCATAGTATAGTAAAGTACACTATAGAATAGTGTAGTATAGTTAAGTGTAGTATATTACAGTATATGCTAGCTATTTCATTCATGGCTCATGGGCTAATACAGTTGTTGATCCGACACACTGAACACAAACGTCGCAATCTGTAACAAAAACAGGAACAAAAACAGTCACTTACCAGCACAGAGGTACCAGTAAATCAATATTTTTAAGATCCGACCCATGACTGGTAGAAATCTCTCCTTATTGTCTGGTGGGATACTTTCACTTTCACTTTAACGAAAGAAAAACTGACTTTACTTGACTTGATCACGTGTTTGGCAGATGAAATATCCCCGACATAACAAAATGCATATGCATCATACAATATATAACATAATTGCACATGTTTTCTAATTGCAGCTGACAAAACATTTAGTAACAATTCATGGCGGAGTGAATATTATTGAACCGGTGATTTCGTTTGTACGCCGGAAAACCTGCAGTACTGACTCCGTCCTCTGTGGGCGCTGTGAAGACAACTGAACACCTGACAGCAGCGGATCCCTCTTGAGCTGAACACGTTAATGCGGAACAGCGGAACCGCTCTATACGAAATTGTGAACATGCTGTTGAAAACCTGCGAAAATCGTTTCATGTTGATGGACTTTACCTGTTTGAGAGGCTACTTCGCGGTATATTGCGTAGTACCAGTGGTTTAATTGACTAAATAGACGCTTTTGACCGACACTCTGCGGAACATCTCGTGAATCAGCTAGCTAACTAGATTACCGGCCTGCATTTAGTTACGCAGTTGTGACGTTGATGATGGACAAAGGTAAGTTACGTTTTTGGATAATATAGTTGTCCTGTTTATTAGCAATGTCCCAAAAATCAGACTGAAGTCTTTTTTCGAATCTAAATGAAACTGTCTTATATTCGGCATAATTCTCTTCTAGACTCCAAGGTTTATTTGTGGTTACAAATAACGTGATAATGAAAATCATTATCAGACATTTTAAGGAAGCAAACTGTTCTTAGTTCTTTACCAAACTGAAAAATGACAACTGATGATTCCTATAACGTCCTATAATATAAGAAATATTCTACCAGGTACACATTTTTACAGATTAAAAAACAGTGTGAAACCAGATTTTTTTGGTAGCAGTTATGGCCAACTATTATTTAGTGATACATTATTGTTGTAGGCGGTGAAATGGTCGATTAACAGAAAGTTAATGGGCTGTTCTTGATAATCGATCATTATTTTTAATAATTTTACAAACAAAAATCATTTTACAAAAAAAATAATCCTCTTTTTGTATATGAAGATTTTAATCATGTTCTTTCAGGATTATACTAATCCTACTTTTTTCATATGTGATAGTGAATTTAATATCTTTTTGAAGAAGTCACCTTAAGCTGGGGGAAATTATCATGGGCATTTATCCCTAATGTTTTTTTAAAAATATATATATAGATATATATAGATAAAGCGGCATATTAACTGAGAGTGGCAATAATTGTTAGTTGCAGTCCTAGTTGTGTTGAGACTTATCTGTGTTAGCTAACAAAGTTACAGAATGGGTTAGTTGGCAGTACACTGTTACTTGTTTGAATTAATGAAACAATGTTACGTTACTTAGACATCTGCTCTCTTGTACTTTCAGACTCGGCTGTTCTTCAGGGTGCTTTCCTCCTGGCTGATAAGCTATGTCTTCCCTCATCCCTGTCCTCTCTTCAGAAAGCTGACTGGAGCAGGGTGGGACATCCAGTCCTGGAAGCACTCAGAGAAATCCGTAGACAAGATGAACTCAGTGTACATCCTACCACAACGTCTGTCAGCTGGATAAAGAAAGTACTTTGTGTTGTGTGGCTGAAGCGACTGTGCAGGGAGACTGGTGAGGACATAGAGATAGCCTGGAGGGAGAACCCTTTCTTTCCCCTCCAGAACGGCCTCCCTGAGGTCAACCATGTTGTCCTGATGGAACTGGTGAAGTCGATGGCAGCTGCTCAGACATTTGCTCAATTACTATTATATCTTTCTCAATCTCAGATTTGTACTGAGCTTGAAAGACTTTGGCAGCATGTGAGGAGCAGCCCTACTACAGATGATGATGTCCAACTTTTTCTGGATGTGTGGTGGGAACTGTGGAAAGGCCGAGATGAGCAGAAACTGGTAGGAGAGGATAGCGTAGAGATGATGTTTGCTAGACAGTTTGCTCACCTCTCGTCTAATTCCTCCAGTCTGTCCCCTCATGCTGCCAAAAGGATAAAACTAGATCCATCAGATCTACCAGCATCGTCTCCAAACACTGATATCTTGCACATTCTCCTTCATGCACTTAAAGACATAAAAGATCACATATCTACAACAGACCTTTGCCTCCAGGCCCTCTCCATTTCTCTTGATGCTGTTTACACAGCCTTCATGATAGACCAAGCAGTTGTACTTCCACCCAAAGAGAAGATGAATATCCTGTCTAAAGTCATCAACATCAGAGAAAGGAATAATGAGAAACTAAACCCTGAACTTATTCGGGAGGCTCAGAGAGACCTACGTGCTTCTCACACACCATCCCAGTTTCAACCCAGCAGGATGAAGCTTGGTGAAGCCTTGAAGATTATCACAGAACTTGTTCAGTTTTGGCAAAACAGTGGACTCCTAAAAGCATGTGACAGCACAAATCCAAACTACTCAGCATTCAAACTAGAACAAAGTGTCCAGAGAGTCCTGACAGCTCTACAGAAAGCTGAAGTACCTGAAACTATGACTGAACTAGATGATCAAGAGACTGAGAAGAATATACTGAGAGGCTTGCTGGAGTCACTAGCTTTCCCAGCTATGGAGAGCACCCCTGATGTGAATGCAAAGGTCACGGCAATTATCATCAGTCAGCGCCTGGACGACTATCAGAACTTTGCAGTGTTATTTGCCAGTGAGAAGAGCATGGCTGCCAGTGAAGAGCACTGGATGGACTGCCTGGAAAAGAACCAAGCAGCTTTCCAGCAGTGTGACACATTGATCAAACTGACCTCCACCCTCATGAGTAAACTCCACAGCGAGAGCACAAATGTGAGCCAGTGCAGGAAGCTGATGAAAGTCATCGCAGACATTTTCTCTGCACTTCCTTTAAAGGATAAGAACAAAGCGTTGGCTTCCATGTTGAGACTATCCAGCAGGGGGTTCTTTGGGTGCTCCGTCCCCTCTGCTGTGACTGACGGGTTTGAACAGGAGCTCAACATGGCCTTTAACTGCATCATCCAAGGAGGGGGTGGAGCATCAGCCACGGTGTCGCAGGGCAATCTGAACACAGCAGTGTCTTTAGTGGCAAGAGTTGCGTTTCAGAACCCAGAGGCTACTTTAAGGTCGTGCTGTCATTCGGCTATTTTCAATAAAGGTGCTTTCTCTCTTATGGCTAATATCCTGCAGCAGCTGCCTGGAATCAGAGAACAGAGGGAAAGCGAAGATGAGGAAGAAAGAAAAGAAGCAGAGGAAAGAATAGATGAAGGAAAGCATGCTCTGGGTGGTAGCGGTCTACTCTGCAGGTGTCTACAGGAGATTATCAAGTACAAAACATTGTCGTCCAGTGAAAAAGAGCAGTTCCTCAAGTTTTTGGGTCTGCTGATGAGTCCTGTCATGACAGTTGAGGGAGAAGAAAGGAGGCAAAGCTTTTTGCCACCTCAGGAGGTCGTGAGCATCTTCGTCCTGCCTAACCTCTCCACTAAGGGTCAGTGTCCTGTGATATTCGTGCTTTAAAACTTTGCAAACTGCTAATTTATCTCTTGCACTTATACAACTATAAGTGGCATGTTAATGAGACAGCTAGACCAATATGAGATATAAGATATTAGTGATATTAAAGAGAATCATCCCTGACCACAGCTTATTATTTTATAATGGCTATCATCAGTTTCTTTCACGAAGTATCAGCATTGGTATGACAATAGAGTCCTAACTCAAAGTCCACATATTAGCTTTTTCTGAAGCTTTCAACCACATCAGCAAATGCAGTTTGCCTAGTTGTCTTGCAGGTTAGTGTAAACCAAGGACATGATGTTTGATTATTGTGTGGACCAGACACCATCCTAAAGTGGTTTAAACCAACTGCATTTGCTTGACAGTCCATTGAAAGCTAGTAAGTGGCCCTTGAGTTAAGAGAGAGAATAAATAACAGACTTTAGTGTCATCCGTCTATATACAGTGCAGTACAGTACATAGAGAAACAAAAGTGTGTTCCTCCTGGTCCCCAAACAAGCAGAAAGAAAGAATGATGCAACATTTAGTGGTTGTGAAGCAACCGTTCAGACTATACAGAAGGTGCAACCGGATACAAACAAGATACAAACATGCAGTGCAATACACAGGGCAACTATACAAGAGTAAAAAACATGCGAAATATAAATCAGTTTGCTGCCTTTGTGCTGGACAGGTAGTGTACTGCGATTTTTGCTCATTTTTTGCTGAAACCAGCTTCCTGCTGCCACTGGAAACAACACTATGAGAGTGGTGAGAGTGAATCACAACAGTGAAGTTGTCGGCCGTAAAAGCCAAAACAATAATCTGTAAAATGCTGAAACACTTTGTGGAGCTGCAGAGTTGAGTGATAATTATCTGTGAGTTTGTCAAAGCAACACTTTTCACATGACGTAGTTATTTAATCACTGGTTAATGTCAAATATATTGGTTAGTGCAGCTTAAAGGATTCCTTATAAAGAAAATGTTTACATTATGTGTTTATGTGAAGAAAGTTATTTTTTATGTAATGTACTTCTTTGTTTTCCCTCCAGGTCAAAGCCCCTTTGATATAGAACTGAGTCTGCAACTTCTCCACACTGCTTTGTCTGTGGACGTCCAGGAAAAAGACTCATCTCCTCACTGGGTGTTGGACTGCTCTTCCTTTCCCCTTCTCTATGTCCTGGCCCAGCTGCACAGCCAGACTCTCAGGTTTGTATGATGAATATTTTTATGGCCTTCAGTCCAGATCCGCTTATCATCTTTTATTTCATTTCTTTAAATTCATGAACTGTTCACCTCTTTAAGTGACAACTATAACCTACCCTTGATTTCAACACATATCCATCCAAATCTCTACTAGATGCTGGGAGCAGCCACTAGAGGGCACTCACCACTGGTCCATGGAAACCAAGGAGCTGCTGGTGTCGGTGCTGACCACACTGGGGCAAGTGGTCGGTGCAGAGGTGGCGGCAGCCCCCAGCAACTGGTCCAGAGCTCTGTTCTGGCTCTACAACAAGATGGAGGAACTGGACTGGACGGTCCGTTTCCATCTGAAGCCCATTTTTGGGGAACACTTTAAAAATGAAGTTCCTTCATCTCTGCTGACTGTGTGTGATCTACCTGAGCAGGTAAGAACTGCTCTGGATGTTACTGAATCTTGAATTTGTTCTTTCTGAGGGCAATAAAATGTACAAAGACATCAAGGTATCATCGTCCTTGCACAGACCCCTCAAAGCAAGAATTCCTGCCTAAATGCAACATACTTGTCTGTTATGATAAACTATAAAGGGGCACCCCAACTATTTTACAAATGAAATCCAGTTTGCACTGTAGGGAGCACTGATCAACTGTCCACATCACTCGCGGTCTACCCACATTCACATATAACTCATAATTCATAATAACTAACTGCATGAAAACAAATGAAGTATGCAAACAGTGGAAGTACTGTTGTACACCCATAATCTTATGCTTTTGGGTCCAACCAAGGTCTTTTCTTACATGTTTGTTGCAGAAATGCCATAAAGTAGTCTTTTAATAGTTCTTGGTAAGCTGTGTGAACTTTGTGATTTGACAGCAGTGTTAATAACAGTAACTGCTGGTCACAGCTGAGACTGCAGTGTTTGGTTCATGAATAGCCCAAAGAAGGATTATGTCATTTGTGTGGCTCAAGACTAGCACTGCCTTGTTTTTGTTTCCCTGTCATCCTGTACCAAACTATTCCTGCTAGTATGTTTGTTCACATCGTCTCTGGTGCTGTCTCCCCCTCCTCTGTAGGAATGGTCAGGGTTGGACCTGCCTCAGTATGGCCAGGGTACAGGTCTTTTGGCCTGGATGGAGTGCTGCTCAATATCAGACTCCCTGCAGTCCACCATGTTGTCCCATCTCTCTCTGGACCAGCGTCGGCTCGATCACGTCAGCATGTTCAGCAAAGGCCTGCTAGTGGCTCTGACCCAGACCCTGCCCTGGTGCTCTGTCTCCCAGTGGACCAGACTGCTGAGAGTCTTGAGGGAGCTGATCACCTCAGACCGCCTCCACGTTCCCTTCTCGCTGGAGTATGTGGACTATCTGCCTCTCCTGGATCTGAGGAGGTTTTCATGTGAGCTCCGCCTGTCTGTCCTCTTGCTTCGAGTCCTTCAGCTGCTCTGTGGGTCCAGCTGCTCCCACTGGCTGTTAGTGGACGGGTGGGCACATGTTGGCAGATTATATGCCCACGCTGTGAGGGAGATGATGAACTCAGTAAGAGCCAAGCTGCCTCTTCCTTCATCTGGTGCTATGACTGTCTCTGCTTCAGCGTCTCCTAAAACACCAGCATCTAGAGACTCTGCTCCTTCATGCACTTCAATGAAATCTCCTAAAATGTCCAAAGATTCTCAGAAAGACCTTAAACGAGCAGAAGGTTCTCCTCTGAAAACAAAAGAGTCACAGATGGAGCAGGAGGTGGAGACAGTTCCCAGCCAGGAAGTCCTTTTTGTACTCAGCCAGCTCTTCTGCCATGTTCAGCACATCCAGGTATGAGTTGTTAATGTTCTGCTAATTTTCTTCTATGAATTGTTAAGCCAATCTTCTGACTGGCTGGAAGGTGTGAATTAAATTTTAGTTACCAGACATATAACCAGACACCTGTGATGCAGGTGTTTGTAGTTGTTAATCAATGTGTCTGTATTTAACTGTACATTAAGACTGCAACAGTGACCCTCAGCTAAAGATCATGGAGCTAGGCTTATTTCTGTAACCTCCCTCAATAACAAAAAAAGATTTCAAAAGCTTCTTGTCAAGAACCACGTATGTAATGTAAAAGTTGTTTGCCTATGACTTGTCAGATATTATCTCTTACAGAGTTTAACTAACTGGGTGCTTTATACATACATTTGAGATGCCTATTATGTATATATATATATATATATATTAAAATAGCCTCTCTAATGCATTCATTATCCTAAATTTGGATTGAAGTCTCAGTAGTAAATTTCCTTCTTCCAGGTGATGATGCCAGGAGGCCAGTGTGAGCCGTTGTTCCTGTCCAGTCTGGAGATCCTCAGCCACTATGAGGCCATCATGGCCGCTTTCCCAGACAGTAGCAGCCCACTGGAGAGCGACAACACACGGCACTTCTTCTCCACCATTACAGACAACCTGGAGAACCAGGAGATGAAGGCTGTACTGCAGCAAAAGATCGCTCAGCTGATGTCAACAACAGCTTAACACACACTGATTTGTGGATTCTGAGCTTATTGCTGATAAAATATGGACACAATGTCAGTTGTCAATGTCATACATATTACTCAACTAATTTACAGAGTGATGGGTAAGGAATCTGAGTGAATAAAAAAACAATATTTCACAGCAAACATCTTTTTGTGCTGCTTCAGTAATACTCATTTCTACTGTGAACAAAACTATTAGAGGTTCTTAAACAGTTGGCTAAGTATGCCAATTTGAACTAGAGGATAAATTTGCATTTAGAAATGTATCTACTGTACACTTGGGGTACACGTGTGTTGTTGAGACATGCGTACGTAGCATTGTGTATCCCCTGGCTCAAATCATCATCAAACCCTTCAGAAATGTACAACTATCACTATGTAATTTAATAAGTTTATTAATTAAAGAGTCATTGTTTTATTTATACAAAAATATTCTTTGCATATAGTAAAGCTTTAACGGTGTATTGTACTACCTCTAAAAAAAAAAAAAACAATCATCATTTACTCCGTCATTTCAGTATAAAACCAGCTTATTTTATGAGCAGGTGGATTCCTCAGTCTGTCCTTGGCCTGTCTCTGTTTTCGTCTCTCTTCCCTCTTTTCTTTCGCAGGTATAGTCTGTTGGCTTTCCTCAGCAGCAGGATAAACCAGTAGATCTGTGGAGCCAGGATCACCAGATTACCCGCGTTGCACTGCAGGGGCAGATGGAAGGCCACTCTGTGCAGGGGAATCCCAAACTGCTGGCCGTACATCCAGTACATGAAGGGGAAGATCAGGATCCGACACGTGAAGAAAGTCAAGAGGACAATAATGCCATTGATTCTGTGCAGCCTGGTGTCATCAAGGCCCAGCTACATATCAGGGGACAAGTTTGGGGTGAAACAGAAGAGGAAGGAAGGAAGTTGTTCTAAGTAATGAAACTGAAACTTCAAATCTGTGTTACACACACAGATGGGTGTCACAGAAAAAAACTGACAACAAGGCAGCACTTCCATGCAGGGCACGAGGTAAATGGTTTGACCTTTAAAGTCACCAGATCTGAACCTAACTGAACAAGCTGTGGGAGACAATTAGACACAACTGTATCTTTTTTGAAGATATGCTGACAATTTCACTTCAAAAACTAAAAGATACAATTTGACATAAAATTGCTTTGACTTGAATGCATCAGTAGTTAAAAAAATCATTAAATAAAAGCATACAACCAGTCCACTCTGCAGAACTAGTGCTTTTACTATTTGTACATTTCTGTGAAAATACTTATGTACTTTTATTTAAGTGAAATTTGTAATATATATATATATATATATACTTTCAGTTGTATAACTGAATATTTTCACAGTGCGATACCGCTACTTAAGTAAATCATCTGAATGCTTCTTTCCCTGCAGATCAGTATAAATTCCATTTATATAGCACTATTATGCAAATCACTTCACAACTTGCCTCTAATTCACACATCCATGGCAGCAAGCTACCATGAAAGGTGCTGATCTGACCATCAGGAGCAATTCAGGGTTCAAAATCTGGCCCAAGGACACTTCAACATGTGAACAGGAGATGGAATCTTCAACCCTGAGATTAATGGACAACCCACTTTACCTCTAAATTGCCACAGCTGCAAATTTTCCAAAATTTAACTGCTATTGAGTCATTGATGAGAAGCATGCCCACAGGAAATGATGTAATGTTATACTGTCCCTGCAACAGAGTGGACATTACCCCAGAAAAAGCTGGAATAAGCTAGGTATTTTCTTCAGACCTTCAAATATATATGTGTAACTGCTCGTATCCAAACGGTGTAAAAACAGTGGCAGGCAGGGCTCTGAGAGCCATTGTAGTGAAACTGCAGCAACACTTTATAATGTTATCCAGACGGTTTACCTGGATGAGAATATGTCCTATAGCGATGAAAGGAGTACTGAACTCTGTGGTGAACAGGCAGCCGACGAAAAAATCACCCAATCCTCTTCTGAAGAACTGCAAATCAGACACAATGCACACTCAGGTTCTACCTCTATGTGTGTTCATGCCAAACAGAGCAATCACATCTATAAACACCAGTACGACAGTAATTCCTCCCCACACTTACCAGAGTGATGGGCATGAAAATGAGAAGCAGCACCAGGTGATGGAGGACCAATGTCCAGTCCTTCCTGAGGAAAGCTTTCACTGTGTGAAGAGAGTGGCTGCTGTGTGACCTGGTGTGACCTCTGGCTCTCTGTAGATGGTAGTGGCTCAGGTACATGGCATAGATGTCGAAGGCCATATAGGGAGCGCCGAACCAAACGAACCCATTGACCAGCCAGTGACTGTGTGTGTGGTCCAATTAATGTGGAAACAGTAAACAGAGAAGAAAAACGACTGCATAAAGGTAAAGTATTGTGTGTTGTTTTGCCCAAAAAGGCTTGAGGCTGATTCACTGAAGTGTAAACGTTCTTCACAGTGATAAACACTCTGAACTGAAAGGTAGTCTGGTACCTGTCAGTCATGGTATCAGTGCAGGAGGTCACAACTGTGAATCCAGCTGCAGTAGCCAGAGATGCGTGGATGGCGGAGACCAGACTACACAAACACAGTCAGTAAAATGACCAACACTGTGTTAGTCGGTCATGCACACAAATGAAACTGGAAAGACTCCTTTGAAATACATGCTAATTTATCTTTTTCAACTCTTTCATGCTGCTCAAATGACAAAGTGTATTTAACGTTAGTGGAAGAAAATGAGGAACCTTTTTTTAAAATAAAAAACCACTTAAACTAGCTCCTGGTTCATTATATGAAAGCCGAATTAAGCAGCTGTTCATATGAACTAAAACAGTGAATAAATCTCCACATCAAGTGTACACTGACAGCTAAGCAAGGAAACATGAAATGGCCGCATGTCTTAACGGAGTCCGGTGAAGTGCTGCTGACCTCTCACTGACACAAACCACGTCCGCATCGCTCCACTGTGCCCGAGTGTGTTTGAGCACCTTCCTGAAGCTGTAGTAAAGCCCTGGAAACACCACAGCTCCACAAACCAGGGCACTGAACATTATCATCTGAGACCTCCTCCTGTAGACGCCACACGGCCTCAATAATCACACAGGACCATAAACAGGTTGAATGTAGCCTGTTAGCTTGTGCCCGAGCGGCTGTTGAACTTCCCTGTGTCAGACAGATACGGTTCATTTGGAGGCCTGTGATTGGTTGGAGCAGACCCGCTTTCAACCAATACCAGGAACTGACTTTTAATTTTTAGTTTACTTTAGTTTAGTTTAGTTTTTTCTAGTTAGTTTATTTTCATATTAAATTAATGTGATATAGAACTACATTTACTGATTTTTAAAAACATTTTTAGCTTTTTCTTCATGTATCTATACAACTTATTATAAATTAATATCTATATATCTTTCTCCTGCTGTAGTTTCATCATATTCTCTTTGCTGTATAACTATTTATATAATGCTTTTCACAGTTGATGTTACATTAGGTTTAAATTCCGCCCACCTCCTGTATTTCTGTAATGTTCTTTTATAACCAGTTGTGTATGACTATTATACTATAGATTAGTCAGACTTTAAAGCTTTAAAACCAGCTAAAACTACCCATTTGAAATGATTAAGGGCAGAAATGCTGTTTGAACTGTTTCCATTGTAACACAAAGTCATACACAACTGGCTACATTACAACATGTCAACAGATACTTGATTCAAACGTCAGCATTGAAAAATAAATATTTATTTGTGTTTTCAAAAAAGGAAATATTTTTGTAAATGTTTTTTTTTTGTTTTTGTTTTTTTTTTTCAAAAGATGGCAAGAACATTAAACAGACAACTTAACTTATGGTGGCTTGCCAGTTCTTGCCAGATATATTGTCTTTATTGTGGCTCAAGCTCCTGAACATTATCATTGAACTGTAGCCTCATTATTCAGTGAAGGCTTGGTGAAATATAAAGCTTTGACATGCTGCTATTGCTGTTTTTGTGTCTGTATTGGCTCATTGTGCTAAATGCACTTTGCTAATATTGTAAATGAGTTGTACTGATATTGTGGATCACGTTAAATGACCAAAGGTATTCCACACTGTATGTTCTGTTGTTCATATCGTGTCAAAGTGTTCATGTAAGCAGCAGAAGAAGCTCACAGATTTATAACAGTGACGCTTCTGTTTAAACACAAGCTGGTCAGCAGGCGTAACTGAATGTGAGTTGATGATGACTGAAAATTTTTCTTTAATATGTGTTACTATTCATGAGTTGTTTCTTATGTTATTCCGGGAGGAAACACTCATGTTGTAATAGGGAAAATTGTTGTTAAAATGAAGGTTATTGTGAGGAAAAGATATGAATTTATTGAAATGAAGAGAGAAAGTAAAAGATTTGATTTGTGTTGAATAAAGACAGAGCAACTCGCTGAAAGAACATAGCTAACGTCTCGTGTCTCTGCTTTTACACTCTCAAATACACTATAGGCGCTCCAGTGCGAACACGGGAGTGTTTTCATTTTAATTGTGTTGTCATCTGGTGACAGGGAGCTAAAGATGGAGAGGCAGAAAAGAAAGCTCTCGGGGATTTTGGGGGGGGCGCCTGTAATGTGTCTGCAGCCTGGGACCAGCAGGTGGTGTGAGGAGGGGTCACCAGCCCAGGTCAAAGCCCCCGTGCCGCTCAGTGCTGGGAGTGGTTCAGCCTGAGCAACTCAGCGGGAGCCAGTCTTTATACACTCTTTATACCTGTTCAGCACACACACAACAACAGTGCGTTTATATGAGACAACAGCTCCGTCACTGCTGCTTTAGTTTCATGCTTCCATCAAACACCTGCAGATAACTGCTCTGTTTGTTCGCCCTACAGCGCCCCCCCCCTGGAGAAGAGGAGCAATGACCATCAATCACACACCAGTGACACACATACAGTAAACTAGCGGGTTTTCTTTAAGTGATTGAATAAACTTGATCAAAAGAAGAAATTCTCCCAGGAATCATAATCAGACATCAGAGCAATTTAATACTGTATATTTTGAGTGATTTGCTGTTATTTTTCTTATTGTTATTATTTATATTGTCATATTTTGCCAACTGTACTTTTTGCCTATTTTTATTTTATTTGCCTATTTTTTTTTAACATTTATTTTATTAATGCTTATCTTATCTTATCTTTACAACATCCCTTGTTGTAAGGTTGTTGTTGTTTGTGTGTGTGTGTGTGTGTGTGTGTGTGTGTGTTTGTTCTCATGCTGTTTTATATCCTCAGTGTGTGTTGCTGATAGTCTGAATCATTTTATTGGCCAAAGCCACTTTTCAGAAAGTCTCTGTTGTGAACTTTGAAACTACATTTGGAATCTTAATAAACATGCAACATTCCTGCAATCAATGAAGGCCAAGACAGAGGGGTTTCTTCCTTCAGGTCATTTGAACAATTGACAAAAATGATCCTTTTTATAGCAAAATTATGTGGAACGATAGAACTCCACTGTGCCTACATGCTCATGAAAAGCAATAATTTTAGTCATTTTCTCTGGAAAAGCTGTTTTTTTTGCTGAACATTGTTAAAGGGAATTCACTTTATTCAATGCCAGATGTCGCATTGATTGTAATGGTTCAATTCAGACATCAGCATTGAAAAAAAATTCAATATTTATTTGTTTCAAAAAGCAAATGTTTTTGTAACTGTAAATGATATTTGTCAATAAAGATGGTAAGAACATTAAACAGACAACTTAAGGTATAGTAAGATGAAATAGACAAAAGACCGAGCTGTAAGGATGCAACCTGCTTTAGTGCAAGACCACAATCAACAAAAATATAATAATTCAAAAAATGAAATTAAACAAATGAAGACTTCCATATGCTGGCATTTCAATATAATCTGCTGTACCAACCTCTGGCCACAGTTGCTAAATGTACACTTGTCCGATGTGATTTTCTAACAAGGACATAGGATCATTATCTATTTTGATACTGTCCTTCAGTGGCACTGTCCTGCACCAAAATTCAAACATGGCTAAATGAATTTAATATAATAATACATAAACCCAGTGGTGGTAAGCGTGATCAAATTATATTTACCTTTAACACAGACATGGGAAATAACTCACAAATGGAAGGATTTAAACTTCTCATAAAACACCATTGTACAGTAGAAATATTAATGCACAAGCCAGTGATAAGGACAAGATGTATGCCGATAGATGGAGAAAACTTGGGGTGGTGGGGGTAGTGATTAACTGATGGAATCAACAGAAATATGTGACATACTTTTATGTAATTTGGTGGAGGACTGGTTTTTGTTATGACTGCATAGAATGTTTTAGGTTTAGCTTAAAACAATAACGTAATAAAGAACAATAAACAGAAGACATTTGTGATTTGACGAAGGGGTGGAGGTGGGTTAGATAAAGTGCAAGCAAATAAAAGGTCTCCCCGTATTTTTTTTCTCTTTGTCATCATCCCATAATTGCTAGAGTTGCTCCACCATCTGCAGTAGCTGATTTACTTGAGTACCGTCTCCTGTGTTCGTATCAAACACGTGATACTGCTGGCCACATCTGTCCAGCACCCACCGCAGAGGCTCTCCCTTCTCCTTGATGTGTTTCTCCACTGTCCTTCCTCTCAGCTCCTCTCCATAGGTGAACAGCACCACGGTGCTTCTCCACACATCGTTCCCCAAAATGCTGAGGTACTTCTCCACAGCTCTCCTGTCCTTCTCTTTGAACGAGTCCACCGGCACAGCCAGCAGGAACCACACGTTGCTGCTCACAGGGCAGAGGGAAGGGCTCCGACTGATCTCCATCTTGACCTGTTTAGGATTGGCCAGACCAAACAGACTCCACCCAGGGGTGTCCACCACCGTGACAGCCCGCCCCGATACTTTGCCATGGCCGACAGAGCACCTGGTGGTCTTTGTGGCAATCTGAAACTCATCTCTGTCCAGGATCATGTTCCCAGCTGAGCTCTTCCCTGACTTCCTCCTTCCCACCAGGATGAGGCCAAGAGCTGGCTTGAAATCTACTGGTCCTGCTAGTAATGCTGCAAGGACACACCATGCAGTGGTTTTCACATTTTACACATATCTTATTCCAGTTGTTGGCTTGCTGATTGTGGTCAAAATTAGAAAAATGTAATTAAAGTTCCTACCTACCTCTGGGCATATATGTCCATCCTGAGGCCATCTGCTCCCTTTCTCTTTGCCTCCAATCATGTACATCATGCATCGCTGCCATTTCTATCTCCTCTTGTCTTCTCTGCCACCTCCTCTCCTTCTCTGTTCTTATATCTTGTCTCAGCTGGGTGGACATCCTGTACTGGATCTCCCTGGGACGGTTACTAGCCTCCATCAGCTTCTGGATCTTCTCAAAGAGCTCTATGACCTTAGCCTCTGAGGCCCTGAAGTGGTTGGTCATAACGTGGTACCTGTTTCCACATCGCTCCAGCAGCCGGTGAAGAGTCCCATCTTGCTGTCTTATGTGCTCCTGGATAGACAGGCCTCCTGCAGCAGAAACAACCTCACTAGTTGAGTTAAACCTCAATGGATGGAGCCAAACAACCATTGCCTTCAAAATAAATGAACAAGACTAAGAATCTACAGCTAGAGTCACCAAGCTAACATGAATACAATGACAAATTCACACCCTTGCATGGATAAAAAGGTTAGTTAAGCAATCCTCCAATTTGAGGCCATGCTTGTGTCCCATCTGATGAATGTAAGTCAAATATTCACTCTCTTTTTAGCTCTGTTTTGGTCTCTAGCCGCTCAAAGCTCCACTGTGCTCACCAGTAAGCTGCTAACTTTGTCTGTCTGCTGTTTGGTGCTGCCTGCAGCTGCTGGACACAATGCTGGTGAGAGCAATGTGACTAAACCAAATGTGAAGCTGTGGGTCATAAAACCCAAAAAAAAAAAAAGGAGTTGAGAGACGCTAAAGACTTGAGTGGTGTCACAGTTCTGCCTGCTAGGTCTCTGTTTAGTTTTTGTTTAGCCTTAGATTTTCTCCTGCCTTAGTTCTCTTAGTTTACCTGCCTTAGTTTTCATGTCTTAGTTTTCGGTCAGTGTCCTGTCATAGTTCCATCTTAGTTCTGTTCAGCCTTAGTCTCTGTTATAGTTCTTTCAGTTCTGTTGGTCTCGTCACAGTAGTGTTGTCATGTTGTAGTATTGTCTTAGTTCATTGTCGTGGTCTTAGTTTCTTGTCTCTGCTGTTATGTCTTAGTTGCCTGTCATTGTTTACCTGCCTAAGTTCTGTCAGTCTGTCACTATTCACCTGCCATAGCTTCTCACCTCAGGTCCCGGTGTTTCTCCTCTCACCCCGCCTCTGCCTCACCTCACCTTCCACCCACTCCCACCTCATCTACTCACCTGTGTTCCCAGCTGCAGCCAACAACTAATCAGGACTCTATATAAGCCATTTCACCCCACTCAGCCATTGCCGGATTGTTCCTCTGTTTCTTCTTCTCCTCTTTTGTTGTTTCTTCGTGCCCGTCAGTGCATTCTTCATGTTTGGATTATTTGTTCATCTTTTATTGTTTGGATCTACTCTTGATGTGATTAGGGTTTTTTTGGACTATCCAGGACACTCTCCAACAGTGAGTTTTTGTTTGTTAAGATTTCCTTTGCCTTTAATAAAGGCCCTTACCTACCAATAGTTTCGTGTGTTGCACTTGAGTCTTTCCCCACTCCCCGTCACAAGTGGAACTGCAGAGTCAAATGATAAGTCTCTTTGGGTTTGTCCCTGTGGCTGACCCCTTTCACATTACACTTAATTATTTGATCCATATAAAAGGTTGATAATAGTAGCTTTAAATGACGGTCATCTATGCTTCCTGTCACTCTTTCCTCACCTTAACATGTGTTCTCTCTCATCAGCATTAGCTAAGACAGTGGTTGCCATCTTTTCGGGTTGTGACACCCTCAAATCTAAAAAAAAGTCTGCCTATGATCCGTCAACACAGATTATGGCCTTACTGTGGATATGAATTGGAATGAATTGAATGTGGATGAGCAAATCGACAAATACGTTAAGAGGTAAATGTGCAAACAAAATAAATCAGGCATTACTTATAGTCGTGAGACTCTAAGACACCAAAACAGTGAGCATCGAGACAACTTACTGTATCAGACACTGATATATAATCATGAGTTTACCCAGTTTGTCTCCATGGGTGAAGAGCACCATGGCTCGCTGCCAGATTGGGGTTTGGAGCAGTCTGAGTTGGGCCCTCATGGCATCCCACTCCTCTTGGCCGAAGGCGGAGGTAGTGGGCAACACCAGCAGGATGACATGGGGCTCTGGGTGGCAGAGGGTCATACCTCTGCAGAGCTCCCGGCACACTCTGTCTGGAGTGGTGGAGTGGGACAGCCACCCCGGAGTGTCCACCACTGTCACCTGGATCATCAAATTTAGACACAGTGAGTAAAGACCCGATCTAGTTCAAATGAGTAAATCCAAACTGTAAACCTGTATATTCACTTGTGTTCCAAAGATGGTGGCATTCTCTCTGGAGCTGCGAGTTGTTTTTTTGTGAAAGGCTTGTTTTCTCAGGATGGTGTTTCCTGCTGAGCTCTTCCCACTTAGTTTCTCACCCAGTAACAGCACAGCCACCTGAGGCAGGCTTGGCTCTGGACCTGGCAAGCATTCATGATCAACAATCCATACACACTCATAGACAGTTCTTAAAGTCTTTTAAAACCACTTAAAATAACTCACCGTATGAGGCTTCCATTTAAAGGTTCCTGTTTCCTAATCCTCAGTTGATGTGTGGTCAAAGCTTTAGTCTGAAATCTCTCTCAACAACCTGATGTGATTCCAGTTCTGCCTTTACTTTCTGCTGTTGATTCAATGATGTTCTGAGGAATTTAATCAATCCATAAATCTTTTGCTACATGTTTATCAAGTTTGGGCCAATCAGTATCAATATCAAAGTTCACAACAGAGAGTTCCTGAGAAGTGGCTTTGGTCAATAAAATGATTT
Source organism: Holacanthus passer (assembly GCA_025331565.1). Classification (NCBI taxonomy): domain Eukaryota; kingdom Metazoa; phylum Chordata; class Actinopteri; family Pomacanthidae; genus Holacanthus; species Holacanthus passer. Next base: position 3,076,229 of record JAFREQ010000038.1, read on the forward strand.
ATGACACACACACAGACACACACACACACACACACACACACACACACACACACGCATACTTACGCACAAAAGTGAAAAGTAAAACAGTATCAAACTCAGTAAACTCAGTATCATTGATGTGATATTAAATTAATTCTACTTTCAAAGTGAGTAACTTTTGAAAGAACACATGACACATTTCATTTTCTGAGAAACAGTCAGTGGTCAATGATCCTCTCGCTCTTCTGCAACACGTTGCTACTTGTCTCTTTGATCATGAAGGTCACTCCACAGTGTAATACAGAATTGAGTATTTATAGTATAAGATAAGATAAGATAAACCTTTATTCATCCTGCAGTGGGGAAATTCACATATCATAGCAGCAAAGGGGATAAAGCAGTTATATGGTAAAAAGAACAAATAAACAGGCTAAAAAGAAGATATTAACAAATTTAACAAATTTACATGAGAGTAACAAATTTACAATTTTTAATTTTTGTTAGTATATAGTATAGTGTAGAGAATATTATAGATCCAAGATGAAACTGACAGAAGGGCAGGACTGAGAGAAAAAGGTGTTCTTACAAATCTGTGTGATACTTCAGCACCACAGACAGCACCATGGATTCATCAATACACAGCAAGGTTGGCCTACTGAGATTTCTGATCCATGATCAGGGCCAGAGGTTCCAACTTCCACAGACCTCAGTCAGATAAAAGATCAATGAGTCAGACAGAATGACATAGTCAACGCGACAACCCCTCTGCCCCTGCACTCTCTTTACCACAAGGATTGTCACGTCCTGCCCGGTTCTGTTCTTTGTTTCACGTCATTCTTTTTTCCCCCTCATTTTATTTGGATTATCTCTTCTCCTCTCGTTTCATTTACTTTACTTCCTGTCTTTGTGTGTTCCTGCCATCTTGATTGTCTGCCACATCCTGATATCTTTCACCTGGGATCCTCCCCTAGTGTATTTAGGAGTTTGTCTTTCTACCACGTGTCAAGTGTTCCAGCCCATTCCAAGCGTTCAGTCCTCATGTTCTCCTTGTGAAAATGTTGATGACATGACTACTTGTAGCAACAGTGGCTGCTGTTCTTTAAAGTATTCTGGTCTTGTTTGTTCAGATGTGAGGACAAAGAAAAGATCTACACCTGAACCGTTGAATTCATTCTTTGGTGTGTGTCACACTGAGCTCGCACCCAGCTGAGTTCCTGCAGTATCTGCCTTTGCATGTTGGCTGTAGAGGAATCAGTCCTGAGTGTACAAATAAAGATATAGGGTGTGAAATGGTGACTGAGAAATTGCCAAAACATTGTTCTGCAAAACTAAGCACCGCTATTTCCAATTTTGTAGATTGTGTGCCACAAAGTGAAGCAACACCAATACTTCAGTTTGATGATATGATGGATGTTCCTCCCAGAACATCAACTAATCCAAGTTGAGTGAACGTTTCACTGCATGTGGATCAGGTTCCGCATGTATTTTTTTGATGTCTGAGCGAATGAGTTCTTCCAATGTGACATGGGAGCCTCCAGGGTGTCAGCCTATAGAACTATTCCTGGCTGCTGGACCTTTTCATGGCGTCAGATCACACTGTGAAGCCACAAAGCTCGGACCACAGAAATAGGCCACGTATGGATAATGGAGCAGCAGGAAGTAGGCCAGGCCACAGCACTTCCATAACGATTACTGAGCGATCCATCAAAAGAAAATGGTGTGTGTCTCTGCAGCGTTAAGCTGATAAGAGAACTGGTGGAGCTGTCTCTACCCAAGATGAATTATATCACTAAAATGTGATTCTATGTGCAATAGCTCAGTTTCATGAGAAAAGATTTGGCAGCCAAATGATACTTGCAGATAGAATTAGACTTGTATGAATTTACTCAGGCTAAACATTTGCACTACACTGTTAGAGAGCCATAATAATTATCATTCATATAATGTAGGGTTATTTTCAGTGCACTCAGTTGCTCAGGCATTCAATGCTTCCCCCCAAAAACTGTTTTTGCCAAAGTGTTAAATTGTATTTGGACCTTTAGTAATACTCACTAGAATATTTTGCATGTAAATAGTTGTTTTCCTCATTGCAGCAGCTTCACAAACAGTAACAGGCTTGTGCCAGTGTCGTCACAGCTTCAGTGTAAATACAAAATGTTCCCTGTCATCTGCTCCATCTACCTCCTCTGGTCATTCTTTCAGTTCTGCTGTTAAAGGATAAGTTCACAATATTTCATTTTTGTCTTAAAATAATAGTCAGTGGCCTAAATGAGCATAGAAACAGGTTTGACTTGCTGTAATCATTCCTTCTGTCCATATCGGTATTTAATCCATTCCTGATGTGCTGCCAAAAGGAGAGGCAAAATTCAAATTCCTTGTTTTGTGTAATAAATGAATGATTAATGACTAAATGTAGTCTGAGTCATTCAAATCAAGTGGATATCTTCCAAAGTTAGTCTATGTGTTTCCTGACCACCGTTTTCTCGTTCAGCTGCAATGGAAGGACAATAAAAACAGAGAACATGGTAATTAAAAAGCTGTAACTTTGCAAGATAATCATTTGACAGTAATTGAGAGGTAAACTTCAATTAACTTAAAATACATTTTTCACTTGATAAGATTAAAGTTTATTGTTATTATTTTTGGCACAGAATGAGGACTCCATTCCATTGAAAGTGCATTAGGGATGGGTCTATTAAAGGCCAGTATGAACCTGTTTTGATGTACATACAGTATGAGCATGTGAATATTGTTTTAAGACTGTGAATCTACTCCACCCATGGTACTCCACTGATTTAAGATTGCACTTCCATGAAGTTGGGAAGGAGGGACTTGCGTAACTGGCCTCATACAATAAATCAATTAAAAAAGTATGGGGCTTTTATAAGATAAGATAAACCTTTATTCGTCCCACGACTCACACACTATGGTTCCCAAATCCCCATTTTATAAAGAGGTGTAGTCCATTGATGGCCTCTTTAATAGTTATTTCATGCATCCTTCACTGAAATTACTTGGATGCAGTTTCTAATAAGAGACATATATTCTTGTACTACATACATTTTCATTTTCATTTTGTTTTTATTATCTGTGTATTCATATCAAAGTATTTGGTTTCTTTTATACAGTGGCGGCTGGAAATGGATATAAACAAACTAAATATATATGTAAACCCAAAAAAAAAGTTGTGGGGCGGTTGTAAGAAAAGATTGGTCAAGATTGAAAGCAGAAGCAGCTGAGATATCCTGACTTTAAGTCCCAGGTACGGGTCAAGGTCCAAAAACACTGGGTCCTACATTACACAAGCGTTATGTTTTGAATTTGCAATCTCCAGGCTGGAGATGAGTTGTTTTTTTTCTCCGACTTGACAAATTTCCCTCAGAGCCAGTTGCTGCAGATCTGCTGTTCCTCACCTGCCCACTAGTCACCACTGTAGAGCTTTGTCCTCATGCTCATCACCTGCTCTGACCCACTACACATATAGGTAGCTACTGCCAGAGCAGTGGCCTCAGTCAATGCTTCCAAACCTTGTTGACTTGAAGCAACGTTTGCTTGCAACACCTCCCCATAGGTTGCTAAATTTCTCAGTCCCAAAGAAGTAAAACCCCTATTAATCATTTCTTGACCCTTCGGATTTACTTTGCTCTTCGGATCTTTTCCTGTCTGTGACATCTGTGACAGTCACCATGTCTGAACCTGCTCTACAGTGCAGACTCTCCATCATAAAAGCCAAAAAAAAAAAAAAAGAAGAAAAAAAGACAGACTCTAAGTAAAACCACTGTTTTGTTAACTTTTATTCATATATATATATTTATATACTCATGTGTTTGACTGCCACTGTTAAAAATTGTGACTCATCACATTTTCACCTGTAAGCATAAATAATCACTTTTTTTTCTCTCTTGAAACCTGGGAAATAAACCAACTGAAAACAGTTATGGGTCATTTTCAGCACCATTGAATAGTACATTCTCTATATTGCATCAGGATATAAAAATATACAGATATAGTGTGTTTTTTTTTTTCTTTAAAACATTCTTTCCGTGTTGTTCAATGGCATGAAACAAGAGAGGAAGAAAAGACCTCATGCTGACGATGAGGATTGTTACCATTATTATCATCTATATTATTAATCCATAGCAGATCTGTACTGGACTGTCCATTCATCCATTCACAGCACTTTGAAAAATCAGTAGCAGCCACACGTGGGAGAAACAAATGAAATAAAACACGTTAACGCTCACAGTGCCACCGGCCTCCCAACCACTTTTAGACAAAGAAAGAGAGGAAAGAAGATGCCAACAGAGACATGGGAGTGTTGTAGTGCAGTGGAAGGGAAAGCCATGAAAACCAAGCAGGCCGGTGGGCTGTAAGCTCCTTGTAACCATGACCAGTCCTGTTGTAGTCACACATTAAGCACAATTTATCCACAGTCCAAAGTGGTGGTGGTGATGACGCTCATGGTGCCGGGGTAATAACCCCTTGCCCCGGAAAAAAAAACAGCATAAAAACAACATGAATTCAAAGCAGAAACAAAGTCAAAAATTGCAACAAGTCAGTTTTAATGGTTTGAGGCAAACGAGAAGATCAAGAGTTGGAGAAAAAGAAGCAAAGGCGCAGTCAGGATGAGAGTTTGATTTGCAGTGCATAGAGAGGGACTTCTGAGATGGAGACGGATTCACCGGTCGGTGGGTTGGTCAGATGGAATTATTGCCCTGTGTCAGCCTTGCACACTCACACACGCACGCACACGCACACACACACACATTAAACACACACCTCCACCCAGAATGAGCAAGACACAAGAGTAAAGACAGAGAGGGAAATAAAGCAGGGCTGGTTGATCAGGTTCCTGTAGTTTCCAGAGTGTTCCCCTCTCCAGCTCCCTCTGTGGAGAGAAGCAGCCTCCAGGCTGGTGGGGGTGTGTGCCTTTGTGTGTTTGTGTGTGATATATGTCCAAATACAAGTCCAAAATAGGCCTGGCTCCACCAACACTCTTATTTTCCATCCGTCTGTCCGTCAGTCAGAGTGGTGCTGTGGCCTGCCGTCCTCCAGGAGGCTTCACATCCGTGAGGAGGAAGCCAGCTCGTAGAACAAGACGTAGGCGTCGCTGCTGCGCACTTGGCTGGAGGACATTGGCGTTACTCTGGAAATAAGGAAAGGGCAGATCGGTCGCATGGTGAGAAACAAGAGAGTTATTGTGAAGACAAAGAAACTCATAATTTAACCCTGATGCATGCTGTTTTGGCATCTACTATAGAGAGAAAATCCAGACTACATTTAAAATTCAGGGTGTTTAAGCCTTTGACTGACGGGCTATTTCTGCACATTTCTGACTCCCTTTACTTACAGACTGATGTTGTAGCCACCACATGTTAAAGATATTTTCATAATGTCAGTGGTACAGCACAAATGTATTAGTATGTCTGTACGTTTTCAACACACCACACTCCCACTGTTATTATTTGTTCCACTATTTCATTTGGGATGAACATGCTAACATGTTTTTGACACCAGGGTTCCCATCATTCTGTTGGCGAGTTGGCATGCTCCAAACTCATACATATTAATTCAGTACAGTATATGCTTCCTCCTACACTGTGTGGTGTTCAATCACTCACACTGCAACCTTGGAATGACACTGCAAATTAAACTTCACAAAAGAAAGAAAAATATTTTTCAGATTTAATGCCAATATTTCTAATAACTAATATTATTTTATTTTGTTTTCCAAAGATATTTCTGGAGCTGTCTCACCACCACCCACAATTTAGTTTCATTTTTTTCAGCTCCAAGCACCTCTTCAATTTCCTTTGTGCATTGCATTGCGGGAGAACAGTGTGTTGAGACACACAGAAATCGTCCGTATTTAATGTGCATTCTGCCTCTTGTGAGAATACTTCATTTATTCAGTTTTCCAGTGTGAATACACAACACACCCAAAATCTGCTTAGAATCAGTATGGAGTCTGGATCTGGGACACAGTGTGTGATGTCTGTGTGTTCCATGACTGTCAGAGGAAGGGGTGCAAATTTTAATCCGTTTCAGAGGGTTCATGCTGAACGTGTGATTTCAAAATGTCAATATTTAGCAAACTAAATCTATTCTTGGACAGCTGGTCAGACAAATCAAGCAGGTTGAAGATGTCAACCTGGGCTCTGGGAAATTGTGATGGACATGATTCACTGTCACGACATTTTATAGACTAGACAATTGATCAAAACAGTAATTGAGAGGTTAACTAATAAATATGCACATGCACCACCTAATTATGTACACCAACTACTACAACTACTTAGTTCCTTTATCCGCTTTGAAAAGTTTTTCACTGTATACAGCACACATGCTATATAAGGCATGTTTCAGTCTCTGTAGCTCTCTGTAGCTCTGCTCCAGTGTTACACTGGGATACAGCAACAGTAAGAGACTGGGGAAATCCACAAGACCTATAATATATATGCTTCAGTAGGAATGAGAGAGAGTGTACTATGGTGTGTTATGAATGACGGTAGCATAGCAGGAAGGAGCCTGGAGAGAGCGACTGGATGCTCATGAGGCAGCAGAGGAGATAAAGGAGGTGAGGAGGATTATCTGCACCTTCCACCATTATTCCTCCTTTCAATACTAAGCTGCTGCTGTTACTCTCACTGGAGTTTGACTGGCTTATCTATTAAACCACAGTGTGGTCATGCTAACTACTAATGCGGTCAGGCTACTGATAACAGACTGTTTAACAAACTGTGTTAAGATAAGGTAAAATATTCATTATAAATAATTTATCTCTTCTAGAGGAGATTGTAAAATTATGATTACAAAAGCACAGCAATGCATATTCTGCTACATAACATTTTTCACATGACTCCAATAATTCTATTAAGAGTAGTCATTGGCAAATTCAATTTGAGGAGGTTTCATTTACTTGTTTACACTATGTGTTTGCTGAGTTTGCATGAACAGCATGCCATGTGGTATTTGGTGATATATAGTAGTTGCATTTTTTTAATGTTAGTTTGAAGTGACTTTGTAATAAATCAAACTGCTGGACAATTTGTTCACATATGGATCTGAGTGCATTTCCTGTAGCAGCATCATCATAAATAATAACAATAATTAATAGGAAATCTACTTCCATAACAAGCTCTACAAACTATGTGTTATAAGTGTTCATTAGTGTGCTGAAGGCAACTAATCCAACCAGCAGCCGGAGAGTGAGGATCCACTTCAAGCATCAATCAAGTCTCAATATTTAAATGGCAGAGCATTTCTGTGGTATTTTTGTAGGTCATATAATGCCAGTTGCATTAAATTCCCAGTTTTCAGTTCAGTTCTAAAAGGTTATCCCTGCCCTTGTATGTGCTTTTTTACAATGATGTAAACAGCATTCCTAAAGTCAGATGTCTTAAATGAAGATGACGATGGCTGTTTAAACCTACCTGGAGTCATTAAATGTGTACCATTCTCCCGAGTTGGGATTGCGACAGTAGGCTGTGTAGTGACCGCCCATAGTGGTGCCTGAGTGGTTGGACACTGCATACAGGTTGTACACTGCATTTACTACAAGAGGAGAGAAGCAAAAACAATCCTGTTTTTCACAGCCTGGTCAACTCAAACACCTGATACTCAAAATCACCAAAATATTGCAATGCTGCACAATAGTACATTTGATTTCTGATTTGATACTTACTGAAGTGAAAAAAAATTAATCAACGTAATATAATCATGCTAGTTAAAAAGAAACCTGGATCTTAGAATCGGTACTTACTGCTGTTTTCTGAGGCAAACTCCCGCAGGTCAAGATCCTTCATGGGGAAGTTAACAAAGGTGGACAGTTTGCTGGTTCTTCGTGCCTCAGAGAAGCGTTTCAGGTCTGGACAGGTGGGGGAGTCAAGGAGGACCTGTTCGTATTTACATTTCAATACATTCAGCAACATTTTGTACAATTCTGTGCCAGGTTTCTTTCTGGGTGAAGTAGTCAAATAGCATCATTCATCGCACAGGCGTGGGCCACTGACACAGGGACATCACAACAACCAATCATACAACAATGAAAAGGTCTGAGTTTCCAGACTGTATATCAGAGCTGTTGTTCGATAACTGCAGTGCTTTTATATTGTTAGCAGAGGGTCAAAGGAGCCACCATACAAGCACTTACTGATTTTTTTTATTCTACGAGGATGTGCATCTGACGGGACATTTCCACAAATCAAAACAAAACAAAGCACATAAAGTGATATTTTCTCTGATTTACTCTCTGACAAATCTAATGGTGATTACACATCAATGCAAATGAATGCAAAATAGTTCTCACTTGTTTAATGGCTTTGGTACATCTCTTAGTAATTCTTGAATTGCAATCGACAACTGTGTAGAAAAGTGTTGCCATAGTCCATACACACCATCCCACTGACACAGACACCATCACGCTCTCACAGCTATAGGCTCAGTGCAAATTTCTAATATAACACATCAGTATCAGGACATGATGTCCAGAGGAAAGGATACGCAGCACTAAGATCTTGGGGAACTTCTGTATTGTGAACTTCTTAGTGCATCTCCTCCTGGCTTTACACCTGTAGCAGGTCTGTAGAGAAGAAACACGGAGTTGGTTCACTGTGTACAAGCTGCCACTTTTAATTCCAGCACAGTATGAAGTAAGTAAACATACATGTAGCTATTGAAAAATAATACATAGAAACTGTCAAATGAAACATATACTGTAGTTCTGCTAAACTGACTTTAGGAAGGATTCTGTCAGTTCTTACCGGCTTCTCATCCCCGTCGAGGACGTCTTCTTTGGTGAAGAGCCGCATGCAGTCCATCAGACTCACCTCACCATAGCCCTTCTGAGCACAAACATAGATGCATTCACATTAGCATGCACACAAGCAAACCACACAACACACACACACAAAGCAAAGCGAAGCACAAACAGAGACAGGGAGGAAACCAAGAAGCTCATGTTAAGAGCTGTGGATAGATATTCATCAATGCTTCAAACATTTCAGCTTCAACTTCAAATCTTCATGAGAAAAGAAAGAACATGTCTACAAAAACACACAGAGAGAAAGTCACCTCTGCACCACCTGAGTGTTGTGTCTGTTGACCTTCTGGGACTTGTTATGTAAGGATGACCAACATCCACCTGTTTATGTCACATTCGCGCGCGTGTGTGTGTGTGTTTCCTAACCTTGGCGATAGGTAGAGAGAGATCCCAAAAGGGGTCGAAGACGGTGGAGCAGAAACCACAGTGGCTGCAGGTCAGAGAGCTCTTCAGCTGCCCCACAAACAGGTCTGGAAGAGTGGGGAGAGATTACATGAAAAAAACATGACGCTGATCACTGGATCAACATATAAAACATTAAGAAAACATATCTACTGTACAGTATTCTGTTTTACTTTTATGCTGATATTGGAATTGTGTCCTTGTTTTCAGTGAAATTAGATTTCAGCCTGATATGCCACGACCATGCCATGTCCAGACTAGACACAAGTTGGATAAATAAATCAAATTTTACCTGTAAACCTATAAACAAGTCAGGTCCAATTTCATTACAAGATTCAATCAATTTCTAAAAAAACTGATTAAAATTGATCTTGATACATTTCTACTTACCAACTATCTTACTGTCTTCTCTCTCTAGATATTTACTCCACATCTTCTTCCCTTTCTCTTCATCCCTGAACATGGAGCACAGATTAGACATGAGACTGTTAGAATATTAGATTCAAGATGGACAATACAGGCGGAGACATACTGATGCTGACACCCAGCTATTCTGTTTCAGTAAAAGGGTTGATAATGTGATGGGTAAAAGCAGAAAACACTATTTAGGGAGCTGACCTAGTTTATTATAGGTGGCATAACATGGGAATAAGGGATTAAAAAGACACTTTCTACCCTGACACACATTTTCAAGCTGGAAAAACTATTTATCTGCATTGTTTTTCATATTCAGGCAGAGTGGACCCGTTTTGAGGGTAATGCTGAAAGTTGCAGGGATTAACTCTGACCCTTAAACAAGCCATGGTTAGATAACCAATAATTATATCCAAGAAAAAATGGAGCATTAAGCTGATCTGAGCCCCAGAGAGGCAACAACTCGACACAGGAGGTGAAACTGTTGCACTTAGCCTTAAATGAAAGCATCATGATGAAGCGTTAATGATTCATGTTACCTTGATCTAGGCCCTAGTTTACATACTGTATATCCTGCATAACATATATAAGACTTCTATAATGGCCCTGATATTTTTCTATCATCAAGTTAAAGTGTCTTTCCTCTTGGTGTCTTTCACCACTCAGAGTTGTTATTCAGAGAATTATAATATAAAAAGTTAACAATTCAATACATAGTAGCATATTTCATTTGTAAAGTCCCCCAACACCCAAACAAATTCCTCATTTAAGGATCCACTTTTCACAAATAGTAATTCAGTACTTTCATAGAATTTCTGTGTGTTTCTGCCTCTTTAGAGCTCCATCAGTTGTGCTGATGCTGGTACTGTCCTGTGCCGAAACATGCCAGAGCGCGCACTGTCTGCCAGGCAGATTACTTACGGCAGGTGGTCAAAGTCCTCTACAGTGCCTCTCGGCCTGACAGTGACCCTGTTGACCTCGTTGTGCAGGCCGTCCAGAAGGAAACGCAGGAACTCCTGAGCATCCTGTTGGCTGTAAGACACAGAAACAGACGGTCAGAACTAGAAATATCAGCTAGTGTTACTGTTTTCAGATGTATCTCCAGATGTTTACCCTTGCAATATATTATCATCAGAGAAAAGGTATGATAAGTGCTCTAAAAGATGTAAGGCAGCTTACTTGTATCCCACGAATCTGGGAGCATATCTCTGGATCTGAGTTTTGAATTCAGATGGGCTGACCGCCTCACTGCTGGATGACGTCCACATGGTCTGTATCAGCTTGGCAAATTCTACCAGAACAGAAACACTCAAGTTACTCAGACTGGAGCATAAAATGCACTTGGCAAATTCTACAACTGTGACTGTTTGTATTCAGATTGATGATTCAGACAGTGAACTGAAGATACAACCCTTATCCTGTTTCAGATTCTGTAAATCCCAAACACTTAAAAGACCTAGAAAAACATTCTCAGTGTCTCTCCAGACGTACAAAAGAAGAACCAGTTTTCCTGCGTTCTGAAAGATGCTAATCTAATCCAGAGGTAGTGTGTTACAGGTGAGCAGATGTGAGAAGTGTTTGTTTTGGACTCTAGGGGGCCTGTGTGACACGTCTCTCACCTTCCATGAGGGCTGTGTTGGTGCGGCTGTTGTTGTTAAGGTCTCTGCGGTGCGAGTTGTGCAGGCAGTAGTCTCGCAGGCTGTGTGTGTTGCTGAGACACTGCAGGATACTGTTCATGAAACACTGCAAGGAAAAAAACATCACAAACAGTTTGATTCCCTTACAGATGAAATAACATCAAGTTCCAGCCTTCTTCATTCATTGATGTGTCTTATGTGCTGGAAAAAAATAAATGTGCATGATTTACATTATTTGAAGATGCCTTGCTGATTTGGATAGCTCCTGTACTGAAGAATGGTATATATCATCATATCGCCTAGATGAGAAGATTGATACCATTCTCACGTCAGCAAATATAATGTATGGCTTAGCTTAGCATAAAAAAAATTCTAATTTGTTTAACCAGTACAAAACCCAGTCCAAAAGTAAAAAAGCGACACACTAGTTTTATGGGGGTAGGGGGTTATGCGCAGGACTGTTTTTTGGCTGAATGCCATAACTACTCTCCACTGAAGCCTGGCACTCTCCCTGTGAGAACAAGAGTAAAAAAAATCACTGCACATAACCTCCCATAAAACCACAATGTATTGTTTTTACACTTGGGCTCTTGTACAGATTATAAAAAAAGTTTACAGGCTTTATGCTAAGCTAAGCTAACCACCCGCTCATAGTTACCATAAAGACATGAGAGGGGTATCGATCGTCTCATCTAACTCTGGGCAAAAAAACAAAACAATAACTGAATCTCCCATAAAAATATTTGTGTTCTGTACTTGTTAACTGGAGACTTGCTGTTTTTGCACTTTGTTGTTTATGTGTCAATAGACATCTCTTATCACCTCTAGAGGGTGGACAGATGGTACAATATGTGCTTAATATAATATGTAATATATACCTTCCAAGACTAAGAGAAAGAACCCTGGTATAATTACTGGGTATAAAACAGTATCACACACGGACAAACATGTTGTCAAAGACAGCCCTGTGTATATACAGTACTCCTCTTTTCACGTGTCCACATGAGACACGTGCAGTCTGGTAAGATCAGACCAGTCAGAGAGAGAGAGACGGAGTCCTCCCTGGTCCATAGTTCAGAGCTCTCTGATTAGGTTACTGTACACACAAACACACTCACACACTGACAGCAACACACACACTGCAGCACACATCGTTTATTTTAGGAGTCGTCCTTCTGCCTGTTGCCTGGTAGACAGTACTCTGCTAGACCACCACTCGTGTGTGGACTCCACCTGATATCAACAAACTGTTATCAGTGTACCACCAACTGGATTTTGGGAATTCAGAATGAGCATCTCCCTCTGCTGTAAAGAAGAAGATGGCACTTTTGCCAGGCTTTCAGCAGCGGACAGATGTAATGAGAAGTATATATGTGGCTGCTGTACTTACAGTGTTTCCTAGGTTCTTTAGTCCCACCAGCCCTTGGGCACTCTTTGAATTCTAAAAGACAAAAGACACAATATTTAGATGAATTTTTAAAGATAAATCCACCTTATAATCTTCTTCCATGACAATGACACTGACTAAACAGATTTATGCATTGTAATTCATCCAAAACACATTCCAAACATAATTAACAGTGACAACCTTTAAATCTACAGAGCCTGGTTTTGATTCCAGGAGCCAGGAGACATGTGCACAGTAAAAATGAAATTTCACATTCTAAGATTTTTAAACAAAATGTTGCATTATGATGTGTGGTTGTCGTTGTTTTTTTAACTGTTATCTCCATTTGTCTTATTCCTATGTCTATGTGTATGGATAATATTAAAAGCTTTAGCCGTTGTTTGCAGTGTTTTACATTGGATTGACCAGTGAGAGACAGTTAAAGTATTTTTGAACTGATCTGTAATACATAAAAGTATTAATTTTTTTAAATCATTGTTTCTATCATTCATGTAGCTACTTCACTTTCAGTTAGACATTTCCTACATTTTTGGAAAAATGCCTCTGGACAAACCCCAGACAACCAATGGGAACTTCTTTTATCTGCCTGTGACTGGAGTGTGTATTTAACATGAGTTCAGTTTTGGCAATGCATTTCCCCCCTTAATAACTTGTAAAGCAAACAGTCTGTACAGTCTGTACATAAATAAGTGTATTGATGATTACTGGGAGAAGAAGAATGAATCAAAACAACATTCAAACCCTTGAGAGAACATACAGTACCATCGCATACATATTCAGCACTGTGTTTTTTCCTTCGGGCTGTATTTGTACTTTAATGAGATCCCAGGGAAGCTGGAGAATAAGCAAAACCCAGACATGTGACAAGGATGTGATTTATCTACATTTGGCAGTTGAATGTGTGTGTTTGTGTCCATCTAGGAATGACAGACAGGAGCCTTTTCGGGGTGAGCATTATTATTTGAGAGGAACTTGTTTTTGTTGTCTTGCAGTCAGTCCCTCTCTTGGTAATCACTCCCAGATGGCAAAGATCTGATCAACAACAGTAGATAACACAGAATCACTGCACCTTAAGGTATTTCTACACGGTAGCTTTTATTGTTGCAGATTCTCAGGGCAACAAACCATGAAATACTGTACACACATTTTATCCCACTGCAACAGATGGCAACACATATTATCATGATTTCAAAATCTTAAAATTATACAAAATGCTTTGCAGAACTTATGTCATCACTTGCTGCTGTTAAATTTCATTACATAAGTTGAGTGGTTATATAATTGAGTAGCTAGAGGAAGAACTAACAAAGAACACGGGGGTGGATAAGGAATGCACTTGTGCCCTCGACTGAGGAGCAGAAGCAGCAGACAATTATACTTTAGAAAACATGAGCTGTGCCAAATTGAATTTATTTTCCCAATCATTCTTTCCACCAGCATCACTGAAACAACTTCACGCCCTGCCAAAGGACATGTCATATTGGTCATGTTTTTTTGTAATTGTGATATTTTTACAAGCTATTTCAAGGTCCAACTAGAGCTCTAACAAATAAAAACTGAGTTGAACTCCTACCAATCCTTTCTGCATGAAAAATAATAGCTCTGTCATAATACAGTATGTGTAGTGTCAAAAAAAGATCATTCAACCAGCTTCAACTTTATGTATAAAACCAGGCTGACTAGTGGCTCAGCAGAGAAACTAACAGCGTGGTAACTTGAGCCCGTATTTTCTCTCTCAGCAGAGAGCAACACTGCAGGATCGGCAGCTTAACACCAGTCACCTGATCTCATTGGCAGTTGAAATCTATCTTACCCACATGCCCCCTGTTACCCTCACCTGTGGTGAAGCTGGGGCACATTCACTGAGAGTACTGTGTATCAGGACCACCATGAAAGCTGTCTGAATCCAAGGTGAGACCACATGAACAGTCATCTAAGTGTCCATTGACTGAAAGGGAAGGGGAGCTGGCTTTTAAAGGATGAGAGTTAAAGCTCTATTTAGGGAAAAGGGACTGCATATACAAAGTAGTAGTGATAGCTTGTTATCTTACTATAAGACCAATGTCCAATCAAACAAGGGAATCAGTTATGAAAGTTTGACTACAAAGTGACCCAAAGTCCTTGTTGGGACAATGAAACATGTAGTTAGATGATGTAAATAGCATTTACAATACATGCTAGAGAGGCTGGATGCCGCTCATGCATACCAAGTCGTGTGGTCAGCAGCCTCACCACACCCTGCATGTGACCTGACAAACTCCACTGTTCAAAAGACCACGCAGATTCACCATCATACAGTACGTGTGTGTGTGCATGAGTGACCACAGTCTGTGCTCTGGATGACCTTACTGACCCAGTGGAGTAGTTCTCTGTGATCACACCATTCAAAAAGGTATCAGTGGTCTAATAGTCTCAGAAGGTGTTATGTGAGTGTGCTGGGAAACTCTCAGTGTTGTTACAGTATCCTCAACCTGCTGTGCATCAACATGAACAGTCAGATTAACAGGGTTCAGCTCATCTGGAGAGGCTCATATTGGTTCAACATAATTTCTTTGAAGCTGTAGGAGTGGGACTAACACAGCTCTGCACAGATAAAAACTTTGGGCTAATAGTGAAAAATGCCATCACAATTACCCAGAGAACATGCAGATCTTTTCCAATTAGCTGCTGTATAACAAACAGTCCAAAATCCAGAGCTATTAAATTTACTGTGACATAAAGCATTATACTAGTGTTCACGTCACTCAAAGCTGCATAATTTTATTTTTTTTGGGACACTCGGGGGCCACAAAACAAGCTGTAAACACAACACTGACATATTAATGCCCTGTTAACTTCTGATGGTTTACACATCCAGCAAACACTGAGCAACATTATCATGTGTTTCTGCCCACATGATGAATAGTCCAATATTCACACTCCAATCCTTTTTAC
The DNA here is from genome assembly GCA_025331565.1 of Holacanthus passer. Lineage (NCBI taxonomy): Eukaryota > Metazoa > Chordata > Actinopteri > Pomacanthidae > Holacanthus > Holacanthus passer. Next base: position 3,091,824 of record JAFREQ010000038.1, read on the forward strand.
TCTGTTTTGGTCTCCATGAACTCCTGAAGGAATGATCTGGCTCTGTAGCTGCTAAATGCTCCACAAATGTACAAATGTACAATGTACAGTGTTATTTTTCTGGAAACATCTGCCCGCTGCAAGTAAAAAGGTTGATGAAAGTCCTAAGACTGAATCAAAACTCAAAATTTGTTGGCAAAAAACAAAAACAAAAACAAGCTGAAAGACATTAGCAAGCTTTGTAGAGCTGTGGGGGAGTGCAGCGTCAGGACGCAATTCTCTGTGGGTTACTATAAGCACATTACACAATGTTAATATAAAGATATTCATAGCACAGCTTTAAAGGATTAAGTGATTATCAAAACAATGTATTTGTCAAGTCATTTTCTGTCATTTCAGCTCTACACAGAAGAGCTTCGGTTGCACTGCGGGTTTAGAGGATGGACGCTGAATGTAACAACAGAAATCAAAGTGAGCGGTCCTGTCCGGAGCTCTGCTGTTAGCCTTCTGGAGGTACACATAATTAGGAGCATGTTCGTTTGATCATCGGTAACGTGAGCCTGCAGCTCATCTAGTTATGAGTACTGATACAGGAAGGGCTTTTTACTATTATATAAACAACCTCTGCCATCTGTCTCTTATTCAGGAGAGAGAGAGTCAGTACAGCATGCTGAGGGGAAAAATCTACAGTTTAATTAACTATGGCTTATCTAAATCCTCCTTTCTGTAAATTCCACTGCAGTAAATGGAACACTTTATTAGGCACGGCCATATAACATAAATACACAAACACACACTTCCTGTTGTGTGTCAAGCTTCGCTCAGTGATGATTCCCGTGTGACAGGATGCAGGACAAATCCTCTCTGGTCACCTCAAATGTTATTTCATAACAGAGACACACACACACCTTCCCCCCACTGTTGGAATGTGTACGTCTGACTTTGCTGCACTCTGCTGAGTAATGCCACGGCCAGTCCCAAAAATAGCAGCTTTGCTTTTAATAACGCCTGCTGGTCCACTCGCAATTGGCTGATCCTTCGGCTGGGCTGGCAGACGTCACGACGGTGAAACAATGTGCCGGCTCTGTATCCGTAGCAACGCGATTCTTGTGTTTTTGCGGGATGGAAAGCTGGAGGACATGGTGACATCACAGTGACAAGGCCGAGCGTGGAGGGAGTGTGTGTGACTGTGTGAGAGAGTTTAGAGTGTGAGGAATTGGGAGTGAATGACTCGGAGCAGATTCCACTTTTAGACTAGGACCATCATCCCACATTCACAAAAAGGTTGATTCAGTTTTTCGATCAAGATTTGACTTTTGTTTAAAGGCAGCATTTGTGGCATCATGTGACACTGATGCTCTTCACTAAAAGGCACATTAATGATGAGATTATTTTGGTGAGCTAGCAGCTCCTTGGGGCATAGTCAAGTAGCTTTTATTACAGCTTTTATAAACTGTTGGGTAAAATCTCCCACACCACACTGGAGGGATGACTATGGGGATAATGAGTATTCTCATACATCAAGTGGTAATGTTCAGGAATGAGCATTGTTTATACCTGAAGTAAAAGACACCAAATTTAAGACATGACATCTGCTGTGTATAAATAAACTGACTTCTCTCTTATTTAATCCTACTACCTCTATTCATTTGACAGACACTGTGTAAAATGCAATTCCAGTCCAAGTCATTAAGTGCTCATTTCTAAAGCAGTGTGTCAAACAGGATTCTTTAATGTATGTGTGTAACGATCCATGAAGTGCTGGCTTAAGCTCTGATCCCAGCCCGTAGCATGACTATAATGACAGCTAATTCCGTTATGCAAATCCTGCTGTGTTTCTTCTATATAGGCAGCTTAAACCAGGAGAGTGTGTATGTGGGGTTTCATGTCTTAACAGTAAAACTGGTCCAGTGTAACATTCTTAGTATATGTTACACTCTTTCATATTCTTGTCCAGTAACATTGACAAAAAAATATTGTGCAAACAGCACAATAGCAAAAGAAGCAGCCTGTGCCATTCCAATCACCTTCACACTAAGCACCACCTTCATGCTATTTTAACTAAATATGACCATTCATTCAGCACCAATACTGCTCTGAAGGTTTTTCCTGCAGTTAGTGCTAAGATCCTGTGACTGTAGTATCACATGTTCCTGGCATACATTGCCACCATTTTTCTCGCCTTTCTACACTCGACTACTTCCCCACTGTCAAAGTAACAAATACTAAAATCACCATTTTTAAAAATGATGCATCTTTAATGTCTCAATGTCAAATGAACTATCTAATAACTATCAAATAATTTTTCAAACAACAACAAAATCATTAGTTTTAAGATTTTTGTTTGATTTTTACTGAACAACGTGGACTGACTTAAAAAATGCTATACAAATGAATGCAAATGCAGAGCACGGATCACTTATCAGCCAATGGTTATTCCAATTCCATGCATCCCTCTGGGGTATATAACAATATAATGAGGTGGTCTAATAATCAACTACATCACTACCTTATATGAAACATTCAGAAATCATTTCATCTGTCCAATTTTCACTTGCTATTGTCAATCAATTTATAAAGCGAGAGAATAATCATTGCGTGCTATAAAATGATTTTTGTAGAAGATGAGCTGAACAGATGGGAGAAATAAAGAGAGGGGAGGAGTAGGGAGTGGATAAATCAACACAAGAGGGAATGTACATCCACCGTTCATATTCCCAATCGTTCCACGTGAGCAGACTGATACGTACTGTACACAAAAGAGGCAGCCCAGGGGGATAACTTTGTATAAATGCGCTATTCATAAATGTCAGAGGCAGCTCAGGCAACTAGTGAGCTACTTTTGAAATCCTACTCCTTTGAGGCTAAAAAGCATGGTGAACAGAGAGGCCACATTAAGAAGCATTCCAGCAACCAGGTTGAACTGCTTCTTAAAGCTGGGAATAAGAGACAGCGGAAATGTCCCTTTGGCGTGTGCCCAGCTTGGTGGAAAGAAAATCTGTCCATCCACTGTGCTCAATTAAGTCAGAGATGTGGGACTGCTGGCCTGAGGGATGGAGGGTGGTGGCAGAGCAGAGGAAATGGGTCAAAGCAAGGTGAGGAGGCTGGAAGAAAAGGATAATCCCCCATTATGGCTTTGCTTTCCAGGGGGACTGCACAAAAGAGGACAACAACAAACTATATTAAGCAAGAGAAAAAGACGATGCATTTTTGATCTTACCACTAGATGAGCTTTGGCCCTCAGCAGAGACATTAACTGCCTACCACGCATTCCATGTTTACATCAAGCTTAATCTAAGGAATGAAACAAATGCGTGACATGTTTTCCTTTAGCGTCAGACATCAGCTGATGTTGATCGAAAGGTGACGGCGAAAAGGACAGGCTCAACTGATTGAAGGTTTTCAAGGCTACATTCTTGTCGTAGGGGAAATAATTATGTGGGAATCTGTATCTGTATAATATATCATATTATAATGTATATTATCTGTATAATGTGATCGCAGCATTAAAGAGAGCAAAAGAGCAATGTCTTTATGAGTAGGTCCCCATTTTGTTTGTATTACACAGACACACACACACACAAAAGATACACAGCCCTGCCACCAGGTTCATGCTATTCCACTGATGTGCAATGTAATGCAGCAATAAACCAACAAAGGTAAGGAAGGGGAAGACTGCTAGCTAGCAAACATGGATGTAAATGATGCACAATTTAAAGTATTCTGAAATTTGGCTTTGCAAATCTTTTCTGAGCAATGCATTCAACATTTTCGTTAGACAAGGATACACACTATGAGTTTGGGTGAAAAACATTGAATGTAAACATAACTTTTATTGTTACTACTTTACTTTAAAGTAGGTACTTGTCCAGAAAGAGTTCAATAGATGTGTCTGAACGACTTTGAAGTCCAAATCCTAGTCTAATGATGTTTACTAGATTGCCTGGTAAAATGCAACGTACTACGAATTTTGGGATGTATTAGTTGATAGGGCCAGTGGAAAAAAAACATTTCTTCCTATTTGAACTGATGTGAAGTGAACATTACACCTTTAACAGACAGACTACAGTTAAACAACCTGCTGCACACACTTGTTGCTGCAGCAGTTTCTTAGTAATCTAAACCTTGTGGAGACTGGAGATGTTGCTGGAAAATAACAAGCTCAGAGCACAAGTGATTTGCCTAATGAAATCTCAGAGGGGAGCTTATTCCAAACTATAAATGAGTGCACAGGAGCATTCTGGTGATCTGTGTACCATCTGCTATGAAGTTTAACTACTCTTCATACTGGGTTTTCTCCAGGTGCTTCCAACTTCCTCCCACAGTCCAAAGTCATGCAGGTTAAGTTAATTGGAGACTCTAAACTGCCCCTAGTTGTGAATATGAGCATGAACAGTCATCTGTCTCTATGTGTAAGCCCTGTTATTGACTGTCAGCTAGGATTGGCACCAACCCCCCTGCAACCCTCCAAAGGATCAGGTATAGCTAATGGATTAAGCTAATGGAGGGAGACCTTCATAATGGTAATGACTGAAGAAAATGGTAAATTTAATTTTAGCACACTTTTGGAAAATTGAGAATAGAAATTGTTAGTAAGGGTTTTTTGATAATCCACTAAATTAAATACCTGGCAAAGGAAGTATTTCTACAAATCCATTCATTCATACAACAATCTAATTTTTTATATGAAGCTGGGTTGCCCAGTGATTGGCCTAACAATTGCCTCACAGACCCAGCGATATTAACATGATTAGATGCTATAAACAGTATGGCAATATATTAAATATATTTTTTCGAGTCCGTCCTGTAAAGTAGCTTTTTAAACATCATTGGACACCAAATCTTTCCAATGAAAAAAAATATTAATGGTAACTCAAAAAGCTGACACAAGATCAATGTGGACGATTAATATCTAATTGCAGTATTGGCAAGAATATGCCTCCAATACCAAAGCAATAACAAGTGCTACGTTTCCCCCCTCCCGGCTCTGCTTGTGTCTCTGGGGCTGTAAACTAAACTTCACACTACCAGCAGCAGGATGCCTGGGCCCACCTGGCAGCACAGAATGCCAACTGCTGATTGGCTGGCATACCAGCGTAAGAGAGCACAGCAGAACAGTCTGTTCTGACCTGTCTCTCTGTTTGGCAGACCGTCATAAACAATCTCTCTCTCACTCTCTATGAGTTACCTCTTTTACTGCTGTTGAGTTTCTCCCATGTGAGCAGAGGTGACACTTTCGCTCACACACTAGCTTGTGTGTGTGAGTGCGCCGGCACACACTCAAGAGTTGGCACTTGATAGGGAAAGAGAGACAATCTATTTATTTCTCCCTACTAAAAAGCCCACAGAGGAATGAAATCACTCATCAGAGTTTGTGGAGGCAGTGTTGGGTGACGTGGAGCCACAGCTCATCTCTCTCACACACTCTCACACACTTACATGCAAACAAGTAAACAGTGAGATCCTCTTACTGGGAAGAATGGCTGTCTTTCTGAGAAATACAAATAAATATAGCCTATGATCCTGTGAACTGGTCCTTTGGTTGCATTAGATCAAAGACCGTGAGAAGACACTACACACACCGTCTTCACCCACCGGGGGCATCACACTAAGGTCCAACATTGTATACATAACAGCTTGAGAACATGTGACCATAATGCAATGCATTGGCTTCTTACGTAACAGCTCTGTTCATCTTCATGCATCTCCACTGGTATGCATTTGTCAACCAGGAAAAAAATTCACCGTCAGTGGTAGAAAGGTTAACTACTAGCTAACAGGCTCGTGTTTATATTACACTGAAGCCTGGGCTTCACACCAAAACATACTGCACTGAAAGATCACACCATAGGCTTTGACAAGTAGGCAAAAAAATAACCAAATACTAATGTGTAAAAAAGTGCCTACACCTCACAACTGTATACTGTATAAATAGCACACATGATGTCCGCATATGAAATTATCAGCTGCCAAGATACTCCCACTGAAGTTAATGCCAGCGCTGTACACTCAGGATCTGTTTCTGATAGTATTTGTCTTTGCTATAAAAAAATCAATATGCGTAGCATTGCATCTCTGAGAAGACAGACATATGTGAGTATGAATATTAAATCCAGCCTAAACATAGGTTTTATTAGAAAAACTTATAATATTTTGACCAGTAAATCTTTATTAAATATTGATTTTAGGATAGACAGTAGGTGTTTTTCGACATATAAATATGAATTAATTTTTGGTCATTTCTATGATTAACCATTTAGTTTACAAAACATGACAAGTAGCAAAAAAAAAGAAATTATGAGTTATGCCAAACTCTTTAGTCCAAATTAATGATTCTACGCTAAGTGTAACAGAGCTTAAATGAGTGGTTTAAGTGGTTTTATGTGTGAAGATTATTTTATTTTAATTTGAATTTTGCAAACATCTGCTATATCACAACATATGCTGAAATCAACAAATATTCAAATCAATACTGTGATCCCGAACATGTTGCCCAACCATTCAACCAACCAACCAGCTTTTTTCTTGATTAATGACTAAAATTATTAATCGATGATTTTCTGTCAATTGTCGAATCGATTCATCATTTAAGTCAGCTTAACCAATGGCACACTCATAAGTGAGCAAGAGAGTTTTTTAGAAATGTTGAAGAGCCCTTTTATCTGTAAGACAAAACATGTGCATGATCACAGATAACCACACACACTCTAATGTAAGTTCATGCTAACACTAGTGCACACCTGCATGCACATTTCTCTCGTGCACAAATTAATATATGCACTCACTAAGAGAAAGAAAGAGCACATTTCCTTGCCATGCATGTGGTGTTCTGCAGGGAGGGAGGAGTAGAGGACACATGATGAGAAAGAGTGGAAGGAGAAGGAAAGGACAGGAGGAGCAGGTGGACGGCGACAACAAAACAGAAAGCGTGCCAAGCTGCCAGGCCTGGCCAGCACTAAAGTGTATTCTAATGTGATTTCACATTACATAACAGAAGCTGGCACACAGCAGCTCCACTCCACGCTGTAGCTTGGGAACACACACACACACACACTTGCAGCAACACGACTCTGATGTTCACTAACTAAAAGTCATTCCTCTTCATCTTCTCATATTAGCACCAATACAGCTGACAAGTAGGCTTTTAAATCTCACTTTATCCCACAATGCAGGCCTAACTTTAATAGTAAGACAGCTTTAAGGCAACACATACAAATGAGAATTTAACTGCCTCATGCTGTCAGTAGGGCTACATACTACCCATTGGACCCATTTCTAACCTCATCAGTACACAGTTCAGGACAATATAGTGTTCTGATGCAATGAAATTTATTACATATGGGCAAATCATTGTTGAACACTTCTGAAATCATTTATCTAATATATATAATATATTTTAGTATACTTTTAACTTTTAATTATAAAACTCATTCCAATGTGGTAGGACTTAACTCAGCATAAAATCTACAGTAAAATCTGCCTCACCTTACTTTATAACTTGTGTTTTGTAGGAGAGTTTAAATGTCCTGCATTTATCAATATTTTTTAAAGAGGCTTTTCTACCATGGCAAAAATAATACACAGGGAAAGTGATTATACACATTTCACCTGTGGAGATATTTGAATTGAAAATTGTAAAATGTAAAACAAGTTAAATCAGCCCAAAGAATCAATAGCAGTTAAAAGTATTGCATTAATTCCTTTGTCTCAAGGCTGTACTGGCTTAAACTCAGTGATTTTCTGTACATTGTGTACTCAGACCTACACATATGTCTATACTGTGTGTGGCTGTGTCCATATGGAAACAGCAAGGGGGGCAACATTCATATCCTAGATATTCTAGTGCATGTAGAAAAGCCTGTCAGAGAGAGTTACTTCTTTATTTATTTCCATCCTAGGTCTACAGAGGATACATAAGAGCAGTATAGTAAGAGCAGCTGTAGTGTATGAGGGGGATTAAACGGCGGTTATATAACCAGTGACCTGCCGGTGCAGGCCTACTGATCCTGGTACAGCACAGTACAGCGGCTTAAAAGAGCGGCTTACCTCTGCAAATGACTCACTTCAGCGTTAAACTGACATCATCTTTGACAAGATACATAACGATGTCGGTGAAATAACCATCTGTGTCCTCTTTCTAATGACAAAGCCCCACATTTCTCATCACTCCACAACTCTTATAAAATCTGGCTCACATTTACAGACATTAACCTGGTAGGACATGAAATACAACCTTTCAAATATTATATAGTAATTAGTAATAAATTCAGCATATATGACACTAGTCAATTAGCACTTGACTGTATTATTATTACTGTAGGTTGACACCTGCTAGTTACCACCCACTGTGAGTATTCTGGTGACAGAAGATAGTGGATACTACCACACAGGCACCAGTTTCACAATAATGATTAATTCTTGTATTCTATACAAGAATTATTAAGGATTGATAAGACACAATTAACAGAGCATATTAACTAGTGAGGTTTACAGCGCTGCTAACAACGAGTGAAGTACTGATGCGAATAGGCTGATTGTTCAATGGAGCTCGGTGTGACGCTCTGTGTGAAGCACAGCCAGCAGCGGGCTCTGCCTCTTACCTTGGCTTGGTTTATGAGCAGCCCCACGAAAGTTGACACCAGCACCGAGCCGGACATGCTGCCTTTTCTCCGCATCTCCTGCTTCAGGAAGGGGAAGGCGGCGGCCGGCGGCTCCTCGGGCACGGTCACCGTGTAGGACTGTCGCATGCTCGGCATGCTGGCGGAGGAACGGAGCGGACGACCGGTGCGAGTCCTTCACGCGACAGCGAGGGCTTCCTGTGCGCTCGCGCTCTGTGGCCGCTATATCACAGAATGAGACGGTTCACTCGGTGTCTGATTGGCTCCCTGCCTCTTCTCGTTCATTCATTCATATAACGGCACCGAGCTCACAAATCACGCCGAGCACAGGACCTGTGGCATCCCCTTTAAATGACTCTACTCACTGTACAACCAGCCTCTGTGAAGGTAACACGGATAAAAACACTGAGACACTACAAGAGCTACTGGCGGCTGTATCGTTCCACGCAGGTGTAAGCGACGCGCGTGTCCAGGCACCGGAGCAGGTCTGTAAATGGAGGTAAATACACTGGGCTCACGCTCCGTTTTACAGCTCTGGAGGTCCGCCCCCTCTAGCTCGGCTAACAGTCGGCCTACACCAAACGTCAGCGGCCGCCTCCAGCCGGGCTGCCTACGTCAGAGTCCATCCTTCTCCACGCTGCTGTGACCATCTGAAGGACTAATGCTGTGCTCCAAGGAGACTACTCATCTCCATAATGATCATGGAAGAAAACGAACCCACATCGTCCTGGCTCTGGCTAATATGTGACAATACATCCTACCAAACACAATGTAACAGTATGAATATAGATACATGAATGGGACACTGCTGTATGTGACAATGAGGGTGTACATTTACTCCAGTCTGATCCTGTGGTTCTAAAATTTGATTCTGCACTCCTTGAAATGGTCTTTGATGAGGTTCCAGTGACCAGCCACACAAGCAATAGAGGTTTAGCAGTAATTAGTTTCACTCTGTCACAATAAGAGGATGAGGAAGAACGGCTGGTGCAATTCTAGATTTCACCAGGATTGCCCAAGTACAGGCAGCTTGTCAGCCCAAGTGCAGGCAGGTATAAAATCAACAATAAAAATCCTCTATGTAGGGTCTCTGGGAAAAAAATGAAATAGGACTCATAAGCAGCTGACTGAAGTTATTTCAAGATATAGATTCCAAATTCCACTTGAAGACAGCAAAAATAAACTGTACTGTAATACAAAAAGGACATCTTATCACCTTTTCAGTTAATATGGCAAAGTTGTTAGTAGCTATGTAGGCCATGTAGGAGCTTATTCAGGCACTCAGTACAACATGGAAGTTTCAGAACTGCTCCTTGTGTCGCTGGAAATAAAAATATTAAAGTTGCATCTTGGAAAACCAAAACAATGTGCTGAAAGACACTGAAATGCTCTGTAAAGCTGGGGGGAAGTAGGGTGCTAATTGTCATTTAATCCATTGTTTATGGAGCAGCTTTTAGACTGAGTATGCACATATTTTTAATGGTGTACACAGAAATGAGTAATAAGAAATAATGAGCAACGATATAGTAATAGCAGAGGACACTTGAAGTAATGCTTGAATTAATCAAAATAACAGACACTGCTAAAAAAAAGAAAAGAAATAACAACACCAGTGGCAACAACTGAGAAAAGGTTCACTGTTGAGAAGCCCGATGATAACATGTTTACAGGGTTTCCGTCTCAGTATTGGTACAAGCTCATCTCTCTTTCTACATCTTGTTGATTGCTATAGCGCAAGGAAGCAAAATGTGAAAAACATGCAGGTGTTGCATCAGTGTTTTTTAATTCCATGACCATGGTCAGGTAATACAGTGTATTAGTGTAATAGTTAGTAATAGTGTGTTTGAAGTGACTGAGCCAGAAACATTTGGCTATGTACCGTTATATCCATATTTAGTAAATGAGGGTTATATGTCAACATTTTGGACAGCCCAAAATGAAATTGTTGAAGAAATACTAGGTGTAGCATGTTATAGTACTGCTGGTGGTTACACAAGGTGTTGAAGTAACTGATGACACTGTTGAAGGTCTTGATGACAGATGGTCTGAGATCAAGCATTTTAGCCAATTTGCCAAAGTGCTGTGCCTCACTTCCCACTTACGGGAACTTTAGTTCAAGGTCACCAAAAGCCAAACTGGCAAAGTTATGAAAAAACTGTGCCAGCCTTGCTATCTGCCATGTTTTGTCATGACAGTCAGCCCTTTGTTTCTTTTACCTTCAAGTATCAGCAACTGACCATGCCAATGCAACGTGTATTTGTCCTCAGAGAAGGGAGTGAAATGCACCTTAGGTTGACAGTGTGGGTAAATAGCTGTGTACGGTGGAAGAAGTGCAACGTGTCCCCAGCAGCAATCTCATGACCCAAGCTCAAGCGTGTGTACACAACAAATACCCAAGGAGCACATTCCATCACCAGGCTAAACATGTGTGCGTATGTCTGAATGTCTAAATCCTTGAGGTGGAAAACTACAACATGAGAGAAGGGGGCAAAGAGTCAGTGTTTGTTTTCTGATGTCTGATGCGAAGAGTTAAGCAGTCTGGTGTAAAAATGGGACAAAAGCAGTCTCTGAGCAGTGTTATCTAGGGGAAGTCAGAGTACAATTACCTAAGGAGAGCTGTTCTATTCCCTAAGCTAAATTAGGCACATTAGACTGACACTCTCTTCACTCAAATGTTTAAATTTAACCTAGGTACAACAGATTCCTTTGGGGGGCAATTAAAACAATTTGTTGTAGTTGACGGCAGACCTGGGCCCTTATTCTACATTCCTACAAGGTACATAGCTTTCCTAAACTTGCTAGCTCTGACGCTAAATGCTGACATCACCTTATTGGTAGCATGGGGGAGAGTGCAGGAGTGTATGCGGGAGAGTTCTAGCACAGAATGAAGCCTTCTGTGTCACTGCTGCAGAACAGAATGAAGTCTTCTGAATAACAGATAAAGTCTGAAGTTGGCAGCAAAATTATTAAGCTTAGACAGTCGCTGATCAGCTCATTATTTGGACGTGTAGGTCGAAATCAGGGGGGTTTGAAAGTCTGACACTTTGGGTCCCAGCTTAGACAAAAATAGATAGATAGATATCATTGGGATGTGTAAGTCACACTGAATGTAAAAATATGTGTATCATGTCTGTGTGTTCAGATTTGACTGAGTTTTGACTCAGTTATGACTCATTCAACTCTCCTGCACCCCTTGGGGAGGCATGGCTCACATTTTGAGAAACTCAGTCTAAATTTAAATTTAAATTAAACTTGGTCTAAATGAACTGAATAAAAAACATCAACAAATCCACAAATAAAATACAAATAACAGCTTTTTTTCTGGAACTTTCAACTGTATAGAATATATGTACTGTATTTATCACTTCCTTATTTAGGTCAGGTGATGACAACTGAGCACATTCCCTCTGATGATGAAGAACATAAAAACTGATAGAAAGTAAGAAGTAAAAAGCTATTAAGTGGACATTGAGCCAAGATTATTTTGTCAAACTACTATTTCTAATGTCAAGAATGAACTTAAACATTCAGTATTTCCACTAGGGCTAGGATCAAAGAAAACAGGTTTAACTAGACTTCACCTGCAATAATGCAACCATTGTATCAGACTGTGGTGGTGATGGGAAGGCTGACCCACAAAGCAAAGCTCTCGATTCACTGGTAAACCTTCATCAGCCCTTGAGTTAAGTTATGAGCTTTGGGTAGCCACCCAAAGTGGATGAGATAAGAGTCCTAAGCTTTTGGCTAGACTCATTGTGCACAAGTGGGTGGAGATTTCCGCAATTTGAGAGAAACTCATGGTTCAGCCACTGCATCAGAGACATTACATCAGGTGGTTTACACGCCTGACAATGAGCTCTACCAAGCAAAAATGACCACAGAGTAAATGCTGATTTAGCTGGCATAGAAGTGTTTACAGACATCCAGAAGAAGTGGGAGATGTTAAAAAAGGACATCTGGAGTGCTGCACATCCTGCTGCCACCATGACCCTGACCTGGGTAAGCAGCTAGAAAATGGATGGATGGATATTATTGACGTTAAAGCACTATTGCTCTGTCCTGTACTGAAATTTAAAAGGCATTTTTAAAAGGCAGTTACTTTCCCTAGTGACTAATTACTTTTATTGTGAATTTTCAGTAACTTGCACAGCACTGCTGACCAAGATTATGAACTGAGAGTCAGACAGTCCAAAAATATTGCTGACTCAACTCAAAAGTCTAGGCACAAAGCCTGAGCAGAATAAGTTGGGGCAAAATCAAGACAACTTTCACTCAGACACGCCACGCTGGCCTCACTGTGGTTGTTTGTTTTCTAGGAACCAAAGAGCAAAAGTGAGTAAGTGAGTGAGTGAGAGGTTGTCAGTCAGCCGGCTCTAAATTCAAGCTGAGGTAACACTGTACCTTGTCTCGAGTTTATTAGTCACACACAGTTCCCAAAAACTAAACAAGTTTGGACAGTAATAAACAGGATTGGACTGGCTTTGAAGTTGATGATCAGACGGGCTGTAAAAAAGCCAACAGTTTAGTCAGGTTATCTTAACCACTTTATTTGGAAGTAAAAACTGAATGTGAACCTGTAATGTTGACGATAATACATCATTGCACGACTGTGGCAAAGTTTGGTAATAACTGTACTTGTCTCTCCCAAACAAGTTGACTAACCTGAGAGTTTGTTTACAACCTGTATGGTCATCTAAATGCTTTGGTCTCTTGCACTGTTGGACCTATTTTTAGTGATTCTGTGATCTCTGCAATACTTTTGTTGAGTACAATATTATCACAACTAATAGAAACAATGGTCAGAGATTTAAAAAAAAAAATACAAGTTGTAGTAAGTAGTTTTATTCTAGGCTTGGTTGGTGAAGTATAGCTGTAACTCTTAGGCTTAGTAAAGGCATAGAAATGCTTACATCATATGTTTTCATTTGTGTCCTGGTCTGATTGGAATATCATGCATGAGAAACATGGAAAATAAGAACAATACTCATGTTAACCAGCTTGCCTTACTCATAAACATGGCACAAGATAAGCAGGACCATGTGGCACCAGCAGCTGCTATTTTCGTGTTGTAAGCTTGGACTTGGTTTACTTCGTTTTGCCAATGCTATTTCAAGACACCCTTCAACAGTGGCATAAATGAGTTTAAACATGTATATTACAGCAACTCATGCTGTAATATGAACTAGTTGTGATAGAGAACTAGCGTTAATTGAAGATTTTCTCTAGTCATTCGGACTGGTATCATCACATTAATTGAATACTAGGAAAGTGGAAAAAAAAAATCCAATTGAGGTCACATTGTACATGTTGAGATTGGAGTTCAACATGTCTAACTACTCAACTCCACTTACTATCAAACTAAAGTTGTGTTGAGTCAAACAATTGGAGGAGAATGGTGATTATTTTCACAGGAAAACAGGGAGCAACTGGGAGGTAAGAGCTGATCAAACTGGGGCAGAGGGACTTACTGTTGTTTATACATCAAACAAGACCAACGACTAGAGAGCTGGAGTTTGGGTTGAGCAATAGAATCTGTTCAACTGTCTGTAGTAGAAGCACTGCTTATGCAAAAGCCATTTCAAAGTTCACGGAGTAATTTAACTGTGTAGATCATATTATTTTAGCTGTAAATCTTTGCGTATCTATGCCATTATTTCAACAATCTGTGACACAATATTGTACAGCAGAAATAAATGAAGAAGCCTTAATGTACTGCTAAAATTTTCAAATACTTTCAAATACTGCTCGCTCTGGCTGCTTCTGATGGCTGATTCTCCAAGAAGCTCAATGGTATTCATTGTGTCAAGAAGTGGGACAGGGATGTATAGAGATGGCTTAAAACACACAGCATAGTGAAAGTTACGCCATTGAACTGGGCATCAAAAACCTTGAAATTTCTCTGATACAGATATCAAACACAAAAATTTTAATACCTAAGTTTTTGATTTATCTTCAACTCTGAATTCACCTAATTAATGCATATATCTGAAATTGACAAGTTAGTAATATCAAAAAATTCATGAGATCCGTAATCCTCATTTTCACTCATGACAAGTGAGTTACTAATATTAGTTACCGTACATCTCTAAATCTGTTGTGATGAGATCATTTGCAATTGCTTCACATCAACATATCTTTCAAAAAAGTTCTAGTTATAAATACATTTTTGAATGAAAAAGAATTTTAAATAAGTTATAATTGAACTGTCATCATGAGTAAGTACAACTGAAAAACAATTAAGCTGATTAATTGATTAGTGAATTGAATATAATCTGCAATTATTTTGATAATGTGTGAAATTGTGAATTTCCCCACTGTGGGATGAATAAAGGTTTATCTTGTCTTAATCGATTAATCGTTTAAGTTCTCTTTAAAGTAGAAAGGTGAAAAATTCTCTAATTCTAGCTTCTCAAAGGTAAATATTCTTTTGTTTTCTATGACAGTAAACTGAATATCTTTGGATTATAGACTGGTCGGATAAAACAAGATTTTTGAAGACATCGCCATGGGCCCTGGGAACTGGCGTTTTCATTTAATCAAGAAAATAAGCAATACATTTACACAGTTGCAGCCCTAATAAAGAGCATCTCTGAATATGTGCTAAAATGGCTTGATGATCACTGCTGGGTGGAAGGTGGAAATCAATGTCCTTAAAAAAAAAGTCTCACCCTGAACACCACAAAAACAAAGCACCACTCACCACCACTGTTGCCTGAGGATGGCTGACCTAATATGACATGATGTGAGGTCACTAAGTGGTCACAGGGACTGTCATTCTGACACCCATCAGCCATGAGATCATTCCTGACATTTTCCCCCAAAATGTCTCACAGAACACACACACACACAGACTCACCCCACCCCAGACCATGCATACCACACAACAACATATTTGCACTGCTGTTATTGATGCAGTATTATTATTCATTTATATTCATATCTATATTCATACTCATCATCCCAGTCTGTCTGTATTGTATAATACTGTACATTGTATTACACTGATATATACATATACATATACACTGGAACTGATATTTTGCACATTCATGTTGCCCTGACACTTTCTTTATTGCACATTCATGTTCTTGTTGTTGTTATTGTGAATATCCTGTATATATCTTTTTCATTTTGATTTAAATCTTTATTTTTTATACTTTCTATCTCTAACTATAACAATAAACGCTTTGACTTTGACGTTAACTTGACACACGCGCGCACACACGCACACACACACACATACAAACACACACGACCTTAACCCAAGTCTTCACCCTAAAATGTAGTGATTTGTTAGTTAGTGATGTGTTTTGTCTTTGACACATGCCATTCTCTAGCTTGTAGGTATGATTGCTGATAAGTAAAGAACCTCTGACTGAGAGCTCTATGAATAGTTTATGTACTGCTACCATCACACAGTATGTCCATACAATCAAATGCAAATCAAGCTAGGGTTGCAGCTAATGATTATTTTTATTAAAAAATCTATTGATTACGCTTTTGATTATTTCATTGACTGATTAGTCTTTACAATGTCTAAAATAAAGACAGATAATCATCGAAGTTGAGTTATTTTCACTTGAAGGAATAGTGTGGCATTTTTGGAAAATCTGCTTAAATGCTTTATATGCTCTTGACGATGAGAAAATGATGACTCGATTGACAAAATGACAATATATTTTATGTCAATCAACTAATCAATTAAAGTGGGATTATGTATTTTTTTAAATTACGATAGAACACATTTGTCCTCGAACACACACTTTCTAACTTTTGCCAATTGAGCCTCACTTGGTACGATATGGCCAGTAGCTTATGGTGGCTAATGTTAGCTAATGTTAGCAAACCTTAGATAGATATTACTGTAGAAGGACATATCTGAGTCATTTCACTACTTGTGCTTCACTTATCCCAGGATCACTTGTGGCTAGCTAAGTTTAGCAAGAGTTGCATAGTTCTTATTTCAACGGTGAAAATGTTTCGTCACATTACCATTATGAAAAAATGACACAATATCAAACAGGACCCTCACTGAGGCTGGTTTCTGCAGACTGTGCTCTAAAATGTTCATCAGTGCAGACGCTCAGCCCTGGGGGAAGAGGGTGATTATAGGTGCCTGGTGTAACAGAGGCCTAGGGTTAATTAACAGTACAAATAGCCCAGCTGGTGACATCCAGTCAAAGCCCTAAACTTCTCAGTCCATGATGGATAGGTGTTGATTACTTTATAGGTTAAAACAGAAGAAAAATCAAGTTCAAGCTTGCCAGTTCTGCTGGAGGAAAGGGTCAGTTTTACTTTATGGTGATGAAGTGATCTTCATACATGGGCTGTCTGTACAATACAATGTAACAGAGTTCAATATCCAATAATAACTATGAAGTTAATAATGTTTGTAATGTTAATATTATACTACTAATCATTAATCAATCTGCCAATTTTTGTTGTTTTATAAATATAATGTCAGAAAATAATGAAAAATGCCCATTACAATTTCCCAGAGCCAAAGGTGACAACTTAAAGTCTGCCCAACACTCCAAAACTCAAAGATATTTAATTTACAGTGATATAAAAAAAACAGAGAAATTCAGCCGACTCTAAGGAGACACTGGAACAAGCACATATTTTATATTTTTGCAAGAAAAAGTATGATGTATTGATTATGAAAACATACATTTTCTGTTGATCCACTAATCGAATGGGCCTTCCTTTTAATGTAGTGACCAATCCTGAAAGAAGAATCATTGTTGGAGGAATGTGAACAAGTCAATGGAAGCTTGTGCTCACTTCAATCTGACACACAGACATAATCATATGCTGAAGAAGACCAACACTAACTACATACTTTACTTAAAGTGGTGCTCATAAAGCATTCTGAAGTATAAGTTCATGTGAGAGTGACTGGTAATTACTTTGGTAAATAATGTTACAACAATAAGAGTGTAATATAATGACCATGATGTGCAACAGAACTTGCTTTGAAGAGAAACTTTTTTATGCCCCATTCAGTATAATAATATAGTGAATGTGTGTTTGATCCTATGTTAGAAGAAGATATTCATGGTCATGAGTATGTAAAATACACTGAGAAGCACTTTCAAATAAACATTTACCACAAATTCTCTCAAATTCTCTTCTCCACTCTCCCTCCCTACAACCATCCACTCCCCCCTCCTACTCCACTGTCCACACCCTCCTCCACTAATGTAGGTGGTTATCGGGACTAATCCTGAGGGGAAGTGGGTCAGTTGTGCTTCCTGACCTGCACAGAGGAAGCTTGGGTCATTAATACTGAGCTTAGAGACAAGGCTGGTGACCTGAAGACCCAGCTCATCATAGCCAAACAGCTCCTTCTGAGAGGTGTAAGTTAGCTAAATTGCTGGGTTAGAAGGGGGTCAGGTATCCATGCTAAGAGCTCATTTGTCTCATGACCATGGGAGTATTTACATACACTGGAATAATGACTTCTGGTTTGCATATGATGAGTTTCTTGTTACATTAGAAAAACATTTTTTTAAATGTTTTTTACTCAATAGCTCAGTTTGATCAAGGAACTGCTGATCAAGGAACATGTTAAAACCATGTGAGAGTATGTCTGGTGTACCTTGTCTGGTATATCATTGTAAACCAGGACATCAAGCATGTTGAAATTAATTTGAGCAATAGTGCCCCCATTTGGTAAAAAACAGTACTATCATAAGCCACAAAGCATTGTGGGGCTTTACCATGTATGTGAAACTAAAGAGATGAAACTGGTGTGCCTCTGTGGTGATGACTGCAGCCTTACTCAGCCCCTGGATATTGATCCCTCTGGAGCAGTGCATCCTCAATAAAAGCAGCAAGCTTCAAGCCAGCATGTGCAAGAACAGAGGACGCTCTTACCGTGGAGTCCCTGGTGGGGGAGTCGGTCAGCCCGTTACTGCTCGGCTCCCATGTCGAAGAGCTGTATGCTCTGCTGCTGCTGCTGCTGCTGAAGGCCTCCTGGGTGGAGCTCCGCGACAGGGCCTCCTGAGTAGAGCTCCGTGACAGACCTGAGTAGGCTGGGCGGGAGCTAGTGCCATACGAGTTGGCCACATCGCTGGTCCGACTGCGGTAGCTCCGCAGGGCACTGGTGGAAGAAGATGGGGCGGAGGAAGAGGAGGAGGTGTCATTGAGGCCCAGAGAGGCCAGGTCCCTGCTCAAGTCACTCTGGGATACAGATTTTCGTCGGTTGAGCGAAATGCTGGAGGCCACCGGTGAAGAGGAGAGGTAGCTGGACTGGGCTGAGGACGAAGAGTAGGAACTGTAGCCAGTGTAGGCTGATCCCCCACTCAGCCCCGACCCTCCATAGCTCTTGACAGGGGTTCTGCTGAGGCTCTCACTCCGGCGGCTGCTGCTGCTGCTGCTGCCGAGGATGTCAGTGCGTGGGATGGTTCGGCCCCGGTCACGGTCGGGGTCTGAGGAGGTGCTGTAGTTGCGACTGCGGGCGGCAGAGCTGCTCAGATAGCTGGAGGAGGAGTAACCTGAGGAAGAGGTGGAGGAGGATGTGGGGGACTTGTAGGAGGACAATCTGTCCCGCTCGCTGTAGGAGCTAAGGCCCGGGGTCAGGGAGGAGCTGTAGGAGCTGTAGTGGCTGGTGTAGGAGGGGCCAGCATAGCGCTTGGCGGTGGAGGAGACGCGGGACATGCTGCTGCTGCTGCTGCTGGTTTCTCAGCCACAGGGAGGGAGAGCCTCTGGAAGACTGCATCGACTGCAGCCACAGCAAAAAGACACGAGTATTAGTTCATCAGCAACAATCAAATCAATACTTACACTCAGTGTAGGCAGCAGTTAGGACATCATTTATCTTTGCTTCACTAAGCATTAATCTGGTTTTAAAGACACAAAATGATTCCAGTATGTGCATCACTGACAAAAAAAACCTCCACTTTTTGGGTATAAAAACATGAAAACATACAATCTGAAGTGATAGGCTTACTGTGTAACACATTACCAAATACCAAACACTGACCCTGATACTCAATGTCCTGTTATTTAAAGGATTGGATGAGCATTTCTTCATGTTTTAACCCATTTGCTACAAATCACATTTCCTTTACATTACTGCAACCCATTTTCAATGCATGCTCGAGTATTTTAGATTTGTCAAAGTGCTTTCCCTGATTCTCAGTCTAAAGGCAGCCATTAGCTTCCATTCAGTGCTCTATATGATCAAAATCAGCTTACAACAACTTCCATCATTTAGATAACTTCCTTCAACTGTCATCAAAATTAATGCTATTTCATTGTGGTACATGATGCAGTAGTCAGTGCAAATTGATCTGAAATGTCTCCACTGCATTATCCTACAAATATAATGGAACTTTTTCAAACCTTAAAGCCACTATTTACTTCTCACTCAGGCAACTCCTAGTTACATTATCATAAAAGACAGCAGTGCACCCTACCAAACGCATTTTGAATGTTTCAACAGCCCCAGTTTGCACTCTAGACTTCCTTTTAAAAATGTGTAGTTTGCTGTGTACGAGCTAATGTTGCTCCCAGCCCCAGACAGACCGTGTATCAATATAAATTGGCTGCAATAGAGATAGAGTACTTTTCTTAGATTTGATAACATCCTCCAGAGACACAGCATACATTATTTAATGATTTTCACAGACAGAGTAGTACTTCCTGTGACTAGAAAGTCATACATTTAAAATCAGTGGAGAGCCACTTGATTGATGATTACTTTAATCACACATGGCTTCATTATTCCTACTTTCCCTAGACTTGGACAAATCAAAAGGGAATACTGTACATAAGAGTGTGCATATGGCTGTGTGTCCATCTAGGGCACAGCAACATAAAATCCCTGCATTATGGTCTATGCTGCCAATCTATAGGCTTTACAGTGCATGGTTGGCTACACAGGCCTGAGGTTTCCAAGCATAGCAGAGATGCCTACGACATGGACACTATACCATGAGACTGCATCACGCAACTCTGAGGAGCGTGATCTACAATCCAGTAGAGGCAGAGCTGTAGTGACAATATTAGCACCAGCTAGCATGCTTGCAGATACACTAATTAGGCACGATCTAATGCTCAAGGAGGGCACAGTATCTTCTACTGGGCTTTAAATCCCACTCACTTGAAGAACCCACTGGAACCACTTTCTCCTACCAACTTTAATACCATTCTTAAATCAAGGAGAATAAGATCTCTCCCGGGTATTTTGACATCTCATTTTGGAAACCCTTCTCTTGCAGGGCACCAGCCCATCCCTTCTCCGTTTCTCAGTATGGTGTGTGTCTCCCATGGCTATAATGGGAGGGTCCAGCTGGGTGTTGGAGGTAAAGCCAGGCAGGCAGCACAGTGTGTTCCTGCGGCAGACGACGCAGAGAGAGGCTCTTGTTCACATGCACAGCAGCGTCTGAATAAATAAAAGTATCTGGTGTTGTTGATCCGTGTTGAGTTCAGTGAGAGAGGCTCCTATTTCTTTAATCTGTCTCTCTCCCCTCTTCTCTCTCTCTCTCTCTTACTGCTCCCTATCCTCTCTCGCTCTCTCTCTTCCTTCTCGGCACCCTGCCTTCTCTCCAAGTGCACCTACTTCTCCTCAGTGTAATTTCCCCTCCTTCTGGGTCTCTATTGCTTTCTCCCTCTGCCTCTCTCTCTCTCTCTTTCTCTGTCCACCGGTCTATCAATAATTCAGCATATGGATCTGGAGTAGGCAGACAGGCAGCGTGCTGGAGACAGGCCAACACACACTGCTGGCCAAAACACACAGAGGTAGACCAGGCAGCTGTGGCCATTCAGTTGAGTACTGCTAAGCCAGCCAGGCTAACAACACCAAGAAGCTGGCCTTGCTTTAAGTCATGTTGATGTACGAGGTTTGCTTCTATAATTTGCCAGCAGTGGGTTATTTTGGTTTTGGCACTGTAATGTGGATAGCAACAGTAAAACATGGACAAATAAGCTCCAAGCAAACTTCTCTTTAAGACTAAAAGTGATCAATGAAGAAATCTTTAACATTAAATCCTAAAGAATGAATCGGTAACTTTCTACATTGTAGCTCCCCTAACTGGTGAATAAAAGCATGGACAGACAGCTGTGAGCTCAGCTGTGATATACAGCATTTTACATATGTTTACAAACTTACGAGAAGAATATAGAATCTACAGAACCAAACCTGGTGCGATAACAAAGGGCAGAGCTCAGTTGAAAAAAAGGCAATGCCACATATTAATAGCACCAAGCAGACAATATTTAAACCAAAACTGGAGGACTGTGGGGTTGTTTGCTTGTGTTGCCAGGCAACTGTCAATCAAATCTGATCACCCACACAGTCCTGATAAAGCTGATGAGCTGAGTTTTGGGCTGTTAAAGGGTAACTTCACCCTCAGATTTGTACAACAACTACATAGTGCTTGACACAGAGGGTCGGGGACACAGAAGAGACCATGGAAGTATTCAGGACAACTGGATACCACATTCAAAGATGGTGGCCCTTTCATTCCCGTGAAAGTTGCTCACTGAGCACATATGACAAAAAAGTCTCCACTATGTCTCTGCGGACTTCCTCATGCTTCTTTGTCTTTGTGCCCACAGAGCATGAGTCCTTCTCCAGCCACTGGCTTCAAATCTTTGTACTTAACAGAACAAACAATTCAAATCAGCATGTAGATTCCTTTGTTTTTGTTTAATGCCTGATACCTCATGGAATAATAATTTCACAATAATTCCAATCAAGACAAACAGAGTATACCAACGCTGTATTTCAAAAGAGGAATTTGGTGTTTTTGAGTCTAACTGATAAATTGACAGTACATATGTTAGTCAGAATACCTTAAAAAGTCAATTTATGGTATCCTTACCAAAAATGTATGTTTATGTTATGTGAATGTTAAAAAATGACTATAACCTGACATATCTTTATCATATTTTTGACAATGGACACAAAAATTGGGCTCTAGTGTTTTCTTATACGTAGGCTTCCACATTGCCTTCAACATTCAGATTTCTTGGATCGATTACAGTTATATTGAATGCAATTTTGTTATGCTAGAAAAATGTATATTTGTGCTTCTAATGGGCTCATAATCTGAGTGGATTAAACTCCGCTAAAATACTGCACTACCCCGACCAAACATTCCTACCCAGATCATTTTTTGCTGTGCACATGGCCTGGTAATTTGAGCTGGTAATTTGCTGCTTGAATGCAGAGGGAACACTAAACCAGCAGCATTTTCAAAGCTTGTGCTCGACTCTGATTGAGGCAAAACTTATTCATCACTGCAAATTCCACTGATTTGCAAGGCTGCAGCTGGTAAGACCACCACATCCTGATCATCACACTCATTCAAACCTTCATTATGTGACTCCTCACACTGTGTAAACACTTGGATAAAAAAAACATATGATGATATGTGAAATTACAGTGAGAACCCTGGATGATCTGTAGCACCAAGACTTCTGCTTTCTCTGACAAAACTGTTAGAAGGACCCACTGTATAAACATGGATCTCTTATTAACAGTTTTACAATACCTAATCATTAAAAATGAAGACAAATCGTTGTCAAACGGGGGTCTGCACTATGACATTTTGGAACTCTACAACCCTCAAATAAGGGTAGCTTGTGTGTCTTTTGAACCCTTGGCTGCACCACCTTGGCTTTGGTTAAACTTTACCCTAAGTGGCTCACACATGCACCTCTCTGCATCCCCACAGCTGTGTTACAGCCAAAGACCCAGGGCAGCTGAGTGAAACAAGCTCGGGCTAGCCTGGTGGGCGAACTGCTAAGAGTGAAGTGCAAACAGCAAGTCGCACCCGTGGGAGTACCACCACACAACATGGACACACAGGATTGATAAGATGATAGCAAACTATGGATCTCACTTCTGAGAGGAGACGTCTCCACGGAAACAACAACACACATGCACGGGCATGAGCACGCGCCACAAACACACACACGAGCGTACTCTGGCTACTCTGCATTTTCGGCCTCCCCTGAGGTTGTGCCAACCAGCAGTTACCATAGCTACTGTGGCAACAAGCTGCATTTGTTTGTTTGCTACCAACGCATAAAGGACTTAAAAGCAGCAGCAGGGCATATTCCATGGCCAATTTACACTTACTATAAGAGCTTCAGACTTGTGGCTGCATTTAATTCTTTTCCTTCCTTTAGAAAACCAGCAAGGAAATTGAACAAGTTCTGCCTAATGAGCCTCTGAGCTGCTGGAAAATTATAAAGCAGGATAAGATAGAATTAAATATGAGAGGTCAGAGGAAAATAGAGAGTAAAAGTATGGTAGTGTGAAAATACAACACTCTTGTACTATGAAAGAGCTGGTTGGTCTGCCAAGGGTCTAATAAATCTGTATTAAGAGAGCTGTCAACAGAGTGGCTGAAGTGACTGCATGAGTGCAGTGGAAGACAAGATTTTAGCAGCTGACTGCTGGCCACCCTTGGCAAAGTGCTGCAGAGATGAAGTTTCACTTACTGTGCAGGTTTGAGGAAACCAAGCTAAAAATCTTTCAGAAAACTAACTTTCATTACCTGGAACTGGATTCAGGAGCAATTTAAAGACAAGAAAATACAAGAAAACAACTGTAGCAACTAGTGGTTAAAGTAACAATTCAAACTGGTGGAACACTTTGACTTTTCAACACACGGGTCCCCTGTCCATTCACAAAGAGTCAATCTCCAGCAGTATCAAAGTTGATTTAAGGCGGCACTATTCAATATTTTTATTCTAAGAATGGGATAAATGACTGTGTGTAACGTGAGGGGAGTTTCCTGTAGTGCACACAGATAACTATCACCTGACCCTGCAGTTGCCCTTGGCTCAATGGTTCAATGTCTTTCTGCTTATTGTTTTGGTCTTACGTGACTTTAAAGGTTCAACATATGAGATTTTCAGCCGCTAGATGTTGCACTAGAGCACCTGCAGCTCAGACCAAAACAAAGCAGGAGAGAAAGCACCCCCCCAGAATAAAGTTACTCTTTTATGAACAATGTCAAGTGACGAGGTAAGAGGATGTACATTTCTATTATTTCTTTGGTTGGAATATTGATGTTTTTTGTCCTGTAATGTAAAATAATTATTAGTTTGCTAGCTATCCTGCTAATGCTTGCTACCTACAGCATCAAGTATAATAATGCTTTAGGTAGCTAAAGTTTGATGGTTTCAATTGAATGTTTGGGACAGTGGTAGCAAACGGTTATAACTACAGTATATTGCTGTTTGAGAGGTCACTCTTTTAGTCTTTATAAATGTGGGGGACGGGCAACAGTTTCACAGGGAGGGACTCACATGCACCAACATGCACGTGCAGCCAGACCAGCTACCAAAACAAAGAACAGAGAAGCTCAGTTTACAACACACAGAGGGAGTGTGACCTCATTCTCTGCCCAAGACACCATTACTCCACTATACCTTAACATAACAAATTTGCTGATATATTAATGTTCAAAATCTCATATACACGATAGAACCTTTAATATTTCGACTTGACTCTCACTGCTCTCATCAACCTATTGAATACTGATCTTACATTTCCCAGGTAATCAGCATGTGACCAAAACAACAAAAACCTTTGATTTCAAGGATCTGAAACTACAGATAACTACTATTAAAGAGAGAAATGATAGCTATGAACCCAAAATACAACTCCATTTCATCTAACTTTGATGAGGAAAATGTGAAAATAATAATAAGAACAATATTTGTTATATAGAAATTTATATGGAGTTCAAAGAGCCATAGATACATTGCAAATTCTCTTGCTGATTGTGATTGGGCCTATTAGCTTCCTGAAATGTGCGTCTGTTGAAAATCCATCATTCTAATGAGTCAGTGAGTCAGATCTTACAGTGCATATTGTCCTCCCAGGTCTCCTCCTGGCCAATAAGAGAGCAGAGCCAATCATAAGTGTGGTAGGAGACTGTGTGTGATGACGCAGGACACCGCAGCCTCTGCGCCCTGGGGTGACATCACATGAATGTAACATCAGCACGGATGCTCTCTGGTGATTTGGAGTAAGAGTATGTGCGTCTGTGAGTGTGTGGAGAAGTGCTGCGCTATTCTAAATGGTTAGCTCAATCACAGCTGAGTCAGTGCAGCTTCAAGGCGAGTAGTGTGATTGATAATCAGAATGGATTAGCATTTTGTTTCACTTCATTCCTTCAGCCTGGGTCCACACTCATCACTAGGGATGTCTCAACAAGGTCAATCAAAATCCAATATTTTCTTTACCGTCCTCTATTGTCTTATGTCTTATGTGCTCCCCTATGTGCAATCACTTCACTCACATATACACTATGAGCGACATAGTGAATACGTGAGTGAAAATTAAAGCGTGTGAAAGTGAAAAATTATTTGGGCTCACTGGTGCAAGTGGCCCCAGTGTTCTGACATGGAGATCAGCAAAATACACAAATTTGACAAGCTACACCTCTAGTTCTCATTCTTATCAGCAAAGAGTAGTGCACAAAACATTCAACCAGCAGTTTCACATTTTTATCTGGTGCTGACATTCACTGGTTAAAATGACAAAATTGCTATCTGTTATTTGTTGTGGTTTGAGTTTGTTTCTGTATTTCCAACAGTCTTTACCATGTGGTACATTCTCCCAAAATTGTTTCTGTTAGATCTAATCAGAACATTATCATTATCATTATTAATTAACACACCAGGACAGAACTGTAGGCCTACAACTTGCTATACAGGAAAAGGTGGCAGTTTACACCTGTATTAATAGATTTTTTTTTTGCTTTTGGCAGCACAACAAGCTATGAAGACAATACTGACATATTGTCACCTTATAAAGTGAAACATGTTAGATAACAGTTCACAACTCACTTTGATTGATGTATTTTTGGCCTTCTCTATGACACCTAGAAATCCATGTGACATTCTGTTGTTAACATCACCACAACATAAACCAAAAAAGCTGTAGCAGTACAAACACTTGCCACCAGGCAAAAAACTAACATGACGCAGACAGTGTTCTCATGAGGAATAATGTTAGGAGGTCTCTGAGCTGGGTTTGGTTTGGTCTTACAGGCAGCTATATATACCCTGAAATGTGAGCAGATAAGAGACTGCTGATGTCTGTGAGGGCCATACTGACGCCTCTGCCCTCCCTTTCTGCCTGTTACAACTAGTTGCCAGGCTGTTTCATATTGAAACTAGGCTTGATTACTTTCATTCTGACAAGCCATAGTTGGACCTTCTCCAGCTTTCCCTAGCTACTGGTTAGACGCCATTCAATACTTCTGTTTTCCCCTCAGCCAAGTCCAGTGTGTGACAGTACAATGCCGTATATAATGCAGCATTTACAGCTAGACATGAGTGCCAAATAAAATCACTAAATTAAAGCAGCAATAAAAACATCTGGTTCATAAAAATGCTATGAAAGAAGAAATTAAATATCCATGATGTTGCTTGTCCTAGCCCCTCAAGCAGTTCCTTCCAAAGACTGAAACAGCTCTGTCAACTTTCTTTTTCCATCCTTGAACAAACTTTATCAAACTCTCTAAAACAACTCACATTTCCAAAACACTGTATTCAAAAGTTGTAACTGAAGAAAAAGTATGAAAAAAGTTTTTCATGCATTTTCTGCTACATGGAATTTTACTAAACTACACAACCAAGTTTCTATGTTATGAAAATCTGGAGAGGCACAACCAATTAGCATTTATCATTACCACCATCTGTTGGTGACTCACAGGACAGGCCATAAAAGCAGCAGTGACCTCAGAGAGGACTGAACCTGCAGGCTACAGTGATTGATGCTCTGGCCTCTGCAGCTGACTGGCATAATTCTTTATTCATTGAGCTAATCATTTGGTCAATTAGATACCATTATTATTTGAAACACCTATTAATCTCTGCCGTTCCACTGAGTGATGCTGAGAGATACATTAGATACACAGAAGTGGCATTAAAGCAAAGGTTAAAGCATTAATTCACACTGGTGGAACCATTTCAACCACCAGCAGCACAATAGCTCACCTGGGTTCAATGACGTCACTGACTTTTGTTTGTAAAGACTTGGTCTAAAACATGATACTGTTAATGACATTTTATATAAATGTATTTTATCAAAACTTCCTCCTGCACAAATTCTAGATATTCTGGAATTCAATTTTGCCACAGCAGATCTCAGATCTCAGCAGATTGTGTGGCTTGTCCCCAGTTGCTGGGCAGGAGCAAGAGGGTTCAGTGTCTTGCCCAAGGACACTTTGGCACATGGACAGGAGGAGGTGGGGATCAAACCGCCAACCCTGTGACCCACTCTACCTCCAGAACCACAGCCATCCCTTTGTCTTTGCCTGCCTCAGAAAATCTTCTCTCTCAACTCCAGCTGGCCCAGAACTCTGCGCTGAGGCTTTTAACAAAAACTAAACAGAGCTCATTACACCAGTTTTAGCTTTTCTCCAGTGGCTCACTTCAAGGATTTTAAAGTACTATTTTGACATGCAAGGCACTATATGGTCTGTATTTAAAAGAATATTAATGTGCCCTTGTGACCTAAAGGAGGAGCTTCAGAGCAGGGACTTCTGGCTGTTCTAAGGTCAAGGCTGAAAACTAAAGGTCATCATGGTTTTGCTATTGTTGCTTGTCAAATCCTCCCGTAGTCTCAGAGAAGACAAATCAGTGCATATCTTTAAAAAACTCATTGGAGCCTATTTCTTTTCTCTGGCTTCCTCTTGATTATTTTTTCTAACTCACTAAAAACTGGTCTCTTTGAGAAATCTGAATATGTTACCATCACAGGATTATATAACACGTGCATGGCAGTTTTGGTGTCTAATGCAATGGATATGTGTTGATTATTTGTGTGTGTGTAAACAAAGCTGTTGAATGTTGCTTTCCCACTTGTTTACTTTTTCATTTTTTTTTCCCATTATCTAAACTTTTTTAGCAGTGTAAACTGCAATCTAAATGTCCTATGAGTGTCATAGACTGAATGTCTACATGGCAGTGCTGCTGTAAACTGAGAAGGAACTGACGTGCAGCATCACCTTTCCAGTTTAGTCATTTCTGTGAGTCATTGGTAAGCTGATAGAACACAACACACAACTTTTATTTGTTTAACTTTCTGCCTCTGAAAGGGACTCGTCATTTCTGCTGTGATACATCTTAACCATGCAACGAGTGATGTGAAACAGTAATGCACTATGAACTACATTGAACTCACACTGTCAACTGGGACAGCTTCTGTGTGTGTGTGTGTGTGAAATAGTTACCTGCCGTACTTGTAGCGGTGTTCGTCAGTCCCTGCAGACTGTGATGGCTCTGGGGCAGCTCATTCTACTGTTGCTACCCCACAGTGTACACACACACACACAGGCTTTGTGACACCGATCACTCCTGTGGAAACACACACGTATGTTACATGACAGATCATTTGATCATTCAAATCCAACAGCAACACTAAAAACTTTAAAATCTATTTAAAATCTTTTTCTGTTGACTGGGGATTTTTTTGGATAAGTGTCATCTGAAACAGGCAAATACATAGAGTATTACTAGATTACATGCTGTCAAACACTGCTATCAAATGATCCAGTTGGACAGAGGATAGCAAATGCTGCACATAAGAAATATCATATTGCCTGTAGGCCTATAAATTGACAGAGATAGCAGAAATCAACAACTGCTTCATCTGTTTTTGGTTGTCTCTCCCAGAAAACTGTCTGACCTCACAGCAGCCGCATTCAGCATGAAGTGAGCCACCGGGCAACACATTCTCCGGATTTCATGTCCAACCATTAAAGATTGATTATGCATCCTTCAGCTGGTATTAGCAAATCTGGAAAAGTTGCTCAGTGAAATGCTCAGGGGAAGGAAAAGTTGATAGGTTGTCACCACCTTGTACAGCTTCATTATGTAGCTCTTTCAGCACTTGTTCTGTTCATTAGCTCATACTTTGCCATCACAACCAGCTACTACACATATTTTCACTAACCAATGCAAAACACATATCAACTGGTGATATGCCCTAGCCTAGAGAGTTGTTCACAGTTCTTCTACTCATGCTAGAAAAATCCTTAACTTTCCGAAACGTTAACCCCTGTCCTCTATCATTGTCTCCTTGGGAAGACATACCCTACAGCTGAGCAAACAGCCCACACCATAGGCTTTCAACTGACAAGCAGATACCTAAAAGAAGAAAACAGAGGAAGAGTGGTGGTTAAGTTGGTTCGTAAGAGGCTCACCCTTGTTGTTCTGAGCGGCCAGGCCAATAGACAGAGAGCAATGGGGTGCTACTTGGGAGGCTGTGGCCCCAGAGTGTGAGAGGATAGTATGAGCACAGCGATCCAGAATGCCACAGATCAAGTTACAGAGCCGGTAAATATAGCAGACGCCTATGACCTCTGCAGGTCACTCAACACTCAGTGGCATTCCAATTTGCTCTTAAAGGACTAGCATTAAGGCTTTTTATAAGCCAAGCAGGGTGAGCATCAAGTCACTGCTTTAGCCAGCAGATTGGCTGCTTCCACAGAATTTAAAATCTGAAGTTAGTGGCGAACTTGACAGGATCGTGATTCATCCGCAGGCGTCTCTGAGTTCATCCAGTAATAGTGCCACTGCATAGCAAATGGGACACATACTGTATACACCCTGAACTGTCACACTAAGTCATTTGTTGGATGTCAGTTGTTGTAGTGAAATTTGTCATCAATTTTAACGCTGATGGTTCTAATTGTATTTCATCTTTACATGACATATCCTTGACATGTAATTTCAATATCTTCAAAATCAAAATCACATTTTACCTGGTCTCCCTTATTCTGGGCACATGTGTATCTAATGTCTTACTGGTGTATGAAAACGATACATCACCAGTATATTACTAAATAAAATCAAGTAGGAAAACAGCTGACGTCTGTGTGCAAGACAATGGAAAAAGACAGACGTAGTAGTGTGGTGGACTGCTCTCTGTGAGGGCTATAGCATTACATGACACAGGGAGGAGATGGGACGACGCTGGCACAGGAGCCGAGGTTGATGCACTGCAGCACTGAACACACTGATGTGAGGCAAACACACTGTGTCAGACATATCCACTGTGAAGTAACGTTGATTTCACACGTGATTAGATAAGCAGCGGCTTTGACAGAGTCCGTGAAGGGGGCGGAGAGGGGAGAAAACTTATCGTCCCCCAAGTCCCCTGGGCTGGGAGCTAGCGAAGCACAGAGTTAATATAAGGCCTATGAACTAACCTGGGTGATCATTTGGTGTGTGTAACCTCGGTGAACGACATCGGCCCTGTCGCTAGCTAACCGGAGAGCCCGGTGTCGGTGCAGGCAGGACGGCGGCGGAGCTGCACCGGAGGCTCATGTGTGCTATGGAGGTGAATGGTGACAGCGCTGATAGACCATTTAAAAGCTAAAAGCACAGCTAGGAGATTTACACCTGCTTCCTAAGCTTCCTCTATTAGGCAGAGCTATATGAGAGAGAATAAGCTGCGACTTCATTCGACAAAGCTGAACTTTTTCACTTGGTTGAGCTGTTACTCTGCCCCAAAACACACAGCAGGACAGTTTGTGTACCTGCCTTTAAACTTGAAATTAAACAGAAATAAAAAGCTTTGTCACAGTCATGTCTTATGCCGAATATTTCAGTGTCTCGTTGTGACTTCTAAAATATGTTTCATGTTGACTTATGAGGCTTATTTTCATTCCCGACAAGCAAAGCAACGTAATATTGAGATAGTTTGACAGGAGTTTGGCTTGTGCTTCTGTGCACAACCGTACCTATGAGGGTTATGGTGGTGTAAGGTAACAGTAGCTAGTTAACCGCATTCACTCACCTCACAGTTGGAGATCATCCCGGTCCAAACGGGCAGAGAAACGCCCCCCAGAAAGTATCTGTGTGGCTGCTTGGTGCTGCTTTTTAGACCATAACTTTAGGTGAAGGCCGAGCGATAGTACTGTGTAGCAGAGCACACGGGCTTCAGTCAGGACCAGGCTGGGCTTCAGCCATGTCTTCTGTCCCTTTGCGGTTGTAGAGTTCAGCAACCGAGTAACGGTCCTTTTCGCTTTAACGGTGACGTCAGTCCGCCAACAGAGCCGGCTTCTGATTGGTTCATACCTCCCCGCGAGCGTCACCGGCCCGAAACAGCGAACCGCCTCCTACACCGTCGCCATGGCGATGAACGTAAACATCAGAGATTTCTTTCATTGAAAAAATGCTACGTTCAGGCATACGGGAAAGACGGGAACTTGTTTCCAATAATGGTTCATAGAAATATCAGAAATACTATTTATCTATTCCATAAGATTTCCAGTGATAAATACCATTAAAACAATGCTTATTTCATCCAATAAGTGGAAGTGTTTTTAATGAGAAACTGTTGGGGAAAAAAATGCCAACAGAAGAAATTCATTCACCTCAGAAGTATGTACACTATTTTTTAACCATTAGCTTTGCTCGGATTGTGAATGCAACTGTCACTTTCATATTGATAATAGCTGTGTGAAGATGTACAGGTGACATTGTGATCATTTAATTCCTTCTCTTTCTTTTATGATCCATAGCAAAGTATTGTTATTCTAATTTAATTGTACTTCATGTGATATGTGTTGTGTTCAATTGCAGCTGCATAACCCAAGAAGTTCCCAGTTTGGGAATCAATCAAATCTATCTATCTATCTATCTATCTATCTATCTATCTATCTATCTAGTAGTAGTAATACAGGACCATTACTATGAGATGGATTTAAGTAAGTATAGTAAGCAAATTAAAGTAAATTGTGAATATGGAATAAGTGCCTCCTAGCACATAGATAATTGTTGTTTATTTGTTTCCATCAGAGTGCATTTACATTTGATTTAAATATGCTACATTGCTGATAAATCTTATATGCAAACCCATTCTGAAAAGACATTCATAAAGCTTACCATTTTTTTGAGAAAAACACTGTTAAATAATAAATTAAACGGTCTATGTTATTTGATTATTATTTTGTTTATCATTTATACAACTATATGCTACTGTGCTCCACATGACTTTTAATTGTCCTACCAAAATTCAAGTTCATTATAAGAATATACAGTATTTTGCTGTACTAATGGTCGGTTGGGTCAAATGTTGAAGGCGATCTCCTAATAGATCATGTCTGAGATTGTTTCTTTGAAATATTCCAAGTTCCAGCACTCAAGCAGTCACTCATGTTGGAGTGTGCAAGTGTCTGCATCAAAATGAATGAGTCATACAAGCATACTGCAGTATTAACTGTCTGTACCATAAAACACATCCGGACCGCTGACATGGTTCCAAAGCTGCTGCTGTGAATGAAACAAAGTGGCACACGCTGAAGGAGGGAGACTGCCATTTATTACCATTCAGTGACGCATCTTCTCTACAAGAAAGATGACTCATTCTGTTCCATTTAATACTTCATATAGGTTCCTACAAAAATCATTATGCTTTAATTGCCACAGATTATGAACAGTCCTGTGTTACATATAGTTGAGTGAACTGAGTAGCTTAAATACTGGTGTATAATTCTAAGCGGGGATGAAACCTGCACATTTAGTCCAACCAAATCTATAACACTATAATCAAAGACAAATATAGCCTTCTGAGATCCACTTGAGCTCTGCTGCACTACTTTTAGAGGCAGATGATGACTCAAGGTGTGTATTTACTGATAAATTCAGAGTAGCAAGTATCTATTTAGTTTCACAGGTTTTCATTCAAACAGGATCTGCGGTACTGAAGCTGCTTGATGTCTAGCATTATGGGTTGAGTATTTAACTAAGCAAAGGAAATATGAAGCTTTTCAATGTATGAATTATCTCCATTTCAACAGGCAAGCCCTAATCTAACAGAGAACTGTGTAAATTTTTAAAAAGAGCTCTGGTCATATCATATTTCTGAGAGATTGTGCAAATATTTCAAATCAACTTTTGGCTTCTTGTTTGCTCAGCTTCTTACAAAATGAACAATATGAAGACTGCATTGGCTTCGAGGAGTAGAGAGGGAGTAAATGGGTTATACCTGAATTTGGGTTATACCCTAAATTTTAAGTAAAAATCTACCATAAGTTACTCTTTGGGAGATATTTTCACTACTTCAATCACTGATTTCCTACATTTGTCAAAAATGCCTTTTGAGACCCCCAAAGATTCATTTCAAGTAACAATTTGATAGGTTTGGAAATAAACTTATTTGCTGTCTGGCAGTTAGTGAAACTGTAAAGCTCACTACGAAGCATATAAAGAAAAGTAGTGGTTTTACAAGAGGTTATGTGCTACACAGTTTAAAGTGGAGACTGGAAAGTGCGCCTTGCCAAGAAATAGTCAAGTCCAGCACATAACCCCCCATTAAACTGCAACCTGTCATATTGACACTTAAGTTTTTTGTAGCAGTTAAACAAAACATACAATGTGTTAATTAGATTATTGGTGCTATTGACTTGTCCTCTTGGTTATAGTTTCATGTTTAGCATACCTACATGAGAGTAGTATCAATCTTCTCATCTAATTCCTGGCAAGAAAGTCTATTTACCAAAAAAATGAAATGCAGTATCCCTTTAAATATCATTTTCATCTCTGGATTATGAATGAAAGTGGTGAAAGTTTAACAAGCAAATAATTGTTTTCATTATTTTTCACTCAAACTAAAATTACAACACATCCAGTGATTGTAATGCCTTCTGATCTATTGATAGTACTGCTGGTGGAACTATTACCCATGCCTCTAATGATGAATGCAAAATTGTTGCATGACGAATAAAAGCTGGCTCTAGATGGCCTCCCTGTATGATTCTGTGGGACTGATACCAAAACCTGATGTTTACTGTTGATGGTCCAGTCGGCAAGAGTAATGCAGCAACTGCATCACAAAACAACAGAATGATCAAATAAAACCTACAAAGCACCAAAAGGTGTTAAAGAGTGTTGGGGTGAAATTATCCTTTAAAGGTCCTGAGAATCTGTTTTCTCATTCAACTTGTTACTATGAAAGATGGGGTCCTACATAAGAACAAAATTGTCCATAAAAGTTTCCATATATTTTTGTTTTGTCTAAGATTTTTGTTCAGACAAATTTGAATGGGTGGGTTGTAGCTACAAAAGGAGGTGTCACAAAATGTACCAATCGGAATTTTAATCAAAATGTGATGACATTTGTGGTTGTTTGTTTGTCAGGCTGCTGTCAATCAAATCTGATCGAACTCCACCCACACACTCTTGATTAGGCAGGAGTTTTTGTTAAAGTCTTCATAAATAATAACTAAGGATGTTTTTTCCTAACTTTGATTGTTGCTTTATTAGTCATGAATTTTTAATGTTAAAGAGAAAGACTCAAAACCTAAAATCAAGTTTTCGGGGGCTTTAAGGGCCATCAAATGTCTTTTACCTTGCAGATTGGACAGTAAGCAATAGACACAATAAATAACATGATAACATACAATTAAAAAAAAAACCAAATCCAGATGAATTTAACAGGTAAACAATTAATTTACATCAAGACTTCAAATATTTTTCTTCGGCTTAATGTAACACAAAGTGCCATCAAGTTCATTATTCCATAAATCTAAGCAGGCATAGTGACCACTTTCCTCGCAAACACATAAAGTCAATAAATAACATGCATACCAAAGATAATCACCCACCCTGAAAACAATGACATACCACATGTTCTCACTTCAAATAAATCTCACACGGATTAGCACAGACACTATAACTCAATACTTCTGTTGGTGCCAGCACTGCGCTGCTGCCTCTCTCTGTGCTGGGTCCTATGGCTGTGGTTCATGCTATGCTAACATTTAATCAGCACTACTGTGATAAAATGGGAAAACAGGTCCCAGTATTTTAACTGTTTCCATCTAACCTGCTGGGTGTCAGTGCTACACCTTCATGTTACATCGTCTTATTATATCACACTTTCTAGTATTCAAGTATAGCAGTTGTGTTATAAAACTGTTAAAGTATAATAGTAAGGATGGACATATTGTGGCATTTACATACTTGAGATATTGATACTTTGAGAGGGTAAAAACACTGTTAAAGGCTGTTGCACACTGAGCTGAGTTTTCTATCAACAGTAGGTGAACTGAGAGTACAGCTCAAACACATATTTGTTTCTAAACAGCCACTACATGTGAATATTTGATTTTGTGGCTAGACAAATCAGCGTCCATAGCCGTAACACTTGTGCACTGTCAGGAATCCCCTACTCTGCTCCAATACTCTTGCTTGCTATAGGAAAAATCAATAGCACCAAACATCAAACATCAATGCTCCTCTTATACAAGGTGGAGACCGTACAATAAGACCAGTACATACTGTATATATTCCACATCATAATAATAATAATAATACCCTAATGAGCTATCTTTGGTGGAAGTACTTTTGGGCTGGAGGGAGTAAAATGTAGAATACGCTAATGTGGAGTAGATGAAAGACTGAGACTTAATAATGGGCAGTTTGAAGGTCAGTGTATGTTCAAGGAGAATTACTAATTGTAATCCTATTCTTACCTTGATTGTGCATTTAAAGATCCATTAAACAAGATTTTATGCAAATAAGCAAAGAAATTATGCAATGATATAACTTACATGGGAAAAAAATGGAGCATTGAAAAAATGGTATGCAAACATCTTGAAAGAATAAAAAAGAATTTAAAATAGATGACAACAAAAACTACTAAAATCACATAGCTGTAGCCTAACCCAAAATGAGGGAATTTGATGAAATCGCATCGCTACCATATACCTTTAAAATGTAGACTGTCTTTATGTGCTGAGTTGACTATGAACACACAAGGTAATGACAAACTCTCAACCTTTTCTTACTGCCTACAATGTGCACAGATGAATTGAAATGATCTGGATAGGCAGGTACAGATCATGGATGGCGAGATGGATGAATATAATCAACTCTGCACTTAAATGATATTTCAAATAGATATGTTGTGCCATCATACTGCTCCGATGCGGAATGTGCGAGTGGGATTGTCTTTTGGGTACCCAGTGTGTGCATTGTGTGTCACTTCTTTCCTCACAAAAAACCCTCATGTAGTGAGGTTACTGTAATGGCAGATAAAGATACTGTGGCGCCTGTAGGGGGCAGCACATAACATGACACAACAGCTGGCTTGTGGTAACCTGTATGGGCATGTGTGAGTGTATACATGTGTGCAGTAGGTGTTTTGTGATTAGAAAGGCAGTAACATCAGATCTTGGTCAGTGATAAATGAAACATCCATCCATCCATCCATTTTCTGCTGCTTAGCGGGGGCTGGGTTGGCGTGGCAGCAGGCTAAGCAAGGTAGTCCAGCCATCTCCCCAACAACGTATCCTAGCTCTTCTTGAGGGACCCTGAGGTGTTCCCAAGCCAGAAGAAATATATTATCACGCCTGAAAAAACCTCCAAAGGAAGGTGCCCAGGAGGATCCTGATTCAGACACATGAACCACCTCGACTGGCTTCCACCAATCCATCTGTCTAATTCTATTTAACCCTAATTCGCAAACAAGACCATGAGATACTTGAAGTCCTCCACTTGGGCAGCAACTCACTCTCAACCCGGAGGGAGCAGGCCACTCTGGCAGGGAACCATGGCCTCAGACTTAGAGGTGCTGACGCTCATGCTAAATGCTTCACATTCGACTGAGAACTGCCACAGTGTGTGTTAAAGGTCTTAGTATGATGAAGCCAACAGAATCATGTCATCTGCAAAGAGCAGAGAAGCAATTCTAAGGTCCACAACCCGGATACTCTCCTCCCCTGGATGCACCTTGAGGTTCTATCCACAAAGACAATTTGTGACTTGGGACAAACCTTACAAAGACCAACACTCACTGAAAATGTGTGTGACTTCCTGCTCAAAAATATGGACACGGATCTCACTCTGGTAGCAACGGCCACTGTACCCCATACACCCGCAGTGCCCTCACAAGACTCCCTGGAGAACATGTTCTTAAGCCTTAAGCAAAACACATGTAGGAAAAAACATGACAAACACACAAACACAACAGGATAAAGGAAACATCAACCCTCAAACAGTCTTTACACTGTTAGATATAATCAATTTAGGATCATTGCACTCCAGAAGCCATTTTGTCATAAAGTGGTGTAATTTTCCTTTTTGTAAGACCAATATTCCCCTGTCCTGCCTCATCTATTTCCACTTTATTTAAAGTCCCCCTCCAGTCAAAAATGTGTTTGGCTTATTGTTACTTCACTTGAATGTTTGACCTTCGAGTTTAACACAACAAAACTGCTTTCACATTCATCTGCTGAAGGAGGAAAGTTTCTCTTTAGTTGCCTTAAATCTCAGTATAAGACCTGTATGTACAAACATGATGAAAACTAGTTTGGAAGCCAATGATAAAGCAGATGCAACCTAACAAGTGTGATGTGGAAACATACACTGAGGAATGGACTTTTCAGTGAACTAAGATCTTGTATCCAGCAGTTGAACTTTTGCATTTGTATTTTGTATTAATTACAGTGTTTGCATATTCATAGATTCTGGATCTTCAACAAGGGAATGAGTAAATGTATTTGTACATTTATAACTTGTGGTAAAACCATATTATACACAAATTATTATTCAAATTAGAGCATTTTATATGTCTTAAAAGATCTCAAGGGATCTTTAGGGATTCAAAATCTGTCTTTTCTATGATGAATGTCACACTGTTGATTGTCATTACAGCTCTAGAAAAGAATCCTTTGCTTTTTGACCATGTTGGTAGTTTGTCAAACAATCTGAATGTGATGTAGCATCTTACAACTTTGGCAATTAACTTTGGCAGAAATACAAAAAAAAAACACCACTGAACAACAAAATGGAACCCAAAAATGCTAGTTTCATCACAAACCCCTGCATTTAACAGTGTTTTAGGCATGATTTTTCCTTTAGCAACTGCTGCTCTTTCTGACATTGAGCCCACTTTCAGAGCGCACTACTCCCTCTCCACTCGGAAGCGTTGCCTCACTACTAATCTGCGTAGCTTTTGTGACAAGTGGGCAAGCCGGTGGTGTTGGATTCTTGTCTATGCAGGTGCTATGGTACATGCCGTGTACTTAGAGATAGAGCTGCTTTGCTGGTACAGCAGTGCCCTCCCCTCTGCTTAAGCTGCTAGCTGACTGCGAGTTGCTCGCTCAGCCTGTTTCCCAGTGTGACAGATTTGTCCACTAACTCCAGTGGATGCCCTCAAATAAAGCTGAAATAAATAAAGTTCTTAAAATTCTCTCCAGACCGGCTGCATCTCCAGCCAGAGCCTCCCAGCAGCCCACTGTAGTCCACTGTGCAGTCTTCATGATGGTGTTCACATCATTTTCTTGTTTTACTCTCTCCATTCCAAGTGGGCCGCTGATGCTGTTCCATATGCTTTTCCCAGTTATTTTGTGATGCCAGTTAACCAATCAACAAAGAATCCAATTAATTAATCAATCAATGAGTCACTCTAATCAGCCAGTTGGACACCGGCTGTTCACTTGGTCTTGGGCACCACCAGTATTTCATCACCATCTTGGATGCTGTAGGAGTGGAGGGCCCGGGTGTTGTACTTCATTTCCTCCGGACCAAAGGCGCTGCACTTGTCGATGTAATAGAGCCTCATGCTGTTGGTGGACAGCTGGACCACTGTTGTCAGCTGCTTCTTCAGCTCAGCTACTGTCTGGTCCAAACGGATGTTCAGCTGAGGCAAAGACAAACAGTTTCTATATTTTAGATGTTAAATAGACACCCATTTCACTCTGAATAAGTACAAAAGCATAAAAGCTAAAGTCTGAAGGTTTTACAGTCTGCACACAGTGACTTTAAGAAGAATATCTGATAGCTTTGATGGTAAAACACAAAAAACATAACCCTGGCTATGGATTTAAGGGCACTCACACGCTATTTCATTTTACATGTCTTTCCATTCCAGTGTAGTTTATCTAAATGTGCATAGTTTGTTATCGAAAATTAATTTGATGACCTGAATACAGACATTCCACTGAACATTTACAAAATATATAAGCTATTGGTCAAGAGACTACATTTGGCTGCTAGCCAACATAAATCAGAGAATCAGAGTTTTAGGACAAATGTATAGTTAAGCCTAAATTCATTAATCTTATTTATCTTAATGCAACAAGCCATAAACACAACACCGACATCTTAACACCTTATAACGTTTATGTTAGCAAACAGTTGCTTATTTATACATTAAGAAGATGTAGCAACATTAGCATTAATTTGTGGTCATGCTTCTATCCACTCAAAGAGTTTAAGTCCAGTATTCACTCTTTGTTTAACTGTGTTGCTCCCCACAAACTGATGAGATTTACTAAGTGAGGGATACAATAATCAGTCCATTTGAATTTGATAATAAGGGTTAGAGTTAGTGTTGCTCGTTGAACGGGTATTAATAATACCCTGAAGCGTTTGACCAATTAGTCTTTCACAATAAAAGGTTTCATAAAACTTGTAGTACTCATTGTGAGCCACCAACTGTGCAGAACATGGGAGACTGAATATTTGTTTAGTATAGAGTTAAAATGATTCAACTTATAAAATGTTTCCATCATGTCCTTCCAAGCAAAGTGAACACGAAAAGAGGGTGCACATGACACATCTATGTAGTTTCTATGGCTCGATCGTGCAATAACTAAATACCTGCTTGATCTTTTTTACAGTGTGCAAAAGCACATATCATGAAAGTATAACTAGGCAGCTTTGTCAGTTGGTGAAACCAAGAACCACTCAACAGGACTGCAAGGCCAAGTATGAATGGAGGAGTGACAAAAGGATGTAATGTTATATGATATCACTTGAAGCCCTGTCTCTCAAGTTGTTCTATACTTGTGAACTATTCAGAACAATACCTCATTCCATACTTAACACACCTGTTCCACTTTTTCCTCACAGTGAACCTCCACCTGGGCACGGCAGCGAGGTCGGAGGTCAATCTCAGCAAGCGGTTCCAGCTTCCCATACTTGGTTACCAGGGAATGGTATCTGAGGAGGCAGAGAGCAGGTTGTGCTGTCAGTCTTATAGGCACACACACCGTTGTAGTTAGTGAGTATAGACAGTGAGAGCAGCGTACCTACAAGGCAGCTCCTCCTCAGGGTAGTCTAAGTAGTAACGGATGAAGAACCTCTCTGCGTCTTCTCTCTCACTGTCAGTCACAACACTGCCGTTTAGCAGCGATATTGAAGGGAGCCTGAAAGAAAGCACATACATTCTGTAAAAATATGTGGCAAATGTACCAGATCATTGCCTTCAGATGCCAAGAATTCCTCAGTGTCAGGAGAAAACAGAATAAGCTTTCTATTTACTATAAAGAAAGTCCATTCTCACTGATGTCACTGATTGATGATGATGGGACTCACTGTGCTATCATGAGGCTGCGTCGCTCTGCATTGGTGTAGGTCTGCAGTAAGGGAATGCCCTGCAGCCGCACCTCCTCCAACTTAGGAAAGAAGTTGAGCTTCTCAATGTCGTCCCATTGGTTGAGACCTGGCAACACACAGACAAGTCATGTTTCAAACAGGTAGGACAAAGAAACAAGGACAGTAGACAAGTATTAGAAGGAGATGTATGGTGTATTCAGTGGGTCAGCATTATCCTGAAGGGGAAAAATGAGAACTAATCCCAGCTTTAAGGCTGAAGACAAGGCTTGAGTGAAGAGTGATGGCACTGTACATGCACAACATACAAACTGTTTTCTGTTTGAAGAGTTTTGCATTTCAGATTTTGGCCATTTGTTTTTCTCTGTGCTCTTTTCATTGATTTGAAGTGAGCAGGGATTAGTTAGGAAAAGGTGATACATACATACTGTACATACTTCAGAACAGCAATCAGGATTTTTTTTTCTCCAGGATGTTTTTTTTTTTTTTTTTTAATTTTTACTGTAGCTTATCTCATCATGAATATTCAACATAGTTGAGATTTGAAGCCGTGCTTTTTGGGCTTTATGGGACTGGTAAAATAATGTTAATGTACACAATGTACACAATTCTTCCCATTCCTTAATCACCTTACCAAAGCCTAAATCC
This sequence comes from Holacanthus passer, assembly GCA_025331565.1. Taxonomy (NCBI): domain Eukaryota; kingdom Metazoa; phylum Chordata; class Actinopteri; family Pomacanthidae; genus Holacanthus; species Holacanthus passer. The sequence continues at coordinate 3,133,400 of JAFREQ010000038.1, forward strand.
GGCATGCATGACTGTCAGATTCACAGTTGTTGTTGCTGGACTTGATGCATCACATGGCAGTAAAAATGTGAAGTGTGCCTCTGCTCCAAGAATAAGTTTGGTGATATCCATATTTTACTTATTGTCAAGAAATGCCTAGACAAGATGAAAGCCAACCTGTCTAAAACCTGCAATGCACTGCTGTTTAAGGAAATGACTGAGTGTTTTTTTAACACTAAGTCTTCAGAAGGAACCAATATAATAAAATATATTGACAATGACAATAAAAATATTCATGAAAGTATCTAGTCACAATGTTAATCATTAATCCTTTCTTTGCTGTCTTATCATCACCTGTTTTAAGACATTGGAACTCAAGTCTAAAAATTCCTGTACCAAGGGAAACTGTGGTGGGAACCAGTGAAATGATCTCAGCCTGTGAGCAGAATTCATTTTTGTTTAAAAAAAAAAAAGTCTTCAGGGTTTAATCTGACACTAAATGACTTGCAAGAAGGATGTTTTCCTGTGCCGTGGGCAAAGGAGATATGACAAAGTGATGCATTGAAGTCTATTCGAACACGTCTTTGTATATTGTTTTTGTCCCTTCTACTTTCAACAGAACTCTAAAAATAGATTCACCGCTGATACTCCCCAAAATAGAAACAGTTCCTGAGATGAAAGTTGACGAGGAGAAGAATCTGTCGTAATACTCTGCAAATAACACAAAGCTTTTAGGATACGGTGACATGTTTGCTTGAGCTAATTTTATCAGCTGTTAAGTCATTGGGCACAGATGCTGATACTGTCATTCTGGACGAACTCAGAGAGAAAAAAAGCTGTACACTAAAAGTAAGAAGTAATTCAGTGTTTCCACCTAAAATATCAATGCGAATTGTTTAACAAGTCTGTTACAAAAACACACACATAACAAGTCAATACTACATTTTCACTGACCAGAGTTGTGCAGGTTGATGCTGCGCAGGTTGGGGAAGAGTCGTTGCAGGATATCCTTGTCGTCCTGAATGGAGGCCAAGTTGTTGTTGGCCATGACCAGAGTGTCCAGGCTGGGGAACATTGAGCCAAACTTGCGGACTTCGGCCCAGTCCTTGAGGCTGTTGTCGGTGATGTGAAGCAGGCGCAAGGTAGGGCAGGCCACACTGGAGGCACTCACACTGCTGTACTCATTAAGGCACAGGAACAACTCCTCCAGCCTGCAGGACAACACGGGAGAAGACAGGGCAGACGGTGAAGAGGACTGTTGTGCCACGAGAAACACAAATGGACAAATCAGTCAAAATCAGCCTCTTCTGAAGACAATGTAGGGACTACTTCTTCAGTAGAAAGCAGTTCCTTAACAACTTATGAACCCTGTCTACCGACCCTAAAATGCACAGTACATACAGTACTAAACAGACTAAACAAGTAAATAGCCATTCCTGAACCCCACCCTTTTTACACTATAAAACTTACTAATGTGGTTGTAGGTAGCACTTTTGCTGTTGTCTTTCTGTGGATTAGCTCAGAGCAGTAGTTTATGTAGACAGTGATTTTAAAAGGGTGGATTAGATATAAAATACACACACACAAAACCCATCCAACTTTCACACTTGGGATACTCACCCACTTCTCTCCCTCTTCATTGTCTGGACTGGAATTTATTATATTATACATTATAGATATTATATATTCTGTATAATGTCTTACTACACATGTATTGTCTATAGACCATTTAATATAATAGATGTAATACAATATCACATATGTGATCCTCCATCATAAAACACAAGTATGGTGTCTTGTATACTACACATATCATTTTATGTATTTATTACTTTATCTCTATTCATGTGTTCTTACTGCAATGCCCATATTCCCCACGTAAGGATCAATAAAGGCTCATATTATGCTATATTATCTTAAATATGTGTCAGTTACATACTGTTGGTCTGTTTGGTCTGAAAGTGTTCAGAGTGGGATGATTACTTTACAGGGGGGAAAGGTGGATGAGGTGATTTTTCTTTATCTTTTAGGAATTGATCTGTATGTATTTAATTATCTTTCAATAGCAATATATTGCAAAAATAAACAAACAAACAAACAAGAAAGTAGTTCCAATGAAACTGTTCATAATGTGATTTGTGGATTATCCTGAGTAACAGGGATATTTTTTTCTGGAAAGACATAAACATAAAATACAATATAAACAATAGGTAATTTTTCATTGCTCTGAACACCAAAACAAAATTTCATTCACTTCCATTACGGCGGTTTTGTAATTGGCTGACTTGTCTGTCACAAGCAAGCAGCACAAGCCAGTGAATGCCTTCAGTCTCAGCACAGGATTGAAAACTGGTCCCCCTGTTTGGCTTCTTTGAGATTGGCCAAAATCATTGCACAAGCCTTTGGAGAAATGGACAAACAGTGATCAACTATTCTTCTTACTCAGGTATCTCCCGAGTGAGCAGCATCACAGTGTCCCAAGACACTTGTGTGTTGTTGAGGACGAGGCGTCGGACCCGGGAAAAGGCCTCAGCACACCGCGGCTCAAGGGTCAGTCCCGCCAGGGGGTTAGAGCTCAGGTTCAGGAACTCCAGGTTTGGGATACTGGACACAATTTTACTGATCTGAAAATGAGATAAAGAAAGTTAGACAGATTTTACTTCTTGGATAACATATGGCTACAGATCTTTACTGGTCATTACAATTTGTATCTCATCATCACAAATTTTTGTTCTCTGCTGGGCACATTGACCTTCTAGTCCTTGCAGGATAAGGCTGGCAGTATTCTATGTTTAACTTATTGTCGACAAATTTCATGAAAAGACCAAAGCCGACGGTGCATAGTCTGTAACATTCCAGCAGCCATGCTATGTCTGTGGCCCTCAGCTCCAATCCCATTGGTTAGATAGGAATCTTAAAAAAGGCTCACAAATAGATACTTTCATTTATTAAATGGCTCAGCAATTTCCCAAAATAGCTGGTCACTGGAGTTTTCAGTTAACATTACTCAGACAGGAGAAAATAGTGCATTTGTTGAGGACTATTTTCATGTGTGGATAATTACATATTTGATGCTCTAGTGTGTATTTCCAGCAGCAGGATGGTGTATGTGGTATTGAATCAAAATAAAGTACAGTGTGTGTGTTCATGGTAATGAAGTAACATGTCAGCCAGCGCAACAGTGTGACTCACTGATGTGTTTTTAATATTTTTTGGATGACAATGGAGCTCTACGGCCCAGAGGAATGAGATATATCAGGCTTTGGATGTAAAGACAGTACTTGTTAGTAGGACGCATTCACTGTTGGCTTGTCTTTGTACAGGATTTGTTGACAATACATAATACAAGAATATTACCAGTCTTATCCTTTAAAGGAAATGAATACAGTCATAAATCCAGAGACAGCACCTCATGCCAGTCCTGCAGCTTGTTATGAGACAGGTCCAGCTCCATGACATGGGCACAGAAGGCAGCAATCTCAGCCTGGTCTCCTGCTCTGCTGATCCCACAGCTATTCAACACCAGCACACTGGGCAGGTTAAGACGGTCTGGAGGTGAAGTGGGAGAGGATGAAAGGAAGACACAATGAGGGTTAGTCAGACAGAAGGGGGTTTTTTTGTATTTGGGTAAACTAGCCTTGAGATTAAATATAATGAGTCACAGGAAACTGTGATTTGTTAAAACAAAAAAGTCAGTTAATAAATCAGTATAATACTTAAATGGAAAACTCTTACACTGTTATACAAAACCAATTTTGAGGGCCAGTGTATTGGTAAATTAATACAGCTATGTGCTGTTGCTACCATATAAACAAGGAGATGAGAAAGAAAACGACCAGAAAATTTCTTCTAGGACACAAAAACTGCAAGTTGGACTTCTGTGCCACTTACGGATGTGTGATGACATCTGTGTTTCATTTATGATGTAGGCCTAGTTTACTGAAGTAGTGGGGTTTATATTGCATAAATTGTTAATGCCGGCAGCATTAAAAACATTCAGAAAAAATCTTTGAGATGGTTTCCATATCACAATGAAAATGAGTAAGGTCTTTAGCCCCAACTAATTGTACTTCATCCCCTCACAGACTTGACGTCAGGCCATGATGGTGAACACAACACGGTGCATAAGACAAGTCCACCAGGGCTCAGTCTGCAAGTCTGGAGGGGGCACATTTAGATTCAGTAGATTCTGTATTTTTAAGTAATGGGTGAAACTGGATAGAAACTCTCTTTGTCTGGCAATCACTCACAACTGCCTTCTCTAACCACATAGGAAGCAGCCGTATGTAACAAGCCTTGGTCCATTTTACGCAGGCTGTGGTGAGGTAGGTAATGAAAATGACAAGCACATATACTGTACATCTGTGAGTCAAAGCCAGTCATCAAGGCAGTCAGAACAGCTTGGAGCTCTAAAGACAGTAGAGATGGTTGTAAACTTCAGGAAACATGCAGCCCCACCCGTCCCATCACCCTGAGTGATATACAGTACATCTGCCTCCTGGGCAGCATCATCACCCAGGACCTCAAGTGAGAGCTGAACGTCAGCTCCATCACCAAGAAATCACAGAAAAGGATGTACTTTCTGCAGCAGCTAAAAAAGTTCCACCTTCCAATGACAATAGTGGTTCACTTCTACACCACCATCACTGAGTCCATCACCTCCTCTATCACCTGGTCTGCTGCTGCCACTGACAAGACAAGAGCAGACTGCAGAGTTTCACTCACTCTACTGAAATCTGTCATCCCTCCACAACCTGCACTCCTCCAGAGCCCTGAGGTGTGCAGGTAAGACTGTGGCTGACCCCTCCCACCGCAGACACTAACTTCTTCAGTCACTTCCCTCCGACAGGAGGCTGCAGTCTATCAAACTAGCCTCATTAACAAGGCCAGAGACCCCCACTGACACTGACTGATTACTGTCTTGCACATTTCCAATATTCCTCATAATGCATACTGTGAACTTTTGCACATTCCCAGGTGAATACTTTGCACATTCCGGCAAAACTGTAGAGCTCTGTAACATATTGTACATATTTATATATTTTTTCATATTTTATTGTCAATTTTCGAATTTTGTTTATGCTGCTGGACTTGCAGTACTTGCTTGTTGTATTTCCACATATTTTTCTACTTACTATGTTGATTATTGCAATTTTTATGCACCAAAAAAACCAAACCTATTTTGACTGATCACCAGCTCACCTTTCATCGGAGAGCCTTGAGGACCTGCAGTGGGCACCACTACCACCCCCATACCAGGCCCTCTGCGGTACGGAAAGTTCTCTGGACTGTACTTTTCACTCATCACCTCCACAAAGGTACGACCCTCCATGTCCTCTGGTGGCTCCATGGCTCTGTCCCGCTGCACAGCCTCCCCCTCAGCTGGTCAGCAGTGTAAGAAAGAGACCTTTTTAACTGTGTAATCCAACCATACTATACTACTATACTACTATATATGTATATATCCATTTTTTTTTTTACATGAAATGGCTCATATAAAGGAAAGAAGAATTTTAAAATTATTTTCTCAAATAATTAATTAATAATTTGGCCTATGAAACAGCAGAAAATAGGGCAAAGTGCCTATCACAACCACTCAGAGACCAACATAACAAGGTGACTAAAGCCATGTTGTTTTTGTTCAAACCACAGTTCACAAAACAAAGATATTTAATTTCAAATAATACAGTAAAGAGAAAAGCAGCAAATCCTCTTACTGAGGAAGCTGGAACCAGAAAATCTTTAGCATTTTTTTTCGATAAATGACTTAAATGATAATCAGCTATCAAAATAGTCAAGATTTGACAAACTGAGCTGTCAAAGTTCTGTAGCATTCCGGAAATTTCATGACCTGCAAGGCACTGAAGCCCAGTGCTTTGACCTTCTGTTGCAATTTATCCGCTGGTTTCACAAAGCAGAAAACGGGTCTAAAATTTCAAACACTAGTGTCCTGTTATCCAGTTCAGTTATCAGTCCTTTCATTTCAGGTATCCACTTGCACTTTTACTGACTCCTCATGCCATACAGAGTCATTAATAACATCATAATAGTACATTTTGTAGATAAAATGGCCAGGTCTGATAAATGTCTGCATTTCTTTTAAAGAGAGGTACGAATGATAATGGGAGCAGGGAGGGACACAAGGAGGTGTCCTCAACACTTTATCAGCAAACCACAGAGATACTGTCCCATTTAAACATCCCTGAATCAGCCCGCAGGAGAGAGACAAGAAAGCTGAACTTTTGAAGATACAAAATAATGTGAAGAAAGCCCTTTTGACCTAAGTTATCACTTAACTTTCTATAATTAGAATGACGAGTAGCTGTGTGTGTTTTAAAACGCTCGGTGGGCAGAGCCTTGCTGTGGAATCTGCTGCAGGCAAGCATAAATTATGTAGTGGTTTTGCTGAAATAAAAAAATAAAAGGATCATGTTACGATATCTTATTTGGCAGAAATGGGCTGCAGTAAATTGTGGTAATGTATGAAAGCACTTTGTTACTCTTTAGCCAATAAATCAAGTTATTTGCTAAAACGCCATAGTTCTTTTTACAGACATAACACAAATAACACACTGATCAAACACAACATGTAAGTGAGTTGTTTGGCCCAGTGTTTGAAAGAATCACACCGATTCATAAACTGTTTCTTTAATCTCCAAATGAATATGGTTATAGTTGAAAAGATATGGCAGAAAGCGTCTTACCTGAAGAGACGTTTCCCTTGATTTGACCACTATCACTGCTCACTGTCTGCTGCTGTGTTTGTACTGATGGCCTGTCAAAGAAATCAGTAGTCGCCTGATTCATTTTGCATCCACTGACAGATGTGTTTGTTCATTCAATCTAAGTGCAACTGAAACTAAATATCATTGACTTTTACTCAAGATAAAGCTGTCTATTTGGAAGACAAGGTCTACAGTCATAGTCTGTCTTACTCCAGAGTGGCTGGTAGGGCTGACAGATGTCTCCAGAAGAAATGCTGCTCCCTCTTTGGTCAGTTGTCAGGATTTGCTCTGGACAGGCCAGAAATGGGAAGACTTGGAGGGCATTCACCACATGACGCTGGAGAGAAAGCAAGGTCAAAGATCAGTTTCTGTCTCGTTACGAGACAACAAGATTATGTGGACATTACAACATCCACATAATCAAAAGAACATGAAAGGACATTGACATTTATTGAAAGTGGAGCAGAGTGTTGCTGTGCCTGCACAGTGCACATACACACAGACAGGAATTTCTGCACAAGGGTGACACAGTTAAACCCAATTATCTGTCAGTGACAATATAAAAATACTCAGTGACTGATGATTGTGCAGTAAGTGAGTCACTTGAATAGTGAAGAAAACAAGTCAATGGAGGTAAAATTGGTCCTGACTTGTTTTGTTAAGTTTGAATTCCGCTATGCCGAACCGCCCCTGAGAAACCCTAAATTTAACGCATCTGTGCTTATCAGTAAATGTACACATCCGACAGTTTGTAAAACATGATATAAGTCGATTAAGCATGAAGTTTCCGTAAATTCGGCATAGGTATTATTGCCAAAACAACAATTATTTAAGCGAAATTTCACATTGTTATAGGCGGTTTACCAGCTGGAGCCTCTCATAGGGGAACGTCTACATGGTGAAAATGATCGTAGAAACAACAGTCAACCCGATCATAAAAGCTAATATTTTACTGCAATGATGTGCTACTTATTCTGTTATATTTATGCCGACCTGATATGTAACGCTTTGTGATTCTTGAAAGATCTTAAGTTGTGTTGTCACGTTATACATCAGCCGATAAGGCACAAGCAACTATAAAGTGACCGATTTTTGAATGGAATTTGGCTTGTTCTGTTCTACGTCCAAATTCCCTTTAAAAGTATCGCAATTTTAAAACTCTTTGCTTATCACTAAACGTATACATTTAAGAGTTTGTAAAACATGACAAAATGCGATTCAGCATGATATTCTTGTAAAATCGGCATATATCTTTTTGACAAAGCAAAAGTTATTTAGACAAGATTTCAACTTTTATATGTGCTTTACAAGCTACAGTCCTGTACCAAGTAACGCTAATATGGTGAAAAGAGGTCCTGGCAACAACAGGAAGACCGATTATAAAAGTTGATATCTTACTGTTACCAGTGATACTTCTTCTATAAGATCTATCCCGAACTTATGTAGAAATCTAGCTGATTAGTAAAATGCCTTTAAATTGTGCTGATACGCTTTACATAGGCCGAGAAGGCGAAGACAACTAAAAATTGACAGATTTGTGAATGGAGTTAGGCTTATTTTTCAGAAGGCAAATCGCTAACCCTGTACAGACAATAACAACACTTTTCCTCATCATATCCCCGGCGACAGGAACCAACATTTAACCTGTGAATCCTGAGAGCAGCCTGCCTGTTGTTGAGCAGACAGTGTCCAGTCCAGACTCCGTCTCAGGGAGTCTGACCCCCAACAGCAGCTCGATGGAGCCGGACATGGATCACAGATGGCAACGATATATAAATATACTTTCATCAACCACGAACTGATGACAACATGCTGAGCGACAGACTCACGAGCTGATCAAACGCAAGGTCGTCGTCCTACATACCTTTAATGTCTACTTTGAATTTTCCTTGTTGATAAAAACAAACCAGCTGTCATTTTGCTCTCCCATACATCCCGGAAGTGACGTAGCTGGTTAGCCGAAAACGATTTTTTTTTTTACCCCCTTTCTGATTTATTAACTTATTTTAAAGTAGCACATTTTAAAGTTACCTCTTGTACAAATTTTTGAGCCTATTTCTGCTATCAAATTGTACCAAATAAAAAATAAAATAAATCAGAGTTACCCCCTGGGAAGAAGGCCTATGATGTCATTGTGTTGCTGGCAATGATGATATTTGTCTTCTCCTGTTTCATATAGCTTGCCTGACACTTTGCAGACATGGTCTTCTGAGGAAAAGGCCTAATCTAAACAGTCGAATGTGGTTCTGAACAAATAACTATTCAGGATAAATTATTTTGAAACTCCTATTTGTGTTTCTTTAACATTAAAAGAGCAACATAATGAGGAAATGCATTGGGAAAGTTTGTAAATTAGAAGTGTTCATTAAATACAGGCAGAAAAATTATTGGCAATGCAACAAACTCAAGAAACATTTGCTATATATCTAATAAAATGTGTAATTTAAATTTCCCCACTGTGGGACGAATAAAGGTATATCTTATCTTAATGTATAATAAAATCAACTGCGGTACACGCCCAACTGTTCTTAAATATGAGGCAGCTTGTGTAAGTCACCTTTTTTGTGATCAACACATTGTTAATGGCACAAACTTAAGTGCATTAATCATATTCTGTTTAGCTGAGAGATGCAATACAGCTCCTCACATACCATGCGTGACCTTTACTCTTTAACTTGTGCTGAGTGAAAAATGTCTAAGCCACACAAATGAGATACAAGACAGGACACTTGGAGAATTTAAAGCACATTTCCTCAACTTTAACATCTGCATTAAAACAAGTTTCTCTATTGTTGATCCCAACTAATAGCTTCATTTGACAGGAAATTAATGAGTGATTTACAGTATTTTCTGTTTGGTGTGGAGTGGGTGATGACCAAGAAACAAGGCAACAGCACCACCTACAGAAAATCCAAAATGATCAACAGTAAAGCCAGGAAAATATATTATGGTCAAGAAAGTGTTGAGCAAACAAAAAACAGCTTTTATCACTATAAAAGAATATAGGTTCTCTGATATGCACATGCATTTTGAGGAACTGTGAGGGACACAGTTTCCAGCCCATTTAACCTGACCCTGCTCTTAGAAACACGGTCCTTCAGCCACACGCAAGCTCTCAACTGGGACTTTGTGCACTAGAGCCCTCTAGTGGTTGTTTGTCATCCTGGGTAGATATTTTACTCATGACCCCACAAAATACCATTGTCTACAAAGTATTGACAATTATTTAGATTCACTTGTTGGCTGGCTGCTGCTTTGAGACAGCAAGGTGAGGTATACTATAGGACAGTATACAACAATTTCACAGGAAGTCATGAGAGGAAAGCTGTGATGGAGGTTTTATTCTTCTAATGTAAAACTATTCAGCTGTAAAACATCAAAATCACTTTATTAATTTGAATGAAGGTGTATTGTGTACTGTAAACTATGTAAAATAGAATAAATACAGGATCATAAAACTAATTTGTTGAAGAGTCAAAGAGGCTCAGTCAGGAACCTGAATAAGGGCTATAAATAACAAAAAGTTGTGTTCCATGTATCACATATTTGATTTGACTACAACCAGGAAAAGACTTGTACTAGGGACAAGTATGAATGTCAATGGCCTCACAGACAGACTAGGCTATGTGATAACATGCCATGACACAGACCAGATGTTGACTCAAACTGAATAAGTTGAATTAAATATATAAAATCTATAGAACATTATCAAATTATTTAGCAATGACATGCATTGCCCTTCTCCTCCAGGCTGTACTTTCCTGTCACATCCTTCAGCACCTCCTCCTGGTAGAACAATTTGTAGTTTGGATTCACTTCAAATATCAGCTGGCGACTGGGAGACTGAACGCTCACTGTGCTTGAACCCCCTAGACTGAACACCAGGGTGGAGCAGAGAGCCAGAGCCTGAAGAGCCACCACTGTGTCCTACAGCACACACACACATACACACCCAAAATAACAAATATCATATGTGCTTAAATTTACACAAATGGAAACATTTACTTTTGTTTGCTGAAGGTTTCATATGAAGGTACTTGACATTTACTGTTTTGGACATGTTTCATGTCTCAATGTTTGTGTTCATACCGTAGGCCTATAGAAATATGTGGGCACTAAAGGCCTGTTCATGCTTCAAACAAAGTAGTCATTGGATCTTCTTACAACATCTGAAAACTTTTCAGTGTCAGAACGGGGCCAAATCGTCCCACTTTACCCAGCGATTGGGCAGGTTTGTGGAGGTGTGAAAGCAGCTTGTCTTTCTCAAGCTCTCTTTGGATGAAATGGATTTCGGTCCAGAAGGGCTGCAGCTGTGTTCCATTAGGTAAGCGGTCAAACAGTCTGTTGGAAGGGTCTTCTGTGACCTCTAGGCACACCATCAGGTTTCCTCAGTAATTATTAATGTTAAAGTAACTTGAGTTCTGCAACAGTGCCATTTAAACTGTGTGGGATGTTTGATTTTGCCACATAAGCAGTGATTATCCTGAGTAGACCATTTCCCGGTAACCAAACATGTGGACTTTGTGATCATCCTCAAATAATAATGATGGGTTAGAACAAACTAAAGTGAAACACCCACACGTTTGCCCAAAATTTGTGCTTTGCTGTCCTCAAGGACAGGCACAAGAGATATGGCTTGGAGGACAGCAATGTCCAGCAATGTAAAATGTACATCCGGATATATAAGACAGAAAAAACCTCACTCGACACCACACTATGACACCACTTATCCGCCCATTAAGTTGGATTCATGTTTGATGCAAGGGGTACCAGGAGTCACCCCCCATAAATAGCCATGACATAGGTTTTCATTTTTAGTACCTGCAACACTAAACAGATGTACCATAAGAGGCATCACACATCCTACTTCCTGTACATACAAAGCACATACATACAAAAGGTTAAGGCCATTTCAGACACAACAAATGTACTCAGAAACCATAGACTGATGTTTTAATGCAGTCTATAGACTCTAGTAGTCTCTGTGATTGAGTCAGAGTCATTGTGAAACCAACTGTGGGTGGCTGCGGTCGTTGACATCTTGGCAGTGACTAACTCTGCCTAACTCCCAGTTAATTCAAAAATGTGCAGAGAGGTGGACTGTGGATGGACACACAGTCAGGTCAATAAATATTTGGACATTGACACAATTTTCAGTAGAAATTGGATTTGAAGTGAAACAATCAAGATGTACATTAAGTGCAGACTTTCAGCTTTAATTCAAATCAAGTGAACGGTGTAGGAATTACAACACATTCTATATGTACCCTCTCTTTTAAGGGACCAAAAGTAATTGGACATACTAACATAATCATATTAATCAAAATTGTCGAATTTTAATGTCTTCAGCAAGTGAAATGCATGCTCAATTGGATTCAGGCCAGGTGATTGTCTTGGCCATTGCAGAACATTCCACTTGCCTTAAAAAACTCTTCGGTTGCTTTCACAGTGCTTCGGGTCATTGTCCATCTGCACCGTGAAGAGCCATCTAATGAGTTCTGAAGCATTTGGCTGAATATGAGCAGATAATATTGCCCGAAACACTTCTGAATTCATCCTGCTGCTTTTGTCAGCAGTCACATCATCAATAAATAGAAGAGAACCAGTTCCATTGGCAGCCATACATGCCCACGCCATTACACTATCACCACCATGCTTCACTGATGAGGTGGTACGCTTTGGATCTTGAACATTTCCTTCCCTTCTCCATACTCTTCTCTTCCCATCATTCTGGTACAAGTTGATCTTTGTCTCATCTGTCCATAGGATGTTATTCCAGAACTGCACAGGCTCTTTTAGATGTTGTTAGGAAAATTAAAGAACAAACTCAGGAACACCATCTGAAGATCACAATAGTAGGTCCTTTATTCTTGCTGCAATGGAACAAGTTACACACAGAGAGTCTGGAGTGCAAGTGTTGTTAAAGGATACAGAATTCACAGGAGGCTCTTATAATGCCAGATAAGCGGAGGCTGGTACTCTTCCTCACAAAGGTCTCACTCATTAGTAGAAAATTTATAGTCTATCATAAAAAATAGAAGACAAGTCTGATGACCTTAAGGGAGGAGCAGGATGCCCCATCCCTCTCTGATATTTACGGCCTCTACCTTCATGAAGCAACAACATATATCACAGGGCACTCGGGATTACAATGTCATGAATATAAGATACTTCACAGAAAAGAAAAGCATAAAGGATAAGAATTTCTCCAACAGATGTTTTTGGCAAAATTCAATCTGGCCTTCTTGTTTTTGAGGCTCACCAATGGTTTACACCTTGTGGCGAACCCTCTGTATTCACTCTGGTGAAGTCTTCTCTTGATCGTTGACTTTGACACTGATACGCCTGCCTCCTGGAGAGTGTTCAGGATCTGGCCAACTGTTGTGAAAGGGTTTTTCTTGACCAGGGAAAGGATTCTTCTGTCATCCACCACACTTGTTTTCCGTGGTCTTCCAGGTCTTTTGGTGTTGCTGAGCTCACCAATGCGTTCTTTCTTTGTAAGAATGTACCTAACAGTTGATTTGGCCACACCTACTGTTTTTGCTGTCGCTCTGATGGGTTTGTTTTGGTTTTTCAGCCTAATGATCGCTTGCTTCACTGATAGTGACAGCTCTTTGGACTTCATATTGAGAGTTGACCTCACCAGATTCCAAACACAAATACCACACTTGAAATGAACTCTAGATCTTTTATCTGCTCCATGTAAATGAAATAATGAGGGAATAACACACACCTGGCCATGGAACAGCTGAGCAGCCAATCGTCCAATTACTTTTGGTCCCTTAAAAAGGTGGAAGCTCATATAAAATGTGTTGTAATTCCTACACCATTCACCTGATTTGGATGTAAATTACCCTTAAAAGCTGAAAGTCTGCACATAAAGCACACTGTGTCAATGTCCAAATAATTATGGACCTGACTGTTTGTCCATTTTCCACACTAAGCTGACCAGTACAACTTCTGGTCTGCGGATGAAATACATAGGATAAAAAAAACGGCAGAGAGAAGAAACAATGGAAAAACAGAGTTAAGCACAAGGCCAGTTTTAATTGGGACATTTAGATCACTTTATTTCATTGGCCGTTATGTGCACATTTCACTAACCAGCAAATAAGTATTAATTGTTTGCAATAGTTACAGAGATGTTGAAATATACAAAGTACATAAAAGTATCTATGCATGGCTTTTTAAATTATACTGGAATCAGTGACGACATGAGGACTGGCCACACGTCACTCCTCAACCTGCAAAAGACAGACAAACAATTTCACATGAAGACTTACTGTCTACATTAGTTGTTTGCTTAATATGATTTTAGGTTACAAAACTGGCATGTGTATAAAACTGTATTGTTCCTTATGCCTTGAATTAGTGGTCGGTGTCTAAAATGTCGTGCATACTTGTGAGAATGATTCTGACCAATTTAGATTTTTGTGGTTGGGGTTAAACTGTTTTAGGTTTTCCAGCCAATAAATGAGTTTTGTAAGAAACAGAGTAGTGTTTCTGTTTGTTATTACGGATTATTACCTGCAACACAAGGGCAGATGTAGTCTGTCTCAGCCTCGTCATCTGAGAGGAAAAACAAGAAGTAGAAAAGAGGAAAAAAAAAACAACAAATTTCTCAAAATTTCTTGTTTAACAGTCTAACACATTGAAAACATGAAGCACTTGAAATTGCTAGTCTAATAACTGTGATAGACAAAGAACATATTTGGTAATAATTTCTACTTTGTGACTCAACACATGAGACCATCTTGCGTTGTAAACTGTGTTGTGTGTTGTGTTGTATTGTACATTTGTTGCTGCTGTGGCAAAGCAATTTCCCAGTAAAGTACCTACCTACGTTGTCTGTAAGCTATTTGCAAAACAGTAACGTTTGTGTGTGTGTGTGTGTGTGTGTGTGTGTGTGTGTGTGTGTGTGTGTGCACAGCAGCATGTGGTAATGCTCAATGATAGCCTGTGCATATGATATCAATCGAGATAATGTTATATATCTGGATTGCGGGCCAAGACCAACGTTGTGGAATCACTGCAGTCACTAACTCTCAGTTAATGAGTGTATCCCTGCATGTTCGCTCGCTGGCTGCAAGTGTGTTCACACAGAAAGCAAATCAAATTTTGGCCGTGAGTTACTCATGTGAGTTTGACAGCAGTGTCATTTGTGTTTATTTATTGTATGGAATCATGCTGCACAAAAAACGTGCTTCATGTTCTGTGTGAATGCACCAAAGCTCAAATGAACTGACTGAAAAATGAACAGGTTATTTCAGGTTTCAAAAGATTTGTTCTTTTGAATGATCGTTCGCAATCGGCACATCACAGTGTCGTACAGCTCTATGAGGAAGCAGAGTTTGTCAGTGTGTGGTCTCTATAAATGAGGTTTAGTGAGGACCGTAGCAGAATATGTGATTTACTTGGCTGGTAGTAGTCGTAGATCTTGACCACAGCTGGCTTCAGGTTCTGCACTGAGTGCTCCAGTACAAGCTCCAAGGTGTGGTTGATGGGCACGTCCTTCATTAACTATTGTAAGAGAAAGAGATGACATGATCACTAATAAATCTTGACAGCATTATTTGTGGTTCCTCACTGTGAGTTCTTCTCACCTCGGTTAAGTACATGAGCACATGGTCTTCCTTTTGTTCAACACGGTCCACCAGTGGGGCACCTTTGAGCTGTGAGGAGATGATATTCAGCCGAGTTGTTCATCAACAACAGATGAAAACTATTTCATTCCTGTTCAGGTTGAAGTTACTGTAATAACTCACCAGCTCTAAAGACTTTGTGTCTGGGACAAACCCAGAAAGCATTTTGATGTCCAGGATCACCATGTTTGTACTGTTCTCTTTTCCACTATATCTGTACAGCAATCATAAAAATGTAATGTTACTCAGTGAGATGACTGTTGTTAATATGAGGCTTTGGAGGGGCTTCATCTACAGTTAAGATATTTTTCCATCATCAACATGTCCATGTGCCAGCAGGTAGTCCAAGTTGGTAGAGGCAGATTGTTTCTGCAGTTTTTCAGTATTCGTCTATCAATGCTGTAACATGGATCAGGTTGTTGATGAATACTTACAAAGACTGTAGCTTCAGAGTAAGTTTGGGTCTGTGAGATGTGCCAGTGCAGTCGGCCTCTGGCTGGACCTTCACACTAAGAGTGGTGACATCAGTAGGAGTTGGGATGTTGTAGTGGAGAGAAATCTGAGATGGAGGTTCATAAGGAAGATTTAATATACAAAAAAAAATGTGATCAAGTAAAGCACAGAGGGCTGCCTTCTGTCATCTGTTTGCCCTGGCAATGGAGCTGCTGACAATATGAGATATGACAAAATGATTCCCTATTTCAGCTTGTTTTAAGATTAATACACAAAAAAATTCAGGATCTGCATCACACAAAGACATAATAAATGTTCTAAAGTTAACTAAGATTTTGAGTGATCTGCTGTCTGAGTTGCTGCTGGAAGAATTAACACAGTTAAAATATAGTTCCTAAATTTCTATGCCCATTTCAGTATCTGCCAATCTTTTAAAAAAAATCATTTTACAATAATTTAAATAGTCAGATTTCACCCTTTATTTGGAACAAGAAACAACCTTGGATTAAACAAAACATACAATAGGGACCTGTAAAACTGGAGGTATGGCACCTCTAGGCTTTCTGTGTTACTACTGGGCAGCTAATATTAGCTCACAGTTACATTAAGATAAACCTTTATTTGTCCCACAGTGGGGAAATTCACAGTGCACATAAATTAGTGCAGTATTGTGGTGGTGCATTTAGAGAGAGACAGGAAGAGCTGCAGTGACTACTGACCTGCACTGAAGCACATGCAGTGCCCTTTGCCTCCAGGCTGTACTTTCCTGACACGTCCTTCAGCACCTCCTCCTGGTAAAGCAGTTTGTTGTTCTGATTCACGTCAAACGACAGCTGGCCACTGGGAGAGAGGACTGTCACTGTGCTCGAACCGCCTGGACTGAACACCAGAGTGGAGTAGAGAGCCAGAGCCTGAAGAGCCACCACTGTGTCCTACAGCACACACACAAAATCACAAATACTTCAAGTACTTTAATTTGTACCAATGTAAACATGTACTTTTGTTTACAGAAGGTATGCATGTAGGAATTCACTTCAGTTGTAGGGCTCTCTGAGTGTTGATTTTCATACATAAATCAATTGACAGGTAAGACCATTATAATTTAACATTCAGATGTTCAGAATATGTGATTTGTCGTTACTGGGCTGTAACACAAATGCTCGCCTTGGTATGGTTAAATCACGGCCATAAAAATGTTCGGGTATCAGCCAATGTTCCTGTCCTGTGAAAACCATGTATGTCTAAACTATGTGATTTAGAATTTTTCAGATAAACTGAAGGATATATAAAATTCATTTAGAGGTTGAGACAACTGTGCTACTAATAATACCTAAAAACTAATACTTCATAAGCTCAATACAAATTTAAAAAAACCATTGAATAAGCTGAAAAATACATGATCTCAAAGATGAAAATAGGGGCTGTTTTGCTTAGCTCTCAAAAAGCTGGCATCTTGGACAAGACAGCATCAAAACAGTTAGGCTTCAGTATTAGGTCACATATTTTTCCCCAGAAGAGAAAACTGTACGTTTTGCTCACAGTCCAGCTTTACGTGTTTGACCTGTACCTGTGTTGAGGAGAAGCCTCCATAGTAGTTCTGCTGCCTTGTGAGCCACCTGACGATGCGGGTGGCGTAGCCAAGGTCTTCAGTAGTGGGAGAGGCGCTGAGCTTGGCCAACATCACATACGAGCTGATCTCCACAGACAGAGAGCCTGACCTATCTGCTGCTTTCTGAGACCAGTGGAGGAAACCATCTACATATAGCCATTTACAAACAGACACACAGACAGGAGGTAAGCTACAATCACTGTAACGAAGTCTCAATGGTTTCCTTTCAGCGGATGACTCACCCTGGCCTAATGAAACTGTGTCCAAGTGCTGCAGAAGGTGAGCGCGGGTCTCCATGTCCCCTGCCAGAGTGAAGACGTACGCCATCAGAGCGGTGGTGTAGGTGTTGCTGAGGTCACTCATGGACTCCTTGAGGCAAGACAAGCTCTTCTTCACCATTGGATCCTAGAACATATTGAAGGTGCAATCTGTAAGCACTGGCCACATGTTGAATGTCACTCAAAAAAATAGGGGGCAGCATATTATTATCACTTTGCTGTAGTAAGTCATGCAGCTAGTGACCCTTAGGTATTTCTGCAACACACTACATAGATGTCTTTCACATAACATCAGAACTGTTTTTGAATTTTGTGCTCTCTCGAAAACATCTAGGTCTAGGTCTACCTTGTAAAATGTATCTTTCATTGTCCCTGATCATTTTTTTCCGTCCACAGGACAGAGGGACACCATTCAATTAGAGCCCTGTTGAGATTTGGTGTTTGGTCAAACTGTTTGGCTGTGGTTAGGTTATGTATTGTAATAGTGCATGGTAATAGTTGGGCTCAACGCTTGCTCTGACATAAAACAGAAGCATCAGTTCAATTCTGTTGAACGTTTTTGTGAAACGTTTGAAGCAGCTTTAGGCTGAGAAACAATAACAGCTCTTAAAGATGCATTGAAGCTGAAGACGAGGTCGTATATTTTGGCTTGTTACTCCAGTGAGGAAGCGGAGTCACCGAAAATGAATGGTTCGATGTCAATTCTTCAATGTAGGATTTGACAAAGCTACACTGATTGCATTCAAATTAATTCTGACTGAGTGGATGTTAGTTAATTAGATGTTGTTTTTGGGGAAAAAAACAACCTTTTTTGCCTGAAAGATTTCTTTCATCACCAAAACATTATACTGGGGTTTCCTGCCATTATTCTAAACTACTACTACTATCACATTTAAACAGAGATGAAACAGTAAAAAACAGTTATTTTGTTAGCATGCATAACCAGTACAGTTCATGGGATCACTGGTGCTATGCTATAGATATTTAAATATAAACGAATGCACTGAAACAGTATGTCACACATTTTAAATAAAGAAAACAACAGCTAAAATTTAAGAACCTGCAGAATGTGGAGATAATAAAAATAATAAAAGAGGAAACAATGAAAAGATGCAGAAAAAAAATACATTTAAAAAGTCTCGTTAAAAAAGTAAACATTTTTTAGTCTTCTTGCTTATTGTCTGTGTAAAGGTAGTTTACAGTTCAAACAACATGAACTACTTGTATTGCAAGGAGTATGCTCACCTCTACCGACACATTCATCTCCAAGAAGGCAGCAGTGATGTAAGCACTGAGAGTCACTTCATCAGACACACCCCCCTGTGGAGAGGAAGCATCATACAGACATTATCATCGCTGTGCCTCCAACACCCAGGGCCCTGATTCACAAAAGCGATTTCGAGCGCTGCTTACATGTAGACTGCAAATGGTGGCCCTATCCTATTTCACAAATAAATGTCACTCAGGTCCTACAGGGCTCTTGCATTCTCATACATGAGGCACAATTATGCTGTTTGTTTGTGAAAAAAATTTGAAAAGTGGCATGTTGTGATTTTTGTGAAGCGGGCACCAGGTTGGCATTAGTTACTGCTGAGCCATGAATGAAAAGGGTGCTGTGATGGCGCAGTGAAAATTAACATGTCCAACTTTCTTCACTTCTTAAGCATCATCAGTCATTTTCATGCAAACGCTGAAGAGACTTTCAGCTTACCTTCATTCTGTTGTTGAAGAGTTTTCCTGACTGTTCAAAACAGCCATTTGGCTGTTGTTTCTGCTGCAGCCAAGTCTTAGACTCGACAATCTTTGCTGGGTCGATGTAGATGAAAGACTGCGCTTTGGCAAAAGATCTCAGCACAAAAGCCGTCAGCCTGAGGACGACAAATCAAAGTTAAAGTCAAAGTTAGACAAACAACAAACTAAGACAACAGGAAGCAGATCTGTGTAATGTCTCACAATATTCACCACAATACACCAAACATAACACTTTATGCTTTACGCACTTAAATCACATATTTCATAACATGCTAATTTTTGCAACAGTGTGCTACGTCCAGTGTACAGTCACATCATCTACTCTATCTTTTCTTAAGGTAAACTGCATGTCATTGTATGACACTGGAAATGTTACACAAAAACTTTCTGGATGATTGACCAGTAACGTTCTCACCATGTGTTCCCATTTCCTGTCCCAAATGTGCTGTAAGCGCCATCGTGATGTTTGTAGTTCAGCTGTCTCTGGTAGCCTGTATAACAATAGAAACACATTATTCGGGCATTAACGATACACACATTCTCAGATTTAATAGGATTTTTGATAAGTTTGTGATCGTAGGTAATTTTGTTTATGCCTGCTGTAAGTTTAAATGTATAGACATAAAAACAATATTTGTGGAATTTTATGCTTTTATTGGACAGCTGACAGTCGAGAGTGTGTCCGTGTCAAGCTGTCAAGCGATTACACACACCGCTATTCTGCTTATGTTTTGTGCAACCAGCACCACATTGTCACAGATGCTACATATGGCATATCTGAAGGTCTTAAATGCTTCTTTTTAAACTGCAATATAAAGCCAAAGGAGACTCACCACTGGTCAGGAAGTTACTAGCTTTTGTCTTGATGGCTGGGGTCAGCTGTTGCGTATTTTTCAGGTATTGGAGGATGTAAATGTTGGGGGCCAGAAGCGCCATGTTCTGCTCACCACATCCATAAGGCATCCTCAGCAGTCCATCCAGGTTCTTCAAGGCTCGGCCCAGGATGTCACCTGTACAAAAAAGAAGGACCCACTAAGACACAACATGTAACTAACCTGACCTCTATTTTCAAACTGTTTGTTGTTGTCATTACAGCACCTGAAAACATTGATTTATCATTATAACATCAGAGTCAAATTTGATATATTGAATGTTATTGAATCAAGCTTTGTATTTTAACTTTATTTTATTCAGACAATTTAAATTTAAATCTTAATTTAATTCATTAAATTTGTTTATCAAAATACACAAATTTGCATTACAATTTTGTCCAGTAGACAAAGTCAGATGTCAGTATTTTGTGTTTAGCTCCTGTATCATTTAGACACAAATTATTATTGATGTTTATACATCTTAAAATATGCCTTTGGTCTCTTTACATGAAAGTGCAATGGTTTGTATAATGGTATATTATGCAAAACAAAACATGATACCTCCAAAAGAGGTACAGAAGTGAATCATTATTGATGCTTTTAATATTGAGGCTTCAAAGGTGGTAAGCCTGTTAACATACCAGAATCTGTATGGTCAAGCAACACAAAATTCAAATGAATGTGTTAGTTTACCCAGGACTGATACTAAAGCACGGGCAGATCCTTCAATCATGTTCTCAGGGAGTTCTACGTTTATTTCCTCTGCCAAAGTTTCCCCTGTGTGCAGACAAAGAGAAAACACCTTATACAGAGAAACCTCAAGCAGAGCTGAGTACTCAAACAAAGATGTTTAGATTTAACCGATGGTAAGTAAATCATGAATTGAAATAGATCAGACTGGAATTAAGATTAAAAAAATTCAAAATAATGACATGTAAAATAATCTGGGACACCTAGGTCAAACTTGGCATAATTTCCATAATCATAATGAAAGTAATCACTACCTGTGATTGCGATTAAGTAGTGAATGTCTCTATCATATTTTTGACATGTAAGCTACTTGGCTCCTCCTAACTTATGGCATGTGGCTCTCCTTTTTCAAAATGTTTAACAGGCCATTCCTGGTGTAAACCATACTGACCATTGGGACAGAGCAGCCAGTTGTAGGTCTTTGTCATCTCAGTTCCCTCAGCCTGAGAGGGAAGGAAATAATGTGTGCAATTCATTAATGGTTAATGGATCAACTTATTCTTCAGCATCTTATTTTCGAGGTACGAACCTTTACTATGAGCGATCGTGTAACCACATCAACACGACCTCTCTCTGGCACGCTCACAATCTCATTGTCACATGAAGCGTGGGATGCCACTGCTTCAGCAGTCACAGACACATTCACAGTCCCTGAAAAAGATCAACAAACACAGCATGGAACTAGACTGACCTGACTAGTTGTCCTGTAAATTTGAAAAGTGTCAAAACATTTTGTCGCGGACAAAAAGGGTTGTGCTGGGGAAAGTGGGACATCAGTTTCTTCACTGTCACGCCTTTTAACATGATCTTTAATGATCTTTACCCAAGGCTGAAGGGGCCATGGTCCAGCTGAGGGTCTTGCGCTCACTGCCGCACAGACAGGATGTGTACAGGTCACCAGAGAGAGGGGTGAGGGTGTAATCTAAGGAAGGTGCTGGAGTCACAGTGACCTGTTCAATAGAGACAACAATGTATGTTTTATAACTGGGAATATATAGCAGATGCAAACAATTGTTCAAACTGCAGCACAATATGGCAAAATTTTGACCTTTTGAAGGATCTTGAAGATGATTTTGTTGCAAATAAAAGCAGACATCAAATTATTAAGTAGTTCAAAAACTGGCCTTGCTAAGAAAATGAGGATAATTCTACTGATTGAGCTGACAGAATATACATTATACATGCTAAATATCATGCATGTTAGTGTTGTCATTATGAACATGTTAGCATGCTGACATTAGCATTTAGGTCATGTAAAAGCATTGATTACCATGATGCAGTTGGACAAGTAGTTGAACGTGGTTGCCTTCAGTTCAAAGTGCTCCCCCCGGATGATGGAGTAGGGCAGGCTGAGCTCGATGAAGAAGGGCTGGAAGACCTTGATCTCCTTACGAGGAGCCAAGCCAAAACCCTGAGCGGACAAACAGAAAGCCTCCGTCTCCCATGTGGTGATGGTGTCTGGAGCAGTGACGGAGACAGTTTCCTTTCCAGACTCTCTGGATCAGCAGGTACACACAAAAAAACATACTTACATAACTCAGATTAGTCAAAGAAAATCCATGTAAGAAAATAATTAATGTGTTGTGTTAATTATCTTTACACTTTATTGAAGAAATTTTAAAAAATTCAGACAATATTTCTCATGCTAAATAAAGAGCATAACCCTGAACATGATGCACACTAGCCCAAAAATACTTTTTCCTATATAAAATCATTATAAAAAGAAATTGTTAAATGATGAATACTTTTTACTAAGCATCACAAACAATAAAAAGGCTCAAAGCAGTCAAAGCAGTGTAAGTGTTAGATGCTCACCCAACTTCCACCAGGTCCCATATCCAGGTCTCAGGGAAGAAAGTGCGGATTGTCTCTATTGGCTGAACATCCGCATGATATCCTACTTCCCCACCAAAACGAGGTGCACTTGCCATCGCCACCACTCTTTCCTCCATTCTGTGTCTTCCAGGATAACTTCCTAACCCTACACCTGAAAAGAAAATATTCCATCAGCAGCAGAGGGCAGCAATGACACAGTTAGCTAATAAATGAAATGCTGATAAATATTTAGCATGTGTGACTTGATAGAGCAAAAAAAAAAAAAAAAAATCACCCCCACGAGCATAATGGATTGGATAGTGGTTTAGGTGGTATTCTCTTCCTTTGTACTTGAGACATGGAGGAATTTGGACATGCATGTTGGTTGCCATCTTCAGCCCTACATTCTAGATAATCCAAAAACATACAGGCATCACTGAAAAGTTAAATAAATATATAAGAGAACAACTAATTAAATTATTCTTTACAAACTAACTTTTTTTGTGCAGTACCTGGAAAACTGTATGAGCATCTTTCCCATCATCATATGGCATAATGGATCTTCTAGGTCTCACAGGCCAGCATGAAATAGGATCTTGAATCTCATATGGAATATAGGGCACTTTGCTGACAGGCAGCAGGTCAAAAAGCTGAAAAGAAACGTAAGGTTCAAGGCTATAAACGGTTGCTTGACGAAGATCTGACAATAGGCCTACTCTTTCAATGTGGCTGTAAGGTATAGCTGTTAAAACAGTCCCTTTATCCATAAGGTAAACTCTTACAGAGGGATATACCTCACATATGAGCAAAACATTTTTAGTATAGCATTTTCCTAACAGCGTGCTTTACAGCCACAACATCTGTACAGTTGGCAAAAATGTACAAGTGGCTAAGGGAAAAAAGGAAGAAAGATTAACTATGGCACAAGAAATATTTGCAAAATAAAACCTGACTGATGTTGTGATCTGATGATGAACAGTGCAAAAGATTATACAAAGGGGAATGTGAATGATGTTTGCTGCTATTTGTGGCTGATTCTAGCAGTTTACCTTGTCTGGCTTCAGAGTCTTCCCTGGCTCCTTGATAAGGACGCTCTGGTCGACAGCGCTCACACCACACAGAGAGTCTGGCTGGGCCGTCACCTGCAGTATGGTTTCCTCTCCCGGGACAGCTGAGGACGGAGAAAACTCCAGGGATACCTGACACATACAGAAAACACACATTGCACCATCTGGATTTCAGTGGTGTAAGATGAGAACATGTGATCTACAAAAAATCTCCCTTCAATCAGAAGGCCTTGTAAAATAAATCAGTCATTTTCATTGAGCCGGCACCATTATAGTGGTGGTGTGAAGTCACCGTAGCAGAGGAAAGGCCTCATGGTATCTAACTTTGACACGCCATGGCTTCAGACAGGATATGCTTTACCCACGACATTAATTAACTCGTATTAATAAATAAAACTAAGCAGGACTGCACAGGGATTACACCATCATACTTGCATATTTATCATTGATCATATCATTACTAAAGGGCTACATATTGACCTTCTGATTCTACAACTACATCTGACAAGCACAGCCATTGCCACAAGTCGTCTTCTTATACTGACCTTGTGACTGAAGCATTTCTCGGTGGAGAATTCAGCACTGTTGGCGATCACAGTCTCACTGTGAAGGATGGTGTAAGCCACAACCTGGACTTTTGGTGCCATGTCTGCAGACACTTGCAACTTGAAGGACATCTCGCCCTCGGTCACTGAAACAACAAACCGACTGTTATCAACAGAAATATCAACACAAATAACAATATAAATAAGATATGGATCCATCCAGTTTTAAAATTGTTTGGCCATGCTAAAGCTAAAGGGTTATTTTGAGACATCTTTGCCCACCTGATTTATCTTGCACTTCAACCTGTCTATGTCCTTGCATGACAATGGCTCGTCTGGATAAGACCTGGGGAATTTGAATGAGAATGAGCAATGTATCAGTAAAACCTAATGGTGATCCTGAATAACTGGTCTGACAATGCTGGTTATCAACTGGCACTGTTAACTCTGGGCTCACCTACGTGTTTGTGCAAATGAAAAGGAAGCGGTTTGTAACAGTCAAGCATATTCAACACCAACATATCCAGAATGACATGTTTTATGAGACATGATGAAATTATTGATGGCAGCAGTGAAATTCATTAACTCATTTTTACACAACAAAATGTTGAGGAGTTCTGTTGCACATGTAAAAAAAAAGTTACATAAAGTCTTTTGTGGCTCCAGAGGGAGCTGTGTGCAGTCTGACAAATAACTTGAAATGATGTCATGTGTTCATCTCAGCTTGAGGCTGGAAGTTTAAGGCAGATGAAAACATCAGATCTGTGTGGAGTGATGAGGGGAGTGTAACGTTCCTCAGATTAATACTATACATAAAAAAAACCATAAATGTCATTTTTCACATGGTTTTCCATTTGAGGTTTGACTGCTGCTCTTTTAGTTGTGTTATCTCACAGTTCTTCTGCAATGATTTAATGGTATCCAGTTGGACAATTAGTATCATCAGTTGCTGATCTTCATTTGTCTTGAAATTTGGTTAAAAAAAATTGCACAACACTGACAGCCAATTTGCAACGGGCAAAGAAAAAGTGGACAGTGTACTTTTTTATTTATATGACATAGCAATTTTGATGTGGTTTATAAAAAGAATTCTATTCACAAAGTACTTTCATAATATTCAACTGTACATTTGATTTATCACTGAAACTACTTAAAGCTATTTCTCTGCGTTTCACAGTGTTCCAAGGAAACTGCTTGCACTGTAAATAATTAACCAGGTTTAACCATCATGCTAGTGGTCAAACTTTGTCAGACAGACCTAGACAGACTTAATTGATACAATAATAGTTCATTTTGAATTAATGAATCCACAGACTTAAAGGTTACTAAACAGCTATTGCACCTCTTTATGATAGCCCTACCAGGTCTACTGATCAGAGGCATAAGTGTGTTCCTTTAAGACAGATGTCAGCAGTCTGATGTAAAGTTCATTTTAAAAATATTTTCCCTATGTCCACGTCTCTGGAAGAGAACTGGTGGCAAGCAGAGAAATAGTTCACACACCACTCACCAGATACATCACATCCACAGAGCCCTGGGCCTCTCCAACTATAGTGTATCGGATAGAGATGGTTTCCTCTTCGTCACAGGGAAGTGGTTTATCCTTCTTCTTCACCTCTAGGAAGCTGACACTTTTAGTATGCGGAGAGGAAAGTTGGACCAAAGACAGTGCGTGACTTCCATCCTCATAGTATGCAGTTCTATGAGCAGGGTACCCTACTGTCGGTCTGGTACTGATCTGGATTGCAGAAAAGAAACACTATACATGAATGATTGAGCTGGTTGAGGTAGAAAAAAGCTTTGCAAAGTGAATTCAGTCTTTAGAGCCAAAGAAAATGTTTGGTAAATAGTTCCAATATGGCCACTAGCTACTATGGTGGCACCTTGGACAGTTGCAGCATACTAAGAAACCATTTAGGGTTTCAGCTTTTGGGCAGCATTGTCACCTCCATTAAAGCGTTATGGTGTGGCTGGCAAGTGTCGGCTCACACGCTGTAGTTTTAGTGCTACCACATACTTACATGGAGATGGATGTCCCCTTCATACTCTGTTGTGTTCAATGAGAAAGCAGCAACACCATCGCTGTCTGTTGTGAGATTCTGTAACCAACGTCGAGCCCACGTTTGACCCACAAACATGAACACCGGCATGTCAGGAATGGGTGTATCATTGTAATGAACTGCTTTAACCTGTCGGAAGCACAAAGCTGTATCACTAAGGATGCACATGGCTTAATTTGCTCTGTGTAGAAAATCAAACTGAAGAGGTGAAGACCACACGCACTTACTTTTCCCTCCAGAACTGATTGTGGCTCGTAAATCTTGGGTGTGTCAATGAAGGACAGCTTTCCAATAACATAAGAAATCTTTATTCTCTTCTCTAGTGGGTGTGAAATACCTGTACAAGAAACTTCCATGTTACAACTATGCATATGCCGCATTGTTTAAATTAAACTAAAAAAATTAAACACTGTAATTATTATATATATGTGTGTATTAAGACTTGCCTGTCCCCTCCTCTTCAACTTGAGCCTTGAGGACTAGTTCATCTTGCAACACCTTGTTGTGAAGTTTTGTGAATAATGACATCTTGAAGCTAAAAGTGGCACAGCCTTTCTTGTCCGTCTATAAAGTAAATAAGACAAAAGTTAAATGAAAAGGTGTATGGAAGGATGTTTCAATCCTTTCCCATTTCATACCTTCAAACACATACATCATGTTTCATCAGTTATTCATTCATTCATCATTTGTTCATTTGATCTTATTTTATTCTCCTCTGTGCTCATGCCCTTTGGCCTTTTTGTCATTTTTCTTTTGTGAAGCACTTTGTAACATTGTTAAAAAAAAGTTCTCTATGAATAAATATTACTATTACACTCTTATGGTTTAATGATCTCAGTGCATAGCAGAGACAATAAACTGTGGCTTAATTTTATTTCAAATCTGTCTGTTTCAATGCTTTTGGTCATTTCCAGTTTTCACTGAATGCACTAGATCTTAATTTTCCTTTGAAAATGGATGGCAACAAAGTGCAGAGTCATTGTATCAGAAGCTTATCATTTAAAAGTAAAATAATCTGTAGCCCTGCTCATTTTTCTTAGGCTTCACTACTATCCAGGTGTCAATGGAATTCTGTTTTTTCTGCATGCAAGACTTTGGAAATGACGAACATGTACTTTTTAAAATCTGTTTTTGCCGCTGGACCTGCACGTCAAAAGCTCTCTGACCACGCTGAAAGCAATGGACACGAACATGCTGTCACAAGGCAAGACCAACTGTTACCCAGCTGTCCTCAGACCAGCAGCAAGAAATGCAAAGGTACCTCATGAAGACAGTTGGCTTAATACAGCTCTTAGCTCACGAGGAACTTGCTCTGACTAGGGGGAACCTTCACTGGGTATATAAATGAAGATGTAAAGAAGACCCCAGTCTTGAATGGTCGTCCAAACTAATACATGATTGCATTTCTACCAACAACATGATTAAAGAGATCACCCAAACAATTCAGAAGCTGTCTCTGTTCCAGTATTTCATTATTGTTTATGGTATATAGTATGCACACATACTGTAGCACATGTAAGGTCTACCTTTACATTCTACTTTTAAAGATGTTTCACGAGGTCAACTGTACCTGCATTATCTTCTTGTGGACTGGGGTAATTATTTCTGGGAATCCGAGTAGATCGTCAAGAATCATCACAGGGCTCCTATGGAAATAGATCTGAAGTGGTCTCGCCATCTCAACTGTAACACTTCCTGGCACAGGCTGTCCGTATGTATACCTTGTTAAAGGGACATAGAAAATTGTGTTGTTGGAAAGGATTCAATCACTCACCAACTTTGGCCTATTTTAGAAGATTTAACAGTGTTGTGTGTTAAAGGCCTTGTACTTACTTTGCACAGACTTCGGCTTTTATTTCGTCCTGCTCAACACTTACTTCATCACGTGCATCTATTTTTACTTCAAATTTAGGCAAAACTGGGGACAAAATACAACTGTTAGCATTCTTGCTTCATTACAAATGGATTGAAATAGAAGGCAAGAAAGATCAATTATAACTTACCATATTTCTCCACTTTGAAACTGTGACGTATTCTATTTGCGCCAGTCCACACAATAATTTGGTAGGTTCCTTCTCGGGCCTCAGAGTTCAAGGAGTGAGAATGCTGCAATATTTTACCATCGCATGTTTCATTCAGCCACTGTCCAATTCTGTTGTTGTTAGAATCCTGTTAAATAAAATAAATGAGATGAAGCTAATGTGACAGAGAACACATATGCCACACAAAAAACACTGTGATAACCATGTTATCATATGTTTCTTTTCTTTTTGTATGTTGTACTATGTAGAAAGCTCGAAGCCTACAGTTTGACAACATATTATTTGTAACTATTCTCCAACAGATCCCAATGGATCGAATGTATTGGCAGGCTAATATTAGTGTCCAGGGATATATTGGTATCAGTGCATGCTGTCCATCCACAATAGTTTTAAGGTTAAACTAAAATGGTGACATCACAGAGAGCTTTGGCTCTTGGTGTGTGTAGGAGGCTAAGAAAAAAATTGTGTGTGTTGTCTTACCTCAATTTCGATGGTATTGTACTGCAAAAACAAAGAAAGAGAAAGATTTGTTAAAGGGTAATTAAAGTAAGTTGTAATTGTTGTCATCACACAGTGTCCTAAGGAGTCTGGGTTAGGCATTTTTCTTTAAGAAACTGATGACACCTTTGTGATGTGCAGTCAAGGTTCTGATGCTTTAGAATCAGTGGAAACAGGAAAAAGGCCATTCTTCAGTGAATCAGTGTTGATTTGATAACATGTAAGATGTTTCCCAGATCATGTTTTTTTGCATAATTTAAATTCTACATGATATTATGTATATATAATATATATATTTTATAACTGCTGATGTGTTAAATTGGAGTTTTGCTAAGTGAAACATGGCACCAAATTTAGAGAAGTTCGTTTTGCCAATGTGGTCATAATAATAAAGCACTGGCAGGCTGGACCTTCAACTACAGCTCATCAAACAGTGTGGTGAGGAGCCCTTTACAGGCTGATCATTTTTGATAACTATAACATCTCGTGCATCAATAATGTCAGATAAGATCATTTTACACAGCCAAACAAGGTATGTTTACTTCTCACAGGAATTTTTACAGCCAGGAGAAATATCCTCCAGCCAAATCTGTTACAAGATCATGAAACAGTCTGAAATTATGACTAACATCAAGTAAAACTACACTAAAACTGAGTTCCACTGACTAAATCTTGACTAAAACAAGACAAAACAAAACAGACACACTAAAATATGACTTCAAACCAAACAGAATTTTCCGTAAAAAAAAAAAAAAATCTTGTCAAAATTAACACTGCAGAGTATCTGTCATTCTGATTATGAGCTTTTGGGGGTTTTTTGGAAGAAAAAAAAAGGTTTTATATTATTTATTTTTTAGTACACTTGTTATATATTTTCTGCAACAGAATGCAAATGAGTTGCAGCTAAAGCTAAGGACTAGAGTTAGGGTTTGACAGGTTTATTATAGCGTCAGCAAAAATGATGAAACGCAGCACAGGCAAGTTGACATAATGGGGCCCCGGTTGTACTATTGACCCCAGTCTTGAATGGTTGTCCAAACTAATGATTACATTTCTACCACAACGTGATTAAAGAGATCACCCAAACAATTCAAAAGTTGTCTCTGTTCCTTGCTCACCAGGGCACAAATTAAAACATGCACTATTCTCAAACTGTATCACACTAATAATGTGGGTTATAAATTAGGGATGTTCCGATTTAGCGTTTTGGCCCCGATCCCAGTCCGAGTCCTTTATAACTGGGTATCTGCCAATACTGAGTGTAATCTGATACTTATGTGTAGGGTGCCATTATCAATTCTTCTTATCAGTCTGATTCAATTCCCTATTTATTTTTTAATCAATTTTATTCAACCTGGCTGGAGCCTGAGAGCTAGCTGAAGCAACAGTCTGTCTGTCAAAACATTGGTTTTATAATTTAGGTTTTATAAGCCTGCCTGCGTGGTGCTATTGTTACTATAACCCATGATGTCGACCCTCAGTGACAGACGTGCTACTTGGTTTGGAAGCAGCGCCACTCGTGCGTAGTGTTGAATACACGGCATTCTTGGAATTGAAGCCCATGTTGCAAAGAGAGATGTTTCAGCATATTGCTAGTGTTTTTACCCTTAATTGAAATTATCATTTTGCAGACATTGCAACTGGCACCTTTGTCACCTTCACACAATTTCTTGTTGCAAGTATCCAGCAGTGTAAACGCATGAGTTTGATGTCATTGTTTTGCAATGTGCAACTGTCTGCAACTGAGAACATACCCGCATTGATACAAGGAATTGATAAGCTTGGCAAGCCTCTATCTCCAATGGATGGGACAATTTGGAACCAGTTCTCAGCAGGTTTTAGTTCCCAATTCCCAAATTTTCAATCAAGTTGATTGAATATGCATCTCACACATATATACATATATAAATAACAGATGTAGCTACTAAGTCTGACACCATACTTTTCACGAGCAAACCTACTTCATCCAAACACTGAAGGTCCTGATTCAAAACTATAATGTGACTCCTGACAACGACCTGAAGTGATCAGCTAGAGAGAAGAGTCCTGACATTGTTGGGGTTGTTGGGACTGCAGAAACACCCTGCTCGTACCGTGGTGTGACATAGTCGATCTTGACCAGACACCAGCTGAAGAAAGCATATAACCCGACAGCAGCCAAGTTTCATTTTGGACAGCCATTACATTACAAGGTACTCACAAAATTAGCAATGGTGCTTAAGTATTGGATCCATTGAAATATGCTCAGATCAGCCCTGATACCCATGTTTTGGATCAGCAGCTCTAAATAAGAACTAAAAGAAAGGAGAGACAGTCCAAACACTCACCAGTCGCTTCACAGGTCTGAACTTGGTGTTCAGTGTGATGACCCTGAAATGAACTGGGAGAAATGCAAAGAGATTTCATGAAGCTTTTACAGCTCATCTACAGCAGCGTCAAACAGTCAACTCAGAAATTACATCATTACTATCAAACTTACAAGTTAGATAAGGTGAAAGTAACAAATCATTTACTATTTACATTACACTCTCTGTTATCTGTCTAACAGCATTAAAAACAGTACTTAGAACAGTACTCAATCAATCAAAGACAACGTAACCCAGTTCTTCAGCCATACTACATGTCATTTGTTTTTTGTTTTTTGTTTTGTTCCATTTATTCTTGTTCATTTTCACAGGACATCTGAATCTGATTGCAATGGGTGGAAATCTGGGGGGTTTTAAACGTGTTTCCAAGCAAGAGATAGAAAACAAGCCAATTAAACAAAGAGCTTATGGGGAGACCACCATGATAAGTTGTTTTTGTGCCACAGACTGCATCAGTGGAAAGTGTTAAATGTTGCAAGAAAATGTCCATACTAATTAAGATATTATTACAGTGGGCAAAGGGTTTTGTACCCCATGCTGCACACACATCCACAATTGTTCGTAAAGGGGAAACCTGTCTATATATGGTATCATATATGTACAACATTGTTTGTAATCAGCTCATGGTTACCTGTTTGCCCAGGAAGGTAGATTGGCTTATCTGTTTGGACAAATGTCATTGGTTGATAGACTCGGATCATGACTTTCCTGACTTCTTTTGAGTGAAATGTGTTGCCTTGTACCTCCACCTCGAACTTGTGCACCAATTCATTCTGCAGTGAAGGAACCTGTGACAGAAAGATATTTCATAGACACCAAGAGAGCCATTAACTCTTGAAAACACTCTTCACTTTATCTGTTTTTACTTTGTCTGTTAAAAACCTAAAATCACATATGTATGTTGTATTACAAAAGCATTAGTCAATTTACACCATTGTGGCTATTTACATTTTGTGTTACATATCTGTGTGTGTCTTACATTATCTGTTTTGAAATCCCATTACATTTTTCCAACTTAAGGAATGCTGTATTTTGATGAGCACATTTTCAAAGACTGTTATGGAAATTAGCAAATGAATCAAAGCCGTTCTCAAGCGCTGACCTGAAATTGAACGCAGGTATGAAACTCTTCATTAGACATCTTCTGGAGGAGGGTTGTATTCTTCTCATCGGACTTCAAAGCGACAGTCATGGTCACTGTCTCGTTGGGCTGCAGGAGACTCGCACAGAATTGGGTCATAGTTCCAGCTTCAAGTATTGCAGGTATGGCCACCATGTACTGCCTACAGACAAAGAAACATACATACATACATTCGATATGTCACTGGATCTGACACAGAAGAGACTCGAACCCAGATGACTGTGCAGCAAAGAAAGCATTATCCAAGTCCATGTAAACCCCCACACCCATGCTATGGCCATTCTGCTAGACAGTACAGGTAAACTTACGGTCCTGCCACTGCTTCACCCACATCCATCCAACTCAAGAAGACACACAGTGTCCATGTCCACATCTGAAACCCAGGACGACCCATGACTGTCTGTGATGAGCCTCAGAGTCAGCATCTGTTAAATAGCCTCTGAAACAGAAATCCACCCCCCCCACACACACACACACACACACACACACACACATACACATACACACACACATTTGATCTCCCAGTACGTCAATCATTTACAGGTTTTTTAAATTTTTAAATTGTTTAATGTGTATACAGCTGACTGCAATTTTAAAAAACTGTGAACGGTTAACAGTTTTAACATGGTTTATCATTTCAGTTATAAAAATAATGTATTCGATTTTTCAATAAAACTGGAGTATAAACAAACAAAATTATTTAAATTCAGTCATAAATAATTTTGTTCACCTGTTTTGTATATTACCAAAGCATCCACCAATGCACATGCTACCATGGGTCGTTGAACACACAATAACAGGAGCTGTTACATCCTAAAAAACTGAACATTACAAGCCACACATAGGTGTAACAATTCTAGAGCCCTTTAATTATATTGTGAAGGTATTAGTATCATATTGTTGTACTTTATATCTCATTCACTCAGTAGTCAACTATTTCTTGATAGTTGTGAATTTCCCCACTGTGGGACGAATAAAGATATATCTTATCTTAAATCAGTTGTATGCATCAGTGTTACAGTATGTTGGATTCTGCAACTCTGCCCTTTACCCAGCGTGGGATGTTTGAGTTTGTCACGCAAACAACTCCTAACCTGTTTACTAGGGCCAAAGTAGACTTTTTTTCCAGGTAAGTAAACCTTTGTCAACTGATAAAGTCCTCAAATATTGCTCATGGGTTACAACACAGTAGGAGCACGGTATGTGCTTACTGTGTAAAATGGTGCAAGAATAAAATTGCATGTATGTAACCTCAAACTATTTGTATTTAAACACTATATAAAATATAGGCATTGTTTGCAACCACTTTCTAAATTTTATGCCATGTGTTTATGCCATTATGTTCTTGTGTGTTTTTACTAGTTTATTTTCAGTGTATGTTGAGTTGTTTACTCCAGTGTTTTTGGTTTAGGATTGTTTAGTCTTTTGTTCAGGCATTGCTTCAGTGGCTCAGGTCTCAGGTGCTGGGGCTCTCCTTCTCTCAGCTGTCCCCAATTTCACATAACGACTGGCAGCTTAACCACCCCTCTCCTTCTCTTGCAAGCTGCCAGATCGTCCCTTTCCCTGCTCCATGCTCCCTGTCTTTGCTCCTGTTCTCCAGCGTTTCCTTGTCTTCCAGTGTTTTCCTTTTTCCAGCGTTTCCTGTCTCCTGTGTTCTTCCTTACCTATTTCACCTTCATGTCTCCTGCCGTCCAGCCTCAGGCCCACCTACCAGCCTCCATCCACTGAAGCAACTCCACACCACCTGGACCTCTTGTGTTTAATCACCTTTTTGTTTTTCTCGTGAGTTCTGGAGTTTCTTCTGTTCAATAAATCCCTCCCTCGCCCTCGTCTGTGTCTTGCTCCTGAGTCCAATTAAGAACTGAAATCATCACAGAACAATCTGGCCAACATGGACCCAGACACAGACTCCATCCTCCATGTGCTCTCTGCTCGGGAAGTCCAGCTGAGAGAACATGACTGGATGCTTCAAGAAATAATGAACACCATACAAAGACTCAGCTCCACTGTCTTCACCATCTACACTCAGTGTAATCAGACAGCAGCCCCTTCTGCCTCCGTGAGTAGCAGCTGTTTTTTCACTCCTGTGTCTCCAACTTGGACCTAATTTCCCCCTCACCGTCCCCATGTTTGTGTTCCTGATGCCACTCGGCCTGCTAGCCACCTGCCTGCACCAGCACTTGGGTTAGCTAGTCTATTGTTTCCACTGGCTCATCCCTGTCTCGGCTGGCCCACAGCCACCTCCTGTTCCAGCTGGTCCGCAGCTTTCTCCGATTCCTGTCTCGGCTGGGCCGCAGCCACCTCCTGCTCCTGTTCCAGCTGGGCTGCAGCCACCTCCAGCTCCTGTCTCAGTTGGGCCTCAGCTGCAGCCTCCCGTGCCTCCAGTGCCTCCAGATCTTCCAGTGCCCCAGCTGCAGCCTCCAGATCAATGTGGGAAAAACCAAAGAACTGGTGGTGGATTTCTGCAGAAGCATTCACTCCCCTCCAACACCAGTGAACATCCAGGGAATGGACATTGAGATGGTGACATCTTATAAGCACCTGGGTGTTCACCTCAACAACAGACTGGACTGGACTCATAACACTGCTGCACTTTACAGGAAAGGTCAGAGCACATTCTAGCTGCTCAGGAGACTGAGGTCTTTTGGAGTGCGAGGGGCACCCTCGAAGACCTTCTATGACTCTGTTGTGGCATCAGCCATTTTCCACGGAGTAACTTGCTGGGGCAGCAGCATTTTGGCTGCGGACAGGAATAGACTGGACAAGTTGATCAAGAAGGCCAGCTCCGCCCTGGGTTGCCCCCTGGACCCAGTGGAGGTGGTGGGAGAGAGGAGGATGATGTAAGCTGTCATCCATGTTGGAGAATGACTCCTACCCCCTGCAGGACACTTTAACAGCTCTGGAAAGCTCCTTCAGCGATAGACTGCTTCACTCAAAGTGTACGAGGGGGCGATATCGCAGATCTTTCCTGCAGCTGTCAGACTGTACAACCAGCACTGCTCCCAGTAGACCATACACCTCAATGCCATTACATCTGCGCCACACCCAGTTTTTTATGTCAGTATATTATTATTTATTCTTTATTCTATAGTCCGTTCACTGTACAATATATTTTTCACTGTGCAGTATTTCATTACCTCAATATGCAATACTTCATATCTGTTCATATTTAAATTCATATTTATTTCCATCCAGTCTCATAGTGATCACATCTTTCATATTCTCATGCACATCTGTAAATAAGCCCCGTGTAAATTTGTAAATTGAAATTTTGAAAATACTTTCCTTAGCCTGAGGTTGCTGAATGTTAATACTTTCAAAATACTTTTTAAATCTTCTGTTTATACCGTTTATCACTTTCAACTACTGACTATCCCCTTGCTGATGGGCTATGTAAATTTCCCCACTGTGGGACGAATAAAGGTATATCTTATCTTATTTATTTGGGGTAAATAAGTTGTTACATTAATCGAGGTCATAAGATAAATATAAGCGGTAACAAGAGGAAAGAAAGAAGAAAAACTAATTCCACATTAAGTTTTTTTTCTGGATGTAATTCTTGGCTTCACATTGGGAAACAATGTAACCTCTTAAACCAAGTTTAATGAAACCAAGTTTAAGGCTCTAGGTTGCCCTTTGCCCTCCTGAGCAAGTCTTATTAAACCCATATGGTTTTAAATCCAGAAATGGCCTGGGGTTTATGCATTTTAATGTCAGAAGTCAGAATGTGTGATTCAAATTAGATCACCAGAGAATTCTTGTATCACAGACTGACCCCGATTTCCTGGTTCTGACAGGAATTGCTGGTTAAGGCCTTTTCAGCCCTATCTTGTTTGGTCCAAGCTTTTGAGCCATGGTTTGGTTCATTTCTAGTGTGAAAACTTTTTTCGTATGGTGAACTCTCTGACTAATGACAAGAAGTTCTGAAGGGGTTCATTTTTATGCCAAATATATGCATATTAGCTAAATTAAACACATTTGCATGGCAGCACAGTTAGGGGTGTATTCTACCCTTTGTGGGTAGAACTGGCTGACGTCAGATGCATGCCTGCTTACAAACCTGATACAGCTCATGCAGATGATGACGACCTAACATAGACATGTGCAATGTGAAACCAAAACAAACCAGAAAAAAACATAACCCTTGATTCAGACTTGGGTTCGGACTTTCAGGTGTGAAAAGGCCCTTAAAGAGAGTATACATAATTTTGATGTTTCCTTATATAACTATAACTTGTGCAGAATAGACTTGGGAGAGTGGGTGGTGTGGCTGTATATGTGAAGTCATGTTTATCTGTTACTGATTTATATGCTGTCATTGCTTTGAATGTATTGCTCTGAAAGTTAATGTTGTAATAATTCCCTAGCCCTAACCCTAACCCTGGGTGTAGAGAGACCACCCTCAGCTGTCTCCAGTGTAATTAATAATTTAACAGACTCACTTGTTCAGTACAGTAACTCAGAGATACTGGGTCAGGGTGACAAATGATTGAAATAGCCAAAAAGAGATGGGGAACAATCTCAGTCTGTCACAGCTGATTGATGAGCTGAGCAGAAGGATCTTTCAAAATAAACTTTAATACATTTGATTCTGTGCAATAGAAGGCACAAAATGGCCTCTGGAGTTTTTGTGCTTGGCCTTAGTGACCACTGTCCTCTAGCCTGCGTTAGGAGTGCTAGACTGGAAACACTAAGCTCTAGAATTTTTAGCAAAAGAAATTTAAAAACTTTTAATAAACATGCTTTTCTCATTGACCTTGCTGACAGTAATATACATCACAGCTCTGAAATGTCAAATATAGAACTGGCATTGGAATATTTTACAAATTCATTACTTGCTATCATTGATGGAAATGCACCTTTCAAAAAGCTTTGTGTTAACAATAGCTGAAATGCCTGATAGATGAAGCAATTCTCCATAGAATTACCAACAATGTTCAAGGCAGGGGACAAAGCCTGGGCTCCAGTGAGATGTACTGGTGAAGGAGCCCACTGGATAATGTTTAGACAATTCAAAAATAAATGCACATCCACCTTGACAAGGTCAAAGTTCATTTATCAATTATCACAATTTATCACTCCAATGACTGCTTACTAAATAAGGCATTCAAGCAGGGGTCACCAACCTTTTTGAAACCGAGAGCTACTTCTTGGGTACTGATTAATGCCAAGGGCTACCAGTTTGATACACACTTCTGAAATAGCCAATTTGCTCAATTTACCTTTAACTATATGTTATTATTAATAATTAATGATATTCATCTATGTAAAGACACTGATCATGTTAATGATTTCTCACACTAAATATCAACAATGATTTAACAAAGTAGGAAACATAAATATCAATATGCAACACTTAATTTCTATCTTCTATCTTATTTCTATATTTTCTCTAAATCTGCAAATGTTTACATTTTCAAATGATCACTTCTACAACAGTCCTAGGAGTCAACAGTCCGTCTGAAACCGACGGTTTGGTTGTGCGCACAATACTGACCTTTGAACTATACTAGATCAGAGTTCATGTATATTAAACAAATTTTTAAAATATTGTCATTTCCAATTTGCATTTAAGTGTGATTTAAAAAAGAATAGCAACCAAAAAAAATTAGATGCAGCTCAGTGGTGAGCTATTGTTAGAACAGGCCTCATGTGGCCCTTGGGGGTGACCTGGTGCTCCAGTCATATCCACATCAAATAAAAGACTTTTCTCTTTTCTTTCTTTTTTTCATTTCTCAAGTTACTCGTTATTCAAGTCATTTTTTTAGTCAGTACTTTAGATAGTAGTTATGTGATGACTACTTTCACTTAAGCTTGAGTGCTTGTTTTTGCAAAGTAACTGTACTTTTACTTGATAACAGTTTTTGGCTCTTCTACCCACCTCTGAATAGAACATAGGAAAAGATAGACGAGGATATATTGAATGAACCTGCTTGGCCCACTGACTCCAGCCAAAGTTTAAATGAGCTAAAAGTGGTTAGTTGTGCTGTTTGTGAGATGCCAAAGCGATTTTTAAGTCAGCTTGATCTAACTTTGCACACCTGCCCACCAAACATTGACTCATGGGACATTCACAAAGGAGATGAACCAGA
Organism: Holacanthus passer; assembly: GCA_025331565.1. Classification (NCBI taxonomy): domain Eukaryota; kingdom Metazoa; phylum Chordata; class Actinopteri; family Pomacanthidae; genus Holacanthus; species Holacanthus passer. The sequence continues at coordinate 3,172,086 of JAFREQ010000038.1, forward strand.
GTCATTGTCATTTCCAGTGTGACGTTGCTATGAAGTCATTGATGGATTTTCTTTTTCAGTGTTCACATCAGCATGACACCTTTTGTCAGAGTATTTATGTGCCTGTTCAACCATTTACTAAATGACTATACTATATACTTAAGGTTTATCTTACAAGATGAAACACTGCTGCCAAAACCCATTTCAATATCTTTCAAGCATTAATCATGTGAAAAAGCAAGAAATCAAGTTCCACAAAGTCAAATATGTTTTTTCATATTTATTGAATTTCCAGGCCAAAATGAATTCCTGCTGGTGGTTTAGTTGGTTGTGCAGCCTTGCGTCAACCAGGGGTGCAGCCTCATCTGTTCCAGAGTGGCGCGGTCCTTTGGGTTGACAGTCAAACACATCTCCAAAAAATCCAGGCAGGCTGAGAAGAGAGGGCAGAGAACAAAGCAAAGATTATGGTGGAAGCTGCAGTGAACTGTTGGAACATGGAAGGAAAAAGCTCAGTCAAAAACTCAGGTAATGTACTGACACCAGCATTGTCTCACCTCGGGACACTTTGAGCGACCTTAGCTCACTCTTGAACCTCACTGGTGTGCGGAGGAACTTGGAGGTGTGAAACCGTTTCCGTCCATTCAGCAGTTCATAGAGGAGTGCGCCCAGCTCCCAGACCGTGGTGGGGTCGGCTTCGTATCTCCCCAGTAGGTAAAACTCTGGAGGAGCGTACGCAGAGGTGCCTACGATACACACACAGGCAGAGGGAGACAGAAAGAAACAACGGATGAAGAATAAGATTTCAATGAAACTCATCACAGAGATCAGCACATGGATGAGGAGCAGGAGCTGAAGCCAGGTGTCATACCAGAGAAGTTGCAGTAAGATGTGGTCTTCATGAAGCAGCCGCATCCAAAGTCGATGACACGCACTCGTGGGACATCAGAGCCGGTCTCAACCAGGACATTTTCCAGTTTGAGGTCCCGATGGAAGACTCCCTCAGAGTGTATTTCAACGGCTGCCTCCACCAACTGCTTCATGATGTTCTGAGACAGAGATGAAGAGAAACACGAGTCAGAACGGAATGAAGAACAAACTGTTGACTGAGGTTTTCACATTATGTGACAATGCTCCTCAAAGTTCAGTTCAGTGTATTTGAGAGAACTGAACTGAACTCAGAGCAATTTCAACACAACACAATGCAACGGTGAAGGGGTCTAAAGGTGTTTTCAAACTAAATGTGAAGCCACCACTGGATTTAAAGTCAATGCAAATTTGCTTGTCAGGAGTTGCACAGATTGAGACAAAAGAAAATGCTTTGGGGTATTAGGGTAATTTGGGTAATTGCTCTCAATGCCAGGAGGGGGAGACAAAAATTCTAAACTGCAACTTTGAGGAAACACCATCCATTGACACATAAACATGCTCCAAGCAGCTTCAGTACCTTAGCCTGCTCTTCCTCCAGGGGACCTTTGTTGTCCCTGAGGTACCTCAACAGGTCCACAGAGGGGACTGGTCTCTCCATGATCAGGAGAACCTCCTGGTCCAGATCATACCAGTCCAATAATGACAGGACTGCAGATTTCCCCGCCGACTCTGATTCTCCTGCCGCTTTCAGCATGAGGAGCACCTCAAGGGGGACCATGAAGGTCTTCCCATCCATGACCTAAAGGAAAGAGTATACAGAAGAAAACAATGTAAAATATGTGATTGTGTGTGTGTGTGTGTGTGTGTTGAACAACAAAGTTACAAGGAAGTGAAAAAAGATTGGGGCTGCAACATCAGACCAACTCTCTCACCATTGGTCGACTTTCCACATCTGCTTTGGGGATGTGTTTGATCGCCACCTACAGGACAGAATCACCAGTACTTTGGTTAGTGCAAGGAGCGATGACTGTGTGTGTATGTGTGATGTGAGAATATGAATGTAATACTTACTGGAAAATGATCAGTTTTTCTGCTCCCAGCATAAACTGATCCGAAGCCTCCTTGTCCCAGCTTGTGAAGCTGCAGGTACTTGGCCTCAAAGTCTCCTACGCACAAACACAGATTGATGTTTTACCATAGTTGTGAAGAACATCTTACCCACATCCCTCTGTGTTTAAACTAAGGCTGGACACTATGCTTGACATCAGTGGTTGTTAACCTGCTGACAAAATTCTTTACATGCAAATTCAAAACATGGGGCGGGGGTTAATTACACTTTGCCTCAAATCACAATCAGTTGTACAGGGGACTCATGTGCTGGACTATCTCTTGGCCAGGCAGTAGACAGGAGTGGTATATGTTCTCAGATACAAACAACAGCACACACACTCGTCTCATTTTCCTTCCCACTATCAGCCTACCTGAGCTGTGGGGTGTGTTGTTCTGCGTGGAGGTTGAAGGGCCGCTGGAGCTCGGGGAGGGGTCACAGCCGCTCTCCCTCCTCGTGGTCCTGGGTGCTGGCACCTGCTCAGCACTGGCCTCCTTCTTCCTCTCAGTCTCCAGTGACGCCTCGGGGGGTTCACCAGCGTTGGTGTCAGTGTCTCCACCCCTCTGCTTCTTACTGGGTGCCTCTGTTGTGGCACTGGCCTTTCTCTTGGTGCCCCTCGCCGTCACAGCCTCCACTGGCACCTCAGTGGGTTCGCTGATGTCGGCATTGTCAACCCTCTGCTTCTTGATGGCGGACTCTCTCTCTGTGCTGGACTTTCTTTTGGTCCCCTTGGACGTCACAGCCTCCATCGCCACCTCAGTGGGTTGACAGTCAGTCCTTGGCCTTTTTCTGCCACTGCTCCCTACAAACCAGAAAAACCCAGTGAACATTAAGTGATCATTGACAGTTCTTCAAAACTCTGCATTACCTCCAACAACAGTATTTTGTAACACTCAGTGTCAACAGCACCACAATCAAGAATGAACTTGAACTTGCAATAAAATCATTTGCATTGGAAGCAGGTTGAAATATTTTTAGTGCACTGGCAGATTTTTAACTTGTTTTAAGACAAATATGCTGAACTACAGACAAAATGACTTGATGAGAAACTTCTTGCAGTGCTTGAACATCAGCTGCAGCTGTTTCCCAGGATTTCACACTCACCTGAATTGTTCTTGGAGCCCAGAGAAGGAACAGTCGTTGATGTCTCAGTGGACATGTTGCTTTCTAAACGCGCTGGATAACAGTCTTTCCAAAAGTAGGTTCGTGTGGATAACGAGAACTTGTGTCTTGCTCTGCTGATAGCTCGAGTGAGAATGACTTTATGTCTCTGTGTGTTCTGAGGTTCTTCAGCCTTTGATGAGTTCCATTCTGGAACGTCACAAATAGAACACCGACTGAAATATCCATAGTGACAAAAGAAGAGAAAAAAAAACAACAAAATCAAATTAAAACAATTGCTTATAAAATACACAGTTAAAGAGTTGAAAAGATGAATTTCAGAACGTGTTGGGTTCAACCAAAGATAAAGATAAAAGTTCCTTTTCAGTCACACACTGTAAATCCTCCATTAAACAGAAACCTTGAAATTATCATTCAACACTATATATTACTTCAACATGTGAACTTTATTGAGGTGTTTATTTAAGGAGCATTTTACAACTGCATTATTCTGCAATTTTAAAACACATTATTGACACCTGACGTGACGAATGCGTTAGCAAACAACGGCCTGTTTGCACATCAAGCAGACAAAGAGTAACATTAGAATTCATGTGGACTTGTTTCTGTTGTTTCTGTTCATCTGATCCGACATGATCCAACACTATATAAAGTAGTTCAAATGTGCTCCACCTCCCAACCATTCCCAACAAGTACTTTGACTTCAATACTTTAAATGCATTTTGCTGTTAATACTTCTGTACTTTTAAAACTGTAGGTCATGTGATGCCCTTGAACACAGAGAGACTTTTTGCTGACAAATGAAATTCCTCTAAAATTGAAGCAATCGTCCTGAGCATCACACACCTTCAAACTCCCTTTTTAATTATCACAATTTTCACTAATAGATCCTAAATACATTAGAACTACTACAGAGTTGTATCTGATCTCAAAATGAGTTTCATTAAGTTGCAGGTGGTAAAATGAGTTGGGGGTTTGAGTTTGACTTAATCAAATATCAGAGGAGCACATGAACTTTCTACAGAGAAACTTCAGAGTCACTTGGGCCCATCAGAAGGGCATTTTGGCCAAACAGGGAGGGACAATAAAATGAAGCATGGAAGTACCTCAACAAAGACAATGGCTGGTGTGGGAAGTTTGTCTAATGATGGAGCTTGACCTCTGCAGACAGCACTTGAGTTTGATGTCCATGATGGTGGGGAGCTGGGCGCCAGTGGTCCTGAGGGTAGGTTTCACCACCCCCTGCAGTGTCTTACTGTGAGTGACAGCCAGCACTTTTCATATCACACTGTGGTACAGATGGTCATGATGCCCCTGATGGTGATCTGGTAATACTCAGGGTCTGTATTTTTGTGTTTCAGAGAAGGGAATTGGAAATTGGGATATTGGTTCTCAGGGGCCAAAAATTCTCATAAGACACATGACAGAGGTTGTCAGTGTGAGTGGACTAAAACTTTATGTCCCCCTCGCTGGATGTCAGCACACTTGATTACAATAGACAACATCTAAATAAGCATGATGATAAGTGAAGAACAAACTTCTTGTATCTCAGTTAAAAACTGTATCATTTTGTCTGTTTTCACCATTTCTGTTATCATCAGTGGCTCGTTGAGTAAAGTCCTTAAAATATCTGTTTACATGTGTCCTGCTGAAGATTATTGTCAAGAATATTGACATGACCTTTCTCTGATTAAGTGGACGTGGCTGCAATTGGCCGATAAAGAATATAAGTCCCTCTGCAGGGATGAATACAAAAATCACCAGAGTCTAAACTCTACAGCAGCCATATCCTCAGTTTCCTGCCCGCTCTGTCACACTGGTTTAGCTCAGTGGTTACTTCCAACATCAAATCTTTCTGGAGATTTCGCTGCTCTCCATCCCTCCCTGGGATCGAACCACGGGCGCTGCCCAGTGTTTTCTCTCCGTCTGATTCCAAACTGCACCTCAATAACTAACTTTTACACTAATGTCTCATTGAGGAGGATCAAAGTGCTGTTGGAGAGCTGTCAATGTTTCTCCACATCCATTCATTTATTTACATATGTATTTATATTGGTATTGATTACAGCTTGTGATTATATATTTATTTATCCATCCATTTGTCGTTTTTCATCCTCATCTACCAGGCAGTATTTTTCTGAAAAACATTCACAACAGACTCCTAGAATTATTTCTCTCTCATCATGAGAAACAACATGAGTCATGTTTATAAAGCCAGTGTCCCAGTGAAGCTGCTGCACTGGTTTAGCTCAGTGGTTACTTCGAACATCAATTCTCTCTGAAGAATTCGCTGCTCTCTATCCCTCCCTGGGATCGAACCACGGGTGCTGTCCAGTGTTTTTTGAGCTGCTGAGTGAACAAACACCACTGGATCATCTTGTCTTTGATGGATGGAAAAATGTGTCTCAACAGTTCTGCAGAAGCACCACAGCAATTTGAATCTTCACAAAGCTGATTCATTATATAGTAGAGACACACATGTGGCTGCTGTGAGACTAGTATCTAATGATAAAGTATTCACATCCTGTACTGACACATGTCACACTCCAAAGTCCATTATATTTAAATATGACACAGAAGCAGCAAGTGGCCTGTCTCTCTATAATACGATTCTCCTCTCCATTATGCCGCATGTGGACCTCCTCTATGCCGAGCTCCAGAAGAAGAACATAGACTCAGTCCACATCAAAAGGAGCATTCAGCAGTTTGAACAGGACATACAAAAGATCAGGCAATAAGTATTCCTGTTAGTAATGTGATCATTATTTACTTTTTTCATCATTACCTCTCTTTCCCTTTTTTAATTATTATTATGAATTCTCCTTGTCCCTCGCAGAAATCAGAAATTCTCTCCATTCCATGGGTGAGCAAAGCAGTGGCTCTCTGCCAGCAAAGAGGCGTCGGGTACTCAGTTCAGAGGATCATCAAAGGGTTGCAGAAGAGGTGAGTTTATGTTATAGAAATCTGTCATAGTCCATGTTTCATCAGAGGTTGTAATATTTGTTAAAGGACAAATGTGTTTTGAAATGCCATTTTAAATATATCATTGTCATGTTGCAGAGATGTTCCAGCTTATTCTAGACTTTGGTACAAATCGCCCCCCAATTTTTTTTTTTTAATGAAAATGGAAATTATGCAAAAAATATTATTCCCTCTAATGTTTCACATCATATCAAAGTTGCAGTATTTGTCAAAATAATAGCAATAAGATATTTTTTTCCAAAATCATGCAGCCCTAACAGAAGGTAACAGTGGCAGTAAAATTATTTGAATTCTATCTTGATTTTTTCTCTATATTTTTGTATTCTTTTCTCTGTAGGTCTGCAATACAATACTGGGACACACCAGGGAGCGTTTCTCCTTCACAGACCACCTTATCTGTGTCACCTTGTTGCAGGGGGGCAGGTTTGAGGAACATCACAGGTCATTTCCTGAAGATGCACTGCGCAGCACCTTGAAGGCACACCCAATGCTGAATGGAAGCAAGCTGAAGACAGAACTTGGTCTCCTCTACAGCAAGGAAGAGTTCAGAGCCTGTTTTGGTGCTGTGGACTGATTCCAGCTGTTTATGGAGAACAACCTAGAAGAAGTCTTTTCAGAAACTATCACTCTTTTAAAGATCATCATCACCACACCCATGACCACAGCGGAAGCTGAGAGGTGCTTCTCAACCTTGAAAAGAGTAAAAACTTTTCTCAGAAACACCATGACCCAGGCGAGGCTGAATGCATTGGCCATGCTGTCCATGGAAAGAGGCTTGTATGTGAGATGACAGACTTAGTAGTGTTTATTGTTTTGTACCCCCCGCCGTCCAGTGCAGCAACAGCACCAGCTACCTCTGCTGAGGATATGAACTAATTATTTAAATACATGTACTGTACTGTTGAGTACAGCGGGTTCATCAATGTCTTTCTGCTGAAAACAGCTGCCACCTACTAAACAGTGGTTGAGCAGGTTTTGTAGGGCCTGTAAACCAAAAATAAGACAAAAGGCTGAAAGGAACGTCGAGCTGAGAGGAACTGCAGAGTCAAGTGATGATTCTCTGTGGGTTCATCGTGACAAGTTGTCAGGGGTGGAAAGTAGCTGAGTACATTTACTCAAGTACTGTACTTAACTACACTTTCAAGGTAATTTAACTTTCTTGATTATTTCAATTTTATGCAACTTACTTCTGCTCCACTACATCTCGGAGGGACTGTAATCAATATTTAAAATATGTTACTGTGATTGTAGGAGCCAGGTTAAGTTTATATAAATCTAAGTAAATGAATAAGTCATTTAATTGAATAAGTTGAGTCATAAAAGTTTGTTAAAGGTCAGCTAAAATTCATTTGTGTAATTCATGTTGATGTAAGACAGATATTCTGTAAAAAGATCGCATTTTGGTAACTTTCTGTTAGAGCAGTGAAACAAGTTACTGTCACTTTAAGAGAGAGAGAGAGCTCATTGTGCTGTGAGAAGGCTTAGAAGCAAGCGGTAACCTCTGACACTGAAAAATGAAGCCAACACGGAAGTGCAAAAAGCTGCAGTTCCTAAACTAAAATAAAATAAACACCAGGGGCAGGCTCCAAAAGGGAGTCAATTACATTTGACCCCCATGTTAAAATGTCTTAACGGCAGAAGAAACGGCAGAAGGAAACATGTTTACAGCCTGGTACAAAAAATGTTTTTGGTCTCTTTAGCTGATTTTCTACTTCATGACAACTGAATGGGGGAGATTTTTTTTTATAACACACTCGTTTGAAATCTGAAATTGTGCATAATGAAGAGCGACGCCACTTTGATTGACAGCTGCCTGCTGGCTGTCGGCTCCAAACACGGAGCTCATTCAGTCACTGAACTTCACCTGTGTTTGTGGTGTCTTTGACATTCATAATTTTTCATGTAAATACTGGATAAATAACTCGGCTTGCTGAGCAGTTAATTGCACTAACAGACTGTCCAAAAGTCGGCGCTCCCGTTTTTTCGTTTACTAGTAAGTAGCCAGTTAATGAATTAGCAATGGACTCCAGCTAGCTGCCGCCGGCTGTGTGGTGTCTTTGTCCGGGACGTCTGCGCTGTTTTCTCGGTGTGTTTGTTCTGGTGTTTGTGGAGCTGCTTGTTGGCTGGAGTTTGACTGTGCTGCTGTGTTGACTGTGTTTCTCTCGGGCGTTCAGGACAAGTTTCTCCGGGGGGAGACGGTAGAGGTTGATCTAAGCTAATGATGCTAACAGGAGCGTCTGGTAGCCTCAGTTAAACCTGCTGAAGTAAAAATATAATAAGAAGTAGGGCTGCACGATTCTGGCAAAAATGTGAATCACGATTATTTTGCTTAGAATTGAGATCGCGATTCTTTTTTACAAAATGTTTATTGTGGTGCCGTTTAGGGTGATTGGAGAGATTTGTAGTGTTGCCTTGCGGCGCCGCAACGACAGTGAAACAAATTTTACAATGCACCTCAGACTGTTTGTCATCGTCTGGCTTGAATCCAAAATGCCTCCACACTGCCAAATGTGAACCTTTTTTGGGCACGAGTTCAGGTGGGTGATTCTCGCCACTACCGCTGGGGGTTTCATCCATCCGTGAAATAAAATGTTTAAGAATTGTCCGTGTTTAGAAATGAGATCACGTACATGTGTGAATCGAGATCGCGACCTTTTAACAATTAATCGTGCAGCCCTAAAAAGAAGTGTTATAATTTATGATGTTAATGCTTTAGAATAAAAGGCGTCTGTGTGAGGTTGGAAAATAAAGACCCTCCACATTTGTTAACTAACGTTATGTAATATTAAACTAAACTGTGTGTAAATGCAATAAAGTTTTTGTAACTTCAAAATATTAACGACTCAATTCTGATGTTTCCAGAAATAACGTTAACATAGATGTTGTTATTGGTTAAGCTGGAGTTGGTTTTTGAAGCTAGACAGTAACTAAGTAATTTGACGGTCCACAAACTCAAACGTTATTTATTTTTATATTATTGATAAAACAGAAATATTGAGTTCATTATATTCCTGAAACTGACTGATCATGATCGACTGGAGGCTGAAATGTTGACATATAACATTACACTGGCTTATTAAAGTACTGTAACCGGTACTGAATCAGGCCAGTATCACCGGGTTAGCCGGCTAGCTCAGTGAACATGTTTCATTAAACAGGCTTCATTCAGCTCTACCCTCGCTCCACCTCTTTGTCCATATTTGGATTAACCAGAGTTAGGCGATGTCCCCACTGCCAAGATGGCGGCACGCTACAATTAACTTCAAAATTAGAAGTGCTGCTTCAATTGAACATACATACCACACTGCAATAAAACCCAGCTCTTCTTGGATGAATGGACGTTCGTGGACAGATTTGAAACAACAAGGAAAGGACTTCTACTGATTCAAGTTAAAATGTTTGTAATGGGAGTAAAGTGGGAATTAGACCTCTGTGTGAAAAATGCTGAGCCACTCAAGCTATATGGCCCTGATGTTTCTTGCCATTTAGCCAAGTGGTGCTGTGGATGATAACTGTCAAGCGCTGAAACACTTCACTTAAAGCTTTGCTCACATAAAATTATGTAGCACAAAGAAAAAGAAACAGCTAGAGCTGTGGATACTGGAGTGGTGAATGTCACATCTAAAGCAGGAAAGGAAAGTTGCAGTGTGCTATTGGCTTACAGAAGGCCAAGCTCGCTAAACTACCGGGTAAAATGAATCAGATATAAGATAAGATAAGATAAACCTTTATTCGTCCCACAGTGGGGAAATTTGCAAAGCACAGCAGCAAGGTGATAGAACAAGACTGAAAATAAACAGGCTAAAAAAAGTATTTACAAATTTACAAATTTAAACAGGATTATTTACAGATGTACATGAGAAGATGAATATGATATGATATATATGACCAGTACAGAAGGATTAAATATGAAATGTTAAATATCAAGTATGATATGCCAGTTAATGGACAGTGGAGATGATACTAACGTCACCGTAATTCAGACCAAATTAATGATGGATTTCAACAGGCTATTTGGAGAGTTCTGTGAACTGCATACTAATGTTAAAGGACTGTTCCAACAAATTTCTGAAGAAGAAATGAACCAAGACCAAGTTAGCTGGTTCGAACCTTAGGCTGATGCTTTTAAGGATTTTGCTGAGAGCCAAGGCTTGGACTGAAGAATTGCAGCCATCAGATAGCATATCCAATACATCGGTCTCATCTTCAAAGTGTGGTTCCAAGGCCCCTTCTACACGTTCCTCTCATGCATCACCTTCTGCGTCATCCACTCGTCCGAAGACAGAATTGGAGAGAGCTGCATTGCTAGTCCAAGCGTCTGCTCTGAAACAGAAACAGTTGTTAGAGGAAAAGGACGCTAAACTCAAAAGAGAAAAGGAAGAGCTTGAGACACAAACTGCTTTAGCAGCTTCAGATGCTAAGATTAAGATCTTGAAAGAGTTTGATGTGCTATACTCTCAAAGGCTTGCAGTGGAAAACCTAGCGGAAGCTGAGCAAGAAATCATTCATTATATTCAAGGAGGAACAACCTTCTCCAAAGAGATTTCTGCACTTCAAAGGTGAGAAGGCTTGAAGAGGAGCAGTCATCTTTTCAAGTATCCTCAGAGTCAGGGGAAGACTCAGCAGGTCAGCTTTGCCTGAGGAGTCCAACCAGCCGGCAATCCTAGACAAGGATCTTCATGTCACAAAGCTGATCCTCATAGAAATCCATGAAAACTTGGGTCACAGCGGTCGCAATCATGTACTCTCCAAGTTGCGGACCAAGTATTGGGTCCCCAGTGCAAACTTGGCTATAAAGTCTGTCAACGATTACATACAGATGGCTGACTTGCCTCGAGACAGAGTCTTACCAGATGATTCTCTGTTTACCAACACAGGAGTGGACTACTTCAGCCCATTTGAAGTATAACGTGGACGACGTACAATGAAAGGGTATGGCGTTATCTTTACATGTCTGGCAGTCCGTGCAGTACACTTAGAGGTGGCGTTGTCGCTGGACATGCATTCCTTTATAAATGCTCTATGTTGCTCCATGGCTAGAAGAGGCCAGGTGAAAGTTTGCTGCTCTGACAATGGAACAAATTTTGTCGGGGCAGAGCGTGACCTAAAGAGAGCTATTGAAGAGTGGAATGTCTCCAAGATCGAAAACACTTTAATTCAGAGTGGCATTCAGTGGATGTTCAATCCTCTGACTGGCTCCCACGATGGAGGTGTTTGGGAGAGGTTGATCAGGTCAGTAAGGAAGATCCTGAATGCCATCCTGAAGCAACAGACACTGGATGAGGAGAGCCTACACACCCTACTATATGAGTCAGAGGCCATCATATAATATATATATATGGAGGTCCTTGCACCAAATCATCTCTTGCCCCTCAAGACCAAGCCATCTCTTCCCCCAGGCCTGTTTGATCAACAGGATCTCGATGCAAGAAGGAGGTGGAAACAGATTCAGTATATGGCAGACATATCCTGGAAGCAGTGGACAAGAGAGTATCTGCCACAGCTGCAAGAGCACCAAAAATGGTGCCATCCATCACGTCACTTTGCCATTGGAGATATCGTGTTGATTGTTCATGACTCAGCACCACACAACTCCTGGGTCACGGGAAAGGTCATCCAAACAGTTCCAGACAAGTTTGGGCTTGTTTGTCAGGTCCAGGTCCAAACCAAGACCGGCACATTGGACAGGCCCATCACAAAGGTTTGCCTCCTACAGGATGTTGAATGAGGCAGTAGGTCATCAGCCTACAAAGACTGATGAAAAAGACTGTTTACACAGAAGTACTTTAATTTCTTTGGCTCCTCATTATTGTTGGTAATTGCGTTCAGTTAAATCACAATTAGGGACTGATATGTAGGAGCCAAGCTAAGTTTATATAAATCTAAGTAAATAAGTCATTTCATTGAATAAGTGAAGTCATAAAAGTTTGTTAAAGGTCAGCTAATTGAAGAAATTGTCCTGAACATCACACACCTTCAAAATCCCTTCCTAATTATCACAATTTTCACTATTAGAGCCTGAATTCAATACAAATCCTACAGAGTTGTAGCTGATCTAAGTTGCAGGTGGTAAAATGAGTTGGGGGTTTGAGTTGGTTTTTGCTTTAATCAAATATCAGAGCAGCACATGAACTTTCTACAGAGAAACCGCAGAGTCACTTGGGCCCATCAGAAGGGCATTTTGGCCAAACGGGGACAAGACCCATGACAAAGGTTGTCAGTGTGAGTGGACTAAAACTTTATGTCCCCCTTGCTGGATGTCAGCACACTTGATTACAATAGACAACATCTAAATAAGCATGATGATAAATAAAGAACAGACTTCTTGTATCTCAGTTAGAAACTGTATTATTTTGTCTGTTTTCACCATTTCTGTTATCAGTGGCTCATTGAGTAAAGTCCTTAAAATATCTGTTTACATGTGTCCTGCTGAAGATTATTGTCAAGAATTTTGACATGACATTTCAATGATTAAGTGGACGTGGCTGCAATAGGCCGATAAAGAATATAAGTCCCTCTGCAGTGATGAACACAAAAATCACCAGAGTCCAAACTCTACAGCAGCCATATCCTCAGTTTCCTGCCCACTCTGCCACACTGGTGTAGCTCAGTGGTTACTTCCAACATCAATTCTCTCTGGAGAATTCGCTGCTCTCCATCCCTCCCTGGGATCGAACCACGGGCGCTGCCCAGTGTTTTCTCTCCGTCTGATTCCAAACTGCACCTCACTGACTAACTTTTACACTAATGTCTCATCGAGGAGGATCAAAGTGCTGTTGGAGAGCTGTCAATGTTTCTCCACATCCATTCATTTATTTACATATGTATTTATATTGGTATTGATTACGGCTTGTGATTATATATTTATTTATCCATCCATTTGTCGTTTTTCATCCTCATCTACCAGGCAGTATTTTTCCAAAAAACATTCACAACAGACTCCTAGAATTATTTCTCTATCATGAGAAACATGAGTCATGTTTATAAAGCCAGTGTCCCAGTGAAGCTGCTGCACTGGTTTAGCTCAGTGGTTACTTCGAACATCAATTCCCTCTGACGAATTCGCTGCTCTCTATCCCTCCCTGGGATCGAACCACGGGCGCTGTCCAGTGTTTTTTGAGCTGCTGAGTGAACAAACACCACTGGATCATCTTGTCTTTGATGGATGGAAAAATGTGTCTCAACAGTTCTGCAGAAGCACCACAGCAATTTGAATCTTCACAAAGCTGATTCATTATATAGTAGAGACACACATGTGGCTGCTGTGAGACTAGTATCTAATGATAAAGTATTCACATCCTGTACTGACACATGTCACACTCCAAAGTCCATTATATTTAAATATGATACAGAAGCAGCAAGTGGCCTGTCTCTCTATGATGTAATCTTCTACGAAGCAGTTCCTGCATCACTAACTTTCTCTCTCGCTATCAGAAACAACATGAGTCATGTTTATAAAGCCATTGTCCCAATGCAGTTGCCGCACTGGTTTAGCTCAGTGGTTACTTCGAACAACAAATCTCTCTGAAGATTACGCTGCTCTCTATCCCTCCGCGGGATCGAACCACGGGCGCTGTCCAGTGTCTTTTCCTTTTCTCCCTTCTGTCTTCTGTTAAGTCCTCCCAGAAAAACATGCTTGCATCGGCTAACATTTTGTCAACATTGCAGTGACTTTTTTTTAAGAATATGAGTCAATAAAATGTTCAGAAGATCAGCGGATTCTCGTCTCAACAGTGAACTCTCCCGGCTGTCCTGTAGCCTTTTATTTTACCTGCGTCAAGTTAGCGCTTCCGGTTAGAGCTTCCGGCTGTAACGCTTGTAAACAACGTCGCTTTCATATGAAAGGAAATATAAACCGGATGTTTTACAATATATTTAAGAGGCAGCGTCACGATCTAAGATATTGTCTTTGCAATGTTCACTTTATCTAACACGTTCTTTTATAAAATATCCGACATTAATATTCTGAATTAGGTCAATCGAGTACATCTTGCCACTTTAGTGTTATTTAAAAAACAGTAATAGGATATTCAAAAGCAAAGTAAGACAATAGTTCTTTAATACCACATCTGCACTGAACATATGACAGCATCAACCACAGATCGGGGGTCAGATATTAATTTTGCTACTACCACTACAATACATATGCAAGATTTATCAACTGATCTGGAATCGGGTGAATTATTTTTCCTGTCGCGCATGCGTATAGCTGACACAGACGCTGCTCTGTTGACAAATATCGGGGGAGGGACCACTGCGGCGTAAGTAGATCTTTGTTCATACTGATGTATATTCACCATAATTTAGCACCTTGTCTACATAATTTAATCCGTTAAATATTATTTTACATTGTAGTATCGTGAACACTGTCCACGTAAAACGAGCGGAAAGTAAAGTGCTTTGTTGAACATCTGTAAAAACCGCTGGGGCCGAACTGTAGCAGAAAGGTCCTGTCAAGCTCGCCACAATGAAGCATGTGATTTCCGGTGCGAATCCTCAAAGCAAAATACGTGTTTAAGTACTAGTTGAAATTTTTCTGAATGAAAGAGTTTAAAGGTTAAAATGCAGTCAGATTGTAGCAGTTATTTTGTAGTAAATTCTTCCGTAATCCTGCTTTTCATCGCGCGTACGAACGACGACGCATTTTTGTTTGGTACTCTCAAATTGAATGCTTTAATTTTGAAGGCGGAGACGGCGAGTTTCCGGTACGAGCCGTGGTTTGACCGTTCGCTCTGACTCAGCTCGTATAGCCTTTCAGCTAGCTCCCAACAACCCGGTCCTAACATCGTTTCTGGTTCCGTCTTCCGCCTGAGCGTCACTGTCGTTTAAAGTCACTATTCTGCGGTGTGGAGCAAAGTTTCTTCCGTCTTTCTTTGTCAAACTTATGAACTTGTTTCGCAGTCTGGCTGTGGGAGCGAGTGAAGTCGGACTCCTCGTCCAAGACTGTCGGCAGACATGAAGAGGTGAGTGGGATGAAAACATGCGCCATTGTCAACTAATAACAACAGAAAGGCGTTGATCGACCAGCCTAGCAGTCCTCGGACTCTCTGTTAGTTCATCACATTATGAGCTAATTTATCTACAACCGGACTCCTGTCTTGTATTTCCATGTGTGCAGCCAACAGAAAAGCCCTGAACCTGATGGGAGTGTTACCGTCAACGAGGAAGGTAAAAGAGAAACTCCTGTCACTATAAACTCACTCATGTTAGTAATGTACTAATGAATGTTATGGTATTTGTATGTGCTGTCATCACAGTCTTTGTTTAAAAGTCATTCATTGGTGGGGTTTCAGGTCTTTAATGTGATAAGTCTCACAACGGGGAAATTTCTAGTGTTCAGCAGCAAAAGAGAGAAGCAGAATATAAAGGAACATCACTAAAGTAGCAGTAGATAGATAGTAAATAAGAAATACAAACAAGAGAAGTATAAAAAGTATCAACAGTTTAACTAGAATAAAAAGCATTAACAATTTAAACAAGGCTAAAAAGTATGAACAAATTAACAAGAGAAATATATTAAATATGGGAGTAATAATATATATATATATATATAATAGACAGGGCAGTTGAATTAAAGATGAGATTAAATATTGCACAGTGAAATATAGTGACATAAAAATGAATGTAGCACATTGTAATGACATAATTAGTTGTGTGTATGTCACTGTGTTATTGTATGTCTCTGAAGTGAAACACCTTAAAGACACTATGGGTGCCTGTACTTAGACATTTTATCCATGAAAACATGCTGTGTACATGCTTGCTGTATATAATTTCCTTGCACTCTTTTCAGTCCCTACCCTATAAGAGCACCCATCTTGTAAGTTGTCTGAAAGCTGCTCTTTCTATGAAAGACTATAACATGTAAAGTTGACTAACATTTTATGTGGCTTGTGCTCCTTCAGGATCCGTAGCCACGGCAGAGGACCCGGCAGCTATTGCCACCATTCAGTCTGCTGCCACCTTCACTGACCAACCCATCAAATATCTCTTCAAGACAGAAGGAGCAGGCGGACAGGTAGGAAGGACACAAGTACCTGATCATTTCAGTTCACCTGTGAGTTGTTCAAATCTGGTGAGGCATTCTTTGACTGTTATTTCCACCAAGAGGCACTTGAGTGGGCATATTCACTCATATATTACACATAACCATATGTACACTCATGTAAGTCTGCAGAGGGAAAGTGTAATTCAGGGATAATCTTTCTGGAGATAGTACACACAGACAGCAATCAGACAGACCTCAGTCTGACAAAAAAAAATAAAATACATTTTCAATCAATATTGTAGAGGTAGAACTAGAGAGAAAGGACAAAGCACACTGGAGTGAAAGTTAATGAAAAAATGTTAACAGAAATGAAGTATGATTTAGATTGTTCCACTAGCTGGGTTGAAGCAAATTACAGCCCTTTCACACAGGACAAAAAAAACACTAACATCTGGCTTTTGTCCTCAGTGGGTACAATCAGCATTCATTCCTGGGTCAAATGACTCTGCAGTAATCACAGGTATTTATCGGCTCTAGCTACAATTGGCTGTAATGGAAACATGACACTCGGGAGGACACGCTAATTATCGCCCCATTTTTTGGCACAATACTATGACACATGTTGAATACTATTGTTTTTTACAGTCTGGGAAAAACATGCAGTGGCGACATCATTCAGTTGGCATTGAATTTGAAAGAGAGACTGAAGTAAAAGATATAAATTGTCACTGGCCTCCATGCCGCTCACTGCTTTCTGGCACTTTGAATTTTGAATGTGACACCAGAAAAAAAGCAGAAAGGCAAAAAAAAAAAACGGTCAAGTGAATTGCCTATTATTAGCGTGTTTACCAGTTTTAAACAGCCTGCATATACATATATAATTTTGGTGTAAAAATGATATTCAGTAGCTTCCCAAAGATTACTATAGACATCCACTCCTTCTCAGAACACTTCTGCAGCAGTCACAGCAACAGATTTTGTCATTGTGAGCAGAAAATGTCTGTGACTTCACATTTCTTGATAATTCTGCCAGTCGCATTACCTCCTGGTCTTAGTGTGACCCACTTCACTTAATTTAGACCTGACAGTAGAACTTAGATTGTGTGTCTGTATGCTCTGAAGTTGAATATTTGTCAACCCAGTAATGATGAAATATTGACAACTCAGTGTAATGTGTTCCCAGGTAACCTACAGAGTGATCCAGGTGTCAGATGGCCAGTTGGAGGGTCAGACAGATGGAGCTGCAGCAGTCAGCCTGGTCACTGGTTTCCCTGCCACCACTCAGACTGTCACACAGGTGAGAACACTGACCAACAATATGAGCATAAATTGCTGATCTCTATGAAAGACATTTTTATGAAAACCTTTTATAGTCACTGAGATTGATTGACTTCAGGTGGCGTACAACTTCAGAACTGTTTTTTTTGTAGAGTAGAAAAATCTACCCTAAACAATTAAGCATTGTTACTGTGTTTTTGTGTCCATGTAGTGATGTCCCAAGAAGATCCAGGAATATGTTAATGGGTTGATATCAGCTAAAATAAAGCAGATCATAATCCTATCCTTTCTTTACTTTACTGAGTTCTGTATGTTTAAGTAAATATATATATTGGATTGGACTCCAATTGGACTGGCAGATAGCCAATATTTGAGATGGGGATCAGAGCCAAAAACAATCGAACAGGACATACATATCTTTTTTTTTTCCTTGGTGATTTATCATGTCTGGGCAAATGCAACCTATGTAATGCAACACAAGTCCCTGAAACCCTTTTTGTTTTAAACATTGATTATCTGCTATCTTGTCCTCTTTGAAAAAAAAAGAATAATTTGGAAAAAAAAATAACTTCCTTGCCATATAAGTAGATGAGGTGAGAGGTTGAACAGCTTCACTTACACCTCCTCATCACTTGATTGATCACCACTTGCGGCCAGTAGACATTACCAGTCATGAACTGATGTCCACCTCTGATCTGAAACGAGGCTTAATCAGGCCACTCATATTTTCTATTTCTCAGCTGCTAAAAGTGTAATAACTATACTTTGTGATTTTAACAAGACACTTCATCCTCCACTTGATTCCATTCCCATGAGTGCACTTTCTGTTCAAGTGCAATTTTTAGATTTTTATACTTCATTGTCCCCTCACTTAATTTCTAGCTATTTTTGTCTCAGTAAATTTTATACTTACTAACCATGTTTGTTGTGTGTAGTGTTTTTATTGTTTCTTGGTTCGTTTCTTTCTTGCTCAGTTTTGTTGTATATAGTAGATGCTGATACAGCGTTTTAGTTATTTAAATTAACTTTTCTATACTATTCATCTGTTCTTGTATTTATGTGTCACCTGTGTCTTATTTTATAGCTGGGGTTCATCTGATGTACAATGTTAAGTTTGTGTTATTGATTTTTATAAGAAAAATCTTCAGCATGGTTCACACTAATATGACTGAAAACACATTCAGTATTTAGTATAGCAATGCTGTTTCAGAGGCTTTAAAATCCACTCAAGATGAAAGTAATTGTTCCTGGGAAAACACATAGTCTTAAAACTTTGCATGGTGTTTTAAATGGATATTGTTATGTTTAATGATGGGTTACTCACAATTTCTGTCTATCTACAGCAATTAAAGCCTTGACAGAAGCATGCAGATTTCAAAATTCCTGATAGATTTGATCTCTCATTTCGTTTGTGCCTGTTGAACAGTGTAATACATGTCTAACAGTGGAGTTAATGTCTCTGATACCAGGCTGTGTTCTCTCAGTCTGAGGGGTTGGAGGGAGACAGCAGCGCAGAGACGCAGTACACGTACTACCCCGCCACCATCGCAGACGCCACCACTGGCACCATGGTGACCACAGTGCAGTCCTCTGACACACTGCTGGGCCAGACCACACCCACAGGTAACATTTTAGGCCTGGCATTTGGCTATGACAAAGCCTGCATATGCTGAAGCTCATGCCCGAAGAATACAATATAGTGCCATTTTTATTTTACACTGGCTTTGTAAGTAATAGTGATCATGAACTCAAAATTAGATATACAATAATTAATACAATTGAGTGAATGAAATACAACTTTTTAAACCATTTCAAAACCATCTTTTCTCTTTTAATTGTCCATAATTTAAAAACCTCACAAAAAGATATTGTATTTGTACTTGTTTCACAGGGCAGCTTTATGTGATGATGTCACCCCAGGAAGTTTTGACGAGTTCCAATCAAAGGACAATCGCTCCTCGCACTCAGCCATACATAGCGTAATTACATCAGAATCACAGCACTGTTGCATCTTATTACAGTGATCAATTTTAACTAAATGTAGAAAGTGTTCTCCATCCAGCAAGTCGAGCCAACTTCATGTCTTTATTCTAATCTGTTTTCCAGAAAGCAAGAGGCTCCTCGGGGTTCCCGAGATGAGAAACGGCGAGCACAGCACAATGAAGGTCAGTGCTTGCACCCAGTGTGAGAAGTTGAAGACATAGGTGTATTTTACTACAAATATCTGAGCAGATATGAATGATGCTAAAGTCTCATTTCATATACTGTTCAAACAGTTGAGCGCCGACGCAGGGATAAGATCAACAACTGGATTGTGCAACTGTCAAAGGCCATCCCAGACTGTAACATTGACTACACCAAGACAGGACAGGTGAGTTCAGCTCAGACTCACACGCCACTCTGATATCAAGTGAAAGTATGTATTCACAAAAGTTTGTGTTCGGAAAGGACAAACTTCACTAGTTACATAAGAAAAGAGAAAATGAGACAATTTCTGAATTTTTAAGTTCGTTTTTGTTTCAGAGTAAAGGAGGAATCTTGTCCAAAGCCTGTGAGTACATCAAGGAACTCCGACAAAGCAACCTGAAGCTGGGGGAAGATATCAGCTCTCTTGATCGTCTCAGGATCGACAACCAGCTACTTAGACAGGAGGTATAAACTGCATGTGTTTGCCACTATATTGAGGCCAAATCTGTAAAGTGTCATTACTTTTTGCCATTGTACAAGATTTCAAATGTAGACCATTTAGATTCATTCTCAGTCGAGTTGAAAGAAAGGAATGGCAACAATCTAGTGTTTTCCCTAGAATTGTGTTCTTGTTTGTGTGGGGAAAATCTGTGAATCAGAATTTCACCCATTGACTGTACTGGGATTATTTTCTACCTATAGACTAATTTTATTTGTCCTTAAAACACTTGATAAATGGTTGGTTATGACCCAGGTGTTTGGGGGGAAAATTACATTACAAAATTACATGAATTAAAATGTAACTGATTTTAGGGCCACGGTAGTGATTATTTCAATTTCATTCATTGGATAAATCAATTAATTGTTTGGTCTATAAAATGTCAGAAAACTGAAAAATGGCCATCACAGTTTCTGAGAATCAAAAGTGGTGATGTTGTCACATGTCTTGTTTTGTCGAATCAACAGTCTAAACACCAAAGATGTTCAGTTTACTATAATGTAAGGCTAACCCTCACATTTAAGAAGCTGGAACTGCCAATTGTTTGGTATATTTGCTTGAACATTTAGTCAAACAATTAAACAATAAAGGTAAAATGATGTCCAGCTATCTCTTTCCAACTTGTACTTTTTTTCTACGATAAACCTTATTTCAGTGGCATTCACTGTCATTCACTGGAGTGGCACCTGCAAGATGCCACTCCACTTCCACCTTCAACCCAGAGTTGTCTATGTAAAACCAGGACATAAGTTAGAAAATGCGATAGCAACATTTTTATGAAAAAACAATTATCAGCTCAGTCTAACGCTCCTATTTCCACAGTCCAATGACTTAGTCATTTTCATTTCATTTCTGATAGAAAGTCTTAATCAGCTGATGAGTCATTATAAGAACATTACTACTATGTTATCTGTGTTGTTGCTCAGGTGGAAGACTGGAAGTCCAAGAATCAGATCCTGAGGAACCTGCTGCGACAGCATGGCATTGTGGGATCATCCAGCACAGATCCACAGTGAGAAGCCTGTTGCCGGTGTTCGATTGGTATTTGAAGACAACCACATATGGGCCAAAAGAGTACTTGAAATGCTTTGAGATACTTTATTTGTGGTCGAGTGTGCATGAAATAGGGGGAAATAATGGAATATTGCCATTAATATTCAAATCCAGCTTCTTTGCTAAGTGACACCCCTTCAATATTATCTTTGAAGCTTTTTACAAATTTGAAATCCTTTGCCTGGTGAATACAACCCATTCATAGTAACATGATGCAAATGAAAATAGGAAAATTTAAACATCAACTTGAGTTTCAGAAATTAAATCAGTTTGACAAAGTCCTTGTTGAATGCCTTCTGCCACAAACATGATTGTTCATCAACCTCCAGTACAGTAAGCTCTAAAACACGATCAACTACTCATGCCAGTTTCATTTTCTTTACCTCTGCAGTACTGTGCTTCTCTGTATCAAATGCACTCATGTTAATGTCTGAGAAAAACTTTGTATTCATTCTATTATCAATCACTTTGACCAATTGATACCAAGTTTGTCATCCAGTTCATAGTTCAGCTCTTTTGCTTTGTATTTTTGTATGTTTCATGAAACCTCACTGGGGACAATAATTGCATTGCAACAATGTAACTAACTAAATAAACAGGGGTTGGTAAGCATTGCATTGTAGGTAGGTTATGTATGTCTTTATAATAAAAACAAATAATATTCTGTCTGTCATAAACCACTTTGAGATGTGTTTATTAAAGTTGGTAAATTGGTTAAAATATGTAGAATTTTTTTTTAATTGCATCTCTTATTATTATAAATACAGACTGTGTTCATCTTTAATGTACGGCCTGAACGTGAACCTTGCTGTGAGCAGGTTTTATTTTGAAGGTTCTTTGCGGAAGTGCAACGTTTCATTGACGCTGGGAAAATAAAACACTCGCATAGACCGTAGATATTTATCGAACCCTGCACTGCTTTATTGATTTAAGGAACACCAGGACAAAGTGAGGTTTCAGCTATGATCTGTATACTGCTGGTAGCCGGCCACGGCACCGTTTTAGAGACACAGATCAAGGTGAGTAGCTTGAATGTTGCAGTAGAAGCAGGATAATTTGAAGCAGTGCAAAGTTCGGATTACTGTGAAGCGGTCATGCTGCACCTCAGTCCGCCGAACTACCTTCAAGAATCAGACATTTAACCCTCACGTTAGCTGTCGGCTAGCATGTATACCACTTAGACCACCACTGAGGACATTTACGGAACCGTAAGCATGCACTGGTGCATCCGGCTGACATCTGAACCAACAGACACGCCGTCATTTTTATCACGTTACATTTTTTCATTAGTTCACACCGGATTGCACTGCCCCCTACAGAGCTTTGTGGTGAAATACAGTTATAGGAATTGGAAATGGACTATTTCTTCAAAGTTGGGATTTTGTGAAAAATAAGACCGTTTTTATCCATATCTCTATGCTGAATATTGAGAGTAATCTCATGGTTCACCTGACAATCTGAAGCATTTTGTACTTGTCTTTAAGAAGAAAGAAAGACAACGGTGTCAGCTTCTTTCATTACGTTTGGCGTGACGCCTCCTCCAATGCGGAGGGGGTGTGTTGTGTTCAGGAACACCAGAGTCCACTTATGATCCTGAGTTTGGGTTGAATGTTTACTTAATGTCGCCAGTGGCCACATTTACATTTGGCATTTAATTGAAACATCTAAGCCTCTCAAAGTATAAATCACACAATGAGTTGTTGACCTGTTGAACACATGTACTGTATTCTAACAGCCAAGTAAGTGAACATCATCAAACAGCATGTTTACACTTCTTAAATGTACTGACATGGTGTGGTTTTGTTAGTTTGGTGAATTGTAACCTGTATTTGAGTCCAACTGTTTTTCCACCTCTCCTCTCCCAGAATGATGACACAGGCTTATACAGCCACCTGACCGGGGTACCAAAGGCCTTACTTCCTGGAACTGGAGGAAAGAAGATCCTCGACTTTTGGTGGGAGACAGTCAACATGTGCGTTAACAGTGGCAAGTGGCCCAAACATGACCATGTCTCATTTCTGATCATCCAGTCCTCTTTTTTTAATCTAATCTGTCACTCCCAAACATTCACTCGTTACCTTCTAATTGCATCTGTGATTTCTCTACAGGCGACAGTTGTTCACCGAAGTGTATCTGGTCACGAATGCAGACAAGTGAGTTCTAACTGTAGCATGAGCCAGGTGGTGTTGATTTGGCAGTCTTGTTACAATTTGTTGATTAAGAGGCTTTTATCCTCTTCCTGCTCTATTCTTCTCTGTTGCGCTGACCAGGTATAAGCACTATGAGCGCTGGGCCACAGCTAATGACTTCCCAGTGGAAAATGTGGTAAATGATGGCAGCACTACATTGGAGGACCAGCTCGGTGCCGTGGCTGACCTGCAGCTGGCCATACGCAGCCGCAAGCTGCAGGACGACATCATGGTGGTACGATGACTCTGTCTGTTCTTAGTGTAGGGGGATGTCCAGTCACGCTACTGCTCAGTTACATTTCTTTGTGTTGATGAGCTGTATCCCATTAGAGTCGCACAATGAGGATTTTCTTCTTATGTAAGCAGATTGCAGGAGACATGTTGTGCGCAGACCAAAATTTTGACATTGCTCAAGTGATCCGCTTCTTCAGGTCAAAGGTGAGATAACTACAGTATAAAATGTGCACCAGGATCTTTTCCTTACATTTTATTCACATTCATATAATCATTTTAGTGGACATAAAACCAAAAGGATTTTTTTTTTCAAAGCTCTTTTCCACCTGTGATAGTAGCAGCAGACTACAGAACTGTGCATCCCTGAGTAAATGAGCTATAGGGAGGTCAGAAGACTGGTCTTCATCTATCAAACATAAAAATCCTCTACACAGCAGTGTAATTAAGTCAAGTCCCGACCAAACAGAAGAAATCTGAAACTATCCAAAATGAAAAATACTTGGTGTACACAAAAGGGAAAATAAATCTTTTGTTCATGGCCTTTTTTGTGCAGGCAAAGTCATGATAAACTTGTCTGTGCTGCAGCCTGGAGAGCTGATCATATACTACGAGCTGGAAGAAAGTGAGAAAAGCAGCTCCAGGGGCATTGTGGAGGTTTGCCCTGACACCCACAGGTGAGAAGACGTTCTTTTTCCTCTTGTCCAATGACACAACATGCTGTGACAGTAGCACTAAGGAATCCTGTTGGATGTGGCATTTCAGGACTTCACATGTGACATATTTTGCCTGTGACTACGTTGCAGATTTTATTTTAATCCATTGTAGTTTTATGAATCAGGATAACTCGCTTCTTGGAGAAACCACAGGAAGGGCTGACAGAATCTCGGCTGGCCAGCGTGGTGTTTTACTGCATCCGGAGGGACACACTGTCCTACCTGTCTGACTTCCTCAACCTGCAGCCTCAAGCCACAGACAGGAGCTTTGGGAGATTCTGGGTTTGTAACAATAAGTGCTATTTCAGTAAAAAAATTACTTTTTGTTATTGTTATATCTTGCAAGATTGACTTACATCCAAATGGCTTTACTCCTCAAAGCCACTTAACCATAAGCTTTGGCTATGTTCCTGCGTGTTAGATTTTCTACCAAAACTCTCAAACCCTGTAACACAATTAAACTGAATTTTCCTGTACAAACCAAATCAACTACTGATATTAGATCTGCTGTATAACGCCTTAGACAATTATTAGACAAAGTATTGTGTTCAGTGGGGAAGACTGATTCTAATTACTGCCCCCTTGATATTTCATTTTGATTGCCAAATAAGTTGGTGGTAATTTATGCTTTGTTTTTGCTCTTCATGATGATGTTAAAATGCTCAAGATCAAGATCAAAGTTGGTCTCATTTGTAGTAAGACTACCAAACCCAAATGACATCAGTGCATTATCATGAATTTATAAAGTAATAACCAGTTACGTTTGTGGCTCCTTTCTCTTCAGGAGTGGCTCATTAATGAGAAGCAACTCGATGTCTTTGGAATGAAGCTTCCTACTGGCTTTCAGCTCATTGGACAAGTGGTTTGTATCCTTAAATCAGTTTATCAGCTATGTTTTATGTTTTTTTCATACATCATTGCCTTTAAGTTTATAGATTAGAGTGGACAAAGCCAGTTATGAAGCCCTAAGACAGACCATTATTAATTGTACACTTAGTTTGTGATGTTTACACAGGAAAATAATGATGGTCATTCTTAACTTAGAACTGAAGAGTAACATTGTTGGACTGATGATAGACAGTAAAACAAAGGATCAAAATTGATGCAGCAGAATCACAGATATATATTTTTTTATTCCACATATTCATACTTTTTCCTTGTCTTCGGGTGTGTGACTAATGTAGCCTCAAGCAGGAATGAGCAGCAGGCTACAGAGGTCTGGTAAGGTCACGTCTTTCTATCTCCGCACCCCCAGATTAGTATCATTCTCAAAATTGTAGTCTTCAATCAATCTGACTGATGTTGACTCAAGTGACATCACTTGAGGTAATGTATCAGACTTCATACAACTCTCTCTTAATACAACTTTTTTCACATATGTAGTAACATCCCCCAACATCAGTGCAGCTTCCCTTTCACTTGCAAAGCAAAGTGTATTGCAGTTTGTTAAAGCTGCACTAAGCAATTTTGCCAGTCACAGGAAGAGAAAATGCTTAAATATTTTACAGTTTGAAAGCTGTCATTACCCAGAAGTCATGTAAATTGACATCATCTGCAAACTGGGCACTCAGTCCTTAATGTCTTCTACCTCTGCTCAAAATATCTGCTGACAGTTCAGAGTAAAGTCTACACTGGATGAATCTGAGCACTTGTTGTTGGTCATGGAGAGTGAGTTTCTTAACACAATTTTTCACACCTGCTTCAGTACATTTTCTGAGACCCTGTGCCAATTATCAAAGCACTCACTCAAAATGTTTTAACTCCTGTATAAAAAAGTAATTATCTTGAACTTGACCAAAATAACATGTCCCTTTATCATTGTTTAAGTCAAGACAGCAGAATGTCTGAGGAATTGTGTCAGAATGACATAAGATGTTTTTTAATATAATTTCTCATTGAGACATTCACAGTAGCCCAAATATAAAAAAGTCCAATATCCTGTACAGCTAAATGAACAAACATGTCATACAAACATCAATTTCAACAGTCTATTAACAGGTTCATCACTGTCACTGTTTACCTTTCTGGTCCCTATTCACTGTAAGAACCCTAGATGTAAAGGTAATGTAAAACAAAAATGAAAGTATAGTAGAAAACAAATGTCTCAATATAACAATTCATTTTAATTAGGAGCCACTTAAAAATTCAAATGTAAGTCCCCATCGACCGTCTGCTCACATATTTTAATGTGTAATTTTCTCTTACAAAATACACAGACAAAAAAATCCCTTATGAGCTGCATTTGTTGACATGTGATAAGCTGCACTAAAAACCAAAGATGAACATATTACAAAACAAAATCCAAAGATTCACCTGTTAGCAGCTGTTTTGACATTATGACAAGGCCAGACTACTGGCAATCTGACACATTTATGTTTGAAAAGTTGGGATGGTCGGGTGCAGTATTATGCATGTGAGGATTTGCACAGTGAGCATGTCAATAAATTCATTTAAGATTAATAAAAACCATTAGAAAACCAGTGTAATCCCCTGGCTCAAGCAACAAGAAATGCATATGTTTAATGTGGGAAAAGTGTGGATTTGAGGATTGCACATAGAGTTAGGAGAGTTTCATTTGACGATTGAGCCAAAGCAATGCAGAAAAACTGTAACTTATAAATACCTTTTTTAAAGAGACTTAATTACCCAGAGGTTATCAAAGCCGCCTCGGTAAATGTAACTGTCTGGTGGGGTGGTGGAGAAGGTGAAGACTTCAACAATAGACAACAATATTACAGCTAATAAGCAAACAAGGATGGGGCATGGATCACCGCTTTGTCAAACACATGATTGTATAAAGGAGATTACTACATGGGCCCAGGAACACATCATAAACAGTTTGTTTGCGAATGATTTCTTTCTGTTTTTATTTAAGTTTTACAAAGCGTCCCAACTTTTTGTGAATCAGCGTTGTATTTAGGGCAAGTTGAGTGATTCTACACTTTCCTTACACAGGGATTAGAGGTGTTTTTCTGTTGTAGCTGATAAGTGGATTTGTATATAAAAAACTCTTTTGCAGTTTTAGTTTTACATTTCCAATAATAACTGTGCTTCCTGTCGACATCTCAGGGTCTGTCAGACTACACCAAATGGCTCACCCACTACTCCACCAAGCAACAAGACCATCCTGCTAAACCAATCACATGCCGATCATATGCCAGGTAGGAAAACGCCAACACAAATGACTCTCACTCCACTTGGTCTGAATTTAGCTCAGATGACGGTGGTTTTTCTGACAGATACTGTAAGAATTCACATTCAAATATGTGGTGACTCACAGGGTCGGATTAATGGGGAATCCCTCAGACGGTTTCAATGGGAAAACCATTGCTATGTCCATCTCTAACTTCTGGGCTGAGGTCACGCTAGTGGAGAGCCAGACTTTGGTAACACACACACACACACACACACCTCTGTAATCATAAGCTAAAACACTTTCATCAGGGACACGTCGTGCAAAAATCCTGTGGATTTCTGTGACTTTGCAGGTTTTAGTCCCTCATCCACTCAATGACCCCACAGAGTTTGGAAGCTTGCAAGATCTGTTCTGCATCAGCAGGAAGGAAGGGTGTGTACACAGTGAGCTAAGATACATGACTGAGATGTTCATGTTCAGGCCTTTTCAAAATGTTCTCTTCATCGTCCACTGTAGATACCTGGGAGGTCTGCGGCTGCTGCAGGCCACCTGTAAGAAGTTCTACCAGTTCTGCTCCCAACAGGGGTGAGATAAGTAACTGAGATCAGAGCATCATATTAATCATTGCCACTGTAATTCTTGTCATTCATTGCAAGAGAGTCATCATCAAAAGCAGACATATTTCTAAAACTATTTCTAAACTTTAATGACATTCAAATGGAGTAAATATGAGCATTAGCATATCCTCTTTACTTCCAACTGTTTTTTTGTTAATGCAAAAAACTTTTTCAGCTTGTTTTTATCAGAGAAACCTGAGCCTGAAGATGAGAAGGTTTATACCATTTTCATATCTGTGTGCTACATATGAAGCTCGAGCCAAAAGACAGTAGGTCAGCTTAGCATGAAGACTGGAAGCAGGGGGAAGTCAGTACATCCGGCCAAGAAATAGTCCGGCACATAACCTCCTGTAAAACCATAACTTGTTGTTTTTATACATGTATAAAAAGTTAAGTCTAAGTTTAGATCCTTGTACAGATCAAAGAAATGAGATATAACGGTTGGTGGGATTTGTTGGACAGAGCCAGGCTTGCTGTTTCCCTCTGTTTATAGTCTGTATGCTAAGCTGAGCTAACCCAAGAGTGGAGTCAATGTTCTCATCTAACTCTTGTAATTTTTAACAGTCTTGACTCGGCGTCAGAGATAAAGTTGCTAAAGTAACTACTGGATATGTAAATAAGAAACTAACCTGTTCATCCTATCAGCTTAATATGTAATGAATGTCCTGATCACAAGTTCTTTCCACTGCCCCCTAGTGGCTTAAAAACATCAGCTATTGCAGGTTTAAAACAAGAAAGAATAAGGTTTGTATCTGCATTAAAATGTAGGAAAATAAAAGTTAATTTTAGCAAATACTAAAAGCAAATAATAATTGACTTGCATTGAAAACAGTTTGTAGTGAACAGATAGATCATATTTTAGAATTGAAGTGATCTTGTGTTCTGTATTAAAATCATTATGTGAGTAGTAGTAAGTAATTCACTAAAGCTCTTATATAAATGTAGCGCAGGAAAAAAGCGCATTTCCCTCTGAAATCAAGTGAAGTAAATTCTAAAGTAACAGAAAATGACACCATGAAGTAGTAATACTAAGCACCTCAAAGTTATTCTCAAATACAGTAGTTGAGTAAATGTACTTAGTTAGTTTACACCAGTGTAAACATATTAGGCAGTTCATGAGGTGAAGTTTTGGCGTGCTATTTACAATACATGAGGAAAAGGCATCAAATCAGTGCACAGACATTTTCATTTTGGTTTACATTTTTTTTATTTGTTCAAGACACTCACTGTTATGAACAGTCACTTTCACCACCGATACTCATACAGTGTCTGCTGTGTGTGTGTTTTTTCTGCAGTATTGCTTTGACAAAGCAGAACTTCACATTGAAGTATGACACCAACATTCCTCGGCAAGTGGTGAGGATCCATTCGAGTACAGGTTTTTAAGAAATAAAGCCAAAACAAATGACAGCTCACAGTGTGAAATTTGAAAATGTTGTGATGAATATATTTGTCTCTTTTTTTCATGCAGGGCCTTGCTGGAAGCAGGTAAACAGTTCTGTTTCATGAGTTCCTGTTTGTACACCACAACACTTTGAATTTAATTGACCTGTTTACAATCCTCTCTTTTCGCAGTGCCATCGTCTCAGCTACCCTCAAGTGTCTTATGAAATTCTACAACATCACAGACAATGTAAGAATGATATGTTTTTGTCTCATCTCATGCTGTTACCAAAGCCATCAACAGTGACATCCCTTCCACTATTTGCTATTATCAAAACCCCTGAAAACTTCAATTATGGTAAAAGCATCAGCCTCTAGATTTCCCTCGAGATCCAGTTACACACAGTGAAAGCAGCACTGTATAGCCTGCGGAAAATGATACACACATTAGAAATTTTTCTCCGTACCATTTTCAAAATCATGTTTGTAACATGCTATTCAGATTAGAACACATTAAATTTTAATGCCATTATCAAAGCCTTTATACGAATCACCTGAGACAAAAGACGCCCCAACCTGTTAATAAATGGTCTTAACCCAAGAAAAACACACAAGACATTAAGATGAATGTGAAAAATGTGCCTACTGTGTCTTTAGCTATTTATATATTTCTGTTTTACACTCCAGGATCTCCCAAAGCCGATCCGAGCCAACTTTATCCTCAATGTGGAGACTGATGAACTTTTCATAACTGCTGGCCTGCAGGACAGAGTTGTGCAGGCCAGTAACAGAGTCAACACTACAAAGACGTACTGGACAACACGTCAGTTATCTTTCATTTAATATCTCAAGAAGCATGAATTGTTTGTCCCTTTGTCATTGCAGGTCTATGAAGGCTTAGTCTACATGGATTTCAGCAAGAAACTCATGGAAGATCAGGGCTATGGTACTGAAGTCACCGTCTGTCTGTTGAAGATAAGTAGATGATACACATACAAATTTCTTTCCTAATGTGTGTGTGTTTCCCATTCTCAGGGAACTATGTTTCTATGAACATGAGTGGGCTCCCACCCTTCTGGCTGGCTTACCTGAGTGACCCCAGTGACTCTGGACGCATCCACAGCAACATCAGACAGCGCTGGCTGAGTGGTACGTCCTCATATCCAATATTCAGGGATACAAACTTGTCACATTTCACGTGGGTCACAGGTGATTTGTGTAGACCTGATGAGTTTTGATTTTTTTTTTTTGATGTTGTTTATTCTAACATTCCCCGAACTGACGTCCCTCTAAGATTTTCTTCCCAGGGGGCATGCCTCTAGACTCCCTAGGGGGGTTGCATCATTGCCACATTTTCACCCGTGATGAGTTTGCATTCCTAAATATTACATCAGTTTCCTGTTACTCATTAGGTCAAAGGTCACTGCTAAAACGTCTTGGAAAACAAGGGGTCTACTGCCAGTTGGTTCATTCTTGTATTTGGAAAAGGAGATGATGATAGTAGTTCTATTTTTTGGTCACGTCAGTCTGTCAGTGAGTCCTCCACTTTGACTGACTGAAATATCTCTAATAATTATTGGAGGGATTGCCATATATTTGCTACAGATATCCACCATTATAGGATGAATCCAATTGACTGGGAATCCCCTTACATTTCCTATAGAGGCAAAGGCCCTCCCTTTCCAGTGGACCACCATGGGAGAAAAATATGTATGGTTGTAATAAGTACCTGTTAAACATCAGCATGTAAGCGTTGTCATTGTGAGCAGGTTAGTATGCTTACACTAGCATTTACCATTCAGCTAGTTTACAGCCGCACAGAGCTGCTAGCATGACAGAAGACTGTTAGTCTTGTTCTGTATTTCATGGCCGCAGTGTATTCCTTACTGGGCTGATGTAAAGAGCAACACATTTCAGTTTAAACAAAGTTCTTCAGTCCTTTTTTAAAATAACATGTTAGCCCATGTTTTTATGTCTCTCCATTTCTTTAGTTATCAGACTGGGAACACATTGGTTCATTTGATGAACTACTTTCTTGTTGCTCTGTCTTTCCGCAGGGGAGCCTCTGGTAGTTGAGGCCATGAAGACTTTTGCTGAGCTCACTGATCAAGCCAGGTTGGTTTCAGTACTCCAAGTGGATTATTGATCAAGAATTTTTGCAGTAATAGTAATGGTGGTTTTGTCAAATACGTCAAGGCTAGACATAAATAACCACTGGATTAATTATGTCTAACCTTTGCACAACAGTCTCAAAGTGGCTTTGGGGTTTCTGAAATGTGTAAAAAGTTTATGTACTGTGAGTTCTAAGAAGTGCCATATGCAAAGTGTTGCTGCAACTGACAAAGTTTTTGTCATTGTGTCAACATTAGAAGCGAAACTTTGTTTGACCTTAGTGCTGATTGAAAATGCTCTTCCCTCAGGGCGGCTTTACAGGACAGAGACTGGAGCAGTCTGGTGCAGCTGATGGACCAGAACTTTGAGCTGCGGAGGTAAACCCTATATTTTGATGTGAGGCATCATTCATATTCCAGATAGACTGACAGCTAAAGTAACAACATATCCCACAGGACTGTCTACACTGATGAGTGTCTGGGCCCTGGGAATCTCAAGATGGTTCAGCTGGCGAGGCAGGTAGGTGCTCAGAGGTTCCACTGCCTGCTAAGAGCAGTGCGTGTTTTATTGAACATCTGTGTGTGCCTGCAGGACTGTTTTTCTGTTTATGCATTCATAAAGTTTTTGCTGCTTCTTGCAGTTTGGCTCAGCAGTGAAGTTACCAGGCAGCGGGGGGGCCGTGGTGGGTCTCTGTCTGGATAATGCAAGACTGGTAAGACTGCACTGAGAGGAAGATGTTGTCTTGAGCTGACATTTCCAATCTATGCTGATCTGAGGCCATGGGTTTGGAGCTTCATACTCATGTTGACACTCCTGTGTCTTGGTTACCCCAGATACTAGTGATCTATGGGATCTCAAAATGTACAAGCAAAATTTAAGAACATACTACAAATAAGTGCACTACAAAACTATATGAGATGTTTGGAGTAATCAGTAGACCTAAGTAGACATATTCTATGATTTGATGGAGCAGAAAGTGAAGTGTAGTCAGAGTAAAACTATCCAGAACTATGAGTGTAGTGTCTGATGTAATCAAGAGAAACCATCTTCAGTTTCTCAGCGAAATGAAGGACCGACTGAGTCGCTTTGATTTGTGTTTCCTTGAGGAGATATCCAATGTTGGGTTTATTACTCAAGAAATGTAACATAGTGTTTCTTTCAAAGATAATCTGCTTGATACTTTGGTTATGGCAAATTGTTACATTACTTTCCCAGACAAATTAGTTCTCTTTTCAATTAAATGATCAGGACACAAAACTGCTGTAAAGTTTAATTTTCTTGTCATCATTTTACTGGAGAAAAGCAAAGTAGTTCAGATATTCCCCCCTGTAAGAAGTCATTTGTTCTATGATCACAGCTCTTTTGCACTCAAACTGGCATTTGGATGACTTGAAAGCAAACATCTTTTCTGTTCAGCATCCATAACTGTAACATTTTTGCAGAATTTGAAATGGATATGTGATACATCTAACAAAAAACCTTGAGTTTAATCAGCTAAATTAAATATTTATGAAAATTAAGTCAATGTGTGGTATCTCATGGCTGGGACCAAATTGAGTCGATGATATATGAAAAATATCTGCAGTTTCAACTCAAGTGAAACTCTGCTATATGCAGTGATATTAGTCCAATGTAAAATGTCAACATCCAATAATATATGTAGCAAGTGTACACCAAAAAAATGCTTTAACAGCCCTTAACCTCGCCATCAAAATATGCAAAAGATCAAGCCCTTATATATCACCTTTAAGTATAGTTTGACAGGACCACAGCTTCTTTGCTTATTTATTTCTTGCTTGATAAGACTAACCTCAGTCTTAAGATCCTGGCTGTATGAGTAATTAGCATATTCAGAGTTGTAATTTCTGTATTTGTGAATCTGACATCAATGCCCTGTTGTCTGATGCAGTCTGTGCTTGGCCCACTAGGTGGAGATGAGGAAGGCTTTCCAGGAGGCAGGCTGTGTCTTCTGTGTCATCACACCATACAACCCATCTGCCAGCACTGTAGGCGGCCAACACTAACCTCACATCTCCCCACGACTCAGCCGGGCTACTCAAGGCCAAGCCGTGGTCATTGGTTGGATATGGCACAACGTGGCCTTCACCGAGTCCCAGTGTCCTTACTACAGTGGACAGCAAAGATCAAGATCATTTACATGAGATTATGTGTCAGCCATAAATAAGAATAAAAACTAGATTTGCTATTAGGATCTTTACTCTTTGGTGATAGTTTGTGTAATAATTTACCAGACTGACTTAATCAAATATTAGTCAAACATCAGGTATTGCTTCATTTTGTCCCAACAAAATAAGATAATCTGCATGTTTTAAAGGCCTCTTACAGATTACATGAGTTTCAGGACATTTATGATCATTTATTTGGAAATTTCCACCTTGTGGGACTAATAAAGGAATATCTAATTTATGGTGTAGTGGGTTAGAGCCCTTGTGTCAAATTGACCATCCACAATGTAAAAATGATGTAATTATTTTTCTACATTAATGTATAGACTTACTCTCATCTTTGTATAATGTCATTTTGTACACGAATTAAAAGCAATATTTATAGCTCCTAGTGTTTTGTCATGTATATAGCTTGTATCATCATTTCACCTTCTCTAATCCACATTACACACACATACTGTAGTGAACCTGGTTGAAACAGATCTTACAGCCTGATCCTTGTCCTCTCAGACATCCTCTCCTCTGTGGACTCACTCTGTGCTGGAGACACACATCTCATTCGCTGCCTCCTCCGGTGGGCGGGGTCGCGGGGCTCAGCCTGGCCGCGCGCCGCTGCTCTCGGCTCGGCTCCGTCTAGTCGCCGCTGCCCCTCCACTCATGCGGACCCAGCCGTGGTGGCTCATGGACTAAAGCCGTATGGTCTGCTGCTGCTGGTGGACTGTGTCGGGTTCGTAGCGGACCATGGCTGCCAAAGAGGACCTCTACAGTAAAATCCTCCCTCGGAGGCTCCGACAGAACCGACCGGGCTCCGTGAAGTGTGGCTCCAGCTTGGACGTGCTGTTGTCCATGGGCTTCCCCAGACCGAGGGCGTGAGTAGCCTGACCTCAACACCCTGTGTCCCTGTGTGTGTGTGTGTGGGGTGTGTGTGTGTGTGTGTGTGGGCCAGCTGGCTGTCAGAGGTGGGCCGGGGGGCTGGCGGAGACGTGGCCGCGGTGTGAGCAGCGAGGCTCGGCAGCGGCTGTTCTGGGAGCTGCGGTCGTTAGCGGACGGGTCGGACGCAGCATCACTCCGCGTCCCCGCATCGTCTGTCGCCAGCTAGCTGCTGCTGCTGCCTCTGTATACAAACACACACAGGCGGATAGTAAAAGAAAGTCTAGCTACTACAGGTTTAAATACATTAAAAATAGCTGAATTAAGTCATAAGAGCCGAATGGAGAGAAATAATTAGCATGAACATGAAAGTTAACGTTAGCATCAAAACATAAAAGTGCATCAAATACAACAAAACACAAGCATGATATTTTCCTTTTTTCACCTTTAACCTTCATTTTAACTGTAGTGAATATTGATATGTTAAAGCTTTATTAGAAGATACTGTGTATTTAAATTCTGCTTATTTTAGTTTGAGTCAGTTTTAGTCACACATCTCCCAGAAGTAGGAAAAGTGTGTGTTATGTTTGAGCCATGTTCCTGAGGAGCTCTTCACAAACTGGAGTCAGGAGTCATGGAGTCATGACTGTGTTTGTGGAGGGGGGAGGAGGGGTGTCATACGGTTCACCCTGTGTCCTCTGCTGGGCCTGAATGGAGGGACTGTCTTTGCCTTGGCCAGATCAGTGAGTTCACATCCGTCCTGTCGGCTACAGCCTCTCACTGTAAACACAACACTGCTGTATGATCAGCAGCAGGAAGGCAGCACACACACACACACACTTACCAATACATGCTGGAAGTGGCAGCACCCTTCATGTTTACTGGTGTGTGTTACTTATCAATCAGAGGAAGAAAGGACAGCTAGAGGTCCACGGTGTCTCTAGTGAATCAGTACGCACAGTGAAATGGATTCCTGCCTCTGATTATATGTTAGTGATTGAATGGACACTGAGTCAGTGGAGTGGGACACGATTCTGGGCCAGCACATAATTATAATAATGTAACGGCTGCAATCCTGCAAAGTGTTTGTTACATCCAAACATAGAGTGCATGTCGCTTTGTGTTTGAAATATGTCTGCTGACGGCTCCCTTCCTTATGTTAACTACCTGGCTTCCTCAGTTTTTTAGGGGTCAGCAGAACAAGCAGAAAACTCAACAATGACATCTTAAATTGATGTGGCAACTTAAGTATGCTAGCAAACTGTTGTCCAACGCTTCCAGCACTAAGTATCTGTGTTAAGCAGCTAGCTGTGAGCTTTGTCTGCCATTTGGTGCTGGCCAGGCAGTGTTACAGTGCGTTCACCACAACTTTTGCTGCCTGACTGATTCCTTACTTTTGTTTCTTAGAAATCAAAATACATACTGGCTGGGACATTTTACAATTTAAGAGTGGACCTGTAAGTCCTCTCAGATGGACAAACTATGTAATAGTGACACAGTTTCTAAATTGCCATATCTTCTGGCAGTTTCTGGGTACATGTTGCTGTACATAGACACCAATGTTGATATGTCTCAGCAGGCCGTTTTATGGCTTTGTCTCTTGTATGCACTCTGTTCATGTGTTTCGCACTGCACCTCTCAGATGTCATTTGTTTGTCAAATGCTATGGCCATTACTGTGAAGTCAATTTCCATGTCTAATGGCTGTCATTGACTACCAGAACCCATGCTTCTTTCTCTAAAGAACGCTTCAATGTAAAAAACGTCACTTCCTGTGTACCAGAGGATTTTTCCAGTGAATGACCTCTTTGACACAAGCCGGTCAGAACAGCAGAGGAAAACCATCTATGTAGGATCAGTATTGTGTCATATTCATTAGTGAAGCAGCTAAACCTATTTTTGTCCATATTATATGAAGTCTGGGGAAAATCTCACTTCACTTCTCGTTTTTTCAGTTCATACACTTCACCTTGGGAGTCTTCCGACCCCTTTCACCCAGACAGATGTCACACATCAGGAGTGTTTGTGTGTGTGTGCCAATCTGTATTTCAGAGGAAGTGTGCTATGGTTTGCTGAATGGACACAGCAGATGATGATGGGCCCCCAGGCAGGCCAGCGCTGGCCTAGAACACACTCCCTCAGGGAAGCCACAACCTCTTTTATATCAGCCCGTGACTGCTTGGCCGTGACACAGCCACTTATCAACTCCCTTTCTCAGTCTGTCTGTCCGTCCATCTCTCTCTTCTAAAGAGGTTGACCCACTAAATTTCATGACCAACTTCAGGTGTCCTGGTTCTGCTGTAAAAGGATTATTTCCGTGAAGAGGGATTAAATTTATCTGCTCTTCTAGTCACACCATTGTTTTGGTTTGGGGGCATCCCCACATTGCTACCACTGTTCACTCAAGAGAGTAGATGCCCTCTGGCTTTAGATAATAGAGTTTAGCCATATCAGTACAGGAGGACATGAATAATAACACAGTTGTGGCAGAAATACAAAATGTAGTTTTTACCGGGGCTGAATGATATGCAAATTAATCATGATAACAGTCACAATTGTAGTGGGAATGGTAATTGTTCATTTTCACAGAAAAAAATAAATAAAAATGATGATGATGTGATTTGTGCTGGGGTCTGTAGCAAAGAAGCATGTCTTGTTGGTTCTGATTATTGTCACACTTCCTTCATTAGGGGAGGCCGTTTCTGGGCGGTTCATTCACAGAAGGATCCTGTCATGCTATTCTGTATTCTCTGTGCTGATTGGCATTTGAACCTCGCCTGTTTATACAAGTTGCCATTTCTGCTCTTTTGATTACACTGATGGTGGCTTCTTGCTGAAACGTGTTCGTTTTTACCTACAATATATAAGACTATCTGTGGGTTGCCTGTGTTCTGTTTGTTTAGATCCTTGCTACAATCTGATACAGTGTTGATTTAAAGCCGTTTGTACTGCTGCTTTTCACTCTAAGTTCTAAACTAAATAGATTTAAATGTGACATTGTGCGGGACGCCCCCATAGCCTAGAGGCCAAGACACCAACCATGAACCACAAAGTCTCTAGATCAAGTCAAGGCTGGGGACCTTTGTTGCATCTTCCTCCTCCTCACTTCCTGTCATCTCTCTGTTGAGCATTGTGTAAAATATATACATTATATTTTTTAAGCACTGGTTACTTGGTTACAATGTGCCATTTAAGAAGCTTTGCTCCAGACTCTAGACAAGAGAAGACTGAATAATAAATCTACCAAAAAATATCTATTTTAGTTGAAATATCTTTTAATTAAATGTCAAATGTAAAATTCACAAAAAATCTCATCAAATCCACAAATCTTATGTCAAAGGAACACCGTCTCCAATGAGTTACTGTACATAGTACTGATAATACAAAAATCCATCTTGCAAATTTCCCCACTGTGGGACAATTAAAGGTTTATCTTATCTCATCTTATCTTATCATTATGAGCAACTGACATTTCCATCATCATGGAACCAGGAAATTGCTGTAGGTCTACTATCTATCGTCAGGTTATATCACTCTGAAAACAAAATCAATTGTGCACATTATTCTTCCCTCCGGGGAGATAAAGCTTCCAGCAAGTCACAAGGTGCATCTCCTCGACTTTGTAAATGACAGTGTTGTGCATGTGAGCCTACTCTTAATGCAGTCATCAATTAGACGTGAAAGAAGCAGAGTCATGATTGTTTTTACAAGAATACTGACTGACCTGCATGAACATCTCTGCATGTTGGCTCAGAGTAACGAGAGAGAGTATTGTTGGGAGCTGAAGACAGGAAGGACAGTTAGTACGGGATCGCAGCTTAAGAAGGGCTTTTGCTCAGGAATAGGTATGTCATCATGAGACATCAGAACTTGTTCAGACATATTCTTAGCCCATGCAAAAAAAAAAATCCTGGCTGAAGAACGCCAACATCTCTCTCTATGTGTGCAGAGTTTGCAAGTTGATTTGGTTGACGTTCTCACTATCAAAGGCCCTTCTTATAATGAGAGATTTGATTCTGTATGAGCACATTATTTTTGACCAAAGTAAGCACCGTTTTTCTGTTGCACATGAGTCCAAGACGTATTTCATAGTCCTTTAGCCACTGTTAAGAGTTAAAAAGAAAAACAGAAGAATACAATAAATGTTATGTATTTTATCAATAGATTAGTCAGACAGAAAAAAATAGCATTTCGCTTTTTTATCAACCCAGAGGAGGTTATATTTCTTTGTGCTTTCCATTTGAATTATTTAACTAACTGTTATTTATTGATAAATCTTTTGCAGTGTTTCCATTATATATACATTTTACTGCCGCAGGCCACCACACACGTGCACCACCCAGGTACAATAGAACCTCCTCCCACTGCCCAAATGAATAAATATGAAGAAGTAAATGCTAAATCAAACATTTATCTTGACACACATTCACAACACTTTTTTAGACTAATCACACATGTTCAGTGTGTATCTCTACTAATTTGAAATTTTACGAGGTAAATGATCAGATCAGTGTCTAACTCACTTTTTTATTCCTCAGTCTTCTAGTCAATATTTGTGGGTTCCAATGGCAGTAGGTAGAATTATAAGCACTGAAAAGAAACAGATAAGCACATCATAAGTGAAAGCTTTTAATTGCCTCACCACAGTATCTCCAGTCTGCTTTCATTCACCCACAGCTGTCTTATTAGTATGATGGGATCAGTATCTTGAGATCTAAAGTTTTAGCTTGATAAAGTCAGCTCTCTGCGTTTGAAACTGTGTCATCTTTTCTGATACCCCCACCAGAGGAGACCATATCCAAAAGATTTTTCACAACACTTGACAAAATAGCAATTTTAAAGCAGATAAAATTGGACTGAAATGGCATTGCAGTGTTTTGCATTGATACACCAGTGCAGTATTTACTCTTATCAGCCTAATCTAGAGGCAAACTTGTAACCTATGTATGTGTGACCAAGGTCAACATGTAACTGTTGTCAGTTTATGAAGTAAGTAAGAATTTGAGTTCTTCTTCTTCAAATGGACACCCACTCACTTCCTGTGTCGATAGTGTGTTGTTTTTTTTGTTTTTTTACTATTGCTGTACTGGTCATAAAATTGTACACTGGCGCACTGAGAACTGTAATGCACAACTTATGTATCTTCTGGGCCCCAGATGTACAGTTGAAAACAATGTGACGGATCAACACCCACGTGTTTTCAACACGTATTTGCATTCACAGTGCCATATTTACACTGCACTTTCTCAATGCTGATTTCGTGTTTTCTCTCCCATTTCTCAACAGCTGTCTACATAGGAAATGTTTTTTCTGTATAGCTCAGCTGAAGGATTGCATATTTGCTGATTTGAAGGAAGAAAGGAAAATGTCTACATACAGTATGTGGCTTCAAGTCTGCTACATCTGTGAGAGCTGCATACAGTAGATCCCAGCAATGGGAACTGTAAAGTGCCGTGGAGTTGGTAACTCTCATGAATTATTGAGTCATTCCCTTGTTTTTTAGCCCAGTATCTTTGAAATGCAGATGAATATGAGCTTATTCTTTTTTTCATTCTGCCTTCACAAATTGGTCCCAGCTCTTTGGGAGTGTTTGAAAATGATTGTAAAATCAAAATGATATACCTATTATTACATTTCATGTGTCATCATAATATGTCTGCCTCAATAGGGAGCCTCTAACAAGGTCATGTAAATGTCATTAGTCTCCTTCCTGAAATAGGAGAGGTGCATCACTGTCTGGATATAGCTGCCATCATTCACTGGTGCACTTCACTGCAGCTCGGTGATCATATCGTGGTTCATTTGAAGCGCTGTCCGGAAGCAGGCAAACAGACAGCACTATCAGATTATGGGGCCATTGTCTCCACTCAGATGTCTCACTGTGGTTGTATGAAATTCAAGGTAGTGCAGCTGCCCAGTGAAGGCAGTTTAGCATTACAAATTACTCACAAACAGATGGTTTATTCGTTCTATAAGAACAGCCTATCTAATTATATGTAAAAGCCTATTCTTCTATTTTATAGTCATGTTGATGTGTGCAAGATTTTTGGCTTGATTTCTATCATAACAGAGGTTTACAGTGACCAACACTATTCATCTTGCCCTTGTTCCGAGCTGATTTCACAGTCACTCATTATTTGAATCCTGGAACCAGAGGCTCT
Source organism: Holacanthus passer (assembly GCA_025331565.1). NCBI lineage: Eukaryota > Metazoa > Chordata > Actinopteri > Pomacanthidae > Holacanthus > Holacanthus passer. The sequence continues at coordinate 3,212,749 of JAFREQ010000038.1, forward strand.
GTGTCAATACCAGCTTGTGGCCTCAGGCACAGATGGAGAGATACTACATGAACAGCAGAAAAGACACAAGCGTACTTGTCAGAGAGCAGCAAGGTTTGAGCTATATGGATTTAAAGGGTCAGTACTAATAGGTCACTAGGTTGCTAATATGTTTGGTTTGAAGCTGATGAATACTTAATATCACGAAATTTTACATTATAATTCCTTTAGTAACCAATATAAAAGTATTTAGTACTTTTTGAATTCCCCAAATATTTATGATTAATTTTATGTATAAAACATTTTGCAATATTATTCATGTAAAGGTAGAAAATCTCTAGAAACAACTACTTTAGATGATATTGGGAGACTCTTTATTTTAATTTACTTTAAATTCTTTATGATGGTGTTTTTTTTAGACGTGAAAGCAGCTTGTCAAGGCAGGGTGAAGCAGCTTTTACTGCTATTTTTTCTGTAAAAGAAACTCAGCAAAGCAACAATCTAAGAACCCTGATGGCTACTAATATCGAAACTGTGTCTCATACTTAATCAATATAGTGGCTTTAGAGTCAAGAGTCAGATGAACTTCTTGTAAAAAATTGCCAAAACTGATTAAACTCTCCAGTCTGTTAAGCTGCTGCAGAAGACACAGAAAACGATGTCATTAAGAGAGTGCCAGTCAAAGCTGAAATAATTGAAAATCGTGGAGAATGTGATGGAAACATGACAGTTATGTACATGTATTCATTTGAGGATTCTCATCAGTCCACACAGATCTGATGTTTCCATCTGCTGCTGTTTCGTCTCTTCAAGCTTCAGTGGACGTTTAAATCACATGCTTCATGTACATCAGGATTCATTCATTGAGTCTGTTCTGGCTGCACTTTGTCACATTATGTTTTCATGGATAAACCAATTTGACCTCCTCAGCCAGGCGTAAAAACGTTTTGCGATGTTTCAACATGTTTTTCAAATTTCTTTTGTTTCCACTCATTTTTTTACGAGCAAATTGCAAATGCAGATGAAAACTTGTGGGTGGGAGCAGACTCATAGAGGAAAGACCTACATGAAACATACAATTACCAAGTGTTTTTCTGTAACGCCCTGTTATAGCTCTCCCTTTTCTGAAATAGAAAACGTTACCAGTGCATGGTTGACTTATTGGCCAAAATACATATTAACTCCACTAGCTGTGATTATGCTAGAAAAGACAGCTTATGCTCTGTGGCTGCTAATAAATGGCTGCGTGTATCTGTTTGCCCTCAGTAAGCAGCTCCTAGGACAGCTGTCTGCCTGCAGTTGCTGAGCCAGCAGCAGGTTTCCTGTAGGCCTGGAGGCTGCTGGGATTGACAGCTGTCCTCTGCCTCCATCTGCAACCCCACCCCCCCACCACCACTCCTCACTTGAGCTCACTACTTTGATGATATGATGACAAGCCACAATGTGCGAATCACAGAGGGGAAGTGTGAGCAGTAAGTTGTTATCTGGCAGTAAATGTGCAGTCACATGGTGTCAGTTAATAAATGCTGCAGCTTCCCAAGACAAAAAAAAGTCTAATCTGTTATTTCCCCAAATGCTGGAAAAGTGAAGGGGTTGAGTCCAGAAGTAAGAATCAACTTTGGCCCCAGAGGAAAACAAACTCCACTGTGCTTCTCGACTACGATCTGGCAGCTGCACAGGAGCAGCTAACATGTGCTAACACATTGCTAAAAATGAAGCACATTAATTTTTATATCGAGGGAAAAAGAATTAGAATCAACACAGTGTCCATCCTCACACACCCTCCTCTCCCCTCGCTGATTATTTGATTGGATCTCTCCTTCCTTTCTATTGTTTTGTGAGTCTATCATCAGTTAATCGCTGTTTTTCTAATTGAAGCTGTGCTGATGGTCTCGGATTGTTTCAAGTATGATCTAACTAAACATTACTACTTTCTATGCGTACATTGTTTACTGATTAAAGACCGATAAATTCTAACACTGAATGTCTTTAGTATTTGACTGATAATGAGTAATTTTATAACTTAAAACACACATTACCACATTGTAATATGCAATTGCAGTCAAAAGTACACAAAGTAACTGCAGTCTGCACTCCACATGCTAAATGCAGGTTTTTGGGGAACAACTTGGGTAGAGCTGCAACGACTAGTTGATTAATCGATAGGTCGGTTAATTGCTAGCTATTCTGATAAGCCATTCATCGTTTAAGTAATTTTTCAAAACTTGAGTAAGACATGACCACTAGCAAAACCTACAGTACATAACTGAGCATAAATAAGTATTCCAACCAATATACTGGCATTAGTATTCCCCATCCCCAATGTATTGATATTGTGTATACTGTATATATATTTGTATACATTCGTTTCAATCACATCAATGAAAATCTCTTCAGTTTTTTTTAAAGTTTTGTCAGTATTTTAAAACCCATGCCTAATGTCTACATACCAGATGCCATTTATAGTCCTCCTCTGGATTTCACATCATAATCGCACATGCACTCACGATGTATGAACCCTGTACTCAAACCATATCACAATAAGGGTTAGGTATTTGATTTTATAGTTCACAATCACTCTTATGATTATTGTCAACATCAAGTTAAACGGTTTGCATATTGAGATCATGTAGATATACAGGTGTTATTCAAAAGCAGGTCAGACATTGTGTTAGTGTGTATCTACTCATAACAACACCCTAAGCCACTGAGCGAGTTTGTTCTACAGATGGATTCCTCTGAGTTTGGGAGTCCTTGGAACATAGTATTTGTATCTGTCCCGCAGCTGCATCAGGACTTGGCTGTTGAAGAAGTCAACTTGGAATGAGTGCTTATTGTCAGGCAAAACGTTTACAAGGGAGTGAGGGGTGCGTGTGTAAATTTCCCATCCATCACTGCAAAGACGGGATTCTCAATAGACACAGACATGTTTGTGGGTGGGAAGCCAGTGAGGGTTCTCTTTCTTATTGCTGTTGCTACTTCTACTGGTTGGTTGTGTTACACTCAGAGTGAAACTTGTCAATGGCAGATGAAACAAAGGTCAGGCCAATAGTAAGATTAGTGTGTGAAAGACTGCAGTACATAGGAAACTGGGTGTTCCAAATTGAACATGAATGGTTGAATTGTAAATAAATCTCTTTTTTTAATAGGCAGTTTGCACATCACACTAAATAGTGATACAAATGTAAAGGAAGAACTGCTGGAGCTGGGCCAGTATGACCAAGATTGATGGTTTTGATCTATGAAATTATAGTAAAACCAATATGCAGAGAAATAAATCGCTATTTGTTGTTACATAGGTTCATTTTCATTCAAATTTTGTTCAAATTTTCATTTGAGCAGCCTGTTGTGCATCAAAGATAATATCGAAGGGAAATTACAACATTCTCATCATTTATTAGTTATCATTTAGTCGAGTATGATCAGCCAACAGTTCAGTTCAGTCTAGCAGTTTCGGGAGCTCAATGTTAGACAAGCACAGCTGCCAGTATGAGAAAAAATCTGCCCAGTTTTGTGCTATACCTGTGAGAAAAAGGGTGCAGACAAACTGTAGTGTGCTGGCATCTTTCTCACACAGTGATCTGCATATCTTGTTCTTTTAGACGTTACCTACTCAATGATGCGTCACAAGTTATCTGGTCAGATATGACTAGAAGACCTATCTTGTCTTTCAAATTAGGGGAGACAAGAACAGTGAATAAACACAGCTCCAGTTGTTCATAACTATATGATGATACTTTCATGATATAATCGCGTCTTTTTCTTATCATTATGGCATCTCAAGTTGTTTGGTTTTAACAAGAAGCATTTGTTTTTATTACAAGATGAGTTGGTAGAATATAACAAGTTATAATATAACAAGAAATGTTTGTATGCTGCTATAATGTAAAATAGATGGAGTGAATTCTATATCTATTTTACTATCTTAATTTTAATCCTAACACTACTGAGGCTAGTGAGTATTTCAGAGTTGGCATGTCCTTGAATTTCTGCTTAATCTGATTAATAGCAATGAAACATTTCTTCTGTCAGTTTTTTAGTGCCAAGTCAAACCTACAGGGACTTCCCCAAATCGTAGAACACGCACTGACAGAGTACTTTATTCCAGAACTATTCATGCAGCCTTTGGTTTCCCTCCAGCTGATAATGACAAATAACACAAAGTCTTTCTTATGCACGGCCTCGTACATTTCAAAGGTTTTATAACAATACTGTCTACTGTGCTCAGTAATAACAGAGTCTCACTATGTCTCACATCAAGCATGAAATAGAACCTAATTTGTGTGAATGAGTCATTGATAATTTGTCTGACATTGGCTACAGTGCATTCACTTTAGGCATTCATTGTCTTATTTAACTACAGTTGCAGTACAAAAACACTAAGGCTGAACAAATAAGAGTTTATATGAAGTCAACAGTATCAGTTGTTTCTCTGGCCCCAATGTTTTTAGCAGCTAATGTCCAATTTAGTGGTCTTCTTTTAAAGCCCATAGTAGTTTTTCACATACAATACACTTGAATTATTGCAATAGTAATGCTAGTAGATGGTATGGTCTTTTTTTCTGTCGAGCTCAATGGGTCTAAACAGAGACTTTATTGCATTTGTTTGCTAATGTGATTAAGCTGTTGCCCTAGCCCTTCTCAGGAAAAACTTCACAGTAAGAAGGATCATGTCACCATCTTATCGTGATATGATACAGAGATGCAGTGTTAGAGAGTTTTCATAGTGGGACTGTCCTGGTGTTGAGGTCATCCTGCCTGCACGCACTCAGGTTACCTATGAACATTTGACATTTACCCACTTCAGGTAAATAAATAACCAGTTCCAAACATTTGCTTCATGTGAAAGTAGACAGCAGTCAGTGCCTTTGTTTGCATGCATTTATTACACAAAGTGGCCACCATATATGATTGCGATTCATCCAGTTTAATACCACGAAATCTGAGCTCAGCCTTTACCCAGAATCCTGACGACGGTACAGAAAGGCTCATGTGAGATAGAGGGACAGTGCAGGAAGAAGTGTTGTCACGTGTATGAGCAAAATCCAAATGACTGTGTCCTGGTTAGAAGCTCATCTGGCCTTCAAATGTAGCAGTTTAGAAGCAATGTTTTGCTCGTTACTACATTTCACCCAGAAATGAGGAGGAAAAGGCTCCCAGGAATTTCTCTCTTCCAAGGCTTTCTTTTTCCCTTGCGGAAGGGAGCTTCACAGGGGTTTCTGGACTTGCCTGTCTTGACTACATCCATTAGTGGGATTATACACTTCGAATATCTTAAATCTTAGAAAATGCTCATCAGAAAATCAGTTAGGTCCAGGTGTCCATGTGTTCGATGTGATGATTTTTGTGGAATTGTTGTACATGAGTTGCTATAGGAAGACATGATGATCTTTAACAGGTCTCTCCACCCTGACATTCATTCATTCATTCATTCATCTTTAGCCTGAAAATATCAGCGTAAAACCACTGCTCTCTGCAGCCGCAGTCCAGTTCTCCCCAAAACTATCAATACCAGCCTTCAAGCCATCATTATTCAGACCTTGCCTTGTTGCCCCAACTCATGAACCAACCCTCCATGCTCTCAGCACATTTTAAAAATGTATTTTCTCTCTCGCAGTTTTGTAAGTCTCACTGTGCAAGCTCAAATTCATAAACCATGCAGCTGCCTGGTAAGCAGAGAGCTGCATCTGCATTGTGAGTGCAAAGCAAGAGTAAAATCAGACTTTCTTTGTGCTTTGTTTTACAACACTGCTGAGTTTGGTTAGCCGTTCATTGTTCTTCTGTCTCGGTCAGAGGGCCTCTCTCACTCCTTCTAACACACACACACACACACACACACACACACACACACACACACAACTAATCTGTGAGCACAGTTGCTGTTTTTATTTTGGTTTTGTAAAGGAGGGCACTACGGGGTTGAAAGGATCAGGAACTAAAGTAGATTTGATGTGGCATTTAATCTCATGCCCAATTTGATGTGGACTCAATGTGTGTGTGTTCATTCACATATTTCAGTCTGTGGGTGGCTGTGCACTAAAGTGCTTGGTACTTGTTTGCTGCTGTTTGCATGTGCATGTGTTCATGTGTCATCTTCTGTCAGGGGCTTTTACGTGTGTGTCTCTGTGTGTGTGTGTGTGTGTGTGTGTGTGTGTGTGTGTGTGTGTGTGTTCACTGATGACTGCGCCATCTGTGCCTGTAGTACCTTTGCCAATACAGCGACTGGAGCGGCTCCAGCAGCCAGCGTCCTCCAGCTCCTGCCGTCCCACATGCACTTCACTGAGACACGACAGGAAGCTCCTCCATCTTGGACCGGCTTCCTGCTCCATTCTCCCTCCCACTGCGCTCCAGTAATGCTGCTGGATGACTGGGTTGAAATGATTGGAGAGGAAAATAGATTTGATGAGACATTTAATTACAGACCTCATTGGATGTGGATATTGCTGGTGTTAATGAGCGTTTAGTAGAGCCAAACTGCAAAGGCAGGTTGTGCTCCTCAATATTTATGAATTTCAGACCACTGCAATGGATTTTCAGCGACTCTTAATTTGTTCTTCCTGCACCCACTGTACTCGGCAGATAGGACATGACATATCCAAATGTAGAAGAGCAAGCATCAGAGTGTGAAAAACAAGAATCTGCTGTTTCCTGAAACTCAGGATGACCAAGCTGATCTAGAGATAAAACACAGCTCTACGTGACTGCACTCCAATTCTAATGTTACATGATAGCTAATCTCGAGCTACACATAAAACTTATTGCTGTTTCTTGTTTAGCTCAGCCTTTCACGGAGAGGCGCTAGTCTCAGTCTCAGGCCAGAGACTTTTATATGTAGAACGAGTAAGACCATTAGACATAACAATAATACTGTGAAAGAGCATCATTGCAAGAGAAGAAGGGACCCTTTCCAATTAGTTATCCAGTAATGTAAATATTGATCATTTTTAATTCTATTAATGTCTTTCGGGAATCAATATGTTGAGCTCAAGAGAAACGCAACAAGAAAGCTTTCAAAACAGAAAATAGTCCAACCGAGTGACTGACAGGAAATATCCTCTACTGAAAGCTTCAGTCCAAACTAACCAGCCTTCAGAAACCATCAGTGCTAAATGTCACACCACTGTCAACTTACTTTCTGTGTTTAGTTTCAATTTTAATTTTGCTAAAGCAGGCTTAACGAGGTTAAGGTTCTTTACAACGTAATCATAATCATGGACTATCTTATCGCCCCAATTTTTATGTCTCATCTCTAAACAATGAAAATGTAAAGCCTTTTTATGATATTTTATTATAGTTTGCATGTTTGGAAAAGCATTTTATATTATAGTTTATTATTATATTCAGAATTGGATTGTCAATTGTGTATCTGCGAAAGTATGTGAATATGACAAATATGCTATCATATTTTGAGCCTAAATAGATGGAAAACAAGTTCTTATTTTTTCGTTTTTATAATTCTTAAAGTTTAAATTATTAAAAATTAAATTAAAAATTTCAAGTTCAGTTGTACTTCAGAATGGAGCTTGCTAGCGAACTGTTTCAAAAGCTTGGAATAGCATGAGAAGCTAAGTTTTATATAAGTTACATTTATATACATTATTTACTTATTAACTTAAGGCCTAGTGTGTTAAATTGACATTAATTGGTGCATCAGAATTTTTTGTTTGTTAAACAGTGTGTCTCGATAATCCTTAGAGGTATTGGCCATGTAAATGATCAGAGATGAAAATTAAATTATTCATTCATTCATTTTGTAGCTGATTTTGCACATTTTCCCTGCAAGTCACAGATTTTTAGACAGTAACATCATAACAAATGAAGAACTGCATCTAAGACCTTTATCGTCATTGTATGTTTTAGAGGGCATTTGCAATACATGCAATAATAATAATACAGTGTTTCTCTTGATCTGTTGAGGATGTTGCTTGTAATATGTGTTTTCCTTTTGTCATTCCATTAACCTAATACACGTACTGACAAATGTAAATGTCTTTATAATTTCTCTTTATATCATCATTGTAATTGTCATTATAATATAATTAATTTCCAACAGTAGGTGTCTCAACATTGAAAAACAAGTGCTGTTGCATGTGGCACGTGTGCCTTGTATATACTGTGTTGTTCTTTTCTGCTGTGACCTAAATGTCTTTATGTCAGCACATTTAGCGTGTTATAGTTCGTGCATGTGCTTCTATATATTGTGAGATGACAACGATTGAGTTTAGCACTCCAGTTAATTGGAGCACTGCTTAATGGTTTACTCTTGTACTGTGAGATTATGAAATGTAAATTATTGAACAGGGCAACATATAATTTTCACTAACAGGAGACAGTAATAGTAATCAGCTGTTTATAAAATGTGACAACTTGTCCTGATCTACCCTACATAGATTTACTGCACATTTTCAGCTGGCACAGTTTATACAACTTTATTAATCCCAGACCTTGAATCGAACTCTAAATTCCGGATAAGATGGGTGGATGGATGGACGGACCAGACAATAACACAAGATAGTCGATACTGAAAATACATCTGTTCCTAAATTGTGACAACTTGACCCAGTTTGTTATTGCAGGCCATCTACTGCTCCCATGTTCCTGCTGTCATTATTATTATTATTATTATTATTACATCTTTATGTGGCTATATGGAATTTGCAATGTGCCACTGTATGTTCTCTCTCTCTCCCTCTCTCTACCACACTGGTGGAGGCAGATGGCTGCCCACCCAGAGCCTGGTTCTGCTCGAGGTTTATGACTGTTAAAAGGCAGTTTTTCCTGGCCACTGTGGCCAAGTGCTTGCTTGTGGTGGGAATTGCGTGGCAAAGTTTATGCTCCACAACCTTATTAATATACAATTATATTATGTCTGTGTGATAAAGGGCAAGCATTGAACTGATTCTTTGGTGAGAACAATAATCTTCAGTCTCCACTGTTCTCTGTGATTAGTTTTGAAACATGAGTCTTGCAGTGCAGTGTGTGCAGCCTTGTCATAAACAGTTATGGTTTCTTATTGATCATATGATGAACCTTCCGGTCTTGTTTTTCTCCAGTTTCTTTCAAGTGCTGCGTGTGATCTCCTGAGTGCTTTGAACAGAGTTGTTAAACCATGACGGTGTAGCAACCACAACCTGTCAAACTTGTTGTTGTTCAAGGTGTGAACCACTGGACCTATCCACCAGTGTGAACCTATTATTTAATGAGTGGATTAAGACCTTAAAACTGCATCAATCAATATTTTTATCTTAACACTGAATAATCTGCCATGTTAATGTCAAAGGGGTAACTCAAAATGATTATCACCCAACTCTTAGCTTTTGAGGCCCTTTTAGCTTGTTGTTTTGATTATATTATCCTAAAAATTATAGCATCATTCCATCTCATCTATGTTGAACACAGTTTGAAGAAAATCTTAGATTAATTTGGTGCACACCACCAGCCTAGCATCAGACAGTAAAGTTAGGAACCAGCTGGTAAGAGCCTAGTAGCCAATGAGCCAGATATTTTTCTCAGTTGGTAGAGAACAAAATGGAGCTAAAAAGAGAGTGAATATTGAAGTTTTATCAGGTGGACAGAAACACAACTCTAAATGAATGCTAATGTTACTTTGTGTGTGCTGGAAAAGAAATTAGACAGTTGTTTGCTGGCTTGTTAGTCATGCCAGCATTAGGTGTCTTCTTTTGCCCCAAAGTGGCTAAAAAACTTCAATGAAATCAAAGCCATACAGATTATGTTGGATTTAGTTTGGTTTCATTGCAATGGGCCTCATTGTAATCAGGATATGCAGATTATATTTCTGCACAGAAATTGAAGTTTTTTTTATAGCAGCAGACCTCACAGTAATGACAGAAATGTGAATGTTCTGGCCAGTGATGAGGGCCAGACAGAAAAGTTGCTGGAAGGTCAATGCCAAGCTTTTAACAGTGCAATATCAATGAGATTTTTCTGCTCTCCATTAGTGTTTGTGAACTACTTTATCTGTGTATGACTATGTTTGCATAATTGGACTCGAATCAGCGAGTGAATAAGTCGTCTGAACTCTGAACATTCTCTGTGGGTTTGGGCGGCTGGAGTGTCTCTAGTCTTTCTCCAGTAAGGACCAATTAGGATTAATGAGCTGGGAGGACAAACAACACAGAATCAAGTTGAGAAAAGATGCTTATTGTTCCCCTGAAGACGCCAGCAAAAGGCTCTAAAGCCAGAGTTAATTTTTACTACGAACAACAAACAGGCTGAATCTCCTCTTATTACTGAGCAGATTAGTTTTAGCTCTACAAACATTTCCTGGAGGCAGAGACGGCCCAGAAGCATTATAATGTGCTGTTTTTGTTGAGAATGTGCCAGGTTTCAACTCTGTAATAAACATATAGGATATTGCAGAGTCATAGTCTTGCTGCTAGTTTTATATGGAGCCCAAAAGTGGTCAAGCTTTTAGTTTAGGTTTCTTTTTTTCTTCATGTCTTTCAATGAAGGCAGGGTCTCGATCTAGCTCTGTGAATTTTTTTTCCACCCCACTGACCACAATAACATTAGATCAAATACTTCACAGTGGATATTAGTACCTAATTTTCTGATGATAAAACTCTGCATATCTATTCAAAGTAAATGAGTATGGGGACAGTGGAAAAAAGTGTTTCCATATCTAAATGACTAAATGAAAATTTATTTATTTTTAATTTTTTTAGCCTCAATCTTTTCAATGCTTTATTCCCAGGGTAAATTCAGTTTAAAATCTAGAATGATAATTCTTTGACCATATTACTAATACAGCTAACTGGCTAATTTTTTAGGCCAGAAACATGTGAGTCACTCAAAGAAAGGGGCACCACTGTTATGAACAGTGATATGAAATAAAAAGTGACAGTTCAACAAATTGACATTTTGAAATTAAAAAATGAACTGACTTTTGAAAAGGGGAATTTCAAATAGAATGTTCTAGAAAACTGTTGATATGAGCATAAGAGCTTGATTTTAGTGGTTTCTTAAATGATGTCACAGTTCATTAGTTCATTTATATATCAATTCATAATTAATGTTTATTCATTCATTATGTCTTTTTCACTTTTTTAAATATTGCACACTTTGGGGCCCCATAAATTTGGAGTATTGGCACATTAGTTTTCCTTATAGGCTAATGTCAGAAGTTAAACTGTGACAATCTTGCTATAGACAGTAGTATGGTTTATAAGCAAATGTCCCACTGTGTGAAGTGTGAAACATCTACTATATATTCCTGCACGCTAAACTCAATCACCCATGCAGAAATGCACAGTAATTTGAATGCATCCATGATTTAATGTGATTTAATGTTCCATAGTGCTTTATGGTGTTAGTGTGACTGCTAACATCCCAGCCAATAAATGCTGTCAAGAAGGCAAAGAAGAAAATTCTGGAGAAAACCCTACATATTTAAAATTGTCACGAGTTGGCACAAAATGTAAGCCAACAGCAGCTTAAATCCAAAAATATCTTCATGGGGACTTGGCCTGATCTTAAGTAACCAGTTTGAGCCAAAGTGTAGTGCACATGTGTGTGCTTTTGTCTGGCCTGAGATTCCCTGGAACAATGTACAGTAACACAGGAAAAAGATTATCAGTTCTATTATTGTGAGGACGGAAGTTTGTATCCCCGTCCGCCACACACATCACAATGCTGGCTCAGTATAGAAACAAAGTCCCTGAGAATAAACACACACTTCTGCCAATACAACCAGAGCTACTAAAGCGGCTTAGGGGTAACTTTGGAAAACCACCCATTCACCACACTGTCGAACATCCTGCACAGGCCGCTGTTCGACATCTCTTCTCTGCTGGTGTTTTAAGCAGCGTGGTGGGCTGAAAGCAGAGATGTAGTACAGTAAATGGTAAATATGTTTACATTCAGTTTTCACTTTGTATGTGTAGAGTAGAACCTAGATGACCTTTTTGCCCGACATATATTTTATGTCATAATATGAGCTCTAAGGAGAAGATGATTTTGCAACTTTTTTCTGGCCCAGTTTTGTATTTTCATATACTTAGAACAACATTGTCACCAGACCTATTTCTTTTTAGTTTTAGGTTCAGGTTAGGTTAAATTCTATCAATAGATTTAGGTCAAAATAGGTTATTTTGGTGAAAGTTACACTTCCTTAATTTGTCATACACATAGTTCATTATTATAACTCATGTGTGACCTGTGCAGATTTCCAAAGCTGTAAGCTGGGAGGAAAAAATACAAATTCCCTCTGAGATCAAGCTGAAAAATGTCTACAATCCACAGGGACTCGAGGGAAAGGGAGGCAAAATAGCTTATATCAATGCATCCAGCATTTCTTGGATGGAGCACTTTCCTGCTGCTGCCACTGACCATAATAGCATTAGAAATAGATTTTGTCTATATTAAACAAAGAACAATTAATGGGGGTGGGATTCGTTCTGACGTAACCAGGCTAGATAACAAGTTCATTTAAAGATGTTTTCTTTTACAATTGTAAAGTCAATAAAGTTGATTTTAATAAAGGGTTATAATAATATATAATAATTATTATAATAATTCCTCAAATCTGCAGATGGTGTTAAGAAAATAAGGGCCGGGGTATTAACTGGTTTCTACGTGTTGTCTGACCACGTCGGAAATCAAAAGTGTTCAGAGCAGCCAAAGTCAAAGGCGGAATGAAAAACAGCCTGCTAATGTCCCCACTGTGGGACGAATAAAGGTTTATCTTATCTTATCACAGAGAGGGGATGTGGTGTTTGCTTTTAAATATGGAGATAATGATGCACATTTTCAGATATGGTCACTTTTACACATGAAAAGAGACAGTAAAATTGTGAAGAGGGAGCTTGGGCAGAAGTTATCACATTGCCGCAGCTGCTTGAAGTGGGTGTGAATGTGAATGGAAAGTGAATTGGCGGAGGGGGTTCCAAAACTACTTGATCATCCAACAAGCGGTTCACATGGAGTGTACTAGCCCCTCTGGACTTTACCTGATTTATAAAGCTTTTGTGAAGTGTTTTTTTTACCTCAGTTATACCTTTTCAGGCCTTTGAAAGTAGTTCAAGAAAATTAAATGAAAGGCCAAAATCTCCCTTTGATTAAACTGCTTACAGCTCATGCCCACGTGGAGTCTTGCGCTGCGTTCAGGTCAGAAAGGTTGAGAACCACAGTATTAGATTGTTACTTGTTGTCCTCTGTGTGTCAGTGAGATAGAGGTGTGTGTGTGGTCGTTTGTATGTGTGCCTCTTTGCAAGTGTGTGTGTGTGTGTGTGTGTGTGTGTTTGTAAACAGGAAGTGTGAGGATGCACGCAGTTAGAGGACATAGAGCCATGGGATTTCCCACAGTGACAGAACTGCTCAGCTGAACGAGGCTTCCCGCGAGTGGGTGGTGTGTGTGTGTGTGTGTGTGTGTGTGTGTGTGTGTGTGTGTGTGTGTGTGTGTGTGTGTGTGTTTCCATTTACATGGGTGGACCCATTTGTGGTCTGTGTAAACTCTTGACAGCTGATAAACAGCATGAGAACACCAGAAAGTTTAATTATTACAGTGGAATATATTCAAATGGGGCAATATGTAGAGTTTAGTGTGATAGGATACATTTTGCAATATAAATGTAATCAGTCAAGCTGCGTCATAGTGGACCAAACTGACTTGCTTTCATTTTTAACAAAAGCCCAATTTGAGCCCAGTGTATCAGCTGGAGTCTGTGAGACATGTGTCAGTGCAGTTGGTGCTGTCAGGTCTGTTTCTGCATGTGTTGCCTTAGTCTATAGGAGCAGGCCAAACAAATGTGAGTTCAGCAGTTGTTACTCGCTGCACGGATGGACTCATCCTGAATTAGCTACCGTCCTCGCTGTCAAGACAACTGACTCTGGCAACTGGTAGCTGGGTTTTTTTTTTTTTTCAATTGAACAAACCAGCTAAACTGTTCCAAGTGAAAACAGAATCCTGCCACAGTGTTTTTTATATCTGGAGCCTCCACATTTACTGTCCCATATCAATTTCATTTCAACTTGAATATGCTCTTGTAGAAGTGAACTGTTGCCTATTCACAGCTGCTATATGACAGACAAGTGTTGCTGGCTCGAGCTTTACTAGGGCCCTAAGTAGAATTTAGTTTCACCCCATCAAGCTTCTACATTGTATGGTCCACGTAGCAGCTTGATTGTTGTGCAGTACAGTGTACAATGCTGCACATCGGCAGCTCTATCGTGAAGTGACTTTAGACTCTAACCTCTGTAAAAAAGAAGTATTAAGACCGCAGTGGCCTGGGTTTGATTCCAGCCTGAGGAATCCCCTCTCACTCTTTCCCTTCCTTTCCTGTCTCTCTCCAGCTGTAGCTGTCACAGACAAAGCAGAAATGCCCCGAAAACAGTTTGTGTATTTTATAATAGATGAATATATTAAACAATATATGAATTCAAAAGAAGTTAACGAAGAATGTAAAAGAATGTTGTAGTGTGTGAGGATCCTCCCTGACCAAAACTAGTACATGTCATGTAATTCTGTGACGTTCTGGTCAGATTACAATGTTGATATGTATGAATATTCACAAATGATTTTTTTTTTCCCAACGCGGTACAGAATTTTTTAGTCAGTCCATCTGATGTGTTTGTAAAACCTGCAGTGTATTGACTTTTCCTGGAGAGTTTTATCGTTACATTGTGGTTTTTTGGTTTTCTATTCTGAGGTCATTTTGCTTGTATTTATCTAGGCTTCAAGAGGTACAGTTACTGGATGTCTGCATGAAGCTGTTTGGTAGTCAGCCTAGTAAACTACAGTAGCTTTAGGGATCACCAAAACACACAGTACTGTAATTCATTTCTAAACTTTTTAAATTAGAATTTTTAAACCTTTATGACACACCTCTGCTTCACAGAACAGCACATAAATGTCAGTCACATTTTATTTCTTCAGGTGAATTTGGAAAATCTTGGGGGTTACGACTAAGTGGTGTGGAAAAAAGTGACTAAATATGTGGGCACAAAATGTAAGTAAAGGGAACCCCAGATTTTCTTTCTTATTCAGATTCTCTTTCTAATAGGACTCAGGTTTCTTTTCTCATTGAACAGTGAGTCATGGTACTCCATGATGAAAACAAAGCCCCATTACATAATAGATGCAGGATGTCTAATGTCTGATTGAATGAAAAATGAAAAATTATACTTAGTGCAAAATTTCATCTATACAGAATTCAGACACATAAAAAAAAAGACAGGAAATGTAGTGCACCATATAATTAACAGGAAGTGATTTTGGTCTCAGCCTATGTTGTACAGTATTACTGTAGCTTGATGTTAACCAACATGCTGTCTTTGATACAGAATTATACAAAGAAAAGGATACTTTCTTATTTCCACCTTTACAGTGTAGCCCATAAATAATCAAAACAACATTGATGTGCCCAACCATCCATCCACATTAGCATTGTGCCTAATTTGTTGAATTACTCATTGATAACTATTGATTTGCATTGTTTTATATATCACAACTAAACACAAAGGTCAATAATTGTACAACTCTGTATTTTCTACAATATAGGATGTATATAAGGAGTAAATCAGCAGGATTAATATAGAATACAGCACTACAGACGTTGTACTGTATTTCTAGGCTACACAGTAATCCTACATAGCAAACATGAATTATGTATAATTATGCTTTGTTGCAAACACTACTGTCTATCACATGTAGATTTTATACTGATAATATTTATAGAAGGGTCTTTTTTCCGTAAGCCTGCTACACCAGAACACACACTCTCTAATCTCTGTCCCCACTTCCTTTTGCTTTCAGTGTAAAGCTTTTACCATTGTTCATATGAATGTGTCTTGTATTTCTCTCTATATATTTTATTTGTTCTGATTAGCTATTGTGTTTCAGACCATGCTGTAATGTCATTAGTTTTTAAGTTAAACGTTATGTGCTGCATGATGTATACAATAGGTCTGAGCAGTGTTGTGTTGCGTGGGCGTGTTGCTTGCTGCCTTGTCTGTTTCTCTTCCTGTCTCTGTGAGTCGAGCAGCTAACAGAGGACTCTCTACGGTTGGAAAACTTGCTTTCACATCTCTGTGGGCGAGAGCAAGCAAGTGCTTTTCTCACATTAAATGCCTTAAAGATGACAGATTGACTCTGTATTTGTTAATTAGGTGACAAAAATGTTTAGAGCTATTAAATCTCACAGTATACATCTTAACAAATTGTTGCTTCAACTAAAGCAGGCAAATTTTTCATCCAGAAAATGATTGTAGTGTTTGCATGTAATTCAACATTTACAAAACTGAGTTTGACCAGTAAATAGATACAGTCAAGGGGAAAAAACCTCAGTTTGAAGCTGAAGGAAACCAGTGCAGCTCTCAACAGACTGGATTTAGTTTAAGGGTTTTTTTTCTCTATCTTCATTGCTGATGAGGAAAAATCATCATCAAGGGACATTTTTATACAAAGACGTTTTATTCAGCTCTCAACCCACAATGTTCTGTCTACTCACAGGTGGAAAGTCTCTGAGAGTTTTTGTTGGGACTGTCCGGCCGTGAAACAGCTGTGGAGCACTCGTTGTATCATGGGGACGCAGGGAGTGGTAACCACCAGAATTTCACAAACACATGGGGCCGATATTGGCCTTTTAATACCATTCTGACATTTAACGCGGATACTCAGGAATATTAGCACAGTAGCACAAAACCCAAAGATACTCAGTTTGCTGTCATTAAAGACAACAGAAACAAGAACAATTGAGGTCAAGTGAATTTTTGACTTTTTTACCTAAAAATTGCCTTAAATGATGAATTAATTACCAGAATTGTTACAAATTAATTTTCTGTTCATTGATGAACCGGTAATTAACTGACTCAGCTGTCCTGATATTGGCCCACATCCACATTTAAGGTAGTGGCTCAGATGCAGTTTGATTACTGTAACTTGCCAGCTGACAACATACAAGGAAGACCGTGGTTCACATTGACAAGTTTCACAAGGACTTGCAACACTCACATCAACTGATGTAGAGCCAGTCTGTTCTCAAAACGGTGTACTCGTGCTAAATGAATGAAAGAAAAACTGTTTTTGAAAGAGAGCATTCAACAGCATTGTGAGTCCTTCAATTAGTATATAACAGATAGTACCTACTTTTTGCACTCAGCACTCAGACAAAAATGATTCTTTGGAGTTTTTTCTTGCATTCTACAATTTAAGAATTGAGCATGTTGAGTATTTAAGGAGCCGATTCCAGTGTATATTAATATATTTAGCTTCACTCTTTTAAAGCCAATAAATAACTAAATAAATGAATAAATATGTAAATGCATGAATAATTCAGTATATATCTGATATATTTCCATCTTAACTAAATATGAATAGAAATGTAAATGCATAAATTATTTAGTGTATATCTGATATTTCCACCAGACATGAATTTCTAGCAGTTGAGAGAAAACTTACAGTATTAAACTTTCATGTTAAAAAAATCTAAATTACAGAAAGTATATTTCAACAGCTTACTGAATGAATAAAATATGGAAAATTAAAGAAAAATGAGAGACTTTCTTTTGTGTGTCTTGGGTAGCACGAGGGGAACAGTAGGAGTTGTTTGAAGGTAGGTCATTTGTAGGCCAGCAGTGTCTCCCTGCTTTCATTTCTTGAGCTTAACTAGACGAAACTTGTCACCAGAGCACTGAACATGCATATATGATATTAACCTTCTCATCTAACTGTGGATCTGATGGAAAATTAGCCTAAAACCCTGTCAGGTTTTGAATGCTCGTCAGGACACTTTGTAATACAAACACAGAATACAAATTCACTACCGTGTTGGAAATAACACGAAAAGGACAAGATATTTTTCTTGTGTGCACCAAAATTATTGGCTAGCAACAGATTGAGTTTCAGTATTAGTCCACATTGTTGAAACCTGATATTTTCTTCTTGCTAAGAAGACTAGAGTGACCCGTTGAAGTTTGCATCAAAGCTAACTTAATTTGCTCTCATGCCTCGTGTTCGTCGCTGCAGTTGGTCTGTCATTTTCTGGTCCATAATTTGTAGACATATGGTAAAAGTAGAGTTATGTTTGGGAAACAGGATTTGACCACCAGTCTTCTAACAAACTAAAAATGTAGCAGTCAAAACTAGCAGAAACAGACACTTACTACTTAGCCGAACTGGTGGCTTTTCTAAATCATGTTATTGAAATATGTCAGGTCTTTAAGTGTTCTCCGGTGCTTTTCCAAGGCCATGTCTCTGTACAAACCAGAGTAAATCAGATAAAGGAATGAAGGTTCTGAGGATATTTCTGTTGACAGCTTGATTTTATGTTGTGACTGCGACTGCTTGAAGCCACTGACTTCTGCTGAGCAGCATTACACTGAGCAGAGTGTCGAGGGTTGAATGCGTGTGCACAGTTGCACTGTCATTATGAAGGACTGAGGGAGTGGCGAGTAGCCGGCCTTTGAGGCTTTGGTGAGGCAGCTCTGTTCCCACCAGGCCTAACTGATCACTCCCTGCTTTGATCAGCAAACCTCAGGCCGGGCTTCTCCACCACCAGCTTTCTGAACACACCAGGTTTGATTTCTTTCATGATTCAAACTGAAATTATTTTGCTCACAAAAAGGCTCCTTGCTGTCTTAACAAGGGATCCTCCTCGAGTCCCCACTAGCCTCTAATCGACATGTTTGACTCAGCTTAGGGTTCGCCTTATGAAACAACAACCCACGGCTATGGAAACCCCGAGAGGCAACAGCAGAAAAAGGAAATGTGGGTTGTCATGGGGAATCCAAATAGATATGTTTTGTCAGGTTTTCTTTTCTGTTGTGGTTATTTTTAAGTTATGATTCAGGAACAGGTGCAAAAGAAATAGTCGTTTTAAATTCAGGTACCAGTTAGTCAGTGTTTGTTTGCAGTTACAGTTTGTTGTCTTATGTATAAAGAATCGGCTATACAACAGTGCAGATAGGAACTGAAATTATTTCACAGAGAACCAGAAGTAACCCCGTAAAACATGTAAAGCAAAGGTCACTCAGTTACAGAAAGATCATATCATCAACAGTTCTGTTTTAAGGAAATGATATCATGAAATCCACTCCAGGCCAATCATCTTATTAGCAGTAGTTTTGAACATAAATGATCTTCTGTTCAGGAATTGTAGGATCCAGTGTTTTTACAGCGGCCTCTGCTGCTTTGATTTTGACCTTTCTTTTTAAAATGCAATACCAGATCCCATGAGTAGCCCTTTAATCCATCACACTATAACCACCTACAGTTCACAGTTGCAAACAATTGCTCATTCTTCTTCTTGTCTGTATTTTTTTTTTTCATAATTTCTGCTCTTTAAAGCACTTGAAACATCAGTAGCAAAAAGGCACTCAGAGTGAAGAACCACAAACTGTGATATAGTGTATGTATTGGTGTATTGCACCATCGATCCTTAGATGATTTGCTTTTTGGGGCAAGTTATGCAATACCACACGCCCATGTGTGATAAAGTCATTTTTCATTTAGATTCAGTGAACTGGTTACACCACATTTAGCAGCAATAAGTGCGACTCAACACTAACAGAACTATTGCTCAGTCTCACGCAGTTTTGTGGAGGAATTTTGGCTCAGTTCTCGATATAAATCCACTTCAGCTCAGTGACATTTGTTTTCTCCCAAGCAGGAGTTGCTTGTACAAGCTCCGGATTTTGGACTCTGCTGTTCCAGAACTGTAAATTTCTGGTTCTTCAGCCATTATGATGTAGAATATCTGGTTTGTTTTAGATGACGGTCATAGAGTATTACCCTGTGTTGCTTCAGCTTTAGCCTATGAACTCAATGTCTGATGTGATTCTGCAGGATTGTCTCATGCAGAGCTGAATCTTGAGGTGATTGAAAGTCATGCACGTCTTGATGCAGTACAGCATCTGCAAACTGGGACACCGCTGCCACCAGTGCGAGGGTCTTACCATGGAATGCAGTGTTTGCTTTTCACCAGACATAACAGGGGCCGTGCCAGCCACAAATATCCAGTTGTGACTCATCTGTTCGCTCTCCGTCCCACAAGTCCTGAGAATCATTCTAGTGTTTTTCACACATTTGACACTGGTATTTGTCTTTCTAAGCAATGTTTCCTCAGCCTTGTTCTCATTCTCGTCTTTGTGAACGTGGAGTCACAAACTGAGGCTAGAGAGTCGGCAGAGAAGTAGGTGTCAGCGTATTTATTCTAGAGAGCTGCAAGAATTTCCTTTGATCGTGATATAATTTGATGTGGGTGCTGAGGGACTGGCCATACCTTGTATCATAATCATAAGATATATTTACAATGATGCATTTTCTAATCAATACCTAATGTTTAAAAATAATTGGGTAATTATTTGTCAGTGGTGCAATTGCTCATTGCTTTGTCTGTCTCTACTCATCCAGTCCAACCAGTTGAAACAAGTAAGACTTCAAGTGCGTCAGAGGCTTTTTCTCAGGAATGTTTAATCCTAATCGAGCCTAAAAACTGAGTCACAATTTAACATTCACCTATTGTGGCTACTCCTGTCAAACTTTCCATTCTCTCAAGCACACTTGCAGTTGTACAATGATCATGGTGGCAGACGTACCACTTAAAATTCCCATGTTTGTTGAAACCATGGACCCTTGATTTCAGACAGAGGTAAACAGAAGCAGCTTCTCACTTCTAGCAGATGATTAATGACCGACAATCGTTTTTGATTTGGCTGAGATGACAACCGTCGTGAGCAGATTTCATCAGCTGTAGCTAACTAGCTTATTATGGTGATGTGAGTTTTTGGCTTAGGGAAGGTTTGATGGGTATGAAAGGGCAATTTGCATGAAAATGTAACTGACTTACACTTAATGATGATTTATACTTATAATGTCTTTAAAACTCACAGTCACATCTGCCACATCAGCTTTTTCCATCAGTTCAGTCTCTTTTCTGTTGAACTTTACATTTGTCTTGACAAACAGGGAACCAAGAAAAATAGTCACGACTGACTAATAGTGCACTGAGGTCGTAATGGCATTTTCTCAGAGGTCAAATTCATTGATGCTTGTCTAGTGATACGTGACATCTACGTAATGGAATAATATGTTACTATAGTTTAGGAGTGATACACATACTTTTAAGCAGTGTGGACTATATGCATGTGTCATAGTCCTTATGTACACAAACTAAAAATACATTTGAGTGAGTATTTACAGTAAGTGACACTCTTGTGTTGCACACTGACTAACATGGTGACAAATTGAATGGCATATGTATCACAGGACCCACTTCTCCTTTCCAATTCTTTCTCAGGCTTGTGAAAGCTTGTTCTTACAGTCAGATATCAGATTATGAACGCTATGTTAGTGTTAGCTAGGTGTTAGTGTTTGGCAAAGCTTTCCTTTATCTCTGGCTTGATTTACTGTCTGTTGGCGTGTGGGAGGGTGTTGAAGTGGTTGGTTTAAGGCCCTTCCTTAAACAGCTTCCTTCAGCCGCTGCTTCTCGCACTCTCTTCCTTTTTTCTGATTCTCTCACACACATATGCAGTGGTATGTAGGTCTACACCTGTGGGACACAGCAGCTTCATAAAACCCAAGCTGCTGCGAGCACACCAGTAAGCTGATTCTGATGTCTCTGACAGTCTCTGCTGTGGTCACAACTGCTGCTTATTGAGCTCACTGTGGTGAAGATAGAATAGAAAAGTGTGGGTGGTTTTTTTTCTTGGTTGATATGCTTAGTGTCTTGTACATACAGACCAGTTTTGCTTTGACCTTCCAATAATAATATAAAGAAAATCAGGGTGCCCTTTGCTAATAAGATGCATATGATCATATTCAACAGACTGACCGGAGTCAGCTCTGTAAAATCCCATCTTATCCTGCCTACTAGGTTCATTCACTCTTTAAGGGTTTCAGTGGGTTTTTTGGTGTCTCATGAAGGTCTTAATCATGTTTCAAAGGCTGGTCCAACCTGAGAAGAATAATCTCCAGGAAAAACGCTGAATCCACACAATGTTCACCACTATAAGTTCATTTAAGAATATCAAAACTGCCTCATATTTTTTACTAGCACTACAATTGTAATAGTGTTAAAGACACAATCCGTGATTAAGTTGTAAACCAAAGGGGAGCCATAGCACTAAAATTCAGAACATGTATAGAAAGGATTGAAAACATTTATTTCAGTATATACAGCATGACTATTCTGGCAATTTATTGAATGGTAAAATTGTTTAAAATTTACAGGTTGGGCCTTTAAAGCTCCATAAGCAGTTTTGTTGTTGTGGGGTTTTTTGAAACTAAGGAACAGAAGAATTCCAAAACTAGCAGAAAAACTGTATAACTTTAAAAAGTTGTTATTGGTAAATCTACACATTCAGCAGACACAGAACACCATGAGCATTCATTTGGAGTCATGTGTCTGGAACCTAACAAATATAAGTTAAATATTCACTCTCCTTTTAGCTATGTTTTGGTCTGTTTTGGGCCTAAATGCTGCACTAATTTCACCTTGGTGCTGGGCAGGAAACATATAGTGAGTTTTTATCAAGAGCCAGATAGCTGAAACAATTGCCTGCTGCTAGAAAATGGATTATTGTGAGCAGTGAAACTCAATTAGAGTTTGTGGATTGCAGAACCAAAAAAATCAGCCAAAATGGGCAGCAGACCCAGAGTTGATAACAGATATCCTTCTGTTTTCATCCCTCACATGATTATATAAGGTCAAAATTCTGCATGCTTGACCTTTTTTTTCCTTCAGTTTTGTTTAAAATAGTCAATGATCATAATTATAAAAACAGATTATTGGTACACATTAAAAGCAAATCATTGGTTTTCAGTCCAAGCTTTTTAGCAGCCACCTTCAAAGACCTATAATAATCAAATCCTGATACATTGTCAGCGTGCAATCATTAAAGCACACCCATCCCATCCCACAGGAATAACATCTCACGCCATGCTGAGGAAGCCGCTTGCTCCCCAGAGATGAAAACCACATTAGCGTGTACAAGCTCTTATCTTCTGAGTGGCAGCTAATTAGATTCTGTGGCTCTAATATGAATAATCTGATCTCCCGTTCCTTCTCCTGCTTATCAGCCGAGCCTCCAGGTGTTGCTGAGGTAAGGACGGAGGCAATGAATGGATAAATCACTATTCTCTCTGCTTCCTTCTTTTAAACCAGTCTTTAATCGCTGTTCATGCTTTTCACATCCCAGCAAATGAAAACTTGTGTAATTACCTTCGCAAAATGAATTAGCTTAAACCTTGTTTGTTTTTGTGTAATAAGGACTAAACATCCTTCTGCAAATCAGAAAGCTGCTTGAACAAGCCAGTTACTATTTACACTACACTACTGAGGGATTGTGAATAATACTGTATTTAGCTTTCTATTTCTGAACAGTCTCTTCAGTTATTCAGCCACAGAAAGCAGATAGTAAACATGTAGATAAAAGCAGAAAACCCTAAAATGCGTTGAGGTTCTTCAGTGAAGAAACAACATACTTAAATTGGATTGGATGGAAGTCTTTCACAAGTCATTGTGAGTCCTTAGTTATGGTTAAGGTTAGGTGTCATTAATAGAGATTCCAT
Organism: Holacanthus passer; assembly: GCA_025331565.1. Lineage (NCBI taxonomy): Eukaryota > Metazoa > Chordata > Actinopteri > Pomacanthidae > Holacanthus > Holacanthus passer. The sequence goes on from JAFREQ010000038.1 coordinate 3,236,255, forward strand.
CGCGTTAAAGGAACTTATGTTAATATCTTCCTACGTGTGTTATGCATCATCTTCCATACTGCTTTGAAGGAGCTTACAATGAACTGATGCTTGCTCTGACTGTGATCCATATTGTTCTGCCCCCAGACGTTGTTAGCCAGTAACCCTCACATCTTGTCTTTCTCAGTTCCTGACTCTGACTTGAATTTAAAAGTACTCATTGATACACTCTGACCTTTCGAATCAAAGGGTGGGAGTGGAAAGGGTGATAAAAATATCCTGCTCAAATGAAAGTATTGTGACCTTAAAATGGGTACATTTTATTGGAAAAACAAAACTAAATAGCTTCAATTTATATCACTAGTTGGACAAAAAGGTAACTTTGGCCAGAGGAAAGATAAGATATTCCTTTATTAGTCTTTCACACTGTAAACATGTATCAGATGTTTGTCAGTACAGTCGATGCACCCACCAACAGAATGATATTATCATGCCTGGAGCCGTGGCACATTTGTTCATGGATAGAAATAAAATGCATTCACTCAATTGTAGCATGAACGCAGCTATGACAGAATACTGATTCTGAAATTCATGTCATTACACAGTGTAAAAAGCACCTTAACTGTTCAATTCTCAAAATGCCTATAAGTCAGTGGCATTATTCAAAAGTATCACAACATGTTGTGATTCATGCATTCCACTTAGCTGCACCAGTTCTGTATCCCTGGAATCATGTATGCCAGTTTACTGGGACATCTGAATAGAGTGGAGCCATTGTTAATGCAGCAAGCAACTGTTTTCTGAGAGAAAATGCTCTAATAAACCCACTTCATGCACCAAATAGATAGACAAAGAGCATTTAGCAGCTAAAGAGTCAAATATTTCCCTCAAGGAGTTGATGGTTTGAGTTAGAGTGAATGTTGGACTTGAACGTATAAATGCTTACACATCCAAAAGCAAGTAAAGCAGCTGTAAAGTGAATCCTCAATGTAAGACAAATGGATTTCTCTGTTGACTTGTGCCCATGTGATGTTTGTATTGGATACAAATGTTAAAGTTGTTGAGAAGTCAAATAAATCAGTCTACACTTATTAAAGTGAAATCATTGCTGATTTTAGCAAATGTTTAGATATGCAAAAGCTTTTTATGGTCATTTTGGCAGTGACAGAAAATGTAGTTTGTGACTTTCACCGCTGCCCAATGCAGTCGCCTCGAACTAGTGAGAGAAAAAAAATGCATTTTCATTTGTTTTCATTGTAATGTTTTCCTGCCTGAGTTGACGGTCCCTGGATTTCTGTTTAGATATTCACAGAAGCCAGTCAAACTAGGAAAATGCTGAATAATTCACCAGTTTTCTTTTTCCATTGACATTGTACCCAACTCCAGTGGCAGTTCTGTTCTGTCACCAACTTTTTCCACATTATTTCCTTTTCCTTTTAAAGCTTTCACTTGCACCTCTAACTGTTTACAGAGTCAGAGTTTCCACATAGGTGTGAATGTCGAACAGGGACCTCATTACAGAAACTTCCTAAGTCTGAAATCCTATTTCATGTCATTTTAGGATGACATTCATGATTTTTGGTATTACAGAAGCATGTTTCCTAACTGCATTTAGGTAAAATCAAAAGACTTTGGCTATTACAGAACCGTCCCAAGTTTAATTTCCTAAGTTAGGACGACATAGACCCTGTTCAAAATTCAGAACAGCTGCCAAAAATGGCAGCCCTGCTGTTGTTAGGTCAACAAACGATGGAAAGGTTGCTCAAACCCTATGATGATGATTTGAATTACCAGGATCATTTGTTAGTTGACGGCCAACATGATTCATTTTGAATTTGAACAATGTCCTACATCTAGCTCTTAGACATCACAGCCTGCAGAGCATACAGTTCTAGTCAGGATTTCTTAAGATAAGATGTGAGGTCTGAGATAGGATAGGTCTTTGACACTTAAGTTAGGATAGAATTTTTTCTGTAATGAGGTCCCAGTTCTCCTTTTATTTGCCATCTGCTGCCAGAGAACTCCCGAGGATACAAACTACTGTACAGAGGACAAGATCAGTGTGTTTCCCTGCCGCTCACCTCGTTCCCACAGAGATGCCTTAGAGAGTTTACTGTTCTGGGTTCCTCTTTGTTGCATTGCACTTACTAGTCACACACTCTTACTGCACACATCCCAGAATATAAATCAATAACTTCAGATCAGTAACACATTCTCAGTGTTGTTGAGGACATAATTTGACTTTTTTTTCTTTCCATGTTGTGCTCCTTTACAGACTGAAGGCTCTGGTGTCAACAGGAGGCCGGAGTGTGCAAGCAGCATGTGACTGGTGAGTTAAAACAACAAATGTGTATACAGCATATTCACATCTACGCATCACAAGTCAGTGGAAAAAAATGTGTGTTATGCTGCCCTCTGCTGCAGAAAGGTTTTAAAAGAGCTGTTTGCATGTTGTATACCAACGGCCCTTAATATCCTCTGTATTTAGTGGATCATTTATGTTTTTCAAATGTATTTATTTTAATTATTTATTTTAAAGAGCCGCATTCTCACTTCTTGTCATCTTGCTCTGGTCTCTGGAAAAGCATTGTGGCTCAGTGGCAACAAATAAAATTATGACTACATTTAAAAAAGCAAAGAGTTTCATGATATTCCTCTTAACAGATTGAATCCCAGATTTACTGGATTTGTGACCAGAATCACCAAATGAGAAAGCCAGTGCTATTCACCAACTACATGTGTGTAAGAAATAGCCCTGGGAAAATAAATAAATCAAGCCTGTTTTCCCTTTCCCATGTAGATGAAGGCATTTGACAACACAAGTCCCCAAAATTATTGGAGCGCAAATCAGTTGTTTGAAATCCTGAATGAAGACTGAGTAGGTTGGTTTATTCATAATCTAAGCTGTCATAGCTGCGGGGGAGTACGATGTCACCAGCCAACAATGAGGCAAGCAGGCAGTTTTCTGTCCAACAATCTCAGCTCAAAATAGGAAATTGTCCAGTTGTAAAGTACAACCTTGGTGACATTCAGGACTGTGTGCATACCTTGTTCTTCTTTAAAGGTGATATTTGTGCTACAAGTCATCTGGCAGAATTTCTGTGCAAACATAGAAAAGTAAAGGCATTACCAATACGTCAGACTATCCCCACAGCACAGCAGAGCTAAAACTTGAGTCCATTCACCCCTCTCTCTCCCCAGGCTGTTCTCCCACGTAGATGACCCATTCCTGGACGACCCTCTGCCCAGGGAGTTTGTCCTCTACCTGAGACCCAGCGGACCTCTACAGAACCAACTCTCCCACTTCTGGCAACAGAGCCGGGTCACTTGTGGCAAAAACAAAGCCCACAACATTTTCCCCCACATCACCCTCTGCCAGTTCTTCATGGTGAGCTGCAGAGTTGAATACAGTATTGTTGAGTTTTATGAAAACCGATGGTCATCAAAGATTCTCAGCTCATGCTCTAGACAGAGTAAATATCAGATGGATTCTGGTTGCATGATTCTCTTCCTCATCCATGTGCTTGTTGCCTCTGTCAGATATGCACCTTATCATGGAAATGTGATGTCAATGTGGAAATTTACCACCATAGTAATCTCTTTCTTGTATTTTATATTTGTATTCATGCCAACTACAGTGGTGATTTTTATATTCAGTTTGTGATCTAAAATTCTCTTATTATCTGTTTGTTAATGAGGAAATTGTTGATAGAAAAGAGTGGGTGATCATACTCACAATGGTCATTTATTACTTTTCAATGGCAAAATAAAATTTAATATTACCCAAGCACTCTGCTACTTTCCATAAATGTCCTGTCATTTCCAATAATTCTAATTTTACATATTCCATGTCTGAAAATGTCTTTCAAAATCCATGTCTGGACTTAACTCTACATTCCCATCACCCTTCCTGCTTCCAAACAGTGTGCAGACCACAAAGTAGAAGCTCTGTGCGAGGCCCTCCAGGCCACCGTCCAGCAGTGGCGCGGTCGATTTCCTAGCCCACTGCCTCTAGAGCTCTACACATCCTCCAACTTCATTGGTCTTTTTGTGGAGGAGCAGGTGGCTGACATCCTCAAGCAGTTTGCGGCCGACTTTGCGGCAGAGGCTGCCAGGAAGGCAGGTAGGAACCACGAGCCAAGAGTCTGTCAGCATCAGTTCAAGATATTCACTGTGTAATGTGTGCTGACCAGCTTTCTTCTCCAGCACTGTCAGTAAATGATTGGTCAGGATCGTGGTCATGTTGGTTTATTAAAGCACTCACTCAATCTGTCACTGTAATGTGTTTTTAAACACAGGAGAAAATGAGACTGACTGCCAAACAGTATTTCAAGCAGCTAAGTGCCAAATCAGATTAGAGCCGTGGTGTTAGCGCTTATGCTCTGTCATATTCCTGTTTTATGGTGCACAGACAGATTAGAGCGAGTCATCAGAATCTGATGTGGAAATGATGAGAGATGTCAGTTTTACTCTGCAGCTTTCATCTGTGATGCTTTCTGCAGTTTTACTCTGCAGCAACTTGTTTATCTGAATGTTCGGCACTGTTGTACAGAAAACAAAATTGCAGATTTTGTACTTTTTCATGGTGATTTGTTGGTGTGACATACGGCACTATGCAAAACAAAGTCCTGTCTCATCTCACAACTCCAGATGTCCATGTGGAGCCTCATAAGAAGCAGCTCCATGTAACTCTGGCCTACAACTTCCCCACCAATCACCTCCCATCTCTGGAGAAACTGGCCAAGGGCATTGAAGTCAAGCTCGGCTGTGATTGGCTGGCAGTCTTGTTCTCCCGGGACATTCGTTTTGCAAACCATGAGGTAACTGATATTCATACTATGCATGTTTATGTATTAATCAACAGCATCAAGACATTTTGATTAATTGTTCTAAATATCAATAATTTTAAGCCAATACTTGCCTCTGCAGACCCTGCGGGTGATGTATCCCTACATACCTCAGAACGAGGATGAGCTGGAGCTGGTTCCCGGCGATTACGTCTTCATGTCTCCAGTGGATCAGAGTAGCACCAGTGAGGGCTGGGTGTACGGGACCTCACTGGCCTCTGGGCTGTCTGGCCTGCTGCCTGAGAACTACGTCAGTCTGGCCGATGAGTCCGACACCTGGGTCTTCCATGGGTGAGCAGAGAACTCCCTCTTATTTTTTATTTTTGTATTCTCATTTTAACACACCCCCACATGCAATGAATAAAAGTTCCTCAAGATTCAGTGAATAGAAAACAAATTCCACAGATCAATATATGTATTTAACAGCAATTACATAAGTTTCCATCATCCATTTGTACTGAGGAGGCTATGAGTTAGTGTTGCTCTGAGGCTTCTTAGAACCATATATATTAGAGTTTTTAAATGATATGGAAAATTATATTGAATCTCTACCACTGCATTTGGTAATGATTTCTTCTTAAGGAGAAAGTGTAGGCATTGCAAAGGATAAAATAAATTTAAAAAGTAAATAAAATAATATTTATAAAATATTTTTTCATGTTTTCAAGAACACTGTATTCTTGTACTGCATACCTGATGTCTGTTCTCCTCGTCCACCACAGATCCCATTCATTCTTCAGCTGTGGGCCCAGTGACAGGACCAGCAAGGAGAGAGGAATGTTTGATGGACTGCTGGACAGCCGACGCCCTGATAACACGAGTCCTGGAGACACACCCACTCTCAGTCTCATCTGCCATCCAATGCAGGTAGTTTTGTGTCGCAACTGATAATTCTTTTCAAAGTTCATGTAATATTCTACTTGAATTTTTTTTTATTGTTGTAGATGTAACATACATGCTATTATGTCTACAAATTTTCACGAAGCTTACTTACTGATGCTTTTATTTCCAGCAGGTCCTGCGGATCAGTGGTAGTCACTCTCGGCAGCCAAAGAGGACACTTTTTGTCTGTCGGCACGGTGAGAGGATGGATGTGGTCTTTGGCAAACACTGGCTCTCCCTCTGCTCCGACAGTAAAGGTGCGTCAAACATATAGGTAGAAAGTAGAAATAAATGAAAAAATTCCTTCCTTGGACTATTTCACTGCATTTAACGAAACCACCTTACATTTGAGAATGTGTGGGGTTTTTTTCTCCTGCAGGTAGATATGTACGTTCCAATCTGAACATGCCTCCCAGTTTGCCGCTGTGGGGAGACAAGAGAGACTATGACATGGACGCGCCCATCACTGTGTTTGGATCCACGCAGGCTCGACTAGTGGGTACGTCACATTCATGGATTTAAATGATTTGCTACACCTGGTGTTGTTGCTGAATTTTGTATGTGAAATGTGTGTGTGTGCCAAATATGTGCTTTTCCAGGTGAGGCCCTCTTAGAGAGTAACACAGTTATAGACTATGTGTACTGCTCCCCATCCTTGCGATGTGTTCAGACTGCACAGAACATCCTGAAAGGTAAGAAGCGTCTCCTCGAGAAAATATCATGCATCAGGGTTTCTTCAGCGTTCACTCATTGATTGCTAAATTTTATCTCAGGAGAAAGGTGATCATGTTGAATTTAAGCAAATTAATTATACTGAAATTAGTTTGCTGGCATGTAATGGAGGACTCACAAAGACCAATGTTTTTTTTTTTACTTTAAGATGAGCTCAGATGATTTGTGTTTGTGTAAACAGGTCTGCAGCAGGATGGTAAGCTGAAGGTGCGAGTGGAACCGGGGCTTTTTGAATGGACCAAGTGGGTTTCTGGGAACTCTCTGCCTGCGTGGATACCTCCCACTGACCTGGCTGCAGCCCACTTTAGTGTGGACACAACTTACAGGTGATACAAACAACTCATGGCAAAATACACCTTGTGCGATAAGCACATTTAATGTGAGTCATGTAAATGTATTTGTCATCTGCAAAATCTTATCTCTTTTTACAAAATGATCCATAGATGTACCAGAACTGCTTATTATACTGCAATTTATTGTATTATTTTGCATTTTTGGTTCAAGCATATCTTGAAGACTATCTTGTGAATTCTGTAAACCGGCTGTATCTAAAAATCAAGTTCAGACTAATGTTGTGCTTGTTGAAAAGAGTGCAGCGTTCACACAGTCGTTCACACAGTCGTTCACAAAGCAACACGACCTGGCTCTCTTTGAGCTGCTTGGCTTCAGTGACCATAATGTTGGCATCCTGGATAACTGGTATCATGAAACTGGTCATCAACTGACTCTGTTAACTTAGTTTACTGATCCAGCTCTGAGCATGTTCACCATGAGCATGAAGTACATTGAGCATGTAATATGACATGAGCTACAACCGTGATACAGGGAAATTAGTTTATTGAAGTAGCAAACAGTGATATTCAGAAAAGCCTTTACTGAGCTACTTAACAGTGTGTGCAATTAATAACAGGTAATTCCTATTTATCAGGCAGTTTTTGTGCTTAACTATTTATCTAATTATTTAGTCGTTAGAGCCAGAGTGGATGCATAATTGTATTGTATTGCTTTTTTATTACCGGTCACTTCATTGTGAAATCAATGGCAGGATGATGATATTGATGACTAAATATCTCCAGTAATCTGACTGGTCAGTGGAGTTAACCCAAAGTTAACCTGCACTAGAGCAGGTTACCATGCAGCATATGTTACCATGGTGATCTAACCTTCTTAAAAGTGAGCCAGCTTCATGATATCAGCAAACTGGATTTAAGTCAAAGACAGATGACTAACCCACCAATCTCTCTCTATGATAAAGCCCCCTGATCATTGACTGTGGGTCTTTTTTATTCTAAGTTCTTTTTCTGTTTGCCTCTCTAATATATAGAAAGAACACAGCTGAATGCAGTCAGATAAAATCCTTAAAGTGCTGCCCAGTTTGTCCACCTGCACAAATGTGGAGCCTCTGTGTAAAAGTCCCCCACTCAAAGGCACTTGACAGAACTAAGCTTTTATTGAAGAAGTGCAACACAGTTCTGACATGTGCCATTGGTTTTCTAATACTCTGTATTTGTCCCTATACAGACCTCTGATCCCAGTCAGCAAGCTCACTGTGTCTGAACCCTACGAGAACTACATGAGCCGGAGCTACCAAGTGACCAAAGATATCCTGTCAGACTGCAAAAACACTGGTAAGAGACACACAGCAGAGCTCCTGGAGCATGTGGAAGAGGTTGTTGAGCCCGTGTAGGTGAACTTTTACTTTATTGTTTGCCCACTGCTGATGTTGCATCCTGCCTGGGTTTTCACTCTCCGTAGGAAACAACGTGCTGATTGTAGCCCACGCGTCTTCCTTAGAGGCCTGCACACGCCAGCTGCAGGGCCGCAGCCCACAGAGCGCCAAGGACTTCATCCAAGTAGTCCGAAAGGTCTGTTCACTGCATATCTTTTTTGAGCTAGTCCATCTGATTCTTTCTTTTATACATCCCACTTTTCTCTCCATCCATCATTACTTCCATCTGGTTTCCTCAGCTCCTCTCCCTTCGCTCATTTTGGCTGGATGTGCAAAAACATGGGTGTATACATTTAAAACTCCATGTAAGATGTAAAGAATCAGTGCGAATAAATGAAAGAAAAAAACAAATCCACCTCAAACCAAGGCAGTGAATCACCAGTTTGGCTGGTCCATCAGTATGAATGTGCTACATAAAAGTTATGAAAGTTGTCTTACTCACCAGGGCTTATACCACTAAAAGACATGGAAGCAACTGGGAACTCGCTTGCTCTTGTTTGCTCACAACAGTGACATAATGCTTGTGGTGTTTGTGGATTCCTACCAGACTAAACTTCCTCTTTAGATAACAGCTCTTTGTTCGGTTGCTCATTAGTGGGAAACTGGGTTTGCAAGCTTTTGTTCCTCAGGTCAGTGAGGGTTTTAGTGTTTGTCTTCATGTTCCCTGACAAAAGATTTTTATTTTTTTTCTCCCAGTTTTTTTTTTATCTTGACAAACAAACAGAACATGTCTATGGAGGATGTAAAATGCCAAAGTTAAAACAAATCAAACAAAGAATTAAAATGAAATACAATACTCATTGTTACATGTATACTGTATGTATTTCTGTTTTTATGCACTGTGTCAAGATTAAATGAGAAATGTGTTAAAAGGACATTTATTTACCTTTTTGTCTTTGGCGCGTGGCACATTAAAATCAAATCATAACTAACAGTCCAATAATGAATATTGTCATTGCACCATGCCAAAATGTCAAGTTACATCCCAAAAGAAAAAGCTCCCTTATATGTTGCATTCTAGTTCTTTGTTTGATTTGTTTTTATTCAACCATTTTTAATCTTCTATATGTTTGGGATACAATACTATATTAGTTTCTCAGTTTTTAAATGTGATAAAAATTAATGAAATAATTCTGTGCAATTTATTAATTTATCATCTGATTTAGCATAACTAGTGACTTTTTGGGGGCATTTTACAAAACAAGCCTGGTGTAGAGGCTGGTCTCACTGGTCACTAGGAGTAGTGGGTGTGTTTGGATGCGTGTGTGAGCAGAGCTGTGTGTCTGTGGGTGTGTCACTGTGGCTGAATTATTGCCTAACAGATATCACCTGCACCTCCCTGTGAATTTGTTTGCTTATTACAGAGAGAGGGAAAGGTAGGGTGCCCATATTTCTGTTGACGGCTAAAGCTATTTCCCATCATAGTCTAGTCCTACAAGTCCATCATTGCATAAATGTCCAAATGTATGTTTTTATCGAGAGGGTTAAAATAAACCCCCTCAAACTGCAGTAATGGCTTCATGTTTCCTCCTTGGACTCAGCGTGTCAGACAGAGCCCTGCTTTCTCCTCTCAGTGACTAACCTAGTTTTGATAGTCACACTACACCTGGTTTTGGTGAACACCAAAGTCTTGTTCCCATCTATGTTTAATATTCATTGTGGTCTTATCGTTCAAGAACTAACTCAGGTCAGAGTCTTCTTATCCATTATTCTGGAAGTATACTTTAAAATGTGACATTTAAAAATTTTTTTTTTAGAGAAAAGCTCAACAACTCATTTTGTCCTAGTAACAGACAGCAAGTGCTTTTAGTAACAGCTGACCTCGATCAGTCACAGTAGTCCAGAAATCCGTTTAGAATTTCTTACAATCACTGCCCTCAAAAAACAGCATGATGAAGCCTTAATATGTGGTGATCTGAAATTTTTGATTAGATTCCATGTATACATACATACATACATATATATGTTCTATCATTATTACTTACATTTTAGGAGTAGTAGTACTAAAAACAAGACTTTTCCATCCTGACAAAATTTAATTCTGAGAGAAAGACTTTATAATGAGCAAATGTAGAATCATTTAACATGTACAATATAAATTTAACAACCACTCTATTATAATTTTCAAATGATGAAACAATATTGTTGTTGTCACAAGATGGCTGTAGAATACAAAATGTCAAATGAAGTTGAACCTACTCTCTCATCCAAAAGCCTGTGCCATTTCCCAAAATTTCTTTAAAAAACACTTTTTATTCCTTTGCTTGGTTCTCAGATCCCCTACCTGGGCTTCTGCTCCTGCGAGGAGCAGGGAGATACGGGGGTGTGGCAGTTAGTGGACCCTCCCATCCTCCCCCTCACACATGGACCAAACCACAGCTTTGACTGGAGGGAGACACTTCTACAAGAATGACATCTGTCTGATCTGAGCTCCGTCCAACCTCATCTTACTGTACTCCCCGATCAGTGGAACATTTCTCTTCTCACTGTCTTTACACAGCCGGTGGTTTAGCAGTGACTGTTGGACCAGCGTCCTGTCTGAAGATGAGGAGCCGAGTCCCAGCCAGTGAATGGATGGTGAACTGACTGCATCCCTCTGAGGCTAGTTTCAACAAATGTCCACACTCAGATTTTATTGTCTTATTATTTATCTTGCAAGAATGAGGGAGACTTTAGTTTGAGCAGTATGTGTGTTAGCGGCACTGTGTGGGGGAGCTCTCACTGAAATCCAGTTGAATACACGTCAATATTTTCATCCCAGTCTCAGAAAACCTTGTGAAATTAGCATGTTTTATAACAGTCTGCCCGATGAATGATTGGTAAGGAATACCAACATGAATGTATTACATGAAGTACGCAGGACTATAGTATTAGTGTGACACTGAAGTAGTGCCATACAGAGCGAAAGCATTGTGATTAGCTACCTTTATTTTCAGCTCAGATGACTTATGTTTTTAACTCAGCAGTAAAGTAGATTTTCACTGAAAAATGTTCAATTCATAGGATCAGAAAGTTTTGGGGGGGAAATCAAATTATTATATCAGTTGTTTGGACAACAGTTGCTGATATTACAAAGTCTGCCACAACACAATTTTAATTAGATTCAATTGAGAGGTTTGCAATCGATATGAGACGATCTGCCCATTTAACAGTTACATGATGGCCGGGATAGCTGAGCGTAACAGTCACAGTCACAAATATGAACAGTTAAAAGAGACAGTCATTTCCCAGCAGTGCAACAGGGCTGTCTGTGTGAAACAGAAATTCATCCCTCACTCTTTCACTTCCTGCCTTCACACAATCAAGTTATTGTGCTTTTTGACTCACAGTTCATCCCTGCTGTGGGATTTTAACAACATAGCTTTGTTGTCGTGTTTGTTTTAGATTTCGAGTCAGTTATCAGAAAAATGTTCTGTTTGCATGTCCCTTTTACAGAGCATACTGTAAACCATTTGATTTGGCTCAGAATATGGCGCTAATGTGAAAGACAACTAGCAAAGCTATGTCCCCATTGTTCATTCATTCAACAGTTTTATTTTCTGGTGTGTAATGTGCATTACAGCCTCAGTGGGTTGCTAGAGTGGCAGTACACTTTCACACATGCAGTCTATCCCTGACAAGTTCAGGAACATTCCCTGCGCGGCTTCATGTGTGAATGGGAGCAGGGATCGATATCCAGGGAAATCTGTACTGCCAATTTCCCACCTCAAGACCTAGTAACATTCCAGAGAAAATGCCAGTACAGCTGTGTTGTGAATGAAAGAAGTGACATTTCAGGGACAAGCATTTAAAGGTTACGTCAGTCTGCTAAAAGATGCTTTCACGTGAAGCGAACAAACCTATTACAAGATTCCACTGATGACATATTTGAATCTGCGATACTCCAATGTTCATCAAAAATAATACCTGTCACGCAAACATGTTGAATATTAAATCCAATACAAGAACAGTGGCACCAGACAAAAACAGCTGTGCCATGTTTTTGAAAATAAGAGATGTCTTCCAAAGCTTACCATCTTACCATCATCTTTTTCTGTTCCGGTTTATGGCAGTTGGCTTCCATCCAACACTGATGGATGCCGACTACCATAAAACATTACTGCCATCTGCTGGAATGTCCCTTTCCCCGTTATTCCAGCATTGCCATGGCCTGTGTGAAAGGACGCAGAACAGAAAGGTTCCTGAATGCAGCTGCATGTGTGAACAGTGAAAATCACTTGCAGTGCCTGAAAGGTTATGCCGGTAATTTACCAGGAACTGGTAAAAGAAAGGCTTTAGTTGTGTGAAAAAGTGGCAGTTGCAGGTTGATTCTGGACCAATGAAGTTACTAAATGTTAATATCTGATTTGCATTTGAGTTTGTGCTGATTTCACAAAATGGAATGAGACTGTTGAGACTTTGTAATGAGAGAGTTCTTTCATACCAGTACTGCTCTCCTGCACAGTTCACTGCAGCATTTCCATTTCACCATTTATGTGAATGAGTACACATGAGCTGACGACTCTATGCTCAGCTTGAACCACAGGGCTCCAGACCAGGGACAAAACAGATGGTATTGATCGTTGGCATCCTTTGTCCTGCTTGCCCTACTTCAGCGGCTGAGAGAAAACATGTCGGCGCTGGCTTCAATTCTTCTTCAGGGACTTTCCTGATGCTACCCACATAATGTGGCCCCACATGTTTTCTCTGTCTTGGCGCCACATGTAGCACATCTAGTATCTAATGTAGTGTATGTGAAAATAAAACAGCTGCAACTATAACAGCACAACCTGCACTATTGACAATCATACAGTAGCTTCTTGATTCTGGTCCAGCACATTTTCAGTGTGCTTTTGTTAAATGTTGTTCAGTAGCTGTAAATAATCACGTTTTGAGAAAAGTCTTCCAGTTGCTTTTTTAAAATTTATTTATAAACTTTTCTTTCAGATGTTACAAGCAAAAATATTTGAAAAAAAGAGACTCATCACTTTCTGAACAGCATGCGAGAATTTATGATCTGTATCTCAGGTGTTGACTGCATTTAACATACGTATATGCAGCTTGAAAAGTGTCGCATTGATTGAGTGACTGTGTTGTTGTGGGCACCTCTTGGACTTAAAGTGATGTCTCCTGATGTTCTGACTGCCCACTCATAGCTACAGAAGCTTTGTAAGCTACGTCACTTGTAAACAGAAATGGACAGTTTGCTCAGGCAAGCTTATTAAAACATCATAAAAGTTGCATGTTTTTCTGACATTTCTCGTCAGAGCCTCATAAGTCCTTCTCAATTCTGGGTAACATTTTAGATCCTTTGAGAGATATTTTATTGCATGGAGAAGTGACAGTTATCTGCCCTGTCTCTGAGAGCAGGTGCTTTCTAAAGCCATATGGTGGGAATGATTTCAAAGTGCTTCAATACAATTCTCTCACAGCATTCAAGTCAAGTTTCAGTTGTACTCAGCAAGATTTTAGCCCAAAAGTCAGCTTACACCACAAAGTGTGGCTGTAACAGAGACCATCCATCACCAACCCAATTAGACCCAGTAGTTGTTCCACTCAAAGAATTCTGGTGTAGATTTGGTCACTTCACCGAACAAGATAAAATGTGAAATACAAACAATGTCTTAGTTTATAGGCCGCCTTTTTGGAACTCCACAGCTCAAGACCAAATATGTCATGAGGTAAAACTAAGTCTAAAAGCACACATGTGAATCCTGTCTACACTGCTTACACCTGAAATGTATTCTCAGTAGTGCGAAGAACGTTTTCAAGCTGCATTTAAATGTTGTAAACCAACAATGTAGAAGTAATCGTGTTCCAGTGTGTAATGCCTGTGCCATACAGTCGTGCACTGTATGAGGTTCTGATGTGATTGAAAGAACCTTTTACTATGTTAATACACACTGAGTCACACAGTAGTGCAGCACTGAGCTGTGGTCAAACTTTAAAGCAGGTTCCAGTTCTGCCAGGAGCACTTTTTGTGAGGACAGAAAAAGCTGTACCTTTTTATTCACCACAACAGACCACTCAGTTTAGCTCAACAACAAATGTCTCCCAAAGCTCTGTCTCATTGGTGGTTATAGTGGGAAACATAGAGTCCAGTGTCTCCATAGTGGTGTCACTGAGCACGTCCTGATGTTGACTCACATCAAAGTGTCTTTCTGTTGTGTTTTTTTCTGAAAAGTTAAATCTTGTTCAGTGTTCAGCTCGGCTGAAACCACCTTTTTATTAGAATAGTTTAACTTTGCCAGTATTTGTTCAAAAATACGCCTGCAAGCAGCTCAAAATTAGAAAATTAACAACAGCAGTCAATGAAATATAATGAAAAATAAAAGTTATGTGAACAAACCCTTAATCTAGGCACTGCATCTAAAGTTGCTTTGCTCCTAATTGACTTTCGTCATTGAAATTGAAAACAGTCTATTATAGTTATCCTCAAATTCATTCAAGAATAAAATGCAACATCTGCTTGGAAAACATCATGATAAACATTAATTTCCTGGTAATATTGTTGAGAGTGAAATCGCTGTATTGCCTTGCAACTGTTGCAAAAGCTGACAGGGAGGTGATGATGCAGGTGTTGGGAAGAAATACACTGCTACTACAGAAATGTGAAAGGTTTCCTCTTTTGAATTAAATGTAATTTTCATCCCACGACGTACTGGAGCAGGATATGTTGTATAAAAGAGTTACAAATCACTCGTTTCTATAAAACAAACAACGAGAGCCAAGTGAAAGAAGCATAGAGGAAGTAGCCATGTTGTTCCTATACTCTTTATTTATTGTCTGAACATATCACCAAACATGTACAGCAATTAACTTAAAGTTGCTTCTTTTGAAATCAATATTTGTTGATTTGTAATTTAAGATGTGTGTCTGTACGCTTCATGTACATTTTATTTTATTTTTGAATTTATTTTCTGTTGTGTTTGTGAAGCATCAAGGTTTAAAGAAAAATGCTGTCCTTTTTAAGCAGCTCTGATATTTTCCTATTTTCAATACTCTGAGGGCTCAGGAGGGGACGTAAGTAACATTTTATGATTTGTGATGACAGTGTTCATTTGCAGTTTGCTTGGATTCTGATTGAACATGAAATAAAAGCATCATTTTTCTACATAGCAATAACATCATGAAACAACATCTGCAGATTTACTATTTATCCATTTGGTTTGCGCCTACACTGCAAATACTGTAAAGGAATACAAATCCAATAAAATTCTACATCCTTCTTTTTGTTTGGTTTTCTGAGTTTATCCAGAATGAACAGTCACATCCAGAACAAAGGTTGCAGTAAAGTACAGCTGACCAGTGAATACTCCCTGTCTCTAATGTGTTATTAGTGTTTTAGTTGAAGGATTGGGTAATAGTACAGGTCAGTTGCAGGTCAGGCAGCCAGAAACACGACTAATGCTTTTGTTTTGTTTTCAACTTTGTTTTATGAATGAATCAGGTACTTTAATGCTTTAATTCAGTGAAGTTGTATGTTGTATGTAAATAATCCTGGAGGAGTGAAGAACCTGTTCCTGTTAGATGACCACACCACCACCATTGTGAATTTCCCCACTGTGGGACGAGTAAAGGTTTTTATCTTATCTTATCTTATCTTATTTTATCTTATCTTATCGTGCCATCATGCCTCCTGTTTCTCCATCTAGCTGCACAAAATGCTTATTCACCCTGCATCTCCTCAGACGGGTGGAGGCCAGAGGCTGACTGTGAGCCAAGTTAGTATTTAAAGGATGAGCTCACTCACTCGTTGGGGAATTGTTCCTATTGTCTTGAGTCTTGGTCCTGTTGGACCTGTCAGACCCTGGCCTACAGTACTTCTCTGGCCTGCAGAAGACTAGAGCCATTGGTGCAGGGCATGACTCATTTTCCTCGCCCAGCCAAGTGGATCATTCGAGTCTTCGAGGACAAAAACCAGAGTGTGATGTGATCTGGAGGAAGTGATGTTGCAGACTGGGAGGTTACTGCTGTCACAGGAAGCTCCAGCTGCTTTCTCCTACAGAGCAGTCATCCTTCAGATGAATGACCTGGAGCCCAGCACCGCTGCTACAGTCCACACAAACCTTCACATGAGTGGAAGGTAGAGGTGTCATCAGAAAAACATCATAGTACTTGGTGGTGTTTGACCCTTTGAATCAGTTGATGCAGCATCTCTTGTATCCACATCTGTGCTGAATGTAAGAGAAGCACCCAGTGAGTTAAATCTGACCTTGTTGCAGAAACGATCCAGTTTTGTTAATGAGGATCATTGCTGGCCAGCATCTGATGCAACATCTCCAGCCCAGTGACATGTTATATCTGTCTGTCAGGAAGCTACCTCATACAAATCCTTGTTGCTATATTTGTTATGGTGACCCTGTCATGAGTTCCATTTTGTTAACTGGTTGTTAACGTTCAAAGATTAAATTCAAAATAAAAATGGATCCGAGCAGAACTGAAGGAGGCCTCTCCTGAGAGGTAAAGCTTACAGCAGCTAACAACAACCTGCAGGAAGCTAAGACGAGGCAGATCAGTCAATTTCATTAATGCTATTAATAATTTGACGTTTTTAGAAGTAGACTTATTCGCTTTCTTTCCAGTACTTAGATGAGAAGATTGATGCCACTCTCATGTCTGTACAGTGAATATGAAGCTGGAACCAGCAGCTAGCTTAGCTTAGCCTTAGCACAAAGACTGGAAGCAGCTAGTCTGGCTCTGGTGCCCAATTCAAGAAATTGTCTGCCACATAACCCCCTGTAAAAGCACAATGAGCCATTTTTTCAATTCAGTTTTCGTACAGATTAAACAAATGAGATATACTGTGTTAATATGTGTGCTTTGGAGGTGCAAGTAGGCAGACTTTGTTACCTTTGAGCTGAGCCAGGCTACCTGTTTCCAGTCTTTATGCTAAGCTAAGCTAACCCTAAGTCTCGACAAGAAAATAAGTGAGTGTATTTTCCTCAGTATCAAGTTCTTCTTTCCTCTCTAACATGTAACTGTTATTAGGACTTGGGTGAAAGAGTCTGGAGCTGATGAAGAGGGCTGAGTATAACATCATGTCTGAAGCAAACACAGAGCCTCTGAAATGGCCCATAGCTCCTGATGGCTACATCCCCAACTCTGTGATCCGGAGGTGGAGAGGGACGGGAAAGGAACCTGCCAGGACGGACTGTTGTGACACCTTTGACAGTCTTCATCAGGTGGATGAATCCACAACAAATGACAAGGAAGATAAAAGCACAAGAATTTTCTGGTTCATACAAGATGAGGAGGATGAGAATGAAAAGAAAGATGATGTGAAAATGAGGGAGAAAGAAAAGGAGGTTGAGGGAAATAAGAAAGACAAGGCAGAAGAAACTGAGGTGGAGGGAAAAGAAAGAGCGGAGGAGAGGAAAGAAAAGGAAGAAGACAAGATGGATAGAAGTGTCCCTGTGAAGGAGTCCTACAACATCCACATGAAGACCACTCAGCAGAACCAGCTGAAGACATGTGGTGATGGAAAGATGACTGTGGAGCCTCGAGAAGTCAGTTCATACAGTTCAAAAAAGACTGTGAACTTTCCGTAAGTGTTACAGCTGAATATTGTTTTGCATTTATTCAGAACTTCTTATGCAAGTCACACAAATCCTCATAATGAACTGTGAATTTATGCAAACATTTTCTTGTAGACCAACCTCCTGTCATGAAAATGGGCATAAACCGCTGAGAGAGCTGAGGGACGACATGAAGCTTCCACTTCCACTCCAGCATCTCTCCTTGCCACATAAACAGAGAACATCCACTTTCTTTACAGAAGGTACCAGCAAATGATGTTGGTGTGGTGATGTATGAGATGATTATTTTGACCTGCTAATTTTCCCGTTTTCATTTTGCAACTTTTTTACATTTCTATAGAATCGCCAGAGTCTCCAGTGGAAAGTCCTGTGATATCTGCAGATACTCTCACCCCAAAGCAAGGTCACTGTCATCAAGACAAGATTCATTTGATGTATGAAGACACTGGGCCTCATGCAAGAACTGCTGGAGAGAAAATAATTTCTCAAGTTCAAGAGAGTAAGAGAACTTTTGCAACAGTTTTCTTTCAGATACAGTGAAAAATACCACTTTAATCTGGACTGAAATATCTCAAATACATGGATTGCCAGGAAATTTGGTTCCCCTCAGGATGAATTGTAATCATCATAGTGATCCTCTGACTTATCATCTAGTGCCATCATCTGGCCAAATTATGAATATGTCCAGTATTGTACTTTGATTTATGATCACCTACTTGCAAAACTGATCACATTCCGACCAGCTTCAGTTGTACTTTCTACCATGCTGGTGTTAGCACTTAGGCTCAACCAAAGTACAGCCTCATGGGTAACAGGTAACCTATAAACCAATTTGGGGACATTGATTCAGTTCATGACAAGTTTCCGTTGCAAAAATGAGATGTTTAGGATAAGAATATGAAAATGTTCTTCCCTGAGAACCAGCCCATTCCTTCTTACAGTATTTGAATTGTGATTCTTTACATTTTGCATTCTTTGTTTTACATGTTTGTGTTACATTTCCACACTCATAGAACCCAGGATAATTGTATACATACCACCTATGGAGCCCAAAACCTTGACTCCTCATCCCCTGAAGCTTCCATTTCCAACCCCAGAGGATCCTCAACCCCAATCAGACCTTAGGCCTCCTGAATGCTTGCCAAACAAAGATGAAAGGCTCCATTTGTCTTCGACCAAATATAACGTCAAAGATGAAGCACAGGCACACCGTGACAAAGTCTTGGAGCTCTACAAGAAGTTCAAAGTCAGCAACAAGAACTCACACCTTGGAAAACTCTCCACCACTGCTCAGTGCCCTCCTGCTTCTAAGGCTATACGCTCCACTGTTCAGACTAATACTGAAAGGATGACTCTGAAAGGTGGTCTGGGTAGCCCTTCTGAATTTAGGGCTATGAATCCTGAATGTCCCAGCAACCCACTCTGTTCTAATCACCCTGCACATTTTGCACAAACTATCCTTCCCATCAAAGACCAAAGAAGCCATAAACCTGAGTGGAGGAAAAATCTGTACAAACACATTTCTCTCCATGGTTTCTGTTCTCCACGGGGTAGATTGGCCGCTACAGAGCATCTGGTAGAGTCTTCCAGTGCCAGACAACTTGCAGTAACCATCCCCTCACTGCAGCCTGGTCAGGCAGCAACACATCAGAGGGTGGTACAAAAGATTCAGATGAAAGACACTCTAGAGCCGGCCTCTTCCTCCTTCCACTATGTGATCCCAATGGCTTCCAAACAAAGCTTCTTCACTTTGAATCCCTGCGGGAAGACTCAGTATGGGAGGCTGCAGTTTGAGTGGATGAGGGGATCTGAGGAGGAGATCAAGGATACTGCTCACAAAGTTCTTGATGAAAACAGGGATTTAAAACATCTTAACAGATCTGCTTAGGAACTAACCAGATCTTGCACCATTTCATTATAACATTATGTGGTCCAACAATAACAATCTGTTGTGCTTTTTTTTGTCTTTGTCTACATTTTGGTAAAGCAATATAGTAATTTAGGTTCAAACTATGGCAATGTCAACTGTGGTCCTGACTGAATTATCCCAAGAAATAGTGGATCACCTGGCATGACATTCTGTGCAGACATTCATGACCCCAGAGGATGAATCCTACTGACTTTAGTGATCCTCTGGCTTTTCCTCTAGTGGCACCTGCAGATCACACTTTTCCATTCTCAGACAATTCCTTGACATTGTATCCTAATAACCTTGGCAATCCCCTATTCACCTAAAACCACCAGAAAGTTGACATTTTTTGGTGATATGTCTCAACAACTAATAGATCGATCACCATCAGTTTCATACAGATATTCATGCTTCTGACTGTAGATGATGTATCCTAATGATTTTAGTGATCCCCAACTTTTTCTCTGGCACCACCAAGACATTGACATTTGTGGTTTTGAGTGAATGTCTAGAAAATATTTGGATGCTTTGCCATGAAATTTGGTACTGACGTTCATGTCCCCCACAGGATGAACTGTAATTTCTTGCCACTTTTCATTTCTTGTCATCAAGTCAAAATTTACATTTACCCAATAATTTAGTTCATGACCAAATACATGCAAAACTCAAAATACTCCCGTCAACCTCAGCTGTACTATGTTCAGTGCTAATTAGCAAATGTTAGCATGCTGATACACTAAGATGGTGAACATGCTGCTAAACAGCAACATGTTAGAATGCTGACATTAGCACTCAGCTAGTTTGTAATACTGATATTTTGTGCCAATTTTATCTTTAGATTTTAGTCTTCATGGTTGAAAAAAAGGTTGAAACTAGCAAAGAAATTTTCACTTCAGGTTTAACAGATTGTTACATCTGAGGAACATTGATATGTATTTTTTAAAAATCAAAATATCTTAAACACATATTGGTCTGAGGTATGAATCAACTGCAAAAAGCATCTGAGCTGTCGACTGATATGATTAATAACAAGTAGGACAAAAAAATGAAATGGTATAACACTTTACTAACACTTGTTTCTTGACATCAGTGGTTTAATTGGACATGATAACATTACATATGTGGTAAAACAAAGACACTGGAAGATACCATGTCAATATTGTCATTTACAGATTGATGCAACAATGAGTACTGTGATAAAGAATCTAAATACAGAAACATTCTACGTTAATTCATTCAGAAATTAAAGCTGAAAAACAAATATGGCTAGCGTTACCTCCCATCGTCTCAGGAGGTTTAAATTAAGTATAACATACAATAAAAGAAGTTCAACATGGTATCACACTAACTGTACGGTGGGAATACTGATACAGAATGAAGACCTACTGTGATTGATCAGAAAAAACAAGATCTATGTAAGGCAGATATGCAGTTTACTTAAGCTGAAATAATACATTTACTGAGATGGCACTTTCATAGAAGCTACAGAAGGACAAACAATGGCATTCAAGACACGTTTATTTCATTAGGCAAGTCATAAAGGTCAATAAATTTGAAAATCTATTGCTTTTGCAAACACATCAGTTTTGATATGTGGAGTACAGCATTACAGCAAATACAAATGTTTTTCATTCTTTTTTGTTACCTTAATATATGTATATACAGGCGTGCATTACATTCACCAAAGTACATATACTTGTAATTATGACTTCTGTATCTCTTAATTCGGACATCCATATCTCATCCATATTAAAAGTATGAGATCCATATTTCACAATAAGGAGATAAAGATCTCATAATGATGAATTACAGATGTAATAATGTTGTGACAATCTTTACCTCATAATTACATGAAAACTGTTAAAATAGTGAGATACAGAAGTCATAATTATGAGATAAGGTTCATTTTTGTTTGTTGAATGTAATGGTGCTTCAGTAGAACTACATCACAACATACAAGTACCATCTGCATGAATGAGTCCATAATGGCCATTAATCAAGTTCTGAGCCAGTGTGATGAGTGTGTCAATACAGCTGTAAAACACTGTTATGATTTAAAGAAATAATCAGAGATATTTTCAGTTAAATAAGGTCTATTTGGCTACTTTACATTTCCAGCACAACAGTTATTCACCCTATGGCAAGTGAATAAAAGCCAACGAGTGGCATCACTGCTCTGCCTTTTACTTTTTAAACAGTCAATTAAACTAATGTTCATCCATAGCTTTTACACCGTATTTAAAAATCATAAGCTCATGGTGCTGCAGTGCTGTATCTGTAGTGACACTGCATCCAAGATGCGACATCAGCAAAGCATAAAAATGACAAACGGTTATTATACAACGACCCAGTGCACATTTAAAATCAGAGCAGAAAAGAGATGCAGGGATTGCTCCAGCATTAAACAAGTCATCTCCAGTCGTGTAGTGGGACGTCACTTCATACGGGTTCACTACAAAGCTGTACAAAGGCAGCACCACTAGCTGTGCCACAGGTGGGGTAAAACAAAACATGTATATTAAATATATTTTCTCTGTGTGAAAGAGGTAGCTAGCACAGCAGCAAAAGCAGTAAACCTCCTCAGCTGGAAACATTTAACATGAGCTGGATGAATGCAGAAAAGGTAGTTTTATTCTTCAGAAGGCCAACATGATAAAAACTCTAGCACTAATTACTCCCATGGATAAGGTCTTACACAAGTACTTGTAAACATGAGGATAATAATGAGGATCGATAATGAAGGTCACTGTTTACTCTTTGCCACAGAGCTTATTAAGGAAGGACTGAATTCACATTTAGATTCACATTTCTCAACTTTCACACCTAAATTAGCCCCATTTCACTGTGAGTGAGTGTTGCTTGCTCCGAACCAGGAAATGTGCCCACATGCTTGGAAACTCATCTTTGGTACCATCAAAAGCCAGCTTTTCCAAATGAGAATGCAGCCGAGACAGGAACTCTGGGTTAACTCTTTTTCTCTTCCTGCTTTTTGTGCAGAACAATATATAACATAACACGCTGCTAATATGCTGAATTTTAGTGGCATTCCATTTAATATACTGATACTATACACATAGGCTTAAAAAAACAAAAACAAAAAGGGTTTAACCATCAAGATATTGGCCAGTGATAGTGCTGTGACGATGTTTGAAGGCCATTTTGTGTTTCTCACTGATAATCCCAGTAAGGCGGTTTCTACTTGGCTCAGGAGTCGGTTCCATGAGGTACTGAATGTAAGAACAGGCTGGAACCAAGACCAAGAGTGCTACAGTCTGCAGTGACCCTGAACAAGCTTAGAATGTCAGTCAGTTTAGCAGCGTTGTATCACGCTGAGCACAACTTTGGTCCAGGTAGTGTTTGAAATCCTCAACTATTTGTCTGCTGTTGACTGGGCTCATCTGGGGCAACAGAGAGTCGCCATTATGTTTCTCAATCCACATGAAATGTGTAACATAAAAAAAGGAATTCAAGCTTTTACTTGACACAAGGCTGTAACTGACTCCTGCGCTCGAGGATGCGGTCACCTCCGGAGCCCTGCCCCCCAGCCGGGCTGGATTATCTGGCGTCGTTGAGCTGCCTGGCCACCGTCAGGATCTCCTTGGCTCCTTTGCTCAGCAGTAAGTTGGCCAGGTCGACCCCCAGCCGCTCGGCCTTGTCCTGGGCTTCACCCGAGATCTTGGTGGCTGTGACGCCCACTCGCTGAACCCGCTCGTCCACCTCCTCAAGGCTCTGTTGCACATACACAGACGTATTACATGTTCCATCCAGTCTCTTAATGTGTGTTACATGAAACAAGCAGCCTTTTTGAAATATGGCAATAGTCATCAATGTGACCAGTGGCCTATACACTGTACACTCAGCTGTTACCTTGTCAGCAGCAGCAATGCTAGTCTGCATGGTTTCCTTGAGACTGTCTGATCCATCCAGGCTGTACACTGCCCCCGTCAGGTAGAGCTGGAAAAACATCAAACAGAGTGCTCTTTCCTTATTTGAAAGCCTTCTACATAGATCATCAAATGGTGAGGATTTCATGTAGAAGGCTATCGACGGCTGCTGGATAGAAATGAGAAGACTGCTGCTGTCTACCTCTGTCTCAAATCAAGAACCCATTGTTTCAAAAATGACGAAGAATTGTGAGCAATAAATCTGCCACTGTTAACGCTGTGTGTGCTGAGAGAAAGCTCGATAGGCGTCACAACAGTAACTAAGGGAGGTTAACAAATGGTTAATTGGATGTGTGCAAAATGTCTGTGTGTGCATGCTTCTGCCTCTGCCTAGCATTCTCACCTGAGAGTCCTTCACTGTGGTGTGAACAGCCACTGGAACACTGCAGCCTCCCTCCTGCAAATGACAGTGAAAATGAATACATGGGGATTTTTCTACATTCATACAATATGACAATGAGTCAAAGAGAGAGTGTGTGTGTGTGTGGTGTACCAGGTGTCTGAGGAAGGCTCTCTCAGCTATGCAGCGCAGCACAGTGTCAGGATCATGGAGGACAGACACCATCTCCAGGATGTCTGCATCTCTGGCCCGAACCTCCACTGCCAGAGCCCCCTGACAACACACAAATAGATTTTTCACTCAAGAACTTTAAACACCTGTTTGTATTAGTCATATTTTCCATGCCACCGTTCTTACCTGTCCAACAGCGTACATGCAGTCTTCAGGTCCCAGGATCTACCAGAGGGAAGAATCACACAGTTTGACTGTTAGATGAGAAATTATATTCTAAAATCTTCACAGGGAGGGTTTCAGATGATCCTGAACTGTACCTGGCTGATCCGGTTCTCCCAGCCCATCCTCCTGAGGCCAGCAGCAGCCAGAATGATGGCAGCAAAGTCCTCCTTCTCATCCAGCTTCTTCAAACGTGTGTTCAGGTTTCCACGCTTAAGACGACCGCTAAGGAAAACACTTCAGAGACAAATATCCACCCATGAGAGCAAAACACTTCTTAAAACTGAAAATTAACAGATTGTTTGTTGTGCATTAAAATGTAATTGCCATCTCATTTTCAGCCATAATCATGTTCTGACTGACAACAGAATGCCTTCTAAAAGGATACAATATCTTTGAAATCCAGGTGGGGGAATCGCTTCTTCAGCTGAGCAGCACGGCGAAGTGAGCTGGTGCCGATCACACTGCACAAACACACAGTGTGAAGTTATCCGTACTCTTGATATGAGTCGAAAAACAAACACAAGTGGTAGAATCATCTATTTGACTGTACCTGTTTTCTGTCAGAGTCTCAAGAGTTTTCCCTACATTTTTTGGGTGGAGGACCACAGCATCATGGGGGTTTTCTCTCCTAAAAGGACAGTGAGTGGTTACAGCTGGACAAATGACAACCAAAATAAGATTATACAACACGTGTTATACTGATCTGCAGGGTGAACAGTAGGCAATATTTGACCTGTACTGAGCTTCACTAAGGATCAATAGGAACTGTTCCAACAAAGATGATCTCCTTCACACAGACCCACAGCCTCCTCTACTTCGCTTCAGCGACAGTGGCTTGTAAGAAACAATAAGGACCTCCTGATGTGGTTTTACACTATGTTCTGAACTAGGCTTGTCACAGTCCTCCTCCCTTTCCTGTCCTCCAAATACTTTGTTTTTCCCACCAATAAAGGAAAAAAGCTGCATGAAATCACAAAAGACAAAATAGTTTCACAATAGAGACAATTATGTGAATTTCATGTACCCTGTGGAGTTATGTTTGTACTTAGAGTTGTTTTGTTTTTTTAACCAAAACCCACAGTGTGCAATCTTGATATTTAATATTAACATATCCCTCACTGACTTCACCTGCAGCTGAGCTAAGTTGGTCTTTCTGTGCTGTGGGGCTGTAAAATGTTACTTACTGGCTCTCTACTGCAGCAAAAAGTAACATTGTGTGAGTACCACTACTACTCTACTTGTGTGAGTGCACTCACTTCAGCACAGCCCCGATGGTGAATCCTGGAGGCAGAGTGGTGGGAAGGTCTTTCAGCGAGTGAACAACCAGGTCGACCCTGTTGGGACACACAGGAACACAGTCATATATGCATGCTCCATTATGTCTCGTGGTATGTAATACAGCCATTCACTTGTGTGTATGTTCTTCAAGGCAGCCACAGAACAAAGCCACCTGCCACATCTGAGGCTGTGGAAATAAAATCAAAGGATTTTCCTCTGCATGGATTTTTACAGTGAGGCTCTTATGGATGTTTGAGGGTATGTTGCAGTGAATGATAACGGCTTGGATCACTGGGGCTGATAACTGTATTTTATTCAAAAGATTTTTTTGCCATAAAAATGCTTAAAATTCATACAAAATATGAGTAAGTGGCAGCTACAAAGCAAAAGTCTTTCAAAGTGAAGGCCTGTCAGTGAAACCCTGTCAGTTGGTGTCTGTTGGTAAAACAATGGTGTGAAGCCAGAGTGGTGTCAGCCGCAGATGACACCGGTGACACTCACTCATTCCTCTCCAGAGCATTCTCCAACTCTTTGGTGAACAAACTCTTTTCCCCAATCTGTGTTAAAAAAAGAAGAGAAACTGTGATTTTCTGTCATTGTTATTTTACATTTATCAAACATCAAATCAGACATCATACAATAATCCTACAATGAGCAGTGAGTATGAACTGAACTCCTTGTTCTGACATAGTTCATTCCATATCTAGACTACGATACATATCACAGTATAGTACTGAATAAAAGGTAATTATTGATAATTGATTTTTTTTCTCCTTTTATGTAGAACATTTTATTACATTTTTAATCAAGCATTTAACAAAATATAAAATATGAATGTAGAAAATTTTAAAAGGTAAGTAGAAAACCCTTGACTGAACTTTGTGGCTCTCATGCTTAGACTCTCTCCATGATTCTTGTGTAGGTGGTAAAAGAGGATTGAGGTGTTTCCCACAGAATGACATTGTGACTGTGGTGGGAACTGGACACTTAGTGTTTACTTACAAACTACTTTTATCTGCTCACCTTGCTGCTCAGGAGAGCAACAGGTGAGGTCGCACCACAATCAGTGCATTTGTCTAATTTTGTCTTGGATGTCATCAAAGGGTTGACAGTGATAGCTGTGACCTGCTTCCTGTCTCTCATTCAGAGCTGTTTGCCACAATATTGCTGTAAAGAGTGTGATTTGCAGCACAGTAACATAAACAATTTCTATTGTCAAACAATATAGATCATCATATTGCGCAGCCTAATTTGGTTACCCATTCTATATTGTCTAATTAGATTTTCTGTTGTTTGCAGATGTGGGTAGAAGTGATCATGTCAGATTCTGTTGTAGACTTTGATTTGTCGCCTCACCTTTGATAAAGCTGTGTCAAGGATTTTGTCTCCAGTTGTTGACATGCCAACTGAAAGAGAGAAGACACAGAGATTTGTTAATAAGATTTACCAGTAACAGCTAGCAAAAACACCAATAACATGTCAGTAAAGATGTGGATCTACAGTTCTTTCACAACTTATTACATTTGTCCCACTTTAGTAGACAGAGGATAATCATGTTAAAACATAGTGGAAGTAACGGCTACAAGCTGCATTTTGACATGACCATTGTTTTTTTTTCTGTCAAATCAGCCTGTTGGCTGTTTAGCTTTTAGTAAGTCTTTACAAAAGGTATTTCTGCTATAGCCTGACTGAAAGTGGAGTTTTGTGGCAGATCAAGTACACCTTTACCATTCTTATTGGTTTATGACAACCTGTAACACCCTAACAGGTGCAACAAAACTACTGTCAATCAGGCACAGTGTGTCCCCGCCCACACAGTCCCCAGACAAAGTCTAATCAGGCAGAATGAGTGGAATTACCCACGTGGATGCCTTGGTGACCATCTGTGCAGCTATTTTAACATTTCTGACTTAATAATTAATCTTAATGATTATAATTATCATTCAACTCAGCACTAATTGGCACATTGCCAATTATAGAGTAGCTGCATATCAAGATGCCATCGAGAAAATTAGACTGATAGAACACTTTGTGACTCTGCTACAAAGCCTCTACAGGATCCTCTGCTAGAAAATGAAGGCCGGAATGATGCTCACCTATTTCCAGGTGGATGTCCGGGTACAGTTCCTTCAACTTGTCCGCCACGCTGTCAGTCTGGATGCGAGCCAACTGGGACAGAAGAACACAGCAGTGCTTGACTTAACCTGAATCGTACTGATAGTTGTAAAAAAAAAAAAAAAAAAAAGGAAAAAAAGAAAAAAGAAAAAAAAGAAAAGGCTATCCACAAAGCCAGTGAGCATCAAATCAGTATGTTGCTCACTGGCATGTGGGGGAGGAACAGTTATCTTAAGACATTGTTGAGCCAGAACTATGTTATCTCTACAGAAGAGCTCCAGGCGTCTTGCTCCTCTGTATCTAAAGCAGCATGGAGGAACAGAGCATCAGATAATTCACATTCAACTGACACACTAAGGCTCTGTAAGGCTTCTGTTCACATTCAATTAGAGCTAAAACCTAAAACGAAGACAAACATTTAAACCAGCAACAATGCAAAAACCACACTCTTTGAAATTGACAAAAGTAATCAAGCACTGTTAACTTTAAAAACATTGTTTAATTATTGTAGTACCGTACCTGGCTCTTGCGGGTTCCAATCCGGATGACCCGAGTAACCTTGCCATTCCCATCCTGCCGGGACAAAAGAGAAATCAGCCAAAAGAGTTTGCACTCACTTTCTGCCAACCCCCTTCAAGATATTCTTATTGATATCCCCCCTGACACATTAACAACCACCTCTGTGACTAGTTCTGGACGGTTTCTCTATGCGCCTCACCCTGATGTACTTGTAAGGTCCTTCCTCCATAATTCTGTGTGTCCGCGCTGAGCGTCTGCACTGTAGAGGCTATTGTGTCCTCTGTGTGGCTGGGACTGTCTGCTGCGTCTTGGTAAGGAGCTGTGCTGAGGTCATATGGCCTCTAGATACTGAACAGTGGTCTTTTTTACCGGACAACCCCCCCTCCTTCAGGACCTCCACCCCAAGATATCTGTGGTTCCAAAAGATAAGTGTGCCAATTCATTGAGTCCGTTATAAAAGGCAGGGAGGGGCAGCCAAGTAGGGTCTTGTGTATGAGGTGTGGTCGCAGGGTTTTTGATATGTGGAGATGTGTTTAGCAAGAAACTTTCCTCCTCAGAAACTCTTTATTTCTGAATAATGATTAGCCATCAAAAACAGTCTTGCTGGCATAGACTAAGACAGAAAGACACATGCAAAATGAGCATTTGAAGCACATTTGTCACTGCTGTTGCTTCGATGGAAATATCTGAAAACCACATTGCACATGAGAGAACATATTTATGTGTACAAACCAAGCTTTATAATGTATCGCTTAGTGTTATTGGACACTTTAACTGAAGGTTGTCATGGA
Source organism: Holacanthus passer (assembly GCA_025331565.1). Lineage (NCBI taxonomy): Eukaryota > Metazoa > Chordata > Actinopteri > Pomacanthidae > Holacanthus > Holacanthus passer. Next base: position 3,265,234 of record JAFREQ010000038.1, read on the forward strand.
GAGAGTCTTTATGAAATAAAAGTGTCACAGAGAAAACATGGAATGAAAAGATCTTTGAGCAAGGACATGTTGCTAAAAAGAAATATAAAATAACTCCAGTTAAACCCTTTTACAATGAGCATTTAATACAAGCATTACTACATTGATTAAAAATAAGGCATTATAATATAGCAGAGTAAAAGTAATGTGTAACATTAAGCACATTGTAAATATTCTTTATACTTCATATTGGGAGGTTTTGCACATTCTTAAGTAACAGTCATAAATAAATAAGTTTTACAGTTTATTCAATGTCAGTTCTCTATTCATGCTTCTTGACTTGCAATACTGCTATTTAAAAAGATCTTTCTTTATGTTTTCTAACCTGATTCTTATTCTAGTACATTTCATAATAATAATATAATATAATTATTAATTATATATATAAATTATTAATCATATATAGAATTATATCTAGTTAATGTGTCATAATAGCCACTGAAGCAGATTTTTTGCCGATCTGTTCTCTTTCAGAAACCTGCATTCAAAATCTATTAATTTAGCGTTGCTTTGCTTCGTGTCAGGTTACCACATCATTACAAAGACTCAGTGTGATTTGACATTGTCAGTAGTTGGTGCTCTTCCATTCGGCGGGCATGAAGTAGAATAAACAGGGCTTAATCCGATGAAAACTCTGAACTTTTGTTGGGTTGTTTGTATCGCAGACACATAGATTACAGATAAATTATAGACTCGTACCAAAAACACATGTAACGCTGGTGGGCGGGACCAGCCAATGCTGCCTGGCTCGTGAGACTTAGCTAAAGGCTCTAAAAAGAAGCGAAATTACCAAACAATTCTGCTCGGTTTCTTAACCGAATCCAAACGTATCTACACCTTTTCAAAGGTCAAACTCCGTAATATGTTTCGATGTGTCCCTGACTAACATTTTGGTTTGTAAAGTTTAGCAGACGAACAGGGACACAGACCTCTGACAAGATCTTGATCTCGGGTAAAGTTTTGGGGTAACTGCTTAGACAATGTTGTTCATACAGTATATTATCGTAGTTTATTGACCTACTATGTCCACCATCAGGTCATAACGATATGATTACAAACTCTTAAATATGCTTCTTCGAACTCCTGTCAACATTTGACAGACCGTCCATCTATTTCGATCGTCCAATGAAGAACAGAGCACTCAAACAGACAAGAGGATTAACCAATCACAGCCTCCAAATGACGGCGCATACGGAAATGGCGCTCGCCATCCACGAGCACTGAAGGTGCTTCATATGCGTGGTGCAAACCGCCGGCTAACAATGGTTAAAACCTACCGGAGAACTTGCTTCCTCCGACATGTCGGTGATCCGGTTCACTCTGCCAGTATTACACGAACGATCGGAGCGTTTTGCTTGACACAGGAGCCATTAAAAAACAAGAAATCCTTGAAAGTAGTCAGCTCGCGCCTCTGTCACGGCTCCTCTATGAATGAACGCGGAACCTGTGATGTCATTGAATCGGTTAGAGGTCATTTCCTTGTTCCGTCTATCAGCTTCCTCTTTCACAAGCAGGGAGTCTCTTGTTGACATTATGAATACTTGTTTAATTTGGGGGTGTGGGTTTGTCATTATGCTGTAACAGCCGTGGTGATGATGTGGCCATAATAATTATTATCAGTGTACAAACTTAAGACTTGTATGTCAAGTGCCACACCTAGTTTTATTCTCTACGTCCATGACAAGATGCTGCCAAAGGGAAAGGTTCAGACAATCTTTGGGGAGGGAGCGGGAGCAGGTATCACTGAACACAGCTGGCCCTCCCAACCCTGGTTTTCTTGGACATATTAGGAAAGAAATAGTGAAACTTGTTCTAACCACCTATTCACACTGAATAAACAGAGCTGACAGTGTGCAACCATACCGGACAGACACAGTTTAAATAGTGACATCTGGTGCCCACAGTCAGTTACTGCAACACTTATCTCAAGTATTGTGGTGAAGAATAAGTTGAATAGTTTGTTGATCTTTATAGTTTAGAGCAATTAATATTCAGTAGTTAGCATGATATAATGATATAAGGGTTGGCTGCAATTGAATTTGACTTACACAGTGTGTGTGTGTGTATGAGTGAAAATGTAAACTAAATGTTCAGTAATATATTTATTGTGTAAATAATATATTATATAGTTATTTTTAAAGCTATGTGTTTATTCTGTTTTTGTATGTACATTGTTTTATTAGTGGCACTGCAGTCCACACTAAACATCAAAATAAACCCAACATAGTAAAGAAACAAGTTTACATTTATGTGAATTAACTTGACAAAGTGATTTCCAAATGAGGTACAATCCAAGCTGCAGTAGATCCGACAGTGGCCATTATTCAATTGCAATTGTTTTATACAGTCTATGATTGCAACATGTAAAATATCTTATTAAGTTAGCATTGACTTTTACAAAGAAGACGTATTGCAAATTATGCATAATTATGATATTCTATATTCAAGTGCTGTTCACATGTCACAGAAACCTAGTGCAGACACATATTAGATCCAACCCAACACGATAGATTAGAAGATAAGTAATGTAGAAACCGAAATACTCACATACAATTTGTGAAATTGAAACTGGATTACAGTCATCATCAACACTTTATACGATGGTATTCTAGTAAATGTTAACCTTAAGTTCGAAAGTTTAGTTGGTTTCTGTTGATAATGTTGTCAGTGAGCATCGAATCAGTGTGACAGGCCTTCACATATTTATAGTGTCTATCATGTTGCTTTAGGATGATGAATTCATTTGATAATGAAGATTAAAGTTTATTGACTCACATCACTGTTTACAACCATCACTTATTCAACACTGGCGAAATGCAGTTTAAAGGCAGACACATGGAGCTCACAAGTGGTTGTGTGGAGAAATCTGAATAAGAGGAAGAAGTCTTGTGGAAGTAGTGCGAGTAACTTATTTATGCAACAAGGCCAACATTTCGGGGCCCACGTCATTGGTTTGCACGGTGGGCTGATCTAGCGCTGCTCTTCCGGTGGAGACGTGGCTCTGTACTGCTGCCATATTGACGCTAGCTAGCTAACAATCACACAAGTTGAAGTCAACTGTACATTTGCACCTTGCTATTCCGGAGTGACTAGAAATCGTCAAAGCAAGAAACACGAGAGACGGAAGCTCGTCGAACCATAGAGAGAGACCAAAATGGTGAGTGACAGTCGAAAATCAAGATATTTCCCTGGCTTTTATCGGGCCTAGCAATTATCATAACATTGGCTAACCTGGCAACTAGCTAGAGCTAGGTATCAGTTAGCTGGGTTCTCCAAGAGCGAAATTAGAGGAAAAGCAAAGGTCGCTTTTCACCGGACTGACAGCACTAACCTTATGTTTGGTTGCTAATATCATGTAAATGAATCGTCGTTTTACTATACTGAGTGAAAATTCAGGTGTGTAGGCGGCATTTAGTGTGCAGACATTGCTGACGTTAACTAGCTTTACAAGCTAGCGCTAGGGTTAGCTCCTGTCATTAGCCGGATCCGTGCTAACGTTACCTGCTGTCATATTGTCCTCAGCCAGGAAACACTGGATGTCGATCTTATTAAACCGTACTCATATTTATATTTGTATTATCATTGTGGTTTGTGGATGTGTTCTGGACTGTCAGTGTTAACTACAAGTGTTGCTTGTCCATATCAAGTTCAGGTCCATCGTAGCCTTTCATTTCTAACTTCAGCCATTGTCAACGTGGAATGAATGCAGTTCCTTTATTCGCTTATCAGAGCCAATTCAGGACTAAATACATATGTTAAACTTGCTTATATTAAGCCGAACATACAATTTTGTATGAGTTCATTTAATCATACCGAAACCTACACTACTTGTCCACGATGACTGACGTTGTCTCTAGAGTGCTGAGAACGCTTCACCAAACACCATTCAAATTTTTGATGGTTCAAAGTTTGTTTGGTTTCTTTGCTGACATACACATCCAGCATAAACACAGCGTAAGGTCTTTTAAATCCTTTCTCACGATTGTCTGATTCGGCATGCCTGTAATCTCTTAGGCAGCAATTATTTTAATATAAAGTCTGGTTGTATAGCTGATTGCCAACTCCTCCTACAGTCTTCTTCCTTAAAGACTCAAAATAGTAGGTGGCCTTGAGCAACCCGATTATTTATTTTGCCTTTCAGTAATATTTGCTTGTTTAAACATGTATGAATATGAATGTACAGTGTGCTGTACTACCGAAGGTCTGCAGGCACCGTTATAGTGAGATTTTCTTTCCACCTGCAGGTGCTGTTGGCAGCGGCGGTGTGCACCAAGGCCGGCAAGGCCATTGTATCACGGCAGTTTGTGGAAATGACCCGGACGCGTATTGAGGGTCTCCTGGCTGCATTCCCTAAACTGATGAACACAGGCAAGCAGCACACCTTTGTGGAAACAGACAGTGTCCGTTATGTGTACCAGCCACTGGAGAAGCTCTACATGGTCCTCATCACCACCAAGAACAGCAACATCCTGGAGGACCTGGAGACACTCAGACTCTTCTCCCGTGTGGTGAGGAAGCATGGAGATGACTTTCTGTTTCCATTTATGCCCAGAAATGAAATGATATCTGTCATCATTGTGATGTAAAGTTAACATAGCTGTATGAGAGTGTAAAGAAATGGCAATTATATTCCTTTAGTTGTAGGTTCATTCTAGTTACTTATAAATTAGTTTAAATGACTGCACATAGCAGATGTATACTTTTTTACACATCCATTACATGCAGTCATTGAAACCTATCAGAACGTGACACCAGCTTCATGTTATCCCTTTACATGCACTGTAGCTTCCGTCAGCATCTCAGTGCAAATTAATGGCATGTATCCAACAGTATGTACATTTGATGCTTAAAATAAACAGAATGGATTACAATCTGTTTCTGTAATGATCCAGTGTAAATATACAGGTACAACCATTTATGAGCTTTTTTTTTCCTGATCTTAATTATAAATGTAGCTGGAGCATGAAACTCATGCTGTCATGTAGTGTTTGACAAGCACAGACAAAATGAAACTAAAGACAAGACAAAAACATGTACAAATTTGAGGCAAAGTCATATTCGGTACTAGGTCTCTCTATTTTCTTTGATGACTGAAAGTGTCGTGTTGAATTAGGAGAATATTATTTGGGGAGTAAACAGAAAATTGGACAAGAAAAGCTAAATAATTGTTACATCTCTAGGTAGCATCAGAGACAACTGTATGACCAGAAAGCATTTAGTATTTTCTTACAGAACAAGAAAATCTGTTGGCAAACTGAATTTATTTCTGTCATGTAACCAAAAACCATGCCCTGCCTTGCTCCCTTTATTTTCTGGTAAATGTTGTTAGTGTTCAAGTAATCTGACACCCCTTTGGCTTTTTCAAACTATTGTATCTTATTTTATTTCCCTTTTGTCTATTAGATACAGACAAGCAAAAAAACTAAGGGACTTAAAGAACTTAAATTACAACCCAGAATGGAAAAAAACCATTTCACAATTAAAAGATAGATTACAATACATTACCTGATGTCATTCAATGTATGTGATGGTTGATAAAATTCACTACAAATTCTTAGAGCCTGGCATCTATATTAATACACAACTTCAAACTTCAAGCTCTGCTATTAATACTATACAAGCTAATGGCTAGTCACAAATAGGTAAAAGGTGTATTTGTGCTACAAAAATGACTAGGAAAAGGTCAGCAAAATGAAGCAATGCTTAAACGATCTCAGTGTTTAGTAATGTTTTTATGCAGGATCCGATGCATCATAATGTCACCAAACAGGTTTTTAACCTGGATTGTAATGTAGAAATAGTCTTTCTGTTACTTTCACTTCTTTCTCACTGCAGGGTGCACCAGATGTTAAAATTTTCGCTGTAGTTCAATTGTCTTAATATTCATTTTTCTTTCCTTTCAGATCCCAGAATACTGTCGTGTGCTGGAGGAGAGTGAAATATCTGAGCACTGTTTTGACCTGATCTTTGCCTTCGATGAGATTGTGGCATTAGGATACAGAGAGAACGTCAACCTGGCTCAAATCCGCACCTTCACAGAGATGGATTCCCATGAGGAGAAGGTTTTCCGTGCTGTCAGAGAGGTGCGATCACACTGTTGTGTCTGTCTAGTATATTGGATAAAACTGTCAACAAACTGATTGTTGATCCCTGAAGTGAAATCAGGTCATTACAGCAATTTATTGTTTTATGTATTGTACAGAAATTGATTTTACAGATGCGCTTCATCTTAACAACTCTAATGGTGTGGAAAATAATTTCCCAATGCAGCACTACTGTTAATTAGTCCAGCAAATAAACACAGAGCAAGGGAGGTATTTGTCTGTGTCTCACCATCACATCATTTAGAAAAAACGACTAAATGTTTTTTTGTTAATCCACAGACCCAGGAAAGAGAGGCCAAGGCAGAGATGAGGAGGAAGGCCAAGGAGCTGCAGCAGGCTAGGAGGGACGCAGAGCGCTCTGGAAAGAAGGTGCCAGCTTTCGGTGGCTTCGGCAGCGCTGGCATGACCAGCGTCTCCTCAGGGTCCATCATCACAGACACCATCGTCGAGCCCGAGAAGCCAAAGATCACAGCGGCTCCAGTCAGGTATGACTCCAGGAAATACGTGTCAAATACTTTTAGATTCGAACATCTCTGTTTGCCGTTGTATCGGATTGCATTGTGGTGCACAGGGAATTTTGTGGCCCATAATTATAGTTTTGATTAGGAATGTTTAGAAGTTGATGTTCTTTTTAATGTTTGGGAGATCACTGTTCAAAGATGGTGTCTTTTTTCTTTTTCTTTCCAGACCAAGTGGACCCAGTAAGGCTCTGAAGTTGGGTGCTAAAGGGAAAGAGGTGGACAACTTTGTCGACAAGCTCAAGTCTGAGGGTGAAACCATCATGCCCACCACAGGAAAGAGAGGCTCAGATGTATCAAAAGCGCTACCACCACCAGTCAATGTGGAGAGGTACAGACACATCACAGTCTATGTTGAATTATTGTTATTCCTCTGAAATTGTTAGCTTTTATTAGAGCCGCAAAGCTTGTTTCCCCTGACCACAGGTGGCTAAGTGGGAGTGCAAAAATCCAAGTCTGAAGTGATAACGCTGTGATTATTGCAGACTTTGTTGGAATCAGAGGGCAGTGTGATGGAGAGCTACACAACCCAGTGTTGACTGTGATTCTCATTGACCTTTGAGCTGACAGCACTGTCAGGGTGTCAGATGCTCTGTGATGCGCTAGAATTTTTATTACAGGATGCACACTTTTTAATTCTTTTTGACTGAAAGGCATTGGTCTTCCAGGCAAAACATGAGACTTCACATGAAGCTGATAATCAGTTTAGTTCAGTGTGGGGCAGCTGCTCTGCAGGTGCACAATCCTCTGCTGTGATTGTGCAGGGGAGTGAATAATATTTCTCACAATCGAGGTGAGGTGTGTTGTCGAAAAAACATCAGTAGTGTTGAGTATTTATGAAAACAACAACCCAGAGTTGACTTTTAATTCTGATTGGGTCCAGCCCTAATTATGACATAAATATGAACGTGGGTGTAACATGATCCGATGAACAAATGTTGACAGTAACACAGCTGACTTTTTTTTTTTTTAAATGTTATGACTTCATAGGATATTCTGTAATTATCTTTTTCTTTCACTTTAAATCAGTTGATTTTTCAATCATTTTATACATTTCCTGCACTACATTGGAAAGGATATAGACTGAATGCAACAGTAGCTGATTGTTGTCATACTCAAACCAAGTTTTCATTAAGCTGTTACAGATTCAATGAATCGAGAAGTATTCATGTTTCTTTTATATTTACTAGAATGATATTGGTTCGACAGAACACAGAGAAGATACAATCTGGTCCACAATTTCAACTACACACTTAGATTTTCCTTAAGTTTTACCTGTTTTGACTGTCCTTCGATGTGGTTGGTAACTTGAAGTCTGGATGCATTTCCTCTCCAGTGTGCATCTGCGTGTGGAGGAGAAGATCTCACTGACTTGCGGTCGTGATGGCGGCCTACAGAACATGGAGGTGCTGGGTATGGTGACACTCCGAGTCACAGATGACAAGAACGGACGCATCCGCCTCATTATCAACAATAACGACAACAAAGGACTGCAGCTGCAAGTAGGTCCACCACAATAGTCTAGAAATGTGCTCAAGACTGTGCTATGCCATACACCAGTATAGCTTATGGTTTGGAATGGTTGGAAACTTTTTGGCTTTTGCATGTAAGGCTGGGCAATAACTGGATATTATCATTCAGCAATGCTCCATACATTTATATAAGATAAGATAAGATAAACCTTTATTCGTCCCACAGTGGGGAAATTTGCAAAGAATTTTCAATGCGATGTCGCAGTTTACAGTTCTTGCCTAAATGAATGACAACAAGTAAAATGTCACTAGAATCGGTCAAAGCTTAAATACAAAAGAATATTTTTGAAATATTAGTGAAACATCCATCTGAATTAATTATCATTGTGAATTCTTAAAATTGTTTACATTTTGCAACATTAAACTGTACTGTCCCTAACAGTATATGATAAATGCATGACAAATATAAAAGTTGAGGTGAAGGAGAAGGTTATTATAAATTCAAAGTTGACTGTTCTTTCTCTTACATGTGCAACAGAGAGGTAAACAATTAAATACTTAAAGCTCTATTGAACATCTTGCTCCTGTCTTCTCAGACACATCCCAATGTGGACAAGAAGTTGTTCACAGCCGATTCAGTGATTGGTCTGAAGAACCCAGAGAAGTCCTTCCCTCTCAACAATGATGTTGGTGTGCTGAAGTGGAGACTACAGACCACAGACGAGTCCCTCATACCCCTAACCAGTAAGTACCAACATGTGTTTTATCTGGGCCAGTTTGATGTGATGCTGCTGTTTTCTGTTCCTTTCTTTAGATAATGAGAGCCTTGTGGTATACAGCTATGCAGTGTTACCATTTTGGTCTTTGTACAGTGAAGACATTAATATAATTGATAATATGCCTGTCATTGCTTCAACAGTAAACTGCTGGCCTTCAGAGAGTGGTAGTGGCTGTGATGTTAACATTGAATATGAGCTGCAGGAGGAGAGCCTCGAGCTCAACGATGTGGTCATCAGCATCCCTGTACCGTAAGTACTTAACAAATGTATATGCACTGAAGGTATCTGTGTCACCCATCTGTATGGGTGATTAATACAGTAAAGAAACCGTTGTTGATTTATACTGTCATCAGACCCGAGATCAACATAAAATAATGTGAAAAGGGTTTTCTACCAACTGTAAATAAATAAAGGTAAGAAATGTTGAAACTTGTTAAAACATTTTATGACAGCTGTACTACTACATGTGTCTTAAATCTATTGGCCTGCATACCAGTTCAAATCCCCCTTTATGTTATTTGGGTGTTATTTATGTTGTTTGTGTTTTCCTTCTCCTCTGCAGGTCTGGAGTGGGTGCTCCTGTGATTGGTGATCTGGACGGAGAGTACAAACACGACAGCAGGCGAAACCTTCTGGAGTGGTGCCTACCTGTCATCGATGCCAATAACAAGACCGGCAGCCTGGAGTTCAGCATCGCCGGACAGCCCAATGATTTCTTCCCTATCAATGTGTCCTTTGTGTCCAAGCGCAACTACTGCGACATCCAGGTGGGTTGGAATGTGTGGTTGGTTACCACTGAGTTTAGATCACATACATTCAATGGACACTTAATACAGGTACACATGTACAGTTTAATCCACACTACCTTTACATATTACTTCAGTAATAAAGATGAATTTATAAGTTTCTGAGAATGTCAATAAAACTGAACATTATAAATGTCAAAAAGACATAATTTATAGCAGAGCTATCGTAGTGAATAATAATAGATTGTACAGGTGTTCCTAACAAAGTTTTCACATAGTGTAAATTTGCCATTAACGATCCTATTTGCGAACATGAGTCACTTTGACTCTAAAATGGTTGCAGCTGTTACTTAAAATGAACACATGGTGACATTTTTCTGCTGGCTATGTATGACGTGTCTGTTTTTGCCATTTAGAGATGCAGCAGTTTGTCAATTAATGGATAAAAGTTGATTGGCAGAAAATTAATCAGCAACTATCTTGATAATCCATTAATTAGTTAAGTCATTTAGATAGATAGATACATGTATTTTATTTGTCCCAAACTGGGAAATTCTTTAATCTGGCATAGATGCCAGATATTTTCAGATTTTAGCTTCTCAAGTGGGAGGATTTGCTGCTTCTCTCTTTTTAAAATTCTTTAAAACTTTACATATTTGGGTTCAAGAGCATTGGTTAGTCACACCCTGGCCTCTAGAATCAGCTGACATTAACTTTGTGCAGATAAATCGGTATCAGTGTATATGTCGACTGATGAGTAACAAAAAATTGTAGTGCAGAAATGTCACACTAGGCTTGAGGTTGTTGATTTGTACACAGAAAAATGTTTGCCTTGGTTTGCATGTTGGTCCAGAGGGATCCATATCAAGATAGTTTATTTATGGTATGTGTTGTTGGATTTTTAAACTCCCAAAATCAATATCAGTATTGGCAGATTTGTTAATTTTTACAAGGAGGGATGGCCCAATGGGAGCAAGATCATAAAAATAATATGTGAATACTACAGCCAGCAGTTGTCTTTATGATACTCTTGCTCTTCTGCGACACGTTGCAACTTGTCATTTTGATCATGAAGGTGACTCTACTCTATAGAGTGTATAGGCTACAATATAGTGTCGATGTAGGATTAGGAAATATAGTATAGAGAATATTATAGATCCAAGATGAAACTGACAGAAGGGTGGTGCTGGGAGAAAAAGGTGCCATTACAAATCTGTCTGCTACTTCAGCACTAGGGATTTATCAATTCACAGCACGGTTAAGCCGAAGTTATACTTTGAGAGTGTCCCAAGGTCAGCGTGATGTAAATTTCATCATCTGAGGGTGTACGTGTATGGTCTATTTGGATTTGTTATGAGCACGTGAACTTGTGCAACCCTTCACTACACCACAACAAGCTACAGAACACACCTGTACATGTGTGGAACGCGTCCTCCAAGCAGACTCCAGAAAGTAGTATAAACAGAATGCAACATAAACATGTATGCGTCCATTTGGGAGTATATTCAGGGAGATGGCACCCCCCCTCATCCTCCCTGAAATCACCTACTAAATATTGGCCTCAAAAATCCAGTATGGGTTGGCCTAAAGAAATGTTCTGGAAAGATAACCTAATATAGTGCAGATAAAAGTCAAACTGTTCAACTATCTCCTTATTGTGCTCTGTCATTGCTTATGATACAGTACTTACATGCTGGTCCTTTCTTGTTTTCTTCTTTCCCAGGTTACAAAAGTGACTCACGTAGATGGCGACAGCTCCGTTAGATTCTCTTCAGAAACCTCCTTTGTTGTCGACAAATATGAAATCCTGTAAAAAATATTCAAAGAAAACATCGAAATCAAAAAAATCACCAACAAAAAAAAGTCCAAATCTATGCTACAGAGAAAGATTGAAGATTTCTTGCCTGCCCACCCTGTATACTATTTCAGAGACTGTGTACATCGACAGGACTACGTCAGCCCTCTGGCAAAGCCTCTTCCTGTGGTGGAGCAGAGCAGCGGTGGTGTATTTATATGTTTGTATGAAAGAGGATCATCTATATATAGAGTTAATTGACCAGGAAAAACCAACAAACACACAAAAAAAGAAAACTACACTGATGCTGTTGTGTTCGCCAAGCAGAACTGTAAAGAGGACTTCAAACTAAGTAGAGGATGACTACGGGGGTTCAGGAGAGGCCAGCGGCCATCTCCTCGTTCATCGGTCAGTAAAACCCTGCCAGGAGGTAGAGAGGGAGAACAGGGACCTGATGCCACTGTATCAGTCTCCACTAGAATGAGCGCTGGTAGTTTAGCATCCCCTGAGAATCATACATCCTCCACAACCCTTCTTCTTCACACTCTCATTGCAATGGTTCATCGATAAAGCTGTTCTTGATTGGGGTTCTTGCTTTCGTTCTTTTCAGATTTTCTTATCCATAATAACTGCAGATTTGTAGCTGTCTCAATCATTATAAGCCTGTCACTCTTTAATTGTTAAACTATTGTAATTTGATCGATTGATATCTCACTTCAGATGATTTTTTTTCTTTCTTGTGAGGACACTTGAGTTTTCAGTTTTTGTAAAGAGGTAACACATCGGTCCTTCACTGAAAAGCAAAATATGGCTCTGTGCTCAGTATATTGTCTGTTCTGTCTGCGGTTATCATCAGCAAAAATTGTCGCAACGTGTCCTTTTATTTTTAACTTTGATATTTTTTACTGTTTGCTGTATACTTTGTCATTGTTTACCACTAATCTGGATATTGAAATTTGACAGTGAAGAGCAGGACTTTGCAAGGAATTCTCAGCTGCAGGGCAAAGTTACCCACCAGTAAATACATTTGACTATTGCATCTGTTGAATTTTCTTATGATCTTTTTTTTGTAACACCGTTGCAACCACTCCTCACTTTGTCAAAAACCGTTTTTCACTCTGGTCCATTTAAGTCCAATGATCAGCCCTCGGATATCACAGAGTAAAAATCACTTTGAACGTAGCCCAGAAACAACATCCAAGCTCCCTAATCTAACATCCTACAAGGCGTTTCAGATCTGAGATGGGAGTGGATGTGTGTTGGCACGATAGTGGAAACGCACACAAACACACATCAGAGACTGCCAGCCTGATATTAGACCAACTCCCCTCACATCCAAGGTAAGCAGAGAACCTACGTACTGGAGCCCTGGCAGTAAACTCTGCTGCCAGCACCCCTGTTCATCCACCTAGTCATCCTTTACTTACATTCTCATAGTACATCAACATTATTCAAAATATAACATTTGTCTTTAATGTTCTTGTTTGTTTTTTTTTTGTTTTGTTTTTTTCATTTGTACTCTCCAAATTTCAATTTAGCAATGGTTGTGTGGATGTGGGGTTGAAAATGACTAGATTGAGCATTTTTAACTAAATTACTGAAGGGGAATCTTAACATTCCAGTGTACAATTAGAAAACGAGAATCTTTAATGGAATAAAATGTATTATTGAAAAAGTAAAGTCTGTCTTGGGTTTTTGTGTTGGTAATGTACTAAATTAGCTTGGCTTCATTAGCACCAATTTTACCCAGTTGTGAATGATCAATAATGCAAGACTATATTGTAGCGTTGTGGTAAAAGCCCTCTTTGGTTTTGGGGCATTTTATGAATTTGCTTCCATGTAGGTGCTGAGTTATTTAGTATATTTGGTGGCTGAAGAAGTTTTAAGAATAACATTTGTCCTTCTGTTGCTTGTAAGACAATTTGTTTATACTTTAATGGCATTAAGTAAAAACTGATTATTTTTTAGGATTTTTTAAAAATGATTTTTTATGATATGATTTAAGAGGCAGTCAGAGACGCTCCATGACAGTACAATGTACAGCCACCCAGAAACACACTATTCTACTATTACCTAATGTAGTATTGATAGTATTTCCTGCATCAACTCAGGTGAAATTTGAGGTATTTCATTGTGTTTTGTCTTGTGTGATGACTAACCACAATCACCTTTAAGCCTCATGACTCATCCTGTCCGGTCACGCGAGACATCATTCATTAGCATTAACTGTGAGGGTCACAGAAGCCAGACTAAACATGGAGCAGTGAGCCACAGCTTGTACTTCCACATGCATGACTCATGTCTGATCTGTATTGGACCACTAACCTACAGGCTCATGTAGGAACTCACAGGGGTGACCTCCCTTAAATCATGCCTTTTACTTGGGAGTGGTTCAACCTGTATGGAAGTAAGGCGTACAGTCTATGATGCTGGCATTCGCTTATCTCTAAACACAAAGTACAGCTGAGGCTGATGGGTAATAAACAAAGTATTTGACAAATGAAAATGCTGGCCTCATGGTGGCGCTACATGAAAAGTCAGGGGATCACCAGACTTAGGCTTCATTCTCTGGACACCATGGATATTATCCAACAGTGATGGACTTACCAACCACCTGAGACTCTCCTAAAATGGCTAGTGGCTAAAAAGCAAAGATTATAAGCAAAGTTTGAAAATGACAAAAAAAAAAATTTGTGTGGCAGATTTTTATTTTTCTGGTTTCCAATCCTGCTTATTACTTTGTGACTCCTCAGATTTATCTTGCAACCCATCGTAGGGGTTTGGGCCCCCAGGTTAGGAACCACAATTTTTACTAATTAGATACATAGATATGATGCAGTATGTATGCATGTATGATGGAAACACACAGGGAAAATAAACATAATACGAAAAGGTTATAAGGACATTAAATTGAAGGTGCACCCAGCAACTTTTTCCACTTTCGTAACCACAGACAGCAGGAGGAAGGAAGCAACGCTTGAATGTATGTATCAATTCTATAATCCTACAATGCTTTTGCTACAGTTTTTGTTTTTTCTTTTTTTTTTTTTTTAATTTTTTTTTTGCTTTTTGCAGTTTGTCAAGTGCCAAGATGTTCAGTGAAGAGCTGAGTCTTTAGTCTTTTCTTAAAGACTGAGAGCAACTCTGCAGATTGAACAGAGTTTGGTAACTCGTTCCACCACCGGGGAATGTACGTATCAATCTCAGTGCATCAGTGCATGGTGGTAAAAAGTTTCTGTCATGTAAACACTTTGACTCACAAACAAAATGTTTTTTTCTTGTTTTTAAGCTGATTGCAACTTTCTGAATTGTCCAAAATATTTCTGTGGTATTTTGAACAATGCATCTAAAGGGATAATGCACCTAAACCGAAATCTAATGTGACTGCTGTTTCAGGTCATCTGACGTGCTGAAAGACTGGAGCTGCTTCACAAACAGGTGACTGACTCACTGACTGTGTAGCGTTTTGAAGAGGGATTTACAGGTTATAGGCACTTTTTATGTGCTTGTGTTTGTAGTAGCATAGGTCAAAGGTCAAACAAATACTTCTTCAAA
Organism: Holacanthus passer; assembly: GCA_025331565.1. NCBI lineage: Eukaryota > Metazoa > Chordata > Actinopteri > Pomacanthidae > Holacanthus > Holacanthus passer. The sequence goes on from JAFREQ010000038.1 coordinate 3,280,242, forward strand.
TGTCAAACCAGTCCTCCTCTTAATTCTTTGCTCCTATGAGATCTCAGTTTGTGTCATTACATTAACTTCTTGCAAAGAAAAAACATTTTGACCTCAAGCACAATGTTACCAAATCTCATGAAACCCCAGATTTTTATAATTTGACATTGCCACATGCATCAATTGCTTTGAGTTTATTGGAGTATGAATGATCTTTTGCTCTGTAGCAGTGACTACTGCCAAGTATTCTTTTAATACAGATGGACTGTGTGAGAGAAGAAGCTGAGGGGCCATGAAGACGTGACGAGTCAGATGCTGAGCTGGGACACTGTGGCCCAACAGATGGGTAAATGCTGGTGAGGTGCAGAGTGCAGGGGAGGGGGTGGGGGTGGGGCAGGGCTTTAAAGGGTCACAGGGGACGAGTTCAAGAGAGCTTAGCAGCGCCCATATTTGGACTGTGGGGTGTTGTTGGAGGAGGGGGGTGTTAATAGCAGCCCTCCAGTCATAAAAAGAGGGTGTGTCTGTTTTACGAATGAATGAGCAGGCTGATAAGTTTTGTGAAGGGTCTCAGAGGAGGGAGAGGGAGAGGGGAGAGCAGGGCGACACTGGAGCAGACACTGTTGTCTTTGGCTTGTTAAACACACAGTCGGCAGGCAGACACCTCGCACTGCAGAGAGCACGGTGATTCAGTCTGGATGTTTTGACTGGATTTGGAGGATCGACCGATTGGGCTTTTGTTGAAGGCTGCTTTCCTGAATGGAGTGTGGAGTTGGAAAAGTTTGGTAACATCTCATTTTTGTTGCTGTCTGCTCACCTGGATTCAAGGATGATGCTGAAGAAAGTACGATTCAAGGTAGGAAAATGCACTTTGTTGTGTGCCATCATGTTTCTCTGAAATGGTTTCCAGTTGTTCTAAACACTCAGTGGCTTGTTGCTCCTTCCTGGTAAAATCCTTACAGGAAGTGATGTGTTTTACTTTTCAGATTATTTGAAAGAAATTCATCGGCAGTAATAACCACTATGACTAAACTGTCAAAAGAAATATTCACCATCCACAGACATGTCCATTAGAGAACAGCTACACAGTTTGAGTGATATATGAAGGATAGAAGAAAAAAACCCCACAGCCTAAAAACAAAAAACTCATAATGAAATAAATTAAACTCTTCCTCTCGCTTGTTTAACTATGTTGAATATCTCTAATCCACTTGTGATCCACATGTGGATTTGTGTCCTATTGCTTTAAAGAAAAGCAGTCTCACACTGAGTATGTGACTGAGCGGAGCTGTGTCAGGCCTCTGTTGGCTCTTCATTAGCAGTCCTGCCTGCAGTTCAAAGGGAGACCTGCAGATGCTCAGTCTGTGCCGACACTGAGCTGATAATTACAGCTCAGGGACCGGAACAGGAGCAGCAGCAGCTCCAGCACCCACTGCAAATATTAAAGATTTACTGTTACCTAATGTAGGTATGAGGCAGCCGAAGACGTAGATCTTATTGTCTAACATGGTGCACAAGCTTATTACTATTTCTTCATGTATAATCTGTTAAGTCATGTTTTCTTCTTTATTCACATCTTCATGTCTCTGTGTCTTTATTGTTAGTTTCACACCTTCAAACATTTATCTCTGAAGTTTTTCAGGTGTCCTATTAAACCACCATTGGCCTTTCACAATAAAGTTACAAATTGCTTCACAGACATAAAAGAAGATGAGATTAAAGAAGCCCTCACACATATTCATAAAACTGTGAACACATCAAAAGCAACAAAATGCTCAAAATTAGTCCGTTTTGTCAGTTAAATAATCCACAATGGCTGAACTTTGTTGTTTTCTTTATTCTATTCTGCTGCTGCATCCGTGTTGTTTCTCTCATGTAAGTCTCATCTCATTAGTTTCATTTCATTAGTTTGGAGACTTTACAAAGCAGAGCTCAGATCAGCCTGAAGACGACATGTTGGTGGGTCACAACAGGGAGGTGTGAGAGTAGCTGTAGGTCATTGACAGTTACAGGTCAATTTCCTGTTAATGCAGCACCATCATCCACTGACAATAAATAACTGTGGCCTGCTGTAAGTTCAGATGACCCAGGACGTAGTGAATGAGACTGAAAGGAGGGTCGTCCACAGTGACCCACGGAGTATGTTGTTTTATGTCATTTACACTCTCACCTGTTGGTGCCAGCTGTTCTGGCCGCCCGCTGAGAGGTGACGCTTTTCCCGAGCAGTGTGACCTGAAGAGAGTGTGAGGGAGAGGGGCACATACTGTATACTGAGAGTGAGAGTGAAAGAAGCCAAGACGGCAAAAACAAATGAAGAGAGAGAGAGATGGAGCGTTCAGCAGCAGCTCTTTATTTATGTTACTTATGATATTTATAATGAATCAAATAAGAGCCCAGTTTGTTGAATGAATAGATACATAGTGAGATGGCGCAGACTCATTGTCCTATGTGCCTCAGAGGAAGTGACAAATAAGATATTCCTTTATTCCTTTATTAGTCCCACAACGGGGAAATGTGCAACACATTGAAATTCAAATTCAGGCACAGCGTTGAGCCAAGAACTGACAATCTTTACCTCCAGAAACTCATGGAGATTCTCACACTGCAAAAATGACCTATCAAAGTTATAATGCAAATATTTTTAGCATCACATAGAAAATGGAAAAAATGGTTCTTTGGAGCACCTTAAAGGTTCATGCAGAACCGTGAAGGCAGGGTTTATACTTTTCTACAAGCTTTATAAAGGACTGAAACATGTTAAAAAAAAAAACCATTTTGTGCTCCCATTTACTGAACCGTCTGTATTAAGATCAAAGACAGAAAGTCAGGGAGAGGATATTGGATGAATTCTGTATCCGCATGTGGAATTTCCTCTCAAACAGCAGCAGGTCGGCCGACCGTGGAGCTGTGCTCAGCAGCTTTCTGTTTGGGTCTCTCCTCACACTGCCCTGCTACATTCTGTCTGCCGCTCTCTCCTCAACAGCAGCATCTCTCTGACACCCAGCTCCAGCTCCATCTACAAAAGGTGATGCTGTCAAATGGAATGTATTATTCACTCGTTGTCAAACTAAGACATGGATCCATATTTTATGGCGTCTTTCAGATGTTGTAAGAACAAACAGATGGCTCTGCCAGAGTGCTAGAGCTCCAAAAAACACCACAACTAAAGAATAGTTGCTCATTGTCTGAATGACTTTGTCTGAATGATGTGGTTTGTGGAGATTTGTGCCATTGATTATACTTTTGTAATGCTGAGCTGGGTTATGAGTTATAAAAGAACATTAGTGAACATATTCAGTGCTTCTGTCAGGATTTTAGAGTTCACTCTGATGAAGGAGAAGAGTTGTGCAACGTCTTTTAAATTTGATGCACTTGCACTGAAGCTCCCTGCACTGACAGTGTTTAGACTTCAGAACACTTCTCATCACTTCAGTGTCCTTTCAAGGGAACGTCACCTTGCAATGAGCATTACAAATACCACAGCCATGCTACTCATACATACATCAAATCTACACCAATCAACATATGTTGTACTGTACTATATACCGGAGGCAATTTGTGAGCTAATTTTTAAATGAACAACTTTGCAAATTTAGAACCATGTAAATATTAGATACAAAGGACATTCTGCATCTATTGTTTTTCGAGTCAAGGCTGTGTTGCGAGGGTAAAAATTGAAGCTATTCTTTTAAAGAGGCATTTTGACTGTAGGCTAATACTGGATTTTTGAGGCCATTACCAATATTAGTATTTGAGAATTTAAAAATCTTGCAGTATATCTTAGTTATTAATAAAAATACACATTTGCACAACACAATTTTTAATAAGGATCCCTAAAATGTGGTTAATACAAAATAGTAACCACTCTGTGGCTAATGTGCAGTTAAAAAAATGCATTTTTCTACTGTTTGTCAATAGAGATATATCTTTGATAAGCTAATATTGGTGGATGTATTGCCTGGTAGATTTATCTGTCTAGTTTAAATTGTGACTGATCATTATGTACTTGGCATATCACCTGTAGTTGACATGATTGTTCTCTGTCTTTGCAGTTCTGAACCAAGAGACTGACAAAAAAAGATGATGTGACCTGTTTTGATCGAAATTTAGAAAAACAATGTCACTATTTCCTTATCTACTTTAAAAACATCCAGTCTTTGGACGAAATGGAGTCTCTGGTGTCTCTGGTGGCCTTTTCACAGTTTTGACATCAAAATGAATTTGTTATCAATAGTTCATTAGAAGGAATATGGAAAAATGTGATGCATCACATTATCACAAATAACACTATTCCTAAATATCTCTCATCCTGGATAACACAGTGTCTCTGTGGCTGCTGCCACTGATTCCTCAGATTCCCCTAAGTCATTTACATGAGCAGCACTAGGTGGCACTAGTGTTCTGCTGTTTCCCTGCTCTGTGTCTCAGACAGCATCATAAAGAAATGATGCCTGGAGCTAAACTCTCAGTAATCCGTCAGAACAGCAGCACTCCCAGACATTAAACCACCGCTGGCCATTGTCAAAAACGGGAACAACATTTCAGCGTTGAAAAACGGAGCATGACATGAAGATTGACATGGAAGTTATTGTGGGAATACCCAGTCACTCAGCAATAGTGTCGTTGAATGAAACATTTCTCTGGTGGCACATTGTAGGCCCACAACAGAGCTGCAGCTTCCTACAGTATGGCCCCGGGCTCCAGGGGCAACATGTGGGAGTCTGATCCACCACCCATCAACTGCAAACACATCCTGGCAAAAAATGATGACCCATTTCCTTCAAATCTTTACATTCCTCCCCCACTGCTGGCCCCGAATCGCTTGGTAATTGAATTTCCATCCTGCGCAGAGACGTCCAAGCTTTTTGTTCACTGAGTGAGATACTCCAATCATCTCAAAGGATCAAGTCAGCGCCCATCGAGGCCTTTGATGTTCATAATGAGCGTTTCCCTCAGCTCGGCCCTGCAGCGCCACACTGTATGTTTCTATAAAGGCGTCAGGATTTGAATGGGTGTGTGGGTGTTGGTGTGGTGGAGGGGAGGAGGGGAGCAGAACCAAATATGCTTTTCATTAAAGATGAAAGCAGGGGGAGCTTTTACTGTCTCAGACGTCTGTTTATGCAAAGTGTGAGGGTGTGTATGTGTGTGTGTGTACTCACATAAAAGAGAAATTTACCTTTGACCCCTTGTGGTTTGTGGTTACCTGGAGGCTCATCCGTAAAGTGTGACAGAAACTGAGCGTCTGGTGCCTTTTTACTGGATCAACAGCGAGGATGTGAGGCTCAGCGCCGTGTCATATTGGTTAGCATCCTTCCATCCAGACAGACGCTGAAAGGGAAACGTAAAAGCCAGTTTAAGGTCTTATATGCACCTGTCGCTCCTCTTTGTATATTCACTGCATGCATGTTAAAGCTGCTCAAGGCAAGCTTGCACACATTCAGCTCAGAGACAGACTTGTGTTAAGTTTTTATTACCCAGCTTTCTTAAGTACAAATCCTATAACGTGATGTCTGTACACCGTTCAGCAGCCATGCCAGTCTGCAGTGATTTAATGCTCCACTTATGAACATGGTCTACATTGCTAATGAATGAAGGTCTATGTGTAATGTGAGAAAGCAGAGTAGGGAACTTCACCTACTTCCAAGGTGCATGAAGAAGGGAAAAAGGCTGAAGTGATCAAAACTCCAGCAACACTTGTAGGATCCAGAACAGCTTCACTGTCAGATGAAACGTGTTGGTCTGACGATAACAGCACAGAATTATCATCCAGCCTCTTTAGTCTCAGTTTGGTCAAAGATGCCCTGTGGAGGTTTTGACCACTAGTAGCACTGTGGAGCAATGCTCTCTTTGTATTTGTATGTGTGTGTGTGTGTGTGTGTGTGTGTGTGTGTGTGTGTGTGTGTGTGTGCGCGCGCGCACAAGCCCTCAACGCGACATGCATTTCTGCTGCTGCTGCTGTGTTCGTGCTATTGTGCTGACAGACAGTAGGGGGCGATAATGCACAAAGAACCATTGATGTGAAGGTAGAGCTAAATATGAGTTTAAAAAATAGTCTTTGCCAATGTTTTACAAGGAAGGAAATACACTCAACATGTGTGTTAGAGCTCAAGGTTACATGCAGTTTTTTTTTTTATTAAGGAACATTGAAAGTAAGCATCGCTTTTGTTTCTTTACAAAGCTCCTGAGAGTTCCTTTAAGGTTTCAGTATGCTTGAAACAAACTGGAGGCAAAAGTGTTTGTTCATGTTTCCAGTGACCAAACTTGATGGACGGGAGAAAAGTAAATGCAGAGTACATTTAATACTGTTACACAGCCAAGCCTTTTCTTCTTATATAGAGCTTCGTTTTTAGTTGTGACCTTATTTCCTGCTGGAAATTATTTCCGACAAAATAGCTGTGATAAGTCAATGCAGCTGACAAGCAATAATCCAGAAACTAGCTTGTAAACATACAAAACAAGACCTTTTATTGTTTTTATTTTTGGAGGTGATAAAAACCAGAGCTAAAAAGGACAGTGAATATTGAACTTAAGATTTATCTGGTGGACTAAAACAAAACTTCTAATTAGTCTTTTAAGCACTAAAGCAATCGTTTGCTAACATGTTCCTTAACAGTCAAGTGATAATACAATAGATAGTCTGATTAATGCATCTTTCTAAGCACACTGTACTGACAGGATTAGAAGTAGGACTGAGGTATCCAAGTATCTAAAATGTCTGCTTAGTTTGCTAAAGAGCCAATAATAACAAGTGACCCCTATCAACAGCACAGTTTATGGAGGCCAAGCAAAAAAATCTATTTTCCCATTAGAGGAGTGCGAGCTCGATATTTACAGCCGACACAAATGTCTGGTAAAGAAGGATGATTATGCTGCAGGATGAACGAGAGCAATACCAAGTATTTTTTTTCAGATACTGAGAATAGACCTTCATGCATTGTTCTAACATTGCTTTGAAAATGTGGGTCGGTAGTCATGGTGGGAGGTAGAGCCTGTTTGCAAAACTGAGAACATGCAAGACATGGAGTTCTGAAAGCCAGACATCTCAGTAGTGATTAACGCTCCTATCAATGTGGGTTGCATTGATATATTACAGCTGTTCTATTCTGTCTGCAGAGAAGACTCCCCACCAGCTGCCATAACAGCAGACTTTCATTTGGATAAACAGGTTGAACGGGCTTTGTTGTGTCGCAGTCAGTTTGGTTGGGATGTTTTTCTCTGGAGCAGCCCAGCTGTGTGATTTAGGCTGACAGACGAGTGTGCTTCGTATAAATCATGATAATTCCCACCCAGCCTTGCAGGAATGTCAGGCATGTGCAGTTTGCCATATAATTCAAAAAGAAGCTTTTCCACATCAGGACATGCAGACAAGTGCTGAACAGTATATACGCACAGATGCATGCAGTGGTTTGAGTTGGAATTTGGGCTCAGTGATATCACACAGGAGAGTTTGATCCAGTTTGGTCACAGAGGAACCAGCTATTCAACGTTGATGACAGTCTGCAGCGGTCGTGCTCTCTGCAGCTGAACACAGCACAGTAGACTTAGAAATACAAGGTAACTCTCTCTATGTGAACCAGTGGTACAGATTTACAGAATGCACTGTGTATACAGCAAAGGTAAATATCATTTTGTGCAGGCATAACACTTCACCTCAGCCAACCTTGTTCCAGACTGTGCTCTGGTACATTGTGGGTGTTCATATTTGTGTGGCCTCAGTCTTGTTTGTGAGTCTGTCTGGACATTTGTATTCTATTTATGTTGATTCTCTTTAGCACAGAGCCAACGTAGTGGTCACTGTGATGGCAGCGTGGACCAATTAAAACAACATCTGAGAGCTACAGTATACTTGAGTTTCCTCAGATCTGGATGCAGTAAATGTAAATGTTCTCTGGCAACGACATGTGGGTACCAGTTTTTTTTTTGTGTGTGTGTGTGTGTGTGTGTGTGTGCGCGCCATGTCCGGACTCAGTCAGGACAGGGATATGCAACATCCTGCAGTGCCCAGTCTCTTGTCAGCTTCCCAATCTAATGACTTTGTCATATGTGAAATGTCATTATATAAGACCCACACTGTCACTGTCCTGTGAAAACTGTGTATCTCCGAAATGTAACTTTTCATGAGCTTGGAAAAACAATTTCGGCTTTGTGATAGTGCATTTTTCAGCCAATCCAGTGGACTTTTTAAATGGGTTCATTAAAATGGGAAGAAGGAGAATTTTCTTAACCTGTAAAGGAGCTGAATCCTTCAGATTATTAGAAATAACTGACTTCATTTGGACAGCAACACATGATAGTAGTTGTCCAAAACAATCTTAACTCAAATCTTCACTAGCTTTTTCTTCATGACTGGATGAAGTTGGCTTAGTTAAAACTTTGGATGCTGAGACTTGTGTGACTGAAGTTCCACATTTAAGTCACATGATGAATGAAGAAAGATGCAGTCACTCCAAAAGCAAATGAGTGGACCTTTGAGCTCAGATCATGTTGTTCCCTGTGGATTCCTAGGAATATTTCACTATTATGTAGTGCACTGCTCTTATCCCTCTAAACACCATGTAGGAGGTGGCCCAGGGGTTTAAGGCACTGATGATATAATTGCAACTTCCATGTCTGAGTCTGGCCGGTGACCCTTGTTGCATTGTGTCTTTCATCTCTCTCCCCTCATTACCTTTCAGCTCTCTGCTGCCTATGGGGCTGGTTTTGTAGCAATATCATTTTCAGGTGTGTTTGAAGAGTTGTGAAAGTGTATCTCAGTTAGATACAGGGCTTCTGTAGAATGGAACAAGTTAGAATCAATGAGTGCTCACACTTTTAAGAAGGAAACACAGATGTACCTCAAGCAGACTGTCAGGGTGAATAAACCATTACGACAGACACACATTTGCAGATCTCCATCATGGCATGAGTGCAGTCACAAAAAACAGCAAATTGAGAAGAATTCAACCAGTTTTTTCCAGCTCTTAAGACTAAATACTTACACTTTTCAGTCATTTGTAAAAGACCATTTACATTTGTTTTTTGAGTAACTGCATGTGTTATGGAACAATTTTGGCCCCATAAGTGTTGCAGAAGTTAATACTAAATCCAAACACTAACCCAAATATCTTTAAATGATGCAGAACAATAAAAGCATGTTTATTAGAATAGAACAGGACTGGAATAGATGAACATGTGGGAAATGTGGCTCAGAGTAGCTCACAGTGGTTCTAGTGTGAGAGAATAAATGGCTGTTCTCCAGTGACAAGTTGCCCCCTCACTGTATTACACTCTTACTCCCCACCTTGTTTACCCACGAGTCCCGTTTAAGGTTAACATTTCTGCAGGTTTTCATGAACAACACAGTATTTCTTTATCCAAAAGAATGAGCGCCTTGTGTCCACGTGTTGGGGCGAGGCTGACCGGACAGGAAAGCTGAGAGAGAGAGAGAGAGAGAGAGAGAGAGAGGGTACATGTGTTCAAGGAGTGTGTGTGTGTGTGTGTGTGTGTGTGTGTGTGTGTGTGTGTGTGTGTGTGAGAGAGTAATGCCAAAAGAGAGCGAGAGAGAGAGTGACAGAGTGAGCATGTGAGTCAAGAGAGAGTGAGAGGGAGGGGACCAGCAGCAGCCAGACAGTGTGTGTCAGCAGCCACATGGCTTTAGCCCAGTGTGTGTTATGACAGTGAGAGACGGTGTGTGTGTGTGTGTGTGTGTGTGTTGAGGAGAGGCAGTGAGTGAGAGACCAGAACGACAGAAGCGAGAGAGGGAGAGAGGACACAAAGAAAGGAGCTTCCTCTTTGGATCCCAGTCAGTTTTGTCTCCTTTTTTGTTTTTTGCATTTTGTGACTCCAGCAGCAGTTTATGCTCCCGTCCCATCTTTATGAGAAGCAGCAGTGGGTTTGTTCAATCCTGTGGAGCATCCCACCCAACACACACACCCACCACTCCGTCAGGTAAAGTAGAGCATTCATACATTGGAATACACACTAGCAGCTTGTTTTATCATGATGTGTGTGTGTGTGTGTGTGTGTGTGTGGAAACAGTGCAGGTGCCAAACAGTTAGCAGCTTTGATCACAGAGCTACTGTAACATCTCCCTCTCTTTCCTATGTGGTTAACATTTGCCTTTTATGTTACATCTCTTGTCTTTTACTGGAATTCTGTTCATTTCCATGCACTCATAATATAGAAGCTATACTGATATTGTGATAAATAACCACAATCAGCATGACAATTGAAAAACATACCAAAAAATGTCCAAATATGTTGGTTAAATCACAACAAAATGTGTTTCTGTGAAACATTTCTGCATAATTATATGTTCATATTTTTACAATATGATGATTCATCATATTTGAAGTTGTGATGTGATCCAGCGTTGACTAATAATGTGCTAGAATGGCTTATATAATCGCGTGTTTTTGCCCAAGTCAAACATTTGGTTGTGTTTTCCAGTGGTTCTTACACTGTGTGATATGGTATGATATCTATGAGCACTACTATCAGTAACTAAATAAAGGATGATGGCTGAACTAATGACGTATTTCCCAAAGGGTTTTCATGAGCATGGCGTTGGTAGTTTTGATTGGAGGATGTATATGGCATATTTCCATCGTTGGGTTATGTGTTTTTACTATGATAATCCCAGAATGCACTCAGCCAAAAAACTTTGTGTCAAACCTAATTAATGACCTGCTGCCACCACCTCCATGAATAATCATTCAATAGGAGATTAACCGTTCATTGTCTTTGTCCTCTGTGGGATCTTGTAGCTGTTTCCTTCTCTGGAAGTTGAGTGTGTCCTTGGCTTATCAGCAGCACAGACACAACTAGTCTAGGCTGAGCTTGTCAGGTGGAGTCTGCTCACTGTAAAGCCTGAGACACGACTCGGCTGCATGTTGGATCACATGCTGAGCAAATAAGTTCTGATTCATATTTTTATATGAAAAATGGATCAAATGACCCTGTGTATGTGAAAGGGGTCACCCATAGAGAACTGGCACCAGCTCTACAACTCTATAATGTTTTAGCTTCTTTGAGCTCTTTGTTTTGGTTTTACGGCTCTGAACTCTTTGGTTCACTCCTCTCTTCAGTTTCCACCCACAGCAGGCAGCTGTTGTTAGTTAAGGATAAACCCACTGAATGCTACCTGCTCAGCACCGAAGGGCCGACAGACAAAGACTAGTTGGTGAACACAGTGGTGTTTAGCTTCTACCTACCAGAGATTCATCTGGTGAACAGAAGCACAATTTCCAATTCATGTTGCCCTGTGTCTCCTAAAAGATTGAATAGAAATCTGTTTGTCAACTTGATGAGAGAATGTCAATGTGATGGTGACCAGAAAAATCACATATCGCTGCTTTAAGATGTAATTGAAATATGTAACTTAAACTATGTAATATCTAACTTTTGCCAACATTAGCCACCGGTTAGTGAGTTACTGCTCATACCAAGTACATACAGACCAAGTAAGGCTGTTGCAGGAAAACCCCTGAATGTGCTGATTTGAGGGTGTGTTTCATTGCTTATCCCAAATCTTACATTTTGTCAAAAGCACCTCACAACCTGAATGTAATTTCTTGTAGTTGCAATGTAATCTCATTAAAGATAACCAGGCCTGTTCTCCCTAAACTGGAGTAACCTGGCACTGAGCGACAGTGTTGCTGTACCTGGAGGAAAGACGTTAGCGATGGAGAGGAAAACGGCAAAACATGGGTCTGTGAGAGGCAGCGTTCTCTCAGTCTTCCCACCCCCCTGAAACACTGGCTGCTTTATAGGCCGAGGGAGAGAGAGGGACGAATACAGGGTTTGTTGTTGTTTGAACCTCCCGACCAAAGCAGAGCTGGGCCACATTTTTGGGGCACCTGGCAGAGAAAAGGGCTGAGCGGAGTTCCCAGACTGCAGCAACTCTCCAGCTAGTGATAATAAATCCTTTGTTATGTGAGCTCATTCTGTTGAGAGCATAATCAGGCCAGCACAGAGGCACTCTATCTGCCCCCCCCCCAACCCTCACCCTCAACCCCACACTCAACATCCATCTAGTCCCATTCTCTCGCTGGCTCCCCTGTGCTGGGTTCTAATGCCTCCTCTGGGTGCCCCACTTCTACTGTTAGCGATACTGTTGACCTTGAATGTGATCAAGCAGTCCCATTTTCATCCTGGAGAGAACCAACCTCGTTGAATATTCACCACCAGAGGAATATAATAAGCTTATAATTTCAGTGCATCATGGCTGCTTAGTGTAAGACCCATGGGAAATGAGTGAATTTATAGAGGAGGAAAATAATAGGAAAAATAATTTTAAAAAATTAGCAGATGTGGCAGCTGTTGGTTATAAATTTGGAGTAAGAGTCAGAGCATCATTACATGCAGGCGGTTTGCATCAGAGCCTCTCATTACAACATCAGGGTCTGGATGGTGATTATTTATGAGTGTGGAGCAGTTTGAGTGGTAATTGACCTTCATGTGTAAACTGGAGTGGGTGTGTGCAACTGATTGCTCTGTGTCCATTCATTAAACGTGACACTAATTGACTGAATCCAGCAAAATGAAGTATGCATGTTTGCACTGAGCTGCAGGATGAACAATAATTGGCCTGATGGACGTGCTGTTATTAAAGCAAAAAAAAAAGTAATATCCCAGAAAAAAAGAAATCTAACACGGAGGAAAACCTCAGGGCCTGATCCGCTTTGAAGTAAGTCGACCTGAGGAGGTGCTGTGATTAAAGAAACCGCTTAGGAGTCATTTGATTTCAGTTTCATTTTGCTGTCAAGTTTAATGTTACATGATAAATTAGTGATGATAAATGATTGAAAAACTCTCCGATTTCTCACATGAACTGTATGTTACACACCATTTGGCCTGAGTCGGACAATGTCATTAAAGGCCAGAAGTTTGATCAAATGTTCATGTAAATGTTGAAATACCACACTTCTCTAGCATAAGTTTTACATTACTATGAAAATATTTCACAGATTTTCATGATAGAGCAGGTGTGGTTAAAGATTTGGCCATGATTTCTATCATCCATAACAACCTTATACTCATATACCCTTAAAAAAGTAATTGCTAATATCTGGAAACTCTGCGACATTGGCTGCAAAAAAAGAAGTGAGATGGGGCCCACACAGTTTTTCCTGTGCAATGAAAAATTAACGATATTTGTGATCACTCTGAAGCTACATAATCAATATTACAACTACATCAGCAAAGTTATCACCAGGCTCTGCACTTCCTCCCAGCTCCACAGGGAGCTTGAGCGTCTTTCAGCACGTTGTTTTGGTTCACCTAGGTGGTGAACATTAATTAGCAACTGAATATTTTTCCTCGGAGTTGGTAGAGAGCAAAGCAGAGCTAAAAGGAGAGTGAACATGGGACTTTCCTCAGCCGGACACAAACATGACTCAAATGAATGTCGTGTTTACAGCTTGTCTCATCAATAACTGAGTGAGTACGATGTTACCACACCTGATGGACACGATGGCCCCAACTACAAAAAATAACACCAAAGTTGTGATAAAGTGGAATTATCCTTTAAAGTTGAAAAAGCCATCGTTGCTCCACCACTGGTCAGATTTGAATTAGGTTCAGAGGGATGATTACTGACTGTCCCAGAGAAGTCACATCACTAACAGGGGAGGAAGCAGTGAGGATGAGCAGAGGTGACTGAAGGTCAGATCAGGGTTCGACTCTGTGCTGACATACCGCTCGCTCCACTTTGTTATTCACACAAACAGCTGTATAGTTCTTACTGTGTGCTGCCTCTCCAACAGCTGCAGCGTGCACAGCTCACACACACACACACACACTCACACACACACAAACAGGCAGCCAATCGGAATGCATGTCATCTGCAGACTGGGATATGACCTCTGCAGATTTCTTTCCCTTTCTCTTTCCTCCCCCATCATTTCCTCCCTTCATTGTCTTTGTCTTTTATCCGCAGCGTGCCTTCAGGCCAGCGATTCATCCCAAAACAAAGACATAATCATTCTCAGACTGCTCACTTCACTTCACTTCACCTGCTTCCCCTCTCATGCTCTGATAATAATGACTGTCTGAGACATTGTTGGCTTATAATATCACGATTTACATCTATCCAACTGTGAGGAATATGCTGCTGTTGCACACACACACACACACACACACACACACATACACAAAAACAAGTACACACATCAGTGTTTTCCCTGAGGAGTTTCCATGGTAACAAAGGATTTGGCAGAGGCAGCAGTCTGGTAAGGGATGAGCTCATGGTGTTTTGGCTGCTGATCCTCATCGTCACCTGGCCTATTTGGACACACACACACACACACACACACACACTGGCTTTTTCTGTCTGGCTGTTTGGATCCAAAATGTATGAGCACACTGATGCACAGTGATGTTAAGGGGTGTCCTCACAGGGAAAAATCAAGCAAAATATAGAAAGATACACCCAAGTAAAAATAGCTTAAATAGCATATGTGATTGTGTTGTAGCAAATATGGCTTATTACTGTGAACATCTGAAAAATATATTTCATAATGAAATACAACCTTACTAGTTCATATGAAGTGAGAGCAGGGAGACATATTGAGACTAATAAATCTGTGTAAGTAAGAATCATTAAGAAACCGTCACAACAGAAGACAGTGAAGTGAACTTCATAATAACATGACAGAAGGTGGTGAATATAGAGATTGTATTGTAGTTTGTATTCAGTAGTGATATTATGCATGTTTTCCAGAGATGAACTCATAAGGAAGTACAGTAAGTGTTTCCAGAGGCTGTTGAATGTCCTCAACGTGTAATGAGGCTGAATGACCCGACAACACAAAGAGACACAGAGGGCTGTTTGGCGTCCATGAGCATGTCTGCTCTTTGGATCAGTTTCCATGACTCAAAGGGATATCCCACGCTGCCTCCAGTCTCCCCTCCTCTCCCCTTTATTTCCCGTCCTCCCCCCGTCTCCACCTCCCCCCTGTCACTCCCTTCTTTCATAGTTTACCACCAACAATGTTCACTCCTACGTACGACTGAGCTGGGTGGATTTTCCAAGTATTAAAATATGGATTCTAACGCTTTTTGCTTTTGAATGACTCGACGGTTGTTGAGGAGAGCATCAACCTGAAGAGAAGAGAGAGAGGAGGGTGAGTGACACCGTGAATATATGTGTGTGGAGATGAGTGTTTGTGTATCATGTTGAGGTTAAAAGCTCCGCCTTCAGACTCGAGTTGGGACACATCTGATGCGATATAGTTTATGTCATATTTATTACTGAATCAGTCAATACTGTACTAGTTGTCTATGGGAAACCTTGAACCCAAACTGATGCTGAGGCACACAAACAAGCATGGGTATGTTGTTTTTTATAGACAGTTTCAGGGAGGAGTTTAACATTTCAAGGACACTAATTAATACTGTTAGTGATCATAAATATTCAGAGATACTTATGTTTGGTTTCCATTAGTGCTTAAATACTGATTCATCTCCTTAAAGCTGGTGAAATGAATAATCCTATATAAACACAGGGTCACTTTTAGTGCAGCACCTACAGACACTTCTTACCTGACTCTGTACACCTGTATACAGAGCATTGCTTTGGTTCTGTCTCACTGCTCTCCTCAGCATCGTTTCCAGCAGCAGCTGTTTTCAGCCGAAAGCTCTGATAAACCCGCTGCACACTTCTTCTGCTCAACACCAAACAGCAGACAGACAAAGATAGCAACTATCTGGTGAACAGAGTGGAGAATTTAGCAAGAGACGGATATTATGGAGATCAAAAACAGACTGTAAAGGACAGTGAATATTGGGCTTCAGGACAACTCCAAATGAATGCTGCTTCTTTTCTGCTGGGTGTGTAATTTGCAAACTGTTTGCTTTATACTGTGATAATTGTCAATGCTGTGCTTACAGCTTGTTGAAAAAAAATATCACTTTCAGCTCAGTCCAAATTATTTTTCCCTCAGACTTAAAGCTCTGTTGGCAGACAAAGGAATCATGTGGAAAATCACTGAACAAGCAGATCCATCTCTTCTGTTTTCTTCTATTCTGGGATGTCCTGTCTCTGCCAGATGAGGTGCTGTTGGTGACTGGTTGTCAGGTAGTCAGCTGGTTAATTATCAAACAGTCAAGGTTTGGTAGCTTCAAAGTCACGTTATAGTGCATGTATTATAGATTTTAGCATTGAAATCTAGGTTACAAAACCCCATATTGTTTCACACCTGGATGAAAATGTCACATTAGAATCTATTCAGATTCACGTTGCTTCCCATTAACAGTTTTAATGATTGTAAAAAAACATGTTTTATACTGAATGGTTTAACATCACCTCTGATGTTAAACTCATATGAACTGTTGATAAAAGCCCAGTATTGGCCCCATGTATCGGTCTAACCCTCATACCCACACACATGGGCCTGTCCCCTCTGGTGTGTTGTGGTCGTGCAGTGTGTGTGAACCTTAGTGTGGGTCCTGTAGTCCAGTATGCAGCAGCAGGCCAGCAGTGTTCCCACTCCTCCTCCAGAGGATTACTGCTGTTGAAAGAACCTCTTTGTCCCCGCGAGGCTGGAATGCCTGTCCAGCTCCACGTCTTTGGGAAGCACTGAGCCAAAAGTCAACGGAACCACTGAGCAATGGAATACCACTGGAATACCACACTCCCAGTCACCAACGTCCACTGGTTTGCTCAAGGTGGAAGCAACATGTGACGTTTACTCTCACGACTGTCTCCCTGGTGTCTTTATCTTCGTGACTTTGTGAAGGTTGATGGCAAATCAGCCAAAGCAGGTTGTGGCCGTTTGTCCACTGGCAACTTCTCAGATCTTGTTTCTATATTTGTCGCTGAATGTAAAGAAATATAGATGTAATATCAAACAAGGTTTCTGAAAGGATGTCTGGGTTTTAGTTCACTGCTTGGTGACAGCAAACTGATGACATATTAAAGCTGCATTCATCGTTTTGTTGGCCACTTTGGGGACTCCACAACATGTTGAAATCTGAATACGTTAACTAGCCAACATGCTGTTCACACATCCAGCAGACATTGAGCAACATTAACATTCATGTGGGAGTTGCGTCAGGTAGTGGACAGTCAGTTTATCAGAGCCTGTGCACTGAGAGAGAGCTGCCTGCTGTTGCTGGAAATGATGCTGATGAGAGCAGGGGGACTGAAAACAGTAAAGTTGCAGATCTTTAAACACTTTATTATCATTGTATTGATTGGTCATATAAGAAAGTGATTAGTGCAGCTTTAATGTCTCGTGGAAAAACTACTGATTGAGGTAGAAGAATTTCCACATGGTCAGACTTTTCTTGGATGAAACATTGAATGGGCGACTGCTGCTTCCACGACCTCTACAATGTAACCTGTTGATTTAGGGCTGCTGGGCCCAAAATGGCCAACTGTGGTGCCAGTCCCAGTCTGTTCACCACCTTTCAAGTATTCATGCAAGGAAGGGTTCATACTTCAACTCTGATAATATACAGTACACATGCTGGGACTAAGCTGGTCATGTTTCTCATCACCCTTATTCTTATCACTGTATATTACGAGTCCTCGGCTCTGAGCACTTGTTGGCACGACGGCACACTCATCGTTAGTCTTGGACTCGAGCTAAGATTTGTTTGAGAAGATTTTGAGTAGAAGCTTGAACACAGTGGAATTAAAGGAACACATCTCCAGATATCTGTGTTTCAAGTATGAAATACTGTTAAGGATTGAAGAATGGCTCTAAAAAGTTTGTGGCTTGCTCCTTCAGAAAAGACTGCAGCTTGTTTTCAGTGTGTCGTATTTGCAAGCCCACAGGTTCCTACAATTTGATGGATTTTCAGTGGAGTAAACTTTTCCCAGCTTCCCAGCAGCAACAGGGCAGATGGAAATATTGAGCTAATGCAATATAGCTGCAACCTGAGCATGGGGGTGGCAATGAATCAAATGTTTAATGATTTACTGTTACAAACAGAGGTGTGCTTTTCAAAAAGTTAAAAATGATATTTTACAACTCTTTCCACTCCCACTCTTGAGTAAAGAGGCGTCCAGAAAAACACTGAGTCACTCCTGCCTGTGGCTCCAGCTCGGTGTCCAGCTCAAAGTTAGCATTTTGCAGTGTTGGATAACAGTGGTTTGGATCCTGACAACAAGTATTCTTTCATGGAGACTTTGAGGTATAATTTCTACTGTCACTGGAGACAATAATCTGATAATGACAGGCTCCCTGATCCTCAGAACTGCTGCACTGCAGTTTCACACATCTCAGCCGCCGATGATTTTCACAGCTTTAATGACAAACACGCCTTACAGCATACAGTCAGTCAGGATTTCATGTCATACATTTGCTCTGTTTGCCTCAGTATTTATGTTGTAACCTGTATTCATCTGCAGAAAGTCACCTTAGGATCGTGCTAATTTCCAGCCCACAGATTCCTACTGTTAGACAATAAAACTCAGTGGTAGTCCCTGAAGAAGATGAGAGCTCTACTCATTCACTTTTCCTCTCCTATATTTTCCATTTGGGATGCAGCAGCTTTCCTATAACCTCTCATCTCCTACCACTTGTGCGCACGGTGTGTTTGTGTGTGTGTAGAGTTACGCATGTGTGTGTGTTTACACCACTTTGTGTCAGTGCAAGACACAGACACGGCACAGATGGTGTGTTTAGCTGCTGGCTGGTAATGGCGTCTCTCCAATGCTCAGCGCTTCATGCCAGGATAATGAATCTGTGTTTACTCATGCTATTAGGCTGTGAGGGATACGCTGGTATCTCACTGTGCATAGATTTACATTTTAATGTGCGGCGTTTAGGCTTATCTGTGGAAAAATACTACACTGCATAGAGGTAATCATTCAGAACACAATGTCATTAATCATTCTAACCAATGAATGACCTGTCTTTAGTTCTGAACGTGGCTTTGTGTCTGTTTCAAACACGGATTTAGAATCCTGCATTTTTCTGTTTTGCAGTTTTGTTGTCGGCACATAATTCATTGATTGGAACCAGACCGTGCTGACAGGCTGGTTTGTCAGTGTCAAAGCAAATCTCATTTACAAACAGCGCATATCCCAAAATAAAACCTTTGCTGCACCAAATATCTGACCTATGAATTGACGGCTGCCAAGAAGCTTTTCTAGCCAGATTAAGCCCATTCATAAAAGCACTGAAACACCAACTGGCACCCCAGTTCAAACCCAGATGTAACCTTACAATTTTCCATCATGACAGAGATGGAGACCACTTCTCATCTGCATAAAGTTTTTTTTTTTGTGGCCACTTGGGGGCAGACTAGAAACAGCCACCCTGGCTCTATAATAAAATCCTCCTACCAGCATTTCTAAAGCTCAATAATTAACATGTTATCTTGTTCGTTTAATCCCTACCAAAATCTGCAGAAACAACAAATTATGGTTTTGTGGGTGTTATGATGAGCTAAACTAATCAGCTGCTGGCTGGAGCTTCACATTTAACAGGCAGAGAGAGTCGCATCTTCTCATGTAACAGACCTGCATTAGGTTAACATGCCTGTGTAGACGGTCAAATGTTAATGGGAAAAATAATTATGTAACACATCATACATACATACACATACACAGTATAATTATAATCATCAGCTGACTGTAGTCTCAGTAAAACTGAAACATAGAAATGTGAGCAGACATAGTAATAACATAGTGTTCGTAGTCGAGGTCAGTCCTGTCCCACAGCAGAGACAAACCCTGACCTTGGCCTGTGTCACTAACAGGAAATGGTCCCTGGCTCGGCTGGCTGTACAGGAAGTCTACATATAGTGACACTCTGCTGGATGAAGCCTCTCTGTATGTCATCTTCTTCCTCTATCTGTCACACACTTCCTCCTGTTGCTGCGAAGCTCTTTTTCTGTCTTTCTTTGAGTCTGGGAACATGCAAATGTATTGCTTAAAGACAAAGATTTGAGAGGAGATATTCCCATATCACATTGCAAACTACATTACTGCAAACATGAGAATGAATTCTAATAAGTTTGGGTAAATTTGTTTGTTTTGAAACATACCTTGTTTCATTTCACTCTACTTTTATTCTGACATGAACTAGTATCAAGCTGAAGCAAATAAGATACAAAATTATTTTCTATCTTTCTGACACATTATTCGACGGATATGCAACAAAATAAGCTGTCAGAGGTCACAAAAGATGGAGGTGTTGGTGTTGTTTTTGTAGCAGTTATTTCTTGAAGCAGAGACGCCACGGCTAAGGACGCCACTAACCAGAGCTATTCAGGATCAGCCCATAAAGCTTGTAAATGCTATGTTTAGGTTTGGAGTGAAGAACATTGATGCCTATGCAGTGTGCTGTACATTATGTGGTAGAAAATTGTGGTGAAGGACACAATTGGTCAAGCCCAAACTTCTGTAGTTGGGCTTCTTCCTGTGTCTCCCACTCAGGTTCCTCATGACTTCCAAGACTTTTATGGTCAGAAAATCTTTTAAAAAATCATCTTGAAACATCTTTAAAACGTTCCTGGTTTCCTTTGAACAAGCAGTAAATTATATTCCCTGACGTGCCGCGTCTGGACACATCTCTAAAATATCCCCTGAAATTCCAGACATTCCAAGACTAGTGCTCAGTACGAAAGGTCATGCACTGTCCTCTCAGGTCCAGCCAGATAAAACAACGGTCAACCAAAGACAGACTTTGATGTTAGACTGAAAACCTCCTCTGTCATCTTTGTCTGCCAGTCTGTTAAGGAAGTCCCATGTAGTCGGGGATGCATATAACATTTTCAGTCAGGTGCTCAGGAGAACACCAGGAGATGGTGTCTCGGTAAACACAGTCTTCTTTGCTGTCCTCCTCGGTGTTGCCCTCACTGTCCTCCATTTCAACTTCTTGCATGGTAGATGATGAAGATGCACCTCCCAGTCCCTGGCTGAGCCTCTGATTGGCTGTCTCCCTCCACAGGTCAGCAGCTGACTTTGGGCCAAATGTCTCTGTGGTCATCTTTGACAGGTGAATGTGCACCAGCCATTTAGTGAGTGGGCGACTTCATTGGGTAAAATGTGTTGACAAGAAATGAGTGTAGATGAGAAATGTGTATTGAGGAGTTGCTGCCTGGTACATTTTGAAACGACTGAGGTTAAGCATTAGTGATTTTTGTCGCCCATGTGAACCTGTGGACCAGTTATGTGCACCCCTGCATATCGTGGCACTCACCGATGTCAAATGTCCCGTGTATATTTTAAAGGTCCTTCCTGGGATGGACATTACAAACTAGTAATTTTACAAACTGGCTCGTGCTATATACCTGTGTGCATAAACAGATGGACATGCCTGACACTGGTAATGACCTTCACGTTTTTCAGTAACTGATGTCCATATCTGTCCTGTTCTGTCAGAAACATTTTCGTTGACATTGTGAGAAATATTTTGGATCCGCTGCTACATTCTCTTTGTCGTGAACAAATTGTACACTTTGGGTGAAAGAGGCTTTAGGTCTTTGAATATAACAAAAAAAAAACCCATGAGGGTTGTGTAGTAGCGAGCAGATGAAGGCTGTCTGCAGGGTGTTGTCAGTCTGTGGTTTCATACATATATGTTGTGTGTGAGCTGCTGTGCCTCCTCCTCACTGCCATAAATTCACTTTCAGCTCTGAGCTAAATGTCTGCCTGACTGTGCGTTCCATATAAGCAGGCTTCAATAATTTATGTTGTGGTTTTCAGATGTTTAACTATCTTGTCATTGTTGTTATGACGTTATATCCAAATCAGTTGCCTCATCTCATCCCATTAGATTACAAGACTCAGCTGAGCCAAGTAAATTCAACTGAAAGAACCACTTATCTCAGAGAATTGCACAGATGGAATGGGGAGATTCAAAAACACTCTGCTTTGTATATTGAGGCATCAACAGCAACATTTTAGACAATTTACCTCTTGTGATTTGCACATTTATATACAGTATATGGTCAGCATGTTGTCTCGCCTAAAAAGGAGCCTATAATGAATCCACCCTTCCTCCCATGGCGCAAATTTACTGCATGTCTGTGGTTTGTTTCTAAAAGCAGAATGTGTCATTTGGCTTTAGCCGCCTCCATCAGACAAAAACAAAGTAACACTGCAGCATACAGACTCAGGATGCAACTAACGATTATTTTCATTATTGATTAATCTGACGATTATTGTCACAATTAATCGTTTAGTCCATAACATGGCAAAAAAATGCGAAAAACACTCATGACAGTTTCCCAGAGCTCAAAGTGACGTCTTCAGATTTCTTCTATTGTCCAACCAACCATTTATACCATTTGTATCATAAATGACAAAGAAAAGCAGCAAATCCTCACATTTAAGAAACTGGAACCAGGAAATGTTTGACATTTTTGTTTGAAAAAACTGAAATGATTAGTTGATTATCCAAAGAGTTGGTGATTATTTTTTACTCAATTGACTGATCTTCAACTGTCAGTTTCCACAACAGAAGACATTGTGTTGCCAATGATGGCTACTAGACAAACCCAAAGTTTCTCTCTGATGTTATATCACTGCTCTTGCAATCAAACTTTTCATTTTTACCTGAATAGCAGCTTTAGATCCACCACTGTGTGTGTGTGTGTGTGTGTGTGTGTGTGTGTGTGTGTGTGTGTGTGTGTGTGTGTGTGTAAAAAGAAACCTCAAGGTCGGAGAGAACTCAGCCAGACACAGATGGAGGCCATGACAATGATAAGACTTATGAGGAGAGAAACTAATGAAGTGAAATAGGCAGAGAGAAATGTGGAGGGATGGGAAGAAAGATGTTCCTGCAGAGGGAGGATTATCCAGCAGGCGTCATTATCAGAACTCAGGGGAGCAGAGCAGAGCTGTGTGGTGGCAGCTGGTTGGACAAGATAGAGCCGAGACAGAAAGTATCAGCTCTTCTGCTGCCTCTGTTTCTTCCTTCCATCCTTCATCTGCTCTCAGTCAGGAACACTCATCTCTGTCTTGCTCTGTTTGTTTGTTTGCCTTCTGTCTCTGCGTCATTTGGATCTCACACTTCCTTAACTCTTAGACCGGTGATGTGGTCCGTCCTCTGGCAGCCATGTTGGAGGCCCTCAGTTTGTGGCAATGATCGGTTGATGATGGATGGATTAGTCAACATACATTTTTCTCAATAGTAGATCCATTTTTGTTTTAGTCCTGACCGGGTCACTTCAACACTGCTGCAGGAAATTAATGTCATGTTTGCATTGGCCCTCCCAGTGGTTATTTAGTTTGTCACCTGTTGGCTGACAATTATCATCTTATGGTAATATGTCTAGTTTTTTTGCCAAATCTTATGAAGCTTGGCCCAAAAGTTACAGATAACATTAGTATCAGTTGCTTTACTATAATAAAATCAATTTCTCTGCCATTGTTTTGGAGATGTCAGTTTTGAACGCTACCTTTTCACATAAGATATTTTGGCAAGCACAGGTGTAAATAACAAATGAATGATGTCTAAATTTCATGTAGCTGCATTTGTTGTGTATGCTGGCTCACTGTCACACAGTCATGACTTACTGGGAAACTTGAATCCTTACTGTTATTGGCGATGTCTGTGCTTTTCCAAGTCAAAACGTCTGTTGTGAAAAAGCACTATCAGAGAAAAATGACTGTTGTCTTATGCATGTAAGTTCAACCTGTTTTCCTATAATATCCAATGTTTGTTGTGAATGCTGTGAGACATTACTGTAGCTCACCAGTCCTTTGTTCATCATAGCTACTTTACCAACCATATACATATACATATACATATAATTGAGAAAATCTTTTATCACTGGTCATGTACAGAACACACACACTGAGTAATCACTTGTTGTTGTGTTCCTGATGGAGATGTTTGGTGGCTGCTCGCCACATAACCACTAATCTACCAACAAAGCAAAAGAAAAGACAAACAGTGCCAACAGGAATACAATAGCAGTGGCATGTTAAATGAGTGTTTACTGGTATGTAACCCAGTATTATATATGCATGTGACAGGCAATGTATGGAATACATACAAACTGTATGGAGTTTGTCATGGCTATGTAAACATATAGAAAAGTGGAACTGACAGCTCTTAACCAGGATGCTGAAAGAAACATAGATGAGATATCTCAGTTGCTCTCACTTGAAGGCAGAGCAACTGAAAATGGGGACAAAACCTCACAGTAGAATAGGAATCCTGATGTCAGATTGAGAAAAGGATGTCTACGTATACTATAACACACAGGTTGACTTACAGGCTACAGAGCTCAGTGTTTTTGGAACAGAGCTTCTTGAGGGAATAAAGGCGAGACAGTTATTTGTCTTTACAAGCAGCGTTGTGTCCTGCACACGGACCCTTTCCGGTGGACCTCCATAAAGCAGCCAGGTGTGTTTACAAGGAAGTTGGTGAGGCACCTGCAAAGCCTCAGTGCCTCCTTCATGTCCATTCATTTAATCCTCATCTTTGTTTCCAGTGCTCCAGCGTTTTTCTGCCGTGATCAGAAAGCATCTCATCGACACAACGTCTTGCCTGTGGCAAGTAGTGCTGCATCTATTCTCAGGCCAAATCATTGCAAACATGTACCAGCCTGGTAGGATGCATTTTGAACCTTAATGTGTGCAGATATGATGACATGCTTTTGTAGCTAGTAAGTAAGTATATTGTATTTATTCAGCACTTTTCAAAACAGTAGTCACACACTACTTGATGTAAAGGAGACAAGAAAAAAATGTTGTTGTGTCACCTTAAAAATCTTGGTTTATAGGTTTATAGTGGAAAATCTATGTGCTTCTATAGAATACACTATACAGAGATTTTACAAAAAACACACTGTGTCCAATCACTGGAAAAACAAAAAAGAACAAATGTGCCTTTATATTACAAGTTTCTGAGCAGTGTGCAAACATATACAACATATTGGACTGGCATGAAAGGAATGGTGGATGCATGCCGTCCTCAGATGAGTATGAAACGTCCCATCCTTTTGTTTTCACATTCCTGATTATCTCCACATTCTCTGATATGGGCCCTCAGCCTGTTTAACTCCCAGAGGAATGAGAGGCGAGACGGCATGGCAAACTTCCTCTGCACAGACCCACAGACGTGCTTCACCCACTAGCACCTCCCTTTTCCTGTTCTTTTTCCTTTTATTCTACTGTTAAACCAGGCTATTGTAAAGTACAGACTGCATTTAATGAGGCTGTGAGGGGGAATCAGCCCCTGGGAAACCAACTTCACTCACTCTCTTAGCTTGACCTACTGTAAGTATTGGCCCCATCAGCAGCAGGCCCCAAGGATGATGATCCATCCAACACTTTTTTCTTGAACAAGATATCATTGGTGACCCCCCGGACCTTTCAACTACAGCTACTGTCGGGGTGAATTTCTCCTCAATCCACACTTTGGTCCAAATCTCTAGAACAAGATCTGCTGTAGATATTGATGCTCCCCAGAGGAGAAATCTTTTTCTTTTTGGGCATGCCTTCATGTTTCAGATATTTCATAATCTACAAATGTTGCCATAAAAATCGGAGAATGTTCCTGGTTTTGCAACTCCGTCTCCAGCTGCATTTCATTCCACCTTTGTTTTCTCTCTTTCTGCCATCTGTATTATTCATCCCATCTACGTTTTTTTATTCACCATCTAGTTGGCAGGCTGTTCAGCTTCCCTCTCTCTGCTTCTACATTTTTGCATTCCAACTAAATGGTGAGCCTCCCTCCCTCCCTCGCTTTCATAACCCCGTCAAAAAACAAACAATCAAAAAAAAAGAAAGATTCCCTCATGTGTGAGGAGAGGTTCATGCCTGCCCTACAGGAAACAATGCCAGCCTTTCTGCCCTGGCATGAGAGGGACAGAGGGAGGGAGAGAAAGGAAGAAATAGAGAGATTGAGAGTTCTTTGTGTGTCCAGTGAGAGTTTCTGGATCTGAAGAAAGAAAAGCTGCTGATGCCCCCCCCCCCCAAGTCTGAGAGCAATGGGCTTTGATGTGGTGGGAACAAACACCCATATTCACAGCAACACAGGAGTTTAGTTTAGAAAGTGAAATTCAACAACAGAGAAGGAACCCTTGCCAACATTTCTCATAAAACTTATACAACTTATTTAATTCATTATTTTTCTTAAATACATCTCTCGCTATGTGTCTCCACTAACTGTAAGATGTACTGTAAGTAAAACATCCTAATTAATTCTAACAAAAAAAAATCCAGTCAATATATAAATGATCCATTAATTTCTCACGGGAGGACCTGAGCAGTGTCACAAGCCAATTTTCAATTTGCTTGTGGGCAGAAGAGAAAATGAAAAAAAGTTCCAACTTCAAATCTTAAAAGTGAAACAGGCTTCTGACCAGGCACAGCCGTGGAGCCTGAATTTGCAGATGCAATTTAAGTCATTAGATAAATTGTTAGACCAATCAAACCGAATTCAATTATAATTATGTAATAACTCAAGTAAATTGTTGGATAAAGGGCTCAGACTCCAATCTCCCATTTACAGAATTAGACCGTCTTGCTCTATGCTGATGTAATATTCTAGTCATGAAAGAGGAAAACGTTGTCTCGTCTGCTACCTGGTGCACAAATTATAATAAGAGTATTTTGGGTTTCACTTGAAATGAGTTGTAGCCTGCCGATTCCACCAGCACAAATACAGCAGCAGACTGTTGAAACTGTTCCAAAGAAATTCTGTTGCTCATCCTGAGTTTTTCAAAGTCACTTTTGATGACATATTATCTTAGTTTCAGCTGAAGGTCCACATAACTATAGATGTCTACATGGGATAATGTTTGTGTCCTCTGGGGATAAAAATAAATTCTGGGAGGCATAGAAACATGAAAAAAACATATTCTTACTTATGATTAAAGTATAATTACATTTTTGGCACATTTACTTTACTTGTTACCTGCATAGTCATGCAACATCTCAACTCTTGCTCCTGACAAGGCTCAGTCCTCAGTGCTTTTCTCAATCTGTAAGACGCCAATGACGGCAGCAACAACTCAATCACATGAATTGGGTTTAGGCTGAACAAAACAATGCGATTCTGCACGCCTGACATTTGGGCAGTAGTCTCAACTTGTCTGGACTTACACTGTGATGTGATATACTTGTTTTAAATGTCAATCCCCGTCTATCCTTCCATGTTTTATACCAGCTTCTATCCTTTTAATGATTAGTAAGGTAGTAAATGATAATACATGATGAATATAGCAGACTTCCATGCATAGTTACTCACAGCCACAGCGTCCCAGAGTGCCAGACGCTCCCAGAGGACAAGAGCAAACAACAAATCTGACACCAACTTTGAGACAGACTTGTGGCAGTTCAGCTCGAGGTGAAGCTTGGAAACTGCGCCTCACTCATCTGAACTGTCGCCTGAAAACACATTCAGTAATAGTAGCTGAAATGTTCTGTTTATGAACTGCTAAAATGATATTAGAATATGAATCTAGCGACCAACTCAAAAATTGAAATAAGCTGCAGTTAGAGTATGATGATGCTGTTTTCCTGTTCTGATGACACTTGTGTGTCAACATAGTAAGATAAGATAAGATAAGATAAGATATTCCTTTATTCATCCCACCATGGGGAAATTTGTACATTACTGTATATGTAATTGTGTAAAACTGTATGATACAATGCATCAGGAAGCTTTAATCTGTTTAGTTATTCTTGGACCTCAGTACCTGCCTGGTTTGTTTGAATAATTACAGAGCTCCTCCTTCCTCCTTCAACATGTTCACCTCTTTCTTTCTGACCCTTGTTTTCATCAAATCATTTCAGTCATCACTCTCTCTTCCTCCCTTCCTCTTTGCTTCTCCTCTCTTTTGATCACTGCTTACACACACACACACACACACACACACACACACACACACACACACACACACACACACACACACACACACACACACACACACACACGCTAACACGTACACACTCACACGTCTCTCTGTTATCTGGGACTTTGGTGCTGCCAGTCAGGAATGCAGGTCTTAGTTTAGTGGAGCAAGCAGCAACAGGTCCACCTCCTGAATGGGAGTTTGTGGAGGATAC
Source organism: Holacanthus passer (assembly GCA_025331565.1). Taxonomy (NCBI): domain Eukaryota; kingdom Metazoa; phylum Chordata; class Actinopteri; family Pomacanthidae; genus Holacanthus; species Holacanthus passer. The sequence continues at coordinate 3,308,182 of JAFREQ010000038.1, forward strand.
TGCACCGGTAGCATTAGACAAAGGACTGAGATCAAGACAAAGAGGCAAATGCGTGCTGCATGGAAAGAAGCGGCGTTGAAGAAATTGTGTTGAATTCACTCTGCAGTCTTAGAGGTGTCCTGCTTAATCTAGTTCACAGTGATAGGATTGAGTGAGTAGCCAGGAGCAGCTCTTTGCCATGGAGGCTATGCATTTGCTGGACAACTGGAGAAAGGTAATTATGATATGTAGAGACAACAAAGGACACGTTGACACTCAAAATTTGGTCAAAATTCACTTGAGAAATATTTCATGGAACCTAGAGGGAAAAACCTTGTGTAGTTGGCTGAATTCTTGGCTCAGAATAGAGTTTCTTATTGCATTAAAGCATTTTCAGATAGAATTTTCTCAACATTTATTTTTATTTTCTGGCTGTTTTGTGATTTGCTTCCCTGCGGCTCACTCTGCTGAATATCATTTCACGGGTCTGTCAGAAGAGCAAATATGATGATATTGCAGCAGTATGTTGTTATCCTAAGGGCAGCGTACATCAGAACCATATTTTCCATCCCTGCTGCACAACACTTTAGGCATGCAAATGACTCCGGGTACACTCGGATTCTCTCTGATTGCTATAATGATGTGTTTTCTAACCTTCCTTTGTGGTTTTCTGCTTCCTCACAACCACAAGCTTCTCACATCTCATATAATGACTGCAAACGTGTTTTCTCACATATATATACTCACCCTTTTACAGAATCTGGCCACTTAACACAAGTACCAATATAGACATGGAATATATTTATAGACGTTTGTTCAGTGCTGACTTGCTGGAAATACCCAAAAATGATTGAGTAAGAAGGAATCTGGGAACAGTGTGTGCATGTGTGTGTGTGTGTGTGTGTGTGTGTGTGTGTGTGTGTGTGTGTGTGTGTGTGTGTGTGTTTTCATGCACACTGAGAGACAAGAGAGCCGCCACTATGTCTAATTTCCTGTTAATGTGTCAATTATCAAGAGATTTAAATGTGTGTGTGTGTTACTTCCCCAGAAAGTGTTGCTAAATGCTGTCTACCATCTGTTGTGTTTGTGCTGACAACATGAATCACACCTCGACACATTCGCGTGTAGGCAGAGTGTGGAGGGGGAATCCCGCTAAATATGGTTCAATTTTCTGACATTATTGTGAAAAAGTGTGAGACTGACTCTTTTAAATGTTTACACTTTATCACTCTCACACTCAAGTTGAACATGAGAATGCATAACACACAAGGTTTTGACGCTGTAACTAACTGTTGTTGTTACACATGACGACATACTGTACCTGACTCATTTTGTGGCCATAATGTTGATGTTGTCATTTCCTCCCTCAGGATCTTCATGTGTCGCAGGGAGCCGTGGACAGCTCAGTGGACATGGACCGCCTGAACAGGAACATGCCGGAGTGCGGACGGCAAACAACCCACCATGTGTTACAGGGTGTGTGTGTGTGTGTGTGTGTGTGTGTGTGTGTGTGTGTGTGCTTTGTGGAGATGTGGGATAGGAGAGGAGACTGACAGGGAGAAAAGGAATGAGTCAGAAAGACAGAGCCAGAGGCCTCATTGTTCTCAACTTGGCAACCATCACAGAAAAATACAGTCATGTTTTCATTGTGTCAATTTGGTTTCCAGCGTGGACCCATTAACACACACAATAAGAGCTCTCATCTTCTGATAACTGCGTCTATTGATGTTAAATGTCACCACACTGGCTGCTCTGGCAGATTTTTGGGCTCTCCCATGGACGATAAATACAGAGCTGAAGGCCTGACTGAGCGAAGAGGCAGCAGGTCAGGTCAGGCAGTACAGCTGGGACGCGTCCTGACAGCATATGTCAGTATGTTGTAAAGCAGGAATCTACAGCTAGAGTCAGTAATTAGACAGACCCGGAGATTGGACGTCTGTGTTTCCCACCTGCTGAGCCTGACAATCCTATCAGGCATTAAGGGGAGTGCTGCGTATGTGTGTGTGTGTCTCGTGCATGTATGGGAGTTAGAGGGAGCGAGAAATAAAACATGATGAGATTAAACTTTAATGACTCCTGTAGGAAAAGTAGGACGAAGCTGCAGATGCTGCGCGGAAAACAGGAATATAAATAAGAATATAGCAACTGCTGACAATCAGACAAAGGAAGCAAAGACTTCAACAAGAATGTGACAAGTGGATGAAAACTGACCTCTTTTTGAACAGATCTTAGATTAAAAAAAAAACAAGGACATGTGTCTTAGTAATACTCGAAGGACTATTACCTTAAATTGATATGTTTTAGTTCATCCATTGCTTTTATATTTGATGTTGAAGTATGTTTGTGCACATGCAAATGCAGCATTTTTATGATGAGATCCTGCTGGGAGAAAGATTATGTTTATTGGAGAAAGATTTTATTAGAACAGATTTTTAAATTCATTTTTTTCATTTTCGTCAACTTTCTATTTAAATTTTGTTAGCAATTCTTTTGCCATTCATATTCTGTTAACTTTAGCAGCATGGTGAGGGAGTGTAAACCAACTGCCTTTTCCACTTAAGATTTTGCTATTTTAATGACAAATGGTGACGTTATTGATCATGTTTTCTAAATCTGTCTTGAATAAGAAATGAACTAAAAAGTACAGATACAGTACAGTACAGATTTGTACTGTAAAAAAAAAATCACCTAATCAAATACAATATATTTAATTTCCAGATGTAGAAGATGTAAAATATTTTCCATGCATGCAAATTCACATTACACTGCACTGTATGCACACAGGATGTATTTAGAGACAGACAGAGGAGCAGGCTGTTGCTGTGTGCACCACATGGGAGCAGCAGCACACAGCATATGAGGCAGTATGAATCCTGCAGTGTTACCCCACTGGCACCTCCCCTCTCCTCCCATCACTCCCAGTAAGCCTCCCAGGGTCTCCCAGCCAGTCTCTATCTCTGCAATCCTCTTAGGCTTGACCCCACTCCACCAACGGCACCACCACAATCAGATAATCCTATTAGGACACACATGGCCAGCTAACCAACCGAGAGGCTGAGTCAGTGGCCGCGTACAGGTTGGAAATAAGAAATGTAAGGGCTCAAAAGTGGGACAAAAAGATGCAGCCGCAGCAGGTTTTAAAATGCAAATCCACGCCAGTGAATGACTCCACACCCATCAGAGTTCATTTAACACTTCATCTGGCACAGAGCTTTATCAGCACCAGTGAACAAACAATTCTTCAGTCCGTGCTTGGCAGTTCTAAATGAATGGGAAATCATTTGGTGTAATGTGAAATGTGAAAGAGTGAAAGCTAAACAATCAAACCACACCTCACTGACATTGTATGCTGAATTTCTAGTGATGCAGATTTATGAAAGATGTTAAATTAATGTTAAATCGTTAAACCACAAGTTTCTCAGCCTCGGGGTTGTGACCCTACACAGGTCATTTGGTAAACAGACAGGGTCCTGTGAGACTGATATATTTATATATATCGATCTACTGTAAATTGATGCAATTGATGTAAATTAACTCAGCAAGGTTGAAATTTACTGTAAATTCTATATGTTTCTTTCATGTGTGTGAAAATAAAATACAAAACTAAACTGTCAGCTGAAAGGGAACACCAGTCCTGAGGGCTGTCCTGGTGTAAATATTTCTTTGATATGAAAAAAATTATTTTCTCTCTTTGGAATAATGGATGTTACTCAACAGGAGATATAATTCATTTCATTATGTCAAACCCCAGGAGGCAAAACCACTGAGACAAAGAGAAAAACAGAACATAACACCTTTTGCTGCATCCCAGCCAGAACTCACCTCTCTGCTGGCAGTAATCGAACAATAAGAGGAGGACTAAAAAGCACATTTGTCTTTATATTCAGGCATCGCTGTGCTGAAAAGTGCTCATCACAAGTTGGCTCGTTGAACGCCCTCCAGGAGCTTCATGTTTCTTAATTGCGGAGTGCTGTTGCTATGGCGACATCCCTTCCCCCTTGCTGAGAAGAGAGCACATGGTGATGCTTTAGGCAGAGCTGCGAGGGGGAGAGGGGGGAGTCGACACACACACATGCAGACACACACACACACACACACACACACTTCCCTCAGTGTGTGGAGGAATATGTAAACAGCCAGAGCAGCCAGCTATGGAAATGACCTCCCATAGTGAAGACATTCAGACTCCTCTTCTCGTCCCCTGAGTGCAGGATGAATCTCTCTGTGCAGCTCTGATGCATTAGTGAGGCAGTAAAACACAAAGATGAGTGTTGTGTCTCCTCTGTGACTCCTCTGTAATACTACATAGCCACAGTTTTGGCATCACGCACAACCAATTAGTCCGGCTAATGGAGAGGAAATGATTGCTGATTAGGTCCCATTCACAGTTTAGCCATTTATAGTCCAGACATACTTGTGCAAACAGAGACAGAGGATGTGAACTCTTTACGTTTAGAGAGGGTGTAGATTATATACAGTATGCTGCAATGTCTGCAAAGGTGTTGTTGATATTGTCTTTGTGGAGGCTTTCAATGTAGGTCAATTATTGATACAGTAGCTCAGTGGAGCAGTAGTCGCACAGTAGGAGTCTGAATGGTTCCCTTACACAAAAAAGGTTTATCGATCCAGACTAAAAATTTACAACTTGTTTTACAACTTCTTCTTTTTTTTTTTTTTTTTTTTTTTTTTTTAGAGCACTCCACTGGACCTAATTGAGACGGGAAAGGGGCTGAAGTTCCAGGCAGAGCGCCCCCACCTGGTCAGCCTGGGTAGTGGACGACTGAGTACAGCCATCACCCTGCTGCCCCTGCCTGAGGGTGAGACATCTGCTGTGACACCAACACACCTGTTAGCTTCAGAGAGAATGACGTACACGTGGCAACAACTGATGTTGGTGTATTTGTATCTATCTTTCATCCCGGTCGGTCTGTCAGTACCTGTGTGTGTGCTGGCCTACCTGTCTGACTGTGCCTCTGAGGGCTGGTACGCAGGGAGGTTCCTCTATCAGAGGTGAAGTCCAGGCAGGGATAGTGTGTGTGAGTCAGTGTGTGTGAGTCAGTGTGTTTGCTTGTTGCACTCACCTGTGACATGTTACTGGGCCCTGGAGGGAATTACCACTACTGTTGTTACTACTGCTCAAGGCTGTAATTTCCACTGAGGATATTCGGGGAGGGGAGGGGCCATTGCGGCTTCATTTTCTTGCTAAAGCTATGTGAACATTGTTCTCTGACTCTCCAGCCACCACAGTCCAGATGAGAGATCTGAGGTCATAAAAATATTTCTACACTCATCTGAGTTGCCTTCAGTTATAACTGTATGGTCACAACAAAAGGCTTATTGAGCAGCGGTGAATGGTGCAACAAGTGGTTTGCTTTTATTTGCCCTGGTTTTGCCTCTCATGATACATTAAGCTGCCCTTCCTGACTGGTCGAGGTTGTATGCCTGAAGCCTGAAGGGAATACCTGCAGACAGGACTCAGGGCTAAAAAAAGAAAACGCTTTTTCAATAATTTCTAGTAAAAAGAAACCTCATACATATTTTTATTTAAAGGTAAGGTAATCATCAGTCAAAAATAAAATAGTAAAAAATATTTATCAAAAAGTCATCTACAAAGGAAATGATTTTAGATCTGTCATGAATCTGTCATGAATCACTACATATTGAACACATTCAATCAAATTGTATATTATATCTATATTATCAGAGGAGGATCACACTCACTGCGCCACACATTAGATCTAACTCTTCTTCCTTCCCCCAGGCCGGACCACGCTGGGTCATGGCCCCATGGACATCAACATCCAGGGCCCTGGGGTGGCTGCCCAGCACTGCTACCTAGAGAACAGGTCAGGGGTCATCACGCTGCACCCCTGTGGGAACCTCTGTGCCGTCGATGGGCTCCAGATCACGCAGCCTGTCCGCCTGTCACAAGGTAGGAATCAGCTCGAACATCTGTCCCATAATGCACTCTGCTGTGCTGGATGGGGTCTGTCGGTGACACTTGGCCTGAAGTGCAGTGCGTATCAGTGCAGCCAGATTGTCGGCAACATTAAAATCTGGAATTGAGTTTATTTTAACAACAATATTGATTGTACTTTGTATGGATTTCTATTTTCTCCACTGCAGAATAAACATGAGAGGAAACCAATGACCAGATGTTAAAGGATCTGTGCTTTCTGTTTGGCTCTGCTGTAGTTTCACTTTCATACTGATGTGTCAGATCTCAGCTGCTGTAATCATACCATAGATCAATTTCAATGCAGTGTAAGAGCCAGCAGGTCTTTTCGATAAAATGCACAGTCTGTGCTTTTAAATAGCCATCGATCGAAGAACCGCCTGAGGTTCCTGTGTTACTAAGTTAACAGTGAGCTTTGCCGTGCTCAGGCATGCAGATACTGAAGAAACCAGAAGGAGAGATGAATTGATTTTCAATCTGTCAAAGCCTGGTTGGGTCTTAGATTGGGTGCTGATGGAGAATTTTACTGAAATTATCCTCTGGGATTGGCATTTTACAGGTAAATGATTGCTTTCATAGAAGACAAAACCTCGTGGGAAAAGCAGAGGTAAAGCTCGGGCAAAGGTCAGCTGTCTCCCAATAACACCAACAGTAGAAAGTCACAAGGCGTAACTGAAAGTCAGGGAATATCAGGAGATTTTGTATTTTTACAAATGCATTAGCTTACAAAAATAAAGCACGATATATACTCTACATTGGTTCCCACACGCACTGTCCCAGCTGGTTCAAAGGATTACATGTCTGAGCCGAAGGATCAAAGTGAGGCTGTGTGCAATATGTTCACAGTTTCAGAAGCTACAGAAAATAATCATTTTGGCTATTATTCTTAATGATTTACTCATCGATCAGGGCACATGGCACCAACTTAAAGCAATATTGTACAACTATTTTAATTTGAAATAACAACTTTAAAATCAATTGATGATACACTGACTTGTAATAAAGAAAATGCCACCTTTTTCATTCCCACTCCGAGAACCTAACACCTGTTCTTGCACTATGTAAATTGGGTTCTGGACCAAATTATCTAAAGGCACACCTGACATCGAAAGCATCACCTGCACTGTTAAAATAATTATAATCATCAACGGCACTGTAAATGACTATGCAGAGGTGCTGTACAATAAGTATGGTCAAATCTGAACCAGTATAGTTATTACCCTAACTATGTTAAGGTCCGACATATTTCTAGTCAGTCTTAAAACAACAGTCAGGACACCATATGAATGTTGAATGAGATTTTTCTTACTGTTCATACTGGCCATTAAAAGATCCCCACGTCATGTGCTTCCAATGCAAGTGAAGGGAGTCAAGTGGGTATCTTCCAAAGTTAGAGTCTTTTTAACTCAAAATTCTCTCTTCATGTTGTTTTCCCTTCAGTCCAGTTCAGCATGGAAACACTGTCTGGGGAAACACAAAGAGGGAATTGTGCACTAAACCAATTCTAACTTGATTTGTCTGACTTAGACTGTTGAAGCGTCACATTATATTCAGCTGAACGTCGGAAAACTGTTTTGCACAGAGGGAGGACTGTGTGTTTTATACCCCATCACTTGCAAGAAGCACTTGCAAGTGATGGGGTAGCATTTGAAATAACTTTGGAAAGGTATCTTCAATGGCCAGTAGGAAGAGGAGGAATAATTACAGCAAACAAGTCACACCACTCTTTACTAATATAATCTGCTTTACTCCCCAAACACTCTGGGGCTTAGCAGAAATTCACGAATATACCAACACCAGAAAAAAAGAGTTTTCATCTGAGACACATACAGTATATGATGTATGAGTTCAGTGAGTGGGATCACTGTCTGTGTATTTTGGCATCATAATCCAGCCCGGTGCTGCCTGACCAAAGCAGAGAGGAAGCAAAACTTTAACCATGCAGCAGTTTCAATTTTAGTCATGGAAATTCATAGAAGTTTACATCAGAGCCTGAGAGGGAGCACAGTGTGTTATGGGATTGAGTTAAAGGGACTCATCATTACTCACAGGATGTGAACTCCCCTCTCTGCTGCTGTGTAATCGCTGTCTGTCGTGTTATTTCTCATTCTCAGACAAGTGTTCACCTACACAAAATATACTAATAGTACAATCAGTACATAGTACATGAAGTAATTCCTTTCTAAATGCTCTCTGTGTCCAGTATCCTGCGTCCTGTGTGACTTTGCCATGAACTGTATGTACATATGTGTAGAGGAACACGTGTGTTGTCTGTCAATGTGTCCCTCAGTCTTTCGGTATGTCAACCTGGGCTCTGGCTGGGTAACCTGAGCAGGGACACAGGGCTATTTATACTGGCCCTCTACCCCAGACAGATCCCACTTTAGCCCCAGAGGGGGTTTCAGGTTGAAGAATGAGTGTGAGGGTAAATGAGAGTTCACTGTCAGGGTCCTGGAAGAGTTGTCATGTACAGTGGGAAGAGCTGGGAGGTGGGAGGAAATAGCTGGTTGTTATAGTCTTACTGCAGACTGATATCGATGTAATTTTACAGCAGGAAGTGGATCAGACACTGTTGGTTACACAATATTTTACTTACCACTCCCATGAGTGATGTACAGTGTATGAGTAATACATTGTAGTGCACTGAAAAGTTCCCTACAAGCAAAGTTGTGTAGGGTCGAGTGGATGCGTTATAGTGAGCTCTGACCAGAACTGTGTCACAGGTAATCTAACGCTGTCTGCATCCTGCCCTTTTTCACTTCGCTAATAAATAGTGTAGTGAAGGCTTTGACTTGTCAGCATTACAACTTATAGAAAACCAAGCAGCAACAAGTCAGTATTGTTACAAAGTGCTTAACATGCGTTTAGTGGTAATCCATCTGGATTTGCAATATAAATCAGAAGAGCTGGTGGAGGGAAATCCCGACAATGGAAGGGCATGTAAAAACTAAGCCAGTTTGTTCAAAGCGGGATGAGCAGATATTTTAAAGGGATAAAGCTTGGTTGACTTGATTCAGCCTATCAGAAGGAATTCAAGGGGAAAAGAGGGCTTGGATGAAAATCTCAACACTAACTGAGGAAGACAGTGAGACAAGCCTGTTTCTGGCCAAACATCTAAACCCATTTACACTGTAAGTCGAGTAATAACTGATGACATGATTGGGACGTACCATTAAGTATTAAGATTAGTGTCACTCATGTAATATTTTTGAATAATTCAAAAGATGTGAAGGTGCACTAGATCAATCTCACACATCAAACTGAGTAGTCACCAGCTTGGCCTATAGACATCTGAAAAACAGCTGCATAATGTCTTCTGTGGCTGTGGAGGAGCTTTGTCAAACCCAAGAAAGTAACCCTGGTCATGTCATAATGATGTCATCAGGGTTATAGACTGACAATTCTTTACTTTTGACACTTTTTGTATATTTTGGCAATAATACTTCTCTACTTTTAAGTGAAAAGCCAGACTTTTCTTAAATCTTACTGTTGTATTGCTGTTACTTAAGTAAATAAAGGATCCACCACTGACCTTATGTGGCCCCCAACTATTTCATATATTCTACAGTATATGATTATTGTTTCCATAGGAACACATTGACTTTATATAAGGTCAGTGTGTATTGGATTTATATAAACGGATTTATATAAATCAGTAGGTCAGACAAATAATCTGATGCCACCCACACTATGATAATATTGACTGCAGAGGTTAATGTGCCCGGAGGGAACACTTGTCCTGAACACTCCCTTTAATGTGTGTATTTATGGCTTTCAAATCCATGCTGGTAATACTTGAGCCTTCACCTTTGTTCTTGCATACGGTGATCAAAGTAGGACATGAATGAGAGCCACACCTTGGCTCAGTGAAAATCAGCTTTATTGACATGGCAGGTTAAACTCAGGTGGATGTTGCCAAAACAGCTGGGACTCAATTCAGGCCACGTGCTGGCATGAATGCAATCTATTAATCAATAGATGTTATTGATCAGTTAAATTCCTTTATTGTGGATCAAGATGTGTGGTGGCTGATACTTCACTCCAGGGATCTCTCTCTTTAGCTACACCCCTGTCCCCCCTTTATCCCTCCCTCCCTCTCTCTCTCCTGCTCCTCCAGCCCTGCCTCTCCCTCTCTCTCCTGCTCCTCCAGCCCTGCCTCTCCCTCTCCCTCCCCTGCTCCTCCAGCCCTGCCTCTCCCTCTCTCTCCTGCTCCTCCAGCCCTGCCTCTCCCTCTCTCTCTCCCTCCCAGTCTCTCTGCTCTCTCTCCTGCTCCTCCAGCCCTGCCTCTCCCTCTCTCTCCTGCTCCTCCAGCCCTGCCTCTCCCCTCTCTCTCCTGCTCCTCCAGCCCTGCCTCTCTCTCTCTCCCTCTCTCTCCTGCTCCTCCAGCCCTGCCTCTCCCTCTCTCTCTCCCTCCCAGTCTCTCTGCTCTCTCTCCCTCTCTCTCTCTCTCCTGCTCCTCCAGCCCTGCCTCTCTCTCTCTGACTCTCCCTCTCTCTGACTCTCCCTCTCTCTCCTGCTCCTCCAGCCCTGCCTCTCCCTCTCTCTGACTCTCCCTCTCTCTCTCCCTCCCAGTCTCTCTGCTCTCTCTCCCTCTCTCTCTCTCTCCTGCTCCTCCAGCCCTGCCTCTCTCTCTCTGTCCCTCCCTCTCCTCCTCCAGCTCTGCCTGGCTCTGCCGCAGGCTCTGCCGGGACATGAGTGGGAGCCAGCTGTTGGTCTCGGGAGCCCCGGGTCGGACCGGCTCTGTCAGATCGTAGCAGTGTCTTCACCGTGTGAGCAGGAGACAATGGACGGAGATCACCGTGACTGTAAAGTCCCCGCACTGGTCTGAATGAAGCGGGACAGACCGAGTGGACGAGACAGCTGCCTTTGTGAACATGCACATATCTGCAGAATAGATTGGAGTCTGTGGGCTTGTAGGATTATCATAACAAAGGCTGGTGTGGACAAAAAGCCCACAAAGTGCTGCTGTTGTTCCACAATCAGCGGCAGAGCCGGAGAGAAGCACGTGGCTTTGTTTGAAGCAGCGGAGGCGATGAAAGCAGCGGAGGAACACACGACTCTCATTCACTGCTCCTGAAGTAAGTCGGCTTGTCTTCACCGAGGACTACTTCTGGGGTTTTGGGTGCTGTGGAGTCGGTGGTTGAGGTGGTGTTGCTGGCCTTGTAATTAGTGGTAGCCGGTGAATGTGTCAATAAAGTTGCGGAGAGCAGAAGCAGAGTCACTTAAAGTGGACAAAAGTGCTCTTTAAAGGCTGGTTTATGTGGCCAGCCGGCATACTGTAGGTGTTAATATGAGAAATACATATTCTTATATTGCTATTCCTTTTTCTTCATTTTAGTCGTAACTCTCCCCAAACTCCACTTCAAAATCTGGCAAATGTAACATGATGCTTTCTTATTAGTAAGTTACAGTTTATAGAACATTACTTATGGCTTTTTATGAATTAACAGGATGCTCTCTTTAATTCGGCGTACATGTGGCAAACATTAGTTACTCGTGCTTTTAACAATTCAACTTGTACCCTTGCTTGTTATGGACAATCTGCTCGTCCGCTTGTTTCCCCCGGTGGGTGATAGCTAGTCCTGTTAGCAAATTACACATGTTCTGATTTTGTTTCTATTAAGAGCTGCTTCGGATTTTTTTTATTCCGAATTTTTCACAATACCCTCCTGACATTTTTTAGTTGTTGAAGTCAACTTCAATACGAGCACATTTTGGCTAAATGCAAGAAAACTTGAAACTCTAAACTTTTTGAACGCAGTTTGGTCTGTCCCACCACACATGCAGCATGAACACCTGCTCTAATGTTGCTGTCTCCAGCCGCTCACTCACCATTACTCTTAAGTCCCAACTTCCCCTGCCTCCATGTGAGTTCTGTTTATAGACTACAAACATATACAAGTCTGCCAGGTCTGCAGATACCCCCCCTCCAGCCTGGCATGGGCAGACCTCACTGTGTCTGTCTACTGTTACACTGCTATTCCTGGTTGCCAATGTGACCTAACCAGGTCTGGTAACTGGAATAGAATAGAGTTTTCCTTTCATGCTTTCTGCTTATTCAGAGGCCTGTGGGTCCAGGACTGCTGATCATAGTAGACAGTTCAAACCCAGGACCTGGGTTTGACCACTGAGCCGCTCCTCATCGTCCGTCATCTCTGACACATTGAGTTGACCCCTTTGTAAAGAAAGGATGTGAGATGTCAGAGAGAAGCCCCTCTGCAAACAGTCACCAGGCTGCTGTGAATGTGATGTGTATCCCAGTGGACCCACAGCGCCGGTCAGACGTGTGGGGGGGCATCTCGGTGCAGAGGGAGAGGAAAGGAGCTGGTGGCAGCTGGTGTGCACACGCTGGCTGGTGTGTGTGTGTTCCTGCATGTTGTTGTTGACACAGTCTGTGACCGTACATCCTCTGACTACGCCGAGGTCAAGGCAGTGTGTCCAAATGAGACGGTGGTTAAATACTACAAAAATACCAGTGCCTTGAGCGGAGCAGGGTCGTGTCCACACTGCAGGCCTTGTGTGGACTATGAGCAGCAAAAGACTACACAGCTCCTCTTGTATCCACCCCTACTTCCCTCAACACATTTTGAAGTACATGTCCTGGAGTTTTACTGAAATAGTAGCGCCCAAAGAAATACCAATACTTTAGATGTACTGATCCTACTTTCTCCGTCCCCAACACAGGACTCACAGGAGTTTTCTGAAAGTTAAAATGATGCCACTGATTGCTGTGGCACTTAAAACAGAGTCAGGGGCCTGCTGTGACTCAATGAGCCTGACTGATAGTGGAAATGCTGGATTTTATAATTACATTGACAAAGAGTACACTGAGGAAGAGCATTTGATGTGGATTGGTCATATATGACTGATCCTTAGCACCAGGACCTGTCCAGCAGTTTGGATTAGTTCATGTCCAATTCAGATGTGAGTGTTCTTGTACACCTTGCATGTAGAAGTGTGCACCTCAGTGTCTGAATTCTGTCCCACATACAAATGCATTGTAACACTAGGGCTGCACAGTTGTGGCTAAAAATGATAAACTACAGTAAGTTCACAGTTACATCTGGCAAACTTCTTTAAATGTATTTTGGGGCATTATTGTCCTTTAAGTGAGAGGGCACAGAAAGAAATCAGACAGGAAATGTGAGGGCAGAAAGACAAAAGGGAAGACAGCAAGGTCCCCTGACGGCTTGGAAGCACAGACAATGTCCAGAAATGTCTATATTTCCCCCCTGCTATTTTATATGTATGTCCTAATTCTGAGTGTGAACTTAATGCCCTGTATTTGGCCTCTAAATTTCCTCTAAAGGGAACAAAACAATAAATTCATAAGTGTCTGAAATCTCAGTTTAGTGCTCACTACAGAGTCAGCTACTGAGTGTGTATTGTTTAGTCTATAAAAGACTGTATTTAGGGAGTGGTGAAGGAACAACGCAGAGATTTTTGGACACAGTTAATGTGTTTGCATTGTATGTATCCTGCCAGCGTGACATCCCAAGTCTATCAGTCTTACTGAAAGAATAGCAAAATTTGAATTGTCTTCATTCTCATGTAATCAGGATCTTCTTAGAGCCAGATAAAACAAAAACTAGACTGCAACTACATTTAGGCGGCAGTGACAGATAATTAGACTGCTCCAGACAAAACCAAATTTACAATAGGAGAGTATACAGAGAGTATACCTGTGAAACCGGAGTGCTTTGATTTGAAGCGCTGGAGAAGGCAATCTAAATCACACCTGATCACGTTTGACTGAAGACATGATCACTATATGGGTAATTGTGTAGCTAGATTACACTTGTCAATTCAATGTGATCTTTTTACACCTGAACATGCTCATTGCTAATTTACACAACGCAATCCATACCAAATATTCATACAAGTGCACATTAGGGAGAGTTGGGGAAAAGTAACACACCTTAATGCACAGATACATCCAGCAGAAAGAACAGACTTGGAAATTAGTTGTTTTCTGTCACGTATAATGATAAAAAAAAAAAAAAAAGATTAATTACGTCACTTTGAGCAACAACCCTTCTCTAAACCTCATATAGATCCACAGTTTGGTTTAATATTGATTGATCCTCAGGCCTGCAGCCATCTGCCTCTGGGAGCATGTTTAACAGCAGGGGATTGGCTTTAGTTGTTGTGACAAAAGGAGGAGAGGGAGGGAGGAGGGGGGAGGTGGGCAGGGAACATCTGTTCGGACAAGCGGTAACCAGCCTCCGACACGTTGCTGTGATGAGTGTCCACTGGAGACAGCAGCTGACAGCCTGCAGGATGCTGCATCTGGTCTGTGGGATGTGGATGATGGGAGCAGCAGTGTTTTAAAGGGGGACGCCAGAGATTTTACACCTGAAGTTCAGTGTGTTCGTCACACTGTGAAAATAAATGTAGAATGTCTCCTGTGGCTCTGGAGGAAGCTGACTGAAAGAACCAGTTGCATTGTGGGAAAGTTAGGATTCATGGTTTTTGAAAGTTTGACCGATGCTTGGGGCTAAAAGTCAGAATATCCCAGTTTGCTGCTTCGATTTTGATCATTCTGCATGTGCCACATTCTTTTTTTAATGTTACTGACATGCATGTTTAGGTCTTTGTAGTAACATTAACGGGTCTTTGAAATGGTTACATTAGACAATACACTTTCTGGAATCGTCCATGTGAGCTTCCTAGTTGAAAATACAATTGAACTTTCTCAACTTTGATGTCATAAACATTACTTGGGACCTCAGGGTTTGGTCATAGATGTTATTTTTGCAAAATAAGACAAAAAACCTGACAAAAAATAAAAATTTCAAATCCCAGGAATGAGAGATTCTTTTTAAACCACCCCAACAAGATGTAAAATGCATAATTGTCCTCCATATTTATGTATGATCACAGTTTGTACAATGCCATGGTAGGACACAACCTATTTACTGGATTCTAGTATATGACCCACATTTGAATTGAATTAACTGCACAGCATGAACTCAAAAGCATGTGTGTGAAGCAGCTGCCCAGGAGCAACCACTGTCTCCAGATATCTTCCATCGTGGCATCTCACTGGCGTCAGACTGGTTTGAACATGTGATCACTTCTTCCATGTCATTTCTTCCAACCTTTTTATTTGTTCAGACGGTTATTCCCACATGATGGGAATGCAGGGTTAGACCCCTCCTCAACCCCCTCCTCCTCCTCCTCCTCCCCCGTGTACTCCTTTCAAACCAGTCCCATATCTTCCTCTGGTATGTGCGTCTGTGTTTGATGGCCCCTGGCTCAGCGAAAGGCAGTCATTGATTAACTGGTGGGTTTGACTCCCTGGCCTTTGCTGAGGCTGTAAACCATCAGCTTTCCATAGCAACCGTCAGCCATAGTTTTGGGCATCCCTTTGTCTGCAGCTCTTCTGTGCTGTCGTGACGTCCCGTGCTGGTCGGTTAGTTGCGACGCCTTTGTTTGTCGTGCAAAACAGTAAAATCACAAAACGACCAAAGTTCTTCCTCATAATTAGCTAATTGTGAATAAAAAGTTGCAACTACTACACTTGGCGAGGAGAGACTTGGCGAGGAGAATGCATTTTGGCTGACAGGATGAGAGGAGTGGAGTGTAGTGAAGGTCCATAAATAAGGAGTATTACAGTGATTTTCTGCTGTTTGAATCACAGTCAGGACTTAGAAAGGCAGGTTTCCTCAGCTGCTGCTGATATATGTAGCATCTCATCATCCTATCGAGTGGAGAGCTTTGTGGTGGTACCAAACTGCGCCTTTTAGATTTCTCTGAGCTTTTGGAGAAAATATATTGCACTATATTGCACGCTCTAAATAACTCTGGGCACATATGATAAGCTCTTTTTAGATGTGTTAAGGCTCTCCATGGTGTGGGATTTAAAGCGACTTTAAAGCCAGACTATGTAGCATTTGAATGGAGAAATAGCACTGTCTTCCTCTTTCAAAAGAAAAGTTGAATTCATAAGAAATAAAATGAACCCTTGCTCAGTTCAACACACGCAGGCACTCCTACAGCCTTGCTTGGTCTGAGCAGTAGCTTATCGTGGCTAATGTTAGCTAATGTTTGCAAACTTTACGTAAACACTGCTGCAGTTAAATTACATTTGTATGTTGTATGTCACTGATAAACATTTCAATGGTTCATCACAGAAGTAAAACAGGAAGTAAACACAGTATTCCTCATCAGGAGATGGTTTGTTGTTTCCTGTTTGTCTGGTCTCATTTCATTTGCTACCAGTCATGTTACCTAATCATGAAAGCAAGTGACTCAAGAGAATCTTTGGAAATTAAGGGAAATTCATTTTTCAAGTTTTGCCACATGAGACCAGCATGTCTATAGTTTACAGACACCTTAGATGTAGCTTTAAACACAGACTGAAGATGATGTCCCCATTATTAATCTGGCCTACAGAGCTCTGATTGGCTGATTGGATCAATCAGCTGTCAATGAGCGCAACACCAGGCTTGTTTGATTGAAAAGTGAAACAAAACCGAGCTGTGATCTGGAAGCAGGCTACCTAAGATGATCTCTGCTGGCAGCTTTCCACTCTTGGGAGAGTTGGAAATGTCAAATAGCAAGTTAGTGCACTACTTGCTCCAACAAAACGGATTCAAACGATAGCCCTTTGCTGTCCAGAACCCTCAGAATATGATCGATGTTTCTATTTCTTTCCTGTGCTGCATGTTCGCCTGTCCTGTGAACATGCGTGCATGAGATGAAATATGTTTTCCGAGCTTCTGACAGGCAGGGAATAACGTGACAGCAGTCATGAAGCCACAGACATGGTGTGCTCCTCCACAGAGCCACAGTTACTGGCATGTATTTCTACAACAGAATTATCTGTCATATCGTGATAAATGTGAACAACACTTTTTAGAGACTGTCCTGACTCTGCATGAACTCATTCTGGTAGTATGAGAAGCGTTCTCGCTCTGACCACCTCTGGTTCCTCTGATCTAATCTTCTGGGAAATGTACTTGAGGCTAAGCCGACACAGTGGAAAGATTTAATGTGGTCATACCAGAGTGGAGGAAAAAAAAACGCAGAGATGTTATTAGAGAAATGATGGAATATTTGGTCCATGGACACATTTCAGATAGGTTGAGCAGACCAGGGCTTCTAACCACTTCTCTTTTTAATGCCACAATACCCTTGAGGCATGAATTGGCATTAACAGGGATTGGCCTGAGTGGTCCCAGAGGAGTCCTCACAATGGCTGACGATGATCATTTTTGTCAGCTCTGGTATTAAATAAATAGTTTTACTAGCTGGTCCCTGATTTACTGTAAGATCCCATCTATTTCATTCTTCTTCTTCTAAAATCTCTGATATGTAGTTTAAATGAAAAAAATATCTGACATACATAATATTTTAATATTTAATTAAAGTATGATAAACCTGCTGAGTGGAGGCTTCCAGTTTAAATAATCCAAATGGATTTGATTAAATGGATTTCAGTAATTCTAATGAGAGAAGGCAATCAAGAGGTTTGACATTTTTCTTTTCACTGGTGTCAAACCTAACGTCAGTGCTGATACCACAGCAATAGCTTTTCAATTCAAAGAAAGCACATTTTTCTTTGTTTTTTCACAAGGCCAAACTCCACTAGTGCATCAGTGAATAATAACATGGCTGAAACTTTGCCTGAATAAAATACAATTGTCAGTTCAAATAATACAGTATAACATTAACAAAATTATAATTTTAATTAGGTGATTTATGATATTTAAAAAAAGAGAACAGGTTCAAAATTCTATTGATACTAATGGATTAATCAATATGTGGTTTCAGCTTTACGTCACTGCAAGTTGAATCTTTAGGTTTTCTTGTTCAGACTTAATCAATTCAACGATGGCACCTTGGACTCTTTGAAATTGTGATGGGCATTTTTCACCATTCTTCAACATTTTATAGACTAAACAATAATTGATTCTTTAAAAGAATAATTGACAGACTGACAGTGACAGTAATTGGACATCTTATACATCGTGCATATAAGGCCCTTATGTTTTTCATTTTACTGACTTACAAGTACTATATATAGATTTTCACCTCAATCTGTATCAGTCCTTGTTTGCATTACAGTATGTGCTCTATAATCCACTTATGTGTCCCTGCAGTTTTATTAGAGAATGGGGTTATTGTGTCCTTGTGGGAAGGTACTGATAATCTTTGTGCGTCCTCAGTCCTGAAGACATGCCATATGGAAAGCTCTATGCACATAAAAGGGTTGATAACATGACATAATGAATGATAGCCCTGAAATACTTTAATGTAGCACCTTTAAAGCTTATTCCTGGTTTATATCTGCTTCTTTCTTGGTTAAAGTGGAGCCACTCTGGAGGAAAGTGCCGCGCTGAAAGATGCTGTTCTTGCAGTAATACTCAGAGTGCACTCACTGTGATGGAGGCAGTGATTAGACCGATCGTTCCTGGAGTGTTGAGGGAGAAATTGTTCTCTCTCACACCGGTCAGGGAATCAATCTAACTGATTAACTGGGGGTGGGAATGGGGGGGTCACACACACACACACACACACACACACACACACACACACATGCACACACCTCCACTCATCTTCCTCTCTGTGAAGCCAATCTCTTGCCAACATTGCCTGTCCTTTCCGATATGACTTCATTGCAATTATGAAAATGGCACTGTGTCATATTTTCCTGTTGGAAAGCTGTTGATTAAACAGATCTCAGTTTCTACCGCGGCTGGTTTCGCTGAGCTCAGCCTCGGAGAAAACTAATCCTGAACCGCTGGTTCTTGGAAGAATCTTGACATGCTTATCCCAGGTCACAGGGTTCTTATGTATAGTAACTACAGCCAACGTGGCCGTGCCAGATGTGGAGCTGATAGTTTACTGCTGCACATGAAACCAAGCGGTAGCAGCACTGATCCAACTCACCGCTAATGAACTGCTGGTGATTGATTGGTAGAAATGGATGAAGTGCATTATTTTAAGTTGGAATAGGATCCAATTCAGTACTGTAGTACTATTTTATAGTCCATCCCTGCTGCAGTATCATTGAGCATGAGCCCCAACATGCCCTTTTTAAAGTGAAGCTATTTACAGTCACAGCCCTCACATGACAATACAAGAAGTCTGTCCCAGAGTCTTTTGCATGCCTGCTCCCTTACTCAGTGAAAACCTTTAAATATGTGCCGTTGAGCCATTGTTTCCTGATGAAGTACATTAAGTCTGTCTACCAATAAAAGACAGGAATTTAACACCAATTAAGTTGAGCCATGCTGTTTGTTAGTCTCTGGAGTGGTGTGTAAAATCCCAGTAAAATTGTATTTTTAGAGGAGTCACATCCCGAGTTAAAGGGCCATTTCACCAGTTTAACACATCAAGTTCAGTTTACTTGGCATAAGGAGTACCACTACAGCCTGTATAATATCTTCTGTGGCTCGAGAGGAAGCTTGACAAAATCAGATGAAGTCATTAGGAATATCAAGGTGTCGACCTAAATATTTTAACAGAAACCTTGCAATACAAACTATGGGTGAGGGGTTTTAAAGATGTGGCCAATCAACAATGCTATTGAGCTGAGGAAATGGAGGAACTTGACTCACAGAAGGAAGGATATTTCAACCTCTGCTGCTCTGATACTAACAATTCTAACAACTAACAACAAGTCTGTCTCTTCTGACTCCTCAAACTTTATGAAAGTGCATTAGTAAATGAAGTACCTGTCTAAGTACTGTATATAATGGCATGGGAGTTCTCATATGGAGGGATCATTTAGACGTGTAACCTGATTTAACAGTGGGACAGAAATACAGTTTGAATGAATTGGACGGGCAGTACTCAAAAATCTTGCTCTCATGCCTCCCATGAACCCCATGTCATAACCATGAGATAGAAAACAGATTTTCCAGCTTTCCAAACTGTAAAAGTAATGGGACTTTCATGTGCAACAAAGTTTGTAGATCCTTTCACATTTATTGAGAAATAGTTGCACTCATACGACCATGGAAAACCAAATTGAATGTTTTATTTCATCGTGACTTTGAAACAGCTGTCCCGAATGTCCCGATTAATGCAGTCAAGATGTGTACTGTCGTGTAAGAACTGTGCTTTCATGAAGATGTCAACAGAGGCAGAAACTACAGGAAGCATAAATACTGTGAACTAAGACATGATATAAATGTGTTGAATTTATTAGACACCCTTTGAATCTCTTGTCGTGGTGTGATTTATCTTTTCTGAGCATGTGTTCTAATACAGACACTAACAAGTGGTAACACAGACATTATTGTAGGAAAGTTTCAATTGGCCAAAACACATTTTAATGCTGTGCTATTCAATATGCTCATATGATCAAAATGAAATGAGTGATGACACTTAATGTGAGAACTGAGAATTATCACCTGACTCTGCAGTTCCATGGAGCGTTTTAGCCTCTCTCAGCTGATTGTTTTGGTTTTCCAGACCGCAACTTTACTGTTTTGGTTCAGTCTCATAGGCCTCATTAACTTTTTTTTCCAGCTGCGGCAGGCTGCTACTCTCAGTGAAAAGGCTCTGAGTTCTAAGTTAGAAGCTAGCACCAGTGGTTTAGCAGTAATGGTGGTGCAGAAAGACAAAAACACCCAAGAACCAAGTATTTTTCATGACTGATACTGATGGGAAGGAGAAAGATGAGCGAAACTGTCAGTTTCCACCTTGAAAAGTTGAATAGAAACAGCTTGAGCATGCAGATCTTAATCTGCAGAAACGCATTCAGTGGTATCTTAATCAAACCCAGTACGTTTTTTTCAACATTTGTCCTTCATTTACCCCAAAGTATCTTGTGTGCATTCCCTCATCGTAACAAAGGTTCACAGCTGGCAGCAAGTTTCCAAACTGCATTTCCAAATGCCAAAGGGACCACCCTCCCTGCTGGGAAATCTGAGAGAGCTCAACCCCACTGGGTTCACCTTCCCCGTCACCTCAGCCGATTAGCTCCGATAGTGACTGATCACCAGAACGTGACCTCTGAGGACGAGGCCTCACAAGTTAAAAGCAGAGTTAACCCAGGCCACCTAGGGAGACGTGCGTTTGATATGTTGTAGGGAAAGAATGTATGTTGGGGTTTTGCTTGTACAGTGTTGTACGTCATCACCATAAATCACTGCTAACTAGGTGATGTCTCGACAGCTAAGTGTAAATGAACTGACAAATATTGAGTCCTGTTATGCAGTTAGTCAGGAAGATAAAGTCATAAATGTGTTGAGCAACTGTTAGATGTGCCAGAAAAATAGACTCATCCCAAACATCTTTCACTTAAAGCCCTTCCAGTCCAAATAGAGGACTTAGTGGTTTGAGGTGTGGTTAATTTCTCTGCGTGGTTAGGGTTCGGCATCTCTCTGGTCTCATTAACCACCCCCGCCCAGCGGTCTGTTCTCAATATGAGAACAGCACGTCTGCAGCAGATCTGTTCAGAGCTGGAGATAAGGTGGGAAAACACCCTTTGTTTGGGTGGAGACTGGAGACCAGACGCTGTTTCCATAAACTGACAATTGAGATAAGCTATTGACGAGCTCCTGTCCTGCCTGCTCCTTCTGCAAGATTTGATTTGGTCATTTTAAATGTTGTTCAAGCTGGAAATGTCACAACAGACGTGTCTTCATTCATCTGTCATATCCAGTTCATTGACTTTTGAGACCAAGTGCGTCCATTAAATTACCTTTCATTCCTGTAATTGCGAAATGAAGCGCTGCAGTTTCTCTGTGTCAACACTGTGTGGGTGCTCTGTAATGAAACTACATGATTTATGATCCTAACCCTCCCCACCTCCTCCACACTGAATATGATACATGGCCCATTTAGGGCATCTCCATATCCTGAACCCTTGCACAGACCTGGATAAATGCTCTGTGTCTCACACAACCATAAATCTACACTTATTTTGTCGAGATCTATGCTCCCTGGAGTGTCTCCTCGCTGCGGGAGGATCCATCATGATAAGTAGCTGCATGGTGTTGTAATGGCTGAATTGATGAGTTCTAATTGGCATCAAGAGACTGCCAGTAATGGACTTCAATGACGGTGTTTCACTGAAAGCTTAAACCAGATGGATTGATTAGGGAAACAGCATGTTTTCAGCTGTAGCTGATGTATTGATGCTGTGCTTTGTGATTCACCATCAATTAATTTTTTATTGGAAAAAAAACTCTTTTAAAGGTCAGTCTCCCTTTATTTACAGTCTTTTTTTCCCATGGACCTATCATATTTGAGTTATTGTAAAGTATCAATACAGTAAATTTTAGGATTGGAGATCATATAGAAAAGAAAGTAGGTGCAGTATAATTGCAATCCCACAATAGTCATGCAAATGTATTCAATTTTAAAGTTTAAGGTTGTGACCCTTCAGAAGCAGCAACAGTAAATGGAATGCTACTTTTTTTTGGCTGGTCATTCTCAGATCTTCTGATCATTTATCCACATCTTTAACCACTAGTCAATACCTATTGATCTTTAGTTAGTGTGCGCTAATGCGTCTTGAATGCCTCGTGTCCAATAAACATCCTGCTTCAGACAGAAGTGGGGTTTGAATGTGCAGAGACTGATGAATGGACTTCAGCATTCAAGTGTTTTCACCCTCATAAAATTAGTAGAGCACAAAAATATCCTTGTGATCCAGTGGGAGCCGATGCTTTTGAACAGTCATTGAAGTATTTATTTTACACGTGTACAAGAGTTTTGTCTCATGTAATGCATAAAAGTATGTAAGGAATATAAATGTTGCTATTTAATGTGATTTTACAGAGATTTACCATATTGCAATATACAGTATAATGTAGAAAAGAGCAAACTTTTGTTATTAATATTGTGATATTGACTTCAGCCATACTGCCCAGCCCGACCTTCCAGTCAGTGATAATCTGAGGGCTCACACCTGCATAGACAGTCAGAATTTACCAAAATCTGTTACATTGAAACATTTTTTTACCAGATAATGCACTGATCTTCAAATGGTTCATTTTGCTTAAGAAGTATGAGAATTTTCACATTTAATCCTTCAGTTTATCTGAAAAGATCAGAATCACCAGATTTGGAGATACGTAGTTGTCACCGGACAGCGATATTACAGTGTCTTTAGCTTCCCTTATGTTGGGTCAGAGGACAGGACAGCACTAAAGTGTATAATGGTCCACACTTGCCACTGTTTCTGAATGAGCTTGTGTTTGTGTGTGTGTACAGTAGGCCCTTATGTGTTGTTCTGCTGTGCTGACACATCATGTGCTGATCCCCGGTGGCTTCTCTCCTGTCAGTGACCACACACACACACGCGCACACACACACGCAGGGCCCGTAGGCTGCTGATGTGTAGGGTCAGGCTCCCTCTGGGCAACAGAGGACTCAGTCAGTGAGTGAGTGTCAGCTGCCAGCAGCAGTTTGTGCTGAGAGAAAGAGAAATGTCCTTCGTCATCCATCAGCGGCCTCTGCACCACTGAGGCCTCCATGTCCACACAGTAACACCACACTGAACATTGCTGTCTGTGCTGGGTGTGATTTACTCACAGATACTCAGTGTATGGACGTTGTTAGTCCAGCCTCTATATAGCACATGTAAGCACCTTCCCAGAGCATCAGTCACCACGAATAAGTTCTCAGCCTGTGAGAAACAGTGCACTTGGGAAATCAATGTGTATGGTACCAGAATAAGTCTTTTGAAGTTGTCTCCCCAGAATTCCTGTGTGTGGTGATGAAAGTGTGTACAGTGCTCTAAAACTTGAAAAATGAACTACCTATGAAATTAACTAATTCCCTAATATGACTTTAATATAAATTCATTATTTTGTATCAGAAAAGAAGACTAAAGTCTACAGTCATGCTGGCAGCTCTGTTAGGTTGTAGGCTGCTTATCGGTGCTTTGAATTCAGCAGTCTAACATGCTCACAATGACAATACTGACATGCTGTGACATGGTCAGCACTTCTAATGTTTACCACGTTCATGGTCTTAGTTTAAGCACGTTAGCATGCTAACTTGCTGCTTTCCTCTGTTTTATATATTTTGGTCTGACAAAACAAGACATTTGAAGGGCGTCCACAAAAATGAAAAACCAGAGGATCCAGCATGTCTCTGAAGAATGGAGTGGTACTTCTTGTTCAGGGTGGAGTCAGTTCAGTGTAGGAGTCAAACTCCAGACTTGAATATTCCCACCACCATGTTTCACTGTCAGTTGATCCACTGTGGTATCATCGTTCTCTCTCCTGCTTGTCTACATTCACCCTTCTGTTACTGCCATAAATCTAAACCTTGGATTCATCAGTAAACTTTCTTCCAGTCCTCCACTGTGAAATGCTGGTATTTCCTTGCACACTCCAAGTGTTTGGCCTTGTTTCCCCTCCTGAGAAGAGGTTTAGAAACTGCTCCTCGTCCTCTGAGACCACGACAAGACGGCCTTCTTCTGACAGGACTTTGGCTGATTGAGTCTTGTGTTCTTTTTTTTTTTAGCACATACTGAATCTGTGAGTTGCTTTTCTGTCTCTCAAGGAGTGTCATCTGAACTCATACGTCAATGGAAGGGATACAACTTAAGGGAACAAAGGAGTTTAAGTTGTTCAAGGCCACAAATTTGCTTAAATTTGATTGCTGATGTAGAAATAGTGCAGAATCTTTAATATTTCATCTTCATTTTACATGTCATCAATTCTTGTGTTTTTAAATGTTTTTAAATCCCCAGACTTTAGGGTGGGGGAGGGTCCAAAAGTCTGAAACCACATTGAGAATCTCTATTTTCACGAGGTTTAAGCATTGATGGTTTGAAGCTATATGCTATACACTTTCCCAAACCCTCTAACACACAGGTTCTTTGTTTGACAAAACTGCTGACTCAAAATGACACAGTGTGCAACAGAGCCGTCTCCAAACCCCTCCAGATCTCCGAGTGAGAGATGAGTTTGTCATGACTGTGTCAGGCAGACGCCGCTTCGAGCTACGTTCTTTTAACCTGTGTTTTTGTTGGAAGTGCCTGAATTGATCTTCACCGGGGAGATCATGTTAGTGCAAGTCGGATGTAGGAGTGTGTGCCGTGAGTCAGGGAGGCGGAGGGAGGAGGGCGCTGCTGGCAGAATCCGGAGGAAACAGGAGCTAGGTGAGGGAGTCGGATGACTGCTGAAGTGGAGAGCATGAAGACACGGTGGCTGAGCTGACGTGGCTCTGCAGACCACAGTATTAACATCCTGATGACTGCTTTCAAATGTCCTATTCAGCATCTTTTTGTTTTCCCCTTTCATGACCAGACTGATGGTGCACTCAGTTTCCAAGTATTGACAGGAACAATTTCAGCTGTGGAAACTACCAACCAAAGTTATGTTGAGGATGGTGTCGTAACCACTGAAGGAAACGCTGATGGAAATTTTAAAAAGTGGCCTCTTCATTCCCCATAGAGAAACTGATGGTGAAAAAGAAATACTAATGCAAATAAGCAAAGTGCTGCATTTGGACATCTCATGTATGCATGTGGCATTTATTGTACCAATATAAACTTTGGTATTTCACACCACCACTGTGCTCGTCAGCAATTCTTCACAAGCTGATCAAGTCTTAACTGTGCAGAATGTAAGAAATTCTAAATGTGGTTGCATTGAACTATTTCACAATGATATTTACTGCTGCAAACAAACAGGCAAGACTTGGATTGGTTACATTGGATATGCACAGTACCAACTATTTAGTGAGGGTTCTGGTCATACGGAGACTTGCTATGTAGTAGGGCCAAACTAGTTTTATATGGGTGAAGCCTCTTTTATTCAGCCTGTTCAAGGCAGGAGTGTTGCACCGTTATTCTGCCTGACTGTTCTGTGTAAAATGTATGAACACTAGACGTTGTGTTATGCGTCACGCCTCTTTTGTTTCAGGAACGCTGGCATTCTATCTAAAACCACACCTGTGGGCAGCATTATACTGGTGTTGTTGAGTTTGGTGTCAGTGGGTTTTATTTACGTCAGTATTGCGATAACTGTGTTTAAAAGTTCCGTTTTTTTTGTTCAGTGCTATCTTTTATCTTTCATTTACTCTCTTACACAGCTGTGACAGTGACAGCTAAATGAGAATTAGTCTTGTGGGGAGAAATAAAGTGGACAAATTTTCCTATTTGAAAGAAACGAGCTAAGAACTTAAAGTCAAAAAGTAATTGGAAATTTCAGACTAAATTGCGCTTCGTCTGCATTCTGCGTACGCAAAAGCCTCGTGTCTCCACCTAAACTTCTAATAACAAGGGAAAGTTAATGTAACTGCTGTGCAACACATGAAAAAGTGTGGGCTGGCCACCCCTTGGTTCTGCCTCTGGACTTGCTGCCTCTCAACTTCTGAGGCTTGCCAGCAATTACTCCATCAAAAGTAGATGATGAAAAATGAAAAATGAAATAAAGTTTCTATAACTGCATGGCTTGCTGCAAAGTTATAGAGAAACTAATTTTGGTGCATAGCTTAGGAGAAATCCATTTTCTTTTCAAGTTTGAGAATTCATTACTATAAAACATCTACCTCCAGCTAATTTATCCATGGCAGTGCCCGAGCACAATGAGCAAAGTGATAATTGTACATTGTGCTAAAATGAAATAAGATAAATGAAGTCTTTTGATTATGGAACAGTTAGTGCACCAACGTCACCTCACAGCAGGAAGGTGCAGGTTTCATATCCACCTGCTGGCTGGGACATTTCTCTTTGCTTGTTCTTATGCATGCATTTTAGGTTAGCTGACGATTTTAAATCGTCCGTATGTGTGAATGTGAGTGTGAATGGGTGTTTGGCTAAATGTGATAGTTCTGTGATAGACCTTCAGTCTGTCACGGATGTATCCTGCCTGCCACTGGGACAGGCTCGAGGCCTGTACAGGATAAGCGGGTATAAACATTTTTTTGCAGGAATAAAATGGCATTATATATTAATAACAAAATATATATTTTCTTGACAAAACTGGTCTACTTATAACACCACTTGACAAAACTGAACAAACACCTATTTCCCATCGTTATTGCCCACAGCTCATGATGTAATCCGGTGGTTTCTTCCCAAGCTGTCAGTGTGTGTCTGTCCAAAATGAAAGGGCATCTGGCTTTGTTGTGCATCACTGCCGACTCTTGTGTAATGGAGAAGGTTCCATCTTTACCTTAGGCCTTGTGTTCTCTGCTGACGACAGGCCGGGATCTTATCTCTGCCCGGGGCGGAAGACCTATCCTTCGTAATCGCGGCAGGACAATGACGCTATATTGAGAAAGCAATAAACATGAGATTGCTTATCTGTTATTGAGCTTGTGGAACATGAAGGGGCTGAATTAGTTATGTGCATTATGTGCTTTGACAAACCAGGATGGTAAGTGGATGGGATTGATAGCACCATAGAGACCGAGTGTGTTTGTTGGGTCCGAGTTGTGTTGTGTAAGTTAATACAGGCCTGATCGGTGTGAGGATCAGCACTACGGCCATTCTGTGTCTGCTACTTCACATTAGAGGCTCCTTCAGCCAAAAACCACATTAACAGGTTATTATAAAGAGTACGATCTAGACCTGTTCTATATGAAAGGTGCGCTGAAATGACTTCTGTTGTGATTTGGTGCTGTGTAAATAACATTGAATTGAATTTTTATTCTTGACAGTTGGTGAACAGGAATGGAAAAACAGCACAACCACCACATGGACAATGGTGTTTTATTTTGAATAATAGCGAATCATGGGGCGATTTGTGACGATCTGTCGAACATATTCATATTCTGTATGGAACAAGTCAAAGCAGGATTGGGCACTCCATGTATTATCAACTGAACATGCAACATCCAACAATAACAAACTGCATATCCTTTGGATAGAAGATTCAGTCTGGCATCACTTTGTTTACCGGTGGCTTAAATACCTCCCGAAATAGCGAATTAGAGCATCTTATCTCCTTAATTGGATGTATTTCCTGTAGAAGCAGGATGTCAGGGCGAGGCGCATCAGATAGTTCAGCTGTGTAAACCGATGGGATTTCATGTAGCGAGAGACGATGGGCTTATTTGATGTTGGGGATTTTTTACTGATTAAAATTTCATTTGCACTTCTGATGCAGCTTCCTGCTTCCCAGATGAAAAAAAACTTTGGGATTTTGAAATGCAAATACAAATATGTGTTTTTGTGAAAATTATAAACATCTGATTTTGGTGCAAAGCCTCCTTGCAAAGGTCTTCTACATTGCCAGCAATTTTCTTCATCTCAGTTTATCACCTCAAAGTGTCATCCATGTTCACTTTTACCCTCATGCTTTGTTTTTCGTGTGACTGTGCTTCCGATGGTGAACACAGTGTTGTATGAGTCAGCACAGCCTGTATGTTTTGTTGGTTCCTGTTGGAGCACTTTGCACTGCTTTCACCCCTGATGCTGTCAGAACAACTCTGACCGCTGTTCATCACCTAAATACCTCTCTGTTGTGACAGTCCTCAGTGTCTCTGACTCTTAACAGCATCTAAATTGGATTTAGGTTTTTGGATGAACGTTCCATTAATTGGAAAATACGATTATTCGCTTTCTTTCTGAGAGCTCAATGAGAAGATTGATATGACCTTCATGAAGCCTTCTTGCTTCAGTTTCATAATATAAAGTGACCCATGGGTCACTTTAACTTTTAATATAAAGTGACCCATAAACTTTCAATGAATCTCACAATACTTGGTTCAACTCCTTTTAAGCTGTTCATTTTGAAGGTTTCTGTGGAACGAAAGTAATACAAGTGATGTATGTGCTGTTTTCCAGGTTGTATGCTGTGTTTTGGCCAGTCAGCCTTCTTCCGCTTCAACCACCCTGAAGAAGCCTTCAGGATGAAGAGCATGGTGCCCCAGGCAGGAAGCGTCTCCACCAGGGACTACAGACTATGTCCAGGTACTGAATGATCATGCATGCTCATATTACTCCATTCAGTATTTGACTGTATTTTCAGCCTGTTTTCACTCAGCGGCGCTCCCTCAAACATTCTTCCACAAACACAGGCCCAGTGTGAATAAGAACACTGACTTTTAGTCACATGAATGATTAGGCCTAAAAAGACAATTTCCCTCCTGAAGTTTCAGTTTCAGCTTGGCCTGTGTGAGTGAATGAGCTGGATATTGTTGCAGACCCCAGCAGACGGGTGCTGAGGTGGAGCAGCAGGGCAGTGTGTTTTACAGGTGGATGTTTGCACAGCAGTAAACCCCTGACATTTTCCCTTTTTTATGGCCTGGAAAGGGTGGAGGAAGTGTAGAAGCACAAGGCTGTCTGCTGGGACTAGACCAGTATATTGATTTTGTGATATACAATACTGGGGCAACATATGATGGGAATAAGTCTGTTCACCAGCAATTTGACTTTCTTGGCAGATTTTGGTTTTATTTTGATTATTCAATGTTTTATCAATTTTGAGTGCCGTTGCTGTAAGAATGTATTGAGTTGGTTTCAATGACACTCAATTTCCTCTCTGACAAAAAAAATAGGCAGCAAATAGAAACTCATCATTTTTATGCCCCCAAATGGTCACATTTGAGCATAACTACATTTAACAAAAGCATAAATTGTCTGTAATGCTTGTTTGCAACTCTGCTACCAGACTGTTGTTGTCAGTGTCAGCCTTTAAAATGCAGTACCCGTTGAACCCTGCAGCCTGACTGGTGCCCAGCTGGGACCTGGTTTTACACCATGCATGTTTTATGAGCATCTCATTCCTCTGCGTCTCCAGGCAAAGTTTTCAGCTGCTTGCACGTGCGTGCGTGCGTGCGTGCGTGCGTGCGTGCGTGCGTGCGTGTGTGTGTGTGTGTGTGTGTGTTCTGAGTGCTCCTCCTGGCTCCCACACAACTGTAAGTGTACCTTTTCTTGGCAAGCCCTACTACCAGGGATCTGTCATAGCATCTTGTTATTTCCCTCCTTTTAGTGTTGATGCTGCTTGCCGCTGGGGGTTAAGTATAGCACACAGGCATGTTGGCTGCTGTGGACTTCCTGATCCAGCAATGAAAGCCTTCCGTTGTTTAGAAACGTACCATTTTCCTCAATTATGCGTTCCCGAGTTGCGTTCGGATGAAACCTGTTTATGCCACTCCCATGATAATCTGGGCATATCTGTCATATCTCCTCGGAAACACATATTACACTCTAGAGCTATTATGGGGGGCAAACCCAGCTAAATCCAAATGACATACTTTTTTTTATAAAGATATACATTTTCCAGCTTTTCTGTCTCAAATAAGACAATGATCTCAATTTAAAGCCCAGTTTAGAAGCTTGTCACTGCAGTAGTCCTATACATGTATTAAGTGAACTGGATACCATATTTCATGAACTATTCCTATCAAATTTTTTCACTGGACAAAAAGAGGAAAAATGGAGAAGAGTTTTTGAGCTTCCCCTGGATTTGGTACTGTTGGGCCTATAGAGCATTTGCTCGAGAGTTTTTGATGTTTATCGGACATAAAGGTTTAAATTAGTACTCTATGAAAGTGCAACTCAGTACCCATTCTCCCAATACAATGTTTGTACCTCTTTAATTACAGTATTACCTTCACACCTACCACAATTTATTTGTCACCAATAGTATAATTATAAGGGAATGAGAAACTGTACTTCCTTATATTTATTGGTGGGTTTTCACTCTCCTCTCACATTTTTACCTAGTTTTTTTTTTGTGTTACCTAGTCTTTGCCTGGGAAGGAAGTTTAGATGGAAAGAGCAGAGGAGTCAGGCCAGACTGTAGGAGTCACTAGTGCCTTCACAAAGACCTGATCGCTCACTGGCTTCCCACGCTCTAACACTACCATATAGTACATGTTCTATGCCAGGGATTAAAGCTGCTTCTATGCAGTGGTGGACGAGTGACTTTTTCATCTGCACCACCTTGAATCCTCAGTCAGTAAACTGCCTTCATTGACTTTAGTAACTTTACCTTTTATTCATTCTGTCTGAATGGTGCAAATATGTACTATAAATATTCAGCGTTTATTGTGGGTGTGTCCCACCTTACCTAAATAAAGAGCTTCTATTTTTGCAAGCTGGGAAAGGTAGAGACAAACAACCTAATCAATTATGATGAGAGAAGAAAGCCTCCCACCACACTGCAGGTCAGACCCTAGTTTTAAGTTTGTATTGACCAGCTGAACTTGGATCATCAATGGCTTTTAAATAGCCTAAAGTGTATTTTGTTGTATCTTTATGGGTGAACAAAAGGTACCAGCTGCTCTCACAAAGTCCCATTCTATGTCTGTTACATTTGGACAAAATGTCCTCTTCCTGTGTGTCTATTTTTGAGTGTGTGAAACACTGCAGTGCGACTGTATCTTTGTGATGCCAGGCACATTCACCTGTCTGTTGTTTAGTTTTGGCGAGCTTTGCCAGGTCTGTGCCGGTCCACTGACCAGCTGTCAGCCAGCCGTCTTTTTGCTACCACCTCTTCACTGATTGGACGTTTCCTGTGCCTCTCTGTCAGGCCAGCAGACAGCTTTGTGGCTCTTGGCTGCTCGCTTAAAGTGGCCGACGGCTGGAGTTACAGTATCTCTTTCAGAGACTATTTATAAAGCTCCAGTTCCATTCTACTGTCTGCCATCTCTGCAGCCTCCCTCCCTAGGTTTCCCCTCCAGTCCCTTCCTGCACCCAGCCACCGTCCTTATGTGTGGTAGCCTCGCTTTTCAATAAAAGACCTTTATCTTCCTGTGATTTGGCTGCTGTATCTGTCACTGGCTGCTTGACAGTCTGGAAAAATCAGTTCTGACTGCTTGTGATGCAGCTGATTGCTGATTGTGGTTGCAGTGTGGCACCACCACATGTTGGATCTCTGATGTTTTATTATGCAATGAAAATGTGTGTCCATCAATAAAATTGGACGGGACGTTTTTGGGCAACAAATAAAGAATCTTTTTGCCTTATAGTGCCTCTTTCCTGCC
The DNA here is from genome assembly GCA_025331565.1 of Holacanthus passer. NCBI lineage: Eukaryota > Metazoa > Chordata > Actinopteri > Pomacanthidae > Holacanthus > Holacanthus passer. Next base: position 3,339,977 of record JAFREQ010000038.1, read on the forward strand.
CCTCAATTTCCATTTCCATAGCAGTTAAAACCCACATGAAGAAAAATCCTTTCTCCTTTAATATTTCATCATTTTGGATCAGTGAGATGTGTTGTCAGTATTTTGTATTCAAAAGTTCAGCCAGAAAGCACAACACACAAAACCTATAAAAACTGTAGTTTCTGCTTCTTCTTCCAAAGTTCTTTGTTTTTATTAATTAAATATATTAAATATATATGTATTTAGGCTGTATTATATTCTCAATATATAGAGTCACATTTAAATAGGCTTGTGTTTTGAATAGTGGTTGAATCTAAATAAGTACACGTACTCTACTACTGTATGTTAATATAAATTTGAAGTACTTGTACTTTACTTGAGTTTTCCCATTTCATGTTACTTTATACTTCTACTCCACACATTGTCCTCCTTACTGCACTAAATTTATTTGACCAATATAGTTACTTTGCAGGTTAATGTTTTACATAAGGTAAAAAATATTTTGCATTGGTGTTGGTATATTCAACTGCCCAGTGTATACAGTATATAAGATAGTTTAAAAAATAGCTCACCCTTGACCAACTCTTACAGTCAAATGCTACTTACACACACATAATAAGCCAGTATATTATGTCATAGTATAACGAACACAGGTGTGATTATTACTTTTACTTCACCTTACTTTACTTTTGATACTTTAAGTACATTTTGCTACTTAAGGGACATTTTTATTGCAGGACTTTTATTGAAATGTATTTTTTTTGCAGTATTGCTACTGAATAATTCCTCCACCACTGGTTTTGAAATATGTCTTGATGTGTTTTGAATGCTACGGAAGCTTGGTTTCTTGCAGACCAGCTCAAAGAAGTTTATGGTCAAGTAAAATATGGTTGTGGCTTCAGCTGACATTGTATGTATGTGTACTGACAGCTTGAAAATCACAGTTTATTAAAAGGAATTAATTTCCAACAAAAAACTGTTTAAACTCTTTAAACCTTTTCTTTCCTTGGAAGTTGTGTTTAAGCTACTGCTCCGGTGATCAGATCTAATTATAAAAAGATGCATTGTGGCCTGGATGACAACAGTGTTTCTCATCCCACTAAAATATCAGTATAGAGCCATGATCTGTAGTCTAGGAGGATACTTTGTTGATACTTTCTCCCCTGTCTCACATAAAACAGACAAAATCTACATCATAAACACAGTAATAGTGACAGGCCATAAATATCAACTGCTGTGACTCTTTAAAACAGGCTGTAATTCACATCAGCCTGGACAGGAAGAGCTCTGTCAAGGTAGCGACGATTCAGGAAGTCTCACCTTCAAAATAAAATACAATAATAACGATTCGGAGAGCTTTTCTTGTACGTGAGCTGGTCTGATGTTTAAATCTATGTGTGCTTTAAAGCTACAGTTCAAACACAACCACTACATTATTTTGCCTGACAGAACACGGGTGCAGTGTTGACAGACTCAGTCAGAAGTCACCTACGTTAAAAAAGTTTGACACGTTGACATGGACGTTATTATACATCGTATATTATTTACTCACTTTAAGGATGACGGCGCATTTATTTGTCTTCATCGTATAGATAAAGTGAGTCATGGTTTTATTCTGAAGGTCGTCACCGGAAAAGCGGTGTTGCGTTTCGAGTAACTTGACGGCAGCGGTACCGCAGGCAGCGGCGGTGCCCGGCGCCCCAACCCCCGGCTGAAGGAGCAGCTCGGTGTGAGTCTCCATGTCTCCTCGGTGTGTGTGGAGCCAGGCACGGCGGGGCTCCGTCACACCCGCTCTGTAGCCGGTGTCCGGAGGAGGTGGGCCTCAGTGTGTGTCATGTAGCAGGTGAAGCGCACAGTTTTATTCCTTCATGTGAGTAACTCTACTGCTTACTGCCTGGGCAAGAACCGCTCACACGCCAAACTCCATTGAGAATCTGCCGGTTTTAATGTTCATTTGCTTTTTCTGGAAAGATGCACACAGCGTAGGACATCAATGCACACTTAATGCGATTCATTGGAATTTCCTTCCTTATTCCGCATACAGGTGGTTAATGAATATGTCCTTAATCCGGGAAAACAAGCTATTTTCTGCTTGTGTCACAGTGTGTTCTGATGAGGGGAAATAAGAGGAATGGCAGATGGACTAACGTATGTTTAAGCAACTAGAGCTTACGATGAGCAATGATTTGAAGCCGAATTGTAGAAGTCCTCATATGTAATAAAATGTCTTAAGTGGCATTATATCAGATGCTCAGTTTAACCGGCAGCTAAGCTAACATGAAATTGGCAGATTTTTAAATGAAGTTTGGCACGGTGTACTCGAGGCGATGAATCCCATGACATCATTGCACGGGCTTTCTCTCAGCAAACGGTTGCTTTTATTTTTGTCACCCCACCCCCCCTCGTTTCGACTCTGCACACAAGAATGAAGCCGGTTTGTTTTCTGTGAGACACGATGTGACATTGCCATCCTCTCTTGTGACAACCTGCAGACCTTGATGCTATATCATCTGCGTTTGTGGTCAGGCACAGCTTCATTGTATGGCAGAGTCATTATAGAGGAGAGGGCAGGAAGCTGCTCCCATCTCTGTTCAACCAGCACAGCTGATGCATTATTTGTGAAGCTTCTATATTTTAGTGTCGTTTTTCTATTGGGAAATCTCTGACATCATCTTCAAGAAGGGACAAAACAGACTGTTCTGTTTTAGTCCATCCTGTTCTGTGTGTTATCATTTGCTCCATCCCACAGTCATGTTGACATGACAGCTCTCTTCTTGGGTTCTCTGATGACTGCAATTATCTTCATGTTTCCATTTAAACAGACAACAAGTCAATTTGAGCAGATTTCATTTAGCATTAATAAACCCTGATCTGTGCTCTGATCCCTGCCTCAAGGCCACGCTGGTGAATCTCCCACGTGGTCGTGTGTTTCTGCTGTAATAATCTACTATGCTGACATTAGAGAGAGGCGGTTAAGATTAGATTACCCAGCCTGTGTCCTACGTTGCTTTTGGGCCACACAGTAATTGGGTTATGTAGGCACATTTTCTCCTGATCCCTATCCAATGCACAGGCCTGTCGGTCTGTTCTTCTCCTCTGCTGTGTCCTTTCTTCTCTCCTCACCACTAATCCCTCCTCTGCCCTTGTGTTTACCTGTCTTTCACGGCTTCTACACTGGGCTGGAAGACATGGATGTGGTGATGATTTTGAACATCTAAAACAGTAGGGGCAAGGTTACGAATGGATATCGAGATTCTGAAATATATTTTTTTTATATTATTTCTGTACAAATACACTAGATGTTGTTGTTCTTAAGATTTTTTCTGCACAGAAACAGAACTTAACCAAACCAGTGAGGGAAGAACATGAAAGCACCCCAAATGAGTTATGAAAAAAGTGATCGAGGCTGTGGTGGGCACCCTGCAAGGAAAAATACAGGCAGATATACAAAAGTTGTGCAAATGCATGGAATATAACTGGACTGTATTGCATTTTTTTATCACCTTCTAAGGTGAGGTAAGGTCATTCAGCAGGTCTGCATTAGATGTTATAGATGATAGGTAATCAATACATAATGCCATATTACACTCTCGGAGTAAGAGTTATCGAAGATACCTGTGTTAAGATCTCAAGCCAGTAAGAGTGTATTGCTTCAGGTACTGGTCCATGAGTTTTAAGGTTTATCACACCTGATAACGATGCATGATGTTTTGTAATGCTGTGCGACAGGATTACACAACTTTGGCAGGTTATCAAGTCATTCTTCATCTTTACAATTTCAAGGTAAACCGTAGAATTGCACTGTTACATATTATGTCCAGGAATGTGAACGAGCACATATTTGATTGAAAAATGCTGCACCTTGCAAGATGATGTTCAATGTGCATTGCCAGCTTATTTGCTGGAAGACCTGGTGTTATTTTGCCAGATCCCTCAGTGTCAGGACCCCCGCCACGGATGGATGGATTGCTCACTCGAAACAAATGAGGACGCTATATTTGATGCACCCTTAATCTCAGTCTGAATGCAGCCTAACAACCTTTGTTGTAATCTGTGCAGTTTCTTTAAGGTCAAGGAAAGGACATTCAAACATATTGCTGCATTAAGGTTATTTAATGACTGAGTTTTTTTTTCAATTCTTCAGTTCAACAATAATTTAGACTCTAATTTATACATAGTTGCACAAGAGATTAAAGATGACTATATTCTATTTTTTACCCATTGTTTTTTTGTTTTTTAAGACAAAACCTCATGACAGTTGTTTTCTGTCTTCTGTCCTTCAGACACAGAGAGCTTGGTCAATGGGAATCACGAGGCCAGTCCATCGCAGTCTCCCCCGGCTCCTGGAGAGAGAGTCCAGTCTGAGCACAGTGCAATCGTCAGCTCTATTGAGAAGGACCTCCAGGACATCATGGACTCCCTAGTCATGGATGACCCCCAGCCTTCTTCCTCAGAGGGTAAAAAGCCTCCCGGAGACCAACCCATTCCCCACTCCCCTCTGTCACCCATGGTCAATGGAGGGGGCCGGTATCTGCTGTCCCCTCCTACCAGCCCAGGGGCCATGTCCGTGGGGTCCAGCTACGAGAATACATCCCCTCCCTTTTCTCCCCTCTCCTCTCCTTCTGCCGCCAGCAGTGGGAGCTTTACCAGCCCGTCTGCTAGTGGAGGACCCCAGGACCAGAGTTCTTCTCTGCCGCCAGTGCCTGTACGCTCCTCTAGCTACAACTTCACCACCCAGCCTCCGCCTGTACCCCAGCCACGGACCACACTGCCTAACTTTAACAGCAGTGGGGTGGGCCAGAAGGTTCAGGAAAGCCCCAGGCTGCAGAGGAAGGTCTTAGTAGAGGCTCCTCCAAGCCCCAAGCCAAGCCGCAGAGGGCAAGGCCTAGATGGGTCTGACAGCCCCCGACAGACCCCTCTTCTGTCCTCTACTGAATCTCTCAGTAGTAGAAACATTGTGCCAAGTAGTCCCAGGCTCACTCCCAAATTTCCTACCTGTCCTTCCCCGTCGCCCTCCAGTCCCAGGACCAAGACAACCATGGTGCTCCAGGAAAGGCCTGCCAGCCCTTTCAGAGAGCAGACCAGTCTGACTGATTGCTCGCTAACCTCCAGCCCCTCCAGGCAGCTTTCTCAACCCACCAGAGCCTTCCAGCCTCCCCTGGACCCCATTGTCCACATCATCCAAGGATCGCCGCTCCAGCAGCATCCACGTTCGCTGCAGCCCCCTGAAAGCCCTCGCATGGCAAGGAGAAACATGGAGCTGAACGGCGGCAGTGGAGGGGGAAACAGTATGAGAGAGCTGCCACCTCTTAGCCCCTCAATGGCTCGGAGAGGGGTCCCAGTACTCCCGGGGGCACTCCCAGGGACAATCCCCACATTGAGGACTCCAGATAGCCCTTCAAGTCTGGGCAAGTTTGTCCCAGAGAGTCCCAGGCTCCGACGTAAATCAGGATCTACATCTGAGGAGCCGGTGTGCAGCAGGGGGATCCGCGCTCGCAGTCCATCGCCTACCTCTATGATGATGGAGGGTGGCGGCGGTGCGGGAGCAAGGAAAGCGAGCTTTGGGAATTCCCTGTCACCTGCTTACAGTCTGGGCTCCCTGCCTGGGTCGTCGCCTGTAGCCAGCCCCAGAACCCATAGAAAGATGTCTGCAGGGAGACCCCATCCTGGGATGAGGGAGAGGAAGAATAGCATCACAGAGATCAGCGACAATGAGGACGAGCTGCTGGAGTACCACCGACGACAGAGAGAGGAAAGGCTTCGAGAGCAGGAAATGGAAAGACTGGTAAGTTTACATTTACAAAGAACATGTTACAGTCATGTAGTAGTTACACCATTTTGAGTTGAAAGTTAGTAGATTTACTTGATACATTACAGGGTTTGTACTCATTTCATGACAGCTCATGAAATGATACATTTTTAATCCTGGCTGTGGGTCAGTTATACTTTTAAGTTGTTTTGTACCTGATAGCTAGTCTTAATCCTTAATCCTGCTAATGGTCTCAGTGCTACCTTGAAAATTAACCCAAAATGATATCCACAATCACAAATGTATTTTAGATGAGTTTACAATCAGAGCAACATGGGACAGTCCACTTTGTACCTGCAGCAGCGAAGGACTGGAGAAACTGGAGGGTAGGCCTTATTTACATCTGCAGGCCCCTTCATCTCTGTGAGGTGCCCTTGAGCATGGCACTGAAATCAAACAACTGATTCAGGGTTAGTGTGGCAGACCATGTGTATGTGTAGGGCCTATGTGTTTTTTTTTTGTAACTATAGAGGAAAATGCGATCAGGCCATTTCTGTTACATTTAAGTTCAACAGTCATGACATCAGCTGAAAAATATCAAAAAGTTTGAAAAACCTTATATAACAAATTATATAACCATTTTTTGCAAAAGTAAGTATAGATATGATTTTACATTTTCAATTGACTAAAAAAATCTTTCCAGTTTGATTTTAGTAAGGATTTTCAGGCAGGTCAGAAACTTGCCTCAAGCACCATCTAACCCATATAAACGAATTTCATTAGTATGATTTGATAATCACTAGAAGAGTTGTAGTTTGCAATGAAATGTTGTAAATATTCTAGCAGAGGTCTAACTTTACTTTGTATGAGCCCCTGGAAGAGGGGAGTGTAACGACTGCAGTATTTCCATGTTTGTTTGGAAAAGGAGGGGTAACCAGGCCCGTAAAGCATCTCAGTGGGCTGTCTGTAACTTGGCTGTCTGCTGTCTAAACTGCTGCTGACATGCGGTCTCAGGGTGCCCAGATGAGCCCATAGCAACCACATTGTTTGTTGTTTCCTAAACTGAACAGAGGGGGGAGGGAGAGGCGTTAGACATCTTGAACTTGTCTGCCAGTCTGAATGAAACTACTGAGACAAAGGCCTTATAAAAGCCTTTATATGTGTTTGTGCCTGCATGTGAAGGCATTTGTCCACCCTGCTTGTAATTACAAAATGGGTGTTTTTCAAAGTGTGAGACTGAGTGAAGGCAGCTCAGCTGGATAGACTGAGACAACATGCCCTCCGTCTGTATGCACCAGGTCATGTTCTGGTACCTCCTGTAGAGGCATGGCAGTAGAACAGTGTGTCGGCAGGGCCAGATCCATACACTAAAACATGTGTTTAACTCCTAGCAGTGAAGTTGGCCATGCTAAATGCTACAAGGCCAGAGAGAGACCTACTCAAGTTAATGGTCAGGGCTCAGGTTAGGTTATAATTAAGCATCGCAGAGATAACTTGGGGCTAGGGTTGGGGTTAGGGTACCCCAATTTCTGACCTCAGTGCTCCCTACGCTACTCTGTGATTGGGTCTGCCTGGAATGATAAAAAAGTTTGCAAGCAAATATTGAGGAAGTATTGGATTTAGACATCAGTTTCATTCTGAGAAACCATGTTATCATTCTGGGCAGATAGTAGACATCTGTGGGATCACAAAATGACTGTTTGAAGATACAACCTGCTGACTGAATGACGGAGTGTACTGAGGCTACAAATGGGGCGAGGTTCGGGATTAAGCTTGGGTTCAGGTTAAGGTAAGGGTAAACACTAATCAACAGGGAAGCAGACTTTGACCAGACATATAGTTTAACATCCAAATTTCAGGTTCAGAAGTAAAAAATAAACTTTATTCAAAATCACACTTGTTATTGTTGTGATGCAACATGTATAATAGCGCAAATGATTAAAAATCCAGTCCGCAACCATCTTCACTACGTACATCAACTTTCACTCCATATGTGTCATATTTGTCTTTGACAGGAATTATGTTTTTTGAAAACACAATTGTTTATCTAGTATTTCAGATTTAATGGCTTTTAAAAAAATGTTATATCCCCAAGACCAGCACGAGTCAAGCATCGGGTTGACAGAGTAGGGCCAGTCGGGAGGCGACTAATGAGAATGAACTAGGAGGGTTGCAGTACCTTCCTAGTACAACCAACAGTACAACCAGTACAATCAAAAAGTAGGAATGATGTCATTAGAGAGAGACATGTATAATGTACACACTGCCGCCCTGCAAACATTCCGTGTGAGCTGTAGTTTTCTGTCAACTCAATAATTATTTAGCTAACTAAAAATCAGGAAAAGTTCAAATTCTAATAATAAATGCTTTGGTAGATACTCATTTATCTTAGATTATCAACAGTAAACACCTGAAACATGTTTCATTTTTTCTGAAATAAAAAAAAGTAGTCCTTGAGTTACGGAAGCTCACAGAACAGCGGCTAATCGATGATGTCAGGACTTTAACTCTCTCTTTAAATACAATCTGTAAAGCTGCTTTTACTTTTATTTTCAGTGCACAATCAATTAATTCACTGTTCCATGTTATTTTTGCTAGATAACTGCTCATTTAAAGGCAGCTACTTCTTCCACAGTTCCCCAACAGCTAACCTAAAGGAATTCGGATGAGTTCAGTTCATGAGTTCAGAGTGTTAGTGTCTTATTATGGTCTGCAAGCTTTTTCACTCTTACAGCAATAACATTTGTAGGAGAAAGACTGAGTTGCAATTTTCTTACCACGATAAACAATACAGGCGCTTTGTACCCTTACAGCTCATATTAGCCTTCACATACACCAATCAGTCAAACCCGAAATCCTTGGTTCTTGTTGAAAGGTTATTAGTCACAGCAACCTTTGGACTAGTACAACGTACACGCACTTACAGAAAAATATTGACATTAGATATGTACATATAGCTCCTGGCACATAAGGTCAAGACTAATGTTGTCAAGACTAACATGTCAAGTAAATAAGGCATACGAGGACAAGCGAGGGCTGCCTGAGACTCAGAGGCAGGATTCCTCAGCAGCCTGTTATGTTATTGTACTTTTCAAAGGCAGAAACTCACAGCTCTCGAGCAGGCAGGGCGTGGAGCTGCAGGGCCTGTAATTAGTCACAGTGACTCACTGTCATGACAGATTTTCCTTGCCCCAGAGCATCTGCATTTAAATCATTTCACACACAGCCTGCTACTCATTCACACAACTGATTACCAAAAAACAAAGTTATGTGAACAGTGAATCTCAGAGAAGTTTATTCAGGAAAAAAAGAGTCTTATTGTGAAAGCAACAGGAGTACACAGCTCAGAGGCAGCGGGAGGCTGCTGGGAGACTGCAGCTACACAGATACACTCAGATACTGATGTACTGATATATATCAGGCGGATATTGCACTTTGAATGTAGTTGAAATGCAGCTTAATTATATTGTATAATTGATTAATAGCCCAATGGATATGCGATGCTTAACCTCAATTATTTACAGTGAGGCATTCAGGCTTTTTCAACCTAATTAGTGGAAAGCTTTGGGAGATACTCAGTTCTTTTTTGAAATACAATTACAAGATTGCAAAGCAGCCTCAGTCCTGTTATATTGGTGTTGGGGTTCTTCCCATGGTCTTTATGACATTTAAGTGGCCTGTAGCCCGACTGATACTGGATCTTTGAAGCTGATGCTGATATTGATATTTTGGAGTTGTGTCTAACCAGTAAAATGATATTTGAATATACTAATATTTTATGTATATATTTGTATTCAGTTTGTTCCCAAGAATAATAGTCTTGAATAATATGATCTAAACGTAGGTACTGAAGCTTTGTAAAGCCCACTCTATCAAGCTGGATACTTAACAACTTGATTAAGATTTTATTCAGGTTTTAGATTCAGATGATGAAATGAACTTTGACCTCAGCATGCTTCAGGGTGGTGCTGTTGGTATGATGCAACTAGTTGTATAGACAATCCTCTGAGCCCTCTACTGGAACACTGCTGGCTGTTTACATGTCTCATTATCCACTGAAGATGTGGTAGATAATGATGATGTGTTTATTAGCATGTCTAGTGGCACATTGCACACATTTATTGGTGTAGAAATTAAAAGTGTGTGTGTTCCACAGTATTCAGTTCAATTCAGATCACTTTATTTGTCCCTGGGGGGCAATTGCAGAGGCATGTAGAGTGGTATAATTAAGAAGTAACACACCACAGGAAAAACATTAAAAGTAGGCGAAGAAAACAAGAAAATGCACAAACATAGAGTGAAGCATTGCTGATTTAGAAATATGCATTGTATGGCATGCAGTACAAAGTAGTCTATACACATTGTGATACTAATATAATACTAATAATGGTAGAAGTATTCAGATATATCAGACCAATATTACTCTAATTACTAATAAGTGAAAGCAGTCATAGGCAGAGGCAGAGAAGGTCTAATGAACAATGTAATATTGATATATAAAAGTAAATATTTTTAAGTACCCAGGTGGACATCATGTTATGAGACATCCGTTAAAAACTGCATTTTCTCTGGGTTTAATTTGGCCTGCATTGTAATCAATCAACATACATAACATGAGGACAAAGAAATCACGGACTCTCTGATGTTATTTTGCAGATAAAAAACAATGTTCACCGTTAAAGTTGATCTGAAAACCTTTTATTGAGTTTAGAAGAAGACTGGACGAGTTATGGGGTTGGTCAGTGAGCACTTGGTTTCCATGGCAACCAGCACACCAGAGTCTGCTGGCTGATGTTTCTGTGAATGGAAGATGAAAGAAGATTCATAGACAGAGGTTTAATGGTGCAGACAGCATAGAATCAGATAGATTAAATATGCATTTAAGAGAAGATTGAAGCTACTACTTGGACTGCAAGAAATTGGAAAAAAACTGAACTGAACTCAACCCCCACGGCTACGGCCCTGGTCAGGATATCTATATTTTTTCATTCTGTCTCTCACGAGTCGCATGCTAAATAGCTGGAGTGCCCCTTCAGCTGAACAGATTCTCATGCAATATATATATCCTTCTCCTGCTCAGTGTTTTAGTTTCTTGGCGTTTTTCAGAGGAGGCTTTTCCATCTTGACAAGAAAAAGGTAAAAAAGCAAAATATTGGAAAACTCATGAGACTCATGAGAAAGACAACATTTAAGAATCTGCATCACCCTGAAATATCAGCTGCAACAGAATCATTCAAAAAAAGATTATGACACCCATATTGGTTAAATGGTACCAGAATTAAACAACAGGAAAAACTCCTTAAGCAGCATTTAATTCAGCTTCATTATGCTGTCCTACGAGGCAGGGAGGTAAACCCTCTCTAATGACCAGTCTGCGGGGAAGACTGCTTCCTGTGTCCATCTGATCCAAGCTGTCCGGCCTGGCACTGCTCTCTCCACATGGCCGTCTGACTGACACGCTGTCTTGGCCAACACACTTGGCATATGAACCAAGTCGCAGCGTGCCTCGTCTGTGGCAGACACACATGCCGTTCCTCTGTCCACCAAAGATGACCTCATCTCTCCTATGCCATTAGTTTAGATTACACAATTGTTTTTAATGAGTTGGCTGAGTAGACTGCCTTGTCACTTTTTCTAAAATCGGATCGCACCAGTATGCGTCTACTGTTGCTTTGAAGAGAGGTAAAATGAGTTTTTCTCTGTCCTGTAGAATGAAATGCTCAGAACAAGGTTGCGTGCAACTGGCATTGCAAAACATTTCAGCTGCTAAAAAGCTCTAAAGTTTCTCCCTCAACCCAGAATAGCAAATGACAAAGACGCTGGAAGAGCACTTTGTCAGTTGCTATTTTTGAGTTGAGATTTTGAGTTTATTTTACACAGTGAAACATTATCTCTTTGTGTGAAGAGCTCCTGTGTGACTTCCACTCTAATTAGCTGGTTTGACTTGATTGTGTGGCGACGGCTGGGAGGGGGCGGCCTCAGCCAGAGTCCTGTGGAGAAGCAGATCTGTTGTTACAATCCCTACTGGTTGCTGCTGGCGGTCATTGAAGGTCACAGATTGCTTAATGCATCTTTAACAAAGGCCTACATGAGGCTTTTTCCTGGACACTCAAGTCTCTTTTGGGCTCAAGTCAGTTTTTTTTGTGGAATTGCCCTTGAAATATCAGAGGTGGGGATTCAGTTCTGAATATTTTGCCTTAGGCAGAGATTTGATTGAGTGGCAATTTAAAAGGAAGTCAAACTCTGGCCTTTATCATCATCATAGGGCAGACTGCAGACCAACAACCTGAGCCAGTCTGCCCTGCCTCCTCTATTTTTTTCTTTCCTCTTGTCCCATGTGTCTCTTTGTGTCTGCTCTGCTCTGTCATTTTCCAGCCCAGCAGGATGTCACGAATGTCAGCTGTACGTGACACAGTGAAAAGACTTCCCTGCATGATTGGAATCTTTGCTACTGTCTGATAGGATCACCGCACCAAATATACCCTTGGACTGTCAAACAGAACACCACATGTGTATACCACCATCTTACAGTACACGACCAAATATGTCCAGCTACTGCGGGACACCAAACCTGCCCACCTAGGCTGCCAAATATATCTTGCACCTACTGATACAGAGTGCCATACAAACTCACTGACCAGCGGGTGTAACTTTATCCACACTGAAGGGGAGTTTTTGCAGGATTACACACAGTTTTCTGTACTTTTCTTTAGTCCACATTAGTATATGTTTAGACTACAGGATCAACCTGCCCATTTGCATGTTTGTGTCAGTAGTTCCAATCATCATGAGGCAGATGACTGTGATGACTTTACTTTTTCTGGTTGAAAACTAAACAGACTCCAACAGATAAGACAGTGAGTAGACTCTATGGCTCTTTATCTGGGACAGAGATAAATCTGTGTCTGTGCCCGTCCAAAGGAAAGCTGCAGTAATCCAGTCTTGAGACACCACCAACAAATATGTGGATTCTCTCTACTGAAAACGAGTGCCAGATTAGGACGCGTCATGTCACTTGATGCGCTGTTGCTTTTATTCTCGTTGTAATGTTTACTTGATCATCAAAGAATATATAGCAGAGGAGGCAGATGTTTGAAGCTTTAGCTGGATCATATTTTCATATTTTTAACGCTATAAGGAGTCTGTCACAACTGTGACAGAGTAGTCTGCTGTTTTGTGACCTCTCCACTAGAGGGGGTTATCTAACTGTTCAGTGCTGCAGTTGAAATTCAGCCCTTCAAGACTGAGGGTATATGCTGTACATCCAGTCAGGTTCAAACTTTATTTATATAAATAAACCAAAAATGTTAGGAACAATGACTTCAAAAAAATTAATCGATTTTCCATAAAGCTGATTCATTTTCTGTCGACCAAGCAATTCATTGATTAATTTATCAATAATACAAAGGCAATTCATAAATAAATGAATTGGAACAAATACTTGCAGCAATAGTACACAAACAAACACACAACCATCAGCTAAAAGGTGCATTCTTTCAAGGTCGTCCTTTCTTCAAAGCCACCACTAACAGATCCATATTATGCAGCCTGCTCCATTATCCCGGTCCCTTGCCATTTAAAACCGCAGCATATCTGCGTTTTATGCAGAGTGTTTTTTGGCCACTTAAGCTAAATTGGTCTCTTATTTTTAATGTCTAAGTGAATTTCAAACTCTCAACTAAAATATGATGAGAACACAACACCTTTTTCTTTAGCCTCCCTCCCGTTATGTAACACCTAAGTCTCCTCCTGACTCCTAGAAACTAGGGATGCGTGATATTAGATTTTAACCGATATCCGATATGCTGATATTTTCCAACTCATTTTGGCCAATTGCTGATGCAGATACTATCATGTGCACATATTTTTTCCACCTAATTGCAGAGAACATCAAGTCTCTCCTGTAGTGGAATTAACATATTATTATGCCTACTCTTATCGTGATGGCCCACTGACAGATGCAGTCTGTGTTTGTGTGCTTCTACTTGATGTGGAAATGCATCACAAACCACTTCAAAGTGTCTCCCTTATCTGCTTCATTATTACGCAGTCAAAAGAAAAGAAAAATAATTACAAGCGGTCACATTATATGAAAATATGCCTCAAGCCCAGCATAACTTTGAGCTTGAAAGTACTTCAAAGAATTTGTCAGACCAGTTATCTACATGTAGAAGTTTTCTGCATTTAACAGCTGAAACCAAAGTCATTATACCTTTTGCCTGGACTAAATTTATCAGCCTATTTCAGGTGAAGCCCAGCCAGTGCATACAGTGTTACATATATAAAGTTCCGCTTGGTGTATAAAGTTAGCTCCTTTGCTTTTCTTAGAACCAACCAGCAAGCCTCCTCCCATTTTGATGAAGTCCCTAAACATTATGGTCTGTAACTCCGCCCCCGTTCACGCAGAGTCCTCACCTCCTCTCTCACAAGACCTGAGTGGGGGGGCTGAAATGGGGGGTGAAATCATTTTACAGTACAGGAGGAGCCGTGCAGAAGCACACGGAGCAGCAACATCTTCTGGTCCTGTTACAGAGCTGTAGTATACAGATCCTGAGTGTGTGTGTGTGTGTGTGTGTCATGGACCGCTATCATGTGCTGGGTGGCAGCAGGACTGTACCTGTGCTGAGGCGAGGTCTGAGCAGGGAGCAGGCCATGGTGTATCTGCTGGCTCTGGCTAAAGAGAAGCCGGTCTTTCTCAACAGCATGGCAGCCCTCATGAAGGTAACTGATGCCGCTGCTAATATTAACAAAGCTCTGCCACTTGTTGCTCTCTGGCTGGATTTAAATAGCCTGTGGATGTTCCTGTGATGGGCCCTTTGGTTTGGATTTGGATAAGCTATATACTGTTTGGAAAGGCCTGTTGCCTGCATGTGATGCTGTGGTTACAAGCTTTCTGCTGGCTCAGAAATTAACAAGGGAAGCTTTCAGACTGCTTTTCTACATGGGAGATTCTACGAGGCGAGCTTGAGAAATATGTTACATGTATTTACAGGCAGGTGGAAAGTTGCTGTGTAGGTGAATTCAGAAGTGACCTAACCAAGTGACTGACTGAAGAATTGTGTAATATGTAATAAATGACAAAACACTCAATTAAATATCTTCTAAAATCTACGTGTTACATCATCGAGTAAAGTTAACATGTTGACTTTGAACAGACTGCCAGCCCACATCTGCTTTTTCCATCCATATTGATTTTAGAAAGTCTGGACAAGAAAAAAACACATGAAATGTGATTTTTGCAAATTGGATCCAAGCCACATGTGGAGGTGGTTTGAAATGCGATTCCAATCTGATTTCTACAGATCAATCTCAGTGACAACATCAAATCCAGAGAGATGGGAGTGCATCAGAGCAGCTGAGCAGTGAGTGCAGTGAGGTGCAGGAGTTCTGTACCATGACTTAGCAGTGTGATTGTTTGGAGGATAATGGAGCTCTATTTCTCACACTTCTGCATTGGAAAGCTGCATCAGTTGTACGTAGTGACTGATACCTACGTCACTACAACAGCAGTCCATGCAAATAGGTTGGTGATGTCTGGACACACAAATCCAATCTGATTACTTGCAAATAAGAGTGCCGACAGTCTGTCTTGAAGATGTGATTGAGAAACAAATCTTATGTGATCAAATATGATTGAGCTTATTGCAGAGAGGTCAATAGGTCACCATTTCAAGGTGTGGGGCTGGACTCACTGATGTAGTGACATGTGGTTTCATGATGATGGATACCAGAGGTTGTTTTAAAGGAAAGAACATGAAATGTGTATGTTTGATAAAGAGAGGATACGGTTAAATAGAAAGGAGAAACTTTTCTATAAAATGAAATAAAAACATATCCACCAGAAAAATGGAAAATTACAGTGTAGTCAATGTTGGCCCTCAAGCATTAGAAAACAGTTACAGAGGTCATGACGTAAATAACAATTTTCTTTGTGTAGATTGACTAATTAATTAACTAACTGAAAGAGTAACAGGAGGCGTGGTTGAAGAACTTCTATCTGTTGGTACATAAACTGCTACAGAATTCCAGAAAATAAAAATCTGCAAAATGCATGTACAAAAACCCTTTTGGGAATACTCAGAAGTAGTTTTCTATTTGCAGTCAGTTTTTCTAATGATAAACACACATTACAGTTTGCATGGAGCTCCTTGGATCCTGGCTGCTGAGCTCCAGGCAGCTGTGAGCATCCTCCAGTCTGACAGCTGGTCAACTGTGTGCTTGGTACTGCTGTTTACTTTGGCTGGTATGCTCTCTAAAGCTCCTCTGGCTAAACACTCTCACATGGATATCCAGCACAGCAGTTTATTACTGTACCAACCAGCTGCTATTGACTTATAGTTTTGGGGGGATACTGATATTTAATCTCCTCATTTCTTATGCACAGCAAATTGTTTTAACTTCATGGAGCTGATGCAACTGACTGCAGATCTTGCAGACGTGGTCTTGTCTCTATCCCATAACAATAATCAAGTCATAAGCCTGCTTATTATCAGCAGCAGTGTTTGGAGAACGTGAAAATACGACTCTCATCTAGCCTTTAATCACTGTATCTAGTCTTTGATGTTCTCATCTCTATGCTGGAAGTGTTTGACATGATAACTGGAACCCGGCCCTCACTCTGAGCGGTGCCTCCGGGGCTCGGATCCCAGTCGAAGCGGAAGCCTCAGCACTTTAAATGCCAGACGCCCCCACCGGGAGCAACAACTCCACAGTTTCATCTCGAGATGAGTGCCAGTGACATCAACATGGAGGACCACCAGCTTATTATTCAGTGAGGTTGGCTGCTGGAGAGCCTCCTTGTCCTATTCCCCCTGCCTAGCTTTGATGCTTGTGTGTTCCACAGGGGGAGGAAAAATAGCAGGAGCAGAAAATAAAATAGACGTATCTCTTGTTAGGATCATCTACTTGTTCCTCCTCTGGGACCCGAGCACCATGAACCCTCCAAAGATCAGAGTCTGATCATGAATGGGCTTTGTTTTGCAGACTGTTATGGAACGCTTGCAGATATATGTAGAGAATAAGGCTTTGTTGAACTTGGTTTCGTCTCGAAATACTATGCACGTGAGATTTCTGTTTACGCCTGTGACGTAGGTGAACATGGCAAAGAAGAATACGGCTGCACACTAAAGCAACTGCTCTGATCAAAGGTACACAGACGGGGAATGGCCCCAGGGTGCTCGGGGAGGAGGAGGGGAAGAGGAGGGAGAAACATTAAAGGGCATGTGAGAAAACAGGAGACAGTGACTCTCTGGGGAGAGAGGGAGACATGAGGAAGAGATGCTGACTGCTGGGAGGATGAAAATACGGAAAGTAAAGAGTAAAGTGAGGAGACCATGCTGACTAATTGAGGCAAAACTGACAGAGTGAGATGTAGGATGTCACATTAGAAAACTGTCTGCAGTACATACGAGAATACATGAATGGGATTGCACAGATGTGAATGGATCAGTAGCAGGGCTGGGTGATTCATTGAATTTATTTTCAATTACAGTTTTGGCTCCCAGTGACTGAAGATAATCAAAATAGAATGATTATTGTGCTGCATGCTGTTTCACAATCATGCTCTCGTTTTGTCTTGTGTTATAAACCCAGCGGCAATTATGTTTATGGTTTAAGGAAATCCACTGTTAAAAAGACTTTTTTTTTACAAGTTCAGTAAATGCATAATGTTTCCAAAGTCAGTGTGTAATTGTGTTAAATAATCGTGATCTCAATATTGACCAAAATAATTTTGATATTTACGATAATCAGGCCGCCCTGCTGAGTAGCATCATGTGAGATAAACCAGAAAAGCTGCGGCAGTAATAAATCTCAATAATTTCTTGGTTATAGGTCGTCCAAACTACTTCGAGCTCGATGCTGCTCTTCCTTGGGTTCTCAGAGATACACTCACAAGTGTGCAGTCAGTTAGATGAATGGTTGTGGAGAAAACAGACATACAGACAGATTCCTTCACTTATAGTTAGATACATCATCACAGCAGCTTCAACCTCAAAATGTCATGGAGCCCAGTTGTCATGAGAGCCACCCACTCTGTGAGACATGGAAGGCTGAGGAATGTGTGAACTGGTGTCTGGGGTGGATGCAGGCTGGAGCTCGGAGGACTCTGGGAACCAGGCATTCCTCCACAAACTCACGGTTGTCTGGAAGTATCACCCCCTCCCTTCTCATAGACACCGAGTCTAGAGGACTTTGACCCTGCGGTCAGGCTTTTGTAAAATCTCACATGTATGGGATTTACACTAGCTCCACACGAGCCTCATGTAACCAACCTACTGTAAGGTTATTGCTTTATTTGTTCCTGCTTTTAGGTTGACTGGTAGTCTTGACCGACTTTGAAGGAATTTAGTAATAAGATGGACACATTTTTATAGAAAATATAAATTGTTCATTGTTAATTTGTTCGATTTCATACAAGAAAGCACTGAGTCAGCTGGTGCTATTTAAAGTCTGTACAGAAAGCTGACGAGTGATGAATCATCAAAGGAAAGTCTTGTCTCTGTTCACAGGTGGTTATTAAATATGACTTCAGAGTTTGATTACACTGCTTTGCAGGGGGCGTTTAGCAAACACGGCTAAACTCAGCTTTATGTGTTTGTGTGTATCACATTGTTGGTGGTTTCAGACTTGTGACTTGGCTTTGCTCTTTATGCCCTCGTCACACAGCAGGGCTCACACAGGCTTTTTCAACTGCTGGCAGATATAGATCAGCTTCCTTTAGATGAAAGCAATGTATTTCAGGATAAGTTGGAATGGTACACACAACAATTGTATGTGAAAATTCAGTTCACATGCAGTACTCCCACACGCATCCAGGGTTAAAACCAAAGTTCAAAGTGCAAGAATCAGAAACTGTGGGGATTTTTCTAGCTCTCTTCTTGCATTAAGGTGTTGTGGGTGTCATGTGTCATGGGATTTAACTGTTGTGCAACTGGTGCTAAAAGGTGCAGGTACTGTAGACAAGCTGATAATGTATAGACTTCAGGTGATGTAGCATCATATGAAAATATCAAATATCCAGCAATGTTAAAACTTGTAGTAGTGGCTATAACGTGTTGACATGATATATTAATATTAATGTAATTTAAAAGCATCTTTCAAGTTACCAGTAGTGTATAGGAATGACTAATGACACTGTAGGCCAAATACAGTACGAACAAAAATGTACATAACTGATTATTAAGCATAATATTGCTAAATGGACATATCCACTGGACAACAGTATGTTTTGCATTGTCTGTATCTCTTTTTCTTTATCAGTTGTTATATATTTGGCCTTTTTAGCAAGGCTATTTGTTTTTCATGAGCCTACAGTGTCAGGGTTTGATTTTTTTAAAACGTCTTATTGATTTTTTTTCCCCTTGTAAAGTGTCTTTGTTCTTTGCCCTCAAAAAAAAATTCATGCCTCTTTAAAGCAGACTTCCCAGTGTCCATATTCTGCTTTGATTTTTTTTTTTCAAATGAGCAATATGCTGTTTTTCCAGCCTTTTCCACCAATTTCATTTTGTGATACCAGCAGTTACAGTAATGAAGTTCACAAATGACCAACATTATGCATGCTCGCCTATTTTGGCACTAGTGTTGTACATGTGAAATCTGTTGGTTTGGCATATTGGAAGTAAAACCAGTTTGCACACCTGCCATATTCTAAACATGGAAACATCTCAGATATGAATCAGTGTAAATCCTTTATTTTGGATGTGAGAAGCTTCTCAAACCAGCAGATGATTGAATGTTGCTGTGGAGCTCTGTCACCATCACACTCTTATCCTCCCAGAGGACGGGGGTTTGTTGTTATGGTGCTGTCACGGAGGGGGGGTGTTAGTGGCTTTTAAAGGCCGGTATTTGTTCATCTGTCTTTTCGCCAAGCAGTCTTGTCTTCAATGCGTGCCTCATTTCAAGGTTTGAGCTGCTACTTTTCACAGAGTCCACCATGAGAGTGAGTAAACCCAGATTTTCATTCTTTCTCCAAGGTAGAAGTGAATTTTGACACCAGATTTCAGGTTAGTGGTTGGTTATGGTTGGTGTGATGTTAATTAAAAAAAGAGAACCTACTAGTTATATTTTGGAAAATATATTAAGTCATTTACTGGGGCAAACCAGAAAGGCCTATATTTGCATAGCCTCACTGAACTATTGTGCAGTCATGTTGTTGAAGCCAAACCTCAGTATGTCCAACTGGGACATGGAAGCTTGGCATCTAGTAAAAAGGTTTGGATTAACACACTGATGTGATGTGTACCACCTTGTTCCTTCCCAGCCGACTCTCAGAGCCCTAAGGGACCAGCTAATGATATCTACAGAGAGGCCTACAGACTTTTTTGTGCCTGTGGCAGCAGCAACCTAGGAACATAGAAATTCCTCTGGAATTTAAAAGACCCACATGAGAAAACAGAAAATACAGGATTCACTCAAATCTGTCAACATGACTCTGATTAGGAGTATAATTTGACCACAGTTTGCATATGTCAGCCGTTAAATTTGATGCTGTGTCAAGTTGATTTATGTTGAGGCCAAACACATTTAACGGTGCAAAATATGTCTGCGATCGTGCTCCTCATTCATCACACAGGTTCGGTAGCTTAAAGGCTGTCTGGCAATCAAATGAGACAATGATAGCGCTGGCTTTCAATCAGCTTTCTTGACAGAAACGAGACAGGCGTCAGAACGCTGAGTGGTCTAATCTGTGTGTACGTTCAAGCAGATGTTGAGTGGGTGAGTAGTTGTAGACTTGCCAGTAAATGTTTGAAGTTAGACTGTTTTCTCGTGAATATACAGCACTGTTCCACAGCCCAAAGGGGTCTTTTAACACACCCACTCAGTTAAAAGCTAACCGGTCCCAGATTACAGGTTAAAGCTAATGGTGGGACTGTAGCTCCTAATCATGCAGATGCTCCCGCAGTGGGAAAGCTGTACTCTCTGCACTCAGGGAGAAGATACACCAGGGCTTTTATTTGTGGGTGGGAGCAATGTTGCTGCCAAATGTTCCTACACGACAAGAAACAGGGCCTGAACTAGATCATAAGAGCATAAAGTAACAGTGTCAAAGTACGTGTTTGGGGAGAGTTGTGGGAGTTTCTGATGAAACACAGTTTGAGCAATATGAGTTTGTCAAAGCTGATTCAGATATTTTTGGATAATTGCCAGGTGTGTGAGCATTCGGCTTGTTTAAATTTGAAGATTACGAAAACATATTGAGTTAATATTGGCACGAAGGTAAACCAGCTGAAACTGGGTTGAAGTTCTTAATGAAAATGCTTCCAGCTGTGTTGCCACATTCTTCAATAAAACCTTAAACTAAACCTTAAAACCTCAAAGTCACAGCTCATGTTCGTTTTACTACACAGCGCACAGCCAGCCACGAACTTCTGTTTATGACCTCCCATCATTTCACTGCCAACTGTCTCTTGCAAACATTATATTTTACTTTAAAGTTGATACAAATGTTATTTTCGTACTTTTGAATATGACTGTTGCCTTATAAAAATAGTCTGAACATGGAATACAGGAGCCAGTGATTTACAAATTTGATGTCTGATTCCTCATCTCTGTACATCTAAGCTGACCCAAACACAAGTGTGTGCCTTTAAGTGCTGTGTGGCTGTGCAGACCTCAGAGACGCTGTGTCTGCTGCAGAGGAGTACAGCAGCAGACAGCAGCTGACGTTCAGAGTTCAGAGGTCGCCCTGTTGGCCCGGTGTGCCTGGGCCCCCATAGGTGGCCTGACCCCTCATAGTGACAGCTGGACAACCAGTCACGGAGTCTGACTCCCATGCAGCACCCGGGGGAGAGGGCAGTGTGGGCTGCTGTGTTGTTTCAGGGGAGAGAGAAGTCATGACAAGCTTCATGTGTGCCCTTAGTGAAACAGAGACTGGGGGAGCAAATACATCCTGCAGATTTGATTCTAGTGTTGGTCACCAGTTTGGGTTTCATGTTGTTATTATATGTTACTGTGGTTATCAACCAGTGTTCACTGGGAACTTCTTCCCCCATCACCTGGGAGTCTCATTTTCTTTGTCAGTTGAATTGTTCCATAATGTATTTGAAGTTATGAGTATATCATTATTAGCCTTTAATTGAGTAGGAACATTTTGTCACGCTGGCTGACAGTACCACGATTTAGCATCTGTTTCTGGAAAAATATGACCAACCAGTTGCTTCAGTGCCAACACATCTGTTAGTATTTACATAGAAGTTGACTTATAATCATCTCATCTTTCAGTCTGGTGAGTTTAGTGAAATTCAGCTCAGTCAAAAAAGATATTTGGGAGATGGCAGTTGTGCTTTTTCATTTTGAGTGAGATAGTTTGAAAATATATTAAACAATTTTCTCAGCCAGTCAGCATCAGGCCTGCTCTCTGCTCCCATGTCCGAGCTGGCCGTCTTCAGATCGCCATCAGTCGCTGGCTCAGCCCCACCAACCAGGAAATGAGATAGCAGGGATGTATTCCCTCCTATGACTGGATGTAATCTTACGTAGGCTTACATTAATATATCAGTATTATTGTCCCTTGCATTAAAGATTCACTACAGCTTTACACCCAAACTCTGTTGCTATGTTTAAAAAGTCACAGAGAAGAGGTAAGAAAAAGCAAGATCTGTCAAATCCCAATCTGATGTCCCTCTGTATTTTTCCACAGGAGAGACAGCGACTAGAGACCATCCTCAACCTCTGTGCTGAATACAACAAGGGAGAGAGCACTGGCCTGGATCCCCTGGGCTCAGGGAGAACAGGTTTCCCCGGGGGGCTGACAGATGGCCTGGGGCGGCGACCGTCCATGGAAAATGTCCTGGGAGGGACGCCGTCCTCAGCCACGCTCCGCCTGTTGCAGAGACAGAGAGAGAGCGACGAGGAGAACCTGAAGGAGGAGTGTAGTAGTACAGAGAGCACTCATCAGGAGGTGAGGACATCTCCTGCTCCCAGCACAGCATCAGCACTGCACAATGGAGACAGACAGGTCAGAGGGAATGCTTACTTCCCATCAAAGACACTCTCTGCATGCCACTGTGGAACCAGCATGTGCAAAGATGTGCTCGGCTTTGCTAAATCAGTGGTTCTGGAAGTGAGGTTCAGGGGGGTCCAGAGTTTGTTTACTGGTCATCACCCATAATAGCCAATCTGTTCATATCATATGAGGTTTAACCGCTCACCATTATTACCTCTCCTCATGCAGTGTAGAGCATGCAGTGTGCAGGCTTTTCATTCTGAACATACTGTATTCTACTTATACTTATTAAGGCCAAGTCCATAGTTTTATCTCTGTACAAAATGTTCTTCCTAATATCTCTGGTCAGAACAAACTTTTCAAGATCAACACAGAACAAAGGTTTCAGATTTTTTCACATTCCATTCAGGCACCCCCACCTGTTCAGTTTTTACCACAGACTGCAGAGCTGTTTGGACATAATACATTACTCAATGAATCACAGGCCAAGTCACCACCTGATGGATCTCCTGTTAGTAACTTCACTGCCGGGATCTTAAAGTGTCCTCTGCTCTCACACTCTGTTGCTTTTTCATCATGAACAAAAGAATAGGGTGACTCCTTACACCGTCTGATTTCAATCATTTGTACACTTTTGTTAAACAGAGTGCAGCATTTGATTTGAATGAAAACCTGCAAACTCTCATTGTAAGCACCGGTTACGCATTTGCATGCCAAACAAGAATGTTCTTCACATAGTGACTCCTGCTACATAAAATCCTATCAAAGTAGGTGAAGTTTGGAGATACTATGTGTACTTGTTTGTAGATAGATATTTAGGTTATTGTTTCACCTGATGCATGTGCTGTGAACACATACAGTATGCCCTACATATCTGTGACCCCGCATGTCCAGAAAAAAAAACAGCTTTAGGTGTGAAGACGAAGGTGTACAGTGGATACTAGTCTGAAAGCACTGGCTAAAACATTAAGATGCATGACTCAACAACTGACTCTACAGTGCATCCATGGTACTGTTAAGATTTCTTGCTTTTGTGGAAAAAGTCTGCAGCAGATACATCAGTTACACAGAGCTGCAGTCACTACAATCCTGCTATCTGCACATTTCTCTCTTTTTTAAATTTCCATTTATTGGCTTCTTGGGCTGTTTGTGGGTAGGCTACAGGCTGCCTTTTGATTAATGGGAATTCTTTACATTCACTCCTGCATGATTCTCATGTATCAATCATCTCCTTTCTGTGTTTGTTCCCTCATGTCTCTATTTTTTGTGAGAAGTAATGGCACAGATACACTGGATCATGCTATTCATTTTCTATGGAGAGCAGGAGATCCAGCTGCACGGTGCATAATTGATACAGCACGGCGAGTTGATGGACCAGTTGCTGTGTCTAAAGTTGCATAATCATGGCTCAACATCTACTTTGTGTGAATGAGCCAGTCCAGCATGATGCATCAGGCTCACAAAAATCCGATCAAACTGTCAAACTAGTGCTGATAAAATCTGAAACAAGATTCTGTTACTGCATTGCTTATATCTTGCCTCAAATGTTTCAGAAACATATTTTAGTGTACTGAGCAGCTGTAATACGAGAACGTTTGTGACCCAGCCTCCATGTTGAAAATGGACAAAAGCAAACAACAAAACAACTTGTTGTGTTGTGTGTCCAGATGTGTCCTTGCCAGATGCAGTGTGTCTATACCATAGGGTTTCTTCAGCATTTGTGGACTTCAGCTTCCAAAAGTCTGTCCTTTATTGTGGCACTGTCATTTTGAATTGGTGTAAATGAATCATTTTTGTAGCAAAAGAGAGATTTCATTTTGGTTGGCTGGATAATTCACTGAAACTGTATTTAGACCTGAACTATTTAGACTATGAACTTTAAAACTCTATGAAAGTAATAACAGTAATCATAAAATCCCTCATGAAAACTTGTGTGCAAACAGATGAGAATGTCACAGTACAGCAAGTTTAAGTTCCAGCCTTCCTTTATTTATATTATAGTGCCGTACAACAGGCTGATACAATATCTGACATGTAATGAGAGGTTTGTACATCTGTCTCTCCTCTCCTCCCCTCCCCTCGCTTCCCTTCTTGTGAGCCTGACCTCCTATGTTATCCCTCCCTGCAGCACGAGGACTCATCCAGTTCAGGCAGCGCAGGTCGTCTGGAGCTGGGTTACTTGGAAGACGAGCGGGTTCGCGTCCTCGCCCGGATCGATGAGCTCAAAACCCGGCTGATGGAGCTGGAGCAGCAGCTGCAGGAGTCCAAACAAGAGGTAGAGTACAGGCAGTGGATGCTGCCAGAGCCCAGTAAACTAAAAGTTCATTGAAGAAGAGACACAGCCGTAAAAGCTGAATACAGGTCATGGTCACAGAATCAAGTCTATGTTGTCCTGTTACTCTGCGAAGGCGTGAAGCTCAGGCTGATATTCGTCTCACAGCTCGGCAGTGACACTGTTTGACTTTGTTTGATCCGCTCTTCCAGGCGGAGATGGAGCGCGCCTTGCTGCAGGGCGAGAGGCAGGCGGAGCTCGACCAGATAGAGGCCGAAATGGACATCATCACTCAACTGCAGCACAAGCTGGACGAGCTGGAGAGCGCCATCCAGAGGGAGAAAGACAAGGTACTGAGAGCGGTGGATAAAGCTCACATTTTAAATTCTTTATTTGAATCCAGCAGCTACATTCAAGTATACAGGATTCAAATATTCGCTGAGGTTATGTACATTCTTTGACACACAACACATATACACTCACTGCCTGTGCTTGTACAGTCTCCTAAACCTAAAGTCTTCTCTGGTCTCTTACATTCCCCACTGGTTCGTCACTGTTGGTGTCCTTACATGAGTCGGCATTCCTGTCTGTACCGAGCATCCTTGACTTGGAGAAGTGAATGTATTGCCCAGATAATTACAAAATTGTAAGGGCTAAATAAAGGATTGGATTTAGATCCTTGGGTATTCTCTCTTGCATGTTTTCACCTTAGTGTTTTGCTCTCTGGTCAATTCTGTTTTGTCCTGAGCTGGTCTCCGCGAACTAACTACATCCATTAACCCCTAATCCTTTCTCTGCTTCTTCGGAACTCACAGTTACTGTATCTCTGATCCACTGTGCTCGCCTCTTTCTTCGCTGTCTGCATGACAGACCCTGTGGGCCAGGAAACCTGCCCTCCAATGGCTGTTTGGGCTCCCTCGTCTTGGGTTCTGTAGTGCACGGGTTCCCCAAGAGACTTTAAATAAGGTGTTCTGGTAGTGGACGGAGGAAACTACGAGCATGTTCTCTTTCATGGTTTTATGGGGGTTCTTTTTTCTTTTTACACACACACCACATTTTAACTGTAGCAAGAAAGAACTTTCAGTGGTTAAACTGTTGTTAAAATCAGCTCTTGTCAGAGGTTTTTTTTTGTCTCTGTCTCCCGACTGTCCCCGCAGGTTCCCAAGAAAATGTGAATGTGCCATTCTTGATTGTTTGAGTCAGTAAAGCAGGATTGAAACCTTTGATCCCATAACAAGAACTCAAGTTATCTTATGTGGGAATCCTCACAGAATTGGATCAACACCTGGCACTGAAACCCCAGGTGTTAGTAGAAAATTCTCCCTGGACCTGTGGTTCTCCTACTACAACATGTTTGGCACTGTGGTATAAAAATGAATCAGCGGTGTCTCTTTGAACTGCTCAGAGCTTCCCCACTGGACTCTGAAACCTGCCTTTTACTTTAGAGTGTCAGTGCTCGTAGTCCTAAAAGACCTGTCAGCCTTTTCAGTTTTACACATCAAAACCAAGATCTGTAAGGTGACATGCTAAAGCCACCTGAGCTCCAACTCAGCCAATAACAGCAAAGTTGGTAGTTACTGATTGATTCCAGAGTTGAAACTGGAGCAGCACCTAAGAGACATGAAGTTTCTGTTCTTTAACTGGAGAGCTGAGACAGTGTCACTACTGTCTGATTGACTTTGTTCAGGATTGTTACGAGGGAGTTTATAAATGTTCTGGGGCCAATAAATGTCAAGTAGATTATGGGGCAATTTTCTCACAGCTTATTGAAGTTATATTTGTGGGAAGATATAATGATTCTTGAAGCCAATAGCACTAGTCACTCAAATTCAAGTATCTATTACCTAAATTTGAATTGATTGAACTGTATTTTTTTAAAAATGTGAGTGGTCGAATGATCTTTTGTGGCTATTTTGAGACCATGTGTGAGTCCCAGACTGCCAGTAGTGGCGTCCCGACAATTCAGCACCTACTTTCTGTGCCCGGCTGAGCCCTAAAAATCTGTCACGACATGTCTGTTGCTAACACCTTACAGCTTTTTTTATTTGCATGGCGTGGATTTTGAGCAGTGTGTTTCTCTCTCTCTCTCTTCCTCTCCCCTCGTCCATCCATGCTGTGTGTGGGTGTGTGTTGTGTCTTTCTAGGAGAGGGCTAATGTTGAGGCAGAGCGCCGGGCCCTGCAGAGCCTCCAGGAGGGCTACGCTGAGCTGAAGAACCAGCTTCATAACTGTCCCGAGTCCCTGCGGGAACAGTTGCAGGAACAGCTCAAAAGGGTGGGTCGTCAGAGAATCAGAAGCACATAGACCACCCCTTCCAACCTATGGACTTCATTTTGCAGTAGCATGCCCCTTGGAAACTATAAAACCTGACGCAATCGATCACCACACACACCTCCCCTGAAGTCACAGTCACCATCCCAGCAACTGTAGTGAATAGCACCAACCCAGTTCTTTCAAGCGATCAGACACAGTCTTACCTTTTCCCAAACTGCAAGTGAAGTGCATTGGCCTGGCTCACAGAAGCAATGTTTGGTATTAAGCATCAGTTTTAGATTTACAGTTTGTAGTATTTAACATCAACAGCTATTATCTGTAATTGAACAATAATCATTTTGATGAACTGACGTCTATGTAACTTGATTAGTTATTCCACATAACTGAATGAGTTACTAAGTTCAATATTGATGAAGAATAAAATCTTAAAAAACCTAAAAACATTTAAGCTGAATATTTAAATGTGTTATATTGTGAGTTAATTATATTGATTTCCACAGAAATTTTGGTATATGTACAGACACACAGCAAAAGTGAGATAC
This sequence comes from Holacanthus passer, assembly GCA_025331565.1. Lineage (NCBI taxonomy): Eukaryota > Metazoa > Chordata > Actinopteri > Pomacanthidae > Holacanthus > Holacanthus passer. The sequence continues at coordinate 3,367,737 of JAFREQ010000038.1, forward strand.
ATGCAGTGAACTGTGGACTGTTCATAATTACAAAAGTTTATTTTCTTAAAGTAGCCAGTTAACATAGACAAGGGGAAGACAGGTGTTTAGTTAATTGATACTGTTTTTCCTCTTGCATTCAGTGAGGATTATCCAAAGACAGACTGCACTGACAGTATGTTTTAGATATTATATTGGTTCTATGGCAGGGATTTTTTTAGATGAAATAATCAGCCTGAAAAGGCACAGAACTAAGGTAATGCAGCCTTTCACAGTTTGCCAGCCAGTCTGAAGGCTTTAAATCCTTTTCTCACTCTCACCGCTCTCTGCAGCAGCAGTTGGACAGTATATGTACAAATGTGCCAGCACTCACCACATGCCATCACACATAGTGCTACCGGCACCTTTAACCCTTTAGGAGGGGCCCAATACATATGGCTTAGAGACACACACATACACACACACTTAGTGTCTTTATGAGAAGCCCTCTCAGTGCCCCTCGCAGACGTGCTGTTGCCACAAGTTGCAGGAACCTTCCCTCCTCCACACCACATCTACATGCTACTGAACCCCTCAGGTCAACACAGGATCACGCAAATGGCTCCTGGTCACTTCAGCTGCTAGTGATGCATTTTGGTAAACTGTGTGTCATGTGATATGGTTGCACTGCACTGCATGTGTGAATCTGATCTTCATCTCTTCTGTGATTTGTCATGGCTCCTATAATTTGTGTAACTGCTGACTAATCAATTAACATAGGCCCTGACTAGATCATTCTCTGTCTTCCCTCGCTCTCATCCTGTGACTTCTCTTATGTGAATTAATGTTGTTTGGTTTATCACTTTATCACAGATGGAAAAAAGAATAATTCTGACCAGTTGGAATAATTAGTTTAGACTACACTTATTTGTTGACACTGATGCTTTACATGCAAAACCAGACACTGTGATTCAGTGTAGCTCTATGTCAAGTCTTTATTTGTTTGGCTCATATTCAAAGAGTACAAAGTAGGAAGACAGTTATAGATATGATATTGTATATTTTTATGACAGGTAGGGACTGCAGGCCCACTGCAGAGCAGAGGTACACTTCAGTCTTAGGTGCAGAATAACGTCTAAACATAGAACAAAAGTTGTTCTTAAGGTGTATGACGTCACAGATGTTTGACATTTGTTCCCGTTTTGACCACTTGCAAAAATGAGTCATTTTTGTTTCAGATTACATGTCAGTGAATTGACATTGCAAGCTGTCGAGTCCTTCACAAGTGCTACAAAGAATCTTAAGAGCCTTCAAACACTCATCTCCCTTCTTCCCTTCTGACAGAAGTGCTGCAAAACTTAAACTTCTCAGCACCTAGATAGTGATATAGCAACAACAGGAAGGACAGGAAGGAGTATATATATTTAGAAGCCAGCTCTGTTTTTATAGCACTGTTGTAATTAGGATTTTTGTCCATTTCCAGTTTTTTACTATAACATCATTAGTTAATATTGTAACTATAGCTGTAGGTTTTTATTCTTTAGTAGTTTAAGAAGAAGAGTAGAATGAAAGTGATGGAGGGGAGAATCAAATGACATAAAAATCCAATTTTTTTTTACTGCAAATCTTCCAGTGCGAAATAGCTTTTATATGTAAATGTAATGCCTCCTGTGTATTACAGTCCACACACCAGTCGCTGTGCTGCAGTAGAAGCATGTTCTTCATGGCTGTCTGCTTGACTCAGCGCAGTGTGCTTTTAGTTGTCCCCAACAAGGGCTTCAGCCATGCTGGGAAACTAGTTCAAATGTAAAAGTCAAGGTGTTTTTGCTTTGCTGTCAGCAGCTACGCTAGTCTGAGAATAGTGGATGGCTTTAAACTGAGCAATGTATGTAGTGTGCTTTTCTGTTCATGATGTAACTGCTGGTGTTGTATGTGGGCCTCCGTCAGGACGGAGAGGCACTGGAAGCAGGAACCAAGAAGTTTGAGGACCTGGAGTTTCAGCAGCTGGAGAGAGAGAGCAGCCTGGAGGAGGAAAGAGAAACCATCAGCCAGCAGCTGCTCCAGGAGAGAGCAGAGTACCACAGCAGTGTGGCCAAGAGGAAGGTGAGGAAACACCTGATAGACTGTGGGCCATCTTCAACATCACAATATCCTGATTAAGTTTTCAACAACGTGAGATTTTGTGTAAGAGTCGAGGCAGCCAGTGGCAAATATTTCACTGCACAAGCACTGTGGAGCTTACACAGTACAAACAAGCCTCAACCATCTGGAGACAGTTTGCTTGTTTTCTCACTGTAGAAGCAATGTCAGTGCAGGAATTTCTTTTCAACAATTCTATTATTTACGCCAACCAAATGCCACCACGGACATTTGGTGTTTCCACATTTTAGTTTTAAACTCTGTGGAGTTTCAGTCATTTTAGACAGTGCATTCATTTTGCACTACCACATTGTTCCACTCTGCTATTTAGAAAGTTATACAACACTTTCTATGCTATTGTCACAGCTTGCATTAAAGATGGATTTATTTCTGTGCTGTCTCATTTAGGAGAAGGTGTCTGCTCTGGAGAACCAGGCCAACCAGCTTGGCCTGCAGGCATCTCAGGAGTATGAGCGGCTGGCCAAAGACAGGACCCTCACACTGCAAATGCTCCAAAAGGTACATGGTAACAAGTTCATTCTCACACTGGGAGTGCGCTGAATAGTGTTTCACCCAAATTGGGGTTTTGTAAGGGAAAGTACAGCTACAGATCATGAAACTGATGCTTGGGCCTGCTCCCCAAACAACTCACATCTATGTCTATGTTCCAGGAGAAGGAGAGGCTGTCGGCCTTGGAGAAGAGATACCACAGCCTGACGGGGGGAAAGAGCTTCCCCAAGTCCTCCACTGCAATGAGAGAGGTGAGAGAACTGCTGTGTGTATGCAGTGAATAAATACACATATTCACACTCAGTGCTCCAGGCTTGGCAACAAAAGGAAGCTTTGATGACTCATAGCTGATTCCTTAAACCTGCACTGATGTGTTGGTGTGTAAACTTGGTGGTCAACACATCTGCTGTAATCAGACTAATGGAAAGATTTACGATGGCTGTGTCTCTAATGTCGAGCTCTTGATGATTGGCGTGTCAATCAAACTAATCTTTTCATGGTCACTACATAAGTCAGCTATCAACTCAGACGTGTTGTCACTGAGCAACCCGAGCTGAAGCTGTGAACAGAGGGAGGGCAAGCGACAGAATGCCTGTTTCTTTAATTTTACTTCTTGTGCAGAAAACTTATGCCTAGTATCCCACACATTTTCTCTAGGCATTAAAAGCACTTATCCCTGAATTGTTAAAACAGGAAGCGCTCCATATCAGCGAGGCTGACCTGTATTTGGAGGATGTCCACTCCTCCCAGCATTCCCTCTGTCGAGCCTCTCCTTCCTACTTACATCCCTCCCCTACCTGTCAGTTGTACCCCAGCAGCCCTACAGAGGTAACCGGACTAACGTTCCCTGCATGAAGCCCCCTGCTCCCCCTCTGCTGTCTGTGCAACTCATCCCTGAGGTCACCCATTGTACTGTTAGTGTCCTGCTCACACTTCCACTCTATTTACACCTGTAACTTACTGTTCCTGGACAAATTGCTTTTTCCAATAGAAAACAGTTTACAACAACTACGTTTAAAGAGGAGCCAGGACAGTAGCTTTCAGTTCTACTCGGGTTTTGTTTGTTCCAAACCCAGGGATGTAGTGGAAAACACGTAAAATCCCACATCGCTGACCATTTTATGTGCACATGAGCACCCAGTGTCAATCAGAGCAAGTTCTGTCAAACAGGACAAGGTATGATTTTTGGCTTTTTAAAGGTTGTTGATACCTTATGGTGATTATCAGTTTGAGGTCAGCATCTTATTTACCACTACATCACTGGTTGTAACAAGTACCTGTGTGTGACAACCTGTGTGTCAGCTCGTTGTGCTAAAGATGCACTTCCTGTTGCTTTCTGTGTTCCTGTTGTGTCTGTTGTCACGTGCACCGTGCACCTTTTAGCTGCAATAACAGCATTTGAACAGCCACGTTAAATATGGGCCTGTTTAATCTCTGTCGGCTCTGTGCTTGTGTGTGTGTGTGTCTATGTACTGTATATGAGAAGTACAGTACAGCATTGTCCTCATGGCTTTTCATCCTGTCTGCTGTTGTTGGCCGTTGGCTGTTGGTGCTCAGGAGTACATGAGGCTGTCGGATGTCTATAAGATGTACGGCAGCGACGGCCGCCATGAATGCAGCAATCCCGCCTCTCACGGCCGCTCGTTTTCCGTAGACGCTGCATTAGCTGGCGCCTGTGAGGTATCACTTTCCTGATTCAATGCTGTCTTGACTCTTGCTTTGTGCTCTCCTCTCTCTGTCTCTCTCCATCGTTTTCATGTCATGTTGCTCCCTCTGCTGGTTTGCTGTTCGTCAGACTGACTGCCCCGTTGGCTTTGCTCTCTGCTACATGAGCCTATGGTGCGAGCAGCTACTGCCCTTGTGTAGCTGCCCTTCTCTGTGATCTGTGACTGTATCATGTCAGCAGTGCAGAGGGTTTCATTAGGGTTGGACTGATGAATGCAGGTTTGCTCTGAGGCACCAGAAGCTGGTTCTTTGCATTACCAACTGTATTTAATAAACTGTAGAATATTTGTTGTATCACATGCAGGACTGGGTTTCATTTTTTGTTTCCTTTTTTTTTTATGTCCCATACCTGAGTTTCCATACTGGTACTAAAACAAGGTCTTTTGGGGCATTTTTATTTCCGTGTTTGATAGCAGAACACTGCACCAAACAATACTTTTATCAATACCTCTACTGAGACATATTTTTCTGTTTGTACTCTCTGATTATCATAAGCAAAGCTTGACAAATGCATCAGTATTTAATGTTTCTCAACAGAACAGCCATAAAACAACTTAAATGCAAGACCACTTAAAATGAAGAAAGTTCTGATTAAATGAGGACATATCTTAACAGTTTTTTTGGTTCCCAGTGATACACAGCTCTAATAACATGTGACAAAAACCCAGGATAATGAGTATGCTAATGTTATGATAGGGGTGAATGATATGATAAGACGCCAGTGTTGGCTCCATATATCAGTCGAACCCTAATGGTGAGTGTGTGAATTGTGTTGTCCTACACTGTGTGTCCAATGCACTCAGTGTTTCCTGTCAGACCCTCCTTCCCTCACACCTTCATGATGCAGAAGGTCACTAAGTGTACTTGATATGTTTCCTTCCTACTGCCTATCTTGCTGATGTGTGTCTTCACTGCTCCTCTCCCTTCTCCCTCTGTGTGTGTGTGTGTGTGTGTGTGTGTTCCCTTTGAGAAGGAGTATGTGACAGTGGGCCAGTTAAATCAGATGTATGGGATGCCAAAGGTGGAGTCATCCCCGACTTCCCCGCTTCGCCAGCCCCTGCAGCCTGGATCCATAGACCCCGCCTTCTCCTGCCTCCCCTCTCCCCATGGCTCCTCCCTCTCACTCTCTGTGGAGGTGTGTGCTGTCTTCCTTCCTTCTTTTCTTCCTTCTTTCCAGCCCTGTAGTTGTATTTGTTGACCAGCCCTCACCCGTTCATCCAAAATGTTTTCTTTAATTGTGTACATTAACAACTCACTCAAAATCTGTTTGAATATCCCTTTTTATAAATGTTGTCACTTTTCCAGTGTGAACGCTCTGCATACTAAAAACCTGCTCAGAATGTAGTTTGGATTTGGGACACAGCTTCAGTCACCATACTTTGGCCTGGATTTATAACGCCCCCTTTGGGCCAATCAGTGGAGTTTTGAAAAGGCAACAACAGACACCGTTCATCTGCAGTGTCTGAAATATTACATATAATAGACGAAACAATGGATCAATCCTACATTTGTTAGCTGTGCCCCCCTCCCTTAATTTTGCCATAAGTTATGCTGTTTGTTGGATAAATGCAACTATCTGTTTTGGTGTTTTGGAGTCTTTTTCCAGGAGAGTAAACCAACACTAAATGAGGGGACACACAAAAAGGGAAATCTGTTACTGTTACTTACAGATGTTCACATGGTGTATATTGCTTAAGTTGTTACAGGCAGGATAATACTTTAATACTTTTATGTACTAGACTTTTTCCTGTCACTGTAGAAGCCCGTGCAGACTGCGCGACCCTGTGATGTTACTGTATTTATCAGAGTCGGGAGCTCCAGCTGTCTGTTGTGCAGCAGCTTTGCCTCGAGTCACAGACTCCCATTGTTCACCAAAAGTGGCTCACATTCAAACTGTGATTTTACTATTATAATCCAACACATTTGATATCATGATATTAAAGTTTTCCCACTCTGTATCATAAAAACAGATTGTTGTATCAGAACTGAACTTGAATAGCTTAAATGTTAGTAACAGCTGTATTACGTAAGCAACATGTCTCAACCAGCCATTTAAAATAGGTTTAAATAGTCAGAACAAGAGAGACAGAACAGACAGTTGTCATAAAACCAAAAAACATTATGGCAGCAGGAAAACCAAATAAATCTAGTTATTTTTTCAGATAGTGTAAATCCTAAACTGTAGAGACACTGTATGTATTAGGCTCCAAGGACAGCTGAATTGAAGTAAAACATAAAATGAGATGAAAACTTAAATGTTCTTGTGAGAAACTGGGTCATTGCAGCAGCAACATAGAATTAGAATAGAGACATGTAAAATAGGGATATAGCAGCTGGAGGGTATAAAGCTTAATGCAGCTGACAACAATAATGTGTTGAAGATACTTAAGAATCATTTTCCAAGTCTAAAACCACCCTAGTTAGAGCTTTTTAGAGTGTATAAAGCAAATGTTTCTGCTCCCTTCCTGCTGTCTTTGAATGCTTTCTAATCCCCTCTTGTCTTTTCTTGTCTTCTCATTTTTTCTGTCTCTCCTGTTCTGCCTCTCTTTGCCGCTCCTCTGTGTGCTCTCCAGTACCCGTCTGAGGGCAGTAGGCCTCACCTCTCCAAGCTAGATTTAGAGCAGTGGTACCAGGAGCTGATGGCTGGCTCCAGCCAGCTCTGTCCTCCTCCTCTGCCGGCCAAGTCACTGTCAGGCCGCAGGCATGTGCTGCAGGTACAGGGCCTTTCTTCTTTCTTCTCATTTCCCCCCCTTATTCTTCTGCTGTTTGTGTGTGCTGTTATTCCTCTGACAACCTCCAACTTGCTTCAACTCGCATTCAAGGAGGTGGATGTGTGTGTGTGTGTCAAAAGAACAGAGAAAAAGCCGCCAGTGTTTATTAGCGCTACATTCACATCATATGGATTCTCCCTTGAAGCCTCTTGAAAACTAGCAGTTCATCTCTGCTTTGAGATGATGAACAACTCTGACTGAAGAAAGCGTTTTCATTAGGTATAGAGAGGGTGTCTTAATTTCAGCGTGACAAATGAAAACAAACCCCAGGACACCGCTGCATGCTGAAGGTTTTGTTCTGACTGGAACTTCACTGTTGCCTTTGGTGTAAAACATGAAGTCAGTTTATGTGTGATTAGTTTGGAATAAAGCGAGAGAGTGATCGCCTGTAGCACAAGAAACCCACAAACTTCAATCACCACTTAAAGAAAGTTAGAATGTGTGAACACTTTCAAGTCATTTCTTTGAACATCGAGTCGTTCTACACAGATAACCCCGTAGTACATGAATGTAACATTAACTTAAGTGGGCCTGATCAAAGAGCTATTCAATGAAAGGGACTAGGCGGCTGTTCCAGGTGTGTGTGTACTGTGTGTACTGTGTGCACTAAACTGCAGCCTAACTCGTTGTCTGTAGGCTTGTTAGTATTTTTTTGTCAGTGTTTGATACTGAAATTTAAAATGCTGATTGAACCTTAATTTATTAATTCCAGCTTTTTATTTTAACAACATCAGTGTTCAGTTGTCACAGCACAATGCTCATCATGCTTTTAACCAGTGTTTTCCAGCAGGTGCTTGCAGCCCATCCATGGTGGATTTCACTCATATTTCTAACATTGTTGTAAAACACTCCATCTGCCGCCACCTGGGTTTCTTTTAACATGTGTAATCAGCATTTCCTAATTCTGATCTCTTCATGCTCTTCAGGTGTTCCGCTCTAAGCTGGACAGTGACCCAGGTCTGTCTCTTCATCAGCCTAAATCAGGCTCTGCATCCCCTCTGCAGCACGGAACAGCAACACTGGGACGCAACACAAGCTCAAAGGTACACGGGTCGCTCCTTTTCAACAGGTGCAGTGATGTGGCCATCAACTGATTTAGTCTCAGTCTTCTTTGAGAATGTCTGCCGCAATTCTGCCTAAAATCCAGAGCATTATTTTGACCCCACATAAATCTGACTTTTCTTCCTAATGTTATGTGTGCTCTCTGACCCAGCAGAGCCCCCTGCTGGCAGCCAACAGCACTGGCAGTCTGCCCAGGAACCTGGCTGCAACCCTGCAGGACATTGAGACTAAGAGGCAGCTCGCTCTGCAGCAGAAAGGTAAATTAGCTTTTCTGCCACTGAGCTTCACTTGACACAAACCAACACTCCTCAACACTGAACAACTCATCCTGCAGCGTTCTGTAATCATCATTTAACGATTCAGTAATATGTGGATGCACCATATTGTTTTATTATTAATGATAAATGATCTGTTGCAAGTAAAGCATAAATCAGTCATTATTACACGGTGCTACAGTTATTCCTACATTAAATCAACAACCTGGAGCTTGGGACCAACTCAGGTTTTGCATGATAAATGCGAGGTGTCACGAAACAACAGGATAGGAACACAGAAAAATCAAACATTTGCTGCACAAAGTTCTGTCTCTTTGTTTAATCTCCTCCTGAGGCCTGTAAACATGCCTCAGTCACTTTTTGATTTACATGCTCATATATATGTCTGTGCAGTTGTAAACGACAGCACAGAAATAGACATTGTTTAATTGTAGGGGTTACAAGCCAAAAAGGTCATGAAGAACTGATATAGTAAGTTGAACACTGGTCGAAATATGTAATTATTCCTGAGAGATTAACAAATAATAATTAAAATGGGCGTATTACAAGAGGCACAAGTAAATGTTATCCTTGCATGTGAGAACTGGTTAGACTTCTAGACAGCTATAGGATAATAGAGTTAAAACAATGATATAGCATTGTCTAGTGAACACTGCAGGAGACAGAGCGACCATCAGTTAATAGACATTCAGTAGTCGTCGGTGTGCTTGCCTTCAGTGACGCACTCGTATTCTTGATAACTTGTCAGTGTTTGTTATTTTGAAGTGTTACCCTGCTCTTCTTCGTGGAGCTGTGTGTATGAGTGTGTGTGTGTCACATTAGAGAGTCCTGTTCCTCATGCCTTAGCGTTGTTTGCAGTCTGGTGTTTTAGCTCAGCTGGATTGCCACCCACGGGTGCTGGGTGGGAAGCCTGAGTTAGTCACATTTGTCACCGTCTCCAGCTCAGGTTTACTTCATGTCTGTTTGTCTGTCTGTCTCTGTCTGTGGTCTCTTCCTGCATTGCTGTACCACAGAGCCCCAGACCTCCAGACAGAACACCATAGAGGGAAGCTCAGCAGGTAGACGGATCGCTGTCCAGGAGTTGATGATTTCTTCTTCTCTTTTCTTCATTTTGTTCAGTGGGATTCTTCCTGTTTGTTTATCTACTATGTCTCCATACATTACCTGCAGTATCTGAAATGAACCGTCTCTCCTGCCAAGGGTCAACACAAAACCTGCAGAGAAGAAGCGCTTGTTCAATGTCACCCTGCCTGTCTTACTGCTTAAATCACAGAGCAATGAGTGAACTCTCTTGTAGAGTGATATGAGCCGGTGTTTTAATTCATCATTCAGATATCCAGACAAAAAGAAGCAGGGAATTAGATGACAGCTTTTTGCAGAGACCATAACAGGCAGCCAATCAGGAGCCAGTTTGAAAGCTTCAACATGAAGACCAAAGAATGGATGTATCTAAAAAATTCAAGTCTTATCCAAAACCTAAGCCAGTCTGGCAGGTTACTTTATTGATCTATCCTTCAAAGGTAACGTTTACCACAACTTGACACTTGGCAGCTGTTCATTTCAGACCCTGTCTTCGCCTAACTCTCCCCTCTTCATCCCCCTCTCTGTCTCTTCCATCTCTGGTGTGTCATTAACTCCTCTCCCCCGAAGGTTTCTTTTCATCTTGTCTTTAGTCTATAACATTGAACAGCCTTTCTTCTTCCATCAATCTTCTATGAATGTTCCTGCTGGTGGAGAATAAATCTTGCATGTTCAGCGTTCTGTGAGCTCCTCCTTTGGAGTTATCTACCCGGGCACTTCTTTTCCAGATGTGTTTGTCCGTTATCAGATGCACAGCAGCATGGATCTGAAATGTGAGAAGTTCGATAGATACCGAACTTTGTGGTGACGGGACTTAATGGGTTTTTGCAGTTATCCTCGAGCTTGTGTCACTGAGAGAGCACATACTTGTATGTGTGGTGCATGGTTGGTCTCATAGTTTGCGGGCTGGTGACAGTCGCCCTGTTAGAGGTTCTTCAGTTCAGTGCCTGGGGTGACCTGCTCTGTGGCTAGCATGTTGGTTTACATGTGGTGATCTCTTAGCTCTGTAGGAAACAGATGGACCTCTGCTGACTTGTTGATCGAGTTGCCTGCAGGTTGAAAGTTCAGTCGTTGTTCCATCTTCCAGCTCAGTTCAAAATCAGAACGTATCCACTGATCAGCACCCTTCTCCCTCCAGGTCAGCAGGTGATCGAAGAGCAGCGGCGGCGTCTGGCCGAGCTCAAGCAGAGAGCAGCGGCCGAGGCTCAGTGTCAGTGGGAGGCGCTCCACGGCTCTCAGACCCACCTCATGACTTCGTCCTCCTCGTCACCCTCCTACTCCCCGGTCATGGCCTGCAGCCCCGCGCTGAGCCACAGCTCCGTAGGACCTCCGCCTCTGGTTCACCACTCTATTCTGCACCACCACCCCCCGTCAGCCGGAGAGCAGCCCTACGACACCCTGAGCCTGGAGAGCTCCGACAGCGTGGACACCAGCGTGTCCACGGGGAACAACTCGGCCTGCTCACCAGATAACATGTCCAGGTACAACGGAGGGAAAGACACACACACACAGTCATGGCCAGGGATTCTGACCAGGGACAGGCTAATATTGACCATTTAGTCCATCCTTTGAACCCATGAATCTGATTTAAGACTGACTGATTACATATGTACCACAGAATCAATCAGTACTCCCCAGATTGTCTGAAATTCACATTTCCTGAATTTAGGAAGTCTTTGACATTGGCAACACATTAGTTGTACTGGAACAGGGTCTTTCAGTGACATATGTAACTGGTTATATCTTATAGTCTTATTGTTTATCAATCATATACATTTTGGTGTCACAAAATATTCTCTTACCATCTTGTGACAGTGTTCAGGCTCAGACTTTGAGTTGGGGGTCTTAGTCTGGCTTTCACATATATTATTCCAATCATCTTCACTTATCTCTATACCTGACTCTCTTTGTTTTGTCAGGGACCTTTTAGGAGTTTTGGGAATTTTCTGTTCTTACCTGCCATGCCTGTCATTGTCCATATCAATCTTCTGTATGAAGTCTCTGAATTAAAGTAGTATTGCAGAAGTATTAAAATCAGACCCTGACAGACAAGAACAGTAGGAAGAGACACACAGACTCCCACCAGCTAAAGTCTTTGTCCACAGGTCGGCTCATTTGTACACCATCTGCTAATGTGGCCAAGCTGTGTGCTGTATTACAACATTTTTCACCACAGCATGTTCTCAGCAGCACATTTTGTTTAAATACCTTTTATAGCTCTCAGGAGTTCAATCCCAAAAACAATTAGTCATGTTTTGTGAGACGACTTTAATGGGATTCCTTCTGTAATGAACAGTGCACAGTGGAGATGGAGGGAGGGAGGAAATAGGAAAGTTTATGAGCAAAGTTTTTGCCAAGACACTGACTGTTTCACAGCAGCATTATCAGTAACTCTGGGTGTTATTTTCAGGATTTTTTAATAACTAGTTTGTCTTCCACTTGCCAACAATAGAGATAAATATTCACCTGCCCTAATTGGTCTCTCTTGCTCCCATTTGCTCAGGCATGTTCAAATGTTTCAGTCTGTGTTATTGAAATGAATAATAGCGTCATTTCAGTGGTTTACAAAGCCACACCATACACACGTCTGTAAGCCTCTTAGGAAATACAGCATATTTCCTAAAGGGACAATGGATGTGGACCATAGGAGCTGTCATTTAAAAGCTACCAGAGTTACAGTGAGAGTCAGGCATCTGAGAAAGTACAGGATGAACTCATAGAGACAGGCAGAAGAAGTTTCATCACATCTCCACACACACGTCCTCATAGCACAATAACATACATTTTTAAACTCTGTGATCACTACCAAACCAACCCGTGATGTTTGTCTTCTCTCTAATGGCTTGTCTGCAAACTTTCCCTATGGATAATGTAGCCTACTTTGAAGCAAAAGTTTAAAGCTTAAATGTAGAGGTATCAGCATGTGCTCTCATAATCACTCTGAGGGCAGATGAACATTATACGCTAACACTGTGCCGTTGTGTTTGACATCAGTGTTGGAGGAGTGGACGTGCTGAAGATTGAGGAGATGGAGAAAATGCTGAAGGAGGCGCAGCTGGAGAAAGCCAGACTTATTGAATCGCGGGTAAGACTCAATCCATACCTGGTGATTGATGAGAGTTCTGCGGTGTTCCTGTCAATAGCTTTGAACAAGAATTTGAAAAATAAATGTTCAGGACAGTAACTGGAGGCTCTCATTCATTTTTATCGGCCTCCATGTTTCGAACGTCTTCATTTCTTTGTGTGCTGATGAAGAAGCTTAGACTGGAATACAAAGAGCAAGAAAGATGATCCAATCAATGTTCTGGTCTGAAGCCTCTTCATTCTTCCACTGTTGTCTGTAGCTGTAGTTCTCATCACTGAGCATCACTTCAGTCCTTTAGAATATTTTGCTATATTGATGCAGCTCCTTTTTACAAGTTCTATTAAATTAAGTAATTAAGACAGTTCAGTTGATTTAATGGATGATTAGTAGGAGGAAATAACAGAAATGTAACATAAATCATGACTCTCAAACAAAAAAATCAAATCTCTTGCTGTGACTACATGTCAGTTCTTTGTCTTCGCTCCTCACTTGATGCAGAAATCCACTCTCGTTCCACTGGTTATTCTATGCAGGTTTTTGATAAATGTGCACTTGTTTGTCCAACTGTTTATTGTAAGGGGGAAGCACAAAGAGAGAAAAATTATTTCACTAATAAAATTTCACTTCATCAAGGTTTTGGGATTAAAACATTGTTAAGAAAGTGAGGAAAAGTGAGTGGCGTTGTGCAGGATCTGTTAATTTTTTTTTACACTGTCAGGATTGTATTAAAGACACACTTTAAACACACTCAATAATTTCATTTATATTTTTCCCACTCCTGGTTGCCTTTGGCATTTTTTTGCCTTTTTTGGGTCTCTGTATTGTAGTATGTGTGTATGGCTGTCTACATAGTAGATCATTACTTCTCCAAATCGCTAAAAGCTCTGTGTTTAAAGAATCAATCACTGTGGTGCAGCTTCACAGTGGCCAGCAGCTCTCAACAGAGAAAGATGTACATAAATGTATGAATGTCAAGCTGAGTTCTGGCTGGAAAAAAAACGAACGTGTGTTCTCTGCAAAGCCCTCGCGCAGATCAAAAAAATATTTAATGAAAGCGCTCTCCTCCAGGAACGAGAGAGCCTGGCTCGCCGTCAGATGCTGGAGGAGGAGAGGAGGAGGAGGGAGGAGGCAGAGAAAAGACTGCAGGATGAAACTTTCCACCGGCAGCAGCTTGTGGAGAAGGAGGTCAAGATGAGGGCCAAGAACTTCTCTCAGGTCAGTGAAATGAGACATAATTGAGTCTGCATGGTGGAAAAGTGGAAAATGACTTTACCTGTCTGCTGAAAACATGGCAGCTTTTTACACATATTCTGAGTGTGGACACCTGGATCTTTAAGAGTGAAGCCTCTGCTTTGTAATATTTGTGCCAGTATTCAATATCATCAAATTTGACCATTTTCATACCAAAGTAAAGCCATTTTCAGTTTTTCCTTCAGAATGTAAACCTGTATAAGAGCATTTACACCTTCATAGGACACTAAATCTCTTCATGGACAGGACAAAGATGCAGAAGAGGAAACATGTTCATACATTTGTTGAATTTGACCAGAATATCCGATTATTTGAAATTGATCAGTTCACTTTATTAGTAATCAAGCTGTCATATGTGCTATCTAAACAAGCACTGGCCTGTTTACTTCTCTCTAACTGACTCCATGTTTTGCTCGCTCCAGGCCCGTCCCATGACTCGCTACCTGCCCATTCGGAAGGAAGAGTTCGACCTGCGCTCCCACGTGGAGTCGTCGGGCCACAGCGTGGACACGTGCTACCAGGTCATCCTCACAGAGAAGATGTGTAAGGGCTACCTGGTGAAGATGGGAGGCAAGATCAAGTCCTGGAAGAAACGCTGGTTCGTCTTCGACCGCCTCAAAAGGACCTTCTCCTACTATGTCGGTAAGAAGTGTTAAGACACACAGAGTCTTGTTCATCTTTAAATATTTAGTGCTGCGGGGTAATTATTATTTTATATTACCGTGACGTTTTCTCTTTGCACTCATCAGAGTGGTTAGAAGTGGAGACATTGTAGCTTGTGGTCAGCGCCTGAAGGGCCGTGCTCTTTTGGCCACCCAGCAGTAGATAATTTTTTGTTCATGTTTCCAAACTCACAGAAGTCTGAACACATTTTCATAAAACCTTAAACACTGTCATGGCCCAAATATAAGACGACCCTGATTATAAAATGACCCCCCTTTTCTTACAGCTGGTTTTGGAAAAACTTTTTGAAAACAACAAACACTCAGGGAATGTTTCCCTGAGATACTATTATTCTGACGAGAACACATCCCTTTTTCCTCAAGGCTTTTCTCTTGTAAAAGTCAAACACGAAATACTTAGATTAAAGCAGAAAGAAAGTCACACATTTGCATAGCCTGTCCATTAGTCACACATTCACACTTGAAGTGCTACTATCTGTTTGAGCTCTTCAACATGACATTCTGTGACACAGGAAATTGAGCTGTTGACAGATGATTCGATTAGTCTGTTTCTACAGTAAGATGGCAGGAGACACATTTTACTGATCAGGAATTTATTTAGCAACAGAACACATGGCACAGCCTCCAGAAAGTCCTGTAGGTTTAATTGTGCTTTTTTTTGATAGTGGATTAACTGTAAATAGACCTGAAGAATCTCCAACATGTGAGCTACAAACAACCCAGAATGCAACACTCTCTGTAGGAGCTGATGTTACACTAGTACTCTCTTCATTCAGGAAGAATATCTGATGTTGTGAATACATAAATGTCTAGTTCTCTAATATAATGGCTATATAATTACTTTTCCAATTTCAACTTTAAGAAAGAAATAAGCTCTTCTGTTCGGACCAGAACAGATAATGATGCTTTGATTGGCTGTGAATTTGAAACCTGGAAATAGCTCCTCTCTCTGAGTATAGACACATTTCTTTTGCCAGTTTAGTTACACAAACTCTCAAAGTAATGTTTTTTTTTCCAGCAGATAGCTTGTTTAATCAAACCTGGCTACTGATCTCTTTACATGACAGTTTCTCTTCTCGTGTTACTTAATTGTAAATAATATTGGTGTGCGGACAAAATAACAGCAACACTTTACAATATGATGCAATGCAACTTAATGACACTGCAAACTACAGTCTCAAAAACATGTTAACCCTCTAGAAACTAACATTTATTGTTTTAGCTTGGAGGAAGTAATCTCATTATATGTTAAAATATTTTATTAGATTTTTAATACAGATGCCTTAAAACAGAATTTGACTTTTTAACTTGAACTTGAACTAATTTATCTACATTATATACTGTTGGGTAGTGTTTTTATTAGATTGTGCAACTTATATAAAATCATATTCTGTAACATAACAAGCATGAATTGTAAATACAAGTAAAGAAAACCTTAAATTTGTTTTTCAGTACACTGCTTAAGTAAATGTTTGGTCCACCTCTGATTGCATTTGATTACAAGGTGATGGCTCTGCATTAAATCCCTTTGAGTTAGACGATTTTGTTGGGGGGGAAACCTGGTTATTACTGTGTCACAACAGTCAGCAAGAGACATCAGCAAAACATTACAGCAACTATATGGAAATGTCAGAGGCTACAGTTGAAAAATGTAAAAGTAGCTTAACATGTAAAGTGGCAGAAATGTGCTGCCGTGGATGAGTGGCAGGCAGAACATGCGTCCTCAGGACCTTGAGCGGCAGCACATGTAGTATGTAGCGTGCACGGTCGTGTAATTTGACGGCGTGCCGTGAGCTCTGGGACACTTGTTCACTGTCAGGCCTTTGAAGTCCTCAGAAGGTTCTGCTTAAAGCTGCTTAAAGCGTACCTTGTTGAAAGTGAGCCAGGGTGAGGAGGTGTGCTGAGATTTCTTTGGCACTAGTTAAAATGCGCACAGCGCCGCGCTCTCTGAGGAGGCTGATTGAGATGCATCGCTTGCCCTTTTCTCTTGACCTTGAACAACAAGGAACGAGAGGTGACGTGCAGGAGTCGCGAGCATCGCTAATTCACGTTAATCGACCTCAACCGCAACCAGAGTTTGGTAATTTAGATTCAGTCAAATGAGGTGCAAATGCTGGGCTATTTGAATGCTAAAGAGGTCATTAGCAGATAATAGCTGCGTATTAAAAGGAAAGTGTTATTCCTCGAAATGAAGCGATGCATTTCTACCTACTACTCTTAAGTTGGCTTGTAGAGTGTTTGTGCCTGGAGGTAGAGAGGGCTGTTGAGTTCCCCACCGGTTCCTTACTGCAGTTCTGCAGCGGCTGATGAAACAAACTGCAATGATGTACCAGAGTAGCGTAAGAATGCAGTCAAGTGTGAAAATACAATGAGAGCCCCATTGGTTTAAAAACAGAGAAAAAGTGCTGTGGTTGTCTTTTTCCATCCATCATCACAAACCATAAATTGGTCATGATCAAAGTTTGATTTCTGCTTTTTTTTTTTTTAATGACCGTATCGCGTGTTCTCCCTGTCGTTACTCTAGGTGACATGGAAGTGATGCGCCTTGGCTTTTCTAACCAAGAAAAGTCTGCCGTCGCCAATATGTTTTAGTCTTTTAAACAAACCCACGTTGTTTTCCTTCCCACAGACAAACATGAGACCAAGCTGAAGGGTGTGATCTACTTCCAGGCAATAGAAGAGGTCTATTATGATCACCTCCGCAGTGCCACGAAGGTACGCTGTCAATCAGCTCTGAAAACAGTCATTTTCTCTCGTCTCTTTCACACTTTGTTTATTTTCATCTCACTTTCTCTTTCATTTCAAACATGTTTCTGCACACTCTGTGCTTTGCTTCTTTTCTCCTCGTTTGCGCTTTTGCTTTGGCCGGGCTGCTGTCACAGAAGGGATTTTTCAACTTGAATATCACCAGTGTATGTATCCGTGCTCTCTGTTCAACTATCTCACCCCACTGAACCCTGTGTGTCCAAACCGTAGACTGTGTGTTGTGATAGAGAATGGAAGACAGTAACCAGTCGATGCATGCTTCACACTTGTATTTAATGCCCTCAGACGGTGCGTTACTTTGATTCTTGTGTGAGTTTGAATGTATAATCCTATAATCCAGCCTGATCCCTCTGTCCATCCCAGTGTTCCCAGTGGAAACCAGTCAAGTGGTTAGAAAAAAAAGAACCTGTTTATATATGTGTGTCCGTATAACAGAGGAAATACCCTTATTACATTTTTTTGCTAAGTAGGCAGAGCAGGAAAATCCAGGTAAGGACAAGACTTTCTGTCTGATTCAAGTTATGAAATGATTTTTAGTCATTTTAAGGCTTGACAGAAGTACGGCCCTCTTTGATCTCTCTCCTCGCCTTTTACTAATTTTCAAAGACGCTTCTCCATTCAGGAAGTGGTCTTTTTCTTGAGAGCCGTAGGTGTAGTTTTTAGACATCAGGGCTGCTTCCTGCTTGACTTGCTCTAACATAAAGCTGAGCTGCTGCTGCCTCCTCATCTTCAGTGTGTGTGTGTGTGTGTGTTTGATGGCCTGTCGCAATGCACCGCACTCTTAACAGTTTGGCTCTGATCAACTCTGGAACTTTGATTTTACTTGTCACTTCCAATGTCACATTACAGAGGGAAAACTTTAAAGTCTGGTGCACTTAGCGAAGACAGAAAGATGAAGGTTTAAGAAAGGAAAGTGATGCAGATGAGTGGAACATGCATGTGCACGGATGAAATATATTTTACAGTAGTCTGGTTGTTCTTGCAAAGACATGGCAACAATTTAATGGGGAAAACTAAGGGTTTATTTTTTCATGTACTTTTCTTTATGGATTTTTGTTGCTCATATTTTCATGAAACCTGTGCAAATCGATGAGAGACTGTCATGTTTTTTTACACCAATGTACTTACAGTTTGAGGATTAAATACCAACAAAAAATTTTGGTATTTAATGCTTCTCTTTGTATTTCTAAGGGCCGAACTAACCCCAGTTCATGCCTCTCATGTATTACAATTACAATTGAGTCACAGCTAAATATCTGTTCTTTCTAAAAAACAAATACCTGATGATCTTTGAAAAACCCAGAAGGTTGTTCCCAAACACTTTAGGCTGTTCTGAAAGTATTTCCAGAATCCACAAAAGTCTTTTAACCATCAGAGATCTTTAATCCTTTTCCTTTAGAAAGTTAGAAAAGCGTAATTTTTAAACAGAAGTAGCATATAAATAAACTAAGTAGTGACTGAAACTTAATTCTTGATCTTGGAAATGAAAATAAATGTAACTGAAACTCCCATTTTTATTTGAAGCAGAATCTTTTTTTATTCTGCTATATACAGAATATTTTTCATTGAGACCTCATAAAGAGTCTTTGAAGCTGCATTAATTTAGTACAGACTGCAGAGTGAAAATTCTGTGTTGGTTTCTTTCTTTTTTTCTGTGTTGACATCTTTCAAATTACACATAATCATTCGATTCATTGTAAATAAAAACAATGTTGCTAGTGCAGCTTTAAGGATTCTGGAAACACCTGTAGAGTAACAGTTACAGTTATGAAGGAGCCTGTGTTTTTAAAAGATCTGCAACCTTTCATTTTATTTATTTAGGAATCCACTCTGTGGCTACTCTACTCCGACTTAAATGTAACAGTAAGACATTAGAGGCACAAACTAGGGCTCAGGCAGAACAGTCTCTACAACTGTATTTAGTTCATTGGACACCAAAACTCACCATTTTCATAAAGGCTAATACTGCAGCTATTAAACATTAATGCAGAAATGTGTGGACTCCCATCAAAATGTCTCATTAGAGTCAGTTAGATTAAAAGTTACCCCTGTTGAAAACTAATGTTGTCCTGATGAGGAAAACAAAAAATATGTAGTTCAGTATATAAAAGACTGAAATTGACCTAAATTAGTCCATATGTGATCGATTCCAGAGTATAGAACAATGAGAAAGCAGCGTGGTCTGTGAACGTAGCAGTGAGACTATATGAAAGTGATTCTTGTTTTTCTGTCTCCCAGAGCCCAAACCCCTCCCTGACCTTCTGTGTAAAGACCCACGACCGGCTCTACTACATGGTGGCCCCCTCAGCAGAGGCCATGAGGATCTGGATGGACGTGATCGTCACCGGAGCAGAGGGATACACACAGTTCATGAACTGAGAGCGCAGGTGACGAGCAGACCGTTTCGGCAGGGACTCTCCCATCACAGACTCTACACGCCCTCCCTGTTTTCCAGTCCACGGCGGACACAATGCCTTCTTTGTTACTTTTCATTTTTAATCTCAAACTTTGATTTAACGATGTAGATGTTTTCACCTCCACATTTTCTACGTGATTCTGTTCGGATTGAAAAAGGGAGCCCTTGGAGGACACACACACACACACACCTACACACACTTCTGTATATAAACCAAAATGTATACCTGTCAAAGACTTTTAAAAAGCCTTTCTATATTGCCAAATGGAGATCTTGTAGTTACTGTTTGTTGAACCTTTTGTATTATTTGTTTCCTTTCTTTCTTTCTTTTTTTTTTTTTTTTTTTTTTTTTACTTACAGAGAAAATTGCCAAATGACATAATGCCAATGTTTTGTTTGAGTGTTCCATTTTGACTATGCTCAGTTTAGAGAGAAAGAGTTTAAAAGAATCTTCAATCAAAGGGTGTGATCAATTTTGGAAATATGTTCAAAAGAATCTTCAAAATGTATGAATCTATGAGGAATAATAGAAATCAGTCAACTAGAACTGGAGATAATCTAAGAGTCCAGCGCACTGGACTGTAACAGTGAAACACAGTGAAACATTGCATCCTCTAAATCCACCAGTCACTTCAGCTCAGTGCTGCTCGGATACTGACACTGAATGCAGCATGTTCACGACAGTATCCAGAGCTACATCCCAGTCACCTGACGTCACACAGTCTTACCAAAGTAAGTGGAGGTATTTTGTTCACTCTGCAGTTCTCACTGTGGTTCCATTTGTACGGGGTTAGAAAAGCCGGGACTGATATTAGTACTGCAGCTGCTCGTAAACATTATTTTCTACAGTATTCAGTATATTGAAAAAAAAATATTCAAATGTTGCTAAAAAGCTCCAGTAAAGCCGGAATAATGAAAACCTTCCAGGATCAACACATAGTTGTGGAACATACCATCTGAGTCCAGCACCAAAGCCGTCGTTTTGTTCCTTCAAGAAAACAGTTTGACAATTTGAGAAATGTGATTTCTCACTTAATTGCAGAATTAGATGAGAAGATTGATACCTGTCTCGTGTGTACGCTAAATATGAAGCTTAGCTTAGCATAAAGACTGGAAGCAGAGGGCTAGCCTGGCTCACCAGCACCTCTCAAACTCTCTCATTAATATAATCTCATCTGTTTAATCCAAGCAAAATGTTAAAAACAAAAATGTAAATATGACGAGCTGTGGTTTAGCTGGAACTACTTCTTTCAGATCTTATGCTAAGCTAAGCTAACGGTCTCCTGGCTCTAGCTTCATCCTCTGAGCTCCAGCTGCTAGACGAGGACATTGATAGCCCTCTCATATCTGTATGCTAAATGAAGCTACAGCTAGCAGCCGCTTAGCTTAGCGCAGCTAGCCAGGGTCTGAAACGCACTAATAAACATGGCACATCTTGCTTGTATAATTGGTGGGCAGATTGTGTTTACCTCAGAGGCTGAATTCTAAAACCCCTGTACATTGGTGCGACCATCGCTGCCACGTTCTCCGTGTACTTGTGAATATGATGAACATGAATATGCCGCCATGTTGCCAACTCAAACTGTACATCTGTGTGCGCACGTATAAAGAGAAAAAAAAGCTCATCTATTTGCCAAGTAGCCTTTAGCTAACTTGATGATGCTACTACGCAGCTGGGAAGCAGCCATCATCACTGCCAGCCTAAAGCAAAACCACTAGAGGGCGCTACAGAGACCACACCGACACAGGACCACGCGGGATGAAAAATAGGGACTAATGCAATTCTGAACTGTGCCTTGACTTTGTGTTGTTGTTGATGCCGTGTCTGAGTCCAGCGCCACCTGGCTGGAAGGCTACACCTGTATGAATGCATTTTAACTGGTGTTTCGGAGCTGTGATGCAGTCTGTGGTTTTCTACACCACTATGGAGACTGAAGACCCTCAGCACAGTGGGGATCAACTCGTTCACTTATTATTTAAACTCTCAATGTGCAAAATATTAAGTATATTCATTCATATTATTAAAGGAACACTCCACCAATTTTCCAGGTCAAAGAGAGTTTACTCATGGAGGAGTGCTGTTCAGCCTGTGAGAACAGATGTCAACAGCTGCTTCAATTCTGACTTTTTTTTTTTTTTTAATCTGCTTTGTAAATTCTCCAAACTTGCATTCCTAAATTGCTTGAGTGCTCCTTTAAATCTTAACAGAGATCCAGACAGAAAGTTCCATAAGGATATTAAACTCATAAACAGCTGATGTGTGGAGACATGAACTATGAAAAATATACCTAATATTTTGTACATTCAGTATTGAAGGTTAACGCATCATAACTTAATTTGCCAGCTTTTGATTGGTGAAAGACTTTATCAGTTCTCACGTTCTACTGTATGTCATACAAAATATTTGTCACAATTATGGGTTCTGATAGTAGACGTAAAACAAATGGTAATATGAGACTATGTACCCTCTTGAAATTTATAAAATCTATTGTTTTTAAGTAGGATTCTTGATGGCAGTTGCCTGCTTTGGATCCCCACTCTGAGCTGAGGTCTACCTGCATGAGGATGGATTAAGAACAACTTGTATCTTCAGCTTTAACAGACTGTAACTGACCAGGCTCACCTGGCGTCTTTGTCGTCAAGTGTTGATCATCACATTGTGAGTCTATTGATGGGCCGTGAACACGACGGTTTGTAGTTAACAGATGCCGACGTTTTGTAGAAGCAGAGGACAAACTAGGCCGTGATTTTTGGAGCATGTGGAACTGTTGTTTAGTTTCATGTGTTGGTACAGTAATAATAATATATGGTTGTGGTGCCTGAGATAGTGACACGTTTACTTCTAAAAAAAAAAAAATGAAGAAGACTAGTGAAAAGACCTTAATATATTCTGTCCCCCTTGCCTTTACTTTCCCTGCACAGTTAACGTGTGCAAACCAAACTATTCAACACTGGCAAGGCTGTTAAATCATGTCTGTTGATAGTAGGTGGTCTATACATTTACTGTTGTTATCTATGTTGAAAAGAAAGGAAACTAAATATACTGTAAAAAGGATGCCTGACTGAAAAAAATGATCTTACTATTGAAATGAAATGAAACCGTATTGTATGGAAAGAAGTACAATTTTTACTTATTTGTCATTTTAGAAATTTTATTGTTGGTCAGTTACATTTCAAATTGTATGGTAGTGATGTATCAATCTACCTTTTTTTTTTTTTTACTGGTACAGCAGCACACACACATCTGCGCGCGCGCACACACACACACACACACACACAGAATAACTCACCTAGCACTCATGAGACTGTACTTTTGTTTTTCTAGAAAGTAGATTCTGTTTCATACACACACACACACATACACACACACAATCAATACTCGGACCATACTGTGTTATTGGTACCCTGTATGTCTCGTATTATTCACGTATGAATAATATGGATTTTGTCAAATCTATTAAAAACAGAACTGTTACAGAATATTGGCTGCTTTTCTTGACCTCAGCGGGTTATAATGTGAAAGGTTCCAGTGTTGAGAAGAGAGAGACAGCAGTAAGTACTGTATGGATTCTCATGCTGACTGATTATTGGTTTGTTACTAAACAGCCACAAGTGGAAGGACGAGGAAAAGCCTACCATGGCACAGCAAGTACAACAAAAACAATCATGAAGCTAAAAAAGAAAAGCAACAATTTGTTCCTAAAATTACACAAAAAGTGGGATTCACTCAATGAAACGCAGCTAAAAAAAAAGGTTTAAAAGCAGTAAAAATAAAAAAGCATAAATGGTCTAAGAAAAAAAAATAAACATCTAGAAGTTCCTTTCTCTGACACAGTGATTCTTCCAACTGAAAGAAGTCCCGTTGGGGCTTTCCGCAGGATTCCCACCTGGATTTTACAGCTCGTTGACTGTGTCACCTGGAGAGGAAACGCATTCACATGTTTACCTGGGAACTACCCACAGACATTTGTGTTTACAGACACTTTCACTCTCACCATTTGACCAGTTTTAGGAACAATAACATTCACATGGATTTTTACATTAAATTCTGTAAGATAAATCTATTTGATAGTGAAGTGTAAGAACACTTTATGGTGAAATCATTCAATTATTTGACCTTTGAAGTGCACAGACATTACTTATACATTACAGTGAAAAGATCCTTTTTCCTTAAAATCCAACCATTTTTACAATATCATAATAGACTCATAGCACTAAATACTATACATTACTATATATGTATTAATTGAATTCTCTAAACACAAAATGCAGTCCTTGCAATGTGTGCAACATTAAATCACATGCTCAGCCCTCAGAATGCAGACACCTCATATTAGCACACATCCATTACTAAACATACAGACAAGTGAATCAATGTAACGTGTTCACAAGTATTTCAACCGTCCCACCACTGTTTTACATGTCAAATGTATCCCAATGATGGAAAGACTAAAGGGAAATGAAATGCACTCTCTTTCCTTTTGATTACTGTCAAACGCTGTAATGTATTAGGAGCCTGTTGGTTGTGGAAATGGTGGTTTAATGATTTCCAGCATTACTGTAGTTTACTGTATTTTAGATGATTATACTTAGACTTGACTAGATTGATGTAAATATCTACAGTTTGGGGTCTTTGTGGTTGAAACAGAACAGAGAGTAAACTCATGCAGTGAATCATCATTCGTCATACATGAATGTAGGATTTGCTCAACTTTAAACTCTGACTTCATACTTCATTATCTAACATTTATTTACAGTAATACGCCTTATTCAGTAAATAAAACAGGTTTTCTAAAGTAATTTCTACTTTACATTATTAACTGACCTTTTTTACTCTTTGCCATTTGTATAATCTAGATCAAATGCCTGCTTCAGACATGATTTTGATGACAATTAGTTAATAATTAATTTAATTTTTAAATGCAAAAAAATAAAATGATCAATCAGTCATGAACTAAATATCAGTGCTCTGATAAATTACTGTGTGGTGTATTAACTAATTTAAGGTTTCAGTTTGAATGCTATGTGAGAATATTGCACATTGAAGCAGTAAAAACTGAGCCAAAGCAGTTGTAAAATATTGTAATATACTGTTTGATCAATTGATGCTGTTTTCACCATGATTACTGGTTCAGATATAATGTTGTAATAAAACCCTGAAATGTGATAACTGAGGGTGTTAAACATAGTAAAGATAAACTCTATCAACACTGAGCTTAAAAACGTCACTTACTCTCTGCACAGGGGGAGGTGTAATCAGTGACGGCCTCATCACCTGAAAATATCACCAAGAACATATCACATATCCAACAGTGGGAAGAGTGAACAGAGAGAGATGACTGAGTCACTATCAAGTCCTTTTCATTTAGTTATAGCGAAGAGCATCACACACATTAAGAAGAAAAGTGCCTGAGAAAAGAAAGAAGCTCGTACTTGTCTGGTAGTAATCATAGACTTTGACCACGGCTGGTTTCAGGTTTCTGACAGGCAGATCCTCTTCTACTGTCACGCTGTAGATCTTTGTCTCATCCTTCTTCAGCTGCAAGCACAAACATTGTTTCCAGCTTTACTCTTTATTCACATATACAGGCAGATTTCTCTGCTCAGATATACTTTATAATTAAACAGACACCACATTATATTCCTCGAAAGCATAAATGAGTGTGTGTAACTAGTAACTGGTTGTTAGGAACATTATTTCACTATCATCAGACACACACAGTCACTCTGTCGGTGCTTCCTACCCCGTCTAAGTAAATGTTGATGAATCCTTCCTCCACGTCCACACGCTTCACCGAGCGGTCGCGCTTCAGCTGCGAAAGCACACACTGCCATCAGTATACTCAAATATACAAACATATCATAAGGCATTAGCTGCAGTGGTTCAGTCTGGTGGTATTAACACAAACAGCATGTGAAAGTACGAGTCCCTTCCTGCTCATGGTTTCACTGTGTGAAGAGAAACTGACCAGCTTCAGGGAGCTCTTATCCAGAATGTATCCAGACAGCAGTTTGATGTTGATGATGACCATGTTTGTTTCCTCTCTCCTGCCCTGGTACCTGCACACACACACACACACACACACACACACACACACACAAATATATAGTATAGTATAGTATAGTATATAGTATAGTAATACATAGTATAGTATATATAAATTGAGTTAATACTCAACAGTTATATCTGTGGTAAACTGAAGCTCTACAGTTTTGTCATATGTTTAACATTTCTTTCTTGTCGGTACAGAATGTCCTCATGTTGTTTATCTTAGAGAGTATCTGACATACTGAGTGAAAATTCAACCCAAATCTGATTGAGGCCAGGCATCAGGCGCAACAGACACTATAAAAGCATTCATCATTAAGTTAAACAAGAAACTGTTTATGAAACAGTTTTTAAAAGTTTGTGATGAGTTGTAGCAACTGTAACATTAACAAAGGTCTGTATGCTGGTTTATGTGAAGGTCATCTCAAAGGTCAGAGCCATTATTTATCCCAACAGGTTTCTGTTCTTCATAATTAAAAGCCAACTATAGTCACCATGTTGTTAATGCAGCTCCTTTTTGTTCTGTTCTGTTTTTTTATGTCTACGCTATGTTACACTATTTGCTGATGCAACTCGACTAAGATAAGTTTCCTTAACCTGTGAATCTCCACTGAAGTCCAGAATAATTGTTAACAATAAATACCACCAGTAAAACAACTGTTTACTTCTGTTGAGGTCATTTCTCAATAAAATGAAGTCAATAATGTAATGTGATCAAGCAGTGTGTGACAATGTCTCTCTCTCTCACACACACACACACTGTACCTGACGTTCACAAAGAGGATGAGCTGAGGCCTGCTGGTGTTGCACTTGGCCATGGTGTTGGTCGAGATGTTGAAGGCGGAGAAGTCAGGGGGAGGGGGGACGTTGTAATGCATGGAGATCTGTGGAGAGACAGGTCATCACAAACCATCTGTCCTTTAGTCACACACTCAACATATCAGTTCACACTCACACACACACACCTCTGATCATTATTACACGGCTCGATGTCGTTCACTGAGTAGAATAAGAACCAAACTCCTCAGTGCCTGAGTTTGGATCAATCAAAAGAGCCACTGAGCTGAAATGTGGACATTTCATTCTTAATGTAATGTCATTCTCAATGTAAACTTGGACTCAAATTCACAATAAAATACTGCAGGATTACAGCCAGTTTGATTTTTCAGGTCAACACAGATTTCCAGTAACAAAAACTAGATTTTTTTTTTAGATAAGATAAAATAAGATATTCCTTTATTAGTCCCACAACAGGGAAAATTCCAAATAAATAGAAAAATGTAACAAACTTTTTGAACCTCGTCTGAGTAATTAAACTATATACAGCTTCCGTATACTGATTAAATTTCATCTTTAGATTCGAATTTATAGTCGTCCAGTCATTTTTCTTTGCCTCTGAGTTCTCCTCACATTCCCTTTCACCCTTAACTTGCCCTCATTTCACCTCAGTCACACGTTCCTGCTTCACATGTCCTGCTGTTGATCGTACCTGTGCCAGCACACAGCTCTGACCCTGGGCTTTGACCGTGTACTCTCCAGGGACCTCGCTCAGCTTCTCCTCCTGGTACAGCAGCCTGTTGCTCTGATCCACCGTGAACTCTTTGTTCAGGCCTCCTAACGACGTCACTGTCACTGTAGTGCTGCCCTCCGCACTGTAGGTGGCAGCGCCGTACTTAGCCAGAGCCTGGAGGGCCACCACGGTGTCCTGAGGAGCAGAGAGGTTAAATGTGTCATTAAGAACAGATAGGGGGGTTAATGTTTCCCAAAAACCCCTTGTGTGTGTGTGTGTGTGTGTGTGTGTCTGTCATCTGCCCTACCTGTGTGGAAGAGAAACCACCGTATGGGTTCTGCTGCTGAGCCAGCCAGCGGACGATGCTGGAGGAGTAGTCCAGACCAAACTCTGGCATGGCTGGACCAGAGAGCAGAGCCAGCAGCACGTAGGAGGTGATCTCCACCTCCAAGGAGTCCAGGCCTTTCCCAGAAGCCCCGGCTCTGTTCCAGTGACGGGTACCACCTGCCAGTCGGGTCAGTGGAGTCATCCATTAGAAGGTCAGCAATGACTAAAGAACATGTCAGTTAAATGAACGAGCACATGAGGGTCTACGCCTACAGATTTCCAAATTGTAGAGTCTATTGCAAAAGTTGTTTTAATGTTCCAGATGTTTTAGAGATTTTAGTACCAGCTTTCCAAAATCTCCATCATGCAAATTACCATCCCCCACTGTGCTTGTTCAACCTTCATGATCCCAACGGCCAAGCTACAGTTGATACACTCCTGGACTAAAAAGACTTGACTTTTTAATTATCATTTTGAAAAAAAAAAAGCATTTATGAGGCTTTTGGGGAAGAAGGTCAAAGGTTACATCTAATAAAAACACAAATACTACAATAAAAAAAGCACAGGCAAGACAATATATACAATTTGAAAACAGTGGCTAACATTATGCTCACATTCTGCTGTCTAATTCATTTTAAAAGACACTTCAAATGCTTTCATCACTTACACTTTTACTGACATTTCAACTGCTTTCATTCACGACATGTCAACTGACATTTAAACAGATTTTTATTCTTCAACGAAACGTTCTGTGGTTGAAGTGGTATTTAACTACTGTCTGTGCTTACACACTAACTGACACTTCCACTGCTTACAGTTCATACACTTCAGTGCTTCCACTTCGACCAAAGTCAATTGCATTCATATTTTCCTTCAAATAAGATTCATAATCAATTTACCACAGCTGCTTTCAGCGCTCACACTTGAACGTCTTTCAAGATGTTTCCACTTCAACTGGAACTTTCAGCACAAAATGTTCAATGAATTAATCAACTAAATCAATCAATTATCAAATTCATACTTACATCAATTTCATTTTCACAGCTATTTCAGCTACTTTCAGCATTTGTATTTTGGCTGCTACTTCAACTGTTTCAGTATTTCAACTATTTCATATGTTTCATCTGCAAATTTTCAGGAATGAGACTTGGAAATGGAGCCATTTATAGTTTTATGTCTGTGATGATGCTGTTTGATGGCAACAGTAAAATTGTTTTGGAAAAAGAGGGCTAAAAGTCAGAAGGGCAGAGGTTGCTGATGGTTGTACTGTCTCACCCTGTGAGTTGGAATTCTGGTGCAGGGATGTGACGAGCTTGCTCCTCATCTCCTCGTCTCCAGCCAGAGTGAAGGTGTAGGACAGCAGGGCGGTGGTGTACAGGTTGTCCAGCTGACCGGCCACTGCTGCCTTGAGGCACCTCAGGCAGTTCTGCACCACTGGGTCCTGCCACACCACAGGCAAACACACCATGATCACACCATGCACAGGAGAATATGCAGAAGGTAAAGAACTTGAACTTCCAAAAATTAGTCTTGCTTTAAGGTTGGATGCGCAACAATTTAAATCTGATGAGACAATAAGGGATAGCCTATATGCTGGCATCTCTGTAAGTCATAGCTATCTAAAAAAAAACTTAAAAAAACAAACAAAAAACAACAGAAAATCAGACAAAATTTCACATTTCTTTCTTTCTGGATCCTTTTGGAGGACGGTTATTTTGTAGTCCATGCGAATCCTGGTTGGACAAAATGCCAGCACAGGAAGCAAACATGAGAGGAAATCTACCCGTGTTGGTACAGTCCAAGATATAAAAAAAAAGAACTTCATAGTCCAAGGTGAATGTGAGGGTCTGAGGAGGAGGACAGCGATGTCAGACTCACCGTGACGTTGGCGTCCAGCTCCAGCAGGGCAGCGGTGATGTAGGCTGTCAGAGACACATCGTCACTCACTCCTCCCTGTTGGAAACAGGAACAATCACTCAGTGTCATGAAGCTGGAAAATTTAGATTGTTACACTTAGTAATGACCCAAATCATCTATGTAACATCCAAACTGTAATTGTGTCTGTTGCATGTCTGCTATTTTGGTGGGATTTAATGAGACAACAAGAAAGGACAGGACAACAAGTGTCCCTGTCACTGTGGTTCAAGAGGATACCTTACACCCCGAGGCCACCAGGGTGCTCCATAGTTTTCCTCTTTTCATCAACAGATGTTCATTACGTCCTACACTGTACTGTGTTTGAGGCTCTGTTATCCTTGCACAATGTGTGAAACTCAATAGTTTCACTGACTGTTATTCCTGATTGGAGGCACCTTGGCGATCTAAGTCTTGATGCACAGTCCAGCTCATTTCTTCTTTCCTTGCCTGAAAATAAACGTTGGTGGAAATGCACTTTACATATTCAAACATAGTTCTAATTCTAAGGTTGTCATCAGCTTATCTAATAGTTTTGTATTTTACCAAAGAGCCATTATTATCAGTAAAGGCCTGGATGTTGTAACTGAGGCTCTTACCTTGAGTGCAAGACAAGTAAAAGCTCTCTCTGAGCCTATAAGTATATAAAGATCACTGATGTATGGAGAACACAAGGTGAAGGAGTCTTCAACTAACCTTTTAAATAGAAGGCCAGACTGTCCCTGACCTTCCTGTTTATTACAGATGCTATGTTTTACCAATTATTGTAGTCCACCATACTCGAGCCTGGAAAAAGCTTTTTATCCATAACAACTACTTATAAAACACAGGTATGTGGTTCTGTGTTCTTCCTTGTCATGTCTTTTTGCCATTAGTTGGCTTCAGGACGTGTAGTTTAAGAGGATCTGCAGAGCAATAATTTGTTTGGGACATTTCTTCTGCTATGTGTGTGTGAGAGAGGTGTGTGTCTGTGTGTGTGTGTGTGTGTGTGTGTGTGTGTGTGTGATGTGTGTGTGTGTGTGTGTGTGTGTGTGTGTGTGATGTGTGTGTGTCGCTTGCCTGCAGGCTCGGTCTCTGTTGTCTGCACACACTTAGAAACTCTATGCTAATTTCTCCTCACATTGATCTAATTCTGTGATTTTGTCTTATCGGGAAAATTCACCCAAGCAGAGCTTCAGACGGCCAAAAGCAGATGATGTGAAACCAGATAGTCCCATCTCAAACATCCACATTCAAACTGAAGTCATTACCTTCATGCCATTGTGGAAGAGTTTGCCCACAGATCTGATGCAGCCATCGGGCCGCTGGTGTGTGGACAGCCACCTCCGGGCATCTTCAATGTGCTTGGGATCCACAAAGATGTAGGGCCTCGCCCCGCCAAAGGACTTCATCACAAAAGATGTCAGCCTGTAAGGTCACATACACACACATGCAAAAACACACACACACACACACACACACACACACACACAGAAGACAGATGCAAGGATTTCAGAGAACAAATCTAACCATGTGTGTCTGAGTTGGTAACCCCAGAATGAACCCAGCTTCAGGACAATTACATAACAACCTCCTGTCTCACACTAACACTTGCTCCGAGCTCCATCCACAACAAAACAATCATATTCCTCTGATCCGCACACGAGCTGAGCAGAGTAAAGACAGCTGGAGCTGGCAGAGAGGCAGCGAAGGTCTTCTGCTAACATCCACATCCCGTATATGTGGATAACATATTCACACATCCACATAATTCAGACGCAACCCAGGGAGGGAGCCCAGTTAGAGACATACTACAGTAAACTACAGCAGACCTTCTGTGTGGCACTATACTCACTATGGATGCAGTCAACCCTCGTAAAACAGTTTAGAAATTTTTTTTTTTTTAAAAGTGCACAAATATATTTAAAGCTGCACTATTTTTTTGGCCACTTTTGGGGGCAGCAGAATAAGACAATAGTGACATACGTTATAGAGTTCAACATGTTTTTTTCAAATGTATACATCCAGCAGTCAGAAAGCAACATTAGCAATCCACCTCACTGATCCAGTCCAATATTCACTCTCCTTTTAGCTCCGTTTGGTCTCAACCACCTCCTCAGAATAAACAGCTGGCACTGAAGCTGCTAAATGCTCGACTGTGTTCACCAGCTGGCCACTAACTTCGTCTGCAGTTTGGTGGTGAGCAGGTTGTGGACAGTGGACTGAAAACGGCTGTCAGCCATGACTGGAAGCAGAACTGACGAGTGCAGAGTTTGTGGTTCCGAGCATCAAAACAACGAGGTACAAGAGGCTAAAAAGGCTGTGGGTTCAATCATGTTAATCAACACCTGTTACATGACACACATTTCTAGTCCTTTGAGTTGGTTTGTTCATATAAAAATACTGATTAGTGCAGCTTTAAATGAAAATCTAAATATATGCTCACACTTTTGAGAAATTGTTCCATTTTTAAGTGATTTGGACAGTTCAGTCCAATCTCTTGTTAGAATTTTAAGGTAATTGAACACTTGACAGTCCTAGTTTCTCGTAACCACAAACACACACCCACACACGCACGCACACACACTCACCAAGTGCCAAACTGCCCAGCAGCCTTTCAAACAGCGGAGGGTTTGTTAAATCCCCCGAGGCTCTGTGCTTTAAGCCCATTTAATGCAAATATTAATATTTTCTGGCAGGTTCCCCATAAAGTAAATTATTAGGATGCTTGCTGGTGCCAAACACCTCCCACTGTGTCTGCATGTCAGTTTTTATTCTCTCATCAAATGAAGTGTGAGATTTGAGCTGAAAATATTCACAGTTCAACAGCAAAGCTTTTAATATGTTCTCTAATCACTGACGCAACTGAAATATATCATGAGTTATATAATCATTAAAATATTCTATTATTCGTAGAGTTTTAGTGACAGGTGTGTGTTCCTAGTTTCTAGTTCCTCCTCAATTTAAACACATAGATTTTCATGGTAAATCAAACGTATTATAAATAATTTAATATGTGAAATAAGATATAATAACCATTAATTTCCTTCAAGTAATGACCTCTTCTAATTTAAGAATGTGTGTTATATGTGCTTTATCATTACTAAAGACAATTACAATATGTGATTGAAGATGTTCTTATATTAGCTTCTTTTATTATTATACTCAGTTTTTTTCAAACTTGTAACCAGCTTCTATATGCTACCAGAAAATATAAACACAATGTCATTATCTAGTGTTTGTATCCTAAGCAGCATTCACTCATGTTACTGACCAGGTGTTTCCAGACTCATCGCTCTTCCCAAAGGCGCTGTAGGAGCCGTCATCATGCTTGTAGGTCAGCTCCCTCTGGTATCCTACGACACACGCAAAGAAAACCATCAAATACCGGCCCTTTGCAAACAGAAAACAGCCCTGATCCAAGAGAATGAAGGATTGTCTGATGTCAAAACACTGTGCAGACATTTGTAAAGCAACTTTGGAAAGTTGTGTGATAATTTCATCTTTAATCGAGATGTGCACTTCACATTATCCAAAGATAAAACGCAGACTGGGATAATCCCTGAAAACAGCCAGTTCACCCGGAGAGAGAGAATTCTTACAGCTCCAGATTTCTTTTCCACATTCACTGTCAATCACAGAGGGGACAGAAGAACTCACCGCTCTCCAAGAAGCGTGTTGCCCTGTCCTGGATCTCCTGGGTCAGCTGGCCCGTGCTTTTCAGGTAGTTGAGAATGAAGATGTTGGGAGCGAACAGCACCATGTTCTGCTCCCCGCAGCCGTACGGCATCGCCAGGAGCTTGTCCAGGTTCTTCGTGGCTCGGCCCATCAGGTCACCTGCAGAAGCAACGGGAGAAAGATGGAACAGATTCCAAGATTACGTCCTTCTAGGATTTTACTCTAGCAGCTTTTTGACTTTAGACTTCAAGTGTTTCCAAATAGTCACTAACCCAGAACAGAGACTGAGGCCCTGGCTGATCCAGCCACGAACATCTCAGGCATCAGGAGAGAGATTTTCTTCTCCACAGGCCCCTCTGGCAACACAGAGAGCAGGAGAGACGGCACATAAATGAATAAAGGAAACATGAAAAGGAACATTTAGGGAAATATGCTTATTCACTTTTTTGCATAGAGTTGGATGATGAGAATCTACCACTCATGTCTGTACGGTAAATATGCAGCTACAAGCCTGCTTCTGGTTGGCTTGGCACATAATCCCTTATAATATCACATTTCTTCCTCTTTGGTTTTTTTTCAAAATATAACATGTATATTAATGATAACAGGTATTAATTATAACATGTACATCAGTGACCTTTAGAGGTGAGGGTAAGCAGATTTTCTACCGTTAAACACAACTTCTCTCTGCGTTGTTAAGGGTATGAGTAATGTGTGATTTTATTTGAACACGAACAAAGTGACTTTTTTAGCCTGGTGACTGGACGAAAATCCAGTGGGCCAGCGTATTCATGTAGCCACCAAATTACAGCTGTTTGTTATCCTTTTGTTCCATACTTATCTCCGATCTGACAGACATAATGACTGTGACTTCACCTTCTGACCCTGACACAAGTCTCTGTGACAGAACGACAGTTAAAAATGTATTTATCAAGTTTTCCCTCTGTTCTGAATGAGAGGATGAAGTTGGCCGTTTCACCCTGAGGCGTTCAGATAACAGACGCTGATACGGAGGTCGCTTGTGAGCGCTCACCTGCAGGACAGAGGAGAGCGTTATGACTGACCATCTGTGGCGTTCCTTCAGCCTGGTGCAGAGACACAAACAGAGCGATATGAGTCAATCACAATGGTTCCATTAAACAACTCCGACTAACACAGATTGTGTGTGTATCCAAAGCCTGATAAATCTTGTTTCTCTGTGCCATAGAGCTTGTTCGTTGTCCAAAAACTATTAAAAACATTGTTGGGCTGGGTCACATGTCCCTTTATTCTATTATAACACACACACACACACACTGTAGTTGATTTTGATTGAACCACCATCCTGCTGCCACAAATGCTCACTCGAACATCGAATGTGGATTAATCCACTACCAAAAATAACTAACTATTTCCTCCTGTTTGAGTAATATTTGCAAAAACGACAGCAGCCAATTGTTTAAGAAAATTACTCTATTTAAACAATAAAACTCTCTGTGTGATCAGCAGGAACAAATGAGGTATATAGAAGACAGCTTCAACCAAAAACTACACATGGTCTGTAAGCTCTGCTGACAACGACTCATTGTTTTGACATTGTTCACCTTATGTCTTGTCAGTGTGTGGGCATTTTCCCTATGATATAGACTGTTTGATTCATTTATTTTAAAGTTTGGTTAAAGTTTATT
This sequence comes from Holacanthus passer, assembly GCA_025331565.1. Lineage (NCBI taxonomy): Eukaryota > Metazoa > Chordata > Actinopteri > Pomacanthidae > Holacanthus > Holacanthus passer. Next base: position 3,402,582 of record JAFREQ010000038.1, read on the forward strand.
TTTTATAAAAGATGGCAACATAATTAGAATAAAACAACGGAACAGACCAGGTAACTGAGGTAATACACAGGAAAATTCCCGTCATGTCTCATCAAACACAGAGCAGTTGAACTGTGGCACCCGACATTAGGAATCTTGTGTGGATGTTGTGTTTGTAAGCTTGGAACAATAATCCCTTGCTTTTTCATTTATATATTTATTCCATTCTTCAATTTTTCTTCATTTAGTTTAGTTTGTATTTATTTTAATTCTTAAATTTTTTTAATTCTCTGTCACTCAGGTTTTAAAAAACTGTTGCTGGCAGAGATGAAATTTCAAATCTGATATTTTTCAAAACACTCGTGAGTTGAAATACATTAAAATAATATTGATAATGGATTTGTTTGTTATTTATCATGTAAACTTTCTCTGGATTCTCAAATATTAAGAAAAGTCATTCATTCACTTATTACAGAGTGAATTCTTTGGGTTTTTACCCTTGATAAGAAATATAAAAAGTTCTAAGCCTCACTTTGAGTTTAAGCAATTTAAAAAATGCATTGGAGGAAAAACTGCTAACAGGTGTTTTAACTCAATCACACTGTAATCTTGCGTCATGTTTTGTGACAAGCTGCTCTGATGTTTTGTGACGTGTCTGGCGCTCACTGACCTCCACCAGCAGGGTGCGGACCACGGTGTCGATCCGGCCCATGTCGGGGACTGTGGCCACCTCGTTGCCACACAGTACGTCACTTCTCAGGGCCTCTGCGCTGACCTTCAGATTCACCTGACCTGTGTGCACACGTACACGGTCTTACTCTGAAAGCAGGGCTGAATTGATTAGCGCTCCCGCTCCCTGTCACACTGTCACATTTTGTGTACGGAGGCAAAACAGCTTTTCTGTCTGCCTTTCAATCCAACTCATTATCCTCCCCGTTCCTCCATCCCTCCTCTCTGTGTTTTCCCTCCTCCCCCTGTTTCCTATCTTATTCGCCCTCATTAATCCCCATTTGTTGCCTTATTATATTGCCTCTCCCCCATACTGCTCGATCTCTCACTCCCTCCCCTCCTTCCTTCACAGCCCACAATCCTTCACACAGAGGACAAGTACAGATCAGCCCCCGAGGGAGAGGTTTCTGAGTGTTTCGTCAGAGATACTACCTGACTTGTTAGTACAAGTGATTGTCAGCATTCCTCTAAGGGGGAGTTAGAGGAGCGCGATTTGACATTCATCAGAGCCTCGTCTCCATCCCTGCTGATGGAGGCTGATAGAAATGCTCTGCTTTCAGACCAGGCAGCGTTACAGCAACAGCCTCCTTTCTTTGCTTCCAGCAGTGCAGACGCAACAGCTGTCAGTGGCCTTAATACACCTTAATTAGCTTCTTCTGTCTCATTTATGTCACTAAAATTGTACATCTGGTATTGGAGGAGACAAAAAACATCAGTATTCAATTATAAAATGGATTATATCATTAGGGACAATCAGCTATCAAGCTCCTCTCCTGTGGAACCAGTCTCTGGGTTCAGGAAGCACACACCCGTTCCACACTGAAGACTCGGCTTTAAACCTTCCTCTTTGACAAAGCTTATAGTTGGAGCTGGTCCAGGTGAGCCCTGAGCCATCCCATAGTTATGCTGCTATAGGCCTCTACTGCTGGGGGACTTCCCATGATGAGTTCCTCTCTCCTGCTCTCCCTCTCCATCTGCATGCATTCTTACACATCTTATGAATCAATTCATGTTATTAACTGTATGTTCCTCTCTCTCTTGTAATTTTGTGCCCTCTTGTCTTTCAATGCTTTTTATTGATTTATTAATTTATTATTATTATTATTATTGTTATTATTTATTATCATTGTTACCCCCCATCATTTCTGTTAAGATTTAGTGTTGTAAAAATTAAAGTGAATTGGAATTAAAATTGACTAATAACAGTCAAGTGGAAAATTTGCACAGAAATGAACATCAAAATTAGATTTGTTTAAATTAATTTCTGAGTTAGCCTTTCCATCTGATTTGTTTGTCTCGGGTTGGAAAGCATCTAAATGAGCACATAACTAATCACAGGACCATAACAGTGTTTTTATTGATTCACTACAAAGTGTGTGTACTTCACATTAGTACTTCCACCATAGTGTTTAAGATTTGTGAAGATGTGTATTTCATAAACATTGTCCAATTTAATTTCATACGGCTCAGGAAGCCACTTACTTCCATTCACTTCATTACAGTATGAAAATCAGTGCAGCACAGTCACGATGTCCTTGAAATCATATTTCCTCAATCAGTTTTTTTTACCACTGAGCTGAGGTTCTAAATGAACGGACAATTATTGGACAAATTTAAAACACTTTTGGTTATTTCACATCAGGGATTTCCAAATGTTTTTTTTTCTGTTCTCTTCTTACTGGTTTGAAGTGGCCAGAGCTTATTTGGACAAAAGTGATGTGACATGTCGGTACACCCATCACAATTTAGTATTACTGAATAAAAGTGTTATAATTATACTTAATTATAAATAATACTTTTCATGTTTTTTCAAACTTTAACTTTGAGTGTTGCTTATTTAGTCATTTAGCATTTTACAAATGTCAGTGGTCAGTCCAAACAGCCCCTACACCCCATAATAAATATGAGAGACCTGAAATTTCGGTACAAAGTTCTATTTATGCTGATAATTTTTCATGTGTGATTCATTCAACTGCTATATTATAATTTTTGGAAATTTGTATGAATTGAAAAACAATGTGAGACATCCTCCCCATAATTGTTGTATATATTAATTTATCTATTCTATCATTTTTTTCTTGGCCTAATATAAATTGTCAATGTCCAGAGTATAGGATACAGAAGACATGACAACAGTGTCCTCAATACAGCAACAGCCCTGGATCCTGAGATTTTTTATAAGGCTTTCTTATCACTGAAAAGATTAATTTTTAGACAGCTGCACTTAAGTGAATAAAAAAAATTAATAATATTCCCTTATAGCTTCTCATGCTTGTCTATGACTGTGTGTGCATTGTGAGCCCTTTCTCTTACTAAAGTAACATGTTAGGATTTGTTCAGCTCTGGATGTTCTGTGTTTCAGTGATGGAAAACATGTAATTAAAAGCAGAATTAACACAAAGTGAAAGTCAGCCATTGCAAGTACTGTCCTGCATTCACTTTACATACTGTTTGGTAGTTTTATTTATGCATCATATTTTATAAACTCATTATGTGTTTTGTGTGTTAATCTGTTAACTAATGATTACAGCTGTCAGATAAATACAGCAGAGTCAGAAGTAAATTATTTTCCTCTGAATTGTATTAATGTATAAAACTGCATAAAATGGAGATATAAGTGAACTTTCTCCCACTGGTGGCTTTCAAATCAATGTGCAGTCCCAGCTGCATTACCACACAACAATAACATGACTTTCACTAAACAAGATATTATGTTCATTGAAATGAATAAGCTATTTCAAGACCCTGAATGTTGATTTGGCCAATGCAGTGAAAAGACACCGAGTGGCCTCCAGTGACGAGGAGGGAAATGTTATTTATAGGCTGAAAAACTCTTGCATCCATTAAAATGTCCTATTGAAGCTGCAAAGTAAAGATTATTTAAGTCTTAATCATGTTCTCCTGTCCAGTCAAATAATTCAGATCTTCCTGCAGACTGCTATCTAGGTGAATGACACAGACTGATTTGCAACAAAATGTTAAAAAAAAAAAAAATATCTAAATGGAATTGAGGTGGCATAACTTCTGGTCAGCTTATCTGTAATTACCCAGGGCAGTTGGAGTTAGGATCCATGAGAAGGTCCTGCTCTCCTCCCCACACAGACACACACTGTACTGGCAGTCATCGCAGGTTCTGAAGGTGTACTGGTCTGAGTCAGCCAGTGTAATCTTCACCTGCAGACACAAACAAATCATGGTCATAGTAACAAAAATATAAATTATATATACTGTATATGTAAATCATATTTCATATGATTTCATTTTGACGAGCCATAGAGTCAAATTAATCACACCTACAGACAACATCATCATACACGGAAATCCATCGAAACAAATTCCAGCTGTAAGAGTTTAAAAATGTACCATAATGCATCTGGAGAGATAGTTGAAGACAGTGGCTTTGAGCGTAAACACCTCCCCTCGGATGACGGAGTAGGGCAAAGTGAGGCTGACAAAGAAGGGCTGGAAGGCAGTCAGTCCAGTGTTGGGCGACACGCCGAAGCCCACAGAGGAGATGCAGAAAGCTCCGGCGGCCCACTTTGTGATGGTGTCAGGGACGGTCTTCTCCACGTTCACTGATCCACTGTCTCTGTACAAACACATGAGCAAGAGTCCGATTCAATGTCTGTACAAAATTCTCTGACAAAACATCCAATATTGTCAAGACATTCAGTCAAAACCACAAATGTCAAGGGATCACCAAAGGACTTAGAATGTATCTTGAGGGGATCTTGAATGTAAGTAGCAAATTTCATGACAATTCATCCAGTAGCTGAGATATGTTAGTCAAACCAAATATTTCAAACTCATATTGAATCCCATATGAATCCCTCAGACATGGAAGTCTGAGGGATTCATCTGCTGGGCACCATGATATCTGTTCAACATGTCAAATCAATCCACCCAACAGTTGTCAAGATATTTCAGTAAAAGCCAAAAATATCAACTTGCTTGTGGCACGGGAAAAATCAGGGGATCACCAAAGTCATGGCTGCCTCTGGGGACCATGAATGGAAATTCATCCAATGGTTGAGATATTTCAGTTGGCACAAATTGGTGGACCAACTGACAGACCAACAATGGTGGCACAGGAAAAAAATCAGGTGATTATCAAAATCATCAGGATGCATCCCATGAGGACCATGAATGTCTGCTCCAAACTGAAATATCTCAGCAACTATTGGGGGGATTGCCATGAAATTTTGTACAAAGTGTCGGAACAGACAGTCCGACATTGCCATCCCTTGAGCCACGCCGCTAGCATGACCAAAAACACATTAACTCATGGCAAATGTAGTAGTGGTGAAACAATCAGCCAATGGATCAATTAGTCAATCAACACAAAATAAACATTTAAAGGCCCTGAAAAAGTATTTTCTTCAAAAGCTTTTTACTGTGAGCGATGTGGTCGTACGTGATCTGAAAAGAACAGTTTTGGTTATTGCACGTAAGGGATTTCTATTTTTTCCTCAGGAAATATGTGATGTCATATGTATTTTGTGTTAAATAAATAATCTTTTTCCTAAATCTGATTGTTACTCATTCAGTCATGACCATTTCATCATCACATCATTTAACAAGCAAAAATATCCAACATTTATTGTTTGCACCTTCACATAGTTGTTGTTATTCTGTTTAATATCCTTGCAAGTTGAATATCTCTTGGTCTTGGACTGTCATAACATTTCAAAAATCTCTCATCTAAATGATTCATTGATAATAAAAAAATATCATCAATCAGGTTAACAGATAATGATAATAGTCATAGCTTGAAACATGTCTGGATTGAAACTCAACATTGTTGCTACATTTATAATGGGCTGATCCTTTTCATAGGACGTAATATTATTACCCCACAGTTACTAGGTCCCAGATCCAGGTCTCAGGGAAGAATGTCCTGACGGTCTCCTTCTTCTCCTCCTCTTTACCTCTCAGCACACTACTTGAACTCTGTGGCATCATGTTGAAGGCCATGGGAACCGGAGAGTCTAAGACATCTAAGAACACATGGATAAAACAAAAACATCCAATTACACAACTAAACTTACCCAATAGAAACTAGCTCCCAGATCCAGGTCTCAGGGAAGTATGTTCTAACAGTCTCCTTGGTCATTCCAGCTTGATCTCCAACATCCTTTCGGTACACTGTTCGTGAATCTACTACATAAAGTTAACAGTATAATTGAAGTTTCTAGGGTCAGTTCTGGGGTCAATATCAACAGACAGTGGAGTCAATGGACAATATCAGTGGCAAACTTCAAAACATACCATCGTAGTACATTAACTCATAGTTCCTTTCATGGCAGTTATAAGGTTTTTTCACATCAGAGTTGGTCAGGATTTTGATTCCAATTTCCTAGAAGGGGAGAGGGAGAGAGACGATAAACCCAAATGAGAGATTGTAAAGTCACATACGGGAAATGACTTGCTTACCCGATGAACACAGCATGAAACAGAACTATAATAGCACAATGTTAATTTAAAAATAACAATTTACACAGACAGACAGACAGATAGACAGATAGATAGATAGATAGACACTACTTTTTTAACAGCCAATCAAAATGACCAATTGTCTACTTTAAAAATGCTGTAGACATCATTCTTCTGATTGGGTGGTTCAAAGTAGATTGAGCGCTTTGCTCGGGCAGCTGCATCCAGTTCAACCACAATGGCTGGTTCTGGTTCTGGTTCTGGTTCTGGTTCAGGTTCAGGTTCAGGCTCTGGCTCTGGCACTGGCTCTGGCACTGGCATAGGGAAGCAGGGATATGGCTCAAAGTCTTCAACCTCATAGGCGTAATCTGACAGCTTCTGTAAAGGCAGCTGGCTGTACACCTGCACAAAATCACACACATGTCCATAGGCCTGGGTCAGTCATCAGTATAGACAGCATGTACAGGCCAAACCACCAAAGTGATGAAGGTCTACATAATGTTCTTAATGCAAACAACTGTGTCAGTGCACACTACATGTTGCAAATAAATAAATGAGTTCAATCTCCACTGCTGCTCCACCATGTTGAGGTGCTGGTAAAGGTACATATGTTAACACGGGTCAAACGAGCACTGAGGATCGGTGTCGTACATAGTCGACAGTGAGTTCCTGCTCCGACTGCAGCAAGAGGACGCTCTGGTCGATGGCTCTGACAGAGCACATGGAGCCAGGGTGGGCCTGGAGACTGAGCGTAGTCTTCTCTGCTGGAAGCTGCTGGAGGGAGGAGAACTTCAGAGACACCTGCACAGGAGACACAGAGGTGGAGGGTCATTCGTTTGAGAAGAGAAGAGGTCGGGTCACAACAATGAGACTTAAAATAACCTTGGTTGTACCTTGTTATTGAGGCAGAGTTGAATGGGGAAGTCCTGGCTGTCGGCCACAGCCTCTCCACCAGGCATCACAGTGTAAACTACCACTTGGGCAAATGGTGCCAGGTTTGTCACCTGATGGAGTGATATGGACAACTCTCCTTTGTTGACTGATGCAGAGACACAGAAAGACAAAGAAACAAAGAAAAACTATCAAAATCCATTTTGGCAACAAAACAGACATTTGCATTACATTTAAACAGTAATCTGTACTGCAAGTGGGCAAATAATAACGTGCCAGGTTTGCCTGAAGCAAATGCAACCATGTAGGTTTGCCTGAAGTTGACCTGGGAAACAAGCTTGTCTTTTATTTGACAGATGGTGTGATGCAAGGAAAGAAAGGGAGGCATGACACGTAAAACCAGGGACTTTGAGGTTATGTAGTTACGTGCCTTAACCATTAGGCTATCGACGAAGCCCGTCAAATTAGCTACTTGAGGTTGGCCTCCAGTTGTTCACCCCATTGAGTTAAGGGATAATGTTGGGCATGTTCAGTTTGTTATTGCCAACAAATCCCAAAGACTAAAACCAATGAAATGTCTCACTCTCAGTACTTATACTCAGAACTCCCAGCCTGTCCGTGGCTCTAAACCCCAAGCCATGTAGTTCCTAGTGAAGATGTAAATCTTTAAAGACACATTAATGATTTTTTTGGGCCACTTGAGGGCAGAAGGAATGAGCTGTAAACAAAACACTGACGTCACCTTTTCAGTTCACGTAGCGAACCTGTTCACAAATTGCTGCCTATTTACACATCCAACAGCAGCGTCATTAATCTGGAGTCGTGTTTCCTCTTCCTGACAAAGAGGAAGTCCAATACTCAAACTCTCGTTTTAGCTCTGCTTTTGGTCTCAAACTGCTCCTGTGGGAAATATCTGGCTCTTTAGCTGCTAGGTTTATCACTTTGTTAACCAGCTGGTTACTTATTTTGTCTGTTTGTTTGTGTATGTAGTGTATATAGGATTGACATTAACTATAATGGCTGTGTTCAAGGTACATGTGTAGCTTATTGATGTGTTTTTTGAAAACATTGAAGGTCTATGGAAGACAGGAATAAGGTACTACAAACGGCTTTGTCTACACAGAAAAATAAATTGTTAATAGGACCAATTGTTGGTTGTGGTCTTTTCATGGGATATGTGGAAAAGAAGAGAAAATAGTTTTTAGTTAAAGTAAGATTCATTTTTACCACTTCCTGTTTTAACAGCCACTGGGATACGACCGTGCTGCACAATTCCACCTCTGGACATCACCTACAAAGAAACATAACACAGGCAAAAAAACTGAATGCATTTTTTACACAATTGGGTGAAGAATTCTCAAATACATTTTTATACACTCAGGTCACATAATTAGGTCCACTTCCTTTGTGCAAAAAGCTTTTTCAGGCACTGAGTCAAAGGAACAGTTGTTCAGCTAAACATTAATATAATGTAGGCAAAATGTATGATCTAAGATCTTGATGGATCTCACTGACCTCAGTTCCAATCACTTATAAGTGTCTCTCTGATGTGATTTTATGTAATTTATTACAAATAAAGCATAATTTGAAAACCACAGCACTCCCAAAAATTGCAGATTGTCCAGTCTATTTCTGTAACTAATCAGCAGGATATTGCTCCATTGTCTCATTACAGCAGTAGTGACAGTGACAATGTCAAGATATGGACCCAACCACTGGGCTGAGGGTCACCTGCACACAACCAGCTGGGTGGTAACATAACGACAGTAGCTCTGAACTCGTCACAAGAATATTACCAGGTAAAAGAAATCGAGGACTTCCTGTCCCTTCTTTAGCTCCGCCCCCTGGATGATGTACTGAGCACGCACAGTTGCGTCTTTGTCACAGGAGATCTTCCCGTTGACCTGCATGAGCTTCAAAAAGCTACTGCTCTTGGAGTAAAATGCTGCGGCATTGTGGTAGGCCGACCTGTACTCTGGTGTGCGCAAATTAGCCACGTATGGCTCAGTCTCCTCAGTCTTTCTAGACCTTGCCTGTTGAGAAAACAGCCACAGGTCAAAAGGTCATCATGTAAATCTTAACAATTAACAAACATCAAACTGACTTTAAATAATTGATTAATTTAATAAGAATTTAGGTGTGTGTCGTTCACCTCACAGATGATCCATATGAAGGAAAGTTTCTTTAATTAGACATTGATTGCATGATTGACAAATACTGAACGGGTTACCGATGGGAAACCCTTCAACTGAACTGATTCTGGAAAAAAAGGAGCTCTGACAAGCAGTGACCAACCTTTAGATTGACACTGTCCGTCCAGAGGGTGGTGTCAAAAGAAAATGAAGCCATGCCTTTCGTGTCTGTAGTGAGCGTTAAGTTTTGTGAGTCTCCGGCAAACACGTACACCGCCTCATTGGCAACAGGATTGTTGTCTGGACCGACCAATTTCACCTGCAAACAATGTCAGAAATCAAGTTCTTCATTGCCCAATATACTAATGATCTTCACATTCTCAAGCATTTCCAGTCGCACTAAAATGCAAACTTTGTGGTTCTGGTCATTAAAGGTTTAAGGCTAAATTCATCATCAAGATATTCTACTAAAAACAAAAGATGTCTCCCTCACAGTGGTGCTACAGGATAAGTCAGGAGATAATCTCTGTTCAAAATGTTAGAGGAGTCCATCCAATATTTGGGGAGATATTTCAGTCTGGACCAAAATGGCAGACCAACTGACCGACTGCTTTGCTGACAGCAGGCTGTAGCTCCTAGCAGCCATTAATGAGGCTGATTACCTTTCCCTCGAACAGGATGCCAGGCTTGTACGCTGCAGGTACATCCTCAAAGGTGACAGTCCTGATGTGACTGCTGAAGGTCGTCCGCCCAGTGCCGTTCAGAACGACCCCTAGGGAGTAAACATACAGATCACCGCTCATCAGGAACTAGTGCTGATTACTAAATGCAGTACACAGCATTCAGTCAACCTACCAGTGCCATACTCCTCCAATTCAGCAGTCACTTCGAAACTGTCATCGTACATGCTCTTGTCGGGGGAAAACTCTGTCACGTTCACGGTTTGTGTAGCACAACCACTTTTATCCGTCTAGTAAAAATAAATAGTAAAAGAGCAAATAAAATATATAGTAGTAGTTTAAGAAGTGCAACAACAACAAATCATGTTTTTTTTTTTAAACCCAGAATACTCACTGTCATTTGATACGTCTTGCAGAGGTCATTTTTATGGCCACTTGAATACCAGTAAAAGCGGATGGCGTTTCTACAAAACACAGCCTTGACTGAACCAACAACTGGCTTCCCATAGGTGTATCTGCAGGGAAAAGCACAAGGATACAGAAATTGATCCCAGTTTTGGATTGATTCACAGACGGCAGGTGTTTATTGGAGATAAACCATTTCAGATTAAAATCTTCCCATAGACCGCTAGTGTAGTAACAACAAGCAGCACAATATCCATCATGTGGGATGTGGACGACACTAACTGGTTAGTTCTTAAATTCAAACTTAACTTGATTGAAGAAATCAGTGCACGCAACGCACAAGACTTGGTGTTTGCTTTGACTTTTGTACTTTCTGTTTTTGTACTGACCACAAACATTAAATTGGATTTATTTTTGCAGTGTTAAAGCCCCCCTGTATTAATGTCCTCCAGGGGGTTTGAATTTTGTACTTTGTATGTTACTATGTACAGTATGTCACTAAAAATAAAGAATTGCCTGTTGCTGTGGGTTGAGACAGTCTGTTGTTTGTCTGTTTTTGGTTCACATATGAAAAAACAGCAGACATATAGGCATTAACATTAGACAGTTAATGCCATGTGGGCTTGTTGAAAAATGGTTTTATCCTCTTTAGAAAATAGAAAAATATGCAGTTGCTGCAGTATCATTATAGTTTATATTTCCTTATACAGAAAGGGAGGAGAATTCAATTTTCAGGTTTGACTAGAATAAATGGCTACTTACAGTATGTTAAATAAATACACTGGTCTGAACTAGTCTTGAGTGCTGTTGTTAATCTCTGTCCTGTTTAGGTGGGACACTCACTTTCCACAAATCTTTAGCGTTGCCTCTTGGTCCAGGATGGTAATCACACTGGGTAGGTGAACCTTCACTTCATACTTTGGCAAAACTAAAGCAAAAGAAACAGAATCAAAAACCTTTCGGTTGAAAATGTACACAGATTCAAGACATCATTATGTTGGTAAATGTGAGACGTTTGGTTTGAGCATGTAACTGCCGCAGACCGTATTCCTTGATGTCAAAGCTGTGGGATATTCTCTCTCCTTTGTCCGTGGAGGCGATGATCATGTAGCTTCCTTGCACGGCCTCAGGAATCATGGGGTGGGAAAGATCAAGGATGCCACTCTCAATGGACTTATCCAACCACTGGGCAATGCGATTTGAATTGGGATCCTACAGAAAGACAGAAGCACATGTACTGAAGGTTGAGATCAGAGCTAATGATCTCATGGTGACCAGCGTAAGCTACTGAATTTCAAGAAGAAAGGAACAACTATACTGTAGATTAATGGAATGTTTCAAGCAACTAATTTCTACTCCATTCCCCCAGGAAGAGAATTTTTATGTAATTACAACATATTTCAAATTATTCTGATGTGTCTTTATAATATTTAAATTGGTGTATATACCTTTATTGCAGTAAAATATTGGAATCTATGAGTTAAACTATGTGTGTCCTATTCATCGTTGAAAACAGTGAAACAAAAAACCTTCTCCCAGGTTCTAATCCCATGTCACTGCCACCCTGAACGATTTCATTACACTCTCCTCAAGACCTCCCACATCTTCGGTTTCACTCAGAAATACATTACATTAGATTAAATACAATGATAAAGATGCTCAAACTGTCTTTTTAAACAGTCTAATAAATTAGTCACTCTTGTGAATCTTACCTGAAGCTCCACCACTTTGTACTGAAAAAGAAAAAAAAAACAAAAAACAATTACAACCAATTATGTAAAAGTTGATCTACACATCTGCACACCACACATAATATGCAATTAGAATACATCTGTAAAGCTTTCCCATAAATGTTCATCCGTTTGTTAAAAGTAGAAACATGTTTCTGAACTATATTCCACAGTAGTGAATCTGAGCTTCAGCTACTGGCTACAACGAAGAAAATCTTCTTTATCTATTTTTTCACAACTTAACTTGTGATGCACTGAAAGTTTTTTTTTTTTAAATAAACAGAAGAACTAGTTAGTTAGCAATACTCATCATGGCTGAGCAGGCAAAGAAAACTGCACCTACAGACACTCACACTTCAACAGAAAATCCAGTGGAAAAGACTCTTTTGATTCGACCGAGCAGATCCACAAACTGTTAATTTACTTTAAATTCTAATAAAGATTCCAAAGTTTTTGAAGGCAACAAATATGTCAGGCAAAATGTTTCAGATGTATAAAATGATATACATGGCAAATAGAATATTCTTATATTTGATATAATGGTGCAGCCATAAAAATGTTTTGAATTTTTACTCATATGTCTTGGTTGAAGTGTGGAAGCAGCAGCTACATAGTGTGGGTAAAAAAAATACATGGATTTTATAAATTACAGCTTTATTATTTCCAATGAGACCATCTGAAACGGTCTGAAACAGGCTGAAGAGACTCACTACTTTCTAGCAAACTACCCTCATCATATGATCGATCTGAATGAATTTCACGTTCGCTGCGTGCATTTGTGTTTTCAGCCTCTCAACACAAACGGAAAAGGCCTTGAGCCCGTATTGATTCAGATGTTTGGGTCAAATGCAGTGTGTGCCAAATGAACTCTGACAGCATGTTTATCACACTACTCCACACAGCGCTTCACACCCACGCTGTCTTCAGAATCAACAAACAGCCTTCCTTTCACCTCCCACTCTCCTGAACCAAAATAGACCTCGCTCCTCACATTCACTGACTGCTTGGTAGAAATCACACCAGATTACAAAGTTCACTGGATGGAACTATTACACACTTCATATATCATCGCAGAATTTTGCTGGGCAACATCAAATAAATGAAACTCACCACTCGGTCTACAGGGATGAAATTGGCATCCATAGAGACGATTCGGAACAGGACTATAAAGAAAAGTAGGGGGAAAACATGCCACAATTCATTCTCAAAATATAACACACAGACAGCAGCAATACATAACATGAGTAAGGCAAACAGAAAATATGTTGAATAAACTGAAGATTCCATTTGGTGCCATCTGGAACATCTCATAGATTTTTTTTTTTTTACATGGGACAAAACAAAACAAGGACACTACTCTTTGAGACCAAACTCAGTTAAAGTTCAAAAGTGTCTGGTGATGGCAGATGGTGTGAGATGTGAAAAAAAATATTCTTATTTTATTCAAAAATAAAAATATCTATGGTTTTCATTTTCTTCAGTTCAGCCAAAGACTGCAGGAGTGCCAGCAAGCAACAGTTTATCTACTAGGCAACAAAGTAAAGCATAAAGTTAGAGAACTTGTGAGAGACTGATTCAAAAAAACAAGCAGAGGTTCAAAACACCGGATACTACATTTCCCATAATAACTCAATAGCATATTTTTGCGAGACAAAGCTGGTTCAGATGCAGGATGACACTGTACAGCTGTTGTTACAGGCTGAGTTGTGCTAACCATGATGAGGAAATGATTGTTGCCTTTCATTTTAAAGGGGCACTCCATTAATTTTACATGTTTCTCGTAAGAAGAAGTAACTCTGATGACATCATTTAGATCACCTTTAAAAAAATGCTAGTCCTAATAATACCACTGGCATCACATGGCGACGACAAGTTGGCTGAACCATCAACTAAACATTTTACAGAAAATATAAGAAAGTTCTAAAATAGGATGTATTATATATAATTGGGCGATAACATATTGATGGTTCCAAAAACTACTTTCAAATGAAGGAAAAGATCCCCACTACAAACCTACAATTCATGAAGTGCACTGAGCTTTTAACTGTGATTTGATGGAAGTTTTTTTAATGCGCACAACTTCTACCAAGAACTCTTGAGGAACCACCATCTTTCTGTGTGCTGAATATAGACACAATTTCCTAAAGTTGTCAAGCAGTGGCTCAGCATTATGCAGATATTGTAATGGAGTCCAAAATTGTGCAAGTGCAGCTGAATTGATAAGCAGTGCTGGGAGGATCATCAGCAGAGCAGAAACAGCAGCTCTTCAAATGTTTCTTTAAATGGCCACAGTAAGAATACCACTACATTTCATTCTCACCAGTCTGCCCAGGTTTGTAGATAGGTTTATCAGTCTGGACGATGTGGATGAAAGCAGGAGGCTCGATGAGGATTTTGGTCTTCTTGTTCATCGAGGCGTTCTCACCCTGAATGGTGACATTAATGGATGCCACAGTTCTGGTGCGCACGGTAGGAACCTGCAATACCAGCAAACACAAATCTGTCAGAGAAGACCAGGGGACGTTTGAATCTTCAGGAGGAGAGGAAAGAAGGGAGAGGGGACTTCTTCATTTATTGCAGTTTTATACAGAAGCACAATTTGTGACCAGTTGAGAAGCACTTTTTTCAATCATACATTTTCCTTCTTTGGAGTGTGTTCGCAGTGCAACATCTGTCAACTATAATACTTTAGAATAACTGCTGGGAAGCACATCCATCTGAGTTCTCCTGAAATTGAGCAACAACAGACCTCTTCCACTACACAAGGTTAATTATGAAATGCCGTCATAGCATATGTTTTCACTTGCTAATGGAGCTACTATTACATAACTGGGACTGGAACCACTTCCAAATGTTGTGAGGGGCTTTTTTGTATGTGTGTGTGTGTGTTGTGAGTCTCAGGGTAGGGGGTCTTTTCCAGAGGAATGCAGGTACATAGCGAGCCTCCAGCAGAAAGCAGCCTTTGTCTAGTTGCAGATAGACAAATGCCAGACTAGGCCTGCAGCAGGGCCAAACACTGGGGAGCGAAGTGAAACTAAGTGCTATTGTCACAGAGCTGATTGGGGTCGGCGGGTCATTTCACATCAATATGGAGCAAGGCCTGTAAGTTACATAACAGCGAGCAGCGGTGTGACAGAAACCAGAGCAGTAATTTACAGAGAACCATTGGCGTTGACAGCCTCCGTCATGGCGCCGGCTGGATAATTAGGTACATAACCACTCCAGTATTTGTGCCATTAGTTTAATGGATGGCTGGGGAAGGAGGAGAGGAAAGTACACTGTGCCTGGAAACCTCATGGATGCATTTAATCACTACAAACATCAAATGTTAAGTTCTATTCTACCTCACTGCCACAGGAAATGCAGAAGCAAATACCAAAAAGCAAATGTTGTATTTAATGTGAAACATGGCCACACTGCGTGTACATATGTTGAGTCAGACCTGGAAGTTTAAGCAGCGGTAAAAGTCCTGTTTGACGGCCTCCTCCAGGATGACAGTGCTGCCGGAGTTCACTTCAAGAGCGATGGTCAGAGAGATGGGCTCCGTGGGGCCGTGGATCTGGGCGCACAGGGTCTCCTGTTTGCCCCCTCTCACCTGTGAGCTCACTGTCACTGCAAAAATACTGCAGGGACAGAAAGGACATGTCATGAGTTAGAAAAGGAGTCGGTAAAGGGAAGGCTGTGGCACAGGAGGCAGAGCAGGGTCGTCCACTATCCAGGTCGATGGTTCCATCCCTGGTTCCTCTAGTCTGCACGCTGTCCTTGGGCAAGACACTGAAGCCCAAATTGCTACCGATGCAATTGGTGTGTGAGTGTGTGTGTGTGAATGGGTCTGTGTGGCTTGCATTTTGGGTGGTTGTTTGACTAGAAAAGCACTATTTAAGTGCAGTCTGTTTACAGGAGCTGGAAAAGGATATGATGTGTTGGAGATTGGGACAAAGCATGAAAACCACGTGAGCGCAACAGTATAAAGAAGCCTGAAGGGTCATTTTTCATAAGCAGAGATTTGTTTCTCTTTTAGCATTACAATATTTATTCTATTGCATTTTAAAATAGCAATAAGTTCCAACAAATGATTGCAATCCTGGATGTTTTCCAGTGTCCACTCAGGCTGAACAGCTGAAATGAATCATGAGGTGGAGGTAAACACTGGAACATCGGTTCAAGAAGTCAGTACTTTTACAACATTAATGTGTAATGTGAAAGGTGTTGCTCAGTGAGGAATTATCACCTGACTCTGAAGTTCTCCTACAGAGTCTAGCCATCTATCTATCTGTATATAGACTATAACCAATAAAAATATATGTCAGTGTTGTGTTTACAGCTTGTTTCTGCTGCTCCCAAGTGGCCAAAAAAAATCTGTTATTGCAGTTTTAAATGTGCAAAAAGAGCAGTAGTGGAAAGTAACTAATACTGTAATTTTTAATCATCTTACGTTTGCAAAATATAATATCAGCTGCAGAACAAGTACTTTTACTTTTGATACTTTTTATTTCTGTACTTTCTGTACTAATTCAAGATGTCTATTGTCACTGGGGTTAGCACACTTTTCTTTGGGTGGGAGGCTCCATTACAGCTTTCATTAGTTGGATATTGCACAGATGGTTAGTTAGCAAACTTCATAACTTACTTTTACTTAAGTAGGATTTTGAATGAAAGAACTTTCACTTGTAACTTGGTAGTTTTACATTTTTACATTGTGGGCTTGGTACTTTTACTTCAGGAATAGATCTGAGTACTTCTTCCCAGACAAGCTCCATGTAAATCAGTATTCTGAATGTGGTGTTATTTGAGCATGTTTGCCATTAACATTACATGGAAGGACACTCTAAACAACCATATTATCTGGATTCAACCGAGCGCTCGGCTGAATATTGTGTGATGGAGGCTGGCTGGCACTCAGGGGCCTGTTGCTGCTGCTGCTGCCAATGAGAAATAAAGGACACATTTAATTGAGTTTTGGGTGGTGCTGCAGAGAATATTGATGCCGATTAGTCAGAGAGGAAGTTGATGCACGATGATGAAAAATCATTTGATCCTGATACTAAAACTATGAAAGGCATTTGAGTCATGATGACCACAGTGCAGATAACACACAGATAGACAGTGCTGCAAAACAAAGGTCACAACAGAAATCAATATGCAGACAGTCAGTTTTTGTCTGTATAACTAAGAGCTGTTTGGTTTTATAGTTTGAAAACAACATCATGAAGAGCAATAACTTTAAACTGACAGTCAGCATTTAAGATGATTTAATAGATTAACCAAACAAACCCTGGTCACTCATTGTTCCACTCAGTCCCAATATCTTGAGCAGATTATTGATCAGATGGTGATAAGTGGTAGCAGATGGAGGAACTTTGACACACACACACACACACACAGTGGTGGGACAGCCTCCCTGCAGATTGCATAACAGTGTCCTGAGGCCAACCAGTGGGACGATGCTGGCTTTTTGGTCCTTGCTGACACAAACACGCTGCAGTCCGACATGATTCCCAATCTTTTCGCAGCTTCATCACGTGCTCCTCCTGCAAAACACCGGCGCGTGCACGCGGCGTGTGCGCGACGCTCAAAAACTCCTGCACGAGATGAGTTGAGGAAAAACAACTTGCGTGACTTACGTGTCGTTGAGGTGGGCCGACGTGGCGCTGTGCACGAGCGCCGCTGCCACGGTGACGGCGGCCAGGAGCCGGAGGACAGGTGCCATGTCTGCGGAGGACGCGGTGAATGCACCGGAGGAGGACGCGCTTCCAGCCTGCTCCCCTCTGCGGGCCGGGCTCGGACTGAGGCAGAGACGGAGGAGGTGCGGGCCGCTAAGTTGTTCAAAGTGGTGGAGGGGGCGGCGGTGCTGTTTATACCCCCAAACCACCGCCACCCCCTCCCTCTTCAGTCACTCCCCCCCAAGTTCGTTGGACCTCTGCAGCCTCCTCCCTTTTCCCAAAGGAGCTTCACTTCCCAAAAGTTGGATCACAGAGCGGTGGCTGCAGCCAGCAGCCCACTCCTCCACCTTCCCTCTGCACAGTGCAGAGTGGAGAGCAGGGTGGGAGGCCGGGGAGGTGAAAAGGAGTCATTGTCTGATGCAGGCATGATGACCGTGCAGTTTCCACCATGTTGAGCAACACAACAGAGATAAGACATACCTTAAGACAGAGGTCTCACCGTCTGCGGGCCCCTGAGTGGCTCCACAGAGGCCCCTCGCTGTCCTTTCTCCCACTAACAGAATGTATAGTAGTGACTTTTAGAGTCATGCATTTCACAGACAACACACAGCTCAAGGTGTCAGTACTGAAACAGCACATGTGGGGGAACCTGGGGCTCAGTTGAATCAACAGTGAGTATGTGGCACTCTGAAAAGTTGGAGGACTCCTGTGAGACACATAAAAAAATTGATGCATTTTTGATGAAGGATGCATGTTTAAATTTAACCAGCTCAGTGTGGACATGGTCTTAGTCCTCAAACACAGGCAGACACTCTCTAGATTAAATGTAATTTTAGCCCTGGATTCGTCAATTTTAGAATCAGACTGAATCTCCACCTGATCAGCTGTTGTCTGACGGTCAGTTTGAGCAGGGCAGCGACACCTGATCAGTGATGGATTTCTGGCATGCTGAAAGTTTTGGGTCAACTAATTTGCAGTTTGACCAGTTCTGCCTCTGGTGGTCGATTAATCCAGACAGTGAGCATAGAAGTGGCACATTTGAACCATGTCAAACATCTGATTAAAATAAATACGATTGTGTGGTGTCTGCCAAGCTTAAAGGAATTTTTGACAACCGTTAGTGCTGTTGAGCAATGGGTCCCTTTTTGCTAGTATTGCACATGTGCACAAGGATGTACACATTCCTGCAGTTGGTTTCACGCCATCTATTCCAATGATCGCTCGCTGCCAACAAAACATAGCACCAACACTAAGAAACAGAGCAATGACTGAAGATTAATAGCAAGTAAACACTGACATAAACAAAGCAGGACTTGATTCATGAATAAAACTGGCTTAGAAAACATGTAATGAAGAAGGAGATGCAGTCAACATGTTCAGTAGACCTCAGGGATACACACAGTGAGGAAGACTGAATGTGAACATGGCTTTTATTTGTTTTGTTTGAAAACAGGGCACATTTTATATGTGTCATGCTCCAAGATCTTATTCCAGTAATGCAAGTTGATAGCCTCTCTTTGTTAGACTCTCTCTTCCAGATAAACGCCCATGTCTTTCATACCTCATACTCCCAGTTTGTAATTCAGGCTTCTTGTTAAAAATTTGTTGTTGCCAAACCCAAGATGGAATTACATCAGGGTTATTTTCTCAAGAAATATTAAAACCTGTTTTCGCAGAGTGAATAGTACGCCCCATGACAGGTGAACTGACCTTGATGTGTGCAACTGTTGGAATGCTCCTTTAATGTAATTCACTTTACAGGTTGTTGATGAAACAACTTGCTCTAGGTTCAGCAGCAGCAGCATCATCATCATCGACCTCCTCCTCCCTCTATAGGATCCAGTAGACAGGTGGGGTGAATCAGTGCTACCTGTGTTCTTTGGCAACAACAAGACTCAACCAAGAAGCAGAGGAAGGTGAGTAACTTTAAAAACACACAGCCGCAGGATATTAAAAATCTCCTGTCCGACCCACCACTCTCCTTCTGTTCATTTCTTGCCGTGGACAGGAGGCAAATACAGATCAGTGGACACATTCATTTCCACATTCCACACAATTTTCTAAACACCTGGATTAACCAGTCTTCAGAAATCTGCATAACAGTACACGAGGCAAGTGCTGAAAGTGTATTGTGATGAGTCTTTCATTCATTTCAGGTATTTTTTGGAGAGCCCCTTTCTTTGCCGTTCTTCTGCAGGCGACACGGTGAGGTGACAGTTTCAAGGATGTCTTTCCTCCAGCTCTTCTTTTATCTTCTTTCATCTTTTGTCTCCTCCTGCTTTTGATCTCTGCTGCTACAAAAGTCAATCAGAGATGGGACTGAATTGAGCAGAAATTAGAAGGATGTACGGCGTTTCGGTCTCTGGCTGTATTGACTGTGTGCAGCACTGCTCTCATTGGTTTGCTTTAGATAAGTGCAGGTCAGAAACGTTCCTCAGCACAATTACAGTGGATGAAATTTTGCACCAATCTGGGGAGCAAGGTAGCAGACAAGATGACCACTTTACATGTCCAGTGGGGAGATTATATTAGGACATAATGGAGCAGAGAAAGCAAGAGTGTTTAGGCCTATGTACTGGTGCAGCAATTTAAAGTCATCAAGCTGGTCATTATCAGCAGTTTATGGGCTAATCTTATGGCTTCTATTGTGGCTTCAGTGCAGTCCAAATACCACGGGAATAGCTTTTATACTTTCATGGCCAGTTGTTCAAATGAAACTGGTTTAACATTTCTTTCTTTCTTTCTTTCTTTCCTCTTCAAGTAATTTCAAAACACAAAAAAAATCCTCCAAACTGGACGTTCAAGGTCTCTTCATACACTGGGACTAAAGTCTTCTTCACTGTTTACTTTGTCCACTTGAGTAAATTGTACTCCTACATGTTTACTTGTACTTAGGTCAAAAATGGAATTTTTTGTAACTAAGCATTTTTCCACTTCAGTTTTCAGTTCTTGCACCTTCCACAACTGATCCTACAGATTTCATTTTTAAAGGTTCTTCTTCACATTTACCAAGAGTGTTCAGGTCAACAGACGGCAAAGGTCAGTGCCTTTAAAAAAACAAAACAAACAAAGAACTGACATTGATTAGTCTTGGTATTGATCATAGTCATTTCTGTTTATAACTGAGACCTAAAAACATTTTAAAACAAGTATAAAATATCTGCTTGTTGAATGAGATTTGTTTTAACAAAACAAATGAATTTTGTCTTATAACAATAAGGAAAATATGGTGCATGATTTAAAAAATAATGGAAACAAGTTGATTTACATTAAAAGTAAGATGGAATATTGTTACTGCACCAGCAGATTTTGACAAAACCACTTGAATTTCTCATGAATGAAATGAAATAGCTGCGTTCAATATCAGTTATTGATTGTATTCAACAGCAAACATAAAAACCTGCTAACACCCTGCCTGCAACATCTGCCAATAGAAACTATTTCATTAGTGCAACTAATGGAGATTCAGTTTCTCATGAATGAAATGAAATATTTTTGGCAATTACCAGAAATACCAGCTATTGGTAAAAAAAAAAACAAACAAAAAAAAAAAGCTGTGTGTGTATGTAGCGTAACTGAAAATGTACTTGGCCAACAAAGCTGATTCTCATACTGATTTAAATAGACGCCTGAATGTGTCATGGCTGGATTAACCTGTTATGGGGCTGCCAACAGTACTCTACGCTGGAAAAGTACCTGGCCTGAGGTTTTCTGTGTGTCAGTTAGTTTGCAGTTGTTTGATCAAACAGCTTTTCCATGTCAGCATAACATAGAATAAAATAAGACACACTAACACAGGGCAGAGACGGGGTACGACAAGGCCACGGCATTTGTTAATAATGAAGGACTTGTATTGATTAGCACTGAAACTGAGTCATGCAAATCCCCAAACAGAGCAGATGACCAAAACCAGTTGACAAACAGTGAATGTGGAACTTGGCTGTGACCCACTTTGCCTGTTTGACGATCCAGCCTTGAATATACAATCATGCTGGGCAAACAGGACAGACCATGTTCTCAGCGTTTCACATCACTGACATTTAAATGCATAAATGCAGATAAACAAAATGCACTTTGGCACATAAACATTTTCACCGCACTAGCTTTACCAGGCAGCACACTGCTGTACGAGACATGTGGATGTGCTGCGTGTGTTCACAGCAGCCGGCAGGAGAGGGCAGCAGACATTCGGGCTGAGAGCACACTGTTTGTTTCATGTCTCTCATCTCCAATCCAGGGAGGGGCTCATTAAATCTGGCTCCCCCATCTCTGGCTGATGAATTCTTTATTAAAACAATATGTTCATCCCGAGCTCCTACAAAGATATGTAAAAGTTCAATTAAGTGGGGCTTGATGATCTCAATGAAATGATCTTTTACAGCTAAAAGCTCCCAGTACACTGGAGCCTTTCCAGAGCCACAGCACACACGGAAAAACAGTAAAGGAACATCCACCAGCAAATAACAAAGGGAAGTCAGACACTGCACGGGGATTTAGATGTTCAAAGGAGCAGCTTACGCCTCTGGGCCATGCAGGGCCCTCTTGAGTCGGAGAATGAAATGTGTTGTTTAACAAGCCTTTATTGGAATCCACACTTCTACCGAAATGTTGAAGATCAGGGACAAACAAAAAGCCGCAGTGGCTGTACATGAGCCAGCGATGAGCACAATCCAAGAGATTTTTTGTCAGTGAGGCCATATCAGACGAAATGATTCCCATATTGGTATAAGAAAATCCACGGGTTGTGTGTGTGTGTACAGAGCTTGAGAAGGGATATGTTGAGCTTCAGGTGGTGGATATAGCAGAGAGCTGGCTGCCTTTGGTTTCCTCACTTCTTTTGGCTCTGTAGTTTCCAGAGGTTTATAAAGCACCGCCTTGGTTTGTTTCAAGAGTCCCACGGGGGCTCCAGAGACCCGGACACTGCCTTTATAGCTTTAGTATGCTTTGTGTGACTTAAGATTTAAAGGAAAACTCCCCCTCTTATGTTGTTAGATATTTCCATTTTTTTGATACCCAAAACACAACAGTTAGTTTTTGAAGACTTATTTGTTTTGATTTTAAATTCGACCCACTTTTCTGAAAGCTGAATTATCACCAAGACCACTTTGCTCAGCGCAGATTAAATTTCATGAAGATTTTTTAATGGTCATTTCTTTCCATAATTAAGTCCTAACATGCTCATGTTGACAATGCCAACATGCTGATGCTAAGCAGAAATAATGTCCAATGTTGTGTGATAACATGCAATGTTTCATATGTAGCATTAGCACAAAGTACAGCTGAGGCTCATGAGAATGTCATTTGTTTTTGAGGTATTGGGCCATAAACAAAGTATTGGCTAAGTGTTTGATAAGTGTTCCCTGAGGAGAACATGTGAGGGAGGGTGTCACTTTCTCCTCTCATCTCTGTGATAGGGAGCCGTCAAAACCAGCCGTCGCTACGTTCATACAACAAAGCTGCAGTTATCAGTTCACACTCATACAACAGCAGAAGCACACACACACACAAACTGATGATGGCGCTGGATGAAAAGTTAAGGGATCTCCAAAGCTATTCATCCTGTTGGGGACATGAATGAACCAAATGTCATGGAGGTCCATCCGGTAGTTGGAAAGATATTTCACTCTGAGCCACATATATCAACCTCAGTCAATAGGATTCATCCTCTGGGCATCATGAATGATAAAAATGTCATGACAATCTGTGCTGTAGTTGTTGAGACATTTCAGTCTGAGCCCTGTTTCCTATTTCCAGTCTTTATGTTAACCTTTAACTTTTAGTTCAACCACAACGATTAGGTGATCCTGAAAGCACAGTCCTGACTATATTGCATTTACTGACTCTCTTATTGAAACAGTGAGATGCTATTAATCCTGAAGCACTGAATTCTAAATTTCACATGCCATATAAACTCATATAAACAATAAATGGTCATTTCATAGCAGATATATAAACGTCCATCTTTTGTCTTCTCCGTGGGTTTATATATGGGTTTACCTCAGACTGACTTACACACCACCAACAAACCCTCATCTGTGCTTCCGTCTCACCTGCAATCGGCTGAAAAACAAACCAACCCCCAACTTTCCGTTTCTCTCTCCCTCGCGTTGTCAGGCGGTGGCTCCTCAGCTACCACAGGGCTCCTGGTGGAGGTGCTGAGGGAGCAGGGAGAACATTGTTTGAACTACAGTAAAACACAGCTCCCTTCAGCTCCCAGATCAAAGGCAGAGGATTACCAACAGCCTGCTGTAATGAGACCACAATGACTTGAAATCGCTGGGACGGCTTGGTACACTCTTCCCCCAACCACAGCATCGTTCCGAGAGGCTGCGGTGGAACACCCTGAGAAAGACAACAGTAATCTAGTAATGTGGGTTTCTCTGGATGTAAACTCATCTGCTCTGCTCGATTCTCCGTGTGTGATGCTGCTCGAGTTAAAAAGCTGAGATCTAATAAATATCTGTTGGAACGATACAATCAGTATTCCTGCAATGAAAGAAGTGCTGCGCATAGAAATAATGTTATTAAAGCGTCACACCTTTTTTCCCTCAGTCCACTGACACTGGTGGGTGACCCGTCTCTGACAATAAACCTCCTCACTTGTCCACATACATTTGTCTCACTTAAAATACAGTGTAAGACAATGTGTGTACGTTTTTGTTTCTGTCATAAATTCTGGTCAAAAGAAGTCCTAAATTCAGCTTTTCCTACACTCCCAGTGGAGTGCTCATTTTTGTTAAATGTAATTCAAATGCTGCATTAAAATTTGGCCCGTTTAGAGGTAATGGTGGTGGATCACTAATCAGATCCTAAATAAATATAGAACCTAAATAGATCTCTAATATAATTAAATATCTGTCCAGTGGACCGGTGGCTCCCAGACTTTTTTGCTTGTCTGTTCGTCTGTAAGAGGGATTCCTCTTCTTTTGCTCTTTTTTTCTTCCTTTTTTTCTCCAATAGAAGCGATGTTTTTCTGTATCTGAATTCTGTATGCTGAACAGACTGCAAAGCCTTTTCAGGCAAATTTGTGATTTCGGGCTCTACGAAAAAAAACTGATTTGACTTGACTTTCTTGTGACCCCCTCGAACAAAGCAGCATCTACTTGCAACCCTTCGTCACAGATTGCACATCTTTGAGTCGTGAGGAGCTGAATCAAACAGTGATTTTAAGACTTAAAGCCTGGAGAGATAAAACCAGGCAGAATTTCATAAGAAAAAGCAAAGATTCTGAAAAAGAAGTTTAAAAAAAATAAACATTATTTTATGTGGTAACATTTATTTTTCTTGTTTCCTCTTTCAGTATCAGTATATAACGACCCCTTGTGGGGGCCCTGACCCTTAGGTTGGGGACCACTGCGATAGACCAACATGGCATTAACTATTAACTCTACTACTATCTATATGTTAAATAATATTGCTATAGTGGTGGTATTTGCCCCTGTCATTTTATACCAATATCTAAATTTCTTTTTGAAAAAAAAAAAACCTTGAAATTAAGTATTAAGTGAATTGTGTTTCCACATGCTCCAAATCTTGTTTCTAGCAGTTACACAAAAGAGAGAAAACGTATAAGAAGAGGGTGCTTTTTGAAGAAAGGTCACCTTTTGATCAACTATTTTAATATGCAAATAAATTACCTTTGATATGGTGTTTCCTGTTTTTTGTCTATTTTCATGTACGTCTATGTTTCAGATGAGATGTTTATTTTTTCGCAATCTATAAATCTACAAATCAGTGCAATAAGTCAAAACATCATAATCAAACAGATTTCATGATGAAACCTACAGTATTTATGGTTTCATCATCTAAAAGATGTTCATGGCCAAAGTAATGGGTTAATTCATTCATGTATATTCATGTTGCTGTTGTAATTTGCATTTGTAAGTAGAGACAATGGAACATCAATTACATTTTCAGATTCATTGTAAACAAATATAGAAATTTCACGGCGTATTTGACATTGTGTTTCGTCTCCTAACAAACACTTAGAGGAAGTGATAGAATCACAATGAGCAGAGATGAAAGTGTGTATCATGGGGATTAGATCAAATTGACTACATTTGATATTCTGTCTTGCTCCCTGTGCACCACTATTATCATCATCATCTCAGGGTCTAACATGTTAATTTAGGTTCATGTTTAAAGCAAATTAATTAATTTGCGTGTGTGCAGTGTGTGTTTGTGCGGCTGTGTGAGCGTGAACCAGCCGCTCTGCGGTATTGTTGTATGAACGCTGTAATTACGGCTGGTTTTGACGTTCCCTCGGTGCCCGGCTCCCCAGCGCAGAGATGAGAGGAGAAAGTGACACCCTCCCTCACATGTTCTCCTCAGGGAACACTTATCAAAACAATACGCCAGCCGTCATTCAAACACAGCCCTGCATACTTTGCCACTTTGAAGTCTCCCCATCCTGTTGTTTTTTTAATCCCCCTCGCTTTTTCTCTCAATGTAATCCCACTGTAACTGCAGGGATTCTTCACAATTCAGACCATTTGTTCAGACAAATACAACACTTCATCAACAAATAACAATATGTTGAGACCAACTATTGAATGGGAGGCTAAATCTAAATGGGTTCAAGTGCTGGCGCTGCCATGCATCTCTGCCTCTGTGTTGCCAATCCCTGTAAAAAGTTAATGTAAGCAGGATTCACAGGGAGCTGCTGGTGATGAAATTATGGTGTAACTGATACCAATGTGCCATAGTAGAGGAGTGCATGGCCGCCTGTGTCTTTGAAGGAGGCTCTTCCCATCCCACGATGCACTGCTGGAGAGGGCTCCTGTATGGTTGTACAGTACAAACGGACAGATGGAGGGCAATACTGCACAAAAAGCAGGCAATCGTTTTGCCGCAATACAGAAAACGCCTGCAAGTTAAGGAATTCATTGTGGATTCACTATTGCACACAACACTGAAATCTATGGGCTCTACTGTAAATATATGCACTGTACAGAATACAGTATGGGGGGTTCTTTTTGCGGCAAGGTCACCGAGATTTTTAAACATTTATATTTTAGTTCTTCAAATTTGCTCTTCGTTGTCTGAATCTGAGGATGGAGTCAAATATAAAATACAGAAATTTGTACACAACTGAATTATAATTTAAAATATGATTGAGTTCAGAATTTTAAATGTGTGTTTTCTATTTCCTTGTGGAATCATTACTCTTAAATCTTAAGTTTGCAGTTAATCCATTTTTGGAAAACACTCAAAAGCAGGAAAAAATGTTGTTCATACTTTTATACTTGTTCTTATTTTGTTAGAGGTTACAAAACAAGCAACATATAAAATTATTGCAGGGGCATTGCACATATCACCACAACTTTTCCTGATCTCCGCGACCTACGATGATTACAAATTCATGCGCGACTAAAGAGGTGCATCATGCATAATAAAAAAACTGCACTGTCTGCAAAAATAGCAAGACGAACACTGTAAACAATGGGGGTGTAAGAGCTCTGAGGGGGAGGCCGTAAAACCCACGGCTACAGGGATGCCAAAAAATGTTTTCAAGAGGGGTGAGCCAGTGTTGCCTATTACTATAGCAACAGGAAGACCTGGCTGCTTCAATCAGCTTTTGGTTTGTCGGCAGGCAGAGGATAGGCAGAGGAGCTCCAGCCAGGGAGCCGTGCAGAGCCATCCTGGTTTTACTAATGAGGGCAGCGGGACAAGCTGGGTGTCAAGCAGCCTGTCCGACCTCCACACATCCTCCCTGTCACGCCGCCTGTCACGCTACACGAGCAGCCCGGAGGTCAGGCACGAGAAACACAAACAGAGCGACAGCCCGGGGAGCAGACATTAAATACACCTGATTACAGAGAAACTTTGGCTATTGGCTGTTGTGGTAGAGGACAGACTCATCTTCACATCTTCACAGGTGGATTTTAAACATCAGGCAGAACTTACAGATGGATTATGAGACACTTTTCAGAGGGTTAATAAGTGGTTAACACACACATTTCGTTGAGCTTAAATTGCTCTTTTATTACCGCCGTGTGTAAACTTCCCCACATCATCTCTCCGTTTTACTCTGTTTGGATCAATCGATTTGGGATCAATGTCTGTCTTTCAGCAGCTGGAAGCCACAGTCCATTTTTTAAAAAAAACATCCACATGTTGTGTGTGATTAGCTTTCATGTTTCTACATGTGTTATGCCTGCAGTCATTGTGGTTGTAGTGGTTTTATTGTTTTTCTATGGTTCATTAAACCTCATGATTAAATGAAGCCCTTGTTTTGAGAAGCCTGTTAAATAATAATGATGTTGCTGGAACAGAGATGAGCTTTATAGCGGTGTCAGAGCGTGGCAGTGGCAGGCGAAGCTGTACAGTGAAGCATAGTTTCTGTGTATGTGATTTAGTCTGTGTAGAATGGCATGTAGCTCTAACACACACACACACACACACACACACAGGAGATTGTATGTTTTGATACTTTGATGCAGTCATTTTAATTCTATTATGGCCGACACTTTACCTAAACCTCACTAGTTTAGTAGCATTTATAAGCGGTATGTAAACATTAAAAAAAAAAAAAAGGTATATTATATTATTACACTATAATGTAGAAAGGACATTTAAGTTCTTATTATAGTACAGTATTTTTCAAGTTGTAACTTCTCCTATTAAGACATTTTTTTTTTTTACTATATTGTCACTCATTATCTGTTTACATGACAGCCTCCACGGGTATGAACAGGAGAAGATATAGTAGTTAATACAAAATACACTTACATTATATACCTACTTATTACTACTGTATAATGTGTTGTGTAACGTTCATTAAATGCTTATACATGGCTTATAAATATAGGGGATAAGCTAAAGTGTATCCTATTATTAATATGATGATTATTATTATATTTCACGGCATCATAATTGTACAGTACTGCACTAAAATACATGATTTTGAAGTGGACAATTTACAGACTCTATATCATCATAAGCCAAAATATCTATTTATACATTTTGGTGCTTCATGTCATGACATTTGATTTAAAAAAAAAAAAAAAGACTGTCAAAGCTTCAAAATAAAATATATATTAATACAGATTTGATTTTAAATAGCTGTGTGTGTGTGTGTGTGTGTGTGTGAGAGAGAGAGAGAGAGAGAGAGAGACATCAAACTCTTACCTCTGCTGACCACAAAAGATATGAATGTTACATAGGAAAATTAACAGTATGTTAATTACTAAATAGTTTGAATGGGTCAGTGCAGATGGGGGGTTTAAGTATATCTTAAATCTGAATAAACTTCTCAATGATTTCATGCAGTATAAGTCAGATGAGGGTGGCACTCTGGTCTCAGTGTGTCTTTGTTTGGGTTTCCCTCAGGTGCTCCGGCTTCCTCCCCCAGACGGATTAATGGTCAACTCAAAATTTCCTGCGAGTGAGTGTGGATGTTGGTCTGAATTTGTCAGCCCTGTGATGACCTGGTGACCTCCCGGGTGTACCCCGCCTCACGCCCAACGTCAGCTCCAAGAGGATAAGTGGTTAGAGATAATGGATGTAACGGATGTGTTACACCAAATAAAGTCAATTTACCAAACAGCCGTTCGCTTTTCTCCTCGGCTCATATATTCATGCAGACATATTGGTATTTGAATTTTTATATAAAACTTGCTCAGTTTTACATAATTGTTATAAGAGAACAAAATCTTAAAAGATCTCAAGAAGTGACGCATTTTGTGCTGCATACTATCACCTATTTATTCATACCTGAAATGTTATTAGAGGCCTCACAAAGAACTTCTAATAACTTTATCTACACTTCATGTAGATAAAGTGGTAAAGCTAATTATCTACATAAAAGTAAAGTAAATCAGAGAATATTTCTGAAGTAAAATGACAAAATAGGATAGAGCCAGTAGTACAAACTGGTGGAAGTGGTGTTCAGATAGATGAAATAATAAAAGTCGACCTGTAATGGATCTGAAGTGTCTGTCTGTGTTGTTGTGGTCTCAGCTGGAGGTCATGCTCTCTCCTCAGCACTCATCACTGCTACACACTCTGTACAGTCAACCAGTCCCAGGTTGGTGCTAATGTGCAATGATTAGCAATCAGACGGGAGGCCAATAGAAATAAAAAAGTTCCCCCAGATAAACCAATGGTGAGGCCACATTGTTACAGCGCTCAGCGAATCCCCTGCGGATCTGATGCAACAGGGCTGCAACTAAACTTGCACCTTCGAACAGCAACATGATGTCCCTCCGCCGCGCCGCTACGGAAACTAGTGCCGGCTCCACCGTCTGCTGAACTGTAGCTCAATCCTCTTCACTGTCTCTGTTCACAAGTGAGTTTAGAGTTTTAATAATTTCTGTAACATGTTGGTTTATTATTCCGAATCTGATTGCACAGTCAGGCAGAGTTTTCTATCTTAACATGTATGTTTTTCCAGCACGGACTTTTCCAGCATTTTAATTATGATAATGAAATTATTTCTATTCTCTCTCATCAACATAAATGCTAGACAAACGGAAAAAAGGCAATATAAAATTTTACATTTCTACAATTTAAAAAAGAGAATTTAGATTAAAAAGAATTAAAATAAAAGTAGTTAAACACAGATGAAACACAACAGAAATGAAGTTATAATATAGTAAATGAGAGCAGAGGTCAGATGTGCGTGTGTGTGTGTGTGTGTGTGTGTGTAATGGGAAAGTCCCCAGCCTCATGACGTAACGGCCGGCTGAACTCTGGAAACTTGCGCATTGATTTCGCCCGCTGTGATGAGGTCCGGCCATTAGGAGTTGCAGAAGTAGCGGATTTAAAAACTTTCTGTCTGCAAGTCTGTTCGTCGAAATATCTACTTGATGAAGAGTCCCTGACCTGTAAAAGGGGAAATATGGCTTTTTAAACTCTTCGCTGTTTCCTCCTCACCGTCGAGCTTCGTGTGCTTCGCTCCACAGCAACGCACTTTACTCAGAAACTATGGGGTGAGTACAAAGTGTTTTATGGCTTTGGAGAAACAGGAGAAAGTTCAGAGAATCATTTTCTGGCAAATGAGTTTAGACACTGTTTAAAGAAAGGGCACAGTTTCTCTTCGTTCATGTCTATTTTAGCCAGTATTACTGTTTTAAAGGAATCATGTCTAAAGTACTTGTTATGGCAAAAAAAAAAAAAAAAAAAGAAAAGTGTATTTATTTGCTTTTTGTTTCTTGATATAGTTTCAAGTGAGCAACATATTTTTCTACAACTTAGATTCTGTTAAATAACTTTTTATATTATCTATATTGAAGTCTGTAATTGTTAATAATGTAAAAGTCTTTTCAAAATTTTTGTTCATGCTTTATTATTTCGTAAAGTATGTCAAGTTACTGTTTTGCTGCCTAATTACATTTGTTGACATGAATCTGTAATTGCTTCACAGCTTGAGGTGACAGGTGATTGGAAAAATGAAGAGTTGATTGATGAGTTAATTGGAACATTTAAAGTACATTTATTTTGTTGTTTTATTTTTTAATATTAGGTTTTTTTTTATATTTGGATGAATTATTTGGTGTTTTACTGGACCAAAATTGGGATTTAAAGGCTAATTTTGAAATTGTCCCATTTTTCAAATGTTCTTAATTTTTCAGGTCTTCAGGTGTTTCCACAACTCTTTCATCCACCCAGCGTGCGATTTGTGCTTTTGAACAATTTAATCGAAGCAGACGACACAATGGCGGCATCGATCCTTCGCAGGAAAATTCCTCCCATTTCCACAGGCGAGCTCTGCGCTCCCCCTCTCCGACAGGCTAGCCGCAGCCAATCACGGCCCAGGACAGGGGCGGAGCCAGCGGAGAGGCAGCACTTAATTGGTGAGTTTTGCCAAGACGCTTTTTTATTTTTCCACATCCCGAGGTCGGAGCCGCAGTGCAGCACGGGGCTAATGTCGTACAGTGAGTACAGCTAAGTGGATATTTATCGAATGCAGACGATGCTGTTCAATCATTTTCAGATGATCGGTTAGTTGTTCACTTGGATTTGTCGGCTGTATTGCTTGATTTTTAACTTAAATTTTTTTTACATTTATCCTCTCTGCCTTGCGTGATTTAAATTTTTTTTCCTGAATTTGTAGTTTTTATTACAGCTATTCTACACAATCAGCTGAATGAAAAGAATGGATTGCTTTACTGATTCTATGATTATTATTTTTAATTTTTATAGGTGATGGTCATTCAGATTGGATGACGGAAAAAGTTGATTTGTCTTCATTTGTGTCGACGACCGAGTCTTCTCCCAGCTCATCCCTTCCACCCTCGCCGTTAGAACAAGATGTCAAGGTGCCCTCGGATCTGGAGGTCATGACCTCTCTACTGCAGGAGGAGCTGGCTCAGCTGGAGGACTACTTCCGCTCTGAGTCCACATCCACGACAAACAAGTTGGAGAAATCCTCAAAATGTGACAAGGGTGCCCAAGCCATGGGCTCCCAGTCTTATTATCAGTTACCCTATGGCTCATATGGGACCAGCCAATCAGAAACCAGCCCTGTGGTTGTTACCTTGGCAACAGGGGAACTGGACCTGGCCAGCTTCTGTGGAGGTCCCATCGGCAGAACCAAAATTGCGCGACCCGCTCCATACAACTACCATCACCGCTACCACCACAACAATGGGCGAAGAATCATCAGCGAGTCTGTGAAAGTCGGGGAGGAAGTTGGACTTGATTCGTGGGGCTCCAGGGGAAGTTACTCAGGAAGCACAGAGTTGTCTGTGAACCACTACTCCACACTGAAGACGGTGAGCAAGAACAGCCTCGGTAGCGTCAAGAAGGTGAGAGAATGTGCTTTATCGTTGAAGGAAGAGGAGAGTTATTGTTTTTCAGAAGGAATGTTTTGCAGCGAAGAGATTGCTCGAGGTTTTTGTCTGGGCGGCTCGTACGACAGCCACCACAAGCGAGAGGGACAGTTGATGCACAATGTGAAAGTCAATGTAAGTTACGACAGCACGGGGCTTGAGGTCTTGCACTGCAGCAAAGATGGAGGACTTTCTGGAAGTATTCCCCAAGAGACAATGGTGGCCGGTGATGGCTACTTCCACCAGTCCATGGCCAGCACAGAGCCTTACCATAGCTTTATAGGTGACCTAGATCAGCCGTCACAAGCACAGGCTGTAGAGCCCCAACATGGCCACTACCTCTATCCAGAATGCCTTGCAGACCAAAGCTATGAATGTCTGTCCAGAGGGGAGGGCGAGGGGACACTGCTGGGTGCCCCCATCCACCGCCCCACCCAGAGGCTAAAGGATGAGCCCTGCTCCGTCAAGCCAGCTCTGGTGATGGGCGCCCCTCTGGAATCTGGCAGTGGAGAGAGGAAGCAGAAGAAGAGAGACCAGAACAAAACTGCTGCTCACAGGTAAACAATTGACTTCTTTATCTGTAGCTCCCCTCTCTTACTCTTTTTTTCTAAAACATGCCTGAACCTTCAGAAACATCTAAAAATTGGTGTCGTAGTCAGAAGTCTGTTGTGACATTAATGAAAATGTAGTTCATAACAAGAAAAAGTTAAAAAAAATTCACAATCATAGTTAAGTAAGGTTACTTTTAAATTCATCCAATGCTGCAGTTACTGATCATATTCTTGTTTTTTTTTTTTTAGCTTATCAGTCAAGTGATGATAGCTGAATATTTGTTGTATTGCTTGTTGTATTGCTCACACAGCTTTAACATGGCTGGAGTGTTGCATAAACCAGCCACCCCAGTGCTTTAAATGTCCTGTAGAGTGTAGGAGGGATATGGAAAGTCCCTCACTGCCTGCCAAATTCAGCCCCACCTAACCATTTCTATAAGTCTGGCTTGTCTGTGTGGGACTTTCGTGTATTCACATCTGTGTAAAATGGGACAGAAAAGTCTTTTTAATGTTAGTAGGGGGAAAGTTGGAAAAAGAAGGAATTGGTAAGCGATGCCCTGCAGCAGGTGAAATAAACACACAGTAAAGCATGTCGTGTTATCTCAGGGGAGGGATGTCTGAGCCGTTTGAGTAATCCACCCAATGTAGCTCAAAGGTCACACTCTCTTGACTCATTAATAAAGATGCAAGGCAGCAAAAAAACCTGTCAAACCAACCAAACGCATTCTTTCCCTCTGCAGGTACAGGCTGCGTAAGAGGGCGGAGCTGGACTCTCTGGAGGAGGAGCTGCATGGCCTCGAGGGGCAGAACCGGGAGCTTCGTGACAAGGCGGAGTCGGTGGAGCGAGAAATCCAGTACGTCAAAGATTTACTGATCGAGGTCTACAAGGCTCGCAGTCAGCGGCTCAAACAGGATGGCAGTGCCTAAAACGCCCACGCTGACCTCACCTCCAAATCTCCCAACCAGCACCGAGAGAAAAATCCAAGTCAAGAGCACCAACTGGTTTTTGTCTCACAAAAATGAAATGGTAGTTGCATGATTTTGGTAGTTCTTTTCTAAAAAAAAAAATATAATTGTTCCAAGAGGATGGCCGAACAAAAACACACCTTCTTTCCTAAAAAAAAGACAAGGAGAAGTTTCCAAATGTGTGACTAAACTATAACAAGCCTTAGTGAGGTGGCTTCTAGAGGAGATGCTGAACTTGTCCGTGACCACTGTGATCCGAACTGCACTCACAGCCTTGTGATGACTGAGTTTGCGCTTGCAATGATTGATCGTTTACAAAATGCTCTTTGAATTAGTAGTAGTGATTGAATTTGCTTGTGGTTTTTGTGACACACATCGGCAGCATCGAGGCAGATCCATATTAAATATATATTTTATTTTATATTTTATTTTTACTTAATAATGTTCATTTATCATTTGCTTAAAACAATCAACTGAATAAAGGGATTGCTGGAAAAAGTGTGTAACATGCTCTACAAATATTCATTATCAGAAACATTTAGAAAAATTTGTATTGCTAAAATGTTGAGTATTTACACTTCTTTACCCCACTGAAATACCCAATGCATGTTTGATTTTGGAAAAGCATGTGCGAGTGTTATTTGAAGGCAATATTCTGTTAACTGCATGGCTTCAAGATCTCCACCGCGTCAATTTAACTGAGTTGACTTTATTCTTCTCATCAGCTGGCGACTTTTCTCTGAGTTTTTTCCCCGCCAGTGTGATTCCATGCTCAGGTTTTGGTTTTCCGCTCTGAGAAACACAGAAACATTCACTGGCTTCTTTCCTTTCTCTTCTCTCTCTCTCGGCTGTATTTTGCGAACAAACAATCACCTGTTGACGCAACAATAAATCGTTGTTGGGTAACGGTACGACTTCATGGGAATTTTGTTTTCAATTGATCAATTTGATGTATCTGAAATTCAGGTCCTTTTAATAATCGATGTCAATGTCAGGAAATTATACATCAGGTAAATTACAGCCAAATAAACCAGTTATGTAGTATCATTGATCTCTGCCTTTGGACTGTTTTTCACTGCATGCTGTTCATCACGTCATTCATTCTGCAGCCATTAAAACGCTTCGCAACAACTGTCCAAATTTCATGAACTGCACCCAGAACAGCACACAGAGAATAAGAAGAGGGTGGGATTAAGAGATAGAGAGCGATGCAGGATAAACCCACTCTGCCCCTCCCATCTATCGTGTGCCCTGCCCCATAACTGCTGGTTCCAGCCCTCTTTTTTGGCTGCATTGCAGTCAGAGTCCAGGTTATTTCCCAGGATTCACCACTGGACGGCAGCACATCAAGGCAGGCTTTGATTGACACCTGACCATTCTGCAACAAAACAACCCCATTCCCTTCAGACCTGGGAACTAGGATTGAGTGAACTTGCCCAAACATCCACACAATAAGGAAATATGTTTAAAGAAAAACTAATGGGCACTTCTCATGTTATTTTTTTCAATATTTCAGTACTTTGTTCCTGCACGATGGTCGAGCCCCGGGGCTGACTGGAGTGATATCAAGCTCCGGCAGTCAACAGACAACATAAGTTGCCTATCTCATTTCCCAGCTCGTGGAGGGTGCGTGCGCCTGTGTTTGAGGGTGTGTGTGTGTGTGTGTGTGTGTGAAATCTCTTGGTATCTCTCCTAGCAGTCGTAGGCCTTTCAAGTGCATGAGGCAATATCACACAATACTTGCAGGAGGAGGAGAGAGATGCAAGTGAACTATCAGAATAAAAAAGTACTGGGTTGACAGAGAATGCTATTAAATGTATTGATTCAGTCTTCTTTCTGTTTGTTGTTGGTTTGATACAGATGCAATGTAAAAATAGATTTTAATGCTGGTCTAAGATTTATAATCTGATTTTGCAGTGGGCTCAATAAAGTTCTTCACTATAACATATGAACTTATAAAACATTTTTAAATGAGATAAAAATTCATCCATCCATTTTTCATCAGTCAATGCTGAGTAAATGATATGATAATGGGAATATAATAGCAAACTCAAATGTCTCAGCAAATAAATACACATAGTGCGCATAGATTTAGAGCAAATTTGAGGTATTTACAAATTAACAAATTTATTTATTTATTCAAATTATTATTATTATTTTTTTACAATCACACTATCATTAGCACTGAGCCAACTAAATGATATGAGCAAATGGAAAATATGTGATATATGTAGTTAGAGGATAATTACACTGATATCAAGACAAATGTAAAGATAGAAGCACATTTAAGCATAAGAGAATGTGTGGGGAAGTATTTCAATTTACAATATATAATATGAATATACTGGATGTGCAAATGTGAGTAAACGTCACATAAATACAGAGAACCTTGAAAATACAGTGTCTACAGACGCAAGTTAATCCATTTCTCTTGAGCACATGTAGAATATTCCAGTAAGATTTACTGTATGTAGGTCTCTCTCTCACCACCAGGTGTCCCTCTAAGCTTGGAAAAAAAAGACTGCAATGAGCCACGCAGGGTTGTTTTTAAAAATGTGATTTCTACAGTAGCCCTGCGACATAACAATATGGTGTGAAAACACTACATTCCCAACATAGACGTTGTAGATAGCACACAAAGTTTGGTTTCTAATGTGGATAATATGAAGACCCTCAAGATAAATGTCATCAATCCCATGTAGGGACATGAAAGTGTCACAACAGCCAAAACAAACATATAAATGAAAAAGTAGAATATGAGCGGTAAAAGTAAGTATTCAGATTCTTTACTTAAGTAAAAGTAGTACTACCACAGTGTAAAAAGTAAAAAAGTCTTCATTCACAATCTTAAGTAAAGAAGTATAATCAACAAAATGTACTCGTGGTATCAAAGATACAAGTAAATAATGCAAGAGTGATGCATTAATTAATTAATGTCGTGAAGTAGTTAAAATCCCTGTGTAGTTTCATGTATAGCAAAAAATGTATATTTTATTAGCCTGCCATGTGTTTGGTATAAAATCTTAATCAGTAAAGCTAAATAAAAATGAATAAATAGCCCTGTATGTAAATAATATCAAATAAATGGAGTGGAGCTGGGTTAGGGTTAGTAGTAAGTGCAAGTGCCTCAAAATTCTTCCTAAGTACAGTACTTGAGTAAATATATGTGTAAATGTACTATACACAATATGCAGCATGAAAAAATGAATAAATACAAGTTCCTACATATTATATACAAAACATCAAAATATACCGAATAGCACAAATAATTGAAACAAGACCAGCTTTGCAGTTGAGGGATCAGAACCAGGTGGTGGAACATGTGTCTTGTGTTGGCAGATCGCAGTGATTGCAGCATAAAATACAGTTTATTGCACTTGTAACAAAACAAAAACAAAAACAATATATATATATATATATATACACACACATATATACAATAATGAATATGTGATTTTCAAAAGCAGATAAATGCCAGTCTTCAACAAAACCATACAGCAATTTGATTGATATTAAGAGCACACAATAAAAAAACATCATTTGGTAAAATAGATGAAAATGGAGTTTGTTTGTTAAGAGGGGTTTTTTGAATTATGAGACTTCACCTGTCTCACCTGTTGTTTTACGTTTGACCTTTTGGTAACCACATGACATGTGATCTCATGACACTGTTGTTTAACAGCAGTAAGAAAGCTGCATGTGTTTTCTTGTATTGTGCCTCTATCCTTATTATGACTAAGTGAGGACATATGGGCAGAAATTACCAGACTGTAATAAAACCAATACTCAATACTTTACATGGCTCAGTTAAGCTATGAATGAATTGAAAGTGCATAAATGCTTCATAATTATCTCACAATCTCATACCACTCTCTTAATGTAAACTCATACCATTAACCAGGAACAGCTTTTTTTTATGACAGTTATGGTGAAACATTTCACCCAAAAACAACAGTTCTTCTACCTCTAACACAATAACCTAATAATACTGCCAACACCTTGCATTACAAAAAATGGGACCCTTTGATTTTATATCATGTAGCCTATTACACTCTGAAATACATACACCATATATGCACGCTTAATGCATACAAAGTGTTGCTGGTTTTTGAAGTAGAAGGGGCTAAACACCTAAAAATTACTTTAGCCCACATTGATTACTGTTGTGGAAAAGCGAGCACAGTTCAAATGTGTGTGTGTTTTGTCCGTGTGTAAGTCTGTGTGTGATCCTGTGAACCTAATCCAACACAGTGCTTGTGTGCGTTTGCATGCACGTCTTAGCGTCTTCCAAGGAACTGTTCACAAACCATCCAGGTATGAAATGAATCAGCCCGATGAGGCATGTTGCCTAAAAAACTGGTGCAGCAAAGATATTATAACCTACAACACTAAGAGTAGCAAGATTTGCTCTTCTGATCACTGTCATTGCTAGTGTGTGTGTGTGTGTGTGTGTGTGTGTGTGTAGGTGGGTGGTAAAGTGGATGATGCTGTCCTCAGGCTACAGCAAAAACTTTCCTCAACACGATGGTGGTTCTTGACAGCCCAGTCTCTTCATTCTGCATACAAATAATAAAACTTTATAGCATGCGATACATATACCAAAGTGAAATTTGCATGCAGGTGACACGCCAGTCCTTCCCATTAACTTCTGTGGAGAGCAGATGCATTCAAATACCATGCAAAATGTCACGTAATGTAAAGTGGGAGAAAACATAGGAAGAGCAGATAGGATCAGCTTTATGTCCCTGTGCTGTTCAACACAATTAAAAACGGACCGGATCCAATTCAAAAAATGTAAATAGCACAGAGAATACAAACACCTCGCATAATTATAGTATAATAATATTGTATTATCGTATACATTTATTATTGTATAACACACATTTCGTTTACGTTAATTTATTGTTTGAGACTCATTTCTACAATTCAGATCCAAAATGATGCAAACTCAAACACAAAGATGAAATAAAGAAGGTGTATATAATTTTACTCATTTATTTTAATGCTCTTTGGCAGCAGAGACAAGTGAGGAGTCAAAGAGAAAAGGGACAGGCAGCGAATGCAGAAGGTGAGAGGAGAGAACAAAGAGTAGAGGACGGAGAGACGAATGAACAGAATGGATGAAATGTTGAAGGCAGAGACAAGAGGATATGAGAGGGAGGGAGCAGAAAGGAGAGAGAGAGGGGGGGGAGAAACAGAGAAAATGCACATGTTTAGATCAGGGAAATGTTAACATCATTAATAAACACAGGCGGCAACAGAGAGGTGATCAGGTGTGATGTGATATTCTGCTAAGATTTGATGTTAAATGTGGTAATCAGGGATTGTCATGGCTGTGGTCATGATCAACAACAAATTCCATTTATGGTACAAAGTCTAAAACCCCACTGACAAGAAGCTGCAATGTTCATTAAAAGACCCATGTGCTGAATGGTACATTAAAAGTCTGGATCAAACCCCAAACTGACTTCAAGATTCTGTTGAAATGTCAGAAATACTCTGAAAGTCTCTGGATGATTGTTTCTTACTGTCTTTGTATGGGTGGGGTGGGCTACTGTGGTGTCAACCCATCCAGTAGTTGCCGAGATATTTCAGTCTGGACCAAAGTGGTGGACCGATGGACAACCCATTGCTGTCCTTAGATCAATGCTGCAAGCATGGCTAAAAATTGTCTGATCTTGCAAATGTTTTATTTATTTTGTCCTAAAGTAAGTGTTCACAGTAGAAAGTGCACATCCTCAGGGGAGCATAAAAATGTACAGTAAATTTCAAGCCAACCCATGTGTTGAATTTGATGTTTCCTGTGTAGAAGTAAAGGTTTTGGCCTATTGATCTGACTAAAGAAAAGATCATGGGATCACCAAAACAAAAATATTCATCCTCTGGAGCCTAGAAATATAAACAGCAAATTTTATATATGTTAAGTTACTACTTTACTTACAAAAATGAAGAGAAAATGATTCCTGGGATCATGAAAATCCAAACAAAATAAGCCATTATCATGAGCATTAACATGATGAAAACCTTGACCTTTAATGTAAGCTGTTTGTGCAGCTAAAAAAAATGAATGTACTGTTTTGGACTGACAGGGAATGATGCAATATATGAACAGATGGATGTAAATCTAACAGTAACCTCAGAACATTACAGCCAATTAAAGAGGAGAAACATGAATAAAGCTTGACAGTTCATTCTTGACCTTGGAAACAACAACAATCTCAAGGTCCACTTTTTATCCACAGATTGTTTTTCATATTTCTCAGCTGTGAGCAGCTCCTCAGTTTTCTTTGTGCACTGCATTGTGATCAATGGTGTCCATGAAGTCTACTGAAAAAAACAAGGAGATTTATGTCGTCTACATATGGAAATCTTTCACTATTGGATTGTGGTACTTTTCAACTATGAATGCAGATGGAAAATCTGCATAGAATTATTATTTAGGAGAGAACTGGGGCAGAGCACCAGTTAATGATCAATAACATGAGGTGTTCCAGTCAATGATGAAAATATGACACCACAAGTAACAAACAGCAAGTATGAATTTACATGCTCAGTAAGTATTGCTATTCCTGAGAGTGGCCATAAAGAGACGTGCTGGCTAAAGAAATAAGAGGTAAGACGAGGGCAACACGGGATCATATAGAGCCAGTAGAGGAGGGTGATGTGGGAGAGGGGATGTGATGCAAGAAGGGGAGAAAGGGAGGAGGGGGGGGCACAGTGAGACTCCAGTGATGGTGGAGAGCGGAGGATGAGCTGGAGCTCAGCGTTGCAGAATGGCTGGCAGCTCTGTTTGAGGCTGTGTGTATACCAGCGAGAAGGTTTTAAATTCATTATGAGCTGTTGCAGATAGTAAGTGGAGGAGGTGCAGTATGAGGGTGAGGGCTGAGGTTGGAGATGCAGAAGACCATATAAGCAGTACTACTTCTAGTACTTTAACCTTTCATTGTATAAGAATTGGTTCTAAACATATTAAGGCCAGGGGTCATTAAATCAAAGGAGGCACACGTTCAGGCAAATTTCATGGCAATCTGCCTGGTAGATTCTTAGACACTTTGGAGGCAAAGGTCGTATTTTGGCCTGAATGAAGCATGTAAGGTCTTAGCAGTCAATGGTTCGTCCTCCGGGAAACATAAATGTGCTCAGCAAATTTATGGAAATCAGACCACTAGATTAGGATATTTCCTTCTTTATGGAAAGAAGGAAATATCCTCTGAAGACCATGAATATTTTAGAAAAAACTCATGGACTCTTGGACCATTGACCACTGTCATCATGTCATGGATCTATGTGTTGGTCAGGGGGAATTCTTGATCGTATCATTACTATTCTTGGTAAACATGTTCAAGTTTAAACAAGTTCCCACCCAAAGGATGACATAATTGCACCTCCAGTGGGGAGAAGAACAAAACAAGCATCCTTGCCCAGAAAGGAAATGCCCTACTCAGGTGCAGTCATGTCACCCTCTGCCCCCCCCCTCTCTTGTTTGTTCTCTTCCACATAGCTTAAAAACACACACACACACACACACACACAAACACACAGAAAGATGCAAAGAAAATGGACCTTTGTTGCATGTCAATCCCCATCTCCCTCTTAATTTCTGTCATCTCTCTACTGTCAACTCTTTAACAGCACAAAATGCAGCCAAATTAATAACAAAATAAAACTGAAACTTAATATGGCAAATAGTGGACTTACAGTATCTGGGTGTTAGTGTTAGATTGTTACACAGCTGGCATCTTGAAACCAACCATCTCCCACAGTGGAACTAAGCATGATATGAAGACATGGACTCCTGTTTATATTCACATGTACACTGGACTGTACATCCTAAGGTAATGTGTTGTCGTGGTTTATACCTCAGCACAAGTCCAGCTGACAGATGACCAGAGCTCCAACGAGAACACTGACACCAAGGTGAGGACTGAGGCTTTAGAGAGGGAAAAAACTTTATCACATCACTTCCAACACGACACATGTAAATCTATTATTTTCAACTGAACTAAAAATGAATTTCCCCACTGAGGGACGAATAAAGGAATATCTTATCTTATCTTATGCCCACATTAAAAAAACATATGAGACATGAAATGACAGACATGAGATATAGAAGATTTTAATCAGAGTTAGACTAAACTAATTTATTGAAATTCAAAAACTGAACAGTCATCTTGAATACGGTGACACATCACCTTTCAATCGACAGCTTTACGTGTGGCAGCCAGACTCTCAGTAAAACTGTGCTCAATTTTGCTTTAAAGCATTAATCAGTGGTATTTTCATTCAAAAGAAGTCTGTTTTCCTTTCGGCACTATGACACGTCTATGTCACATGTTTGAAGGACAGAAGACTACTGCTGCACAGCTCTGTGGATTTAAACCCTGGAGTCTGTTGCATCTTTGGCCACACCCACATCACTGATGTCACAGCAGGTATTTTACCATAGCTGCTTAAACATCACTGGCTTTCTACTTCTCCTAGTTACTTCTTAACTGAGGTCAAGACCTGGCAGACATTTCAAAGAAATAGATAGGTCTTGTTTTGATCATTTGTGTTGATGTTGCAGTTGGTTGTGGGCTGAGTGTGTTTATCACTGCTACTCGCTGGCCTGTATGACGCACTGAGTCACCAGTGAGGTAAAGTAATGAATTGCAACAAAAGCCAACATGGTCTAAAACCTATTCTTTAGAGACTATGGAACACAGTACGTAGATGGAAATTGACCTCAGTAATGACAAGTCTATATAATGAAACAACAGAAATACAAACGCTAAATGACAAACAAGATAAAAATAAAAATGAAATGCAAATAATGTAATACATTTTATCTAAAGGTCTTTGTATATAATCTTTTTTTGGAACATTTTACTTGTTTTTTCATCAACATTGTGGATGGTAGTAGCCGTAGAATGGATGTATCCATTTAACTATTTATTTTACATTTATATTATCCATTTAATGTTGTATTGTACATAATGTGAGTTCTCCTCCCATAAAAAAAGTTCCAGCAGATGCAGTTATGCCTTTCATCAAACTGAATTATGGAACTGGTCTGATGAGCCAAAAACTATTTTTACCCTCAGGTGAACAACGTATGCATTCTTTGTGCCCCACCTGTTTTCTTTCTCTGTCTTTGAACATGCAGGCAAGCATGCAAGGACACATGCAAACTCCTTCTACTTGATTCAACAGAAAAAGAATTAGGTCTGTTTTAAGCAGTATTTTGCTCAGTTGTTGGTTTAAGTTGTGCAATTCACCTCCTCACTTCCTAATCTCAATTTCTTTGCTCAAACCTTCACCACAAGTTTTTTCTTTTGTGCTTGTTTTGCACAAAGCCCCCCCCCCCAACCTCATTTTGTTTTTTGTGGTGACTATCATAAGGTTATCAGGCGCCTGAAGAAGATGTCGCACCTGTAAACAGTTGGTTATTTCTGTCTCAACTGGTGAGTAATAATGATCTTAGATGAGTCAGTCACTGAAGAATTTTGCAAATGATCTTGTTAAATAATATAAGTTGAGAATGTGGGTTTCAGTGCACGCTTTCTCAGGTAAACACAGTTTCTCTCCAACATTGGCAAGAAACAAACTGCTCACAGCTGCTCCCTACTCATCTACCCACCCTGTCCCAGCAAGCCCTGACAAATCTCGGTGATACTTCTGAGACACATGAAAGAGCCGGAGAGCGCGTGCTGTTACGCCACTTTAAGCTCTATTGTTTTGGCTGAAGAGCTTGACATTTGAAGTTGTTAACAGTGATCAGTGAGTTTTATGACTTGGACATGCATCAATATCAACCACAGCTTCTACCATTGATCTTAATTACATATTTATTGTACAATACAACAATACAATTTATATAGAATTAGTTAATTTGTGCTATAATTTTTTTCATAGAATTTACCACAATGG
Source organism: Holacanthus passer (assembly GCA_025331565.1). Classification (NCBI taxonomy): domain Eukaryota; kingdom Metazoa; phylum Chordata; class Actinopteri; family Pomacanthidae; genus Holacanthus; species Holacanthus passer. Next base: position 3,446,424 of record JAFREQ010000038.1, read on the forward strand.
TGTGAACATCTGTCAGTGTGGTTTGGTGCTGCTTCCTGTTGTTAGTTTGAACTGCTTACCGCCATAAATCTACATCAGCTACGAAAACAGGTCACTGCAGCATGTGTGAATTATTCGGTAAAGACTATGGCCCAGTTAAGTTAAACATCAACATCAGTCAAGAAAGGCAGAGGCGTTGGCGTGACTCAGGTACAGCATGGATGTGTCATGCAGGGATAGGCCTTTGAAGTCATGCTTTACCGCAATATTTTAGAAAGAATCATTCATATCATTCAGGTTTGAAAGGTGACTGTGTCAGGTGACTGTGTCATCAGCTTGGATTCAGAGTTGAGAAAAGATTGCAAAAGTTAAACATCCACGGAAACGTCTCAAAGTCACAACTTGTAATGATTTAAGCAATATCTACTTTGGTGCAGAAAGATTTCTATTATTCAAGACAAGTACAGGAACAAAAGATCAGTGTGTTTTAATTGTCTCTATCACACCTTATAAGTAGATATTATATGTTAGCTATGTTATAGGTACATATTTAATTCAAGAGAAAATAAAAACTTTGTTAGGCTCCCGTCACTGTATAAAAAAACCCAAGATAGAAGATAGATAGAAGAAACATACTGTTTATCATCAATATAGACATCAGTGTTTGCCAGACTACACTAAGTGTAATGTTCAATGTAGGTTCAACATAATTAAATAATAATAATAATTATAATAAAATATTTTGGACGTAATATTAATCAAAACCATTAATCATTTCCCCATAAATTGTAAACTGAAGGAAACCTGAAATTTGCTTACATTTCGTTACAAAGCCGATCTTGTATTATGTTTATGTTTCCCATGTGCTTGTGCAACACTAGAAAAAATGTTTACCAATCTATAATCGTATTTCGTACTTTGGAACCAAACCCCAAAGGTTTTCATGTGGATTCTTTCATGTATTCTTCAGAGACCGGCACAACTCAAGTCCAGCAATAAAAAAGGTGAAAGACAATGTTTACCAAACTCAGAAGTTTATTGATCTCTTTAAGATGAATATGCATATTGTTACAGAAGCATGAACTGTGATATTGAAATACCACTATCCACCAGCAGTGTGAATCATTATGCATTAATAACATGCAGTTTTTACAGGTGTAGTCAATTAGTCGACAAATATTGTTTTATCACACTGCAAAGAGCTGCAGGAGAGAGATGTAGCCTTTGTGTATGTATGTTTGTGATGCCACATTTCTGAGTGTGAAATAGTTCAGGGGAACAATATTAGCTTAAGATAACCATTAATCTTTAAAGATCAGGAGTAACAATCATGAATTTAAGACTTGGTAATTGGCACTTATTTTTTAATCATGTGATCAAATGTCTCGATTTGCCATTCACTAGTTACTTACATTTAGGAAAACTTTGTGTGGTGAGCAGCTCTGCCTGAACTATTGAAATCTGCATGATTCATCACACACATCTCCCGATTTATAACGCAGGACAAATACAACCTGAAGCTAACAGTGGTGACATTTTTGAAAACTGACCCACATATAAAAAAATACTCTAATACAATGAAGAACCTGAATTCCAAACCCATCCGTCTACATGAGAGCAAAACAAAAAATAAATCCCCTCCAAATGGTTTGGTTACACCTTATTCCCACTGTAAAGGCTTTTTAGTATAATAAAGTAGTAGTAGTTCATTTTTCACTTAGGGTGGATAAACAAGGTAAAACACATACCCAAGTGATCAACTGCACTTTCAGAAGAGTATTGACTTGACCCATATAATCCCCCACATTATAAGTAGCAAGATACCATAAATGTGTATGTAGGACACTGAAAATGAACACAATTATGTTCCAGAGTAAATATGTTGATGACTTTTTAATAGGCTATTCTCACTATTTAATGACTCTATAAATCACTAAATGAAACCTACCCCATTTCTTATCAATATACATATAAACCAGTCTTTGCTATACATTTAGCTGTGGTCCACCATATAGTGACTCATCTATCACTTCAAATAGTGGCATCTTTATCAACAGTAAGCAAAAATGCTCCTGTTGTCTGTGTATAAACATGTTATTGAATGTGTAATGCGACATTATCCCTGTCACTGTTGCCCACCACCACATTACAAAACTATAAAGAATACACCATCAGATAACTTCTTAATCCATATACAAGCATCTCTGCTGTCGTCCATGTACACTTTGTATCTATGCATTCAGTGGAGAGATGGTCCACAAAGTGTTGAGCCTAGTTTAACACAAAACACACTTGAATGCTTCTCTGTAGAACTCAAAGAGATGAAACTGATCTTTCTTTCACTCCCAGTAGGAAAGTAAACAAACGTGTATTTACCAAAAAGTAAATATTCCCAACCATTCCTTTAAGCATAATAATTCATGAAAACAGGTCAGAGACAGGTCAGATTACATTTGGCAAAGTACAGTGTATATGTGTAGACAAGTCCAAAAACTTGACAATATGCAAAGTAAGTAATGCATAAACAACCAAAACCCCCGACACATGACAGGCTAATGACTGTGTTTACATGTGAGGACAGTCAAATGACACCATGGTTTCTCCCCATCACCATACAATGCTTACTAAAACTCGTAGTCCTCAAGTACAAAAGTCCTTTAAAGGATCCGACATGTAAATTCTATGGCTCGAAATCCCCCGTGAGGAAGGAAAATATCCTGTTCTTATAATAGAATCTTTGTTCATACGTGTTGCTCGACCGCTTCTTCTATAACATTTGTTTAATCAGTTGAGTTATTGGAATGAGAATGACAGACTGTGGCGGTGTTGCCTAAATATTACATTATACTCAAAATCTTATGCCTTAGGTCAATTTTTTTAAATAAAGCAACATTATGTATTGCATTGCATGCAATCATTTTGATGGTACACTGACTTCTAATAGGCAGAATGCCACCTCTTTCATTCCTGCTCTGCACTCAGAACTTAGTGAGAAGTGCATAATGCTTTACAGCACTATGTTACATCAGCTGTGTTCAGCTAGCTATAAGAAGAAGCCAGCTCACTATTATCTGTCCGGACTCATGTCAGAGGTGAAAAGACTGAAGAGGATGGTGACGAAGGAAACTAAGAAGAGAAAAAGAGAGTGATCGAGCAAGAGTCCGGAAAGAGTAAATCTTGGCCTGGCTTTTAGACGTTGGTCAAAGAGTGAATTACACTCGGAAACTGTAGGGGGCGCAAAGTTACAAATAATCCCAATTCTTGCATGATATTGCCTTAAAACACTAAAGGACCCTTAAAACCTCCATGAAAGAAGCAATAGTTTCTAGTTACACTCTTATATTTCAATATATTCTCATAGGATTTTACATGTGGATCTTCACAGACACACTAACTGAGGACAGGTTGTTACTCTAACGTAACAAACAGTGGAAGTTTCACAGAAACCAACTAATGGGCACCTAATGTTTCTGTGTAGGTTACAACAAATACCTGATTGCAAGTCAGGCATTTTTACCACACACAAAACCTCAGATGCTTTACATAACAAGCTTGAACTCATGCTTGGAGAAAGACCAGTGGGGTTCTTTTCTCTCTACGACAAATTCAAGCCTGAACAACTCAGAACATTACTGTTGGGTCTCCAAAAAGCCCTGCCGGGCAGATGTGTCTGCTGATCAACCAAATCTAGGTTGCATACTCCGGCTCCCCTGAGAAAGACAGTAAACAAAAGAACAATCAGTCTGGATCAAAAGTACAAGTAAGTGAAAGTTAGTGTAATTTTCTTTCCAAGTTCAACAACAATTCCAAATCCATTCCAAATCAAGTTCCAATCTTTTGTGGAATTAGGTCACTTGGACCAGAGCTCAATTCTTGCTGAAACTTGTGAACACAAACAAAGATACAGACCACATTTTTGTCAGCTTGCTGGCAGCCCACTCAGTTTGTAACGCTCTTTTTTTTTTAGAGAGACAACTTTTGTGCCAGCTTTACCACTAATGGGGGCAAAAATGGTTGTTTGGCCTGAGGGAGTTGCAAGAGGAAAGTCCATGTTGTTACTTGAATGAAAGGGGTTTATCCTCTGTACTGTGGTCTCTGTGGACATGGCCAAGCTTTCCATGGAAGCTGTCCTTTGTCCGACCAGGACTTCAGCTCACTTTTGCATTAGCATGCTAACACTAGCTCTTGCTATTATCATTAAGCTATCATTGAGTATAGTTGAGGCTGACAGGAATTCAGTTTCATTAAGTTTCAGGGGTATCTAGCCATGAGAGGTTGTGTTGGACAGGATGTGTTCATCATCCTCTCATGGTATCTTATCGATGTCAAGACTTTTCACTCTAGGGAGTAGGAGACATTTCCACTCTAAGGGCAGGCTAAGCATACAGCGACTCCATCTAAAATTAGACATGTTGAGTAAAATGGCTGGTTCAACCAGCCACTGAGTCTGCTCATGTTTGTTATGCAGAACTTGGCGACCAAAGCCGTCACAGTTTGCTCTGTATGACACTTAAAAGCATACCAGCATACTTCACAGTACACTACAACAACCACACGGGAACAGGGAGGAATCAGGCCAACAGGACGGTAAATAGATAGGAGTAAAGGTGTCAAGAGTCTCCAAATCCATGATTCCAGTTTTGACTTAAGCATTTGACACAGACTCAATTTTGGTTCATGCTCTTTACAATGTGCTGCCCTGCCAAAGAGCTGAACTACAGACAAGGGACAGCTGTACTTGACGTCTTCAGCACTGCTTGAATGTCTGCTGGCAGCAAGAGTTAGTGGGCTGGGAGCAGGCAGACAACAGAGCTGCTCGCCTGCTGCTGGAGGCTGCTGGTCTGAGTGCACACCAAGTTATGTTCCAGTGGCTGGTTAGTGGCTACTGCTACTGTAAAAAGTGAGCAGCTTTCCCAGGACAACACACACAGCTCATTCAGTATCATTTCCTCCAAATGGCATTGCAAATCTAGCTCTAATGCAACATGTACAGATGTAAATGGAGAGACCAAATTCCTGCAGATCTATCTCAGAGTGTCCTACCATGGTATGAAGGTAGCTGCCCATCTGCAGCAGACACTCCAGGGTCTCCATCATCTGCTCTTGGCGGAGTGTGTGGAGTCGGGTGTGACTGGGGGATTTACTGCTTTCCAGCTCACGTACTGTGGTTTTCAGAGCCAGTGAAGCACACTGGAGGACACTCATTCCTGAGAAGACACACAAACATTTGGATTCCTGGACGTCTGAGGAGCTTTCACTCACTACAGCCGACTCCATAACTCTTAAGATTAAACGCTAAACAAACCTGTAAACTGTCAAACTGTGAGTGACAAAGACAAACACATCAACTGATCATAACTGAATTTTTTCTCACAAACAATGAAAACGTACTACGAAGAGGTCAGACTGTCAATGCAGCTTTTTACTCTGCGGCTGAGCATTCTTATTATAGTTAATTCAATTCTTTCACTACACATAGATGTTACTCTGTTCAGATACCCCTGCTGCTTCCCAATACTCTACTACTCATTTTGTGATACCACTGGTTACAAAAATGATTATTTTGTTGCCAGTACTGACTTTGACAAACATAGATCATTATCAATATGTGACAAAGTATAAAAAAGTATAGAAAAATATTTTTTTTTAATGTTTTTCTTTCTTCAAGTGAGCTTTTGCTAGAGTGACACAATATTTGGTTCGAACAGCTGATTTCGTTCATATTTCTAAATCTCAATTGAGGAACCATTTCTACACCTTGGTGCAGCCCTTTATTGCCCTTTGGCCACATTGTAATGTTTTAAATGTATTTTCATTTTTATGATTCTACCATTATACGTATCTTAATATGTGATCACTTATGAGCATCCCTAAATGTAAAGCACTAACTAGCAAGAGCTTTCTAAATGCAGTTTATGGTCATTACCATTTAAGATCCTCAAGGATTTGAAAGGTTACAGTTCTTACCAGAGTTATCAGTGGCTTCAACGTCAACATACACACCATTGATCATTGTGTGTTTTAGAACCTAAAAGAAAACATACATAGTGGTTAAAGTTCATATGAGCCAAGATCCCAAAGACCAACACAGATTAACATCAGTTCCTCACATCTGCTTCAAAACCACTGCACTCAATGACATACAGTTAGTACAGACCAGCTTCTGCACAGCGAAAAAAAACCTCACGTCAGAGATGTGCAGAGTTTCAGTAAAGCAGTCCAAATGAGAGTACAGTATAGCTCAGATATGTTGCCATGTTTTTGGACATACTCAGGATACAAGGTACCACAGCTGTTGCGATCCTCGGAAGAAGACAGGAACAGACTGGGGGATGATAACAGTCCTCAGAGATTTTATTCATGTAGATTACTTAGAGAAACAAACTTTTCTAAGATTTTTCACTGTGAACTCGTGAACAGACATCTGTTGTAAGTTACACCCACTCAATTTGGCATGCAGAAATATGCTTTGGCAATGTGTGGAATTCAAGGAACACACACCTGCCACCTACACTGAGTGTGTATTCTTGCTGTGGAGTTAAAGGTTTCTACTGGTTGCGCAATGCATGATCAATGAACTGTATGGTCTGCAATAATGCTGGAACTTATGTTTATTTTCATTATCAATTTATCTGTCATTTTATTCATTGCTTGTTTCATCCAATCAATCTAAAAATAGAGTGAAAAAAGGCCCTTGCTTGAAAATGACTGAAATGATAAATCAATTTTCAACATTTCTGAACAAGGCACCTTACTCCCCCCCAGGCGCTTCCAATAAATAGCTGCCCACTACACTGGTTGTTGTGTTTCGTGTGCTGTGCACCCACAGATGGGTTAAATGCAGAGATCGAATTTCCCAATGCATGTAGCATGTTTGTGTGTGTGCATGACTAAAAGTGGGACACAATAAAGGGTCTTCTTCTTCTTAATGTGTTCTTAATGTGTTCTCTATAGACAGTAGAAAAACATTAGAGTCTTGTCAAACAACATCTGCTCTATGAATTTAACACAGTTTGGAGAAAACATGTACTTTGAAGCATAATGACAGGTTACCCAAGTTATTCAGTTTTACCTATGAAAAAATGCTCTGTCCCTGCACAGAATGATCTCAATACACACTTTAACATCTAATTTAACATCTGGTATACCATGTGCTTTACTGGTCCTCTTTGTTCTCTGTACCTAACATTGGCATGAGTCATCCATCATACAGATGAAATCATGGAATAAGTTCACTCAACACATGACGCTTGTAAATACTTTACGTTCAGAGCACAGTGAATTATGAAAGGTTAATACTAAATGACAGGCTGTGCACAGATGGTATGTTTTACAAAACCAGCTATGTTGGTTTTTTAGTCAGAGCTTTTCACCTGAGCTGTTTAAATGTTACATTTACTAATTCCAACACCGATGAAACCTTTCTGACCTGAAAACCAATGTACGTGTACCTGAATAACCAGTTTAATCAAAGGAACAAAGGAAACCTTATCTGTAGCACCCGATAACTTGTGTCAAATGGGGTCATGTTGCATGCTATACAATACTGGAGCAGTGCTCAAGAGCTGGGACAGGTTGTCACTTGCTCTTAAGCCACACCGAATTTGCTTTACACAACCATACCAAGTTTATTATGCTAAATTGTTTAAAGTGAACTTGTGTCATCCTCCAAAGCTGAGGCAACTGTTGTCAAAAAAAGCAACACAACCTCAATTATATAGAAGTGGTTTGGATATCTGAAAAGCGCCAAAGTTTTATTTTCCCAAATTTGACATAATTTGCATCTTATCAGTGTAATTTTTACAATCCTGCAACCCAATGATGAGGCGCATTATTCACTAAAAGAGAGGGAGACAGGGCTCTAACCTCCAGGACTCTGATGTAGCCGTTCTCAGCACTGAGGTGGAGGCAGGACTTCCCTGAGCTGTTCGTCTCATTGACGTTGGCCCCCCACCGGATCAGATCTGCTACAATCATGTGGTGGTTGTGCTTTGCTGCATGGTGAAGAGCAGTCTGCAAACAGAGGAACATTGACATTGTGAATGTCCCCAATGTGGGACAAATAAAGGTTTATCTTATCTTATCTTACCTTATTGACCATCTAATCATTCATCAGCACATGAATTATCTCTCAGACATTTAAACACTGAAGTTATGGATGTGCATGATTGCAGCAGGGCTGAAACCAGTGTACACGACAGTGGATGGTGAGTGTACTTTGTTGTTATGTAGTCCACATTATCAGAACTTTATCTAAATTCTTTTGTGTGCACACTAGGTAGTCTCAAATATACAAAAAGTACAAATGTGAATCTTGAATGTCTTTGTACTGTACCATGCCATCGCAGTCCTTGAGGTCCAGACTGTTGAGTGCAGCCATCCTTTTGGCGATGGCGTAGCCCAGGGCTCTCTTCCCAACACACGCTACTTTATGGAGGGCTCTGGATGAACAAGCACAATCCCACATATTTGGACAAAAATGACTTCACACTAAAACAAATTTACTGACACGAAAGGGCAGCAAATAATCTTGTAAGAGGAGAACAGGTCTGAACCTGTGTTATATGCCATGGAGTGAGTAGAGGAGGTTCATACAGTACGCTGAGAAAGTGGGACTTAATTGCAAGAAGCCTGCAGGCTTGAGGAAGCTCAACAAACTGAACCACAATTGGCCTTTTTCACAGCAGACATTTTGACTTGCTATAGCAAGAAAAGCACAGGTGTCTGTTCTGTTCAAGTGTCCCAGTAAGCCATGACAGCGGGCCAATGTGCGTAATATCTGGAGCCTGAAACCAAAGCAACTAAATGGAATTTAATCATTCATTTTCATCATTAACCTCATTAAACTGCTTTTACAATCAGACTAGTTCAGGCCTGGTTTTTAGAACTGTTCATGTCTTTAAACCACAGACCTGAGACATGAAACATCTATTCATTATGAAGAAGACAGCACAGAGGAGCACAAATCAAAATTAGCATATAAAGTAGAACTCCGACACCTGTGAACACATTTTCATGTGTAAAATTGATTCAGTTCTTCTTCAGTAGGTGGATGTACTGCACAGTTTCCACACACACATACGACATTCTTGCACTAAACTTACGTCCTGCCATGTCCATCGGTGGCCAGCAGTTCAGCATCAGAGATGTCCCACAGCTGGCTCTCCTCTTTCTGCAGCTGTGTCCAGAAGAAAGCAGAGCCATTCAGGTCCCAGTCCTGGTTCTGGGGATCAAACCACTCCTCCCCTCCACCATCTCTTCCAATGTTCCCGATGTCAGAAAACTGAAGGCTGTTGTGCATGAAGCCAGGAGGAGACAGGGTCTGGTGGTACTCTACAGTGCCTGGTGAGTAGGTCATGTAGGACTGGGGGCTGGGGATCATTTCATCAGACTCATCACTGTTGTACCCTGCACCATAGCGAACAGATATGGCATGTGAGGGGTGGTAGTGGCTGCTGTTAAAATGTTTAGCAAGGTTATATTTCATACTAAATAACTGTGAACCTGGTCCCCATGAATTACCAGTTGGAGACTGCTCAGGAGACACTGGAGGGTCGGAGGAGGACATGGATTGCAGAGGAGAGCGGTAGTTGTTGCCAGTCCTGAGATCCTCCTCCAGCACCTCAACGATGATTGCCAACTCCTCCAGGCTTTTAGTTGGGTGCTTTCTCTGAAAGCCAAAGGCAGGTATGCAGTTATTTGAACAGCTCCTAAATGCTGATGTGATTTATAGTTTTCCATATACGTACAGCTGGAAGAACCTGCTGGGAGGACCTGTGGTCTGGATTTTTCAACACTTACCTTGGCTGTTCGACGTCCTATGCGAGTTTTGACTCGTTTCTTGTCTCCTGTGGAAGCAAATGTTAAGTTTAAGTCTGAGATTACAATACAGTTTGTTACTATACTGTATGTTCTCATAGTAAAGCCAGAGTTTTTGCAAGCTGGTGCTTTTGTTTCTTCCTTGTGCTTCATAAGCCACACAACCTCTGTATCATTCCTCTGGAATGTAGCTAATTAACTATTAAAGGAAGAACAAATCTACATGACACTACAGCTAAATAACTAACTCCCATTGATCTGGGTTTCACTGACCTTTGACAGTTTCACCGTAGATCTCCTGTGTTCACACATTTGCGTGATGTGGAAAGAAAAAAAAAAAAAACAGTTGCATCAGTGTGACTTGTCTTATAAATCTTTCTGATTTTTCAAACACAAACACAGAAGTTCCCTGTTGGCAGACATAATAGTACAGATAAGCCATCTAACAGACACAAGGAAACTGCTTGAGGTCTGGAGGCAATGTTTTGATTAACTTGATACCCTCTGGAGTTTTTACGCCTGCAGCTCAGCCTATTTAGATCAGCAAAAACAATGCATTTCACAAAGGCAATGTTTAGTTCTTCTTCAAGAAAATCTGTAACCAAATATGGGGCAGAACTCCAAAATCTGAGGTTTTGTCAGAATAAGGATAAAGAGCTTAACATTTGACAGTTTAATATTTGTTGAGAATTCATAATGAGAAAGTTCAATCCGGCTATGTATCCTCATTTTAAGAAAAAACAAAAAGCAAAACACACACACACACACAGTCTTTACTTATATCAACTTTTGGGGAATTTACTTACATTCATTCCCTGGAGACTAACCTGCAGGACTACCTGACCTTAACCTAAGCCTAACCTTAACCTAACAATAACCTTAACCTAACCCTAACCTTAACTGTTGACCTAAAAATCATGGTTTTCCAAATTGAGGACACCACTTCTTGTCCCCAATTGCACCGCTGTCCCGAATCAACTGGTCTTCAGTCTAGTGTATATCCCCAATTTGGACATAAGCGAACCCACACAGACACACACACACACACATACACACACATAGACACACATACACACACATACACACACACGTGTGGTTGATACAGTGCCACCATCAGGAAAATGATTCCCATAGTTTCATGGGCTGTTTTGCCAAGTTTGGTGGATTTTCATTCATGAAAAGGCACATTTTAGTCAAAAGAAATAAACAGAACAGAAGAGTAAAGAAATTGTAGAAATGCAGAACAGCAAAAACTAATTAAAAAAAAAAAAAAAAAGGTTCAGGGAAACATTTTGGTGAAATCTTAAAATCCAAAGCTGTTATAGCTGGACTTTACAAAAAATTTCAAGTTTTTAAATTTAGAGTGCTGCCATAGTGCTACCATTTGGAAACGTAAAACCCTGGACCTGGTCGGTTATGAAGTTTTAAGCTTTGCTGAAGTTAAAGAGATAAAAATTGTATTCATTCTCTCTTGCTGCAAAAATCTTAAACATAGCAAAGTACTTAAAGATTGACAAAACTGCTCTGAACATATTGGCTATTTGTGAGCTCATGTAACTTTTATATTACATGTGTATTTATTTACGCTTTATTTTTTTTTTAGACATGCAGCAACTGACCATGAAACAAACAGTAAAAAAGCGGTGAACAAAAATTAAAAATTATTTATAGTAAGGTAAAATTATTCATCAGGGTTTGTGTAAAAAAATAATCGAATTTTGAAAAAAATTGATTGTTTCTGTATTTTGAAATCTTGATGATATTCTAACCTATTTCAACTATTAAAAATGTAAAACAAAAAAAGTTACCTGAAAAGTTTGAGGTTCCCAGCCTTGGGCTCGGCGGATGTCTCTCAGAAGATCCCTAACTGGCATTTTGACACGGACTCCAAGGTAGACCTTCTCACCGTCATAAATGGAGCATCTTGCACCTGGTGAGGAGACGAAGGGTGATGAACCACACAAATGCACAATCGGCTGACCTTTGATACGACACACGACATTAGACAGAAGAGACAAACTGTCATGCCCAAAGGCCCACGTCAGTGGAATACCATATAATATCATATAGTCTATTACCAGAGCTCAGATGACAGGAGCAGTTACCTTGTTGTCAGAAAGACAGTTATTAACATGAAACCCCGCTCTGTTGTTCTCTGACTCCGAGCACTATAGAAGGAAACTATTTTTTTCATCCTCTGCCTCCATCTTTAGTGTCTGATAGCAAAAATGGCGGCCTGATAGTAGACCTTGCATTTGTCAATATGTCAAGTCAACAACTTGTCAGCTGTGGTGGAAAGTAACTAAGTATATCTAGTAAAGTGCTACAGGGCTACTAAGTAGAATTTTGAAGCACTTTTACAACCCTGATTCCAAAAAACACGAATAAACAAAGTGAATGTGATATTTTCCACAGGTAAATAGAGAGCAGCTGATAGAATCATGACTGGGTATGAAAGGCTGAAGAATATTACTACATGAACACAGTTTGTTTGTTAATGATTACGCTCTGCTTTTATTTATGTTTTACAGTGTTTTGGAATCATGGTTGTTCTAACTTGGTTATTTTTCTATATTTCAGAGGAAACTGCTTAAACATTTACTTGATGACTTTGCCTTTAATGATTTTACATATCAAACGTGCAGTCAGTTGGCAGTTTCTGGCGTAATGTACATCCAGTTAAAAGCAGCCCGACAGCTCTCAAATACATCTGACGTGTGTCACCAGAACAGGTTGTCCTACCTCTCCTACCGGGCCCGCCGCCCACATCCTGGACGGTGAGGCCGGGCCCAGGTGCAGGTTCCCCCGGCAGAGGGCAGAGCTCAGCCCCGGTGTCGGCTGCTCCCTCGTCTCTTTCCCTCGGCTCCTTCCGTTTGTACCGTCCTCTCATCTTCTTCAGCTCCTGGAGAAGAGACGCAGACTCAGCCTTCCGATGTCAGGAGTCCAAACTCAAACACTGACCTAACTCTGTCTGTCTCCGTCTGCTCCTTCAGGGATGAGCTCGTGATCACCCAGTCCACACACCTGTTTGTTTGCTCTGGTTGAGAGGTGTGCACGTGACGTGTGACGTTAGGAGGACCACGCCCACTGCTTCAGGTAAATGTGCGTTAAGCACAGATATCCTTCTATCTACTCCACTACATTTGACAGTTACAGTTACTGGATACTTGGCAGATTGGATTTAACAGACAAAACATATGATCATTTTATAAAATATGAATCCGTGTTATTAACTAATTAATTAATTGAGTAATCAATAGTTCAACCTACCTAAACTAGCTGCTACATTAAAATGATGTTTATATGTTAATGAATCAGTAATAATAAAACAATAATATATCGATGAGGGCCATTCTGCTGAATTATGACTACTTTTACTTTTGATAGTAATTTTGGTTATAACAATTTAAGTGTTTAAAATATACAATAAAATGCTTTTACTTGTAATCAGGTATTTTATATTGTGCTTCTTTCTTTTACTTAAGTCAGTGATCTGAATACTGGTCCCAGCACTGGTTAGGAGGTACAGGGGCCGAGCCACAAAGTACTGACTGCCTATGAGATATTTATGTACAGAGCTGACTGACGGCATTAGGGACAGGTTGGACTTACTTAAACACACAGGTCAAACATTAAAGCACACATCGACATGTTATGACATGTTTGCTGCTGATGGAGTGGGGAACACAGTTCGCCTGCAGCTTGAAGCCATGCAGGCTCTTCTAAGGGGCCCCTCTTAAAACCCCCCAAAAGAGGTTTTTCCCTTGTTGGAGGTAAATCTGGACAATAATGACTTTGTTGAACTTAAAAACTTTTAAGAACGATGCAAACTTTTGACTGGCGGTCGTTATGCCCCTGCTCTTCAAAGTGGCTCTCCCTTACATGCCATGCCTTTGTTACCATCTGGTAGTTGAACTGTCGCTTGAGCCAGATTTCATTCAGGAAGATTATTCTTTTGCATGCTTAGGCCTGTAATTTACAGTCATGTCATCTGCCTTTCACTGCTCTCACGCACGCTCACTCATAATTCCTGCTTGTCACTGTGTGGGACTGTCAACTGAGATGTCAGCTGTTCTCATCAGCTGGTCACATCTGTCCAATAGCACAGCGTCACACTCCCACTGTCAGCCTATCATCTTACTGCTGTCTTTTTAAATATGTTTCTCTGTCTGCCTCTAGTATGTTTAGTATGTCCCTCCACCTCGCCATCACTACCCAGGATTCGCAGGTTCATCGCCTTCATCATTTCATCAGCCTGTCAGTCTCAGCCACCAGTGTGTGGACGCCGGGGGGATCATCCTGCTGCTGCTCGGGACAGACGCCTCTTGCTTCCAAAATCCTCCCGAGTCTAAGCGCCAAAGACTTCTGCCAAGATTTAATGATCACATCTGTCATAATAGACAATTCTCTTGTCTTCATTCACTTGAAATACAGACTTTTGTTTCGTGACAGATGGGTGTGGTCAGAAGTGCAACACAGTTCAATGAGTCAGATCGATCCGAATGATTGATAAAGATCAAGCTGTCTAATCGAGCCTAACTACCTTTAGGCCATACAATCTTTTAGCTATTTGTTTCAAATTATGCAAGTTACTGTTGACGATTTTCCAAAGCACAACAAGCTTTTGTAAGATTTCATGTTCAACCAGGTTGCCCATTCATTTCAGTTGAAAGCTGATCCCCTTGCACTTAAGGCTTGAAATTTGCTTAACTACGTCGAAAGAGCAGATTTTAAAAAGCACTCGCCATTTCACACAACAATAGAGTATGCGGCTTCAGAAACAAAATGGCTACACCAGTGATAGGTGTGTCCAGACCTGTCGGAAAGGAGAGTTACGACACGCTTTGGTCTTGCCGCCGTGCGGTCACGTGTTTTATGTAGCTCTCAACAGAGAGCTGTCAACAGGTTTGAATGATGGACAGACAGCAGAAGACATTTTTCGCAACTTTCACTAAACACGAACACAAAATGTGCCTTGATTCCTACGTGGACTACATGCACATACGTTCAGTATACAGTATTATAGTAACATTTTTTCAGAGTTTAACTTTGGAGGGAAGTGGGACTGTTTTCATAAAACAGTATACATTTACAGCAAATGCGTCATAATCTCTCACGTCCTAATGTTATCTCGAAGACATTCACATCAACATGCACAACATGTGGATATCAACGAAGCCAGCAATGGATTAATGTAGAGCAAAAAAGAAATTTGGTCAATAGTGCAAAATATATGAGGCAGCCAGTTCCATTCAACAAAACATTTTGTTTTATAATATATCCAGGGAGAGGGTAGATATGTTTTTTCCTTGAAGGGGCAGTCTTCAAAGAAACTCATTCAACCCCCTACAGGAAGTACAAGTGTTCAGAATAGTCCCTTCAGTGACTTGATTTTTGGCCAACTTAAATCTTAAGTATTGTAATTCTATTTTTCAAATGATAACAACAGGCTGTGAATGAGCAGTATTAATATACTTAATACTAGTACTAATATAATTAAGTTGGGAAACTGCTCATTTTAGGTTGCAGTAATGCAAATTGTTGATTTGAACAAGTATCATATCATTTAAGTGTATCTGACCTATATAAAGCAAATCAGTTAATCAAAATTAGATTTGTAAACTTAGTTATTTGTGTGTTACCACTTGAAGCGATCTCTTCAAATCTCTCTTTTCGGTGCAGCACTGAGGAGCTGTATGGCAGAGCGTTCAGACATGTTTGGTCTGTGCCGTTCTTCTGGTAACACTTGTTGACTTCTTGCTTCTTCACAGAATGTTTTGTTTGTACACCCTCTGGCATTTCAGAGCAACGGATCGCACCGTGAGCATAAACACCTCTGTGCACGCTCGCAGCTCACACGCCCTGTGTGGAGGCCGTGCCACAGTGTCTCACAAAAGCATAAACAAAGCTTCACAGCTTGTTTGCTGAAAACAGCTGCCTGCTGCTTCGGAAAACTATGTCGACGAGAGCGGATGAGAAAGGATATAAAAACAGTGCAGTTGTGCTCCATAAAACCAAAAATCAAAAGACACTGGCAGGCTCCATACAGTGGAGGGGAACTACAGTGCTGGATGATAACTTTGGGAGTGTTAGTCTCTGCGTGTGACACATGTAGTCATTTTGTTCTTTTTTTATAGAAAATAGAGGAATATTGACTACAGTGGTTTTAAGTCTACTTTGAAATAGTGATCCTAACGTAACTTGAGGGATATGATGCTCTCCCACCTTGGCTCTGAATATGTGATGATGTACCTAGGTCCAGCCCATTGGGAGGAAAGGTCACAAACAGATTGGCTGTGAGGCAGCTGAAGCATTACTGGAACATACATCCATTATCCAGCTGACTCCTCACTGGGTGCCGAGTTGGTCCACATGTTGAGAGGACCAGGATCACGCCGAGCCCTCAGGGGACAAAGGTGATGGTTGGCCCATGTGAGGATAGCAACCACCTTCCAGTGAAGCCTAAGGGACCTCACACGTTTCTGTTTGTTCAGATAGTTGCCGGTGCTGTCCAACCTCAACATTAAATGCTTCTCTCACAGGTGAGATGCAAAATGAAAAAATACCATCAAGTTTCAAACTTGCAACGTTTGATGTAGCATGTTACGGAGGCCCAAGCCTCCCTCCTCATGCTGAAAATCCAACATGCACGCACCCTGACTTTGTAGAGACCTGGAGTGCATATACTTCCTCTGTATAGTATGCACTGCATGTGCAGGGAGCAGAGAGCAGTACTTCTTCCAGTAGAAGATAAGTCAAGTTTCTATTTTACTTTATTGCATTTTGTTTTTAAATTGATGCACAAACCTACACCTCAGTCAAATGTATAAAGCTTTTTTTCTTTAATATTTCTCCTCTTCTTTAACTTCTGTCATTGTCCAAACAGGCTTTTTTTATGGACAAGTTGAAAAAATGAAAATAGCAAACCTGTCCCCTGAGTACTTTAGCCCCAGAGAACACGCTCAGTGAGTGTATTCAATGAAAGACTCAAAATATGTTGAATAATAGCTCACAGAGAGATAATACCCCTGTTGGACAAGTCGCATTGATGAAAGCAGAACACTTATCATGACTGACATACTCAGCATGGTCTAAGATACCTGACAGACTGACAAAGAAAATTACACCCATTATCCACAATGTTGTCTGGAGAAATAAAGGCCTTTACATCTGACAGCAAGATTAACATACCAGTGAAGTCCTTCAGAGAGGGAATGATTGGTGAAGGCTAAGCTGAAATGGTTTAGACTCTCGTAATGCTTTGTTCCAGAAAAATAGATACATCTTGTTTAAGAGGCCTTGATTAAACAGAATGGCGTGTGTAGGAGCAGTTGTTCTTCTTATCAACTCTTCTTATGGTTCTTTGTGCCCTGCATGTTTTTAAAGAACTTGTTCAGTAAGATTTAATGTGGTTGTCAGGGTTAATTTGGAGGACATAATCATGGGTGGAAGAAGTACTTGATACATGGAGTGTGGATGGACTCAAACGCAACACACTAGAATGATTGAAGCAGTCTTTTAATAAAAGCAAACAAAATCTTAATTAACAAAAACTCACTGCAGGGGTCCAGCATAGTCCAGAAATCTCAACAGAGCAGATCCAGAAATGACACAAGCAGACAGTCATACAGGAACAACAAAAGATGAGGAGTCAAAGAAGAGAGAGCAAACAATCCAGCAAAGGCTGAGTGGGGTGAAATGGCTTATATAGAGTCCTGATTAGTTGTTAGCTGCAGCTGGGAACACAGGTGACGAGATGAGGTGGGAGTGGCTGACATGTAAGGCGAGGCAGAGGCGGAGTGAGAGGAAAAACACTGAATACAGAATATGGCGGACAGAACAGAGACCAGAACTAAAACAGACGGAACTATACATTGACAGGAACGGGGCTGACAGGACTACAGCATAACACACTATGACGGAACAGAGACTGAGAACTAAGACAGATCTTAACTGAGACTAAAGGCCGAACAGAAACTAAGATGGAACTATGACATAGAACACCGACAGAAAACTAAGACATAAAACTAGGACACGACATGACAGCAGAAGTGAAAGAACAGGACCATAACTGACAGAACTAAGACAAGAATGACAGAATTAAAACAGAGACTGAAACTAAGGCAGAGAGACTGAAACACTGGACAGAGAGGGACTGAACACTGGACAAAACTGTGGCAGGTAAGAAAGTGATATGGCAAAAAACTAAGGCTGAACAAAAACTAAAGGCTAAACAGAGGCCTGGCTGGCAGAACTATTACAGTATTTAGATCCTTGAATTAAAGTAAATATAACAACAGTAGGACTCAAAATGGCACACACAGGGCAGAATTCAAAATGAAAAATCTCAACTTGATCAAAAAGGGGTTCGGTGCACAAGTGGTCAGTCAAACAAGTAAACAAGTCTGACAGGGAAAAGGCAGAGGCAAAAAACAAGAGGCTGGCTGTGGTTCAAAAACACTTACACAAGGAAATAATGCTGGCACAGAAGGAGTGTGAGACAGAGGAGACTGGTACAAGACTGTACCACAATGTAAAGGTTTTCCATTACAAGCGAAGGTTTTGCATTTAAAGTCTTGCTTGGGTAAAACTACAGGAATATTATCAACAAAATGTGCTTAAAGTATCAAAAGTAAAAGTAGTCATTGGGCAAGCAGGGAAACAGGTATGTAAGAGGTAGGGTCCAAATGCAGATGGTAGTGGGAGAGCTGGTGCAGTTCAATGATTTAATCAAAGTATGAAGGCTTACAGGATGTTGAGGCAAGCAATGATCAAAACCAGAGAAGGCAGTCTGAAAAGGCAAGCGAATCCAACAGGGAGCAGGCAAGAATCAGAAATACAAAACAGGTGATGTCCAGGAAAACTAAGCACAATGCCAAAAACACTAGGAGAACATGAGGACGATAACAGTAGGAAAAGGGCTGGACAAACTGGCACTGAGGGAGGGGAACACATGAGAGAGGGGGGATAATGAGGGACAGGTGAAACCAATTATCAATCATAAAGGTGTGAGACACACACGGGTGGGAAATACACAAGGGCAGGAAGTAAAGTAATGGAAATGGATATCAGAAATACTGAATGAATGAATGAACATGACCTAATGAGCAGGGCAAGGTGTGACAATCATTCTGCAGAGAAATGTTCCTGTGACTGGTTTATTAATATATTAGATTATTAGATTGATAATACTACTGCCTCAATACATATGTAACATTTTAGTCCTGTAGCTGGTTGGGGTGGTTTAGGTATAAGTACTTTACATATAGTGAGGTGGTGTAGTTCAGTGGTTCCCATCCGGGGGGTTTGGGCCTCATCTCAGGCTCACAAGATCAATCTGAGCTATCATGATGATTAATGGAGTTAGAAATATAAGGTCATTTAAGCCATTTGGACCTCAAACAGTTATCTAAATAAAACCATGTGAGAAGTTTACAGGGGAAATATGTCTTTGTGGATTTCCCCACTGAGGGACGAATAAAGGAATATCTTATCTTATCTTTGGTGGAACTGCTAACAACTCATAGACATCTGAAATGTGACAAGAGGACCAGACACTGCAAAGAGTCTCAAGTCAAAATGGCTTGTAAAACAACTACTCAACTGCTCTTTAACATTAAAATAAAAAGAATAATAAAATGCCCAAATTCACAGCAGAAATAAACATAACTATTTTGGTCTCTATAGCTTATTTCCCCCTTCACTGGTCACTCATTTAAATATATATTAAGATTTAAATTTATGCATAATTGAGGGCGTTTTACATTAGACCCCTAATGTATTCCATTATCAACGCCAAAGAGAGTGGAGACTCTACTGCACCATTTGATCTGCAGACTCTGGTGGACATACCAGCATGCCAGGTTTCTTATCAAGCTGCCAGCCTTTTATTCTATTTTACACACAACTTTTGATTAATGACTTGGTCAAAAGCCTTCGAAGCATCAGTGAAGATGATTAGAACTGAGGAGTTTTGCCTTCTATAGATATTCTACACAAATCAGCACCATTCTTAGCCTTGAAGCCAAACTGGCTGTCTGTGGCAACAATCCATTCAAATAAAGGATCTAATAGAATCCTTTCTTTAGAAACACACTGGCTTGATCTGAACCACTTACTTTATTGTCAGATAGCTGTGTTATTGCTTGATAGACCACACTGTGATTCCATTGTAGTACTGTGGAGAGTAATGTTGCCTCCACAACTCAGCCACAAACTCCATCTTATGGTGCATGGTTGCAATGTATTGCCCCTGTTCAGAGTGCTCACGTCCTTCCAAAAGTCCAGGATGTTCTTACAAAGTAGCTTTTCAGTCACAGAGTCTCTCATAACTTGTTTGTTTTTTTCACAAACAGCATATTTACACCAAGTGTCAGTTAGCTTTTTGCAATCCAGAGCAGCTGACACCTGTCTGGGCCTACCTGCCAACCCAAGCCTTGAATGCCACCTTAGCTTCTGCATGATGTGCAGCCACATGCTTATTCCAACCTGGCTTGATGTTGTGTGCCTTATCAGAGTAAGTAGAGTGTGATCTGCTCACACACAGCTCCTACGATACAATCATGCATAGCACAGAGGGCTTTACGGTGAGAATGAGAACACATTGCACCTTTGAGTAAATATACAATACATCACTCAAGAGGACGCTGTTTCGCCCATAAAATGACAAGACATCCTCATTTATGAGCTTAGACCAATCCATTTTAGACTTGCAGGCACTATTATCCTCATGAGTCATCACCATTAAGGATCATAACAAGTGGTACATGATCAGACGAAGGTGTTAAAGTTTAACTGTACAGTAATGCACCAATTAACTTCAGACCTGATGACCTTTATGACTGAATCCAGCTTTTTGTGCCAGAGGAAGAAGGTGTGACTACCTCCTTCCTCTCACTATTCCCACAGTCAGATCAGTTGTGGATTCAGCAGCAAAGTGGAAATTGTCAGTAAAAGAGTCCAATTTTCCCAAATCCTGTTAAAATGTCACAGTTTGGCAGCAAGTTGTCAACAACCACATATCGTCAAAGATGTAGGTTTTATTTTTTATATGGAATCTTAACAAGCAAAGTAAGCACTGACTAAAACAGTGAAAGTAAATGTAGTGGAGTAAAAAGTACAATATTTTGCTCTGAGCTACTTGAGTTATATATTTGAGTTGCATTTATTTAGAAAAAATTATTTAGAAAAAATTATTGTTATTATTATTATCATCTTCTTTCTTTCTTACTGAATCTGAATGCAAACCAAGGTTTTTACACTTTACCATGAAAAGCACTGTGCATATTATAAAGCTTGTATTTGATTCAGTGGAGCTGAACTACCTTTGTGCCTAATGATCAAAATTGGCATTGAAAAGGCAAAAAAGAGGATCCTCCAGCTCAGAAACAGTTTAAAAGTCTTTATTTAGTGGGGTATAAACTTATTTTTTTTGAAATCCACCTCCAAACTGCTTTTCATTGGATTGATCATGTGAGGCCAATCACCCACCGTGAAATGATGTCTCCACTGGCTGCTATAAGCAAACTTTTAGCCTCTCTTGCATCATTTTCTTATCAAGCTCCATTTTAAGTGATGCATGATGTTTTGGAGCAGAAGCAAACAGTTTGTCTCCAGCCCTCTGGCGCCATCTAGTGTTTTACAATCCTTTACTAGGTCGCTGTTTGCATGATTTGTAGTTATGTAAATTGACCAGCAGGTGGCAGTAGTGTATAAGAATGAAACAGCCTTTCACAGGTGGGACTGGACCCACTGAGAGTTTGTTGTGTATTTTTAGGTGCATTGTTAAGGGTCGTGCAGTTGTTGACATTCTTTTATTTATTATTTTTTCTGAATCAGTTTACATTCAATTTCTCTCTTTTTATTTTTGCTGGGCGACAAAGAGCTGTTGCTGTCTGTCTTTGCATTGGTGTCCATAGATAGACACAGTTAAATAGGCTTACTATTAAATGGGTTTGCCTCTGCAGACATGCCGGCCACACAATGAAACACAAGTTGTGACTGATATTAGTCAAACAAATGTGATAACAGACCTCGAGAGTAAAAGGGAACATTGTGTGCACCATTGTGCTCTCAAATAATATGAACTGCAGGACACACTGTGTGTGTGTGTGTGTGTGTGTGTATGTGTGTGTGTGTGAAGTATAAAGTCATGGTTTACTTTGTTTCCTACTGTAGAAACTGTGCAAGCCCTCACTTGTGCAGAGGTGCAGACAGTGTTCATTAAATGAGTTTCTGTGGAGCAGCTGAATACTTTCACTACAGCTCACGGCAACACTCGTGAGTCACATGCAGTGGAAAGGCTCCTTCCTGCTCTGTGACTGAGGAGAAGCCACACAGTGCTGCGTAGTGACTGGCTTCATTCCTGATGGGATCATGGTGGCTGCTATCACACACATGAAAAAGAAACAGGACTTTCTCATTCTTAAGTTCTGAGTTGTTATTTGCCAAAGCTGTTACGCAATTTCTAATCTTTAAATATTTAACCCGGAAACGTTCTCTAAAATAAAACATCATGCAAGCATAAAGGAACATTCAAGTTCAAGCATGCGTGGATAGAACAGAACTGGTTAACTCATTGTATGGAAGTTTCTGGAGTTCAATCAGTAATAAGAAGAAGACACGATGATAAACACAGCTTTTTGGATGTGGATCAGTCAAATCAGAATGAGTGCATGCCCAAACGTCTCACACCCACTAAACTAATGACAAGCGTCCTACCACTGAGCTCTGAGTCACTCTTCCACAATGACTCAAATTATTTTCTAGATAACAACCAGATAGATACATTTTTGATCCATTTGTCAGTCTTTTTAAATTCAAAGCAGTGCTGCCTCCTCACCTGACTTGACCTCACCTGCAAATCAGCTACTTTTTATACAGCAGTGATATGCACTGAGGTGCTCTAAAAGTCAGCTTTCCCCCGGTTCACTTTTCCTCTTAATATTAAGATAGCAAGACAAGTCCACGCAGTGTGAGGACACGCATGTAAGTGATGTCTTGGCCGGTGCAGTTCTGATGAAAGCTGATGTTTAACTAAGATAAACTGTAAAAGCACCTGGCACAGTTATCCATGCTGCTGCTTAGAAACCAAAAAGGGAAGTTCCATAACTTCCTGAATATGGCTGCCTTACTGAGGGATGTCTCGACGGCTTCAGGAGATCATCAAATGATCAAAGATATCATGTTTTGTTTTCACAAAATCTTTTCTTGCATTGCACGATCTGCTTTATGTATGATTCTTATTATCTAAGCTTGTGTTTGTTATGAACAGTATTTACAGTGTTTCTTTTAATAGTTTGACAGAGGTTGGTGATTCTCCTGCTGCATCTCCACGCTGACTGCAGCCTGGTGAATCCTAGTCAGGATGCCACACACCTGCAGAGGTGATCAGAGACAGAACCACAAACAGGACCAGTGACGGAGGAAGTATTCTCAGGTTCAGGTTCAGGTTCAGGTTACTTTATTTTATAGGTAGATTTGTTTTGCAGTCAGGTGAATTCATCCTTTTCACACTCAAACCACAAACATGTAACAAGCAAAACCGACATGAGCTTTCTGTACATGATTAAAATACCCTTGGTTCCACCAATCAGGACATAAAAGATAAAAAGATTAAAGAGAGATAAAAGAGAGAAAAGGATAAAACAAAAATTCTGATCCATTACTTAAGTAAAAGCAGCAATACCGCAGAGTAAATATACTCCACTACAAATAAAAATCCTGAAATGATAATGTTACTCTGGTAAAAGTATCTAAGTATTATCATTATGTACTTTCTAAAACTCCTGTGAGTGTTATACTATTATATATTATATCATTATTGTCACTGATGACTTCACAAGTAGCATTTTAGTATTATACCTTGTGGAGTTGGACCTATTTTTGACAGTTGTATATGTTGGTGGGCAGTTCAATCTTTAACAATATGACTTATTTTCTGTGCTCATTGTATGTTTATTAGGTCAAGTCTAAACAAATAAATGTGATGGAGTAAAAAGTATGATAATTTTCTCTGAAATGTGGTGAAGCGGAAGTATAATGTAACACCAAGGACAGTACTTGAGCAAATGTAGGAGAAGCAGAAGGTGTTGTATCTCCACCATGACTGTGGCCTGATGAGCAGGCAGAGCATGGAGAGAGGGCTTGATGTAGTTTGCACCACAGGGCTTTTATTGCAGATGAGATAACTTTCCTATTTGTGATTTGACCCAACTCTACTTGCTCATAGCAGAATCTAAATTGTATCATTCTTTTTCCTACATTACTTTGCTATTATCTGCCACATATTCACTTGAAACAAGGGGAAACAACAGTTTGTGAATGATTGAAGGACTTTTGATCAAAAATTAGTGATCACATTTTAATATCTCACTAAACATAAGTCTTACCACTATGCATGAGGTAAATATTCAACTAAACAATCAATCAACAATCAAAGAAGGGACTTTCCAGATGGCCTTCATGTTGTTCTTCAAGCTGATATAGTCTGTACACAGCATTAAGTGCTGTTTTCCAAACTGACTTATTATGTAGTCATGTGAACTTACGAACTTGCACTTTGGACCAAGAGTGTGACGACAGAATACTAACACTGGCTGCTGCTGTCTTTCGTCCCCTCTCACTGTTTGACCACTTATTCAACTGAAGCAGCTGTGCAAGCACTTTGCAGTTTTTTCCTCTTTTAGTGTTTGTTTCAGGCCCTCCGAGCTCAAGCCGGGATCCTGTGCACAGGTGAAGGGCCGGTCGGCGCTGTCCCTCCCATTTCACGGACTGACATGCAACATACAGACGAGTGTGTGCATGACAGAGAGAGAGACAGAGAGCGAGAGAGAGAGAGAGCCCATCAGTGAGTGAAAGGTGAAAGTGAAGCCACAGCCCCCAGAGCAGATTTATTTGCTCTGCAGGTCCAGGCGTGTTTAGGCCCCTTAAGGCTTGGCAAGTAGGCTACACACAGGTCAAGACCAATGCACACACACACACACGCATGCACACACGCACACACACACACACATACACACACACACACAAACTAGTCCTTCCCCCAATTCACTTCACCCTGAGCCATATAATAATA
Organism: Holacanthus passer; assembly: GCA_025331565.1. Taxonomy (NCBI): domain Eukaryota; kingdom Metazoa; phylum Chordata; class Actinopteri; family Pomacanthidae; genus Holacanthus; species Holacanthus passer. The sequence goes on from JAFREQ010000038.1 coordinate 3,471,298, forward strand.
ACAAATTCACATGGAAATGCTATCACACACACACACACACACACACACACACACACATACCACCATGACACTGTGTGTGAGAGGTCATTTCAGGTTAAAGCAGTCAGCCTGTCTGGAGGGAGACATGACCTCAGTGTCCTCAACAGTAGCTACAGCCCTGCAGATCACATGGGATGACAATGTGCTGAATGCACAGTAGCTGCACCAGCGTGATGCAATGTGGTGAATCCAAAAGTGCACAATAGAAAATGGAACTGATCAAATTTTATGACACCCTTGGCTAATCTGGTCTCTCTCTGTCTCTGTAAATCAGTTCAGGTAGCCAAGTGTGATTGGCACCTTTGAGTGTCAAAAACATGGTGCCAAAGCAGAAACACACTGAAGTATATAGTGCATACAATGAATACTTATTGAAAGTAGTTGTGCTGTAACTCCTGTCAGCTTCAGTCTTAGCCCTCTGGTCCTGCCCAGGGTTAAAGTCAGTTAGACATGGAGCATACCATTGCATTTGCTTTATATATTACCACAATTAAATTTTTGGGGAGACTATTAAAATGGGCATACATAATTCCGCATATGAAAAATAAATAACATAAACTGAGAGTTTGTATGAAAAAGATGGATGAAATACTTGAATGCTGTGTGCAGTTTTATGTTAAATAAATGTGTAATGGTATTTGCCTAATACTACTGCTGCTACTACTGCTACTACTTATATTAATAACAATAATAATAATAATTGTATCATTATCATTATTCCAGGTTTAAATGCAGTGCTTTAGTTTTCCATGGCCTTGTCAGCTTTTCCACCCTGACAAGAACTAAGGTCTAAAGAAAACAGTGAGTGCCTATAAGGTTTTGTTGTCTTGCCAAATATGAACCTGTTGGCAAGCTCTGGAAGATGAAAAAAAAAGTGCTTAAAGGAAAATTCCATCTTGGAATATTTACTTTTTTGAGATATCATCTGTCTGTGCTTTTCCAGGAGTTCATTTCTACTCAAATTGTTTTAATTGACTACGCTTGTCTGTCTCCTCCTTTAAGCACCTTCTCTTTCACAACACACTTTAATTCTCATCTAAGATGGATTTCTACCTTTCCACCTGAATGAACATAGTTACTCTTACTGTTCTATAATATATTTCTTTAAAAGTGATGATGAAGTGACAGTTAGCCTTGGGGATCACTGGAGGAATGTGTGTATGCTGTGGTGTCCTCTGCAGAAGGCCTATTGTGATCATATTTAAAACTAATCATTAGATTAGACGTGGAGTGCCAGGCTGTTGTGAAACACAGATGTGATGAATGCACACATCTAAAGGGATCCACAGATGAGTCACCTCACCTGATCTTAAAGTTAGGTAGTAAGGATTCTTATTGTCTTACAGCATTTTCAGTTGGCACTTGGCTCAGGCAGAAATCCAGTGTCGCTGTCAGGGTCAGTAGAGAAGCTACTGATAGTGATAGCAGCCCAAGTTCTCACAGTGTACTGAGAGCAGTGGAGATAGGATCAGCTGAAACCCAGCCCACAGGCTAAACTGACTGAGACTCACAGTGGGAAATAACTGTTGTGTCCATGAACAGATGGCTCCATCTTTCTCTTTCGCTCACTGTTTTCAGCTTCTTCTCTTTCTCATTCCCCCCTCTCTCTCTTTCACACACTCTCTGAGGCCAGGTTATCTGCACTGTGACCGACACACAGCTGAAGCAAATCCACACCGCAGCAATTTGAACACCAACGTGCCTGAGCAAATGCCTCATTACGAAGAAGGCCAAGCTCTCCCCTCTTTTGAAAACCTCTTTGCATCAGCTATCTACATTAGCCACACTTTGCATCACTCACTGCACACATTCAAAAGCAGCACACAAAAGTCAAGTCACATCGTGGAGTAATTGACGCGCTGGAAGTGCTGTGAAGCCTGGTGTGAAGATGTGAGTGTGGGGTTTTTCTCAGGACAGTGTGGTGGACAGCGTTTGGGGGTGTTGTGAAGGGAGGTGACCCTGTTAACCCACCTCTCATCTGCAGAAAAAGAGGATAAACCTTTATGTTTCAACTTGTAGCAAATGTCATCAAACTTAAGCAATGGATTGTTTTGTCTGCAATGGCAGTTTTTTGCTTTCTTATAATTATTGTCTGTGGATTTAAAGATGGAAAAACGGCCATAAATCCAGCAACGGGCAACAAGTTTCAACCATTTGTCACTGACAAAGTAGGTGTCATTTTCTATCTTTGTAATTCTTCACAAATAAAAGATGGGAAATAAAAGACAAGAAGATGTTTATACATATATATGTGACAAAAAAAGGAAATCATTCATTTAGGCACCGAAACATGCAGACGTGTCTGAGTTTCTGCTTGTGGTTTTGTGCGTTGCTGGTCAGTGAACCTTGAAGTGCATGCAGGTGTTTCCCTCCTGCACCATTAGATAGACCAAGCCGGCCAGGCAGTTTCAGGCTCAACATAAGACTGACTTTAGTCTGCAGATTTTTGCAGCTGTTCACTGAGCGACTTTGAGGATGATTGACAGCATTTTCGTTGTCTTGAGTACAGGATGTAAAAAAAATGCACTGACAATAATTTTATTTTTGAGATTCTTGAACTAAGAGCAAACATGCTACACAGTGTCTGTATGTGCGCCGCAGGAGGGGAAAAGCAACTGAGCTGCATGGTTGCAACCTGTCTCACAAGTTGAACTGAACATCGAACTGTTGTTTCTTTTTTGTTTGACTGAGTTTGATCACAGCCTGAGGCAGTTACACGCCACTGCATTTACTGAAGAAAAAACATAAAGCTGAACATAAAGCTTAATGGCCGCTCATAGAAATCAGTCTTTGCAGTTTAAACACTTTGAACAGAACATGATATGATGATGATGATGATGGTGGTCTGAAAGTGTTTCAGAGGCTTTGTTCCCACCCTGATAAGAAGCGCAGTTTGGCAGACATGCACCTGGTTTTGTCAAACAGTCCCTGGTATTAGCAAAACTGTCACCTGTTAGTCTTGCATATAAAATTATAATGAACCCTGATATTATTTCTGTACTGAGTTATTAACATGTGATATACATTCTAAATTAGTATCTTTCAAATTCAATTCAGTTTATTTTTTGTGTTGTCAGGGTGTCTGTGTCAGTTATGGAAAATAAGTAACTAAGTACGTTTACTCAAGTACTGCACCTAAATAGAATTCTGAAGTACTTCTACCATCCCAATTCCAAAAAAAGTTGGGACATTGTTTAAACATAACTAAAGCACATATAATAATTTGCAAATCTTTTATGACATATACTCAATTACAAACAGTACAAAGACAATATATTTAATGTTTGACCTCATCAACTTCATTGATTTTTGTAAATATCTGCTTATTCTGAATGTGATGGCAGCAACATGTTTCAAACCAGTTGGGACAGGAGCAACAAAAGACTGTGAAAGTTGTGGACTGATCCAAAAACACCTGTTTGGATCATTCCACAGGTCAACAGGTTCATTGGTAACAGGTGATAGTATCATGATTGGGTATGAAAGGTTCATCCTGGAAAGACTCAGTCGTTCACAAGCAAGGATGGAGAGAGGTTCACCACTTTGTCAAACACATGATTGTATAAAGGAGATTAATACATGGGCTCAGGAAGACTTTGTTAAACCATTGTCGAAAAACACAGTTTGTTTGCAGATGATTGCATTCTGTTTTTATTTATGCTTATTTATGCTTTATGCTTTATTTATGCCAAGTTTTTTTTGGAATCAGAGTCTTACTTCTACTCCACTATATAAATACTATATTCTCACCACATAAAATAATTAAGTAAATTAATTAATAAAATTAATCCACCTTCACCTGCTACAAAATAATATACAGTATTCTGAGAGGGACCGTTCTGCAAATTGAGTACTTATACTTTTGGTACTGTAAGTACATTTTGATGCTAATATTTTTGTACTTTCACTGAAGTAAAATTGAGACACTGTGATATTGTTACTTTTACTCAAGTACAAGATCTGAGTACTTGAGTCTCAAAAAGAGGAAGTTAACCACAATGAAGTGACCTGAAACACAATAACAGCTCGCTTTATCAGAACCATTACTCCATGTAAACACACTCTGCAAGATGGTTTTCTTTTGAACCTTTAATTTGCAACCGCCTAAAACACATTTCAATACAGTGTATGGAAATCAGGCAAACAATGATTAATCTCTGAAACTGATGATACACTCAAAAACACATGATGATCTTTTGGCTCTTGATGTAACCACTTGTATCTTCTCTTATCTTTTTACTTTACCTTGCAGTACCAGACAGGACAGAATAGAAATTCCCTAATTACAGGATTCAGGATTAAAAAATTAGTGCTTTGTGTACTTTTGCTCTGTGTGTAGATTTATGTGACCACAGTCATTCTGAGACATTAACAGGATTACCGCAAACAAATGAGATCTTTGGCAACAAGCCTGACAGCTTGTACCGGTCTATCTTCTGCATCTGACAGGATGGTGCCGCCAGGTTGACGCTGGAGGGACAAATGTCAGATCACTTTTTGACCAGTGCTCCTCTCTGTTTTCCAAGGAAAGGAATCATCACCCGCTCCATGGAGGGAAGGGAGGGGCAGGATCACCTGTGCTGACGCTTGAGAGTCACACATCAACTGATGATACATAGAAGAAAGCTGACAATGTTTTTGCTGCACAAGAGTTAAAGGCTGGATTTATGAGTGGGTGCTGTTGTTACAGTACAAATGCACTATTCTTTCAGTGGCCTATAGGAGGAACTATTTTTTTTATTTCAATGTGTATATGTAGATTTATCTGAATCATTGGCTCTCAAACCTCTTCTGGCCCGCCCCCCTTCAGAGGCTGAAAAATGTTCGAGCCCCTCACCTCACAATTTTTACCACTTGTTAATAATGATAGGAAAGCGAGTAATGATAAAAAGGGTCCATGTTGAATTTTATCGAGCATTCAGTCTCACTCTGTCCTGCCGCCTTTTTGGCTGAGATGTTTAACACATCACACCAATAGCCAGTTGTCTCTCGCTCCAAGTGGCTGCATGCAGGACAGTTGAATCCTCTCTTCTTTTCTAATACACTTTTCTAATAGGTAAAGCCTCATTTTGTTAACACAACTTTATTGCTGGTGGTAAGGTTTCGACAGGTAATGCAAAAGTCCCTTGTTTTACAGAGTATTTTAGCCATGGCTGAGAGTGAAAGCAACTCTGGTTTAATGCACAAGGACACTGAGTGAACAGCTGCATTGGGTACGGTTGAAGCATTGAATCAACCACAGTGGGGGCTCTGACAGCAGAACTTTGCAGTTGTTGGGAGGGGGTGGGAGAGCTGGGCTTATGTTTAGCCCATTGCTCAAGAGTTCCAGTGGAGTGTCAATGTGTGTTTCCCCTTACTTTAACCTGAACCTCCTCCCAAACAGTCGTCTTCTGTGATCCTTAACCTGAACCCCCTCATCCCTATCCCCAACCAGTTATGTGTGCTACACCTAGTCATAACCTGATCTAAGCCTCGGTGTGGAAAACACTTTACTACTGCTCTCCGATCAGCCAATCAGAGGGCATCGTTGAATAATGCTCTTGGCACTTTGGTGTGTTTTTGACGAGCACCTGAACCTTAGCAGGATGTTGACTCGCCTCTATTTTTCCAGCTGAGACATTTTGCTGAATCAAAGAGCCTGTCGTCTCCTATCAAGATCTCATGATTATGATACTCACATGCCTAAACAGGTCAGCATCGGTAAAACCCACAGCCAGATACGGCAGCCAGACAGATCCAGCTGTAGGATTCATATCACTCCCATACTGGCTCCTCTCTATTGAAATTGAAAATTGAAATTAAGGATCCATTTCAATGTGGTGCTGATCATGCACAAAGTCCTTCATGAACCAGTCCCATTTTATATTAGCAAGTTCATTCTAGCAGGAGTATCAGGTCATCTGATCAGACCTTTGTGTTGCTATTAGCAACATGTTAATAACATTACTGTTTCAAATGCTTCTGAAATTGACTCTTAGTTATTTGTGTCTTTTGTTCTCTGTTGTGAACGTGAGTGTTTATGACACCTAAAGGCTAGTTTGTGACATTTATTCCTGAATGTTGGTCTACATGTAAATACATTTGAGTCTCTTACAGCATATATCTTTGTTGCATCCGAAAGCACCAGGTTTAATGTGAAATCTTACCTCAGAGAAACAGTTGTACTGATAACAACTGTGGAATGAGGCAGCAATGAATTTAGTGATAATATATTGAGATGAATTCAGAAAATAAGACCATTGATTCCAGTATTATATCTGTGTTAAGTACAGAGGTAGGGCCAGGACAGAGGTGGCATAAAGACTGGAAGCAGGGGGAAACAGCTGGCTCTTTCAAGAGTGAAAAAGAATTCCTACCAACACCTCTGAAGATCACTAATTAACACACTGTGTCCTGTTTGTTTAAGCCGTGAACAAAAAGAAATGTAAAAATAACAAGTTGTGGTTTTAAGGAGAGCTTTTTCATGACCAACAACAGTTCATCCACCCACTCAGCACTTCTTAGCACTTTAGCGCTGGTTGCCAGATAAGGTCAGTGTGCACAGGTTGCAGGTGCAATGGTACCAAACCTGGCAACCTCACTGTGACGACAAGAGAATAACTCAACCTAAAACCCCAAATTGACTTTTTGCATTGGTTTGTGTAACTTGGTTTCAAAGGGAGGCTGGGAAGGAAGTCTGTCATATACATACAACAAGATTACTGTCATTAATGATATTTTAATCGATTTTCCTTTATTTGTCAGTGATGCATTTGAATGCATACACAACATTCTCCTTAACGTTCAGTCACGTTCGGTTCAGTTTCATTTTGGCATTAAAGGGGCCTCTTTATTTCTCCTTTCAAAATGTTTTATCTCTCGTAGTTATGATTCAACTTAAATAGTATCAACACTGAAACTAGATGCATGAGGGAGATTTGTGGGTAGAGAAGCTGTGACATCCCAGGGGGATTGTTAGCCCTCTTCAGGCTGTTATAAAGCATGTCAGTCAACCCGCCACTTTGATTTTCTTCACTTTAACTTTATGCTATAATCCACAGAAGCAGTATGCACTGGGAGAAATGTAAGTACAATGCATCATGGCTCTTTCATTTATATGATACACAGTAACTGTAAAATGTTCATTTCATGCAGATTGTCCTGTATTATCTTATATATAATCTAATGATTTGAATAATAATTTTAAATCTGCTTTGATTTTATTGACTGGCATTCATTTAAAACAAATTCTGAATTGTTCAAATGGTGGTTTGTTGACATTGCATTTCTTGTCATTTAGAGGTAGTAAACACAATGATATGTGCATAATATCATGTGCAATATACAGTTATGCAATCCAATACAGAAACCTTGCATTACATACAATCTTGTAATTGTTCTTGTCATTTTAGAATAATAATCTGGTTGGATGCTGTAATTCAGGGGTTGTTGGGAGAGAGAGCATTTGATTCTGCTTCACATGTTTGAATTCCTGCTGTTGTATTTTGTACCAATTGTACCTAATTTTCATTCAATTGATTTGGCTGTTTGATAATCAGAAATGTAAAACTAATGGATGTCTGTGCACAGTACTCAGTTGATTCTCTCCCAGAATGTACAACACATTAGTTAGAGAACTGATGTAGAAATGTACGTTTGTGGATTTTTGAAAAATTTGAAAACAGAGGGAAAAAATAATATATGTGATCTTCTCCTGTTTACTGTGAACTGTTGTGTCGGACTCTTTTGGAAAGAGGAAGGTGGTCATTTGGAAGTTGGCTGTGTGTTGCTATTGGCCTGTAATCTTGATATGCAAAATGGTAGCAGGCCTCCACCACAGTAAAACACAGCACAGCTGTGGGGCTTCCTCTTTTTTCCTCTCTCTGTGCATGTGATTGTTTGTGTGTGTGTGTTCATGTGTGATTGTTTAAAACCAGAAGAGAAGAAGGACAACAACATCACCTGTTCAGTTGTAGTACAAAACTTGATAGCATTTAGTAGTTGGCTTTTATGCCATTTACTTCTTTGTGTTTTTTGGCACAGTTCTTCCTGCATACCAGGCACACCTTTTCACAATAAAAGACCTTTAAAAATTGATATAGACAGATAGATAGCACTAGATTATGATATTTTTCTTTTCAAATATTTGCAGCAGTAGCAATCGGTCTTTGTAAAACACCCTCTTTGTGACGAGGAAATGCAATTCTCTTGTAATCTTACAGCCCTCAGAAAAAATTATATTTAGCCTCGATACATTTTCTCAACCCCAGGCTATCCAAACCAGGAAGAACCAAAATTGAAAGTCGTTTGTCAGCATCTTGACAGAACCCTTCAGTTTAAACAATGACTTATAGAGTATGTGACTGATTTCCTTTGACAGCACCACGAGGGCCCAGTACTATTGCTGCAAATTACTTGCCGTGATAAGCACCACACCCGTTTGCAGCTTGCTCCTCACACTCCTTCATTCCTTTGCCGGGAAGTTTTGTTGCTGTTGGCTGTGTGACAACTGCGCTTCCCAACCTCCTGCAACATCAGAGTTGCTCTCCTATCTCTGCAACGGCCAACTAACTACCGTTAGTCTGTATTTAATCAGAATAATGATGAGAAAACTTTGCTGCAGGCTGTCCAGTTCCAAGGAAGCTGAGGAGGAATATCTTGTATATCTTGTAGACTTACAAATAGATTATTTATCTGACAGAATTGAAGTAAACTTTTGGGAGTGGATGGAGTCAAAACTATTGATGTTCTCTAAACCCCTTCCCCAAACACTGACTGTGTTAAACACTGTGCTTGTGGGGGCTACTCTTTGTTCCAATGGCCCATTATTCCAAAACCCCAACAGTCCAAAAATGTCCAAAGCCCAGAGCAGGGTCTTTGCAGAATATTCCAATAAAGCACAAACACAACCTCTCTATTGCTTTTTTAACTGTATAAGCTAAGCAGTTAACCAGAGTTTAATATCAGACCCTTATTTTTTCAAATGATATCTGTTTTTCCCTATCATACTTATAATACCCTGACTATCTAGCCCTACACTGCAAAGGAAGAACAATGTTGTTTCTTTATTTCCATGTCTTCTACATGGATCATCAACAGGATGCTGACTTTTCACCTGGGACCTGTACAATGCTTGTAGCCATCAAGTGCATCTTTAAGACTCTTTTACATTCTGTATTGAAAATGATAAAAAGTCAGCTGGAGTCATGGCGCTAACGTCAACTTGATTAAATAGCTAGCTGCTGTCAATAAAATCTGCTCATCACAGCTGTGATTTCAGCCGACAAAATTGATGCCTGCTTTGGTCTACGTCTGTCTGAAATCAAGGACCCATTGTTTTATGCTAAGAGTGTTGAGCAATAAATGTATCACCTTCCATATCTTATTGTAAGATAAGATAAGATATTCCTTTATTCGTCCCTCAGTGGGGAAATTCACTTGTCCAGCCGCAAAGACAATAGAGCAGTTAAATAGTTATAAACAGTAAACAATATAAGCAGAGGTTAAAAAAGTGTTTAAAAGCCTAACTACCGTTAAAAATATGAACAACTGTACTGGAGAAATACAATAATTATCAACACTTTAAACAGGCTAAAAAGAGTATTAACAGCAAATTTACAAGAGACTATTTACAGGAATTTTACAAATTTACATGAGAGTATATGGGTATATAAAAAATGTGACCATTGTATGTACACTATGGACAGGAGCATTTAAAATGAAATATTGCACATTGAATGTATGGAGTGTAGATATATATATATATATATATATATATATATATATATATATGTAGATAAATATACTGATATAGAAAGATCAAATGTTGCACAGATGTAATGACATGAATGTATGGTCTACTGGGAGTAGTGCTGGTTGTACAGTCTGACAGCTGCAGGAAGGGAAGATCTGCAATATCGCCCCCTCGTACACTTTGGGTGAAGCAGTCTATCGCTGAAGGAGCTCTCTAGTGCTGTTAAAGTGTCCTGCAGGGGGTGGGAGTCATTCTCCAACATGGATGACAGCTTACATCATCCTCCTCTCTCCCACCACCTCCACTGGGTCCAGGGGGCAACCCAGTGCAGAGCTGGTAAAAGTCACATGTGCCATGTAAGAGCAGAAAATGGAAAGTGATGCGTGAGTCATGAATCAATGGTTCAAAACCAACAACTCTGTTTACAGACTGTGAAGAGACAAGTCCTGATCTCCACTGACCTGACCTTCACAGTCCTGCCCCTCCAACCCGCCGCCAGCTAGTGCAAACTGTGCAGAGCATCACAACTCCCAAAAATGATTAAAGTATGATCTCCATTCACCAAGCTCTGCATGCCTGACTTGGTGGCTCGAGGGACTTGAAACCCCCACTCTCTTAAGTGAGTGACTCATACAAACTGGAGTCAGTAAAAAGAGAGCCTCTCATCTCTACTTGTGAGGCGCAGCAACAGTAGCGGGGGGGTTCATGGACTGTCAACTGTGTTTCCAGTCTGTTTCTGTTCAGCATCACAGACTTGTCTGTACATGGCACATTGTCGCACCGTTCATCTGGAGAGAGCCACTTAGCCTGTCTGACCTATGTAGTCAAATCAATCAGCTGCAGATCTGGACTAGATACTGTCAGGACACCCTCAGCCTAATAACAGAGGTTGTTGCTCTAAGATGCAAGCCTTACTGTGGCCGGTCCAATAACACATCAATATGTGAATGTTCTGCTTAATTTGGAATGTAATTTATTTGACAATACTGCATTAATATTTTAAACCAACGCAGGCGACTGTGCATGATTTAATTTGGGCTTTGTCCATCAGGTAACTGTACACCAAGCTTACCTACATCACTACAGACTTAACAGGCTGAACTGTATGCCACCTCCACACCTTCACCCTCTCCAACAGTAATAATTCAATCACACATATTTCCTACCAGCGATCATGAAGATCCCCAGCAGCTTGGCAGCTCAGCCTCAGAGAAACTCAAATGCCAGAGAGGTTAATAGTTACTTGCAGAGGGCTTGTTAGCAGAGCACTGTCAAACAACTGAACTTTTGACCTGCCATTATTATATAATCTGCCACTATGAGATTGATAATGTGTGTGTGTGTGTGTGTGTGTGTGTGTGTGTGTGGCATCAGGACAAAAGCGTAATTTGAGAAGCTGCTTATGTCTCTGCAACTATAGGCAGAATCCACAACAGTGGCTTGCTGTTAATGAGGCTTTGTATGAGTAATATACTGCATGTACAGTATTAGGACATTAGCATTAAGTGTGCAGACATGTTTCCTTCTTTGGAGAAACTCAACGTACCGAAAGTCAAGATACTTTCAACATGACTGAAGGCTAAATATGTTGCTGTGACACTAATCTGAGCCGAACTGTATCACAGTTCATAATACATCCAGGTCGTTGTTTTTTCAGTGACGTGTTGGGTTGGTTGCCATGTAATTTGGTACAGATATTCATAGTCCCTATATTCTAATGAATTTGATGATCCTCCAATACTTACCAATGCTTGCACTACATGTGACAGTAGCTGTTTCACTCGATCTCAGCAAAAATGGGATTCAATCATTTATGGCAGTTCCACACCATTTCACATTCATGGAGAAAACTGAAGCTACAACATGTTGGAATTATTGTACATTTGGGATCTTTGGAAATGTTGATCATAGTTAGTTAGTTTGGCTTGTGTGTTGACTTAAATATCAAAAATTGAAACATATATAATAGCTTAACATGATCAAATTTAAACATTAGGTCCAAAATGGTTCCCACATTTTCAGGCAAGTATACTTTATAACTAACACTCTCCTGTCTCAGCTATTAAGATCATCAAGTCTGAAGACATAATAGTACATGTACATCATTTCTTTATGCCAGTGCCACACAAGCACAGGTGCTGTATGACTCTAGTTCTAGTCTAATACAGCATAAAATGGTAGCCCATTGGTAGCACAACGACTGTCCAAATACAATAATTGTTGGAAACATTGGTGTAAACACCTGGAGACTTTTTGTCTGTTTAAGATTCGTGAGAGCTGTTGCGGTGCTTGCACGTTGATCGGCCTTCATCTGCAGAGAGTTGTCAGTCTGGGGGAAATGTCATTACTCTGAATGACTTTGCAGCCTTGGGCTGTACTGACTGATAACATTGTCTGCAGTTTCACGTGTACAGTACTGTTGCTTTGAGTTTATTCAACAGAGGCCCTGTGTGTCAGATCCGGTTTCTCCTCCGGAGAAACGCAGGGCCTCAACAGAGTGTGTCAGATTCAGTTTCTCCAACCAATGCAGGAAGTCATTGGTTGTAAACATTTGGATGCACTAAGAGACCATTTAGCATGAAGTTTGTGTCAGTGTGGCTCCGGAGGACACTGATAGTCCATGTTTATGGGTGAAAGATACAAATGGGTGTAAGGGCATAAGCACAGAAAATATTGTTGCCTGGAAAAGACAATCAACTGTTACCTCTAATGAGTGCAGTGATTCACAAATCAACAGCTGGTGCCACCATGGACGTTAAAATGCAACCAACTAAATATTACATATCTTCATAAAACAGCATTACAAATTGCTATAAGCCCTTATAATACATTGTGATGCTTGCAAGAACAGTCATAATCAGGCAGTAGAATGCATGAACATAATTTAGAAATATAATCATTTTACCCATATGAGACATGCATGTGCGCTGGGGCTAGCACTGTCTCTGGCTGAAAAAAACATGGCGTTTGATCATATTTGCAAAATGAGTTTTTAGACAAACAACCAGTTACAGTTTCAGCAAAGAGCTTAAGAGTTCAAAGGACTGCCCCCTGAGAAACCTTTAGCCTGGCAATGATCTGATGCTGAGAAAGCTCCTTATTGCTTGGAATAACAACCTCTGACACATTCACTTGGTTCTGATGTCATGTTTCCCACCATCACAATGCTAATTAGTAAGTAAAGATCAGCTGGAAACTTGAGGCACAGCTATATTTACAACACAGGCTGCAAGTTGAGCCACCTGAAAGAGCCTCTGATGAGCAGATCAAATCCACCTGAGTGTCATCTGAACACACACCTCAATGGAAGGGAGACAACTGAAGGAAATCTGTTTGTGTGTTCAATGCTACAGTGCATACATTTGATTGCTGACCTTGAAATAATGCACAATCTGAAATATTTCTCCTTTATTTTACATGTCAGAACTTACTAATCACCCTTAAAATACTTTATTTTGAATATGTTTTGGAAGTCTGAAAGGGTTTGATCCTGTTTTTAACAAGAAAAAGGAACTATTAGAAAGAGATACACAATTTCGCCTATAAGAAATAATAATATTGCAATTGTGTTCTGTCACATTAATTATCTTACCAGGCCTCACATTAATTCTGTGACCTATTTGGGGTTGGGGCAAAAAACTCACTGTATGGTAGTACCAGGTTTAGCCAAGATAAAAAAGGATCCACACATCATTTCTCACAGTCTGCTGATAAACAAGATACAGATTAGTGCACTACCTCACTGTTTTGTCTATATCTATGTTAAACATGTTATATAAAATATGTGGCTCTGTTTTAATCAGCAGGCAAATATGGGGCATATAATAAGTAGTAGATGAAAGTTCAAAGATAATTTACTGTGACACAAAATAACTTGAAGCAGATTGTAATTCTCACTGTGTTGCGATGTGAGATACTTGTGTATACACTGAACATTATTTATGATCAAATTTATTATCAAATCTCATAGTACCAATCCATAGATAAGTAAAATGAGTTTATTTTTTACAGTCTGTTTGTATTTCAAACTCTTTTCAGTGTCAGTATTCACAGTCAGATCACATGCACCTCAGCGAACCTACTGAATGCAGTGACCTCATCACATCCATCACAGAGACTGCCTCAAGACACTGGAAGGGAAACGAAGTCACGCGTATCCACGTCTCTCTCTTTTTCCCTGTTTCTGGCCTCTCTAGCGCCACCGTCAGCACTGGCCAGGCCCAAACCGTACCAAGGTGTTCGAGTCAGAGACCCGGTCAAAGAGCTGTTGAGGAGGAAGAGAAGCCTGGAGCCGAATAGCACCAAGACAGCACCCCCTACTGCGGTGAGGACACCATGACATGGGACATTAACATGATGATGATTCATACTTTTTCATTTGCACACAATATTGACATCTTATGCATAACAACACAAAGTTTCCCACATGTTGGCCCTCCACCCTTTCCAGAGAAATTCACTTTTCTTTTCAAAGTGCAAACACTGAAACCACATTCTTCCCACCACCTCCCTCCGTTACAGTATCATTAGTCATAAAACAAATAAGAAGTGCAGAACTGAATCTCGCAGCAGTTACAGTTATAGAGCAATGGTTGCTCAGGATTATGTGCTGTCGGACTGATCAAACATTTCAAACCTGTGCTGTGTGAGATTTTACACACTGGCAATATACTAAAGGCGTAAAGTCTATGAAATATTAGAAAGTAGAGCAAATGTGTTTGCCTTAAAAGAAAACCAGGTACATTTCTTGTCATTGAGCAGTTGCAGTGGAAGCCTGCTTGTTTGAGTAACAGAGCGCAACAATGACACGGCCATGGTTATATTGTGGCTCGTTTCCAAGGCTGTGTAACCACTGATCCTATGGTGGCAGGTGTACATACATTAATCAACTATAACTGAGCAAATACTACTATACTAATACTCAATACTGAGCAAAGACTTCATGGATAGTTTCATCACTATTGAGATTATTACACAACAGTCAGCCCAACATCTAGTAAAGTAGTATTAGGCGATCATATGTGATTAGCATGGCACTTTGCAGTAATGTATAGGTGGATGAACACAAGTGCTTTGTGTTTTGAATGATTTCATTTATTTACTTAGTAAACAAAGTCGCATTCAAAACCTCTGTCCTGAGGGAAAGTTGCAGTGCAGGCAGAGGTCAAGCACATCTAATAGGCTGAGCTGTGCAAATGCAGCTCAACAAGTTTTCACTTCCTGCAGGCGCTGTAACACAAGGTGATGCAACACAAGGTGACCAAGTTTAACAGGCTGACTTTGCAATGTTTATTTGTAAATGCACCACAAATAAAGAAACCGTCAGAGGAGAGAACGATGAATGAAAGGATGTTTTGCTGCCTTTTTATCTTTCTGGCTAATGGTAGGTATCTGCAGACTGGAGAAAAAATAACTTTATTCACTGAGCTGCTCAAAGGCTACTCGCATCTACCAGGCAGCTTTAAGGTGGAATGTTTTCTTGCATGATATTTAAGGCAACATTGTGAATTAATCAACACACCTTAAATGCCAAGATGACAACTTTGATCACTCCATTTGTTGTTATTGGGCCTCTTCCATGACATACACCTTAGTGATGATTGGATCTTCAGGCGCTTAAAAAAATGTATATGAATTTCAACTGGATTATGCAAACTGAGAATATTCTATTTTCTCGATTGCAGAAAAAAAGTGGAGGGTGTCGTTTCAGCAGCATTACACCTACAGTATGTCAGTGACAGCTAGGGTTCTCAACCAGGAACTTTTTTGAGGTGTTGAGGGTCTGGTTTCGAGTTTTCTCTTTGATGCACAGCTGAATTATGTCTAAATATTGCATTTCTAGTAACACTTGCTTGATTGCATTCTGACAATTTATCACCATTAGTCTCCAGGCTGACATTCTTCATGAATCAGAACTGTCATGCCGATGATCTTCAGGATTTCTGCAGCAGGGAGGCCACTGCAGAGATCAAAAGAAATGCACACGGCTGAACCCCCAGATACCTGCTGTAATGTTGCTTGTAAAAGTGAACTCTGCCGAGCAGAAGCGGCAACATGACAGATCAGGATCGTTCTTTGGGGACTCATATTTCAGTCTTGAACATTATTCAACAAATTACAGACAGCATTTTCAAGAACTGAAAGAAAGGGCCCTGTGGAGCCATCAGGATGTGAGCAGTCAGGTCCCAGGGCCTATCCCAGAGCGAAGGGGGATTTTGTCCTTATATAATCCAGGTGTTTTTCCATGACAGTTACAGCCATTTCCTGCATGGCTCCAGGGCTGGGCACACAGCCCTATGCAAAATAACTTGCAGCCTTGCCAAAGATCCCTCCCACTTGCTCTTTATTACACCTACCAGACCAAAGGATAGACAGCACGTGTATAGACACATACACACACAAACACACACTCACATGAACCTCCCTTGATAAGAGCGATAAAACATGAAGCATCACTCAATACTAAGTGTTATTGTACGCTTTCTTCCAATAGGTTGCAAAATATAGTTGATACTCTTTCACCTAATAGATGTTTCACTGTGAGCTCATTTCTGTGCAACGTGAAAATTGCTTTTGAAACTCACATTGATATCATTGAAGTGTTCTTTAATCTCAGTTTACTGCATTTCTTAAAGAACAGATTTCATTTCTCTTGTGTACTTTTGACCTTTGGTGGTATTTGTGGCACCTCTCTAGGTTCAAATGCCCAGGTTTTTAAATCAGTCCAATGTACTCAATCACCATAATACTGTGCTCACAGTCATCCTGACATATTAAAGGAATAGTTTGACATTTTGGGAAATGTATTTTTTAGCTTTGTTGTCAAGAGTTAGATGAGAGAATTAGTATCACTCAAAACAAACAGGGGGCTAATGGAGCTAATTCTTGGCCCAGCGACATCCAGGTGTTTCTGCTGGTTGACTGATAATGGTTATATTATAATATACATATGGCCAAACCACTGTCTGGGCTGAACTGGCCCTTTAATGTCTGGCAGTTTCCTACTTTAAATTGGAGGATGGGCCTTATTTTTGCCGAGCCTGAGGTAAAGGGCAGCAGGTCGACATAATGTGCAAGAAATGATAGTTTGAACAGAGAGCTTTGGTTTGAGGTCCTTGTAATTTGACACAGCGCCTTGATAAGGTGCACTCAGTTTACAGTTAAACACACCCAGCACTCAGCACTTGTCTTACTACAATTGGTGTTATGTTTATTGATGTGGAACTGAACCCACCTTCAGCCTCTGGCAGGGTAGAACATCTTCATAACATGAATACAGCTGCAACAATTTTTGTTCCACTGTTCTTTACTCTTCCAAACTTGTTTATGTTTCTTGACGAAGTGCGATCACCCTCGCCGCTCGATTAATACGACGTCTTTGGTGAAATGACAAGGTGCTGTATCTCTCCACCTGCTGTCTAAAGTGTAACACTAAGCAGTTCCTCAGTGCCTCGGCAGTCGTTCAGGCGTCTGACAGCACATGCCCTGCTGGCTGAGTGCGGGCAGCAGGATGCAGTCTTTCATTGCTGCTCATATTAAGCAACGCCTGAACACTGATACTAGCTGTCAGTACTGCTTCTTCTCTCGTTCCTCCTGTTTTCTCTACAGATTCTGTACTGTATCACTGCTTATGATGCACACAGATGATTTTACAAACGAAGGTCTGAACAGCGGACAAATTTGACGTCCTTGTCCTTTACTTGAGTATTTCCATTCTATGCCACAGAGTTGCAGTTGTGAATAAATAATAAGTCACAAAAAGAAACTGTTTTTCATGTTTGAGTGCAGAGGATGAATCGAGGAGTCTCACAGCCTGAGGACAGAAGCAACTCTGTAGTCTCACCTCACCAGTATCACTGATGCTCTGTAGATGAGCACCAATCATGTTCTGATTTCTATCACCTGCTGCAGAGCCTTCAGGTCCTGAGCCATGCACAAAACACGCCAATTTGTGATTCCAGTCAGGATGGTTTTTTTTCCCAAATCAACAATCCCTTCCTTTGTTTTGTTGACGTTGAGCAGTGATTGTTGTCTGTGCACCACTCTGCAAAGTTTTTCTCAATATGAATATGGTGGTATTGTCCGCAAACATCACAACAGACTTCTCTTGATGTCGGGATCATGTCATCGTGGGTGGACAGCGTGAACGGGATGGTCCTGAGCACTCAGCCCCAGGACGCTCTGGTGTTGAGCACGAGACTGGAGGAGGTGCGACTGTCAGTCCAAAGTGTGTGGGGTCTGTTACAGAGTGTGGTACTCCACACCTAGTCCAGAATGTTTTCCCACTCGGCTTCATGGAGGAGACTGTATTGAATGCTGAGCTAAAATCAACAAACAGCATTCTGATGTAGGTGTATTTTCAAGATGTGTGAAGACTGAATGGAGGGCAGTGGAGATCCTCTGTGAATCCTTTGGTTGTAAATGCAAACTGGTAAGGGTCCACACTGGCAGGGATATTGTCTTCCATATGCTGGAGAACCAATTTCTTAAAGCACTTCATCATAATGGTGGTGAGTGCCACAGGGCAGTGGTTTAACTGGACTCTGCAGACTGTTTGGGCACAGGGACGATGGTACCTGGTGGTTACACTCCTGTGACAGTGACATGTTACAAATGTCAGTCGCATCTTCAACTTGTTGATCGGAACATATTTTGAGAAAATGGTCAGGGATGTTATCAGGCCCAGCAGCTTTACTCATATTCACTTCAGCAGGATTCTTCTTCTCACATCCGACGTGGACACTGACAGTGGCAGGTCCTCTAGAGGTGGAGTAAATTTTACAGCTGACTGTTTGTTGAGGATATTGAAGTGAACATAGAATGTGTTAAACTGATCTGGCAACGTGGCCTCACACATGATGGGGGGCTCTCCTGCTTTCGTAGCCAGTGATTCTGGTTCTGCAGTACTGCAGCACTGGTTTGACAACACGCATTTGAGTGTGTCTGCCACTCAGGCCACCCTGGACTCCCACACGGAGATTAACTCCACTGCCTGCTCTGTTCTAGACTATATGAACACCAGGCTTCAACATCGCCAGGCCTACAGTTCATCCAGGGCTAACATGAAAAGGGGCATTGGCAGAGTCAAGGACACTTCAAAGCAACTCCGACCCATGTGGCAAGGCATCCAAGCCATTACAGGTTACAAAACCACCAACACCACCCCACCTCTCCATTCATCCAGGCTTTCTGGTTGGAGAATGATTTTATGCCTTTGTTATAAGCACAACGCATTTGCTGATGCCTGATGTCACTGCTGTTGCATGTTCCTCCAGAGTGACGTGGTTCTCCTGGGTGACATTTAATCTTGTGGATCACAGATGTGTAATGAAGAATATCCATTTCCACTGAGAAACATAAATGTGAGTCAGTGCCATGATACATACAGCACAGCAATAAAAGCAGCTCGGCCCCAACGGAAGACAGAATAACACACTTATGTTTTATGAATTCGGCCTGACTTAAAAAGTGTTTGAGTCTCTTGTATTTGAATATTTGCAAAGATGCAGATCTATTATCTCATTTTTAATATTTTTAAATGTCTTATCGTGGTAAATATGTCACACAACTCAGCTTCACTCACACATGAATGAGTCAAAAAAAAGCTGGTTTTGCACAAGACAAACTGTTCAAGATCATACCTGTATGTGACTACATTAATACATTTAGCACACACACACACACACACACACACACACACACACACACACTTTAATAAAAATCTCGACTCAGCTGTTGCTCACACCTGGACTTAATCGGTAGAAGTGTAAATACCACATATTTACATATCAACATGACAGTGTGACTAGTTCTACAGCAGAAACATGTGATTATGGTTCTGCTGCAAATTATTGACATGATCAACTTACTTTTTTCATTGTTGTTATCTGTTTTTTTTTAAGGATGTGGTCGCACACAACAACCAGCTGTCGTACACACAAGGTACATGTTCGTTCCTATCAGGTGCATCTGACACATTTAACAACTTGGTTCCCGTGAGTGAAGCATGTGTCCCCGTCTGTCTTTGAAGACTCACGCTCAAACCTCTCTTTGAAATTCAGGCATCTTCGGCTCTGATGTTGCTGGAGGCTCAACAGCGGAGCCGTCGATTGCAGTCAGTGATGGAGGGCTGCAGTGTACGGGATGGAAAGCTGCAGCCCCTGCCGCCAGCGCTGGCCTGCAGCCTGCAATCACGCCCTGGTCTTCATCCGACTACAACCAGCAGGAGCGTTCAGCTCAGACTCTGGCCTACTCAGCCACCCCCACCCTCACTGCTGATGTGTACATGCAGACTCTGTGTCCCAGCTACACCATGCTGACCTACACACATGCACCTCTGCTCACTAACTTTGGGGTGAGTAGGAGACAACTGGTGAACACAAGTATGCTTATAGCTTTACCAGCCAAGGCTTGTAAAAGTGCAACTGAATCACATTCAGAAAAAATCCTGGGGTCCAGTGTCATTGCTTCTTCTACCACAGGAAGGGATTTTAGATTTTGTTCTGAACAACAGATGCAACCCTTCTGCGAACATGTATGGGATGTGTATTCCTGTTGTCTTCTCTGTTTAAGTTATGGAGAACTGGAAGACTGGATGGACTAAAAAGAAACACAGAGATCTGATTGACTGTGGCCAACTAATCTGTCCTGACTTCCAGTCTCCCAGCCAGTCCTTTGTGCAAACTTGCTTACAAATTCCACCTTGGCAGATCCCAACCTTCCAGTCATACTCCACTTATCCCTCATAGAGAACAGCACACGTGGTCAGCCTGACTTCACAGTAGCTCTGATAGATTCCAATGCTGACAGGTTTTCATAACTAAACAATTCACAAAAGCTGTGACCACATACACGCATGCATCCACACGTTCATGCATTCACACACACAACCTCAGAAACACTTGACCTCCATGGCAAATTTCAGCCTCATAGATAGAAAGCTGTGGTTGCTATAGGGTGGGCACAGCTTAGTGGACCAATGAATGGATAGATTTTTGTGGACATACTGTGACGCCTTCTGTAAGGACATATGACAAATGGTTTATGAGTTATGAAAGGGATGTGGCTAAAGTGTGGGGGCTAACACATCAGTGACAAAGGATCTCTGCTGAGCCCAGTGATGCCTCCTACAAGAGTCCACGACAACCAGTTCATGGTTTATGACAGGGAACGTTGCAAAATGGTGTGTGTGTGTTTATGTATGTGTCTGTCTATCTGCGTGGGTCTGTCTTCCATCAAAGTTTGGTCATGCTATGTGAAGTTATGCACCCTTTTTTTATAGGCCAATCCCATTGCCACACCCCCTTTTGCCAATTGGCATGAACAGTTAATCAGCTGTCCTTTGGCTCATGACCAACCTTTCCACAAGATCTTGTGCAAGTCTCGAGAAATCCATTTCACACACACACACACACACACACACACACTCACACACGGATTGACTGCTGTTTTCAGCTTTAAACACCAACCTTTCAAACCAACAGTGAATGAGTAATAAATGACAAGAAAAAATTGCAGTGGAGCACTATATGAGTTTAACTTCTTCCAACACACTGACCATCTTTAACCATCTACTACTTTTACCGTCAACTGGTGGGGTGGTGGGATGGATGATCGGTTCTCGTCAGATCACATTTTTGCAGCACTGGTCAGACAGGGATTTGATTGCAGCATGTTCACTGAGAATCGCAGATCTGAAGGATTTGATTGTAGAGCTTGTTGAGAGCATATTGCCTGGGAGGCTCAGTTCAGGGAAAAAGCTTTCATTTCCTCACCACATCAGCCATATATTCCCTGCTCACCCAGGGCTGCGTTCCAAATTGCATAATTTTTCTTTTTACTTTTAGTGTGTACTCCAGCTTCCCTTACAAATTATGCACCATTGACATGTGAATGTACGTCACTATGGATAAAAGTGTGTGCTAAATGAAATTGTAGAATTGTAGAATGCACTGTTGCATGCAGTATATGTACACTGGGGATGTTTTACTTCGTCATAAAATTGATTCAGAATAGCCAGAAAAGCCTGATGGCTTGTTAATGCAAAATGCGACCAGATGCTGTAGGACATCCTGCAATTGACGTACTATGTATTGGGACATACTAAATCTTTTCCTGGCTCACCAAATAGCAGGGTAATATGGGTATTGGAATGCAGCTCTCGTTTCCTATAATTTCATGAACTTCTGATGACTGTGTTGTTTGAATTTTCTAAGCAGAAACAGTATCAACCAAAACGAGACAGAATTTTGCAGTTTTGAGCAAATGTTTGTATCTTTGCGAGTTTCACTTCCTTTGTGATCAACATTAACATTTTATCCTCATTTGTTGTTTATCAGACCATACCTATGGCCCCAGCACCAGCCTCCCTCCCTCAAATGGAACTTCCAGACTCAGGGTTGGCTTACCTCCCCTGGGCCCAGCCCCTCACCACCATATCTACCATGCCCAACCCGGGGGTCCAGTTTGCGCCCGGATCTGCAGCCCTGCCAGGGTCACCTCTGGTCCACATGCCCTTGTCCATGTCTTTGACCACCATGATCCCTCAGCTGGATGCTCAGGGTGTAGATCCCCAGCCACAGATACTGAACCTCCTGCAGCGGTCAAACCACCAGCTGGACCCTGACCCACAAGGCCAGTCTCTGGATGAGGATCCAGGGGTAGAGCCGGAGTCACCAAGCCTCCTGGATAAGCTTCTGGAGGATCAAAAGGATGATGGTGGCGAGGAGGACAAAGACTCCTACAGCAGCTCGCTCTTCATTCCCAATGTCTGAAAATATGAGCATTCTTTTGTCCATAGAGAGCAGTGTTATTTCTGTTTGTTATTGAGGATAATTAAAGGATAATTTGGGTTCATTACAATGTGGGTCTTCAGTTTGTAGGTGTGACCATAATTTCTATATCATGATAGCACTGCACTTGCCAGACTTGTTTTTCTTATATGCATATAGGTTGTAGCAAAGGCAAACCCAACCTTTGTTTCAGCGTTTGCAGAATGCCGTATATATTTTATGCTCATGTGTTGTGATGTAAGATACATTTCTACTGCTGTAACTTAATGTTTTAAGACTGTTTTTAAAAGAGTGTGTAAGATATTAATGCTTTTCTTAACCTATATTTGATGACAGCTCATGTTGCAGAAACTCTGGTTGAAAAACAGAAACAAAGACACTTTTGTTGTTGTTGTCTGAAGGAGTTCTGTCAGAGACAGATACAGTTTTCTGAGACATAATTACCATGAAGTGTCGTCCATCTCCTCATAGCCTTGAGGTGCTTGCCTTAGTTATGAAATCTGTCATTAACATTGTCAGTTAGCAAGAGCCTGGATAATTATCATGTGAGCTGCGCTGCAGGTTTTCCTTTTTACTAGCTGATGCTTTGTATCAAACCAAAAGAGCCAGGTTCATCTTTGTGGGAGCAAGCTGACCATAGAGGAACACACATTAAGTAGTAAGATAGGTCAGTATCTGCCTGTACCATTTGAATAATGTACAGTATAACAACATGAAGGAGGATGTTTTGATAGCTGACAAATGCATTGTGTTTGACAGCAGACCAAGGATTTGGGAGTGCTGTTTAATTCCTTCAAGAATGTATTAAAAAGAATGTCACAAAGAGGCACAAAATGAAAACTGTGTTTTGTAAGAAACAATAACAATCTGAAAAGCTCAGTTTACAACAGGATGTGCAAAAGTCTTTAAGATGACTTTAAACACATCAGACAAACCTTTATGTCAAACCTCACTCATCTAATCAGTATAAAGCACAGATGGGTTTCGAACAGACGTTTCTCAAATCCCTGCTCACTAAGACATCGTAACTTGCCATATACTATAGTTCCCCACCCAGAACAAAGCGAAACATGAAGTGCATTATAATTTCCATGAAGAAGAGCGACAGTGTGTAAGATCTGGAGAGTGATGAATCTGAAATGTTTAGTGAAGAGGGGACAACATTGTAAATCAGTAGGTATAATAAACTCAAGGCAAATAAATAATTATGGAACAGATCAATTGTGTTGCATGTTTTCTTGGCATTTATTGGAATCAAATGGATTTTGGAAATGTTGTTGGTCAAGCAGAAATATATATGGTAGTTTAAGATTTCTGAAGTCCAAGACGTTTCATACAACAGAGTGCAGTGACCCTCCTTGCACTGCACTGCAGGACGAGGACTTTGGCCAAGGACTCGTGCTTGCTGTTGTCAGGGACGGCTCTTACCTTCAGGGCTTTCCCCCCAGGGGAAACTGACATCGCGACAGGGGCTGCAAATCATCTGTCAAATCCCACACCTGGAAACACTTGAGATCGTATCACAGGGGAGAAAACATGCTGGGCCAACTCATGAGATGGCAACATGCAAAGAGAAGTTGACTTTGGCTCTGCGTTCTCGAGCAGAATTCAAAATTGTGAAAACAAAGCAAATGCTAAGAGTATCAGTGATAGAGAGCTTGTATGAATTCCAAGAGTGCAGATTTCTGAGTTCACGTTTTTTTTTAAATAATATCAGCATGAATTTAACTGTAACTCAAGATTCCTGGTGAACTAAACATGGTGGTTTTGGCTGACAAGATCATTGTAACGCTCAGTCCAGCTGCTCAAAGTTGCAGGAACTGTGGATGTATCATGGCAGCGTGAGGTCTTTTTAAGTCAAACCTCAGTGTGAAGACACATCATGTGTTAATGTGCACAACTTTTGTTCATGAAAACTCACAAATGTGTCTCTCATCATCTATCAGCTTCCTTTGATTGTTGGCAAACAATGATGTTCTAAGAGATTTTCTCACACTTTGTTGCGAAATTTGAACTTCAGCTCCCCTGTGGACAACAGATGGGGCAGTTGGTCTACTGCTGACTTGCTGACACAGCTTAGGTTCACATACCCTTAGGATGCTTAGGAACGATAAACGGTGTTGAAAGGTAACGTCATAAATGACACTATATAGGTATATAATTAGGTACATAATTGCCTGTAGGTGCTCAGTCCAGTCTTTCTCCTCCTCCTTTCAGTCCATCAGCCTAACAGTTTATTTTACCTCAATGGCAAAGTCAGGGCTGTAGTGTCTGACGAGGGCGGCACGTGTTGAGTGACAGAGTCCCTTTAAAGTGCTCCATCTCTGGGCCAAGAGGCTTCACAGAAACATGCCTATGCAGCACCTTTGATAGCAAACAGGGGCGGGACACACATAAGCTCCGGCCATTACACGGCCAGAGCTTATCATGGAAAGGTTGTGCCCCAGGGGCTCAGAAATCTGACACCCCAAGGAGGCTGACAATTTTTTAAAATATTCAGTCTAATGTTGCACAGCAATTGCTGCTATTACAAACTTGCTTCTTAGTATCACTTTCCAGTAACACACACTTCATATCAACAAATTATTTCTAATGCTTAATTGATCAGTTTTAAGGTATTAATAAGAACAGCTTTTGTCCAAGGTAAATGGTCAAACAGTCCACACAGTCAAAGGAATTTAAAAAAAAGCTATAGCAAAAAGCAATAGTAAATGATTTATTATTTATAGTTATGATATATTGTAATATATTATTATGCATTTATTTATTTACCATAAATAAAGCCCTTAGCTATAAATCTGGTATGGTCTTTTTTTATTATTAAAAATGAGCCTCTTTTGAATGATATGAGCTTTTTTTTTTCAAACTGACAGTGAGAAATAGTTTTTGTAAATATCAATAACTTTGATCATTTGCATGAACATTTCTGGAACGAATCAGTAAAATTTTGAACATCTACAATTCCAATTCCAACTGAGCAAAATTAAAATTCCAAAATTTACCACGTATATCAGCCTTATGCATGAATGTAAACCCTGAGCCGAGCATTTTAACAGTCATTGTTGTCTTCATGGCTGGATTCACCTGCTGGGGGGCCCCGGGGTAAGAGGGAAGCTGTTGGATCCCTCCTTTTTTTCTCCCTCCCCATGTGATGGTGGTTTATGTTTTATTTTAGCAGGACATATTGTTAAGAAGTTAAAATTATGACCAAATGCCATGCAGTGAACCTGCGGTTTCTGCCATTATTGTCTCACACTTGTTAGTTAATGAACGTCTGAGCACAGTTGTACTGGAAAACTGTGTCAGGTTGCTTTAGAGATCAAATTTATGGCAGTAACTCAGGAGAAAAAAACTGTGGCTGACCTTGTCAACACTTCCTCACTTAAAATGGCAAAGAGTCTATTTTCCTTCCTAAGTGACTGAAGTGGTCTGTTAATATTTTAACTCCTGTGCTATCAAATCAAATCAAACGCTTTTTGCACTTTAAGACCAGAGTGGGTAATGTGAGTGTGCGTGGCACCAGCTGCAGTGCTTCTTTTAAATCTATTGGTGATGTAAACAGACATGTCAGTGGATAAAAGCGCCTGACTGGTTATAGGGGATGAGGGGGGAAAATCCCGACAGCAACATTTGGCAAAAAAGAGATCCAAGTGTGTGTGTGTGTGTGTTTGTGTGTGTGTGTGTGGCAGAAAGGTAGTGACACCCTGCCTAACTGGCTTTCAGCATGAAACATGTTTACATCTATCTAGCTACAATAAAATGGGCTCTGAAATGACCTAGAATAACTTAAAAAAAAATAGATTAGAAAAATAGATAGAAAAATAAATTCAATCCATATATATCAGAAGTGTATGATTCCCAAATGGGCTTTGGGAACTATTGGACATTTTTGGAAATACCCTTATTGTCGAGCATCAGCTGAGAATATTGATATGTCACTCTCATATCTGTCTGTTAATTTTTAAGCCAGCAGCCAGTTAACTTAGCTTATCATAAAGACTGGAAGGGAGAGACTAGTCAGCCTAGCTCTGTACAAAGGTAAAAAAAAAAATCTGCCACCCAGCATCACTTAAGCTCATCAATTATATGTTTAATTTAGAGAAAAACTCAAGCGAAATAAATATAATGGACTGTTTCCAGGGGGGGTTATATACACAAACCAGATGTAACATGGCAATCAGTGAGCTTCCCTGAGGGATGCCTGTTGGTGGATGTTGTTACTTGGCCCCTGCTTCCAGTTTTTATGCTAAGTTGCGCTCACTGACTGCTGCTGGCTATAGCTTCATATTTAGCATAAGCCCCCCCTGGGGGGCTTCAAATTTCTGCGCGTGTCGTGCAGAACACTCTTCCATCGTCTACTACGATTACTGCTTTTGCTTCTTGCACATTTGGTTTATCTTGGTTTGTATCTGTGAAGAAAAACTGCCTTTCACAGGAGGTGCAGCTTCAGCAGCCGGAGCGATACTGGAACGCGCAGTCATGCCGAGGCCTGTTCTCCCCGCTCGGCTCGCACAGACCACTGCATGTGAAGGTTGTCCAGATCAAGATACCAGTCCGCAAATAAAGAGGGGAGGAGGTCCAACGGAGCCTGTGTGATCATGATGTCATTATAAACTGTTCTCACATACACATACTACAACATGTATGATATCTTTATAGTCATCTAATAAGAGAGGCAATGCAGGTAGAGAGTTAACACCAGGAATGTTGTGGTTAAATAAAGAAGGATTATCTCCCACTGGTGTTGATTTGTCTATGAATATTGTGAAATATCTGTCAGGTTTGGACTTTCCATTGAAATGTCTAGAGGTGGTGCTCATGTTTCCTACCACAGTGGCTGTCAGCGATCGGGACAGGTAAGGTTGGGTTGCAGAGAGTTGTTTCTTGGAAAGAACTACCAGACACCAAACAGAAAAAAACAGAAGAGCTTTGATGAATACAGTTTGAGTCACTTCATTTTACAGCAATTTATTAATATGAAAATTATGACTTTGATAGTGTTGACTAACCTCAGGAACAGAAACACAGTCCTATCACACATCAGGCGTGTTCACCCTTCACTTACCTTCTGTTTGATGTGTAAATAGGACTTCCCTGTCACTTTCATAGTGTGTCACCTGCCAACCCGCTGTTTCTGTTATCAAGCCTGGGTGTGTGTTGGGATTTTGTGTAGAAAGCATGAATGAATGTAAACAGCCCCTGATTTACTCAATAAAGAAACTCCCTCTGATATGACTGCACACAGGTGAACGGCTCACTTATCGCTTGTTGCGAGATAGTGATGTTATTTACCCTGTTTGCCGTCCACCTTTCCCCCTGGCCTGATAACATTTTATTTTGGTTGTCAAACTTGAATGCTACACTGAGATGAGGAATGTTTTCATATGTTTCCCACTCAACAACTGTTACCTGGCAACCATTTCTGGGATTCAATAGAAAATCACTGATCCTATTGCTTAAATATTAACAAAGACAAAAGCAGCACCGTGTCTCGACACAAAGGATTTGATTCAATAAGTTTGATCATAAA
This sequence comes from Holacanthus passer, assembly GCA_025331565.1. NCBI lineage: Eukaryota > Metazoa > Chordata > Actinopteri > Pomacanthidae > Holacanthus > Holacanthus passer. The sequence goes on from JAFREQ010000038.1 coordinate 3,499,391, forward strand.
ACTTCAAAGGCATCTCATAAAGTAGCACAGCTTCACTGTACCATGAACAACACCCAGTTTGATTAGGATCATTGTGTGCTGCTCCTGATCAAACCGGTGCTCTGTGGTTAAACTTGTACAGTTGGAGCCTCATGATGGCTCACCTGGATAAACTGAGACCCTTCGTCTCTAATATATAACATGTACAACAAAAAAACTTTTAGTGTGACTGTCACACATTTTTAATATTTGTAATGTCTTATTTTTCATCATTCAACATCTTTGTCTCTGTTTAAAAGATGTTTGTCTAAAAGCGCTAAGAGAAAGATTGTCAGAAAATAAGATTGCTGTCTTGGCGCCATGCTGAAACGTCAATACCAGCAAATAAAAGCTGATTGATGGGCTCTGCTGAGGCCTGAGCGTGGGTGTTTCTGATCAGGTGCTGCCAAGCCTCTGCAGGGGGATTTCCACAAGTGCTGGTTCAGCAGAAGCACGAGGGGAGCTCGCCAACATAATCTGTGGAACACACACACACACACACACACAAATGCGCAAATATGCACACCAATCCCTCACTATTTAACTTCGACACACTGCATCCAGTTTCAGGAATGCGAGCTAAGTGTGAAGTGCCAAGAAGGAAAAGAAAACCCTGTTTAGATTTTTGATTTCCTGTTGCTTGTTTTGTTCAGACTTTGCTGTGACCTGGGTTAAATACTTTCGGGACAGATGAGCCCATCTGGCACCAGGGGTCCTGCACACACTTGGCACTTCACATAGATGAAGAAACTTTTTTTTTTATAGCCTGCTTCAACTTGGCATTTTAATGATACATACAAGACAGCAGCAGAAAACATACTCTTTATCTCTCTGATTATGAGTCATGATATTGAGCAAAAGCCCAGGGCCAAGTTTCAGAGTAAAATATGCCAAGATAAGAGTTGGCTACTCTGAAAGATATCTCTGAGTTCATTTTAATGCGGTATATTTGTCTTATAACAAGCCAAAGTAAGATCATGACATCATGAGTACATGTCAGATCTTGGTGTTGGTGTGTACAAGGGACAGTATGAAAATTATTGCATTTGAAAGGTAGGCAAATCGTCATGCCTGGCTTTCTGGCCACCACATGAGTGTTGATAATGCTCAATCACTAATATCCGTGAAAATTCAGTGTATTCTGTGTTTCTCAAAAGTGAAATACACCACTGTGCACACCATAGCATCATTTAGCCGTATTGATCGATTTAAAATAACACATTTAGCAAGGAAATCAGAACGATATAAGTCTGGGGAAGGATACTAAAGACCCTCCCTTGCGCACTCAGAGAAATTCCGGTTGCCCGCCCTTCAACGAAACCAAAACAAACAAACAAACAAACGAAAAACAGATGCGTAACCTCACCCTTTTCTCACCCCTGTCTCCCCCAAAGACTTTGTACAGTCCCTTAGAATCAATGAGCAGCAGCAGTATTAACTTCCTCAGTAGACCACAATGCAGTGCAGCTACAAGCTATGTGTTCAATAAGGGATTTATCACGGATGGATAAAACAAAAAGTCTAAAAAAGACAAACAAAAAACAGCCCAAAATCTCCTGCAATGCACTGAATTAATGACATGGCAGCCTGATGATATGATATCCAATGTGTTTTTTTAACGAACAGCAGACATCAGTTTCTGATCAGGGAGGTCATCCAGGAAAGAACCAAGAAAAGCTGGACCTGCTGTGAAAAGTCTGACTTCACTCACTTAAACAGCTCACTGACATTTAATCGCTTTATCAAAATATGTGTCACATTTCTAGAGTTTTGGCCATCAATTATTTTTCAGTTCAATCAGAGACAATTGACCGTTCACAGCAAATGGTTATATAGGGGGGCTCTCAAAGTATCTGAGCAGCAACAAGGATTCTGCTGACAGGGAAAATCCACTCATACACACATACATAAATTTGACATTTTATTCAAATCAACTATCACATAAGAGGGTTGGGGTGGAAGAGGAATCTGTGGCAGCAAAGTAACGGTTAGAAGAGTCGGATTATAATAGCAGCATGTGAATATGACTTAATGAGACGTGTTGTTAGTGAACTTTAAGGTGCTCTAACTTTCAGTTGTACTTACAAAGAAAGTGATGTAGATCATCGTGATAAACTGCTGGATATTTTGGCAAGGCTGGATTGAGGTGGGACTACCAACCAGGCCTGGGGGGCCTCGGACCCTCATGGGGCTGCAAATTCAATTCAATTCAATTTTATTTGTATAGCGCCAAATCACAACAAAAGTTATCTCAAGGCACTTTACATACAGAGCAGGTCTAGACCATACTGCAGCCTCACTGGGTTGCAATTCGTTTGTGGTGATGTAGAGGTTAAAGATAGGTCACATTTTTTCAAATCTGTCTTAAAGTTTTTTCAGGCCTGCCAGGTGCCCATATATACAATTTTTTGGCTTGCTGCAATCATTCCTCCTGTTTATACTGACTATGATCTATGATCTATCTATTGATCTATTTCTGACATGCTTCCAATGTAAATGATGGAAATAAATCACATTATTCCCTGTATGAAAAAATACTTTCCAAAGTTTTTCCTAAAGTTAGTATGCAGCTGCAGCAGTCTGACTTAGACAAATCAAGTGAACGTCTTCCTAAGTTGAAATGATTTTAGTAAAAATTTCCTGGTTTGTGTTGCTATCTCTCCATTGCAGCTCACACTGACTGTCTGTGGAAACATAAAGTGGGAATTTGGTACAAAAAGACTAACTTTGGAAGATATCCACTTGACTTAACTAACTCAGACTGTTGAATATTAGCTTCACATTTCAGCATAAAACAAGGACAGTCTCCCGTCACTGACCTTGAAGAGTATGAACAAAAAAGATTACAGCCATTAAAACTGTCTCAATGTTCATTCGGGCACCTGACTGTTATTTTAAGACAGAGTTGAAAAAATCTGAACACATCCTAATTAACTGCAAGTGTTTTATTGTATGCACCACTAAACCACATTTTGAGCTATAATGATGTGATCCTCAATGCAACACCAGATTTCGACCTGTGGAGTGGGGTGGGGCAATCTGGTTATCTTGCCCTGTCAGACTTGGTTTTTTTGCTACTTTGATGTATTCTCTGCAATTAGCATGGTGAGTACATGAGTCATCACGCAGAGCAAATATAAACAGGCTAATTAAAGCTTGGTTTAAGCAATCAGAATGAGGGCACAGACATGTGGTTAGATGATAAAGGTAGAATTAAAGAAATTACTATACATACCCAAGATGAAGAATGGAAATGTTGTTTTTAAAAACCAACACATGGAGGTCAGGTTTATTTAGGATGGCATCTTGCAGGTTGGTTTCAAGGCGTCGGTTGTTCAACTGTTTCCTTCCACCTGTTTCAAGCACATGCTGTGGAAACATAATGTGACAAAGTGCAGCGAGAACAGACTCAGTGAATGAATCCTGATGTACATGAAGCATGTGACTTAAACATCCACTGAAGCTTGAAGAGACGAAACAGCAGCAGATGGAAACATCAGATCTGTGTGGACTGATGAGAATCCTCAAATGAATACATGTACATAACTGTCATGTTTCCATCACATTCTCCACGATTTTCAATTATTTCAGCTTTGACTGGCACTCTCTTAATGACATCGTTTTCTGTGTCCTCTGCAGCAGCATGTGCATTAATACACATTTTCTTTCTGCTCCCATTTTTCACTAAATTTGGATGGAAACGTGCGACTTTCAGTGAACCTGTGGTAGACCCTCAATAGCTGGTCCTGTAGTGAGCAGTAAATTAAGAAATTTGGTCTATCAATTAGTCTATCAAAGCAATGCACTGTGGGATTTTCAGCAAAATCTAGTGCATAAGCTATGGTCACTACTCTTGTATGGACACAACTCTTCTTTTGGAACAGGGACATTTCTGTGAACCTGAAAATCAAAGGTTCCCTCAATTAGATTTAAACAGACTGGTTTAATTTACTAATCCTTTGTAACCTCCAGCTCTGAGAGATAGCTGAGATGGAGACGCTCAGTGTTGTGATAAATGCACTGAAACTTCACAAAAAGCTAGACACAAGTGTGAGACACTAATTCCCTACTTTCTCATCAGAGGCTACTAGAGCTATCAGATACCTGAAGGGGTGACGCCTGTCAACTGTTACAGGCCAGAAGGGACAAGGTCAGTTTATGTTTCTTCTTCCTGCTCTCCTCTGTGTTCTGTCTCCCCTCCCCTGCAGGTGATCTACCTGATTGGGCTTCACCTGCGCAGGCTGAGAATGCTGTTCATTGGTTCCTGGGCACCACAGCTAACCAATCAACAGAGTTCACCCTCTTGACATTTGTGACAGACATCTCTGCTGCTTGAGCTGTATCTGTGTGTTCCAGAGAGTAGCTGTTAAAACCCTTTATAGGGCAAGTGACTATATTTGGTAATTTCCACACACTTTACATACTGAAAAATTGTAAAAAAAAAAATACAGAAATAAAGTTCTGTTATGTCCTCCAATAACACTGTAAGGTTGAATTCTTGAATTTCAAAGTATTTTAATGAGTGCCCTATAAAGGGTTAAAGGTATATGGTGGGAGGTTGGGGCTGTAGGTGAGTGGGGGTACCCGGTACATTTGCATTAAAAGTTTTTTTGTGTCCAGAAACACTAGGTTTAGTGGTTGGTGCCACCTTTGTATTTTTCCAAAAGCTCTTTCATTTAGAGAAGTTAGTTAGGCCTTTTGTTTGAGTTTGTTTCAGAGGTAGCCATTTTAGCTCGGCCCAGTTTTGTTATATTGATTTCAGTTTGTTTGGCACAACCTTTCTGTTCCTTCCTCCCCCATATTTTGTGAACCTTTGTTGTCGTTGTTCCAACTTCTTAATTGTAATAAATCATGATTGCGTCACGTCTACTTTGACTTCTTCGAGTCTTTGCTTGTGGTGTTCGCCCCTACCTTACAGTGGGGACATAACACAACACACACACAAACACACACCTCCCCTCTCATGAACCACTTGCCAATCTTAACAATGCTGCTGGAGTGACCCTGGAGGTAAATGGGGGGGGATTTCACTTCACATGCCAGGGAGCCCTGACCTTGTCTCTGTCTGCAGCAGCTTAATGTGTGCCTTGCAGGCGATTACAGCTTTAACAATCATCTTTCAGTCGGGCTCAGAGGGGAAAATAATGTTAAAAGGAGCTGTTAGCAGTTGATGAGGCTTTAGTTAGGTATGAGACCAATAACGCTGCACTCCATCAGGTTTAGACTGAAGTTTTAGCTTGGGTAAGGATCAGGTTTTCACACCCAAGTAACCCTCCACAGACATAACTGTCAACTCTTACACTCTGTTTCCACCTTCAGTCTGACAATGGCTCCACCTTAGCTGATTTCAGTGGCAGAGGGGGATTTGGTTTTCTCTAACCAATCTAATGTCATTTTAAGTTGACACTGATGCATCCAACAACAATATACCATAGTGGGGAGAATGCAAGAAACATCCCACCTTGGAATAAATGCCTTCAAAGCAGAGCACTATTGTGCTATTTTAAAGTAATTGATTCAACAATGGCATTAGTCCTGCCATGGTGCTGATTAGCCACCTGCAGCGCTCATAGGACTGATTGCTTTTCGCTGTTTCATGTCACAGGTCTGGACCCAGACAACCTCTACAGGCGATTAGCTTCTGGGGCCTCATTTAAGAAACACCACGACTGCTCAAAATCATGAACCAAAGATGTCATATCACAAAAAATTTTGGCATCTATTAAAACAACAGTGTGAGAATGAGTGTCGCGTGGCATTTCTAACCTATGTGTGAGAACATCCTGGAAAAAATGGAGTTAGAGGCTGTGATACGCCCACAGTATTCATTTCACTCTCCGTTTCAAATGACTCTAACTAATTAACAACAAACCCTGTCACAACACGCACAGCACGCGCAGAACAGGTTAGCAGGTTAACAGCCTCTGGCCTCTGGCTGCCCCCCTCACTCATCCCCACCTATGAGTCTGCAGGTGGGGGACCTGGAGTCCTTGGATTTGATATCCGACATATGCTTCTTGGTTCTTTATTTCCAGAATGGCTTGTCTCTGGAGCTGGAAACACTCACAGTTGCTCTCACAGAAGAACTTCAGTGCTACATTAAACAGCATTTCAATGCCAGGCCTCACCTCACATGTTCCACCAAAACAAGCAACACTATTTTGCAAGGGCACCATCGCTGTATCCTGGGCTTAGCACCACCCAAGATGACTGTGTTGGCTTTAAAGAAATACAAACAAGTCCAAATTCCTTTTCCCTATACCTATACCACAATGATAATGGGTTCAGTCAGAACTTTCTCCAGCACTGGAATATGTGAGACTATCGCTTCCATGGTTTTCACTGTGTTGCTATGGTAACAAGAAATTAAATCAGACATCTGAATGAATTGATTTATACGTGGATTGTCATATCAATGCGAGAAGTTCTATCATCATTGATAGTTAATTGTAGTAGTTAACAGGGCAGGATGCAGGCCTGTTGCAGCACATGCCAAGTTTATGGCTGGGAGGTAAATATGTGAAAGGTTATAATCATCACAATTTATTTTCCACGCACAGACTCTTCTTTTGTGCGAAGGAACATTTAGTATGTCAATTCTCTATAATGCTTTATGACATTCAAACAGTTAAAGGAGAATATTTGTCATTCAAAAAACATCACATTAGTTGATTTAGAACCTTTTAGAAAATGATAAGTGAATAAAAGGATTCATATACAAATAAGATAATAAGATAATTCTTTTTTGATCCCCCAGAGGGGAAATCCAGGCCCAGAGGCTAAATTCAGGACAAATGGGCAAACAAGCACATGCTGGTAAATCAACTTAGAAGAAGCAATTATTATTTTAGCAAAGTCAGCAAGATTGGTAAACTCTTTGATATCCTTAGTGTTTTCTTGACTTCAGTAGTATTCTGTAAAAAACTGTTTCTCTCATTCTCAAAGCTGGAACAAGTGAATATGTCACTCTTTCAAAGTTGAAGAATGAGCAACTCACTCTATGAAGTATTTGTATTTATGCTGTATTTCTTTTCCCACCCTAAAAAGGTTTCAGCTGATCATTTACAGAAAAGGAGAAGTGGAGGATTTTGCTGCCTATATGGTCTCCGAAATCTATGCAATAAACCATTGAACCCAGTGCTGTGGAAGTGTTTGTGGAAGTTATTGACAAGCCACCAACCAAAGTCTGATTTTAAAAGGCACATTTTGTTTTTAAGTTACCTTTCAAATATATTTTCTATAAATTTTATTAAGGTTGTTTCAAAGTCTTCAGTACCATTACAGGTATGTAAAAGCTGGTGGCTAATGCTAAATACCTTTATGTTTATTGTGTGTGTGTGTGTGTGTGTGTGTGTGTGTGTGTCTGTGTATGTGCTCAGCCTAAAACAGTACATTTGAGCATATTTAGTTAGTCAGAATCAGCCTTCATAAAATTCAACATGTGGAAGATGCAAAAATAAGATGTCAACCCCACTTCATTTCATTAAACCTGCCAGATATCCAGACATATTACCACTTACATGACGTCAGTGTCCTCAGGCCTGGCGGAGGCGCTGAGACCAAGGGGGCCTTCAGTGGACCCTGATCAAAATGGATTGTTATTCTCGTCAGCTATTGGCAGCTCCATCCAAAAGTGCAGGGTCTCTTCTTATAAACCAAAGACCTGGCTCCATTCAAATGTGTTGGCTGATGCAAGTATGTGCTTAATATGCTTCTATATGACATTTTACACACATGCACCCCGCTCAGTGTAACCATCAACAGATCATTTTCACCAGCTGTTGTTGTTGTCTAGCATGGGCAATGAGAAGCCAGAGGTTCATCAGTGCACATGAGCTGCTCAGGTCACCAGTGTCTCCATCATTGGTAGTTATGGCCCTGCCAGAAAGCAACATGGCTTCTCTCATTTGGACATTTGTATTGCTGTAATATTTTTGATGATGCACAACAGTCAACACAATTGGAGCACAGCCTACTGAAGGCTGCACGGAGACAGCATTCATTGCTTTGTTTGTTAAGTTTTGCCCCAGAAGTTTTATTTAAAATGTCCTCCACAGTCACAGTTGAAGCAGTGGAGCAAGTTGAGAAGTACTACAGCTTTCATCAGTTCATTACTGTATTGGATGTTTTCGTGTGCTGCTCTGTGATTCTTTGATGCAACCCAGAGCCCCAGTTAGTTCAATGATTTAATTAATGGATCTTACATAAATGTCAACATATTTCTTTATTACATATTTGCATTATCCAAAGTTATATATGATGCATATATGTGGTGCTCATTCATCATGTCAGCATGATTCAAATTTAACCTCTTTTCATAAACCATGTACTCTCTCCCACTTCTTTAGCTTCTAGTGAACTTTCTCCCCGCAGGTTGAGTCCAATCTTTCAGGATTCCTTCACTTCAGTGCAAAGTGTTGCATTACAGTTCCAATTACAGTTTAGCCCCAACACGTTATCAGTCTGCCCTGTTTATTTTTACTCTCCTCCCACATTTTTGCAGTTTCATGTGATAGGTGTACGATAAATGAAGGAGACTATAGAGGCTTGTTTGGGGGGTAAACTGTGAACCTGACGACTAACAACACCTGTGGGTCCAATTTACCCACTACCAGTCTGTGCGAATGCTACATGAGTCAATAAAGACAAACTAATTGAATCACAATGGTGAATTTAACACCTTTTTATTCAGTACAGCAACATGTTGTGTGTATGAAAATAAATCTAAGTAGTAAAAAAGTAATCGATACAAAAATATCAGCCTCTCCATCCATTCATCATTCGTCATATTCACTCGAGCAAAGCAAAAGCCAGTCGGAGCACACGGTGAAACGCAAAGCCAGCCGTCAAGCAAACAGCCTTACTGACTACTTGAAGAAAATTATATTTACAGTCAAAAGACAGAGCAACACTGCTGAAGGTCTCATCATAGCACATTGTAACACATTTCAGAGCTCATCTGCAAATCCCTCCTAAAATAGCTCTCCTCCACAGGATAGCCATATGAATAGTCTGTGGGGTTGTAGTAAGGTGCGTAGTCGGGGGCAGAGGTGCTCTCCTGCTGGCCCCAACAGTGGGACAGGCAGTAACAGTCCTGGAGGCTGCAGTGCTGATAGTGGAAGTGCTCCGAGGCGAACCCGTGGTAGCTGGACTCCATCCTGGTGGGTGAGTTGTAGCAGGAGGAAGAGGAGGAGGAAAAAGAGTCCTGCGGCGAGTAGCTGTTGTGATCCACGGGGTTGCAGAGCTTCAGCGACTCTGGCGAGGAGCAGGGAGCCTGAGCGGGAAGAAGACATGGTTGAGGATTATGTTGAGCAGGAGTTTGCAAATGTGTCATGTGATGGACATCAAAATGACACCAGGCCACAGGCTCACCAGAGATGCCTGTGAGTGGTGTTTTTGTTTGAGTTTTCAAGGTGAATTAGGCTGTTTATTAAAGCTGATGATGATATTTATTAAAGCTGATGATGATGGTGACATGTATACAACTAATTTTACTTTACTGAGGCTGCTTTATTCAAAATAGCCATAGGATTATTTTATTGGGGAAAACAGCCATGCCAAACCTCTATTCAAAAACTATACAGTTTTAGGTTGCATGTTTGAAACAGCTCATTAGACCCATATTTAATAGACAGACAGATAGATAGATAGATAGATAGACAGACAGATAGATAGATAGATAGATAGATAGATAGATAGATAGATAGATAGATAGATAGGTCGATGCACTTTATTTGTCTCAAACTGGGAAATTCTTGTGTTAGGGTTAGTTTAATGCATTTACCAGTGGATGAAAACTCCTATAAGACATCCTGATTAGCAAACTCTCATTATTTCTAGAAGCACATCAGTTTTAAATGCTGTTACACTGTTACTGTTATACAGTTTTAAAATATACATGTGTTCTTCATTGTTGTTGTCTATAAATTCAAATCTTGCACTAATCCTGGAATGGCAGATTACACACACAGTGAGAGCCTATAGATGAGGGTGTGAGTGGGAGAGACCTACCATCCCGTGGCCATAGTAGTCCGCATCGGAGGAGAGTCCGTGGCACCAGGACAGCGGTTGTGTGTGGGAGGGGGCAGGGAGGCGCTGTAGCTGCTGCTGTTGATGTTGTTGTTGTTGTTACTGTAGCAATTGTTGGGCAACATCATGTCCCCGATCTGCTGCCTGATGTCGTTGAAGGCGCTCTCTTGCATCTGGATGCTGCTGCTGCTGCAGGCGTCAGGGAAGGAGAGCGGGGCGGCGGCGCGCAGCTGCAGCGCTCTGCCGCTGCCGCTCGCCTCCGCTGGGGGGAGCGCGCTGGGAGGGTCCGCATAGCGACCTGACCGAACCGAAGAGAAACATTATGTTAAAATAACCCAAAAGAGGGATGAAAAGGACTCGAAAAAAACCCCTGCATGTTAAGCATTACATGTCTAGAATTGATACACCACACCAAAGCTTTAAAAAAAGCAGATCTGCTCATTTATGTTGCATTTCAAATTAAAAGTTCTAAATATGTTCTAGAGCTAATTATAGATTAAATGGGTGAGAGAAATCTTCCAGAGCGCATTGAAAAGGCTGCACGTTAGTCAGTGTGTGCAGGGTGACAGAGCACAGGAAGGCATTTAAATAGGCCTATAAGTTGAGAGAGTGATGTCATGACACCATCAGCCAACACATTTGAATGGAGCCAGGCCTTTGGTTTATAAGAAGAGGCCCTGCACTTTTGGATGGAGCTGTCAATAGTTGACTAGTATTACCTTCCAAGTAGCTGTTTGTGACTTGTGTTGGTCATGACTGAGGCTTTCATGTGAGTATTCTGTTCCCGGTTTGTGGTGCGTTCAGGGGCAGGTTGCCTTTCTCCCTTGACTTTTCTTACAGATTAATCCAGTAACAACAGCCAGCTCTGGTTGTCTATCTGCAACCACAGTGGCTTTTTCTTTCTCAACATATTAATAACTTTGTAGGATTGTAGTCGTGGTTATGGCTGGATTTGGATCATTGTGGAATACATGCACATTTTCACTTGCAGGTGTAGCCTGTGTTTGTTTCGGTAAGGCTGCATTGAAATGCTGCAGCAGATGTGTCGCTTTTAATCGATTTACTAAACATGAGACACAGGACTCTGCAGGATGTCGCTGCTGAGTAAACTCACCCGGAAAGGTGGACGCGCAAAGATCCTGAAGATCCAAGCAAGCCTGGGATATCTGATCACAAGAGGAGAGAGAATAATGAACGTTAGATATGTGCTCAGAACATTTGGATTTTAACTTGGAACAGACACTTGTGTGTGTGTGTGTGTGTGTGTGTGTGTGCTTAATGGCTTGACGGGTAGTCATTTACAGGGGCAGTTTATTGCTTTGCTCAGTGATCTTTTTTTCTCTCCCCTTTGTCAGGCGGTGGAAAAGGGAGAGTGACAGTCAGGGTGTATTGGAGAGAGAGAGGAAGAGAGAGAGAGAGAGAGAGGGAGAGAAGAGGGGTGGGAGGGAGATTTACCGTTTTAACCTTGTTGCTGTCGGCCTCCCGGGCTCTGAGCCTCTGCAGCAGCTCTTTGACCGTGGTCTTCACCCGGACCCCCTGGTACACCCTCGGCTTATCTGCACGAAGAGAACAGCGTGTCACTCATGTTTACCAAACACCCTCCTTGGAGCAGACAATAGCAGACACACACCCAAACCTCCCCCCTCCTCCTCCTCCCTCAGTTTAAGCCCACAATGTGTTTTCTCCCCTCAAATAAAAAATAAATAAATTTCATACAATTTCCCCCCCAATAAGCTCTCCGTGAAATTATTGTGTCTCTTTATTGTGCTTCAACATACAACTATTAACATTTCGGTGGTAGAAAACGTTTTAAACACATCTAGCATGTTATGATAATAATTTTAAATAGTAGTTTGAACTATATGTATCGGCTGCATGTCGAAAGTTTTGCCCGACTCCGCCGTGCGTAAAAGCGCATTGTTGGCTCCGGGTGCGCGCCGCGGCTCCCTCTCCACGGCTCCGCATTTCCTCTTCTCTGGCTGCGGCAGCGTGTGTGTGATCCGCCACCAGACCGGCAACAAAGGAGCAAAATGCGCCACAGTAAGTATATAATTTCTCATCCTAGACGCATGTAAGATAGAGCGAATGTGGACACGGCCAAGCTCGATCGATGATCGATCGAAATACGCGCAGGATCGTTTGATAAAGTTGGATAAAGGCGCTCGGGGCGACCGCGTGAACAACAGAGCAAACAAAGCGACCCATAACGCAAACTTTAAACTTCTCTCGTGATTGAAGATGTCTGATCTGCGTGCAACACCAAAGCAAACGCTTCATTAAAAGCAGCGACATAAATAACCTGCAAACACTGTTTACTCTTCAGCTCCGTTTACGGTTCAGTTTGCTCGCATGTTGCTGTTTTATGGAAAATCTCAAGAGTAATTTCAGTCCGATTTGCTGTTTATAATTAAAAAAACCTCTTCTCCAATCACTTTATTCAGATCCCTCCTGCCCAGCTCATATTTGTAAACCTCTTAAACAGGCAATAATCGGCCCTATTTTTCCTATAGGCGAAGCTTGATTGCGAACCCAGAGAGGACGCCTCGCATAGGTGCGCGTAATTTAAGGCCTAAAGGCGTAATTCAACGCACTCAGGAGTGGCGAGCACGGTTTGGGAAAACATTTGATAACCAAGCATCGGCTGCGAAACCCGATCTGATAAATATTCATACTGCTAAATGCTACTTGATGATTTGTCTTAAATGTGGCTCGTAGTGGGCCAAACATTTCCACAGCAGACAGACACATCCCACTGGAAAACACGGCTACTCCTAACGTCCTCTTACGCACGAGCAGCCCGGGCACAGAGAGGCTCCGGCTGAGCTGTCAGCTCTGCTGGTCCCTCATCTGCAATAATAAAATGTCTTTGCTGCTAATAATGTTCATGTGCACAGAGAGTGGTCACAGGAATCTGACTTATAATAAAGCCTTAAAAGTCAAGAAAGCTGCGTGTAGGGCTGTTTGAGGCTCCTGATCATCCAGCCATCAGCCAGGAAACAGGTGGCATTAAAGTAAAAAGATTTATCACTCGAAGCTTAATTTCACTCTTGCTCATCTTATAAACTGTTTAAATGTGTGATAAAAATGAGCATCTGCAGGAAAAAGCCTCCTCATTTTGCACTTGACTCTGATCCACTTTTCATTTTTGTTCAGTAAACATTTCCCTTATTTTTTTTTTCTCTTTCTCTCTTTCTCTTTTCTGTCTAACAGGAAAAAAAAAATCCTTTTCCAGGTGAAAATCCGATGTGAAAACTCACCAGACATGATGGCAGAGATGAAGAGAGGCTCCCTGGAAGAAGACCTGTGGGGCTCCACAACGTCCTTTTCTGCCTCAGCAAAAAATGGCCAAGAACGAAATTTGTGCAAAAGTCTCCAAAAACCTCAACACAAATGTCTTAGGGCAGAGTCAGAGCATACAACAATATTGTAATATAGCTGGGGACATATTAGTTTGAGATTTTCTCCCTCCATGCCTACTATTTAAAACCCCTAGAACTCAATGATTTGACAATGATTTGATTGCGCGTTACTTTCAATTTGAATATTCAGAGGCAACTGACTTATATCGATTTTTCAACAAAAATCACCACGCATGGACATAGTAAAAGATCCACTTTAATGTAATATAATAGTATTTCACACTTTGACCAAAAGGAAAGCATACTTTTATTAATTTTATCCTCCTTTTGCCATAAGAGAGCATCACACCCCCTCATTAAGCTCTGCACCACCGGCTGCCTCCTGTGCGCAACTTTAACAGCGCACATCACCTCAAACCCACAAACACGAGCTCACTGCGGACACTCCGCACCCAAACTGCACATTTAAACCTATTTTTAAGCTTTATTTTACAGAAAAACCTATAAAAGTGGGGAAGGAGTGGGCGTGGCAAAGGGCAGTAGCCATCTTTTTCCATCGCAGGCCTCCAGCTCCTCAGAGCAAGTGTGAGCTCACTCACCTGCTCAGGTGCTGCAGGTGAGCTCAGCAGCCCCCAGCTAGTGTCATGTTATCTTTTAGGAAGCTTTGAATTATTTCAAAGACCGCTTTAATCCAGAATAAGGAACATTTTGCCAGTGAAGATCCACAGGTTGACAGTGTCTTCTAATATGTGGATGGAACTTCTTAATTCAGCACCAGATCACTCCTATCTGAACGGACCAAATTAGATTCAAGCTAAAACTCATTTGTTTAAAAAAAAAAAAAAAAATTAGAGAAAGTTGCATTAAGAACTTTGGCAACTCTTTCTGTGCACCAGACAGCCATGATACATTCACAGTAGCCTGTATAAAACTGTTGGTATAGACCTTTACTTTTTTTTCTACATTTTTTTAGCAGACTTGATCACTTACTAAATTATTAGAAATAATAATCCAAACATTTCACACTATGTCCTATTCAGTCAGCTGTAAACATCTGGAGCAATTTGGTCTCCCATACTTGGCTGCTCATTAAACCCCCAGTATTATTATTGCTGTAATTATCATGACTGTTATAATTATTATCAATACTATAATATGATTATTATTATCATTATTATTATTATTATTAGTATTATTTGTTGCAGTAGTGGTAGTAGTAGAAACATCCTATTTCCATAAAGACAATTTAATATTTTGATCACATTTGTGCTTCATATCTGCCTCCTTTAAAAAACAAAAACAAATCTCAAGCACTTTTCATAAAGTTCCCTCTTCAGTTCATTCCACACACAGAAACTTCATCCTGTCCTCTGCTCTCCTCACATTCATGGGGTTTCTCCCTCCTGTTGCAGCACTGAGGCTCCTCTTGTCCTGCTGCAGCAGTGGTGTCAGGGCTCCACCTAGTGGTCACAATTAAGCACTTATTCCCAGCTGTCCTGCACTGGCCACCATTGAAGATCTTTCATGTTTTACTACAGTTTTCGTTCTTGATCCAAAAATTAAAAAAAAATTCAAACACATTTTGGAAAGTGGTTTGTTATAGATGCACACACAAATATATCCAAGGATGTATAATATAAAGCCTGTTCAGTCAGTGTTTGTCCTCACTTTGATTGCAGTTGATTTCTAGATTAAAAAAAAAAAATGACACGTAATTCCTTCAAAAATGAGTTGGGATGAGCTTCCCATTTAAAACAAGTGTGTAATGGAATTGGAGGTCTATTGATAAAATTCTAAAGGAAAATATGGAGCTTGTTCACCATCTCACCTTCCAGGTTGAGCAGAACAGTGTAAATCTTCAGACAATAAATCTGAACAGTTCTGATTTTCAGCTGTCTGACTGAAAAAAAAATTATATCTAAAAGCTTTTTGGGTAACACTTTATTTAACCCCCATAATTAGCATTCATAAACAGTAAATACAAACCATTAATAAATGGTCTATCATGTAGTTGTAGGCAGATATAACGATATTTGTCTGTGATATTAATGTCTTTGTCAACAACGACTACAAGAACAAGTGTAAATCATATGTATCTACACTGAACACTGCTGATTTACTTCAGCAAAGACTGGTAGAAGAGTTTTATGTCTTTATGTCTTATTTTTCTACATCTGTTGACTTTAAAGTTTATCTCAGTTTTACTAACAAAGACATTATTAAACACTCAAACTATCACTTCATCTGTTTATAATATTGTAACTAATAGTATGTTATAAGCCATATATGAATTGCTTATATGGTGCTTTTTGAATGCTATAGGGGGATTTAGGTGAAGTGTTGCCATCTTTGGATTCCCATGGGCCCCCAGCACAGATGTGAGACAGCTGAAGAAATATCCTCGTCAGACAATTCAGTCTCAAAATTGTTTTATTGTTTCACTTCTTCTTCATCACCTAAATGTGCATATGTACAATGAATGTTTTAAGTTTTCTTAAAAAGGGCCACTGGTTGAAGAATCTCCTTGAAACGAGACCCGTGTTCTAGAGCAGTGGTTCTCAGCATTTTTGCTTTACCCTCACAGCCCTGTCCGATGGGCTGGAGTAACGCTAAACCAACAACCAGTCATGGTCCAAACATGTGCATTAGCACTGATATTAAACAAACATTAAATATTAAACATAGCATCTTAAAAATACAACACTATTTTTTGTAGTAAAGTCGATGTTTTTTTTTTTTAATATAAGACATAATGATCCTGAAATTGTCAGTGTTCAGGTTTGGTCTCTTTTTTTTTTGGTCTCTCTTTTCTCAGTATCTTGGTCAAGTTTGCCTTCATACTAGTAACATTTACATGAGAAGCCGGACATTTTATCCTCTTCCCTGCTTGTACACTAACTAGTTTAACCCCCCTGTTGTTCTAAGGGTCAAAAATGACCCGTCACCATGTTTAACAGCAGAGAAAACCCCCTAAATGACCTTTTTCCAACTTGACATTCGATGACTTTTCCTAAAGTGATCACCATTAGAAAAAGTGAAACATTGTCTTTGCTTATATTTTCATTAACGCTGTACACCATCAGTGTACAAAGATTGTCTTAGGGTCATTTTTGACCTGCCAGTTAAACTCACAGTCACAATGGACTAAAACACACAGACGCATGCACATATGCAGGCACGCACACACGCACACACACACAATGAGAAACTTCACGCAAGTGTTTGTCTGTACCTGTGCAAGTGCATCATTGCCCATCCACGACCCCACACATGAAGTTCACTGACAAAAACATGCACGCACACATACACCCACAAATGCACGCACGCACGCTGAAACTGAGATTTTGTGTGCTACTGATTGATCGCAGAAAAACTAAAACTTTCTTGTGCAGGTGCCACATCACCCATCCACAACACAAGTTCAAACAATTTCAAACAAAATGCACATTTCTTGAAAGCATCATTTACTAATGGGGAATGCAGTCAGAGGCATCCAGAGGCAGAGACATCCAGGAGGAACAAGAAAACAAAGATTTAGAAGAGGAGGAGGTATCTGAAGAAGAAGATGGCGAAGAATACAACTCAGAGCACGATGCATCTTCAGATAAAGAAGAAATTTGTTGAAGAATAGCAAAATAACATGGTCCTCATCACCATTTGACAACCAGGGCAGAGTGGCAGCACAAAATGTCATAAGGACCAGGGTCCACAAGATATGCAGTTGCCCATGTGCAGGACATTGCCTCAACATTCCTCATGTTCATCACTCCAGCTATTGAAAAAATCATCCTGGAGATGACAAATTTGGAGGGTTTCCGTAAATATGGAGACAACTGGAAAGGATGGATGAGACTGACCCGCGTGCCTTCATAGGGCTGCTAATCTTAGCAGGTGTTTACAGGTGCCGAGGCGAGGCTACATCTAGTCTCTGGGATGCTGCACATTTCTGGTACTATCTTAGGATATACAAGTACAAATAATGTTTACACCTATGCAGTACCTTTAGCAACAATGATAGTGACAATAAACCTCTACTTTAGTAAAGAAAAGTTATAACGTGTGTGATATAAAAAAACCGAGTGGTGTCCACTGATTAAATACAGTCTTTCTGCCCTCTGAAGAGGGAAAACCCAGACCTTCACAAAGTGTGTGATGTATGACAGGTTGTTTCTTCATATAAAATAGATTTTGGATTGAAAATTCAATTAGGCTGCTTTATTTTAGAGGCTCAGTGGAGGCGGGCCATTTTTTACCCTCAGGACAAGGGGAGTGCGCAGGATGTTAAGACTGCACGAGGGTTAATAAATCCTTACACACAGCACGTGGTGTTACAGCTGCCTCAGGTCAGTGACTGCCTTGTTCGGTGCAGATGACTTATCGTTTATTCTGGCAACAAATACACTAAATATTATCCTCACACCGATTTGAAATGCCACTTGTATGTTTATTTTCACCTTGACACAAATATGTGGACAAACAGTATGTACTGTACATATAAGCTGAGCTACTCCACAGTCTTACTTTGTGGTGGTGCAAGTACCCTGTATGTTTACGGGTCTTTAGCATGTAACATGTTCACATAGTTTTTACAACAAGCACAAGTCCTCATGTTGTACATTGTGTGAGTGACAGCCCTATTCAATAAACCTTACATAAACCACCTCACTTCAATCAAGTCCACACTGATCACTGCACTTTTTTATACAAATCAAACACAAAAGACACACTTTTTCAGAAAATATGTAGGAATTCCCCACCACATCAGGCTGTATTATGGGCACCTTTGACAACACAGGCTACCACACTCCTACCAGTATATTCAAACTTGAGTCGTCTCTTTGTAAATGCATTGAAATTGTCCTCTCAACAAAACACTTCACAGCTATTTGACTGAAGGGGTTTTCTTTGTACTGTCAAGTGCTTGTTGACGTCACTGTTTCATAGTCTGTGAAGCCTCCACCGTCTTAGAAATTTTGGACCTGGGGTCAGTCCTCCGGTCAGTAGGCCCTCCTGATCTCATAGGGCGACCAGGAGCTCACTCCGTCCTCCTTGGCCCAGCAGGGTTGAGCCTCGCCGTTGGGGGCGAGGCCGGCGTGGCCGTCAGCCGCCTCCTCTGTCACCATCTTGGACACCAGGTCAGTGACGGGGCTGCTCATGTAGGGAGGGCAGGAGAAGGAGGTGGAGGGGACAGGGTAGGAGCTGCTGGTGGTCAAGGGGTGGTAGTGGGCGTCTTCGAGGGGGTGCAGGGTGTAGGGCTGGCTGCTGGAGACGGGGCCCATGGAGGAGCCGCGGCTGGACGAGCGGTACTGGGAGGGGCTCCCCGGGGGTTCTGGGCTGGGCATGGAGGGCGGGACGCTGACGGAGGTCAGGCTGTCCGGACACAGAGCCTCCACCTGGGATACTGACTCTGGAACTGACTGCTCCCATGAGTCTCTCTGAGGCAGGATGACAAGAGAGGAGAGGACAAATCATTCATTCATTTATTTCCTCTACTGACTGAAGGAAGTACAGATACTGTCGGACTGCCTGTTCACATCAGAACAGGAGAGCTTCTGTAATGATGTGATGTCATTTCTATTTTCCCTCAACACATGTTCTCCATTCAGTCCCAAGAGGAGGCCAAAAACGAGCATTCAGGCTGCATTTCATTATGTTGCAGAAATCTTAAATGCCTGCTTCACCCTAATTAAAAACAGACATATTCTCTCAGTTACCCCCAGTGCTATCTAGGTTGTACTTTATTTGGTTTCATATGTCTCTGACATATATATTGAGATGAATTGATGTTTGTTTGTGGTGAAACACTGAAAAATTACATAAAAAAGTTCAAGGTGTAAGTTTCAATTTATGTATTCATACAACGACGGAAATCATTCTTTTATTAGACCTGATGATGATGAATGACTCCATCAGGATTATTTTCTCTGACTTGATGAATTTGGGTGAACTGCCCCTTTAGAAACAATTTAACTGTAATAAAACTATTTAATCCCCAATCAAGAGGTTGAACACATTTTTTAAACACAAGTTCATAAAGTTCATAATGTAAGAGTTGAAAGAGAGATTTTCAGAGCAGCATGTGCTTAAATCAAAACTTATAAATGTACAAGAAGCCAAGTAAAGAGACGCACACACACACACACACGAAGGATAAAAGTAGTAAACTATCTCAGGTACAGTGTGGAAGTTTCTTCACAAGCTGGTGTTGTCAAAAGCCTGTGGAGCCTTTCTCAGCATGCGCTAGATTTATAGGATAGTTTCACACATTTTCAGCTTTATCTTAAAACAATAGTCCGGTGCCCAAAGAGAGAGAGATGAGGGAAAGAATCCAAAGTCTTTGTTCTGTGTAAAAATGTGTTGAAACATTTATCTGAAGCTCATGTAAGGGCTTCAGTCTGAGTGAGACAAGTCGAGTGGATATCTTCCAAAATCTTCTTTAGTATAAAACTTCCTCTTTGTGTCCCCTCAGACAGTGTTTCCCTGCTGAGCAGCAGTGGAGGGAGAGCAACTTCGAACTAACTCAGACTGCTGAATCTTCACTTTAGCTTCATATAAACAAGGACTGAGGGAGCTCTTACTGGCCAGGATGAACAGGAAGAATGATTGTTGTTTTAAGACTTTGAACTTTGTGAAATTATTTCTGTGCACGTTTTACTTTCACCCACAATACTCATGCATCCTGAGGTTCCTGTCATGTAGGCCATACCACAGGCTATACTTAACGAGATAGTTATCAATAGCTGTATAATTAAAAATCTAATATATTTTCATGAACAAGTAGAAATGAGTGTTAAACCGATTGAAGGTGGATGATTCACTACATCTGATGATTCTGAACCTCCACCCCCTCCTCACTTGTGTGTATCACAGACATCTGCACAGAGGGGTCCCATCCTACCAGGAATAAATGCGAGGATTCTCCACCGAAGGGAGGCAGCAGGGACGAGAGGGCCGACGAAGGCAGGAAGGATCCTCCAGAGCTGGTGAAGGCGGCGGCGCTGCGGTAATCGCCAAAGGTCTCTGGGTAGTAGCTGTCGATGAGTGAGGAGTAGCTGGTCATGGAGGAGGGTTCGCAGCCCAGAGGTTTACCACCCAGCGTGGAGGAGTAGACGTCAGGGGAGAACTGCTTGGTGGACGAGCAGAAGTCTGAGTCTGAGATGAAGGGACGCCTCATGCCGTAGTAGCTGGGCAGCATGTGAGAGCCTGCGGACAATGTGAAGGTTTAGAAATGAGAAAACCCTCATTTTCATCATGGCAGCAGTGGCAGCTCTGGCTCACCACAATGTTTACATACCACACATTCTTGAAATTTGCAGACAACTGATTCAAAATGCTAATTAGGGCACTTCTTGGTATTAAGTGTAGTAATGAGAGTGCTGAGCGACGCTGTTTTGACAGGTACGTCTCGCAGGCAGTAAAGATTGAGAGGTGAAGATCTTTGATGTTGTCTTTGATTTGCTGTCTCACCTGGCATCTGGACGAATGAAGGTGGAGTGGTCGATCCTCCCTGTGGCACAGAAAGGAGACTTGGAATGAGTCAGTAAGTCAAACTGGATGACATTTTAGTCACACATGAAGTCCTGAGCAAACAGCCCATAACATTAAATCAACAGAGCTCTTGTTGTTTGTGTCTCTTTTCAGTCTCCATTTCGAGAGCAAGTTGGACAGCAATGCTTTCAGCTGTTATTTAAATTGATCTCTTACGTCAAGGTTTTCACACTGACCAACATTTTTTGTCTTTGTGAGGGATTGACATCACAGGGTTTTATGACTAGTGTCTCTCCCTCTCCATCAAAATGTACGTGAATCCCACACTGACTGCACAGTTATATACATACACTTGCTGCACATACAGCATGTGGCCCAGATCTGGCTACAGCACGTTAATACAACACATATAATTACACAGACTTTAAAAAATGTGTTGATTATCATTTGCTTCCTTCATATTTCCATTGAAATAAAATGAACTAAAACTAAAATAATAAGACATTTTTTATATTGGCTCATGTTTAGCACATTTTACATTCAGACATGTGTTGGGCCAAATACAGATCTGATCCCCTGTGACTTAAATTTCAAAAAGTTCTTCAGGGTTCCTCCATTCACCAATAAGCAACAGGTTTTTCATCATTTGTTTAACTTAAATGAACAACAGTGTATTAATATTACTATTATTGTAATACACATAAAGTCCAGGAAGAAACTCTGTGAATACTCTCTCTAAGCTAAATGAGAATTTTGTTTTTATGAAGTTCAAGAAAAAGGGAATCACAGAGATGTCTAAACTGCAGAGGCAAATGTCGCTGATTCACAGAGGAGGCAAAGGAAAACCAACAAATCAGCAACAACAAGAAATCAGAGTACATGTCCAGGAATAAGCACAAGCTGTAGAGAATACATAATGAGAGAAATAGTAAGAACTAATGGGCAGCATATTACTTCACTACGTCACAACTCTGAACTGTCTCATGTATTCAATTAACACTAGATATATTTGCACCACATTAGAACAGCTGCTAATATCCACAAAAATATGTATCCAATTGGGGTTTTTTGTTTTGTTTTTTAGTTTTGTTGTTTGTTTTTTGGAATCCAATATTCCCAATTCTGTAATTCAGAAAGAAAGGGCACTCTGGGGAGAGTTTAGCCTTCATAAGATATTATTATTATTATTATTAGTAGTAGTAGTAGTAGTAGTAGTAGTAATAACAGTAATAGTATATATGTAAAATGAAAAGCAAAATACAAGCTATACAACACTGAACAACAGCATGCAAAAGAGTAAAATGCAATCATTTTGACAGAAGACAAAGAAAGAACATAAAAACGATCAATCTTTGTGTTCTGAAAACAGCGACGTACAGTCTGTAGTGATCTGATAAGAAGTGGATAAAAATGTGTTGACAGATTGATTTTAAAACTGACTCTAAAAGAACTTGGCAGTTTAACTCCCACAAAGGCCACAAGATTCATCTGGGGGTTGTTAGATGTGCTCCCATCCTTTACTTAAACCTGCAATAATGGATTAATTTGGCCACCTGGGGGCAGCAGAAACAAGCTGTGACATATTGACATATCATGACCTTTCAAGGGTTTATTAACTTGTTAACAGTTGCTCTTTGACACATCTAGTAGTTACACAGCACAATATTATCCTTCAGTTAGAGTCATGCTTCTGGTCACCTGATGGATGAAAGTTTAATATTCACTCCTGAGGATCTCATTTGTCTCTTTAGCTGTTAAATGCTCCACTTTGTTCACCAGCTAGTTTCTAACTGTGTCTGTGTGCTGTTTAGTGCTGAGCAGGTAGTGGACAGTGAGATATCAGACCGTGAAGCTGAACAGTAAAGTCTTGAGATGGACAGCTAAACAATGAGCTGAAACTCACTGCACAATGACGTCATTTGATAATAATAATAATAATGATACTAAAGTCCTGCATTCAAAACCTGAATTAACTAAAAGTACAAAAGTTTCAAGTATCAAAAGTAAAAGTACTTATTCAGCAGAAAAAAGGTTCTGTAACTGATAATATTATTATATATTACATTGTACAATATATGACATTAGTAAATTGATAATACTGATAAATTGTGGTAGCAGTGTTTTACTGTTGTTCTTGCTCAAGACAACAAGTTTAGCCCTTTGGTTCCACAGGCCACAGATCATGAGATGATCAGCGTAGAGACAAAAAAAATCTGCTGCACAAGTTTGAAATTTTTTTTTTTGCTTTTTGGTGAAATTTTGGATAATTGGACCTCTTTGGATCTCAACCAGTTATTCAAATGAAACCACAGGAGAAGGTTAGAGAGGAAATGTCTCTTTAGTGGAAGTGGAACAGATGAATCCTATGACAAGGAGCCCAACTGGACACATGGCTTAAACTTTAACAATGCCTTGTATTTTATAAATGTGTCATGTGTATGTAAAATATTAATCTGAAAACTAATTAGTAACCACAGCTGTCAGATAAATGTAGTTAAGTAAAAAGTAAAATATTTCCCTCTGACATATGATGGAGTAGGATGAATGTAGCATGCTAAAATATTTTTCCAAAAATTCAGCCGGACATTTGTTTGCTTGTTTTTATCTTATTTGCACAAATAGAATATAAATATACAAAAGTCGAAGTCAGATAAAAAAAAATGTTAAGAGATTAAAACAGTGGAAATAGAAGCAGAAAAGCTGTGCAGGCCAAAAAGGCCCAAAGGCTTTTCTGGGCTCCCCTGGATCAGACAGCAAAATATCTGCAATCAACACAGAATGTAATATCGTTCACAATATAAAGGCACTAAGAACTGACAATTTCTAAACATATATTTTTTATAAACCTCTGAAGAAGTTTACAAAATGACCTTATTAGAGGTTATGAATTGTGTATTTGAAGCTGTTGAAAACTGAGACCAGAGCTGATGACTGATTTCATATTTGGTATTTTCTGGAAACTTTGAATCTCTATTAGAATAATGTTTGGCTGCACAGCATGAATTTATAGTATTGAACAGTTTGTATACCCTTGTCCTTGAATTGCCCCCTGGGGATAAATAAAGTTTTTTGAATTGAACTGACTACCCTTACTTGTGGTGTAGTCGTCTGTGCTGCATCCTGTTATTAGCTGGTTCATCTGGTCATATTTGACCAATAATATGTTTGATATGTAATTAATATTAAACGTCATATTTTCTTATTGTTAATCTTATAATCTTGCTGACCACCCACATGAACAAACTATGTATCTATCTGGTCTGTTCTATTAGTGTTGCTATTGTAAAAGCAGTTAGAGATTCGTGCAGAGTCAGAGAGATCAAAGTGCGCAGACACACAGACAGAGTTTGACAGGATAGGCTCTCTTGTTTGCATATTGCTAACATGAAAGAGTTGATATTAGGCCTATGTTGGCTGGGAGGCAAGCAAATTTTGAGGCCAGAATTTGAATGTGATTTGCCAGTGCCAAGACTTCCTCATGTGGCTCTGGTACGGCTCGGTGCATCTCTGAAGGCTGTCTATGGAAATCAGCTCGCTCAAGCTCCCGGCCGTCAGGCAGTGTGTACGTGTGTGTGTGTGTGTGTATGTGTGTGTGTGTCTTTGCGGTGGAGGAGGGGGGTGGAGGATAGTGATGATGGATTTATCTCACATTATTTCTCAGAAAAACTCTTCCTTCCTATGCAAAACATTCTGTGTAACACTATACTCTCATATTTGCTATTTTATCTGAGCATGATTTGCTGTTTGTGCCACACGGGAATCATTAAAATTCACTATCATCTTGAGTTGTGAGTTCTTGACCCTGACACACATAACGCAGTCTTCATTTCTCACCGACCACGATCATTTATGTAATAGCAGCATGTTCGGGCACACCACCTAGATAGAAGAGTTTTCGGAAAAGAAAAGGAGACGGAGTGAAATTATGTAAGATCTTTATATTTTCACTGTGTCTCTCCGTGTTCCAACATGAGGAGACTGGCTCTGTGGTCAGAGTTTGCTCTTCACTCTCAATGGCCTTTTATTCCCAGAGATAAAAGGCAGCATTAGCGAACATAAGGACGTGGATGACTTTAGTTACTGTGTGTCTCTGTGCATGTGTAGGCCTTCATGCATCATTTGTAAACATACAAGTAACCCTCGCATTGAAAAGGTGCTGAATTACAGGCCGGATACCTGCATATACAACCCAGTGTGAGGGAAGTATGGCTTCCAAATTCTGACTTGACTTGAAGCAGGAAATCTAAAATTACTTTATAATTATATAATAAAAAACTACATACATATGGTTATATAGTTAACACTAACAACTCCAGGTCATTACTTAAACATGACTTATTCACTTCAAATGTCTTAGTTATTCATGAAAACCTCAACAGTTAAAATGCTGTTGCAGTTAAACTGCAGTTAAATGTTGTTTCTAACATAACATGAAACAACATAACATTCATCACAAGCTACTGGTCACATCAGACCAATTATGACGCAGCAGCAAAACCACTGAATTTCTAATTAAACTTTTAATTTGTAAGAGTAAGAATGTGAACTTTCTCCTTTCAAGAGTTACATTAAAAAGTTGCTTTATTTTAAAAATACTTTAAGTGAAACAGTTTGGAATGAAAATGACATTTTTAACAGTATAGATGCAAATGCAAAGTGTTAATGTTGTATATAAGAGAAGGCTTTCAGCATTTTGAGCTCTGTAACACAGAATCATTACAACTGTTTGAGAGCTTGTCCTTCTCATTTCAAAGAGCAACAGAAGCAGAAGCTTGCTGTCTCCTCTGTGGACTCACTGACCCCTGACAGAGACACTCACTGATGCATCCTGCCGCCTCCACATGTTGGAAGTCGTGGTTTAAAGACAACGTGCTCGGCTTTTACGCCATTCATTTCTGCCTTCCATCGTGTCAATACTCAGAACTAAGGTTTACGGATGTTTCTTACGCTGCTCTGAACTTTGCAAAACAACTTAAAATTAGATGCCTCAGCCCTACTCAGACAATGCAAGTCGCAGTTTTGCTCACATAAATATTTTTCAGAGGGCAGATTCAAAACATACGGCTTGGGTTATTCTATTTTTTCTTATTGTCAACAAATCCTATGAAAAGACCAAAAACAGTACTCACACTAACGATACTCTATGAGGTCTGTAGCCTGTCTGTACCTCTCAGTCACAAGCCAAGATGTAAATCTTAACACAAAGGAGAAAACAGCTGGGTGCTGAGGTTTTTACAAAATGTTACTCAGCTGGAGGAAAACAGTGCATTTGTTGGGGACTATTTTCAGCTGTGGGTGAAAACACATTTAGGGTGCTAGTGAGTAAGTGAGGCAGCAGGACAGTGTGTGTGGGACTGAGTGAGAATAAACTGTAGCGTGTCTGTTCATGGTGATGCAAAGTGTGACAAACAGAAGTGTTGTTAAAGGCCCTGAAAACCAATTTCAGTTGAGCCTCTTACAACGAATGAAGGGGCCCCACATCAACACATTTTCTACATAAGTTGGAACAGTTGTGGTTATTGTACAGGAACAAATAGTCCAGACTTAATTTTTGCACAACGATGGAGCTCTATAATAGAAATAACATATATCAGGCTTTGGATACACAGATGACACTTGTTCGTAGGGTTCAGAGTTCATTGTTGGTTTTGGTGTTTTTATAGGACTTGAAGAATAATAAGTAGAAGAATGTGGATTATTGCCAGTCTCATCCTATCGGGTCACAGAATGTTTGGAACAAATGCTAAAAGGCAAAACGGTGTCTGAACTCTACCTGCGACTAATTTGAAATGTTAATTTTAAAAATCATCATCTGCATAAGGCTGCCTGACTTGCTTGCTCAAAGGCTGCCAGTTAGGCACCTGCACCTTGAAACTGTGTTTGTTTGACTTTGCCAACTGAAGCTAAACTCGACCACATGTATATTTTGTCTTTCAGACCAGCTCTGCCTCCACAAAATGTGTGTTTAAATAAGACTTCAATCTGTCACCAGCACAGTGACGAATTACTGTTGTCTCACTGGACTTTTTTGCTACACACACTAAAACTACAAAGTTCTAAATAAAAGTCCGATCTGAAAAAGTGTCGCATTGCAGAAAGGGAGATTTTTGGACATGTCTCTCTTTGTCGCATCTGATGATATCTTCCCTTTGTCTCGTGCACAATCCCCTCATTACACAAGTCGTTAGCGGCCCGCATATCTATAGAGTGGACATGCCGATGCTAAACGGAAAACAAACAGTGAATGCTGTCCTGTAAAAGCCTTTTGACAGGCGTTTTGAGCCAAATGAAAAGCCGGTCTTGCTTGTGCATGCAGACGTCTAAAGCGGAGCCTGATTTCTCTGATTGTGTGAGTGTGTTAGCGTGTGTCTCTGAGACAACAATAGGAGGCTTGTCTGCGGCCTGCACACGGCAGAGGACAATGTCGGCTGGCAGGTGTGTGTGGATCAAACTTTGCATAGGCAGCCTCCTTCACTGGCCTTTTTCTGTTTCTCTATGCTGCCTGTCCACCTCAGTCTTCCCACCCCGCCCCCGCCTCCACCTCAGGGGAGTTTTCGGGAGATCGTGGCCGTCGCCATTGCGAGCATTGTGTCAGCGTTCTTTTGTGAGGTCAGGATGGGACTTGGGCGCTTTGTGTCTCTCTCTACACACACGGTGCTCAGCTATTTACAGATTGGCTTTGCGAGCGCTCGAGGGGAGCAGAGACAGAAGGGGGAGGTACAGGTGGTCAATGGATCAACCATGGATCGTTGGTCCACAAAACAAGCTAAAATGTAAACAAGGAGAGGAGGTTTTTTTTTAAAAAGGCAACCTCTTAATTGTGCCACCAACAGAATGTCAACTGTGGCTGCACTGTTTGGTTTGGGAGAAAAATGAAGTGGGGAGAGACAGGACGAGACAAAAGCAGAAGGGTTTAGAGGAGACTGTGCTTACACTGTATCTGGGTCCATTTGTCTGCCGAGATCGCTTCTCCGCCAGCAGGTCTTTGACTGTGTGCTTGACTCGGACGCCTTGGTACACTCTTTTAGAAAATTCTAGATGGAGCAGGAGAATCATTTGTGAGTCCACATTCAATACAAATCCAGAAACAGTTTGACTGCATGCACATTTTCATCCATCCCCACAAATGTGTGTTCATTTGAATGTTTGACAGTTTTCTTCATATAGGCGAACGACTCTCTGGGACTGGTGTGTAAATGTCATGGAAATTGCCTTTGGTTTGGTCAATGCAAATGGACAGCTAAAAAGAGCTAATTTACTACAAACACTCACAGTGAAGGACGACTGGAGGAGTTTGGGTGCTTTAAAAAACAAAAATATTAGAATCAAAGAGTTTTGTTCAGATTAGAAATTCTATACGTGTCCATCATAGAAGCAGCTCATTCGCTATAACGTTGGTCATTACAAATCCCACATTAGTGCTGGCGTGATTTGGGGATATTCCTCGAAGCAGAAGCATAAACTCAATGAAAATGCAAACCTTATTATGCAAACGGAAATTGCATGCAAAAAAACTGTATGTAAAAGATCCCTGCATTTTGAATGGATATTTTAGATAAGCCTCGACTTTGTTCTGCCAGCGAGATTCTTGAAAATGTGAAATGTTCTTTAGATTGCATCATGATATATATAAAATTGCTGCTTTGCCACAAAACTAAACATCATCCTATGAGGCATTATTCCATTTTTAAATATATCTTAAAATATGGATCTTATTAATTAGCATGTCATAACAAATGAATGCTTGACATTAAAAGCGTGAAACACAAATTTACACACACACACACACACACACACACACACATTTACACATATATACTGCCACTAAATCAACATATTTCTTATTGAAAATTAACATCAGAAAAAGAAAAAGTCTAACATAAGCATAAAAGAAAAATTGTTTGCATGCACTGATAAAATCACATTTCTAACATATTTTTGCAGCAAGAATTCTATTAAACATTACATGAAGAGCATGTGTAACAATAGTAATGACAGCAGGAGCAGCTGTCTGCCTGTATATGAATGACTTTGTCTTACCTGTCTCCATGATGCTGTTGAGCTGTCTGACACACACACACACACACACACACTCACAGAGAGAGAGAGGCCTCTCTGTTCTCCCTCTGCTGTATTTGCCTACAGTAGCTATATCCCAGTGTGCAGCACCATACTGAGTGGCGTGCCACGGTGGGAGCTTTAACTATGCTGTCAGGAGGGCAGGGACACATGGAACATGCCACCTCACACTGCAGTCATGAGGAGGCAGCTTTTCAAAATGACCTTTATCTATTT
Source organism: Holacanthus passer (assembly GCA_025331565.1). Taxonomy (NCBI): domain Eukaryota; kingdom Metazoa; phylum Chordata; class Actinopteri; family Pomacanthidae; genus Holacanthus; species Holacanthus passer. Next base: position 3,528,580 of record JAFREQ010000038.1, read on the forward strand.
GTTTAAATGCAAATGTTTGGTATGGACGTTTTTCAGACTATTTGCATCTGCAGTCAAGATTAGGGGTTGGAAACATGGGGAGCATGGCAGAGAGACCGGGAGGCAGGCCCCCACTCATCATCCAAATTTGAAAGGATATATTGTTTCCACATTTTGATTTGGAGGAGTTTTCTTAATGCTGGTTTGTGGAACGGAGTCTGTTTTTGCTTCAGTTTGAGTTTCTCTGATATAAATAAAACCTTTACCAAGCAGTAAAAAAGTGACAGCTCAGAATGTACCAAAGCATCTTCTTATGTTCAGTGCATCTCAGCTCAGACAGCTTAAAACAGACTGTGATGCCTCCTGCTCAGCATATTCTTTTTAAAAATATGAGACATTTTTGCATAAAAAGAGACGATTGTGCAATTTTCTACTCAAATTGATGTGCTGAAATTTGTATAAAAGACTTTGAGCAAAGTGCAAACAAATGAGTCATCTCCACCTTGTGTTTAAAGGAGAGGGAAGAATAGCTGGAGGCATGCTTTGGCAAACAATTTGTGTCTGACTTTAAAACGCAGCTTTTTAATTTCCCGTCTCAACCTCATGGTGTTTTGCCTTCCGATTGGGAATCCTGTAGTTCGTTGAAATCTGAATAGTGTCAGTGAACATTTACATGAGTTTACCATCCTGTGTGATGCCGACATGATAAAGATGGAACATGGTTTCGTAATGGCGGCGACACTGGTATGATAAACTAGCGAAACATTAAAGTGGCACAGTTTATGCCCACTTGGATTTGCATGCAGTTTGGTGTGATAGCTTCTTTCAAACAGAGATCCTAAATGTACTGCGTGCTTAGCATACTCCAAGTTACTAAAAGTCTGCAAAGTTCACATATGGACCACATGACCTCAATCACAATGAGCCTTACTCACCTTATTCACATGGTGCACAAATACTGTCACAGGTAAACTGACACAATAAACATTAATAAGTGAAATACTAACACAGTATATTTGGATTTGGATTGGGATTTGGGCCAGTTATGTGGTAGCCAGCGTGTTCACTGATAAACACTAATGAATAAACATTAATATAGCCAGCTTATAAAAGTCTTTTGTATTTGACTGTGACTGTAACTCAAGAGGTGAAATAGTTAAAAATATTATTGTTTTGATAAAAGCTGAGTTAAAAATATTGTCCAATATAAACCAGGTTTCAGAACTAGAGCAGTTTAAATGAAAAGTTCAGCCAGGAAGACAACAATGCTTCTCGATCTCAAACTATTTCTCATCTCTCCTACTGCGCATGCTCACGCACATTTCCCGCTGTCAGTGTTTGGGGCTGTCTGTGGTAATCAGCTGTCTCATCAGCTGATCTCTTCCATCCAATAGCTCGGTGTCACACCCTCATCGCTAGCCAATCGTCTTCGTGCTCTCCTTTTAAAATACAATCTTTCTTTTCCCTAGCTCTTTCATTTGGTGATTTGCGCGCCCCTCCACCTCCCCATCTCCACCTCGCCTTTGCAGAATCATCATCCACTTCTTCACCCATCTGGCTTTCGCAGTCTTCAGTCGCCGCCACCAGTGTCAGGACTCCGGGGGGTTTATCCAGCGACGGCTCGGACAGTAATTCTCCAATCAAGACGTCTCCCCCCTGAGTCCAAAATGCCAAAGACTCTCTGTCAAGTTTCAATATCTACATCATGTCACATGTTGTAATAATCTTTCTTCGCATACTCGTCTCTCCTGGTTGAAATGTTTACGTGCATGATAATGATGAATTTAGGTGAATTTAGGAGGTTTTACTGAACAGAAAGTACTACAGGCTTTCAGTGTGACTTGTACCTGACTGACTTGGAATAAACCAGGACCATAATACAATATGGTTTCAATACAAAAGAAACTCATGCAAAGAATAGAATTTTTGGTCTGCGTATATAAGATTAAATCTATCATAGCTTGGTGTTCACAGGATAGGTGACGTAAATATTTGTATCACTCCCCAGGCTAGCCTGCATAGAAGCTTCATTTTTTGTCTTTGTGTCAGGGAAATGATGCAAACCTAGAGGAACATCCAGGCACAACAAAGATGAATAAGTGATTCTTTGCAGCTTTGCCAACTACAGTAAGACAGTCTTAGTATTAGTAATACTGTACTGTCTCCTCACAACCTAAAGGCAACAGGTATCTGTTCCATCTGCATTCTCTAACTGGAGTGATGTTGTGCACAGCAGATCTGCTGGTTACATTCTGTGAAACAAGCACAAAGACTGCTGTAAAATAACCACAGAAACCTATGTGCTTCTGTTGACATCAAACTTGCCATTTGGATTATTTATTCTTCAAGTTTTACTCGGAATCAAAGGTCAATGTACTGACACACTGACACACTGAAGGCAGTCCACACAGTCAGTCCGTGAAACATTGTCGATCGCTAAAACATCTCTTTACGATAATAGCTCCCTCAGGACTGCTCGTTCCTGCCAGCGCTCTCCCGATGTTTACTTCCAAAACACCAAGTAACCTGGGTAATGGCACATGAGTCAGCGAGTCAGGCCAAAACAGGTAGATGTGCAGCTGTGACGAGCAACAGGTTATATTTTAGAGTGGGGTTCCCAGAAACAAGAGAGTGTGAACACATCCTCATTGTTGCGATATGAAGATCAAAGAGGTAACAATTTCATTCCTGGATTGTGAGCCGTTATTTTTGGAAATGAAACACTAAATTTTAATCTAATTCCCTCGTGTGCACACACAGCGGCATCTAACCTGCTGTAGGTAAAGAGGAAGTAAAGATGTCCCGTACAAATGCTCTGCACAGAGAAAGTACCGACAGGCGCTGATTCTGAGGACACACAGACCTCGACAGTATCTGAAACATGACGCATCATTACCCAGCAAACACTGGTTGGACAGTGACATCGTGGCTCTGATCAAACATGGTTCAGTGCGGACACCAAAATTTGCAACCTGGTTATCTGGCAGAAAGCCAAATGTTGACATTATTTCCACATCCAGTAATAGTCCAACCAGGTAATACACAGATCATATTGTATGAAAAAAACTATTAGCCATTTCTGCAAACACATTGTGTAATTCATGAACAGATTCTACTGTTGCTCAGTTGGACGCTCAGACTGGACTTTCCTGACTTTGCTCAGGATTGGTGATTCCTGCCTCCTGATATCTGTCCATTCACGTTGTGGGTGAATCGGCCCCATCTGATGCCCCACCACCAGAAGATGCACAGTTGAGAACAAAGCCCAAGTCCTGAGCTTGTTCCACCCCTGAGCCGTGGACTTTGGCGGAGGGTGCAAAGCTGCAGGCAGGCGCTTCCCTTGCTGCTCGATGCCAGAGGTTATCCACCTGGAGAACAACTTTGAAGACCTGGAGTCCACAGTCGATGTCCTGGATGAACTGGAATTCCCACAGGAATGAAGCATCTGATAGATGAGAGATGATTTTCCACAGAATCTAAGATCAACAGTGTTCATGGCAGTGTTCAGGGGACAAAGCTCGGGCTTTAGCAAGGCGTACTGGTGAAGGAGCCACTGGCTAACTTTTAGACAACTCAGTAAATACATAAATAGTTGTAATACTGAGAGGGTCCCAGTGTGCAAATGTCTTTTCACACAAATTTCTCATTGACACACTCACACTAGACAGGCCTCTACCTCCACCCTTCACCCTCCTCACTTCATCTCTCTGCCCTAGGATTCATTACTGCTGACAGTTATTCTCTTATACTCGTCATTGCATCTTGTATGACAAGGTTGGCTGGGCATCTCTAACAGTAAGATGTGACATTCATTGGTTTCTATTTATTTACAAAGCCCTCAATGGCAGCTTGCCATCCAAGTCCAGCCTGCAAAAACCGCTTTTAGTTTTCGTGCTGCACACACTCCGAACATAGCAACAGATTGTAGCTAGAGGCCAATTAAAGACCATGATTACGAACTACTCCGCTCTTGATTGTGACTGATTTGTTCTGTCGTTTGTTTGTCTTCTCATCAATTAATTTTGTCTGTAATTAAACTGAACTCTTGACATCACTGCAAATAAGGGCATGCCCTCAGTGATTACTCGAGGGTTTAAATAAAGGTTGAATGCCCTACACACTGTGACGTCCACTCCACATACAGAAATGTGTCCAAAGACACAGCTGAGAAAATGTGTATTTTGTACAGAGTAAATTAATCAGAACTTCATTTACATTTTACAGTGGGAAAATGAGGGGGATTTTCACTGGAATAGGCAGCAGGGGTGTCGACTCTTTCCTTTCAGCACAGTGTTTCCGACTCCACATGGCACCTTTGAGTCATGCCTGCTGTTTACTGTGAATCAGGCTCAGAGAGCTGACTTCCTTGTCAATAGCAGTATTGTGGCTCCTGTGCTCTGGTGAACTGGTGATGCTGTGTGTGCTGACTGCTGTGTGGAGTTTTTATCAGTTAATGACTCAGAGATAAGAGGAATGCACAGCTCTCCTCTGCAACGGACACCTGGGGCAGAAGAGGAAGGAAAAGATCCAACTGTGCTGCACCGTACAGTGGGAATGGATATTCTGACTATCCAGACATATTTCTGCACCATGTCTCTACACTTTCAAATACTTCAGTGAATATAACACAGTGGTGATTCTTCCACCTAGCTTTTTTATTTGATCTTGTAAACAAGGTTCAATCTGTCTGCTGTCTTTTTCCTGGGGAATTCCTCTGATGAATATTAAGTGATTTAAGTCCTGTTTACAGTTTGTATTGGTACTGTACAGACTGTATGTGGGCAGTATATGGAAAATATATTAGATAAAATGCCAGAAATAAAGAGGCTCACCAGTCTACTAGGTATTACTTTATGAAATAATACTCTTTGAATACAACTCTTGGTGTGTTTCCATTTAGCACTTTTCAATTTGAAGCAGCCAAAAAACAGAAGTAATCAGTGGCATGCTTCAGTTTTGCTCATGTCACACTAGAGGAGATGTTTCGGGTCGACCTTCTGGTCGTTCCAGACAGGTTTGTTTCTGGACATTTTGATCTTTTCATCTCAGTATTTTATATGAATTACAGTTTTTCTCGAGACTCCAAATGCAGTGACACAGTGATCACTAGGGATGTACCTTAATCTGAATATAGTATTCAGGAAAGCACAAATAATGTGATGGAAACGGATATTTCTTCTACCCTCTACCTTATTATTATTATTATTATTATTATTATTCGGGACAAAAAAGTCAACTCCATGACTGACATGTCTGTGTGTCAGCCACTATATTTCTCTAAATCGATTCATATCTTTGTAGCTGGCCACAAGATAAAAATGCCAGTTCTTATCTGCAGCTGTTCCTCCCTCTCCCTGCAGTTAGACCTGACATACTGGGAAAACCCTTGTGTTCTGTCGGCGGGGGTTTCCCTCAGCAGAACTACATCACACAGTACATACACATGCATCTCTTTGGATGGGAAGGAATGTGTTGAATGTGTATGTTTACTGACCGAACGTCAGCAGGGGTGTGAGGGGTGCAGTGAACAGTAACCCTAACAATACACACTAATACAGTAAAATTAATGATGATGTCACCAGTCAGACCATATCTGCCCCACAAAAAATAAAAAAGCAAATATACATTCCATGTGCTTCAAATTCAAACTTAAAAGGACAGTTTAAGACATGCAAGGCATGTGGACAGGCAGTAAGGGATGCCGTTGTCAGAAACTATTTTTGAACAATGATTTTTGAATGTGTCTGTAAATATTAAGTTTCCAATTAGAGTTAGAATTGAATACTTTTTGTTTTTGTTTTTTTTGTTTGATTTTGACAGCTTTTGAGAGGATTATTTTATTTCTACCTTATTGGTCTGTAGTGTGAAGTGGTCTATAATTTCAACTGTATGGTTTGAAAATCAGTTGAAAAAATATCAATAAATAAATGTATATCTACTGCATGATAACTGTTATTTATTTGACCAGTTAGAATTTAATTGAAATCACATTTTGTTCCTGAAATCCACCCTGAATCCACCAAACTGCTGGGATCAGAATAATCCTGATTTTTTGGATCAAAGTTATCCCAATCCTACTAAAAAGTTTTGAACAACACAAATTGAGGGTTTGATCCAGATTAAAACCAAGATTGGATTACGTGATCTAATCTGATCTCAGAATCTGTTTTTGGTTTTGAACAACCCATTTTCAAGAATTGATCCAATCCATTATCCAAAATCCGATCAGATTACCTTTGAACAACTGGGCCCTGGACCATCAGCACTGGAAATTGACCGTCTGGTGAAAGTGTGCAGTCAGAACAACTTGGAGCTCAGTACTTTAAAGACAGTGGAGATGGTTGTAGATTACAGAAAGAACCCAGCCCCACCCGCCCCCCAGTCGACACTGTGGAGCTCTGCCTCCTGGGCAGCATCATCACCCAGGACCTCAAGTGACAGCTGAACGTCAGCTCCATCACCAAGAAATCACAGAAAAGGATGTACTTTCTGCAGCAGCTAAAGAAGTTCCACCTTCCAATGACAATAGTGGTTCACTTCTACACCACCATCACTGAGTCCATCACCTCCTCTATCACCTGGTCTGCTGCTGCCACTGACAAGACAAGAGCAGACTGCAGGTTTCACTCACTCTACTGAAATCTGTCATCCCTCCACAACCTGCACTCCTCCAGAGCCCTGAGGTGTGCAGGTAAGACTGTGGCTGACCCCTCCCACTGCAGACACTAACTTCTTCAGTCACTTCCCTCCGGCATCTGGACCAAAACTTCACAACATACTTGTCTCATCTGCAGCTGACCTCATCAATAATGCCAGAGACCCCCACTGACTCTACCCCCCAGAACTGCATAATGAAGTGACTACTTGGATGCTCTAGTGATCATTTAGAAGTGTCATATTAAAGGGTGAACATGTATGCAAACATGTATTTTGTATTTTAGATTTGTAACGAATTGAGGCCTTTGTAGAGATCTGTTTACATTTCGACATTAAAGGATCACTGTTGAAAAAGCCACATTAAATCTACTTGAAATCAATGTGTGGATAAAACAAAACATGGACTTTTAGAAACACTGAATAGAACTGGGTAGGAAATGATTTAATTTATAGAAATGATCACAGATGACCAATTAAAGTGTGAAGTCAGAACTGCAGACACAGTATATTATGTAATGTTACAGTCATTGCTTGGCATGTTTGAGTGTTAATGTTTCACTATAATAATGACTCATGCGTCTGTTAGGAAATGTGTGTTTCCGAGCTGACCTCCAGTGGAATCCTTTGGTCATAACAGCTGATGCACTCCACAGTTCATCCACTAGAGGGCAGTAAGAGACAAGTCAACACAGAAAACAGTCCGACAGTGAGACAGCAGTGACAGTTGGGTGAATGGGTGGACTGAAAATATAAGTAAACACTGGACAATAAGGTAAAATCATATACACAGTTGTCAGGCAAATGTAATGGTAGACATGCATGGATGTTTACGGTAAACACACACACACACACATTATGATGGGACAGTCGATAGACAGACGGGAGGAGCAGACGTAGAGTTTCTCTCATCACCCTGTCATTTGGGCTTGTTCGAACAGCTTTCGCTTATCATGCTACACTGCTGAGTCATGATTTATCACAGGCTGGGTCTGATCTCACGTCTCCTCTGCTGCTGTTAGTCTCCACTGTGAACAAAGAACAGACTGTGCTCAGGTCAGGCTGGGCTTTTTACTGGAAGCTGGATATCAGCCAGTCACTGTCTACTAATACAACTGCTCCTGCTTCTACTACTGCTGTTATCACCATGATGTTCCCACAGCTACTGATGCTACCACTCATAACAACAACAATGATCACGATCATAATGATGGTCCACGCATGAAACAACTGAAAACAACAGTGGTGGACAAGCAGATTTACTCAAGTACTGTACTTAAGTATCATCTCGAGGAATTTGCACAGTACTTTATACATGCAATAACAGTTTTTCCCACTTGGAGGCAGCAAAAACAAGCAATGAACACAACGTTGACATCTCATAACCTTTCGATGTGGTGAACTTGTTAACAAAGTTGCTTAATTTGATGCCACTTCATACCGTTGATGCCATGCCTGTGCACTAAATACTAGGCTAGAGCTAGCTTAGCATTAAGGCTGAAAACAGAGGGGAAACAACGAGGCTTGCCCTGTCCAAAGGTAAGACAATCCGCTTGCAGCTTAATGCATCCCTAATTCTGCTACTACAACTAACCTGCTGCAAATAATAACAGGAAGTTTTATTAATGCAACAACACACAACACACAGAACACAAGACAATCTGACAGGGGCAACTTGGCAATGACTACTTTTGCTTTTGATACTTGCACATAATGCATACTTAAATCTGACCTTTCTGCCACAGCTGCAACCACATCATAAAGTTAATATGGTGAACGTGTGGGGTCACATCCAACATCGTGCACATCCAGAAGGCAAAGAGCAACATTATCATTCTTGTGGAGCGATGGATCGAACCTTTGCAGGCAGGAAAACCAAAACACTGAGCTGAAGGGAGCTAAGAGGCAAGAGTAATTATCTGTGGGTTTGTCACTATGAGGGAGACCTTTCACATGACTTCACATGTGACTGTTTGGTAATAGATAATGTTGAATAGAGCTGCTTTTTGTAACATTTCATATGGAGAACTTGTACTTGTAACAGAGTATTTTTACATTGCTAAGCTAAGCACATCTTCCTCCAATGGAACATAAACATTAATAGGACTGATAAAATTTTCCAAAAAAATTCACATCACCTTCACAAATCCATGTTATTTGAATCTTCGACTGTCAGCCTTCTTTAGTCCCTTGTTAGAAAGAGATGCTTCTAAGAGCGTCCTCCCTTTTCCACTGCAACCTGTTACATAACAATGAGTTGAAGTTGAGGAACAACAGTCTTGCCTTCACTCTCCAAAAGTCTGACTTCTTTGTTTCTTTCTCAAAATAAATAATATTTTCCTATTATGCAATCTACCAGTTTGAAAATTAAAAAAAAAAAAAAAAAGTTTCTTTGACCACCCATGAAAGCAACGTCAAGACTAAACCTGTCAGTTTAATGTGTGTCTGTTTGGAGCAGGTTTGAAATATCTGTCATTTACAGCTGGGCCGTCACATTTTATAATAAACCCAACAGAAGCTTGTAAACTTTATAACTCATTTTGGATTTTCAGCCTCTTGAAAAAAATCCCAAACTGTTATTTTCCTCTGTCACCATCATGAATAACATGTTTCTTATCGCAGGACATGGTCTTGGACCGCTGAGTGGAATTTTCCAGGGGACGGAGTATTCTGTCTCGGACAGAGGAGGAAGCTGTATTGGAGAGGATTCTTCGCGGGTTCCTGTGCGTATCATGCACATATAGGGATTATTCTCATAAAACTAAATTCCAGCTTGTAAAGTTTTGGTATGTCTCTGAGCCCTGGCCACTTGCTCTTTCTTGGAAATTGTAGTGCTTCGTCACACTCAAGAGAAATACTTTAAATTCTTCAGAGAGTCTGGAAGATGTGTTTTGCTGAGTGGGGTAATATAAATGTTTATTCAAGCCCTGCCTGCACAGATATTCACATCAGCTGGCACAAGGAGGGCAACTCACATGAATCTGTCCCTCAGAGAAATATTTGATCTCAGTGTGTGTTATTATTTCCACGCTCCATCACTGGGGAGACGATGAAGATCTACGTCATATTCCATCCCTGCATTATTTATTTAAACTCATCACTGGGAAAAGGGCCAGTTTCACCAAATAGGGATTGTAAGAATCCACCAGTCAGTCTTATCAGAAATGAAGACATAATGAGCCACTGATCCAACTCCATGGACACGACTCAGCCACGATTAGCTGAAGTCACACTTCTAAATCAATAACACACTCTGTCACATTACAGTAAAATGGAAATGTGTTCATGAACCAATGAACTGAAGCAACCAAGGACAGGCGGTGTACTCTTACATAAAAGTAGTGATACATTACAGTACAAAGCTCTTGGACAAGCCCATGGAAACATATTAAGTAGAAGGGAATCTAATCCTTTTCTTCAGCACTTTATAAACAATTTCTCCTTTTTAAATGTGCAGGAATGAGAGTGAGCGAGACACATCAGTTAAAACCTCTGTGGATGAAGCGTGAGATGGAAATATGAGGTAAACCAGACTGCTGCTGGAGAGAACACTCTCCTTATCAAGCTGCTGAAGTTATACAGACAGTGCTGATAATGCTGCATCAAACCAGTACATTTGGTTAGATTACATGATGGAGACATGGATGATGTGGACATACCCCCCACCTACCCCCACAGCTACTGTTTTTTCCCTCTTTTGAAACCTCCATGATAATGATATGTGCAGGCAAAGTAATGTAAACATTTCACGGAAAAGGATTTGAACAATTTAATCACAACAGCAGAGCAGCTACCTGAGGCAGTGAGCTCAAGTCCAATGTGGCCAAGCCTTCGCGTCTGGCCCAAGTGCAGGTGCATCGGTCAAACGAACAAAACAATAAAACGTTGCACAATACTTTCATACGTCACAGAGGAAGAGTCTGGAGCAGACAAAGTGCATGTCATTCGATCTAATATGATCCACCTTTGCAGCAGTGTTTTAATGGGGATTCAGTTAAGGTTAAAATCCTCCAGTGTGGTTCTCCTAGATGTGGGTTGAGTCTGGCCCTGTATGCTTTCTATAGAGAAGCTTAGGGAAGCGTCTGCGCTGCTCTTTAATGGAGGTGGGAAAGTTCATCAGACTTGCATTTCCAAATCAGCTGTTCTTCATCCTTGAGGCCTTCGCTTTTGTAGAAGCGACATTTGCTAGGAAACACTTCCGATCAAACTCAGTTTTCAGTATTTAGAGAATCTAGTTGTAGTATAGTGTTCCTATACATGACAGCAGGCATACATCACTTTGCTCAGATTTGGATTTCAGTAACAGAGGAAAACCTGCTGTCTCTTCTCCTAAAGTTCAGATCACTTTAAGGCTTTTGTTTTTGTCTTTGTGTCTTTTTTTCTGCATCCATTGCTTTGTCTGTGTTTACTCATCCAGTGCTACCAAGTGCTGTTTTTTTTATGATGTGCTAAAGCTCCTATGACCCTCAGACAAGTGAAAACTGCTGTGTGCACATATGGTCATTTAAATGATATGAAATGAAATGAAGAGGTAATGTAAAACCTGCTGCTGAACTAACTTAGGGCTTCTGCCCAACGCAACAACTCGAGCAACTTTTAGCCTCTTAGGCACTTGTTTTGGTTCTTGTCTGTACGTAGACTGTATGGTTGAGTCCATGCAATCTCACCAATGGTTTTATAATTTGATTTGGTGAGACCTTACTGCCGTCATCAACCCCCTATAAAAATAACGTCGGCAGACATTTACAGAAAACAAGCTCAGACAAGCCGAGAGACACAGTTCACAACCAGACGGTGGATGGTGGATTTTGCAGCTTAAGAGCCACATATTTCCATCAGGAGTTGGTGGAGACCAAAGCTAACAGGCAAGTGAATATAGGACATGCATATATCAAGTGGCCAGAAACAGAACTACAATGGGATAATGATGCTGCTCTCTTTCTCCTGGATTTGTGACTAGGCCTTTTTTGTGCTAAAACATTACCTTGAACACCATGATAAGGTTGAAATATGTTGTCCCTCCCTCCATACATATTTCACGTATGTGTGTTACAACACTTTGCTCATCTCGTGAAAATTCCTGTGGCCACTCGAGATCATCAGATTCTCCCACACCCAATTTGGCCTAATGAGGGGATTAAGAGCAGAAGCAAACGTTTACATTCACCCCATGACTCCTCCAGTCTGGATCCCACTGCACAGTACCAGCCGGGCACAGCTCACAGACAGAAGCTGCCCTAAGTTCACAGACAGGCCAATGTGCTGCCGGGCCTGGAGGTCGGCATGTGGTGCGGCTAGACGTCAGCAGACGCTGCAGGTTAAGCAAAAAGACACAAGCAGAATTAATATAAGAACTGTAGGAATGTGTTTAAGGGCAAGGGTTTGTGTGTATTGTGTTGGGTGTGTATGCGTGTGTGTGTAAGAAAGAGGACAAGTGCTGGAGGGAAACACAGAGGGAGACGTGCAGTAAGCTCGCACACAATAAATATCGCCTCTTCACTTGACGTGTGAATGTGCGCCTCTTTCACCCTGTTTCTGTGGCAAAGCACCTGTGACAGCTTCAGTCTCTGAATGGAATTACACACCCTTGGGGAAGGCCTTTGAAGTTCTGATGCACACACACACACCGTGCCGTGAGGTCCGACAGTAGCATGAGTAGTAGGCGCATTAATCCATCAGGCCACCCAGAGTCCCGTGTTTTAGTAGACCCTGAAAACAAAGTCAACCCTGATCTGTTGACCAGGGCGAATTTCCACCCAGACAGAAAAGAAACAGAGTAGAACTGAAGCGGCGGTGAAGAAGCCGCACTAATGAGCCGATCACAAGGCCTTTGCTGACTGGAGTACTCAGCAAAGTAGCTCTCTGTATGTCTGACTCTTTAAAGAATTTTATGGATGGATGGATTTAGGCTTTGTTTGTAGAAAAACGTGAAAGGTCACTGTGGAAGCTGCCGCCATTTTCAAATTGTACATAGTGGCTTTAAAGCTGCATAGATACAAATTGTATATGGATGAATTGAATATGTGTAACGTGAAAGCTGTTGACAAATACATATGTAATTATCACTCATTTCTGATTTTTTTCATAGTTCTAAGAAGCTATGAAATAAAGCTAAGAAATTTTAGTGTCTTTCTGCGCATTATTTTGGTTTTATGGCCTGCAGCTGAAATGTTTTGATTAAGTCTATCGTCGACCTCATTTACTGACACACCAGGCATCTGTCTTCAGGGGAAAAAGCTGTGCATGCACTATCTATCTGCCCAGTGTAAAATACAAAGTTAGCAATTAGCTTGTGAACACAATAATTAAAGGGCCAGATATTTTGATAGAGTGACTATTGGACATATATTTATCATGTGGGCATGAACACAACTCTAGATAAATGCTCATATATCTCTGTATCTGCTGGATGTGTAAAGATACAATTTTTGGAAACATGTTTGCCATAGCAACATTATGAGGTGCTAAAATGCCACTGTTATATTCACTTTTTACATTGGCCCCCAAGTGGCCAAAGACACTGATTATTGCAGCTTTAAGATGACTTAACACTCAACTTGCTTAACTTTTACTGCTATTTGTCTGCTTGTTTGAATATTGCATAATGAATATATTTTTAAAATGCCAGATGTTGCAGGCAGGAATGCAGCTACGCATACAAGTTTTCCACTATTTCCCAGTTTGGGATGAATAAAGTCTGTCTATCTATGCATGTTTCTGCTTTTAACGTTTGTTCAGAGCTTCATATTTACTTTTATTCATTGTTTCCAGGATATTGTTACTGCCACTAGTATTTAAAATAAACTATTGGAATTCATATGGGAAGATGTTTAAGTCTTGATTTCACTCTTTGTGAGTAATTTTGAATGTTACGTCCTGGAACACCTGAGGCAATATAAGAATATTAAAGCTAATAGTCTGTCATCAGCAGCTGTAGATGAGGTTTTTGTTCATTTGATGCTATGCGGAGCAGCTGGCCAGGAGAGAAATCAAACGCGGAAAGCAATGACATATGAAGTGAGGCCTGCAAGATTGAAAAAGAATATGTCCAAACCAAATTGATGTGCAACGTGTGGTCCATTTGTGAAGCCTTTTGCCATGGGCACTCTGAGGTCTGATGTTGGGCGAGTTGATTTCCAGATGTGTCTACAGGCCCTGACTTATGTAAGGTAAGGAGTCTGCACAGTGGGGGCAGGCGTTGGCTGTCTGCTCTCTTGATTGAAGAAGTTCGAATGTTGATTCAGTCTCAGTACACTAAGTATTTCTCTTTTCACTGCAGCAGGCATCATTAACCCTCTCCTTATTCATTCCTCTTGTTTGCTGGCTCGGATAACTGCGAGTTTTCAATACGCTGCACATCGTCTGTTTGCTTTCCAGACTGACCTCATGAATGAAAACATATAGGCCCATAATGACTGTATTTCATAACTTTTTGGCCCACAGAAACAGACCTGACAACTTCAATTCATTTGTTGTGCAAAAGCACAGAAAGGTGGGCCTGTCAATCAGCTTTTCTCTTCACATGAACTGACAAGAAGGATTAAAAGAAAACAGAACCCAAACTTGGTTGAATCACTGCTGTATGTACAGTGCCATCCCTTAGGGCCTGGATATGTGTGTTTGCTTTACTCACCTGTGTGGACCTGCAAGTGCTCCTCAACAGGTGCTTTTGTGGTCCAGGGTTGTGGTTGGTACAGTGCGTATAAAGCTGTTTACTTAAATAACAGCAGTGTGCGTACGTGTGTGTGTGTGTGTGTGTTGAGCGGGTGGGGCTGCTTGGCTGCTCGGCTCTCAGAGATGATATCATCCGTGCATTGACTGAAATGCTGCTCAGAGTGAAAAGAGCTGCTCTTTGCTCAAATTCTGTTTGAGCAAAAGCAAATTTAATGACGTAAAAAGAGTTCAGCACAGAACACAGAAAAGTTTAAAATGACTTTAGAGGAATCGTCAGTAAGCTACTTAAATTAAAAATGACGTTGTAACTTGTTAGATTTTCCACTTGAGGACAGGACAGAGGCTCCATTCTTCCACCTTAAAGGCCCAGTTAGTGATGCACCAAATCATCAACAGGTACATATTAACACATCTTTGACTTAACAAAACTTTGACTTTGACTGTTGGCAAACAGCAAATTTATTAACACATCCAGCAGTTAAAAAAGCAACATTAGCATTCATGTGGAGTTGTTGTTTTTGGCCACCTGATAAATGTAAGTACAACACTCACTCTCCTTTTAGCTCTGTGTTGGTCTCCACCAACTTCTGAGAAGCATGTCTGGCTCTTCAGTAGTTGAATGCTCCACTGTGTCAGCTCGGGGCTGGGCAGCTCTCCCATACAGTGGTAGACAGAGGAGTGGCATTGCAGCTTCATCACACGTACACTGATGCTTGAGTCATATCAGTTGTCTGGCTCATTCAAGGGCATGAGACCGTGGTGATATCCTGACCCATTCACACTGTATTATGACTACAACACTTATCTTCTATTAAATGCATGAGAAGAAATTGAGCAACTGAACATTAAATCAAGTTTGGTGTGTTGATTGCACAAAAATGCAGAAGTGGGCAGAGTTAAGAACATAGTTTATCACTTAGCTCTAATTTGATATAAATATAGCCATAAATATTGGTTTTATCTGTTGGGGATTTGAGATATTTGCATCTGAGACCTGCCACACATTGACAGCAAATGCAATTTAATTGGTGTTCAGGTTATGTAGGATTACCCACATAACTGACTGTCAACAGTTTTCATTGAGAACTATTCTGCATAGAGAGGCAGTGACAATCACACATATAGTATAAAGCTGCAGTTTTTCTATAGTTTTCTTATCGTCAGCAAATCGAATTAAGTCTTAAACAAACTTCCCTTTCCTGTATGAAGAACTCAGGGTAAAGCACATTTGCTCTTACTGAGGATGTAAATCACAATTATATAGTTTTATTACAAAAATGACAATAAAGTATAAAATAAAATACTGTGCTCATGTCCACAGTGGTGAAGGAACATGTCCCCCGGTGCAATGGTGCGGCTCACTCGTGTGTGCTTTAGAGTTTTTGGACAAAGATGAAGCTCTCCGGCATGGAGGAATATGATTTATTAGACACTCGTTAGAATCAGTTCATTGTTGATTTTGGTCTTTTGTGGGATCTGATAACAATAAGAAAAGTACAGAATATCATGGCCTTTATTCCTTCAGTAAAAAAAAAATGTTCTCAATGAAAACTGTTAACTCAGCCCAGGTTGTTCTCTGGGGTCTTAAGGAATTCTGAGAAAGGCGACCAGACGGAAAATAGAAGTAGAAGGAAATGACGCATTTTCAGGGGGCGGGAGTGCAGAGAAAGAAAAAGTGAAGGCACTTAACTCCTGAAATGCAGTGCACATCCTGGAATAACTGGTTTCAAACAATGCACATGCATCTGATGGTAATGATCTAAACTAAAACGTTTCCCAGTTACAGTAACTGTCTTCTGTCACATTGATCACCTCCGCTCTAAAGCTGCTATAAAACATACTGACATTTAAAGCCGTTGTTTCGGTCTACAAATACATTTACTAATCATATAATACCTCTATTAAAGGCTATATTTAAATGTTCTCAAACCATAAAAATGTCTTTGCTATAGTGGACATGCGTAAGCTGAGCTTTTAAGTGGATCGGCCGTACAACAGAGCCTATCTGCTCGTCATTTTTATCATAAACTGGCTGTTTTCAATCCAAGGCCACTCCTGACGTCAGCACTTTTGGAGAGGAACCTGCACACATTCCTGAGATGAGGAGGGATCCAGACACAGACTTATTCCCCCTCCGTCTCCCCCTTGCACTTATCAGCCAGGACAACAAGCAGAGCTCTCTGCGGACAGGCTGATTGATAGATCAATTTGAGCAAACTTACAAGTCTTTTTTTTTTTTTTTTTCACTCCAAACTGCCAAATAATGACACAGTGGTGCATTTTCTGCAACACAACTATGTGAGTTTATCGTTCAACAGCCAACGCAGACTGACTTCAACCTGACACGTGAGAAATAAAAAAAGTTTATTATTTACGAGGTACATCTGCCGACCGACAAACCCAGGTACAAGCGTGCTAAAATGTCAGACCAGTGAATTATCTGCTATATGGAAAACTTTCAAAATGGCTCATATTATGTAAAACATTTGCACTGTGCGTACTTAAAAGACAGCTGTCTTGGCAGGGATCGGCCTTTCTTCCACAGAAAAATCATCATTTTCATTCTTTTCCAACAGTTTTTATTCTTGATATATTTATATATATCGTGGCTGCAGCTCAACCATCTTTCACTGTTCTCTGTGTCTTCCACCTTTCTCCCACAAATCATCGGGAGGTGCTGCATTTACAGCGAGGAAAACCACAGCAACCTTTTGCTCAAAAACACAAAATAGCTTACGTTAAAATACCTCCCCACTGCTCCGCAACTGCATCCTTGAACATGTTCCACAGTGCTTTTAGGAACATAAACTTTAATTGCACTCATTACAGGACTTGTAAATCTGCTAGTAAATACTTTCAGAAAGCCCCTTTGACATACCTCCACTATCTGTGTGACCAGGGAAACACGTGTTTGAAATGTTCGGCCGCACCACAAATAATAATCTGATGATCTGGGGAAATGATATTAACATTACAGCTAGGTATATATACACCAAAATGAGCCCTTGTGCATATTTTGCTCACAGGTTAGTGTGAAAACTAAGAAAAGCTACATTTTTGCCTATGCTGAAAATCATAGGTGCAAAGACTGTAAATGCCTTAAAATGTCTTAAAATGTTAATTGTTTGCATCTGAGATGTGGAATAGGAGTTGCAGTTTCAGCACTTAAAACAGCTGAAGTGTCACATGAAACCGAAGCACTGAAAGATTTTCAACTGTCTTTCGCAAGAGCCAAAAGTGTATTTTGATTAAGTTTAACCTTGTAGGCAGATGCATTTCAGCTTGCAAGTAAACGCTGAAAGCAGTTGAAATATGTGTTGAAGTGTGAAATATGAAAGCAGGTTGCAAGTTGAAGGAGCAGAGATTTAAGTGCACTGTACATAGTTGTAGCAGTAGTTGAAGTAGAAATGAACGTATTTCAGATGTCAGTCGAAATGTAAAAACTAGTTGAAGAGTCAGTTTTTGTGTATAGGCTGAAGAAGTTGAATGTTTCTTCCGAAGCTGAAGTGCCGAGACAGCTGAAGTTATGGTTAAGTGAAATAGTTAAAGTGACAGTAAGTTGAAGAGGAAGCGAGCATGACGTCATCTACTCCAGGTCTGAATATTGCATGCAATACACAGCAAGGTAAAATGTTTTTGACAAGAGCTGGAAACTTTTACTGAAAAATACGATGGATGAACTGGTGAATTTTAAATAATGTTTAATAATTGAAATGAGTATGAAGACACTGAAGAGAAGCTTAAAATAAAAGATGAACACAATGTCATTTGAATGGGGAAAAATGCTGGAAAAATGGTGAACAGTAAGAAAGATATTAAAAATCTGAATGCATGCACAGACGTCTGTCACATATCTGTCTGGCAAGCCATTGACAGACAAAATGCATCAATAATAATGAGAATATTAGTTAACTGACCTTTTATTGCTCTCCTTTAATCTTTGAAGCTGATAAAAATAAATTAAGTTTATGTGGAAAATCAATTGAAAAATCAAAAATCCTTCATTTACTTTAGGTTTTCTTACACTCAGCTATGTGATGAGTATGCATGGCCATTCCTTATACATTCTCAGTGGGATATCATGGTGAAAAATATCCCTCCATGTTCCCTGAAACTCATATGCAGGTTCTGGCCTCCACAAATTGGCCACATGTGCTGGCTGACACCAGGACTACTGGAAAATGTCACAGGTGTCATAGGCGTTTTACTGTCACTGCTGTCAGGTTGGCTTTTCCATGACTTCCCAGAAATGCAATGGAAAGACTTTGCCATGAAAGAATGGAAAAAACTGCTCCAGACCCTTTTCTGATGGTTGGTTGGTGGGTTGGAAATCACTGCATCGCTTAAAGAAATCCCTCATGTGCTCCAAATATTGGTCCTATTTGTCTGATATAAATTTCAACCTTGTCTCAAAATGAAACGCAGCCGTCGCAGACAATGGCTGCACGCTAATGAGGGAAAAAGTGAAACCATGCTTTTAATATCTCCAGCACGTGCCTAATGTCACAAATCTGTCATCTTAAGAGCCTCCTTTCAACACGTATGTGAGCAGGTCGAATCACTCACGGCTCGTGCAAGTAAACACGTCACAGAATGTAAATGAAATGACGACGCCGCAGAGTGAAAAAACAGGCTCTCGTCCGTGCCGGATAAACTATCCAGGCAGTACCTCCGAGATCTCTGGGAAGATTATTTGAGAAGATGAGACCATTGTTTTACGTCAAGACTCATGTGTCAAGCAGAGATAGTGTCCTTAGCAACAGCGGAAAACAATGGATCACAAAGAGGATTTTGAAAGTAGCGCAGCCAAAAACCTCATCCCAGTATTGTTACAAGAATAACACATTCTTGGAAATTACTTTGAATAGCTCAGTAGTGAGTCATTAATTTCATCCCCGCTCCCCCGAAGCACTGGAAACCTCTGCTGATCACAGAAAAATGCTAACAGGTTCCACTCTAGTGAAATAGGCTATTAGGGATTTTATTGTCTTTTTTGGAAGCTTGTTGTGATGCCATTTACAGTAACTTTAATAAAAACTCATGACTCCACAGTCATCTCTTTCATTCCCCAGAAAAGGAAAGCTTCTCCACAGCAGAGGAAGTAAACATGACACACTCATATCGTGAGAATGCAGTTTATAATCCCTTCATCTCTTTCTTTTTCATTACATGATGTGACCTTCTCATAGATCATTCGGGGTCATTGCAACTTGGATCTTGTCTTTGTAGATTTATCCATCATCTCTATCAGCTATAATTATTGCACTCACCAAAGTAATTGCTGACATCTGGGAATATGGTGAGACTGTTAAAGCAGCACCATTAGCAGAGATGGTCGTATTAGCTCTGGGGTTGGTGTTTGTCTAAGTGTCCTTAAGCAAGACTCTACAAATTGCTGATGTTTGTAGGGAAAGTGTAAATTGCTTTGGACACAAGTATCTGCCCGATGAATGTAATATAAGGAAAGTGGACACACCATAAATGTTGGTCAAAATCCCTCAGTGCACAGGAAAACTGTGTGTCCGCACCACTACAGTAAGGATGCCATGTCAAAGTGGAAACAGGAAGTGGGTCTGCAAACCATGATGGATGTTTACAGCAGACAGTTAGGGTCATAATAATTTTACAGTTTTCCGTAGTTTAGCTAACTTAGGCAACAAGTCCTCATACCTAAATGACAATTTTTATTCCATTTCAAAGATGACACACGTGAGCGTTTTCTCATCCGACGCTCTGTGAGGGACCGAACTCACAGGCTTCAGGAGACACTGATGGATTTTCAAAAAGAGTGTAAACAAGAGTGAAGTAAACAATTTAGAAAATATGCAACACAAGTTCTGGGCCCATAAAAGAAGTAAGCTAAACAGAGCAAAACTCAGGATATAACAACTGAACATAGACTAAACAGACCAAACTGACCACAACAAACTGAGGAATGAGACACAGGTGTGGATGATGAGGAAGGCGGGGAGACACGCGGCGGCAGGACTGAAAGGACTGCAGACGACTCGGGACGTCCCAGGTTGGCTGGGGTGGGGCTGGTGAAAGGCCCTGATGACAAACCGCTCCAGAGGGTTCTCAGAGGAAACCCACAACCTCTCCTCTCCACGTACCTCCTGATCCACCGGGTATTGGTGGCCATTGCCACTGCGATGGACTGGTGGACACACCCACAGTCTGCACCTCCCCTCCTTCAGTCGGCGCTGTCGCCCAATTAATGTATGTATAGAAGAGTGTGCACAGCTGTCTGCATCTGTCCTTCAGTATGATCGACATGTCCTCATGGCTAGGTGGCAGAACTGGTTGTTTGCCAATGACTTGACAAAAGTGGACTTTTGGTTTTACATGGGTCACAAACAGCAGCCTCCTTGGTGAAAGTCCCGTGTTTGACCCATCCATCCACCCCGGCCTCGTCCCCACACTGACTTCTTTACTTTTTATACTATGTCACCTGACTTCCTCCTTTGCTCCTGTCATGATAACAACAGCCACTAGAGGTCCCTGCCTAAAAATTAACGTAATTATGGGTCGCAACATGCTGCTTGCACTGACTGTTTTTTTGTGGGAGAAAGTCTGGTATGATCAATGTTATACTGTCATGGTAACTCCGCCAAGTCAGGCAATGGTGTTTATATTTATTATAATGGAACAAAAATAAGATATTTTTATTTCAACAATACACAAAGGTCAATATCCTGGTCGACAATAACGGCTACAGTTTTTTCCCCAAACTGAAACAGACACGGAGTTTTGAGAGCTGGAACTCTCAACAAGCCTGGACAAGCACTTGCTGAGTTCCTGGTATTGATCAGTAACCCTCCTAAGACGTAGCAGCTTCTTTATGATACACAGCAGGAATATCTGACTCACAGCCACAGAAAGGGCATCCCCACAGGTGTGTTTCGGTCCATTGTCTGTGGCAGGGAGGCAGCTGAGACAGGCTCTCTATTCACACCAAGTAGCCTGATCACTGCGATGAGGCAGGAATTTAATGGTGTTTCCACATGAGCAGATGGCTTGAAAGGGCACAAAGTTAAACAGTGAAACTTTTATACTTCTCTATAGCCTACAGCCTTTCCTCTTCAGCTTATGTAACGTTATGTTATTTGCTACCTACTCACACCCTTGGAAACTTGCTTCACCTCACCGGTTATAACGGGATCCAGGATCAGATGGAAGTTGTCATTTCCTTTATATTTGACTTTTATTTTAGGCCCTTGATTCAATTTTGTATGTGGAGACACTGGAAAACTAACAAAAATTATCGATGCCGTCCTCTGGTTACTGAATTACTTATTCAAATGCTGAGCATCTCCAGAACTATGACGTTTTGAAGTGGAAGTTGCCAGAAAGAGAAAATAAATGTCATTGCCTTTTTCTTTTGCATAGCGAGGAAGTGATTAAATACATTTTAATTTTTTTTTTTCAGATTGATGCTCACATGTGTAGACACATGCCAGCTATCTCTCGTAGTGAAAACATGTGGTTCATACTCTCCAAAATAAAGTGTTACGTTAACTGCTTTAACTTACCGTGAATGTTTTTTAGTTGTTAACGTGAAACAGAAGTGCTGCTTGTGTATGCCTGTCCATTCCCATATGCTTGCTCTTTATCCTATAAATCTATTAAAGTAAGACGTATTCTCAAAGTGAAATAACGTTTTGTCAGTGCAGTGCTTTTACACACTTTTATTTATTGGAGATGTATCAAGTATACCAAGAAAGGGGAATGTTCAGATATCATATAACGTGGCACTCTTTCCTCCATAAAAGCTTGATGACAGTGATTTATTATATGATTTATTACCTTCCCTTTGTGAGGCATCATTCATAGTAAGTAAAACATCACATTCCTCTTTCCACTTTCTTCTTCTCTTCCTTGTTGAGATTACAAGTAGAAACGATGTTTTTGTCACATATAAAGATTCTCTTTTGCATTCAAACACTCGAAGGCTGGTCCCAATCACAGGATGATTAAAGGGGTAAGAAACATAAATCCCATCAATCCTTTCTGTTACACAAAATTACACAAAACTGTTTATTTTTTCAGATTTTTCTCTAAACTTCCCCCCTTTTTTTATTGTGAAATAGTGGATATTTTCACCTTTTCTGGGCCTCTAAAACTCCTTCAAAAGAAACAATCTGAGAAGGAAAAAATCAGTGTTTGGCATAACTGCTCACAACTCATGTCCACATGCGAGGAGAAACTTGTGACGAGGGATCAGAAGTAGACGTTGCCTCACTTTAAGGGGTCTCAAGCCAAAAAAATTGGAAGAAAGAAACACGAATATTTTTATACGTCAGGATTTGTTACTCGTCTGGACACTTACATCTTTGACTCTGCATCTTGAACTGCTGCTGTTAATTTAAGCGACAAACATAACTTTAAAGGTACTAATCAATATTGTTATATTAACAATGGGCCAAATTGCATATCGTGACAAACCCACATAGAATTATCACACAATTCTCACTATTTTAGCCTCAGCTCAGTGTTTTGGTTTTATGGCCCACAGTGTGATGGTTAAGCTTTTGGTAGGACCCAGGAGCAAGACTCAGACAAAGGTTTAGGTGAAAAGGGATTTATTATTTAACTCCTAAAGAAAGCTTGTTGGCAATGGGGCGCTGGTGGTGCTTTGTGGGGCTCTATAGAGTGACCAAGGAGAAGATTGAATCCAGGTGTCCAGGTGGTTTGAGTGGTGAGAGGTTTGTAGGTTTGTGGTTAGAGGCTGGGCGGTGGAGGTGCTGGGGCAGCTGGCTGGAGACACTGGAGACTAAAGGAGAAGACACTTAAGAAAAGCACACAAGATAATCACAAGACTTGGTCTTTTAGCTAAGGCTGGCTGACAATACCACGAGACGAGTGGAAACAATCTGGCAGCTTGCAGGAGGAGGAGCAGGGTTATGAAGCTGCCGGTGATCAGGGGAATGAAGCTCAGGTGTTGCCAGCACCTGGAAACCACGCCCCCAGCCTCTGAAACAAAGCCTGAACACAAAACAGCACCACCAAAGAAAACACACGAATGCAAAAGGAGAAATGCCAAAACCAAAAACACCAGAGCTTAAATTACCAGAAACACAAAAACAAAACTAGAAATAAGGCAAAACCCAGAACCATGACACACAATTTTCCTCTTTTGGTTCAGCCTCATTGCTGTCATCAGTCATTTCCACTGCGTGTGGGTGTTTCCAGGGAACAAGCTCCAATAATCCCATTGTACACGACCTGCTCATCGCCAAACAGCAGGTGGACAAAGTTAGAATGGTGAAGCAAAATACTGTATATCCCCCAGGAGTCAAGACAAAAGCAAAGCTCAAAGGAGAGGGAAGATTGAAAAGCACAACTCCAAATGATTGCTCCTGTTGATCTATACCCGCTGAATGTATAACTCAACAGTTGTTTGCAGAGCATGGGCCCCCAGGTGGCCAGACATATCAATTAATACTTAATATATGATGTATAATGGCCTGTATAAGGTGGCCATACATTGCTCATATGATCTGATGCCAGACTAAATGCAGTAAAACAGTTAAACAGTCAGTGAACAGTAAAGATTTTGGCAAAAGTCTGTGCTGTTGAAGAACTGCACATTTTATTTGGGGATCCAGGATAAAAGGAGGATCAAGATCAAGATCAGTTACCTCTACTCAGAATACTCAATGCCTCTAGCAAGCATGTGGAAAATAGGCAGCTTTACACTGCATTACACAAACTCTACAGAGCATCAATGGAAACATGACCACTGAGAGCGTGCAGTGACTTCATGCAGTTCAGGCCTGTCACACTTCGCCGTGTCATTTCGCTTCCTGGAGTCTCTGCTGGCAAAAACGACTTTAAATTCAAATCAGTCTCTACTTAGGTCAACTATCATCAGTCTGTGTGGGTCACTGAAGGCTGTCTGCATCCAACAAGTGCTGTTCTCCTCTATTCTGTTGCCCAGGGTATCTGACACCACAGGTTTGCTCCCCTTGCTCCCACAGATCCAGCTCACAGCGTGCCGTTCTGTTCAGGAGCATTAGCACTAATGGAAGACACTGCTGCGATACTGAGTGCCGGGCCATAAAATGACTCTTTATAAATGTCAACTCTGTCGTTAATGTAAGTGATACTCCAGAGAGGGTTGGGGTGGTTTTACTGGAAGCCGCCTCAATCTATAGATAACAGGCATCATACTCGGAAAATGAGCTTTGCCCTTACACATCAGTGTAAATGATCACGGCAGGAGCTCATTGTTCAATAAAGGCTGGGTTAAGTATCAGCCACACAAAACATATTAGGTTTTAGACATATTATGGGGAAAGTACACAAAGAGAATGAAATGATGTAAGTCGACCTTTTGACACGTTGACATGTCATATAGAAACAGGACAGGTTCGTTTAGTGAAATTAATAATGGCTGAACACTCTGGGAACATATCACCTGACCTTTAGCACCTTCTGAACAAGAGGTCACAATCAGTTATCAGCGACTGACATCCCTTTCCACACCAAGTCTAGAGTGTCTAACCTCGCTCACAAACTGCCGGTACTTGAAAACATATTTGTCCACCAGGGAGGACTTACAAGTTTTACAGCCATGCTAGCAATGGCTGTAGGGACGGCAATGTCGGTTGGTTGGTCTGTCCAACAAATATCTCAACAGCTATTGACAATGAAACCCTAACCCCACAGAAAGACTTCAGTGATCTCCTGGCTTTCCAGCGAGCAGCACCAGCAGCTTGACATTTGCGGTTTTGAAATATGTCAGCAAACTTTGGATTGCCATGACATTTGGTTACAGAAATGTATTTATCCCCCTCAGGATGAACTGTAATAACCTTTGGTGATTCCTTAGCTTTTCATCTAGTGCTGTCATTTTTTCCAAAACTCTCAATTGCTCTAAAACTTTGGTTTATGAACAAATACCTACAGAACGAATGACCTTTCCATCGCTCGCTGTGTTTACTTTGAATTAGCAAGTGTAAGCATGCAACCATGATACTTAAGGTGGTGAGTGTTAAACATCAGCATCTCAGCACAGACCAGAGCCTTGGTCATAGTTCTTT
Source organism: Holacanthus passer (assembly GCA_025331565.1). Taxonomy (NCBI): domain Eukaryota; kingdom Metazoa; phylum Chordata; class Actinopteri; family Pomacanthidae; genus Holacanthus; species Holacanthus passer. The sequence goes on from JAFREQ010000038.1 coordinate 3,553,932, forward strand.
AAAAACCAAAGTGGAGGAATCATTATCAATTCATTCAAAAATCACTTTGTCAAGTCCACAAATATAGAATAGATATCTGCCTCAGAAATCCAACACTGCTCAGTGTCTACTTTAAATGCCTGGATCCTCTCACAACCAATCAATTGAACTGAAAAAGCTTTTTAGGTGAGTGATGAAATGTCTCAAACTCAGCAGCTACAGCTTAACGAATAGTTTCTTTTCAGTTTGATATTATGTATCTGGATGAATGAGAATAATCTCGAGACAAATAGTGCTGACATTCTTCAGTGTTTCTCGATGAAACAGACGTGTCTCAAACTGTAGTCAGGCACACATACAAATATACACATAAACCCTCGTGAAGTGTTGCCAATGTTTACCCACGTCTGCAGAATCACTTTGGCCATCCTTATGAGGAGAAGATCTGGCATATGCCTGGTGACACTTTTGCAAATGAACACCAAGAGTGGTCATAACAGAGCGTCGCTTCCAGTTCAGCGTCACTGACCTGACTGTGTGCAGGCTTCTGGAACAGTAACTGACAGATAGTGACGTTATGCTGCAGTATGCGGCCGGGCCAAGTGTTGCACTGCTATAATGTTGATGCTTTTCACCGTGTGAACCTTCTCTATGTCGAGTGTGAAGGGAATAAGCAGGCAGGCGGACAATGAGCCCGCAACCTGGTGATGAGAGGCCATATAAGGCAGCAGTGTGAAGGAATGCACGGCAGTGAGATGAAGGGGCCCCACAAGTCACCCAAACACTCAACACACACTTTTCATATGAAGTTGACAGAACTACTCAGATGAATAAGTTTTGTTTTAAAGAGTCCTGCTGACCACGCTGTACATTATGGCAGCACAACTTTACACCAACCAGGAGTCCTTGGGAGCCAAATGCCTCCTTAATAAATCAAGCTTACGTAAGCACCTAGGAGTGCCATTAGACAGCCTCATAAAGCACATCTTACTCTGCGATGCAAGAACATCACCATAATGTTCCAAAGATATCTGACATTTAAGACGCCCAAATTGCCAAACAGCTGCAGAACTAAGACCAGATGCGGCAGCGGTGACGTTCAGCGTATCATCTGAAGCTTAAATCCCCTCCAACACCGCAGCCATGCTGTCACTGTACTTTAAGAGTCACCAGCTTTGGCATTTATTACACAATTAATGACTGTTTTCGCGTTTCTTGGCAAAGTTTGGTATTACACAGTACCGGCCGGCCCGAGACGCTGAAAACTGCGTAGGGCCCCACGAATCCCCCCCTTTCTTTAAAGAAATAAAGAAAGTTGCTGGGAGACATAAAGCCAGTCAGTGGTTCAGACCCACTACAGGGGGCGCTCTCCTCAGTGCTAGATATGTCACTCACGTCACTCCCTTGCAAGAATGCTAGCAGCTAGCTGATTTTTTTCCAGTCTAAAATCGGTTGGTTGGATTGGTTAGTTAAGTGAGTTGGCAAATGTCATCACGGATGGATTTTTTTTTTTCAAACGTCCTCAGGCACAAGAGATGCTGGACGTGTTGATAACAACTTTTCAGCAACAGCCGAATGCTTGATGCTTTAGTCTCTCTCTCTGCTGCTGGTGTGTTTTGACTGGTTGTGGTCTGGGTTGGCTAACATGCCTTTTTAGGATAACTCAGGAAAATGTGGTCATATTTTATCCACCTGCTGTGCTCTGTTAACTATAGCTCTCTCTCTCTCTCGCTCTCTCTCTCTCTGAACCCCAAATTGCTCCCGATGGCTGTTCCATTGGTGTGTAAATGTAACTCTCACTCTCTGTACGTTGCTTTGGATAAAAGTGTCTGCTAATTGTAGAAGGCTGTGACTTTAAAAATAAGATGCAAATTATAACAAACCATCCTTTTAACTCTCACAACTATTTAAACAATGTTTAAAGTTGCTCTGATCGATACGTTTCTACTGACACAGATCAAATGAATATGTGTGATGTAAAAGGGGACGTTGGGTGATGAACCAAGAGGGAATTATCACTCACTCACATTATGTCTTCCAACTCATTTATGTTTTCTGGCCGGCAACTTGTGTCTTGATTCACTCTCACCACTCTCATCAGAGCTTTTACACACAGCAGACAGCAAAGCTCGAAAAAACCTGCACTGCAGGATTTGTCTGGTGAACATAGTGGAGCATCTCGCTGTTAAAGACACAGATTACTTGCTGACACGTTCATATCAACTTTATAAAGTGATGAGCTTACAACTTCTTCCACTGCCCCAAAGTGGCCAAAAAACGTATTGTTGCAGTTTTTAATATTGCCTCATGCAACTTTGAGGAAGTACTGTGGTGGAGATGTATTAATGTCAGTCACCATGTACAATGGCAGACTGAAATCAAGCTTCTGTATCACTTATGCTGATGTTATGGCTCCTTTTACATAAAGTAAACTAAACAGAAATGAACAAATTCATGATTAAAAAATTTTAAAAAAGACAAAGGAAATGGAAAAACAATGGTCAGTTTGAAAGCTCCGATCACAGGAGACAACATCCTCTGCTGGGACGTAACACTGCAGGGTTAATGATGAAGACTAACGGCTCCTGTCTGCAAAGACTTATGTAAAAATTCAAACACATGGAAGTATTTTCCCTAAAAAAAACAAGTCAAACCCTGAGAGACACACAAAGACTTACAGCCTGATTGTACGGGTCAATTACAACAAAGGGTCCATGCCGAGCAGCTTCAAATTGATTCTTTTAAAACAATAAATCTGTGTCACATCAGTTAAAGCAGAAATCTGCAACATGCCCGCAGGCAGCAGCCACTGAATCACACAGCAGGACTCCCGCTTTGACAGCTCTCGCCTCTGTATGCGAGAGCCTTCTCCTTGTGTCAGGGCGGGAAGCCACCTTCCCAAGACTTAAACAGGAAGTCAAGGTTGCAACCAGGCTGTACGGTCACCAAGACATGCATTAAAGGTTGATTTTATTATGTAACTGACTGGATGGCTTGCTGATACTGTTGGAAAATGTGCTCCTGGCCTGCGGATAGACAGGTGGGCGGATAAATGTTGGAAACAGTATTTTTCAAGTCAAAATCTGGAACGTTTTCATATAAATAAATATGTTTAACTACTTAGTATCACAAGACAGTAATTCCTTGCATAAAGAAAGCATTTTGGAATGCTGATTCCGTTTGGACCAAACCAAAGCAAACGCAAATTACAAGATGGAAAAGCATCCCAGACAAGAATGCTGATTGGACAATTCTGGAAAAAAAAATATTACATTCAAAGATAATATTTTATAAATCACTTCTGTCTACAATATATACATAGGGCAAGTTAACACTAATGTCTATATGCTAATATGCTGATGATGTTTAGCAGGTGTGACGTTTGCCGTGTTCACCAACAAGCATTTGTTAATTAGCAATTAACACAAAGTACAACTGAGGCTGATGACAATGTCATTGCCATGTCATAGTTTTGCAAGTATTTAGTAATAAACCAAAATTTTAAAAATGTTTACCTGATGATGGTGCTAGAGGAAAAATTCCCCTCAGGAGGACATGAACATCCAAATTTCATGACAACCAGTCTGATAGTTTCAAGACATTTCATCACATATGTCAACTGATGATAGAAGAAAAGTCAGTCTTTAGGATGCATGGTCTGGAAACCATGAATCTCTCTAAGATTTTGGTGTCTGTCCATCGAGTAGATGTTGAGATATTTCAATGCATAAGAGAAATCTAGAGCTAGAAGAAAAGTGAGGGGATCACCAAAGTCAGTAGGATTCATCCTCTGGGGACCATGATTGCCTGTAAAAAAAAATCCTATGGCAATTCATCCAATACTAGTTATTTCAGTCTGGACCAAACTGGTGGACTGACCGAACGACCAACTGATAAACCAACACTGCCATCCATATAGCATGGCTAAAGCTAAAGTCAACACATAACTGCCTGTTAATGATGCACTTTCTGCATTGCTACATAAATGGCGCACTGCTTCCTGCATTGGTAGCGACTGAAAATCACGTGAGGTAAGCAACTATTAAATATGGACATAGATCCTTGACATAGTCAGCTACAATAAACATCAGCGAACTGGATCACTGCTTGATTGATGGGAGTAACGACCTAATTGCAGACACATTGGTCAAATAATTGAGAAATGAACTAATATGGCAAAGGGAAGTGTCTGGAACATCAAGACCAGACACGTTGCACAGACGAAGAGCAATACGAGGTGATCTGCTGGGAAAGTATGACCTTAGCTTTAATTAGGCACATGATCCTCAGAGCATGTATTGTTTGGCATTTCTGATAATATCATTCTGACGTTTGAGGCGCTAGAAATTCAAGAGACAAAGCAATTTACTTTGAAGCGAGGTCCCGTCTAATGAAAATGATATAACACAAGCTTTGATTTGGCTGCTGTAATGTTAATGTGGGCTCCGGGACACTTTGGACAATTAGGTTTCCTCACAGTGATCACATGGGCCTCCGGTGGCAACAGAATCACTGGATGTTGAAAACAGCTAAGTGTGTGGTTATCAGTCCTTAAAATGCAGGGTGGAGCAGCAGGGCACGGTATGAGCCGTTGGTTAATTGCCACGGGCCGTCTGGACAGCGCTCTCAAATGTTTATCTCTTTTTCCTTCCACCATCCATTGCACTACGGGACGTCACGTGCTGCAAAGGAATTTACACTGGAATGAAGGCTGAATGTTCCATGTCTGGCTAAACTGAAACTTTTCCAACACTAGAGAGCAGATTAAATTCTGAGCTGTAGTGGAAAGAATCAAACAGCAAATAAAAGTCTCAGGAGTGCATTTGAAATGAATGGAAATTGACATAATACTGTAGGTGGATGAACTGAATGTCTTATTGCTTCTATTAACAGGTATTTGGTAGAGTGGAGCTACTGGTGGACAGACATGAGCTGAGCTGTGGAAAAGGGAGAAATCAGCGTCGTCTATACTATTCAGACGCCTGTCATCGCTGCCCCTGAATCTCGGAAAATAAAGGAGCAAATGTATTCAATTTTTGCATAACTGCAAGACGTCAGCCACAAGAATGGCCAGTAACATTACCCGGGTCCTGGGGTCACTTCTTCAAATCGGGAGTTTAACATCTAACTATTATTTTCTGCGGATACAAAAGCCTAATGAACCTGGCAAGGATGTGATTTGTGGAATATTCCATTGAATCCAACCCCTCCATTGATTGGGAATGTATGACATGTGTATTAGTCATGCAGTGTGTTTTATTTTTCCTGGCAGCGAGGCTCACCCCGGCATTATCACTCTGCTCACAAACTGCCGGATCCAGTCTGTCTAAAATCCCCCTCTGACCACGCACATCCAGTAGATAAGCCCAAAATGTAAACAAGCCATAAATGCATCTGCAAACACATTTTTGGCTCTGCACTTAAAGTTTACAAGGAACAAAGTAAGAGCCCAGTGTTACGTAATGGGGTTGTAATGGAGGCAATGCATGCAGGGTGAAGAGGGGGGCGAATGATGGGTTCCATCGCCCAGTAATTCATTAGAGATGTACTGTATATGTGTGTGTGTAAATGGGCACAGACGGAAAAGAGAGCTTCAGGAATATTCTTTTTTACATTCATTACATGTATGTTTCTATAGTTGGCTTCATCTTTGAAAACACAGGCGTGAATTTTCTCTGATGGTCCTACAATCTACCAGAGGCCAGTATCAACAAGAATCTGGCTCTGTAAACTGGAACACAGCAGCTTCATCTTACCCATCATCAACCCAATACCACAGTGTCATCCACCAATCTCTGTGCCTTCTTCAACAAAGATTTCCAGGAATACAAAAAAAGTTGATTCTGAAACACATTTATACCAGAACCTGACAAGTTGATTCTGCTTTTTCAGCTACAGATTTCCCCACAGGTCTTTGTGCGATAAATGTTCCTTTAAAAAGCAATATTTCTTATAATGTTTGGGTTAATGGTTCAGATCTGTAAGTTATTACAGGAGACTGTTTAAGCAGTGTCAGTAAATTTTTATTATACTTCCAAGGTTCCACTGGAGGAGGAATGACATATTTTAATCTGTGACAATGGTTACTTAGAAGAATGGAAGAACAATTACTAACCTTAAGGAATTTACCAAAAGTGATGAGAAGCTCCTCTCCAATGTTTAGATGGGACGATGTGGATCACCCTTTTTTTTTTTTACATTTTCCAAACCAATTGCAATGACTGGTCAGGGAAAAACAGAGGAAGCCATTCCACATGTTCTTTATTTTGTTACTGTCCTGAACTGCACCAATACAGTAGAGGCTTCCAGAGATAAGAATAATATAAGTGAAATCTGGATGGCGGTTTAAAAAAAGGCTGGAAGGATTCTTCTCATACCTCCACTCTGTAGTGTTCAGGATGACGATTTCAGCCTTACTATGGCTGCACAGTTACATTGCCAGATAAGAACATCAACATTGGCATGTTTTGCAAAACCACGTTACTTTCAGTGAAGTAAAACCAGAACTTTTAGGTTTTGTTCCAGAAGTAAGAAAAGCTCATTTAAAATCCCATTGACAAAAATATCCTGGCTTGAACAGAGCCTTTCTCAATGGTACGTCACACTTCATGTGGTTAGACAGTGTTTGAAAAACAGTCCTAGTTTAATTGATATTTATGGTTTTCAGAGGACTTAAAGAAAACCATTTCCCATAAGGCCGAGACCTTCACAGGCTTAACGTCACGGCGCGTTTGTGGCTCACACACGTCAGTAATAACAGCAGGACAGAAATGATTAGATGTACAAGCTTTTAGACGTCAAAGATTACAACTAAAAATTGGAAATAATACTTTAGAAGAGAGCATTGATGGGTATCGAGAAAACCAAGTTATGATGACTGAAGCACCTGTAGTGGGAGCTATGTTTTTGTCTCACAAAAAGAAGATAAGATAAACCTTTATTCGTCCCACAGTGGGGAAATTTGCAAATTGTACAAATGAAATTGTACGAGTGTAAGAGCCACTTATTTGTAATTACATAGCATCTCTATCGCTACTCTTTATCAACATACTATAAATATTAATCATGTTATACAGCTGGTACTGACATATTCTGATGGTATGAATATGTCTGAGAGTGATGCCTTCTATGTTTACAGAGACAATAACTGTAGCTTCTGTTATGAATGAAAGTACAGTATTTAACCCTGAACTCAGATTTCATCAACAGAAGTGCAGAGGAAGAAGAAACAGATGAATCGCTCGGAGGCTGTTCGCTGTGACAGCACATGATTAGCAATAAAAATATTTTGTGCTGTCTGAGCTTTTGTTTTTCCTAAAGAGACAGCGATGCCATCTAACATAATGGCATCCTTTTCTGATGCCTTATTGTGAAACGTTAAAAAAAATTTTGAATTTTACGGGTCATGCCACGTTATAGCAACTGATGGCAGCCAGGGGTCTGCATACGAAGCAAGTCGTCTGTGCATCTCTCAATCATGAAGGTGGAAAATTACGTCCTGAAAATGACAACGTCCAGACGTAGTCTTCAGTGCCACCGGTGTGAATGATAAAAACTGTCCTGACAGCAAAAATGTTAGCAAGGCCATTGGAGTATGTAAATCCATTCTTGACCTTCTGTAACAGTGTCTGTAGCCAAATAAGCTCCACCTGCCTTCAGCCAGAGCTCTAATGCCAACAATGTTGTCTGCTTGTGTCGGTCATGGGTGAAACTGCAGGCCGACATCTGAAACACTGTCGGCACAAGGCAATGTCGGTTTGTCAAAGATAAACTGAGAGGACAGAGCCAACAGAAACAACAAGAGAAATAATATGTTGACAGTACAACTCATGTGATCTACGTTTGTCAGAGACACTTATTCTAGTACAAAGCATTGCAGGTGATGCAGTGGCAACAAAATCCCTCAAATGACGAATGTCTTTGGTCCCTGTACCATGAAGATTGGCAGAACAGAAAAGTGAAGGGGATCATCTTCAAGTTCACTTCCACTGCAGTGCACCTGGATCTGCTCTCCACTACTGACACAGACTCCTTCCTGATGGCTGAGAAGGTTTGTGGCCCTCTGTGGCAAGCCCTTCAAGCTACTCTCCAACTAGGCCACAAACTTCAAGGGTGGACAGAGTTGTTTATTAGAACAGCACAAGAGTTAAAAACACAGTCTTTGCTTCGTGATGAGTTTATTAGAGAAGTCACGTTTTACCAAAAAACAATGTGCTCAATTTAACTTAATTTAACTTGGAGTAAACTCAGTGACAAAAAACAGCTTCAGACAAGTTTTAGACTTATTCTGTCTTAGGATTTTTTTATTTACATTTCATACTTTTACAAAAACAACTCTTTTTTTTTTTTAATAACAGGACTGCAAAGCCAGAACACTAGCAAGGATTCAGAACAACCATAAACTCTAAAATACAGAGTGGTCTTGTCAGTTTTTAACAGCCAACTGTGGAATATGATCCAGTTAAAACACTCAACACCACAAACGTCAGTTCTCCCTATACAATGTGCAGGTTGCATTACTATCTGGGATGTTTTTGTACAGTTTCTCCAAACTACAGTTTAAATACAGTATCAAAGACACAAAATACAACATCTGTCTCAAAGCAGGTTGTAATCAAGTAGCCTACAGTATAAAGAATATGCAACATAGTATGAGTGTATATACTGTATATTTATATATATACACACACTGCAGACAGTCACAAAGTGAAGACTACCAAGGCCCCCCATACTCCCAAACTAAGCTGTTCTATTCACATTTAACAAGAATATCCAAAGATGCCATGAAACAGCAACCATAATACAAAAGTCACCAAAAATATATATGCCATTATGAAGAGCTACCATGTTTTTTCTTATATTTTCCTACTTTTAAATAAAGGACTGGAAAACATATACAACATCAAGTGTACATTGAAAAGGCATGTCCTGTATATAATCGAGATATTTTAAAACATTGCACATAAAAGGGATAACGTACAGAAAAGAAGAGGGCATGCTGAACAACAGATCAAAGCTACGCTGGATGAAGAGTCATCGACAAATAAGGCCTTGACAGAATGCATCATCAACTGAAGACATGCTCTCCACTTCACAGAACGATATGAACATGCAACTTTAGAAACAAACAGAAAGGAGCTGAATAGAACCGGTCGTTTGATATCAAAGCTTTGTTCTTTGTTTCACAGATCAAATGGGGTCCTTGCCTATTTGATTCACCTTCAGTCACATTTGAATAAAACAAAATTATACATTCTTTTTTTTTTAATAGAAGTCACCATTCCAAAGACAAAATTAAAACCTTTAAAACAACACCTGTCCATTTATTGCACACCATTGGTTCACAAAAATATTTTGGGCACTTTGCGTTTCAACAAACAGCAGCATTTCATTATAAAAAAGTTGTTTGAATACAGACACCGAAGAAAACAGATGAAAAGCATGACATACAAATGGAGAATAGAAAACTTTTTTTTAAATTTTGATATTGTGCAACTAGAGTTAATAGGTCCATGTACTAAGGCTAGCCTCTTAAATGCACAACATCATACAGTGTTTTAAGGGGCGAAGCAGCAGGACCCCTTTGCTAAATAGCATGGACCACTTCGAATGATTATCTTTATCTTTTATTATGTGCAATTACTGATTGCCATGGCAAATCCCCAATGAGATAGAGAACATTTGGTCCTGTAGGAAAAAGCATGATTTGTACCCAGATAAAAAAGGGCAAATGGCACAACTTTGAAAAAGTGACTCAATGGCACAGGCTGACACAAGTTCTTCTTAAGACAGCTGTCAGTGAATTTAAATGATCAGGACAGGGTAATATTGATGCCCTCGTCACAGCAATATTCATCTTTACATTTACAATCAACCCTGTATATGAGGTCTTACATCCTGCTGTGATAATTCTCAATGTCAGCTGTTTGTACTACTTTCAGGGGGCGACAGAAAACAAAAAGATTTCACTGAACAAGATACCCAGTCACAGTCAGTAGCATTCAACTCATGGATTACTACCATGGGTATCATTATCTTCTCAAAATACAGGCACAACAATGTCCAAGGACACAATTACAACCATGTTGGCACAACACAGGTAACAGGAGCTGGAGGTTTGACCCAAAATCAGCATTAAAAAGAGTAAATGAAATTAGTAACATCAACTGCCAAACTGTGATATTAGTTTAAAGTGAAGGATAAGCTCTTGCCTAACACAATATATTTATCATTTATAATGATTTAACTCACAGTATTTGCATTCACACATTAGCATGTTCCTACTGCTTCTAAAGCAATATTATCACATAACACCCAACAGCATCGTCATCTGTTCCGACTAAGAACTGGCCATCACAGACAGCCGTCATAATCTTTATATTACTTCCTGCTTTCCTGGATGCAGACTTACAGTATTTTCTTTCATTTTAGTAAGGGAATTGTTCACAATGTAGTTTTTCCCTTTGTGAAAACTTAAAGAAAAATAAATGAGAACGCTGGTTGTTAATCCACACTTTTGGGATAATAAAACATTGTTGGTTTCAATCAACCACAAAGTCACATGAGGATAAAACTTTAAAAATGACAATCATGTTGTACCTAAGTGAAACATCACTTCAACAGTCATGCAGTATCCTAGAACATCAGCAGTGTACCTGTTGGTAAAACATGACGACCAGAATTTGAAAGATATCAATATTTATAACACAAACTTTAGACTTTAAAACTGAAAAAAAACTGCCATTTGAAAAAACTGCCATTTCAACTGGGATAAATGCTACATTACCATGTCTCAGAGCCCATTTGGGAATATAACACTGCAGTTGTGAGGAAACCTTGTAACTCCAAATGTAAATTTTTTTTTTGTTTTACATAAATTTCAGTCTCATTTATTTGGTTGGATTTGAGAACAAAACATGCATCAGTGCTGATCCAAGTTTTCCTAAACTCCTAGAGTTGAGGTTTTTGGAGTGCGAGGTTTGATTTAACAACAGTGTTCAATAAAAATAAAGAAATAACTTGTATTAGGTCAGAAGTATTATATACTGCACAAACGTCTTATGGGAATACTCTGTCAATATAATTTCAAGTTTTAGACATTTAAAAATGAAATGTACTGTGTTCATATAGATAAAAAGAAATGCACATACACACACCTGACATATCATATTTCACAACACCCAACATACACAGCATTCAAATAGTAAAACTACAGTACAAGCTATTGCAATATAGATAATATTGACATTTAACAGTTTGCCTATAGCGACGGCACTGAAGGAATAACACAGTCTCAGCCCATACAAACTAGCATTATCACTACAAATGAAATACAATGTTTTTTTTATTTAGCTCAGTTTGCAAAGACTTGATTTGTCATTGTTGGCAAAGTCAAGACCTCTTCTTCCTCTACGCGTTGCTTTGTTAAAATGGGAACTCTCAGGCACTTTCCAAAAGTAGGGCAAGGCTTGTACTACAAACCTCAAATTGGCTAAGACAGTAATGACTTCAGCTCGTGCTGCATTCACGTCATATGGGAAAAAACCAACCTTCCTAATGATTATTCATAAAAAATACTGTTCACTTGATAAATACTACTTTGAAATTCAGGTGTGGTGGTGGACTGAACCCAGGTTTTATGACCCACTAAAATCTCATGTCAGCACCAAGGAGGTTGCTTCAGTCAAGTTTAGGAAGATTATACTATAATTGGAAAGAAAAATAAAATTACCATTTATTTTGCTGGATTTGGTTTGGTGTAAAACATGAACTCAAATAAGTGCATCTGTGTTACATGTGGAAAAACATCATCGAGGCAGCTGAAGTCTTCAGAAAACTTCAGTCACGGCGTCTTGATGGCTTCACATGATGAGGTTTCAACATGTGCTCATGTCCAAGTTGTCCCTTTTGGCCGCCAAGGCGTTTCACCAGATATTCCCATATGACATGACTGCAAAATAAGACATGATGGGCAAGTAGAAGGCTTGAATCACTCTATGGTAATGGAAGCCAGCTCCTTGGCCTGGGCATGCTGCTGCTGCTGCTGCTGCTGCTGATCTTCTTCAAGCACCTCTGGGGAACTGCCTCCTACACTGTTGTCCATCTTGGTCTCCTCTGTCATGACTGCCGTCTCATCGGCGTCCATCTTGAGGGAGGCTGGGGCTTCCAGAGGATCCAGGGGCTCGGGTGAAAGGAAGCCGGAGGAATTCTCGCAATTCTGGGTAGAGGAGGAGACCTGGGAGATGACGGGCATCTGGACTGAGGAGGAGGATGAGGCCGCAGTGGTGGTGGAGGTGGAGGTGCTGCCCGGGTAGACGGGGTGATGTTGGGACTCCTCTAGCTCATACTGGACTCCCAGCGCCTCCTCCTCCTCCTGTACCTGGCTCAGGTAGTCGGGCACGAGGAAATCACTGTAAAGACGAAGAGCATGAGATGAGTTCAATGTCTTTTCATCTGCAAGCTTGTCACAAATCTTTAAACATGTTGACAATTTAAAAGATGTTACATGAGCCATTTTTCACTATAGCACAATTTTCACAAATACACATACATGCTTTAGGTTAAGAATATTCTTAGTGACATCTTGAGCAAAAAAAATGACAGATTTATAAGTTGTATCCTAAATGAGTTTGACAAATAATCTTTCATACACATGGATTAGATTGGAACCAAATCAGTAGACAGTACAAAAAAATTGTGATGTTCAGAGTCTTTCAGGAGGAACTGCCCACACTAAGGAAGTTATGTTGTCATCCCTGTTTGTTTGCCAGTCTGTTAGCAGGATACCTCAAAAAAATCTGAACTGAAGGTCGTTACATTTGACCAAGGAATAAGTTGAGTTAAAACTGAGTTTGGACATTGTTACCCAAATCATGTTGAAGCTGAACTGACAGAAGGAGACTTTATTCCAAGGAACAAACAAAGGAATTTCAGGCCAAGCTAAAATGCCAAACATCATCTAGTTCCAGCTTCTCAAATGTGATGATGTGCTGCCTGTCTTTGTCTTAAATGATGAGTACTGAATATCTGGGTTTTGGACTGTTGACAGCTTGTTTGGTGATGGGCTCTTTTCACTATTTTACTATTATTTTATAGACCAAAATATGAAATAAAAAAAATTGGTGATAAAAGAATTGATAAATAAAATAATCATTAATTACTGCTGTAGTTGCACTCCTAGCTATCTGGTCCACTTCTCCATTGGTAAGTGATTTCCTACATTCCCCAGAATTCCTTTCAACACCTACAGGCTGTGATTTGCTGCTAGGAATTTAGATAGCGGATTTATTTTGGCTGTGAAACTCATCTTGAAGTCATGGCATGTCGACAGAAGGTGGAGAGGACACTGTTAAAGTAGGTTTTCTTATTTTAATTTTTCCCCTGTGATCTAAAGGATTCTGCTGTGTGTATTTTTTGTTTTTACTGTGGTCACACAGTAATGATTTCAGTTTATCTACACAGTTTCTTTTGTAAATAGACAGAAATATTCCATGATCTAAAAATGTGTGAGTTTCCTCATAACTAATAATTACAGAATATGTTTTGCCAGCTTCAATGAAGTCAGACCTTTTCCATGTGATTACATAACAAGTAATTGTGAACACAGGAAAACAAAGCTTGTTTAAAGTTCACAAACTAAATGAATCAGACTATGCCCAGAGAAATAATTACATGTATGTTATATATATTTCAATTATTTAGTGACCAGAGGTTGTGTCTATACAAATGCTTCAAATGTGTATTTATAAAAATGTTCATGGATATACAAAAAGGTGTGCAAGTCAACAGCACGATGAGTTCTCTCTCAACTTTTTCATGACATTTGATCTATACGCTTACATAATCCCAGTCTAGCTGTGTCCCACATGGTCTTCATGTAATAATACCCTACACAATTGCTGTGACAGAGGGCTTTTATAATGTGTGAGTGCATAGAGTGACCTTGATTGTAAACTAGATTTATCAGAGTTCCCAGTTCTGCAGCTTAACATGTACAGACATATCATTGGGAATAAGAGTAAATAGTAATGGATGAGTGTAACTGTCCTCTGTGGCACAGATGACAGCTGAATCTGACAAACTGGTCTGCAAAATCAGCAAAAAAAATACAGAGTAGTTAACATATCTTTTTATGTGAAGACTGAGGATGGGAGTTAAGAGTCTGACTGGATTGCCAGAGAATTTTCCACACTGTTATGATCTCAGGCGTAGACCTTCTACTATAAAACCTTTGAGGAGTCAATGGCTCGCTTGAGTCCTGCCGACCTGTGAGGGCTTGAGTTGATTAAGAAGTGGAAAAGTCTGGGAAATAAAAACACTCCTCAACTTTATAAAGACACTGTGTTCTGACTTTCACGAGGCTTTGTGGGCTGAGCTGCTGATAAAAACAAACAACCTACTCGAGCTGGTTAAGGAAAATCCATTCATATAGAAACAAATAGAGACCAAAATGATTTAAGTCGTGTTTTGCAGCTATTGTATGACCTAACATTTGAGCACACTTCAATTTTCAAGGTGGTTTCTCTCAAGAACAAAATGTATGAGTATAAAATGAGTGATTTAAACACTGCAGTTATCTAAGATGTTTTACAACACAGTACAGTTGGATTCTGATATTGCCAGTTCTATTCAGAAAACTGAGCTCATTTTGTAAACGTGACAAACCACTTTATCCTTACATTTCATCAGCAAACAGAGCCGACACGAACTTGAGGTATTTGCCATCAACTCTAAATGATGAATGTTAAAAGAACAGTTCAACATTTTGGGAAAAATGCTTATTCACTATCTTCCTTAGAGTTAGATGAGAAGATTACTACAACTCTCATAACTCTCTCAAAATATGAAGCTACAGCCAGCAGCTGATTAGCCTAGCTTAGCATAGTTAATCCCTGCCCAGGAACAGTCCAGCTCATCAGTGAATTGGTGTTTTTACACTGTTCTGTTTAAAGAAAAGGACATGTAATGTGTTAATTAGTGAGTTTGAGAGGTGGTGGTAAATATATTTTGTCACTTCTACTTGCTTTCCTCATCATGCTCAGCTAAGATAACCGGCTGTTGGCTCCAGCTACATATTTACAGAACAAACGGAGAGGTATCAAACTTCTCAGCCAACTCCTGGGAAGAAAATGAATAAGCATATTTCCTAAAATATCAAACTCTTCTTTTAAACAAGTGAAATTAAAACTATCCCAATAAATACAGTCAAATACTTCAGGTACACTTGATCTGGGCATTCAAATCAATTGTAATCACTTCAAAAACAATTCTACACAACCAAAGTCATAAAAGGAAAAACGATCAAATGAACCTCAGGTATTAGAATTTAAACTGATGTTATTTTCTGATCCAGGTGAGATCTGAGTAAATGATGGGGGTCAGCGCCCCCGGACTCCTCACCTGCTCTGGAAGTAGTTTGCTAGTTCGGATGCCTCATGGTTCAGACTCCTCAGGTGTACAATTAAATTGCCAGAGTTGGTGAACATGGCCCCGCACGTTTTGCACTCGTAAATCCGCGGCTTGCGGATTATGTGTCGGGAGACCCTCATGTGGTGCTTATATTCACCGAAGGACGTGAATGTGGCGCTACAAATCTGGCACCGGAAACAGCGTTTACCTTCGTGCTTCAGCCGATGCATCTTTAGGGAGTAGGCCCGTGTGAACTTTTTCCCACAGCGGTCACACTGGAAAGGCTTAATGCCTGGGGAAGAAGAAAAAGCCAAAGTTCAGCTGATCTGCACGATAGCATCACACAAGTGTCCGTATCTAATTGTAGGTCAGGTGAGGTAAGAAGGAGGGCCACGGACCTCATCTTACCACAAAGCCTTAAGTGTTTTCAAGATCACAGTTTCTCAGGATGCTCAGAACAAAAGGCCTCATCCATTCATCGCTAAGCTATATACAAGTTGTAGGAACGTACAGCAACTCTCTAAGTCCAATAAATCCCTTATTTAATCTTTTATCTCAAATTTAATTTAATTAAATAATAAGAATAAAAAATGTTCTTTGAATATCAATCTTTGAAGTTTAGCTCCTAGAAATTGTTTCTCCCACAAACTACCGACCAAAAAAGATTCACCTGAGCTTTTTCACACTACATTCTAAAAGACAAAATACATATTTACATATTCCTTTAGGGGTGTAATGGTACATGTATTTGTCCCAAACTGCTGGGTGCAGGACATTCTGTTTGGTATGCGACTTCCTCGATTCGGTCCGCCCTGTGACCCACACAATTACCATGCTAGTCGGCTTAGCACTATTATCCAGGTTAGTCAAGCTAATCCAGTGTCACTGCCATCCGAATGGCAAACACAAATGAGAGTCCAAAGCTGGAGGATCCTCCCATGACAATTACCCGTTTACTGTTACACCCCTATTGCTTGTAAACTAGCTAAGTTTCCAACAGTGGAAATAGCATCCCAGAATATGAGTGCAGAGAACGGAGGAGGATACATTTTACAGTGATTTGGCTTACTCAGATATTCAGATTATTTATTCAAGCCAGAGTATACAGCTGAAGAAATGCAGCGGAGAGGGTCTGGGTTGAGGCTGTGTGCATTACACCTGGAGCTGTGCCAAAGGATACGGCCAGTGGTGGTCAAGCGTGCCAATTGCTCTGCTGTTGGCTGCAAGAACCAACACAAAAGTCTTCACCTGCTCAGATCATCCGAGGATGCCAAGAACCAGGTGATTAAGTATAATTTTAATGGAAATTTGACATAAACGTCACTGACATTTTAGTATGGACTGCTTCCTCAACAAGGACCAGTAATGGTACAAGCTCAAAGATGGATTGATATCGGGTGGCTTTCCATGACCACACTTCAAACTTGGAAGCTGTAGGTTTGCCATTTATGTTGCTTTACTCTGTATTATGTAGGTCAGCCTGTTGAACTTATGCAGGCTGGGGTTATGTTGGACTAATGTTGGAATATTGAGGGACAGTCAAGAGAAACTGTGTGAACATGAAGCCTCATTCGTAGCCACATAAATAACAAGAGTAGTAAGTTGGGTGTTGGTAACTGTTTTTGCACTTTACACTGCAGCGTTGGCCCAGATAGCGTTAGTTTTGTTGTTATATGGAGGCCTGTTTTGCTCCTCACTAGTGTGTGAGACTGTGTGTGAGACTGTGTGTGTGTGTGAGAGAGAGAGAGAGAGAGAGAGAGAGTATGTGTTGCTGCTGTATGTAAATTTACTTGATAGACATGCCCTGAAAGCAATGATAAAGCTGCTTGTGAAAAATGAAATGGTCAAATTGCAGGAATTCATTTGCTTGGCAATGTTTTGTAACTGTGATTAGCACCCAGCAGCTAAAGCAGTGGCAAAATTTACATTTAAAACAGTGACTCTCAAAAGAAGCCTTTGTCCTTTGTCAGAAGTGACGACAAAATCTGATGTTTATTGTAGATGTTTTGGATGACTGAAATATTTCTACTGTCAAACTCAACTGTAACTGAATTCTAAGGGTTTTCACATGTAAAAATACTTTGATATTTTGGAATACAGGATTAACAATACACCAACAAAGAACAAAATGGACCATAAACACAAGGTACAGAGCTAAGAAGTATACTGTATATCTGAAAGGTTTGGCTTTTGTACCCTTTCTATCTCATGATATATGCTAGGCTAC
This sequence comes from Holacanthus passer, assembly GCA_025331565.1. NCBI lineage: Eukaryota > Metazoa > Chordata > Actinopteri > Pomacanthidae > Holacanthus > Holacanthus passer. Next base: position 3,571,546 of record JAFREQ010000038.1, read on the forward strand.
AAAACCTACTTATGACATTGTTTTACAACCTCACCTAACTTCTGATGTCACTAAACATTTCAAATGCAACATCAAATCCAACAGTGTTGCAATAAGAGTAAAGAACGCCAACATGGTAATTGTACCATTTGCACATGATCCAAAAATAAGCGAGGACAGAACATGCACAACTTTTAACAGGCATGCTTTCAAAACTTTCCCCTGAATTTCCTAATCCCTAAGATATACAACCTATAAAAGGTTTTCAGTCAGATTTTTTTCTCCTTTAATTTTTTCTTCAAACACTGATTCACAGTGGAATTAATTTGGCATTTTACCCTAATAAACATACAATTTCTTTGTCAATTTGAACCTAATTAATACAAATATAAAACCACAAAAAAACTTTTACCATGATGCATAAAGGGAAATCTATCTATACTTATTGATCCCCTTGGGGAAATTCCTTCTCTGCATTTCACCCATCCTATTCATAGTTAACCTTTTAACTATACATACTAGGAGCGCCCAGGGTGCAGCACCCAGGAAGCAGTCAGGGGCCTACAGTGGTGGTGATTGGGACAAGCAGTTGCTCTCACTTTCCCACCTCAGCCTCTTGCCAGTCCGGGGACTCGAGCTGGTGACCCACTGGTTGCAAGTTCGCTTCACAAACCACAAGGCCACCACTGCCCACAAACTAAGTCTGTTTACAGGTGTTTTACAGGTGTGAACATTTTAAAAAGCCTTTTATAGCTTCAGAGGGGAGCTGTGTGAAGTTCTCTGCTGTCTGATGTCATTTGAGTCTGCGTTAGTAGGGCTGAGGACTACAAGTCTGAAAATGAAAAAAGGCCTTAGTAGTGGTTACTAGCATAAAGCACCCAAATCTCTGATCCAAGTGTCAGCAGTCAAGTTGCATTGTGGGGTATTTTTTGACGATGTTTTAGGAACGTGATGCTTTAGAGTACTCTTGTAACCATCACTTTATCAGCTAGTTGTTTTTAGAACTTGCATTATACCTGTCTGACAGACCTAATGAAGCAACCACTTTGACATTTATACAACAATGCAACAAAATAAGCAAAAATCCCAGTGTGGGGTGAGTGGAGTGAATGAAGACTTGTTTAGACACTGCTTATGACCTGGGGTGTGTCTAACTTAGACTAAAAAACAGTATGGCACATCAAAAGTTTCCGTACCGGAGTGTATGAGCATATGCTGCTTCAGGTTTTGAATGCGTGTGAATCGGACTCCGCAGGTTGGACATTGGAAGGGTCTGTCGGGGCCATTGGTGCCAGGCCTGGCTGAGGGGCTGATATAGAGGTGGTACGGGTACTGAATACCTTCTAACCTGAAACACAAAGACAGGTAACATCAAAGTGATATTCAAGCTTGTATGTGCTCTTACTTACGTTGAAAAATGAAGTTGTCCCTACTGTATATGGATGATTAAAAACATCTACTTTGACACGTCACAAGAGTAATCTGTTTGTCTCCTTACATATCAAAAACAGCTTGTTGGTTTTGAGGGGGGAAAGGGCCCACTATGTATTATGTCCAGTGACTGGTATATCAAAAAAAATAGTAGTAAGATGTTTCAGAACATTTGACACTGAACTATTACTGATGATAATGATATGCGTCAGATTGTTCGGTGTCTGATGTTCATAGATTTCCAGTTAGACACCATGTTAGTCTGCATGTAAAAGCACGTTTGTGGTCTGAGGCTTTCACAATTATTTAGATTACAGTGCATCATGTCTGTGACATCTGAACATGACGTCTAAATTTATTATCTAAACAGGTGTTGCTCAGACAACCAGTTTATTTCTATACACTATATTCTTTACTGCTTATGACTTGCCACGCTGCAAGCTGTAACAAATCATGATACCTTTCATCATCTTCTGCATGTCCTCCAGTGTTAGAGGTGCTCTGCATTGACGGCAAACCCTCAGACACTCCCTCATCCATTGACCCTGGAAAGGAGAAGAAAAAGAATTACTCATATAGTAATACTGAATTTCTGACTACATAAAGTCTAGATTTGTCAAAAGTCTGAGATTATGGGCCTCCCCTCAGACAAAACTTGGAAAAGGCTCCTTCAATCCCTCTTAGTTTATTTGCTTAGTTTCCTTCAATTCCTGGAGGCCTATTGGGATCAAGATTATGTTATTTGATCCCATAGACACTCAACAATTAAGCCAAGACAGCCTATTATTGCTGTTTGGCATAACTTCACACTACACCAAATACATGAAAAGGTCTGTCCTAGGGTATTTATTAGTTTTTGACGCTGGGAAACTGGAAGAGATAGTGAAATCCCTAAAAATTACTGCATCTCTGAACTAATGCCACACAGTCTATTCTGTATGATCTTCTTTAATATATCAGCTAACTAATGCAATGTTTGTTTTCACTTCCTTTCAATGAACCTCCCCTGAAATTGTGAAAAAGTGGGAGCCACCTCAATGGGACATATCATCTTGGATGGTTTAGACTAATGTATCATAGGTTTTTGAGGGCTAATCCCTATAATAATATTTAAGCACTGATGCAGGGCTTTCCACAATGATATGAAGTATATAAATACCTTGCTAATATTTGTCAATCACTGAAGACGACACACCGCTGTCTACTTGACACAACATCTCAGCTGAGCGTGCACACAGACATTTACATATAGAGTATGTGCTGTGTTTTGAAGTGGAGACTGGTAGTTACAAAATGTGCATGCATAGCAAATCGCAACTTATTAATCAAAACTATTTTAAAAGAATCAAAAATAAATATAATAAATTAGCCAGCTGGACGTAAATGAGTAGTCGGCTGTTTGGTCGGCAGCCAGCGCATGTGGGAAGCTCTGATTGATGCCGCTGGATTCCAATTCATTGTGCTATTCAGCAGTTTAGGAAAAAATGAGTATTTCCATTTTCTTTCTATTTATGGCATATCACAAAAGCCTTTCAAACAGCATTTCAGCTGTTCCACAGGACAATAAAACTTTCTACCAGTACAAACAAAGAGACCAGTACAAACAAAAATCTTGTAGGTCAGTAGGCAGCTCTGATGGTTGCAGGTTTGATTGCATGTTTTACAAAGCTACAGTGTTAACTGGTGCAGGACACAGCCTCCATCTCACAGTGATTGATACAGTACAACACTAACACACACTGACATGTGACCCAACTGTATATTTCCACCAATATGATGATGTACATATTGACAAATGGTAAAGTATCACACAAGATTATTCAACCGTTTGCTAAGACTTGCCGACCCACCCATTCTGTGGCTCCTCTCCAAAGCCATTTTGCAAACGTACATTTTTCATTAGCCAGCCAGTTGTCATTAAAACAACAGCCTGGCATGTTGCTAAAGCAACAACAAAATCCACCTGTTCTCTAGTAGTGGAGCTGAATGGAAAAACAGCCCTTTTTCATTTTGCGGTCAGGTCAGTCAATCTAGTTCTGGTCCATGCCAGTGTGCATCTTCTGAGATGGGAAGAGGCAAACAAATATGATGACGGGATTGTTCCATTCCAAATATTAGAAGATTTGATTGTGTGGATGAAACACCAGATTAAGTTGAAAATCAAGCATTTGTAGGTGTATACTCAAAGCATATGCCTAGCCCTAAAAACATCAAGGTTAAAATACAGCATTTTTTTAAACTTTCAAGACTTTGTACAAAACCTGATAACTCTATCCAGCAGACTTCCCCAATCCATGTTAAGAGCAAAATCTGCTAATGTTACTCGAACTCTGATATATGGGCATCTTGGCTTCCACACATAAACAGGTTTTTCTAACCTGTAACTCCACAAAATTTGTAAGTTGGCTAATGATATGCCTCTTGCCTTTAGAGGGTTGCTATAGGTTACTACTGTAGGCAGTTTTGGAAAGGCTTAAAGGTTTAGTGAGTGATCAAATCTACGCTGTTCTACACTGTGGATCAGTTAGGTAAGGAAAATAGCACCACCTATAGAGGAGGACTGTGGACTGATGAGGAGCTCCTCCTGGACCTGTTCACTTCCTGGCACCGTCTGCTGGTCACTCAACGAGCTCTGGGAGGCACTGACTGGCTGCGAGGACGCCTCTTGGACCTCCTCATCACTGAGACGCTCCACCTTCACCCTAACATCTTCCTCCTCTGCCGCCACAGGTGACGACACCACCTTGGAGCTCTCACATGTTAGGAAGTCACTGAGCCGTCGACCAACCACCACCTCTGATGTCCCTGGGGTGCCCTGTTCTAAACAACGAGGGCTCTCTGGGAGCTTTGATTTGTCTGAGTGGAATCTCCGGTCGATACCGAACGGGAAAGTCCATGGGAAAGCCAAGGAGGACTCAACAGGCTGGGCTGTGCTGTCTGAGAATGAAGGGGATGGGTTGGGGATCTGAGGGGAGGTGGTGACCATCTGTGTAGTGCATTTGAGTGGACTCTCAGGCGATGCCATCGTTACAAAGCTTTTGCGTTTCCGTCGTGATTCACGGCATATAGGAACATTTCTCTCCATCACGCTGCAGTCAGAAGAAACAGGTGACACACTACCATCCAATGGTGTCAGGGCACAGTTTGATGAGGCGCTCTCTGGTGCTGATTCATGCGGTTTATCTGCTGTCATGTTGTTGTTGTTGTTGTTGTTACCTGGGCTCCACAGAATACTGGACTTCATGAACTCTGAACATGTGCTAGCCACAGCAAACATCTGCATGTAACTTGCAGCTGCCAGAACGTCAATGATATTCTCCGTGCTGATGGACAGGGTAGACGTGTAGGCATATTCCAACAGAGGAGCAAAGCCACTAACGGTCACGTGATGCAGATCCAACACAAACTTGTCCTCCTCCTCTGGCCGGCCCAACAGTTTCGAGCGGAAGAATTCACTGCAGCAGGCCAGGACGACTTTATGGGCGAGGAAGAGCTTGTCTTGGACCCGGATGGTGACATCACATAAGTGACCCTCATTGCGCAAAGCGTTTAGCTTTTCCAGCATCTCCTGGCTGTGGGAGGTCGAGCTGTGGGTGAAGGTTTTGACCCCCATATTGTAGTCAGTTTCTGACTGTGTACAGGAAATGTGTCCTGCAGAGAGAGAGAGAGAGACAGAGAACTCTTAACTTTAACTTGCAAAAGCTAAACGATATAAAATATCTCAGGAGTCTATTTCTGGTAGGAAAAGAAAGAAATTAGATCTATGTTAAGTAAAATATTTTTGCTACACTGTTATTGTTTTTTTGTCAAGTACACATTATTGTTCGTATATTGCGATGTCAATGTGTCTAATGATTACCCAACTAAACAAAAGGAATCAGGTGTGAAATAACAGATGCCGCAGAGGACTCTTCCTGAACAACTCAATTAGAAATCAATCAGTTATAAATTAAATTATTATCAGTTATAAATTAATAAAAATCACATATCACTCTGCTCAACACCAGTCTCAAGACAAAGACAGCAAGGGCATTATGGAAGGCAGAAGGTGTAGGTAGAGAGAAATACTAAGGTGTTCTGTGAGGGGAAGGCAACATAAGGGGGGTAAGCAGGGTAAGGAGCATCGAGGACAAAATGCCAAGTTACGTAACAACAATCAAAGCAGATGCGCAGCGATGCGAGCCAGACCCATGTGGAGGCCAGTGCACTACAGGATGCTCAGCAGCTGTCTGCGAGACGTGGATTCTCTGAGGCATGAGATTTTCCATCAAACAAAAGCTCAAGTAAAGGGGCTCTCGCAGGGAGAGCGTGCTCCCCTTTACACACACACACACATTCATACAGACAGACCAAAGGAAAATACTCCTGGGCTATGTTGGCCCAGTAAAGGCAAAGTGAATTATAGACCTGGGCTGTGGAGGTGCAACAGGAGAAGAGTGCCTAGCCTGCACCAGCAAACAGGGCTACAAGAAATGAGCTTTCATTCCACCGTGGGGTTTTCTCAAGATTAAACTATGTTTCCTGTAGGAGAATTATTTAGCTACATGATCTCTAATTAAGTTCTTCTTGACAAAAAATACATCTTCATGAAGAGTCAGTGAACTTGAAGGACCAACGTGGCACACAAATTAAATAGGGTCTGATTTTTGGAAAATAATACTACAACACCCTCTGGCAGAAATAGTGTCTTGTAAGAAATGATACATAAAATTATGTACAAGATTCTATATTATTATTTTACAAAAATATCAAACTTTGCGATAGAAAAGTAAAAACAAATTTGCATGACCTTTTCCTCCAAATAAGCGTCTAATAACTTGCAAATGAATCCTTGTTTGGGTCAGACAAAATAAGCCATCTGAAGACACGACTGGGCCAACTGTTATTAGTTATAAACATTTTATATACTTATGGATCGACTGATTAATCGATGACGATGTAACTAAGAGTCCGCAACAAGAGCAAAAGAAGCTCAAATTCACCGCAAAACTGTTTATGATGGCGATAGGAAAGAGGAGGCGTAGCCCTCGACCTGGCACTTTTACTCTGTTTACATCACGTACTAGCAAGAGACCACAAACGCTGGGCTCAAACTGATTATAAAAGGCTGACGGTCAAAGTGCACCTACATCTCAGAAAGACTGTATGTATGCAACATATGGGGGCTAAATGTCTGGTGAACAAGATTCGGAACAAACATGTTTGCCACAACGATCAGTTTAGCAAAACACTAGCTAACAGTGTCAAGTTCATACGTGAAGTCGCACAGGAGATGAAACGTACATCCGATTCACTGTCAAAATAAAAGACAAGTGACCGTACTGAAACGCTTTTAAGCTCAACCTATGGTCCGTGAGTCAACCTTGCAGTGCATAAATAGTGATTTCTTTGATTAGCTAAACACATTAAATTTTTAATTGTCACAAACTATGTGTGGTATTCAAAGTTAAAATAAGACACATTTATCTCTCATTGGTTAAGACCTACCGACTGACCCGCAAAGTCTTGTTCTAAAATAGTTGTCTTCGTGTACAAATCTATACTTGTACTATCCTTTACAATACTTTACTGATACATGCATTCAACAATCACAATACACAAAAAACCTTTTTGAGCAACTAGAAAAACTAAGTCGTTCCATTTAACCCGTTTATTATGAAGTCGAATGAGCCACATTTCCGGTTTGACCGTGAATAACCCTGGATACATCGACGCAGATGCTAACTGTCGCTAGCTACAAAGCTAACCGTTAGCTGACACTACACACTGCTATTAGTTGGTTCCTTTGCTCTTACCGACGCGCAGACAACAATGTAGCCGTATTAAAGTGTACACAGCGGGGTTCCCGGTATCAGACCGACTGTGCGACGGGAGTTTACCTTCTGGGATGAGGCCCGTGATATCGGCCGGGCCTCGGGATGCTCAGCTGGCAAAAAGCAGCGATGGTGGGATACAGCGGTGCGCCCTGCCGCTTCCCTCCGATCACTCACATTCCCTGCGCTCCTCAGGCAGTTGTCAGCCTGCCAGCCGCCAAAAACTCACACTTTAATGAAAGCTCACGTGAATTCACATCACAACAGGCAGAGGTTCAAAGTTTTCGAGGTGCTGTTTTTCATTCCTTTGTGCTCCCCGCTGTCCTTTCTGCGCTGTATTTGTATCCCCACAATGCAACGCGCATCTCTCACGGTGCAGAAGCAGGAAGTGTCACATTTAGCAACATGTACAACACAAGTGAGGCGCTGCTCAGGAATTCCCTCTGTTTATGTCCATTCACATGCAGCCTTCTGTAGACCTGTTCATCTCATCACAACACAGCCAAATATGTCACCTGTACACATTTACATTTTCCATATTATCATATATTTATATTTTTTAATGTGTTCTGAATTTTGGAAAATATTATTTACACCTACCTCAGTTCTTTGACACACATGCACTGTGTGTTCATATAGCCTCACCCTAACTTGCTGTTGCTGTAGAAGTAGTCATGTTTTCATTTTTTATTCTATTCTATTTTCTTTTATTTCTTCTTATTGTTACATTTAAATATTTAATTATTTCCTTCCCTTTAAGGTCAAGACTATACAATGGCTGCTAGATAGTGTTCCCTAACAGCATGTGGGTCTTGTAATGTTTTTGATGTTTTACTCTTTAATTGATTGCTATTTGAGTTTCCCAGTCTGGGACAAATAAAGTACATCTATCTATCTATCTATCTATCTATCTATCTATCTATCTATCTGTCTATCTATCTATCTGTCTGTCTATCTATCTATCTATTTTTGAGTGTCTGGGGCAGCAATAGAAATAGATTTCCATTCTTATTCCAAGTCTTATATGTTTTATTTTATAAATATATTAGAGCTTTGAGACTATTCCAAACCAAACCAAATTCTGTATATCATATTATGGGCCTATTGGTATTTGTAAATCCATGATGATTTTCACATCTGTCAAGCTCAGTCAGCTGTGAATAGAGTAAGACTTAGATTAAAAATAGCATAATCTTAAGTCACTGTTGTCAGCTGTTAATGGAGGTTCCTCCCTAACCATAGCTTCTGAGTATGTTTTTATATGACTACATTTGTTTCAGACATCTGGGCAGAGAAGTTATTCCAATGTTGCAAATTTTTACTGAACATCTTAAGAGGTTTCAGTTTGTAAAACCAGCAATGAAATTTGCCTCACTCTGCTTTTAAAAGCTCCCGACCCGCCTAAAAGAATTCCATTAGTCCGACTTCATTGATGGGTTTCAGTTGCCCGCAATAGTCTAAAAGAGTGCTCTGAAAACATGGAAAACTTGGACATTTGTTTGGAATTTATGGGTCCAGTCTGGACAAGAATCCTCAAGAAATGCACAAAGAGAAAAGGAAAGGATTCTTACACTTTTTTGTATGCGGACGTTTGGAGAAATGTTGCATGAAGTTTCCTTTTGGTTGTTATGGAGGATAAGTCACAGTAAAAGAGAATAATCATGTACTGACATAAATGTGTTTATTTGACCATTTTTATAGACAAAAATCTCAAAGACAGCAGCATCTGCCATGTTAATTACATGTCCAAGGTAAAAACTTTACAAAAATAAATAGCTTAAAAAGGAAGCTGTAATAATAAAATAGTATGGTCCTTCACTGAAGGGATATAGGCCTAATGCTCCATCTCTTTTGCTTTATAACACACTGTAAATTAACAACAGGAATGAAGAATTCAAATATACATACAAGAGTCTAAAAAACAACTGTGAGTGTTTGCATATGATGCATTAACAAATAAAAGTCTGGAAATGAATAAAACTAATGTTATTTTTCATATACATGATAGATAGTATGCATATCACTTAACTTAGTAATAACACCTCCAAAGAAACATTTGTTGCATTGCAGATTGTTTGTACCACTGTTCCTCTCAACTGCATTAAAATGCACTTGGGAAAAGGATCAAACTAAACTACGGGGCAGAGGGAAATTCTCTGTCATGGGTTTTTCTGGTCATTTTCCAAGCTGATTTCTTTTACACACTGTGTAAACTCAAACTCAATCAATTTCTATTAATACTACGAGTCTGATTTGGCATAGAAGCATCTAGCCTCTAGCTAGTACAAATCCAAAATATTGTCAGATTTAGTGTCACTAAATGTTTTTTCCATAGCTCAACAATGCAAATTTTCAGAATAAAAACAAGAAATCTTCATCACAATCATTTAACACAAATCGCAATTTGGTATGTGTGTAAAAAAGAGAAGCAATCAAATAGGAGCACATTTCCCAGAGGCTTAAAATACCAATACCATCAATACCAATGCACCAGTCACCTACCTCGATAAGAGGTAAATGGCTCGATCTAAGCTTTATAGGGGTTTGAGTTCTGTGGAGGACAACTGGAGGTATATTTACACTGTGCTGGTGTTTGACAGCAGGGTTTTAATGCCATTGTTCTAGTCCGACTTTAAGTGACAGCTAACTTAAAAAGACATATTGCAGTTTATAGAGACTTCATCTAAAAAGTTAGAATCAGTTTAAAGTGGAACTAGAAAGCTTCTCTTTCTGGAGAAAACACACACAGCACCTTCATCTAGCATCTATACATGGCATCACATGTACATCCTGAGGTAGATTTCCATTGTTTCAACTCAATAGTGGTTGTCAAATGTCAACAAAAGATGACAAAATAATATTCAGGCAAATGCCCTTGATGTGACTTGATGGACAGATTATGATGCAATGGGCCCCTGGGCACAGGCATGTGAAAGACCCCCCCACCCTTCCTACATAGAAGCCAGACCCCCAAACCGAAAGAGACACAAAATGATGTCATGGAGTTGAACCAGAACAGTCAAAATTACAGAGACACCAAAACGATGTAGAGCTGTTGTTTGTAGTCATTAAGCCACTTTTTGCAGTGATTTTGTATGTTTTTGTGTTCGTTTTGCATCTCTTTGTAGTAGTTTCGTGTCTTTTTGAAGTATGATGTGTTTCTTTGTGGTCATTTTTTGTTTCTTTTTCATTGTTTTTTTTGCAGACGTTTTGTGTCTCTTTGTGGTCATTTTGTGTCTCTTTGAGGTCATTTGGTGTCTCTGATGCTTGACCCCTTGGGTCCCTGGCCTGTGCCCGGTGTACTCATTCAGTAATCCATGCATGGTTGATAAGTGCAGTCAGACCAAAAAGGAAAAGTTCTACTGTTCTCGTGTTCCTCATAAGCACTCTTGGTCGAAACATTCTCCGGAGACTGGCTGTGGGATTTTGTTTGGATCGCACTTCTCTGGCTCAACAGTCTTCCCAGTGTAGTCTATGCAAAAGATGCTGCGATGGCGTTCCCCCTGGCCACAAGTTCGTGAGCAGGCGGACCAAGGTCCCATCTGCCACATGGGGCATGGCAGATCCCCACAAGGCCTGATGTCAACCGGCTTCAGGTCTTTGTCGCACTGGCTGGAGAGGAAACCCGCATTGTCTCTGCATTCAACATTCCTCCTGGACCATCCGGAGCCGCAGCTCTTGGAGCACTCAGACCACTCCCCCAGCACCCAGTCAGGTACGCCGAATGGATGGATCACATGCAACGATGGCGAGGAGCCCTTCTTCTCCTTGGATTTGTTAAAGATCACATCTTTAGGGATGAAAAAAGTATATTTGACCTTGGGAGGGTTGTCGTCACCGGCTGTGGCCAGAAGCTGGATGGTGATGGCCTCCTTTAGCTGCCTGAAGCTCTGGATCCTCTCCAGCGTGGTGGAGGAGCCACTGTACTTTAGCACAGCACCCAACACAGGAATGTCCTGTTCCACCGTGGATACAGAGAAGTTACCATTGAGGATGTAACCACCATTCTCTCTCTTTACAGCCAGGTAGTTCCCATCATGTTTGATTCCTCTGTGGCTCCGTTGTTTGATGTCAATGTTGGTAGCGCCAACAGGAATTGTGACAATGTCACTGTATCCATATCTGATGAGAAAACAAAGAACTGGATTTAGATAAAGTACATGCTTTCTTTTATTACTTTAAAGAAATAGTTCAATTGTTTGGGTAATATGCTTATTTGCTTTCTGTCCAAGAGTCAGATGAGAAGTTAAGTGTTAAGTACAGAGCTCAAGCTGAGAAGCAATTAGCTTTGGTTATTATGCAAACTGAAAACCGGAGAAAGCAGCAAGCCTGGCTCTCTGTAAAGTCTGTAACCTGTAAAGCTCACTGCTAAATGCAATGGTTTGACATTTTGGGTAAAAACAGAGGCAGGCTAACTTTTGCCTCTGGTTTCAGTCTTTGTGTTATTAAAGTGAACTGGCTGCTGGCTGCAGGCTTATATCTAATGGACAGCTATGAAAGTGGTATCGATCTTCTCATCTAACTCAGGGCAACAAAGCAAATATGTACATTACCCATTTCAATAATTGCTTCGTGACTCCATTTCTTTGAGGTATTCATTCCCTTGGCTGTTTTCTGACTTGCTCTTTTATTATTGCTGTTTTATTGTATTTCACCTCTCTATCAATAGAGAAATATTTGTCTTATAAGCAACTGGTTGTTGGCAGTGTGGGATTTAGTTACTGGAAACAAAACACTCAAGTGCACGTGAAGTCATGATATTGTAAACTAGAAATGCTGGAATTGAGGTATTGAAAGGTTTTTTCCTCATCCCTGTGTTTATCATCACTAATAATAAAGTGAAAGTAAATTATAGTATGACATACTGAAGTTTACTAAAGGTTTGTGCAGAGAAGAGCAAACTGTCAAAATGACAAAGGCAACACCAACTGTACAATAATAATAATGAGGTGAATTTACACTGATTGAATGGCGCCTCTTTGGTCATGCATTTATAAATGATATATTAAAAGCATTCAAAATAACTGATCTTAATGTTGCAAAAAGTGATTTCCATGTTACAATCTCTCATCAGATTGGAGAATGTTTAAATTATAAATATTCCCCTGGACTAGTCTTTCAACTGAATTAAGTTGTGCTTGTAGACAACTTCACTCTGCAACTATAGTGGACATGAAAACATTTCAGTGAATCTCAGTGTCAGTGTAACTGCATTTACATACATAGCTACTTCATCATTTTCTTATGCAAGGGATGCTCTCAGAACACTTACATTGCTCTGTTGTAGGAGCCTGTGATCTTTCTACAGGTGAGTCCACTTCCTCCACACACTCCACACTTATCCACTCTCTTGTTGGATCCGATCACCTGGTCGCAGCCTGCCTTCACGCACTGGCCTTGGACACACACTGATGTGGTGTCAGGGCCACAGGTCGTCCCGTCAATGACCTGTAGGGACAAAACAAGGAGGTGCTGTTGATGCTTTTATCACAGGTGTAACAGTCTGATTCCCTGGCATCTTGCAGACAAAATAATTTTCCACTTTGGGACAAATAAAGTACATCTATCTATCTATCTATGTATTTGATGATTGCTTGGTTCTTATTCAGTATGTAGCTCTTTAGCATCTTTACAAATGCTACATATTTTATTCTCATGCAACTTTAACTCAGCAAACTGCCAGATTTCCAATGTGTCATGCAAGATTACTTGTCATTGCAATCTTGATAAACTCTCATATGTGCGTTAGGGTACAATTTTGTTCTGAATATCCATATCCATCTAATATAATACAAAATTCAATTTCAAAAAGAATTTGAAGAAGTATTATTCACTTGGCCTGGAAAGCATCAGATCAATATTGGGCTGCAGAGCCGTGATTCTGAGTGCATAAACTGTACCTTCGATTCAAAGACTTTGAATTCACTGCTGCCCCTGGCCCTGCAGAACAGCTTACATCTGTCTCTGGGAGAAACACCAGCATACTTTGGTATCCACTGTTTCATATTCCCGTTGTAGTCCAGGTAGTTGGGACTGTTGTACTTCTCACATTGCTCCTCTCGGAAACTCTTTCCTAAAGGTAAAAGATGCAGCAAAGCTTAGTGTAAAACTGAGGTCAACTTGTTGACAGGAAGTGAAGAACTAATGCATAAATACTTATATTTTCATTTCAGTAGAAATCGAGATTACATGGTTATACTGTATATCAAGATGATCTTGGCCTTAAAATGACACATGGTCAAGCTTAGAGCTGAAATGAGTAGTAGATTAATCGACTGGTAGATTGACAGAAAATTCATCAGCGCCATCTAACAGTCAAGATTGAATGCTTTCTCCTTCTGTGGCAGTGAACTGAATGTGTTTGGGCTTTGGACTGACTTTCAGACAAAACAAACAATCCCATGTCACTTCGTGCCGTAGGAAATTGTGGTGGGCATTTGTCACTGTTTTCAGACATTTTGTAGCCTAAACAATGAATCAGGAAAATAATCATCAAATTGTTTTCTCTAACTGTAATTGTTTATTTTCTTGCAAATGTAATTGTTGCCCAAGGCCAGACAGTGGGCCACTTATGATTTTATAGGAACAATGAGCAGTTTGATTACATGCGTGTATGTATATTATGTTACTATGAAATTCAATTTCATTTCAATTCAGAGGGTTTATTAGATACAGACACAGTAAAGTTCAGGGTGGCATTCTCTTGAGGCTGTGCTGAAAAAGCTTGTGTGGAATAAAGAATCGAATAAGAGTAAAAACAAGAATGCAAAGAAGAAAATTAAAGGACAAAAAGTCAAGGATAAAAATATAAATATATATAAAAGTAAAAAAAATTAATAAACTACTGATGAACTAATCAATACTACGCTGGACGTCTATATGAAAGTAAAGTAAGTTGATTCTAAAAGGACATTTAGTGAGATTCTGCACAGAAATGCACGATGACTTTTGTTTATGTAATCATTGTCATTATTTCCATGGCGTTATTGTGTTTGTCTGTCTTGTCAAAAACGTTCAGTGACACCATTGAATATTTGTATTCAGCTACAAAAAAAGGGTATTGAAATGGTCAAGTGTAAAAAAAATATAGAATTTATGATTTCATATCAAAACACTGACTGTCAGCAGCTTCAAGTATCTGTTTCTGAAACCTGCTTAGTGCTGATTCTCACCCTCAGTGTTGTCACAGGGCTGTGTGTTGCAGGACTGGTACTGAACCCTCTGCCCCTCACAGTACCTCCCTCCGTTCTGAGGCACAGGGTCGGTGCACTCCCTATAGGAGAACTCCACCCCGCCTCCGCATGTTCTGGAGCACTGCTGCCACGGTCCCCACGAGCTCCAGCCGCCGTCCACAACCACCTGCGGTAAAACAGCAAAAAAAGAGGGAAAAAAGAGCAGTCAGAGTAGCTGGTTAGAGCTCAGTGCCAAAGGCAATCTCAGCTGTGTAGCCTAAACCACAGTCTGGGCTTCTGGGTTTGAGGCCGCACAGTGTGTTGGCGTGCCGCGACTTCAGGCTAAATCTGTGTTGAAGTTCGGCACGCGCCTGCTGTCTGCCTCTACCCACATTCCTGCCACATGTGTCACTCACCACTAGTGGAACCTGCGATGCTGCAGCTTTGTAAGGCATAATTGAGAGCGCGAGTGTGTGTGTGTGTGTGTGTGTGTGTACATGTATGCGTGTGCTAACGTGGGTGTCCTTTCCAGAAGTTTTATGAGTTTGGACCAGCTAACTTCCCAACTGCCAGCACGTCTGGGTTCATAAACAGATGTGTGATCATAACACAAGGAGAAGATATCAAGGCAACCAAGCTAAAATGAAACACTGAGATGTATAAATGTTCTTTAAGGAAATATAAAAAGGCATCATGCTGCAGCTGGATTTAAACATACTTAAGTCCAACAATGCTGTAATCTGAACTTTATGTCTTTACTTTTCATTCACATATTACTACTTAAAACTGAACACAGCTGCCATAATGAAAAGGTGTCATATCTGCACTAACTGAGACACTATATTTACTGAAGTCTAGTATTGATGACTTCTCTTTGCAGGTTAACCAGGAGATTTTTTCCTAAATCAGCAGATTTCCAATTGAAATTTTGTATTGATAAAAAAAAGGTGAATCAAACATTGTATTGTAACTGTTCTCGAGCTTAGAATTGTATTTCACAACCTTCAACTGGGTTCTCCAGTTGTCATATGTGACATCTGAATGCTTTCTAATCCATGTTGGTTTAAACATTGAACTTCATGACCTTTGACAAAATCTGGTAATACTTTTAGTCAAAGAGAAAATGTTTTAAATCAGGTAAATCAGCATAGGTGGACAGTTATTTAGATTTTTGTTTCAGAACAAACTGTGAAAATCTCAGGCATGCATGAATCACAGATGCATTTTCTGCATACATTAAAAATCCAGTGTGAAAACAAAAAACATCTGTCAGTCATCAGTCCTCTGAGGGGAACCGTCTCAAAGTTGCTGACTTAAAAACTTATGAGTAAATGAGCAGTTTGCTTCAAAGGAAGTGACTCATCGAAACCTACGGGCAATTCTCAGCAGCAAGCAAATGCAAGCAAACAAACATTGTCAGCAAGCAACGTGCTACAAGAAGCAAATTGGGAAAGAGTGCATATCTAACCGATGTCATAATACATTCTTTGATGAAGTCAAACTTTTACAGAAATTACCGACAGCTGACAGCCCGCAATGACACCAAAATCCAAGTGTAATCCAGCTGTAATATTGTCTTGCTTCTACATCTTTGGTCTTAAGGCTGCATTAATTACAGCTTGGGGGCAAAACCACAACAAGCTTAAAATCACATTGGTGCCATTCCACTGTTCCAACACATATTCCACAAAGAACCGCTCCTATTCTGCCTCTGATTGGCTCTGACACCGACATTTTTTTCTAGCCCTAACCATCTAACCAACCATCGAACCATAAGCACTATTGGGGTTTCTGAATGATAGACCGTCAAATCAATGATGGTTGACCAACTTCTGAGAAAAATATCTGACTCAACAGCTGCTAAATTCCCATCTGTGTTGACCAGCTGGTTGCTGACTTTGTCTGTCTGTTTTTTGGTACTGGGCAGCCAGTGTACGGAGGTCTCATCAGAGCTTTTCCTCTGACCTGAGCCTTCAACCAAAACAATGACCTCAAGGACGCTAAAAAATGTTTACTAGTGATGTGGGGAACTGCAAAATCGGATGGTAACTGAACTTGAACTGAACTTTCACACATAATCATTCGACTCAACGTTCATATACAAACATTGATTAGTGCAGTACTAAAGCAACAATATGTAACTTTTACTTAACAGTAGCCACTGAATCCACAACTGACAGTTACAGGATAAGTTACTATAAGATAAGTAAGATAATATAAGATAGTACTATAAGATAAGAAATGTTACAACACATCTTAACAGTAGCACAAGAAGAGTTACAAAGTCAGCAATCTGACTAAGTTTGTGGTTTGTGGCTATCATTAGCCACTAAAAGCCACTGGCCATACCAGAGCAACTAAGGTTATATATCGTCTGCTGAGCTGTGCAATGAATTCCACTGAAAACCGCTGCTTTTCGAGTCTTACCAAGGGCTGCATCACTTCCTGGGTCGACATGCACGCTCCATGGAGGCAGGTCCCGTTGAGGCTGCAGGGGGTGCCGTCAGCCCAGGGCAAGCTGCCGTTCTTGGTGGAGCATTGCGGCGTCCCGTCCTCCTGGCACCACAGTTGGCTGCAAATATCGCTGTCTGAGGTGTTGGGGCAGTGGACAAACTCCTCTCCAAAGATCTGCTGGCACTGCTGGTCCAGGCTGTACTTGGTGCCTGGCAGCTCTCGTGGTAACGGCATGGTACTCTCTGGGACATCCAGCAAGCAGTCCCCTGTGGTTACAATACAAAGCAACACTGTATGAGGCTGATTATTTTGTGGTTTATGGAGATTATGGACTTTGCGGCACTGTGACAATTGTAAATGTGTTGGTCTTTGTGTGCGGCATGACAACAGTGGAAAAATATTCAGGGCAAGTTGTGTCCTGACTATAAAAATGAATAATTGAGACGTAACTAGTGCAGTGCAGTTTTATAGGCAGCCTAGTGCTCTGGATTTGAACATTGGACAGCTATTCTAAATCTCAATTTATTCATTGTTCCTATAATGATTCTTTATTACACGCAATAAGCTTTTTGTTTGGAGTTGTCAATGGCGTCCGCAGTTCGGAATGAACATTCTCAGCCACATGAGTTTTTGTTGGAGGCATTTTCCAACTGATAAAGAACATATTTTGCTGACACCAGCTGTTGCTTTTGGCTGAGGAGGTGAAGAACAGGAAGAAGTCCATTGTATGACTCAGTGGAAAAAAAGGTTCACTGATAGGTCTAGCAAGGATACAAACAATACAAGATGCACAACACGAGATGGGGAGAGGGAGCACAGTGAAAGAAACAGAAAGCGTGAGGAGAGGAGGATGTGGAAATCTAGGGCAAGATAAACTATTCCTACAACCCATAATTTTAGGGGAGCAACATGTTTAAGCAGGAAAGCCATAGTTAGAGTGTGAGAGGAATAACAGTATGTTTTATTCATCTCTGAATCAGCCCTAATAACAGAGCCGCAGTGTCATGGCAGACGTCCATGTTGGCTGAAGGTCTCTACAAGGCTGCTCAGTTACTGATTTACTCAGCGTGTAATTCTTAACACGCCAGAGCGACAACCTGAAATATTTCCTACCATGTCCGTTGTCAAAGAACTCTGTGATGTAGAGAGCGCTGCAGGGAGACCAAGGCACAGTCTTGTTGAGGCTGACAAACAGAGGAGCCATCAGGTAATGTCCTCCCAGATCTCCAAACAGTCTCTCACAGGTCTTGGAGTCGTCATGAGGCATACTCAACACATGACCTGCAGTCGGACACAATGCAATGATAACCATTTGACATGCAGGTGCAGAAAAGTGTGGCTATGAATGAAAAGACTTGTCCATTACACTACATTTCTAAAGTTTTTCCATAACTCCTACCACCACACCAGTCCACCCATATGACAATAAATGTGAGCTAACCAAGCTCATGCGCAGCTGTGAAGGCAGCTTGCAGCCCGTTGTCCTCGATAACCGAACAGCTTCTCTTGGGATCGCACATCGTCCCGACATCGGCCACACCCAACGTGTCGCAGCTCTTCTGTCCGCAGATGTCCTGCAGCACACACACACACACACAAAACACTGAAACAGGAGCTCAGAGGTCATGGTGATAATGTGAGATTTAAAAAGCTGATTCTTTTTATTAAAGTTCAAAATCTTAAATGTGATCTATTTTCATGCAAGAAAATTCCTAAAATTATGAGCACTTGTGTTTACCCAAACTGTATTATGTGTTATATCTTATTAAAGTTAACAAGCCTGTAATACAAAGAGGCCAATGAGCGGCTTGATTGCCATATTTTCGGTTTATCACTGCTGATTATGATGTCACTGCTGTGGGCGACTTTTAAACGGCTTGTCACAATCATGTAGCTGTACCGCTCTTGTAGTTAATTCAGGTCAATTCTCAGCAGTATGTCACTTTAACTAGTACCTGTGCCCCTGCTGTTTGACTGGATTATGGCACACAAAAGGGATATGTTACAGTTGTATTTCCACCACTCGCCCACAGGCTTACGACAATTATTACAGATATGCGTCACTGCTGACTGTCAGTGTGTCATATAAAAACATTGTGCAACTTATGTTCCAGTGACAGGTGCCACTTTCCTTCTGCAGGTTCTGTGTAAAACAGGCAGCTAATGATATACTGAAAACAGCTGTCAGTGATGTGATGAATGCTTTAGTGCAGTGAGCGTAGCTTTGGACAACGTTTGACCAGTAATGATAACTATGAGGCAATGGACATTAGATCAAAATGTCAATTAGTTTTCTTTTTTATTTATTTGATATAAGAAATGGTATATGTATCGTATGTATGTATGTCTATGTGTTAGGCATAGCGTTACCACAGCAGTACCATATGCCAATATGAATCATTATGCCAGTGGGGTGTGGTATGTGCCATTCGAATGGCAGCAACATTCTTCTCGTCAATGTGACATACACAGTGTTGCTGCCGTCAAATTCAGAATAAGCAGATATTTACAAAAATCAATGAAGTTGATGAGGTCAGACATTCAATATATTGTCTTTGTGATGTTTTCAATTTAGTATATGTCAAAAAGGATTAGAAAATAATCACTTTCTGTTCTCAACCCAACATTGACATATGCCAGCAGAGCAAAGGCTGCGTATCATGAGCCACTTTTTGATCTTGCTGCTGCTGCCAAACAGCTTCAGTGTCATGGAACACTACAACTCTCCACGAAAACCAAGAAAATGCAGACTTGTATTGGATCCAATTCAGTTATTTCATTAAACTCAGTTCAGGTTAACGTCACTGACAATCAGTGTAGTATTGAGCAATTCCTGATTTAAGCTGTAATCAAACTATTTGTAACCACAACACAGTGGAAACAGACTTTTTAATAGCCTACGTTTCATACATGGCCAATATTGGTTTAATGAATTGTTACAAACTGAGGCAAGGCCTATTTCCCTTGAAAAGCAGTGACCATATGCTTAGAAACAGCTGTCAGAGTGGACTATCAAAGAGTTAAAGACATCATTCTGTCAAATAGTAAAGGAAGTAAGTGTATGGGCAGCGCAGAGTGACTGGTATATTAATCACGTAGGATGGCGAACCATCACCATCTATTCATGTCCAGTTGTTTTTATACATATTTTAGAAACAAATCAAAAACATGTTGCTCAGTGTTTCCGTCATAAAACAAAGCAAATAAATATCCTCAGCATGCAGCTGTCCAGAGCTGTGATGTGGGAAAGGGAACAATGTGGTGTATCAGAAATCTTCCCCTGCTTGAGAAGACGCCTGGCTGTGTAGGACAGAGACGGATGCGTCCATGGCCTCGCCTCAGCCCCAGAATACCACAAGGCAGAACCCTCTGTGATTCAAAACACATCTGGACTCGGAGCTGCCGTTTGAACACAGCTCGCCGTGTGTTTGTACACCTTGTTCCACAGTAGCGTCCATCAGTCATGTATGCAGACACACAGATGCAAAGCAAGCTGCATGGATCAAAGCACATGCCACAGTATTACATTTGCAGATAGTGCAGACAGACATGGAGCATGCACATACAGCATCAGACCGCAAAAATGAAAAATATTTGTCTTATGTCCCTTATGACTGGGAGAGACATGGCATTCACTTTCAACCCTGACCCGGCCACTAACTCAAGGCCTGACCATTTAAAGTGTCTTAATCGTGTCAGGGTTGATTTGTGGTGGCACTAAAGTTAGCTCATCCACGAGGAACCTTCCGTCCTCTACATTTCAAAGCACATCTCCGCAGATATGGAAAAACAAACACTAACTAGGTTTCATGAATGATGGTTTCCCCCGACTGAAAGGCGCTTCAACATATCCAACACTGGACTGCAAATGCCTATTCGTTCTATTCATCGTTTCTCTGATCTAGGTCATTCAGTAGGCAAATAAATGCCAAGCCTGTCATCAAATCAAACTGCAACCAGGACACTTAGCTATAAAGTTTTAATAACAGAGAAGTAACTCGCCTAATGTAATGGTATCTGATAACACCTTGTCAACATGCACATACCAGATGGAAGAAGGCAGCCAAATACAGCAGAACAAGCCAATCACAACTTGAACCCTGAGGACCTATGAACTTATTTCCTGTCGAAGCATCCATAAAGTACAGTTTGTTTGCTCTCTGTTGACACTCCCCCTGCTTGGAAAAGATTACAACTGTTCCATCCCGAAGTTCCCTTTTCAGCATCCTTGATTACCCAAAAGGCTGGAAAGGGTTTCCTTAGCCTTGCCTTGTTTCAGCCTGTTTCTCTAATCTCACACATGTGCTCCTCGGTTGCTCAAAAAATAAAATATGATTCTAACTGTCCCAAAGCAAGGGGATCTTATTCAGCTGGGACCACAACTTTAAACACAACTGACCCTAAAATGCATCAGTGTTACTGTAAGGCATTTTGGTTTCAAGTAATTGTTGTGTGGTTGAGTCTGCTGCCTCTGAAACCACATTATGTACCACAGCTGGACTGAATTCCACCAGGGTTTAATTTGTGACTCATCCTTGCTGCATTATTGTCTTCTGAATGAACAACAAAATACACCAGACTATTATGGCTTAGCGGACTGTCTGTTCCAATAATACACTGTAAAGCACTTGCAGCATTGTTTGAGTTGTTTCATGCACTAAACAGTGCATGCTCTAAAGACAGGCTCATCTATCATAATCTATAATGATCTGTTTGTGTTTTGAAACCACTATGAGCCATGAAGCCCGATACCAGATATCACATGTGCCAATACTGAAAAGTTTTAAAGCTGCACTAATCTTGTTTGGGGTTTTTGGGTGACTTGGGGGCAGAGCTGCACAACAAGCTGAAAGCTAGAGACCAGTTTACGAAGGGATCACGGCACATCGGTGTACATGATGCAATGTAACATATGACATGAGAGAAGTGAGTTTGGAAAAACGGGTGAACTGTGCTGGATTTCTTAAATATGTCTAAATGGAATACAGTGATCCGCAACTTAAAATGAATGTGGGCAGAAGTGTAAAATAGGGGGGCCTATGGCCCCTTCCCTACTTCCTGTCCCCTTGCTCCTGCCCCCACTTCTCGGACCACACCCACCTTCAAACTCAGCCTGCATTTTGATCTCAACTACACACCTGTACAGTTTCATGACTGCGTCTTGCATGGTTGTGACGCTGCTGCATTGACAAAATCTGTCCACAGACAGACATATAAACACTTGGCTGACCTACCTGTGGTAGTTTCCACTATAATAGATCTCATTTACATTTTACATTTCACAATGACGACACACACAGAGTCGAAAGGCAAAAACAATAAAATCTAAGCTGTTACAGCTGATAATCATGCACGGAGAATATATTGTGGGCCTTATAAAGTTATTATATCTTGTGTTCTAGAAAGTAAATTGACTGTTTCTGCAGTCAGTAGATTCTAAGAGACACTGACATTTATTTAGAGGCATGTTCTTTGGCCAGTACCTTTCACATTACACTCAGGCATTTGGTCCTGTGGTTATATAGAAATATTTATTAATGCAGCTGTAAGTTACGATTTCATGATGAAATTTTAGAAACATGTAGTATTTCCACTACTTACTACTGCTGCTTTTAATATGAAATTTGGTGTTCCCCAAGGAGGAATTCTCGGACCACTGCTCTTTGAAATGACATAAAAGTCCCAGTAAATTTGCCCCCCCCCCAAAAAAATCGCAGTTGATGCTGTGACCAGTTTTGATGTTCACAGACAGCTGATGTTGTCTGTTTCCAGTGTTCATTCAATCTCTTGTCCAGCATCTTTGTTGTTCCTTTGATGTAATCTGATAATTGTAGATGAAAGCTGTTGAAACAGCCATTCTGCAGCTGTGCAAAGAAGCTAAACTAGGTGTGTACATCACGCTCACCTCTCTGGTGAAGAGCATAGCAGTGTCGTAGTGCTCTGGATGCCTCTGGCTTGGTGGGTTGAAGAGCTGCTGCCAGGAGCAGAAGTTCCTCAGAGCCACGCCACCGTTGCTGGAGACCTCTGGGCCAACCTCCTCATCCTCCACCACCAACATCTTCACCAACACCATGTTTACTGAGTTCTTTATGCTGGGGTGCTTGTAAAGCTGGGCGGCCATGGACATCAGGGTCAGAATGTAGTGCTGTGGAGGTGAAGAGGCAGGACATGACAATTCAAAACTTGAACATGGACTTCCTTAGATAGCGTAAAGACACAGTGGAGGATCAATAAGATAGAGCAGGGTTCACATCAAACGGGTGAATGTCATGCATTATGCTGGTGTTTCTGCCTGCACAGACTAGAGCCTGGTCAATATTGTATTTTTGTGGCTGACAGCGATATTTGAGTTGCAAAATAACACCTGCCTGATAACACTTTAACCGCTGCTAGTCTTTTTTAAACAAACCTGCATGACATAAACAAGCATTTTTGTTTTTAAAGATCCCATAAAATTGGTTATCAAAGAATTGTGACCAAGACATGTGCTGAGCTGGACATTTTATGGTTTAAAGATAAAATGATCAGTGCTCTCTGCTGGACAAACCATGTGATGGCAACACACAAAACATTTCTAAATTACTGCAAACCTATCTGCAATTTCTTGACAATACAATTATATCTACTGTGAGGTCAAATCAACAGATATGCTTCATTTATCAGACAGGCTCTAGCACAAACCACCTCTTACCACAAATGCAAATGCAAAGAGCAGTGTCTTCATAACTAATTAACAAAAATAAATGTACCAGAGTTTAATATAAACACAGTTTGCTTTAAGTTACCATTCTACTATGTAAACAAGGGGCACAGACAAAACTGACTCCCAAAATAGCTGTGTGTGCATCATTACTCACACTGAGAAATTTCTGCCTCCTGAAATGGAAATTTGATGAAAAATGTGACATGTTTGGCCCTGAACAGCACTGAATGCTGCAGAATAATATTTGAGGTGCTGTATTTTCATATCTGTGTCCATATCTACTGTATTTGTGGCTTATTGGAGACATATAGTTCTCTCCTCCAAGTTGGCCTGGAGTCTCCTCCTGGGCCAATAAACTGTCTGCTGCCTTTAAAGGGGATGAGAGGAACAGATGTGATTGGTCATTATGGAAGTCTGACACCGTCTGTAATAATGTACAGTATTGGTCCAGGATTGCGTAGGAACTTTAAAATTACAAACATGGGATACACACACTCATATGGACTTGCATCTTAAGATTGCAGCCAGTTTCAGGAAAACAGAAGCGTGATTTTATGCTTCATCTAAGAATACAGCAAAATTCCCATTTGGCTTCCAACAAGTTTTTGTTCCCTATCCATGATTGTGTCATGGGAGGTAGGGATGGGCAGGGTTTTCCACAGCGCTGTCATGGTGTTGTGTTTGAGCGGAGAGCTGGTAAATCACTATGATTGTGGGGGATAGTGCCACGATGCGTATTGTAAAGTCTTCCATCGGTTTTTGCTGAAATCCCTTTTTCTAGGGTGGGATGATATTCCCAGCATAGCAAGTTTTTCCACATGTGCTGTACACACACCCACAGAGCCACATGTTGATTTTTGTCTGGGACTCCAAATAGCTAACACCGCCCCTGCTCACCAGGGCGATTCTGGAGAATTTTGAAATAAGCTGATTTGTAATGAAAAGCCAGTGTGAAGCCAGTTCATCAGTCTAACCTGACCCTGGTGCCCGCTTGGCCTGTGGGATAAAGTTTGGCAGCTGAGGGACTTAAGTACAAACAGGGAAGAATTTGGCCGGACCAAATTGTGGCAGGATCATGGACCGTCCTACTTTTGTAAAAAAGTTCTTTAGTTTAGCTCCAGATTGAAACAGCACTGACATTAGGTGATGATTTCAGGAGTGTTTCTCATATCATATCAACATCCATCAAATTTTGTAATCTGGATGTTTCATATGATGTACAGCAGGGAATGGTCAGTTTAAGTCATGTATAATACAGAGTAAAGACAGCCATATAGGACAGGCACTGTGTGTCTTGTGGATCTTCCCTGGATGATGCTGAGGCTCTGCTGCCAAATCGTGACCAAGTCCTGAGGAATGCGCCTCAGCATTGCTCGCGTTTCTGGAGCCTGACCTCTTTCTGAGCCTGTGGAAAACAGGGAGCCCACCGACTTCCTCCCAGGCTCCCCTCACTGCCAACACATGTTTCATGGAGCAGCACAGAAAAACAAACGCCTGCCACTATATGTCTGGGCTGTGGATCCCTGCAAAGAGTGTGAGGAGCTCATGGAAAAAAAAGAATGACGTCTTCAGAAGTTTGTTTATCAAATGTGCTCAATGAAACTACGGTTTGTTTAGGTTTCCTATTGACAGTGTGTGCAGGAAAGAATGAGTCACCGTGTCTGACCTTTATTTCATCTCCATAGAAGTGGGTCATGGTTGAGTCTGCCACCACCAGGGTCTCGATGAAGCGTGGCGCGGAGACAAAGCGTCTCCGGCGAGGTTCCCTCTGTGCGTCACCGCCGCCGCCTCCGCCGCCGTGCGTAAAACTTTCCCCGCTGCCGCTGCGCTGCTCTGCCCGATCAAAGAAGAGGGGGACACTGGGGCTTCGGCTCAATGTCCTCCTCCTGATGACATGCAGCTGCTCTGCGGAGTCTGGCCCCAGGCCGCCGCCAAGTTTGGGCTCAATGAAATACTCTCTCCCCTCCGTTATGAAGGAGCCAAAGATCCCGGAGCACAAGCTGACAGACACGACCGAGTGCTGATCCTGGTCCACGCTCCCCGAGTAGAAGCAGCTCCTCAGCTGTCCTTCAGTCTCCTCTGTTCGGTTCATGACATCCAGAGTTTGGCCCCTGGGAGCGGTGCGTAAAGCGCTCACATCCCTGGCCCTGACGCGCTGGATGGTGAAAGACGGCGCCATGAAGCTGGTGTCCGGGATCAGGTTTAGAGTCAGGTCCCGGCCGAAAGCGCTGAGGACGAACCTGGGCTGCTCCTCGCTTCTCTTCCAAAAGCGCCCGCTGCTCCTTCCATTGATCCGCACAGGTACAACATCCTCTGACTCAAAGGGAGCGGAGCGCGCCGCGTCCAGGGCGCACAGCAGCGACAAGAGCGCACACACACGGGGACGCATCTTCTGCAAATCTCTCTCAACGTATGTCCTCTGTGTCTGGCACGTCTTCTTCAACCGAAGGGGGATCTCCTCAAATCAGAGATGCGTTCAAATTCAAAGTGGTCTCCCAGTGCTGGATCACCAGTCTTGGTCTATTGAACAGTCTTGTCTGAGCTGTCCTGTCTGATTCTCCAGATAAGTCCTGTTGGACCTCTCAGCAGCACCTCTGCAGTCTGGACACATCGGCCCTATTTATACTCTCTTGCTCTTCCCTGGACATGAGGGGGTTTATTTTTGATATGCTGCAGATTCTCCTCCCACTCGCACTTGATGAGATACTGGCGGATAAAACGGGTCCAATGAGCGCGGGCCGACACTCCCCCCTCCTGAAAGAGCCTGACAACTCGCTCCTATTATTAACCCAGCGTGGCTGTATGGACATCTATACCGCGCATAGCTCGGGTTATTTCGGAGCCGGGTGTGAGTGGCAGGCCCCCGCAGAGCCCGGAGCCCCCCGCCGGGCCCGGCCGCTTTATCCCCGCACAAAGAGCACCGCTGGACGGAGGAAGGCGCTGTGAGAGCCTGGACCCTGAGAAAGCATCCATCACACCAGCACAGCTACAGGAAGCATATCATTGAATCATGTGTCTGGGCAACATGCATGTGACTTTTTGTTAATATCAAGAAAGAGTCTTTAACAGGAAAAAGCCCCCCCCCAAAGTGTTTTTTACCCAAAGAACAATTTTAATTATTTGAAGTGTATTTAATGAATGACTCAATAAAACAATGACTCAAATACACCTGTATGTTTTTATACAAAAAGTAAAAACAAAGAACAGAGAAAATGCACATTTGAAATGACTAAAATTTAATACAACCGATTTGAAACCTTTTTTGTATTCATGAATATTTCTTTGTATATAGAAGCCTTTTATTTATGATGCAGAAGAGGCCTTTTCTAAAAGTCTCCTGTTGTATTACAAGACTAAACACATCACCAGGCACCAAGGAAATCACTTTATTGAGGCTCTTTGACAAAAGAATGCACCACTTTAGACAATATAAATGACCCTGGGGGTGCAGTTTGTTACTTTCTCCGCTAGATGGGGCTAGAGTACAATATATTCGTTCAGACACTGAGCCGCACTGAATCTCCAGAAGCTCCTTCAGTTGCCAAAAGGTGGCGCTCTTTGCCCGTATTTCACTTTGGATTTCTTTACACTATTTCTTATGATGATAAGCTGAACAAATCGTGCTTATTTGAAGGTTAATGAAAATCACTAAAGTAGCAGTAGATAGATAGTAAATAAGCAATACAAACAAGAGAAGTATAAAAAGTATTAACAGTTTAAACAAGCGAAATATATGAAATATGGGAACAATATATACACTATAGACAGGGCAGTTGAATTAAAGATGAGATGAAATGAAATATTGCAGTGAATGAAATTTTGCACAGTGAAATGTAATGACATAAAAATGAATATAGCACAATGTAATGACATAATTTGGTGTGTATAAACATTTTGTGGAAAAGAAAAGAGAAAAGAGAGGCAGAAAACAATATACAAGAATAATAACAATAATGTGACACTCTTTGAACTTGTGGACATGTGTTACATCATCAGGTTTACACTTTGAAGCTTAGACCTGTGCATTAGTTTGGAATGGATGTCAGAAACCTCCAAACACAAGCAGCCTCTGCCTTGTGTCCCTCGTGTGTCTGCTCCACAGACTGTCTGAAACAGTCTGTCCCCTGCGGTGGGAGGGGACGATGCTCCAGCTCCTGTCACACATGCTGTGCACCAACAATAATATTTGGAGAGCTACAAGTGGCTGCGGTCTGCAGCACAGACCCCGGACCAATGAGCTCGCTCCTGCGCACATGCCCACATTTCACTTGACTGCGATGCTCGGTGTTTGTGCGCCACTTTAAAGCTCCGCAGCTCAGAGAAGTTGGTGGCCAGAGTGGAAACGGCGCAAGATGGGAGTGAAGCTGGAAGCCACTGCGGGGGCTTAGTTTCCTGAGGACGCACAGGAGGCGCTTGGTGCCATTGCGCACAACTTCTCCGCTGCTTGACACACAGAGTGGACTTTGATGAGCAGGAGCAGAGATGGCGATACTCATCAGCTCTTTGATGATCTTCACTAAATTCATACTTTATTCCAAACTAACACATTGCATGGAGGTAGATTTCTGCATCCCTGTTCGCGTGGAGCATCCAAAGCACGAGAAGCATGTGCACCGGCGCGCGGAGCAGATGAGTGACAGACAGGTGGTTTTCAGGCTGAGCGCCTTCAAACAGGAGTTTTACCTGCACCTCACGCCGGATTCTGGTTTCCTCGCTCCGGGCAGCTTCCAGCCCGAGAGCGGCTCTGACCTCAGGGGATGCTTCTACTCCGGAGATGTCAACGCAGAGCCGGACTCCTTCGCTGCCATCAGCCTGTGCAAGGGTCTCCAGGGGGGCTTCTCCTACGAGGGCATGGAGTATTTCATCAGCCAGACCAGGACCGAAGACGCAGCTGGATCTGGAAACCCCTCCGACAGGACGCATGTGATCCGCCGCCGGAGACGCGATGCGCACCCCGCCAGCAACTCCACCAGCAGGTGTGGAGTCACACCTGACCCCGAGCTCAACATCTCCCTGGAGAAATACAAGCACATGAGCCAGCTGGAGATTGATGGCTTAACTGAGAGTGTGTTGAAAAGCTTCGGGAGGTCCAAGAGGTTCGCCTCCATCCCCAGGTTTGTGGAGGTGCTGGTGGTGGCAGATGAGTCCATGGCCGCATTTCACGGGGACGACCTGAAGCATTACCTCCTGACCCTGATGTCAGTGGCAGCCAGGCTTTACAAGCACCCCAGCATCCTCAACTCCATAAACATAGTGGTGGTGGGCTTCATGGTCATAAATGAAGCTGACAAGGGACCTAAGGTTTCCAGTAATGCAGCCCTGACCCTGCGCAACTTCTGCTCCTGGCAGAAAAAGTTGAACAAGCACAGCGACAAGCAGCCAGAGTACTGGGACACTGCCATCCTGTTCACCAAGCAGGTAAGCAGTGAGCTGCAGCAAACACAGCTGGGATGCATCACACTGCTCTGCAAAGAACAGGCATGCTGCACTCAGACATAACTTGTGCATGGGTGTCAATGGGCCCCTGGGCTCTGACATGTAAAAGGTCCCCCAGCTCTTCTACATAGGAAAAACACATCCAGACTGAAAGAGATGCAAAATCACTGCTCTTTCATTAATAGAACTCTGTGACACATAACTGATGTTTGTAGTCATTTTGCATCACTTTGTTTTTTTCTTTGTGGTCGCCTTGTGTCTCCTTGACTTTACAACAAGAATTATTAACCGTCACTTCACACAGAGGCCTGTCCCCTGTGTGCTGGCTCAGTCATCTTGTATGAACCTGTGTGCTGGTGCAGCCTGTCAACTGCACAGTCCCCTTCATTTAGTTCAGTGAGTCACTGGAAAAGAGCATCTGAGCCAGTTCTTTCCATGAAAGACCTCACCTCTCTCTGCTTCTATGGAATAAGAACTGGGTCACTATCTGCATATGCATATAAGGAGCCTTTATAATAATCAGAAAAAAGAATCCTACTAGAATCCAAATTCCTTCTTCATTCTTTCAGACTGATGTAAATTGACAATATTTAAAGCATTCAGCCTGATCACATCTGTCAGATAATCCCATGTGGCCCCCAGAGCTGTGACCACAGACTAGGAAATCCTTCTCCAGAGTCACTAACTTCTTTCTGTCTCTCCCTCTCTCATGTCTGGTCAATGATGATCCAGTAGGTCCAGTTTGGCCATCTGATACATGGTCTCCTTTACTGCATAGCAACTTAGAAAACACCTCAAGGTCAAAACAGATTCCCTTATTTACACTGAGGGTAATTATATACAGGAAGGTCCAGGTCCGGTGTTGTTGTCCTTGTAGGGCACAATGAGCACAGCTGCTGCGATGGGAAAAATCTTGTAATAGGTTATGGAGAGTAAGTGGTGTGGAGTACAGATGGCTGGCAGAGGGTGACTCTGGGCCTCACTGTAAGACTGGGTTAACAAGTTCATCATCCACTGTGTGTTCACATTTACTTTGATGACGACAAAATGCACATGGACGTCATTCTGATACAATATAATAACATAAGTCCTAACCAGAAATATTGAAAAATTGAGAAAAACAGTTTTCAACACAGAAGAGCCTGGGAAAGAAGAGGGAATTATCTTCCTAATAACCAACGAGTTGTGATAATTTCCAATAATAATGAATTGTTTCAATGGGAAAAGACTTTTCCTCTAATGTTCAATAACAAGAGAAAAGGTCTACAGCCAAGTTAGCACCTGAGAGAAGGTGCTTGTACTCAGGCACAGTGGTGCTTTGAGCTAAATACTGATGCCAACATTGTACCAGGTGCCAAACTGGCAATGTTAACATGTTTTCTGATGTTAAGCAGATCTGATGTTTACCATGTTCACCATCTTATTTTAGCATGTTAGCATGCTAATTAACAATAAACACAAACCACAGTTGAGGCTGATGGTTTTCCAAGTATTTGGTCGTAAACCGAAGTATTGACCTGATGGTGGCGCTAGACACGTTCAGGGATCACCACAGTCCTCACAAATTTACTGTGTGGAGAACGTCGATGTCTTTTCCAAATGTTATGGCAATCCATCCAGTAGTTGCTGAGGCATTCACTCATGGTGGCACTAGAGGACACATCAGGGGATCAGCAGTCATTAGGATTTATCCTCTGTGGACCATGACTGTCTGTATTAAATTTCAGGGCAATCTATATAATAGTTAGGACTAAAGTGGTGGCCTGAATGACCAACATTTCCATCTCACAAGCTAAAAAGATAATCCCGGGGCCTTGACACAAAACTGACCAAGACGTTTACTTGGGGGAAAGCAGCTTGTGGACTGTATGTCTGATCCAGTCAGATACAGCCAACTAGCACAAACGGAGGTACAACACAGAGAACAGAGGCGACAGCGAGAGAGTAGGTGGTCAACATGTAAAGACTGTCGACTGGTGGAGCTGACATGGTTTTACTTTACCCCGGGCTGTGTGCCACAGGTGGGACTCATCTAGTCCTCCTCCAAACTCTCTTCTTACCTCTTTAACTAAACACCAAGAGGAAATCTGTGGTGGACTATCTCCCCTGACCCTCTGCTCTAATATATTTTAAGAACAGAGCAGCAGTAAGCAAACCACAGTCCCATGTGCTTTGTGTTAGGGCTCTTCATGGTCTGTTCATTCTGTAGCTCACGGCACAGCCACACAACACATGTTTGGAACATGGCTTGAGCCCTGTCTGATTTTTCAAGCTATAAGAATGCAGAGAAAGGATTTTCACTATTAACACTTGTGTGTCTGTGTCACCAGGATCTTTGCGGGGCCACAACTTGTGATACGCTGGGGATGGCCGACGTTGGGACCATGTGTGACCCGAAGAGGAGCTGCTCCGTCATCGAAGATGACGGTTTGCCCTCAGCTTTCACTACAGCCCATGAACTCGGTGAGAAAGTTGGCCTGTTATTTGTAAAATGTGAGGAACAGCAGCAGGGACAGAATACTCACATTGTACATTTTAGATTTATGCTAATGCACATTTGGCCTCAGACTGAGACATGCTCAGGGCAAGAGTTGCATATAACCTTAGCTTAAAATGTCGAAGTAATTCTGCAGTCAGGTTTGACAGACGTATACACACATAATCAGTGTGGAAACTGGCCTGGCCAGAGGGCTTTGCAACCTGCATGATGATCTATATGGCTGTGGTTTTCAAGCCTGGTCCCAGAGCACTGCTTGGTTTCAATTCTACCAGCTATTTAATTGCATTCACCTGATGATCTGTTTGCAAATCAGTCCCTCATTAGACAGGCACAATCAAAACCAGCAGGTCTCTGGGTTGAGGGAGGGATCAGTGCACGCTCAACATTACAGCTGCACAGTGTAACTTTACACACTGGCAGCTGCAAATGGCAAGGGAGAGATAACAAATTGTAAAATCTGAACTTCAGTCACCAAGATTTATTTCACATGATAACATTATACTAACAAATGTGCACTTATCTTTAGCAAACCAGCTAGTCTGTGACGCGTTTGCTCTGGACAAAGCTCTCACTCAATGCTCTTTAGGTGACACTTTGTTTTCCAAGCTCAAATGTACAATCCACTATAAATGTATGATATATGACAGCATGCACTCATTGACTCATGTATATGATCTGCCATATTGACCATGGACTGTGGTAGTTAGTGTGGCAATGGCTTTGGAATAGTCAATCCGGAGACTGACACCCATCTCATGTCTGTGCATTTAGCATGAGCAGGAATCAGGGCATGCACAGCCTTGCTTAGCATAAAGACTGGAAGAGGGGGGAATACAGTGACCCTGCTTTATCCAAAGTTTCAAAAAGTAGCCTGCCAACACCTCTAAAGCTGACTAACATGCTTGTTGTTTCTTTTTTGCTTCAATTGTGTAGAAAGAGAAATGAGTATTTGTGGCTTTAGGGGACGTGACATGCCGTAAGTGTTTCCTGGCAAAGAACAGCTACATGTCGTAACTGTGCGCAGTTTCCCAAAGTCTTGTTGTCACAGGGAGGTTTGGTTCCCAAATGATGCTCACCAACAGTATCTCACAACCTACCCACGCTACGGCTGGAGATGCTGCACTGCAAGACTGAATAAACTTGTTGGTCAAGAAATAACTCCTGCCTTTTATGTACGGGTTAATAAAACCTACATTGTGAAAATAAGACAACTGTCTGTGATTTAGTCTGATACCATTTATGTAGCCCCCCGAAAAAGAAAAAAAAATCTGTCAAAGATGAAAATTGAAAAAGAGCTGAGCTGAAGTTGAGCACTGCTAATCCTTTGTTTAAACTGTATAAACTGGAGTTTGACACACTCCTAAGTCTCTCTAGTTGAGGCTAATCCTATTAATATTACAAGTGATGGGTTTTTTAATAATCACTGGTTGAAAAGGCTTTAAAATAAGTAAGACTTGTATCTGAGACCAAATGCACAAGTAACTCCGGAGGCCCCAGGAGAGGCATTGGGTTACACTGTGCTCATATATGTTAAGTAATTAGGTCTCATGACTAAATACGCTAAAACACAGTTTATGTTTTTTTTTCTGCAGTACGACATGTTCGTTTTTAGGGATTGAAATGATTTCCTTGAAAAGTAAATTCCCCTCTTGGGCCTGCTTTAGAACATGGACGTATGCCACGCTGAATATTCCCATGCATAACTACATTCCTGTCTGCTATGACATCAGCTTCAAATCAGTCCAAGTTGAGTTTGCTTTGCCTTATACATACATGTGCTTGTGCTGTCTGGTGAAAGGTTTCTCTTTGTGTTAATATTTTCATATTTCACTGTCATCACCGCAAAGACTGGCTGTAGTAGGTGACTGCTTGTGTTTTAAATCATGGGATGATTGAAAATAGAATTAGTCTAACAAAGACGTGACCATCTGTGTCTCTTCCCACCCCACCCTGTTCCCTCAGGCCACGTCTTCAACATGCCCCACGACAATGTGAAAGCATGTGAGGAGGTATTTGGGAAACTAAAGGACAACCACATGATGTCTCCCACACTGATTCAGATCGACAGGAGCCGGCCCTGGTCTGTGTGCAGCGCAGCCATCATTACCGAGTTCCTGGACAGAGGTCATGGTTAGTAAACACTTCCTGTCTATGCACTGGACTCTCAAATTCTGTCCAGGCTTCATGCGCTCAGCTGGTTGTAATCTAATTGTACCCATAGAAAACAGACCTTTGCGCTATTGTGTCATGGTTAAATTGGTAAAAAATTAATTAATATTAAAATATTATTGTTTCAAGTTTTTTTTAACATATCTATTTGGATGATCACACTTTGTCTTTGGGCTTTCGGCTGTTGGTTGGAAAAAAAGAAGCAATTTGAAGAAGTCACTTTGGAGTCTGGGAAATTGTGATGAGCATTTTTTACAATTTGATATTTTATAGACTAAATGATTAATCAATGAATCATGAAGATAATAAAAATCGTAGCCCTAAAATCAACCGGCAATAAAGACTTACTTGAATTTTAAAAAAGAATTAAAGTTGGACTAATTCATATTTTAATATGAACAATTGGTCAAGTCCCTATGTTCATTGTGAAATGGGTCACTTGTAGTAGTGAACCCACAGGGAATCATCACTTGACTCACTAATTCCCTTCCCTTCAAAAAACAGACACACCCAAAACTCAAAAAGAGCACTGCTGATGTAATACCTGGGTACATTTTTTTGTATTTTGATGTCACATCTGGATATGCAGCATCAAGTACGGATGTGCTGAGAAAAATAATGTTCTCTGAAACAGTTCACTTGCTGAATTTCACTTGAAACTGGAATGAAATAATTATGACACGCAGAGGAAAATGAATGTATCTGAAGTGTATCTGAGGAAGTGTTTTTCCTTGTGATACATATTTGTGAATATTCTGTATAAATATGATTGATATGCTGCTGATGATCCACTTATAGTATCCACATTCAATATAACATTCATGAGTGTATTAATATATCATTCAACTTTTTTTCCTAAGTATCTCCTTTATGCCAAGTCCTTTTCTGTCTGTGTATAAACTCCCATAAGTGAGTGTAAGTGGATTCTGTGTAATAGACAGAATGAAACACACCAATTTATTACCTCCCCCCGACCAGCCCACTTACAGTAAAGTTACACTTAAGTTTTACTCTCCAAAGCTAACACTACTCTCTTTTAGCCATTTGCTTCATCCAAACATGATCTGGTGTCTGCACTGTCTCTGCTTTTTCTATAGACTGAAGCCAAAGTTATAAGTTATAAGTTCATGCATTATTTATATGTCTAAATAATTGTGCAGCCATTTTCCACAAGAATAAGAGTTTTCTTAGTGTATTTTATTTCTTCAGTTCATAGTTTTATAGTCACAAAGCTTTGGACAACCTTCAGTCATTATTTTACATGAACTTGCCTGATAATCCTCACAATGCAAAATAGTTTCATAGAGTAAAATTGATTCTTAGGGACATTTGATATGAGAACAGACAGATACAATATTTATGTTATTCTCGCTTGAAAATAACAAAAGTTCATTTTACCCTTATAGCTGATTAATATTCTGTTCAAATGTATAGACTGATGAATCAAAATTTCTGATTTGTGACTTTATTAACAAGGAGTGTATGCAAGTGTAGTGCTATTCTCACCATCAGTCACTTGGTCATGGAATGCCGAGACTTTGTTTGTTTGTTGGTTTGAGGTTTTTCCATTTGTCCTTAAAGCTGCATCAGCTGCATTTTTTGTCACATTTGTGCACATCAACAAGCTGTAAACAAAATGCTGACATATTACAAACCTTATTAACTTGATAGTGTCAGCAATCAGTTGCCTATTCGCTCATGAAGCAGTCACAGAGCAACAGCAGCTTTCTTTGTTTTCATGACAAACAGATCAATAGAAGTCCAATATTAATTTTTCCATTTGCTAATATATATTTCTTGGTCTCCACCAACTCCTGAGGCAGTATTTGGCTCTTTAACTGCTAAATGTTCACCAGGTGGTCACTAGTGTCTGTCTGCTGTTTGGTCTTGGACAGGTATAAAGTGAGCTTATGAGCTTTTGCACTGGAAACTGCTGTTTGATATTGCTGGAAATGAGGTTGATAAAAGCGCTGAGACTGAATGAAAACAGTAAAGTTGAAGGTCATGAAACCCAACAATGAGCTGAAAGATGGCAAAAAGCTAGAAATGAGTTCACTGTAGAGCTGGTGACAATGGGTTTGTCAACCAACAACAGGAGAACATGCAATACTACAATCCACAGGTGTGACGATAGTGATAATAAGCAGTCATCTCTCCCATTGTAAATACAAAAATATGAATTTGTGCAGCCTCACATTTTCAGTGTTTTAAAGAAGGCTGACCAGCAGCAGCCAAAAGCCACAGAATTCCACAGTCTTTGTGGCTTCAAATAAAAGAATATGTCAACACTTCCACACTTTCAGTCATAAAGTCACCTCGATTTTAATATCCATATGAGTGAATGCAGCTGTGGTCTGATTGTCTGCAGTGCTGTTGGTTTATTTCTGTAGGAGACTGTCTGCTGGACCAGCCTCAAAGGCAGCTGTCTCTCTCAGACAACCTGCCTGGCTCCAGCTACAGCCTGCACCGCCAGTGTGAGCTCGCCTTCGGCCCCGGATCCAAGCCCTGCCCATATATGCAGCCCTGCTCCAAGCTGTGGTGCACCGGGAAGGCTCGTGGCCAGCTGGTCTGCCAAACCCGACACTTCCCTTGGGCAGACGGTACCAGCTGTGGCAACGGCAAGGTCTGCTACCGAGGAGTCTGCACCGAAAAGAACAGTACCATACACATCAAGGTGAGAGAAGGAAAGCGCTGTCCTGTCCTGCTGGCTCACTTTCATTACAGATTGATGTACGATTGTGTTTTATAATGTTGTCCCAGGTGGATGGCCGGTGGGGGAAGTGGGGTGCATATGGAGACTGTTCCCGAAGTTGTGGTGGAGGAGTTCAGCTGGCCAAGAGAGAGTGTGTCAACCCTGTCCCTGAGAACGGAGGCAAATACTGCTACGGCCTTCGGATCAAATATCGCTCCTGTAACCTCAACCCTTGTCCTGAAGCAGGTACACTAGTCTTACACTAGTCCCCCCAAACAGCAATTGTCCAATTATACCATAGCATCCATAACTAGACACAGCAGGCCTGTCAAGCTTTGGCTGTGCCTGAATCTTGAAGCAGTGTGTGTGGTTGTGGGCAATATTCAATATTTATAGAGGTTTTCAAAGCCAAAAACAAGTCAGCAAATTGCCAGCAATAGATAGCTGTTACTATTGTATAATGCACATGTGCCATGCAACAACAGAAAACCTGACAGGCAGAACAACACTAAGGGTGCTGGGTAGCCTTGCATTGCAAAACAAAATTGGCTGCAAGGCAATCCTTATGGACAGCTGTGCCTGTCAAAGTACATCCACTAAAAGTGCCTGTTTTTGCCATTGACAAGCTCAGATTGTCAGTGTCTGACAACGTTGTGGAAAGGACCACTACAGAGATAGATCCGTTTTGATCACTTAGACATAGTTGGTAAATCGCTGCATTGACAAAACAGTAATTGCACCTTGCAGCTCATCATAAAACACAGTTCTTTCAAACTCAACAGAAAGAAAATATCTTTGTTAGTCTTCCCACTGTTCCAACAATCATCAAATTTGGTTTGGTCGAGATAAAGCCTCAATCCAATGAGTTAGATGTGAAACTATTCTCGCTCTACATGCTGTTCCTCCCTGCAGCCTCTCTGATGTCCGACCTACCTCTCGCAGACATCTTGGTTTTTTCGTATCGAACTCACCCGATGTTACATAAACAGCTGTGAATGGCCTGACACAGACCAGGAAGGATGGAAATCTGTCTGAACCGGAACGTTATCAAACACATTTGCCAGAGCAAATAAAACATGAGCTTGCAGAATTGTCTGGTTCCCAGGCTAGGGGCCGGGGTTTAAGGAACGGTCAACTGCAAACCTGCAGCCACATTCTATAAGGTCAAATGTGTTGAAGTTGTTATCAATCTATTCTGTGGCTGTTTCTTCATCCCCAGGTAAGAGTTTCCGTGAGGAGCAGTGTGAGGCGTTCAATGGCTTAAACCTGAACACCAACAGACTGGGTTCCTCTGTGGTCTGGGTTCCCAAATATTCGGGGATCTCTCCCAAGGACAAATGCAAGCTCATCTGCCGGGCCAACGGGACTGGATACTTCTATGTCCTCGCTCCAAAGGTACCCAGCGGATTTGCAATGTTCACTTAAGAATTCCTCATATCAAACACACAATCTGATTGTATCTCTTTTAATTAACTTTTTTTTTTTTTTTCTTATCACTGAAAAAATGGAATTAGTACAACACAAATTATATTTATCAGACAAATCTGTGGGTATGCTGTGTTAATAAAGTAGAGAAACTCCAATGAGTTCTGAAAAGTTCTAGGCAAATGATATATTAACTGCAAAACATAATTACCCAACCATCTGGAGGCTGGTTTGAGCCTGATAATTAGCCTGCAGACGGTACATAGTGCAATTCTGTCAGCTTACATTATGCTACTATGAATAAAAACCAAATCCAGTCACGCTTAGATCGGTCATTGGGGAATTTTGTTAATATTCTGTGGTAAATGGGGCTCAGCTATTGTACTTTTCCTACTGCAATGTGCTAATGCAATCTGAATGTCTTGTCGTTGAACAGCTCGTTATGAGTCAAAACCTCACGGGAGGTGTAATTAAAACATTTAAATAGAAATATTAAGCAGCTCTCTCTTTGCAAAGGTTGGCTGGTATGATTTGACCCTTAATCCCTGATGCGAGAAGTAACGGCCAGTAGCATGAGTGAGAGTGAGAGGTGATGTGTTAGTGGCAGCAGAGAGAGCGGCTGCTGCTGCAGGATAGATGGAGTGGTGAGAAAGCGAAACAAGGATGGTATCATCTCACAGCTGCGGCTTGTCAGCAACTATTTATGCAACCATCAAGGAAACAAGTATGTAGCAGCAATGCAAGCCAACATCTTGTTTATAATAAAAGACACTGTACACAATCACTGGTGCCACCTTTCTCTTTACATAACTCTTTGGTTTGTTATGTTTGAATGAAGTAAAGATGGTAGTCCATTTATGTGGCAACAACTTCTGTCCAACTCTTTCGCTCTTCCTGCTTACATATGATCCACCTAAAGATTCGCATGATGTGATGTCTCGAACCCTGCAGGTTGTGGATGGGACGCCCTGCTCTCCTGACACCTCAGCTGTATGTGTTCAAGGGAAATGCATCAAGGCAGGCTGCGATGGCAAGCTGGACTCCAACAGGAAGTTTGACAAGTGTGGTGTCTGTGGCGGGGACAACCAGGGCTGCAAGAAGGTCTCGGGAATGTTCACCAAACCTATGTGAGTAGTGTGTTAGCACATACTCTTTACTGTGAGATCTGAATTGAGCTTTTAAGATAGATAGATGTAACATGTAAAAATTTTAGCAAGTTACCACAAGCACAGATTTTAAATTGATATTCTAATGTGCAAATCTCTGTGTAAGAAGGCAAACAAGTATTTTCCACAGTGTCCCAAAATAAAGTGTTCCTTCATCATGTAGAATATCTTTCATCCCTGATGTGATACATTGTTTGCCAAGAAATCGTCTTGGATTTAGTGGGAAATCCTTTTCATTGCTTTACGAGACAAAGTGATACTGTCTAAACACAAAGTGATAAACAGAAGATTCACCAAAGCTTGTTGCATTTGGGCTTGTGAGAAATTGGTCTCAACAGTCAGAATTAGCACATGGACCACTTGTGAGATACATGTGGCAACAAATCAACTTGACGATGGTGTGGTGTTTATTTAATTATACAAAAGTATAAAGATTCGACACAGATGTAAAATGGCACTCTGCAATCTACTCTCTTGTGGAATCCTTTACATTGATGATGTTTAAAGATACCACATGAAGAAACTTTATGTTTACAAATTCCGTTTACATTCATCATCCTGAAAGCTTTTGGAATAACCGTTATTCTATCCTGCATCATTAATGGTCTCCACATTTTCTTTTCAGTCATGGCTACAACTTTGTGGTGACGCTGCCTATTGGAGCTTCCAACATTGACATCCGTCAGCGTGGCTACCGGGGAATGGTCAGTGATGAAAACTACTTAGCTGTGAAGAATCGGCACGGCAAGTACCTGCTGAACGGCAACTACGTGGTGTCAGCTGTGGAGCGCGACCTGCTGGTGAAGGGCAGCTTACTGCGCTACAGTGGCACCTCCACATCTGTGGAGATTCTTCAGGCCACCAGACCCCTGCAGGAGCCTCTGACTGTGGAGGTCCTCTCTGTAGGGAAGATGACTCCACCCAGGGTGCGCTACTCATTCTACATCGCCAAGGAGAGCAAGGAGGAGAAGACTCTGCGGAAAGAGGAGAGAAGCCACACAGCACAGAATAGCGTCTTAGTCGACAGTAACAGGGTAGAAGTTAAGAAACAGATGATGGGTAAGAGGCCAGTCAGTCACTGGGTAACAGGAAGTTGGGAGTCGTGCACAGTGACTTGTGGGAATGGTCTGCAGAAGAGGATGGTGCAGTGCCAGAGCATGGAGGGGCATCCTGGACTGGACTGTGACAGTGCTGACAGGCCCGTAGCAGTGAGAGCATGTGGGGACCCATGTCCCATGTGGGATGTAGGGATGTGGTCTCACTGCTCCAAGTCGTGTGGAAGGGGCTTTAAAAGGCGACCAGTGCG
Source organism: Holacanthus passer (assembly GCA_025331565.1). Classification (NCBI taxonomy): domain Eukaryota; kingdom Metazoa; phylum Chordata; class Actinopteri; family Pomacanthidae; genus Holacanthus; species Holacanthus passer. Next base: position 3,611,792 of record JAFREQ010000038.1, read on the forward strand.
CTGCATGACCGAGAATGGTCTGAATCTACCCAGAGACCACTGCTCTGGGAGGAGGAAACCTCAGGAACTGGACCTCTGCAACCTGAGGCCATGTTAGAGCCAAACAGACACAGCCCAAGGACTTATTTTTGTCAAAGTGACGATTTAACATTAAGCCCAAATCAGCAGGACAATGACTCCAATGCTGTGTTGGGTGGAAATACTCTCAAATGCAGCCTGGCTGTGTCTGAAGGGGCATCTGTTACTCTGAAGAAAGCCAGCAGAGAAGGAGAGGGTCTCCCTCTCTTGTTTGAAAAGACAGACATCTGCTTAGATATGAGAAAGGAAGGAAAGCTTGTAAACTGTCAAACCATCTGTGGCAGGTTTGACTTGTGGTTATTCTACCTCTCCCAGGAAAGAAAACACAATGCCTGAGCATAATCAGAGAGTAATAGAGGAGAAAGATGCCAAGGCAGCGATCTCACACATCAGCACACAAACACACAGTTTCTTGGTATAGTTACATGAGCTTGCAAAAGCAGAGAGAAATGAAAGTCCAAGAACAAACAGATAAAGCACTGTGAGGTCCAACCTCAACCCTCTCACTGTGCAGTTATCAGCAGCAGATATCTCACCTGTGAATTGACATTTTCCTCCTTTCACTGAAGAACTAATCAAAATGTGAAACACAGTACTGTATCATTCATGAAGGTCCATGCAGTTCCAACTTCTTTTGTTCTTTATTCAGTGTTATTGGCTGCCAATTACACTGCCAGTCAGAGTCAGATCATTTTAATAAATGGCTTTATCAGCTATATCCTACACACTTGATTTCACATGAATTCAATCAATATCATAGGAATCCTGAATTTTATTAGTGACCAAAAAACGTTTTTTATATTAGTTTAGTTAGAGCTAAGATGTTAAAAGGCTATTTGTATTGTGCAATCAAAATCTGTCTGTGTCCGTTCTGTGTAAATCAAACCGACCAATGCTCAGCTGTTTGTTCAATGTTGCCAAAGAGTTATAACCTTCAAAAAACCTTAGTACTGTGAGAGACACGTCTCTGCTTGAACTGGACACAAGCATGGCTTGCTTAAAGTACCCTCGCTGTACATTTCTGTCATCTTAAAGTTTCATCTTTTTCCTCATTAAAAAAATTAACAAAAACACTAAAAAAAAACACATTGACATTATTTTTGGATTTGCCGCTACCAAGATGGCAAATGGCCATAACCACCCACAATGAGCTTCACAGTGGCTCTTCAGAAACATGTGGGTGACATCAAGTCACTACATCCATGTTTTATACAGTCTATGTTTTTTTGATTATAAAAATGGATGAGTAAATGTGATTTTAGTTGGACTTTAAAGTTTCTGTCATTCAAACACTGACCTCCTGGAAGCTTAAAAGGTGGCTATAAAACGTTGAAACAATTGGTCGACTAAGTGATCAGCCAATCAACAGAAAATTAATCTGCTGATAATCAATTATGGCTTGAGTAATGTACATGTACAAGTATAACATTTCACACAAAATTATCTGTAGTCACAGCTTCTCAAGTGTTGGAATTTTGCTGCTTTTGTCTCTCTTATGCCAGAGAATACATTTAATCTTTTTAGCTTTTGGACTATTTGTCTAATCTGAAGAGGTCTTGAGCTCTGGGAAGTTGTGATGGATGATTTTCTCTATTTTCAGACATTATACAGGTCAAATGATCAAGGATTGCAGTTTGTTCCTTCAGTTTGTTTTTAAGTATCAGAATATCCATATGGATTTCTCAAATCACTCCTGCAGCATAGACCACTTCTCTACTGAATATCTATCAGTATGCTATATTCCTAACAGCAGTTGATCAATGATAGTAGAGCAATGATAGTAATAATAGTTTATTCATAGAGCACTTCTCTAGTAAAAAAAAATGCTTTCCAGAGTTAGGAAGATAAAAGACAATGGCAGGACATTGACAACAATAGTTATGAAAAAAGTCATACAGTACTGTAAAAATGGCCTTTGGCAATATTTCAAAGCAAAGACAGTTTTAGCTGATGCTCAGTGGAAGGTTGTTCCAGATACGAGGAACCAGCCCAGCAAAGGTTCGACCACCTCTACTTCTGGACTCAGGTGTTAGAAATGTGTTTATACTGTATACCACCGCTCCGGGCCTCAGATGTGTGTGTAGTATTGATAGAGCTTCAAAATGAATCCTAAAGATATATGTACAAATTGGAGCTGTTCTATAGATCAGCTGTTGACCCCTGTTGACTGCTGACAGGCCATGCTGTTACCCTCCGTGAAGCTCCATGAATACCAGTTTCATGCTCAAATGCATTTTGTTTATTTTATTTTATTTAGGTTGAAGTATCACTTTAATATTCTGCAGAAAAAGTTGATTTTTGCTGTGTTACTTTGGGTGAAATACTTGGCTGCTTCATCACCTCTAGCCCTTAATGAGAAGACGTATTGCACATGTTTTCCATATTTGCCAAGCACATGCATCATGTCATCATTACACTGTCCCAACCATCAAAATGTCTATGGTTTGATTATTTGCTCTGGTGTTACACCTCTTAGTGAACTGCTGAGTGAAGCCTGCCGTGTACACAAGCAGAAAAAGGCTTATCATCTCTGTGAATACATCCTTGGTAAAAATTAAAGGGACAATCCACCCTAAAACACAATCACCTATTGGTCTACTTTCCATCGGGCATTTCAAATTGTTGTTTTGAAGGGAGTGTTTTCATTTGATGACTTACTGAATTTCTAGCACAGTGGAAATATGTGCAGTGAAACAGAAAATGAATCAGTAGTCTCAAAGACATTTGGTAAAAGTCCAGTTTCGGTGTCACACCCTAAGATTTGAAGTGTGAGGGCGTCTGTCTGGACTCACCAGTTCATGAAGTCCAACAATGAAGGAAACAGAAATCTACTGAAAGAGAAGAATTTCTCTACCTCTGAGATTAAAACTTTCAAGACTTCCCAATTCGAAATTCATCATAAATACGACCTGGAATGTGCCAAACATCGCAGAATAATACGTCAATAACAAATTATTATATTAGTAATATATAGATTTGTATTTGAAAGTGGAAGTCCTTCAATAGAAAATTCATTTCACTCTTCATTTCTGGCTTGTTTTGCTTCAGAGGGACCAATCATACCATCTAAAAGATGATATTGTACAGTTATTTTTCTTTCACATCATGTACAGATAATGTTATTTTTTTATGGTTGTCTTTTGTATTGTATACTATGTATACATTCATCTAGCTGTATAAAATAAAGTATATACATATATATATAAGAATATAACCATATGCTGAATCATGATTGATGATCTGTCTAAAGCTTTACAGGTTGATTCAGATATTTTACGTTAAGGCAATAGGCAAATGTTACTTCCCCACTGTAAGTCTATCCCACGTCACTGGGTGACAGTCTGACCGGACATCTATTGTCTCTTGAACGTCTCCCTTTGCTCCATCAGTATCTGTTACAGCAGATTTCTGCTGTGCCACGCAGTCTTCCATCACATGAGATGAGACAGTCTTGATACCTCAGCTCTTCTCCAACTGAAGCATGACCGCAGATGAAAACACATTCATTCATCCACTTTGGTATTCTGCTGATTTAAGCTCCGTTGTCCCGGCTGTACTGTAATAACACACCCAGCTTGGCCAGTGCCTGCCCAGTAAGCCCGATGCATTGTTGGACAGACGTCTCTCAGGCTTGGACACCCTCACCCCAAGGATTTGACCTATATTAGGGTTTAAAGGTCCATACATCAATATTTTTGGATAGAAGATGTGGATGGTCAATAACAAGTATGTTTATGTGACTTGACTTTTTAGGGAGGAACTCTACACTACACATAGTCACATATAATTTTAAAACAGATGTGTAAAATTAGGTTGCATGACAGTCGTTGAATTTGAAAGGTCAGTTAAAACCCTAAGCTCTCATGGGGCCTTGACACTATGTTAATGGTTAAGAGCTGTGGAATATGTTGTTGGATGCTAAAAAATGCATTTTGTATAACAGCATGATTTCAATACTCCTTCTTATTTGCCATATGTGGCGTGTTGGACAGATCAGACCTGAAACAGTTCCATAACCAAGCCCCTGTAAGGAGGTCCAAGGACTTCTCGCACATGGAGCAATAAGTACATAGCCTGAGGCAATGAGCCTTTTAATTTAAAAGACATTGTGTTGTACACTAGAATATGTAGTTGGATGATATTATCTCTAGAACATGTCACTCAGCAGTAAATACCACCCCTAATGGGAACAGTGATGCTGGCCTTGGACTGATCAACTATTGTGAGGTCATGTTTAAGTCTTGTAGTTTAGGTCAATAGGCTCCTCCTGTTCTCCTTACACATCAATAGAGAAAGATTTTGACAACAGGTTTGTGTTCTTCTCAATCGCAGTGAAATCCTGGCTAAATTTCCAGAGAGCACAATTGCAGATTTCTCAATGCAAAGTGTGTAGCATTGCTGACCAAAAAACGCTTGACACAAATTATTTCATGTTTCCAAATAAGCTTTCATTCAGTGTGTTCAGATCAACACTCAGGCTGGCCCAGTTCACCAAGCACCTTTTTCCTTCATGAAACTGTCAATTTCGCCCAATTTCTGCTTCACAAGCCAGTAAAGCAGTGAACATCTGAGTGGTAGATTACAGCCCCATGCTGTGCTTCAGTTTTCAAGAAAGCGTGAAGCTCGTGGTGTGACTAGGTGGTGTTGATCAGATGAGATTAGTACTTTTCACCGCAGGTCCTCATCACATCACCCAGCTGGGTGGCTCTGGGGCACAGTGCTTCCTGTGACTGATTCCCCACATAGTGAGAGTGACATCTCGTGTTGACAGTCAGAACTGCATTTTGATGTCCGTAGTTAGTGGGACAAATATAAAAGATGGCTCACAGACTGTGTTTTGGCCTGAACCAGTATTTGAGCCTCTTTCTTGCTACCTTTTCTTCCTTGACCACCTCTCTCTGCTGCACTGAAGGGCTGGCAGAAAAACTGCATCTTTGTACTACAACACTGACCACTCTGCCCAGTGTCCCATCATTTGGTACAATTCAGTAGGAGCCTGTAGTGCACATCAGACAAACCAATCATACAGAAGTGGTCAAGGTCCAGCATCTAGATGTGTGTCAAGACAAGCAAACAAATTAAATGATTACGAGTTACAGAAGTCCTGAACATTTGGTCAATTCTCAGTGGATGTTTTCAAGAACTTCACTTTAACTTGAACCTAAAAGCCAAAACCTGGGTCTCACCAGGCTTATTCTTTATGTTCTCTCTTGCCTTAAGTTTGTCAACTCTTTGTAAATATTTATCAGCATGTCGGTTTGTAGAAGATTAAAGTGGACATGGAGGCTTGTGAGACTCATTGTTTTCTTGGTGAAGAGGGTCTTCGTGTTAGCCAGGTGGACAGTCCTCTAATTGTTCAACTAAGGCAAATATCCACATGCTCTGAATTCCACGAGATCTCACCTAAACCTAAAAAAGCCTAAACCTAAAGCACAGAGCCACTAAACCAGATGTGCTTTGTGTTTTGCTATTATAGATGATTTCTGCTGGAGGAAGTTCGGTCTGTCTGTCAGTGCAGCCTGTGAGGGCAGTCTGAAAACATCCTAGTCATCCAAAGGCCTTCTTTCAAAGCTGCACTCGGCTAGATACTTATCCATAACACACTTGTCAGTCTAAATCACAATCTAACAGAGAAGAGAAATCAATGAATCCTAAATGATGTGCTGTAGCTTTGCATAAATGAAATTGTGATGTCAGTGTGTCTGCTTCTCCACCCACAGAAGTTTTTAGTTAAAACATACACAGCCTCTTAAACAGCAGTGACACATCAATGTTTGATCTTTCTCGTTTAGCATCCCGTTGGTGTCTTCTGGTATAAAGCAGCGCAGACAGGCTGGGCTGGCAAATATGAGCACCGCTGTGTGCAATTTAATGAAGTCACATCTTATAACTCCTGGTTGTCCAGTAAAAGAACAGACCTCATGTGATGGGTTACATGATTTGTTGGAGCATCTCTGGAGGATGTTGGTGAGATGAAGTTACATTATGGCATGACTGGTTGACCCAGCAGGGAGGGGATGGAGGGAGATCAGTGAACCCAAGCTGGAAAGGACTCAGATGGGTGTGTAGTCTCTTTAAACAAGACTTCATATGGAACTGAAATAATGCATTGCATGTCAGTGTCATCCTAAACAACCCATATGAGTGTTCTCTGATCTGCCACCTCTACAGTTGAGGTTTTGTTACATCTAGTGAACTAAATCTATATGATTAAGGTTAGTTGAAAGATTAACTACCTGGTTAAGGTCAAGAAAACTTTGCTGTCATGGGTCAAAGAAACCAATGTGGACTTGGGATGTGAACCATGGTCTCCTGCGTCATAGTCATATGTTTTACTGATCCACCCTAAGATATTTTGCAGTGCTATAGCAACATCTTCCACCTTTGCTACTTCCCAGAAAACAGTAATTACTTTCACAACCAGAAAATGTTGCTTGTCATTAAAACGACCAAAGCTATCATTTTCCTGGTGAGTAGTGTATCCTCTCTTTCCAATGGGTTCACAGAAAAGACATAAAAGAGTGGCAGTGAAAACAAGGCGGCACAAGGTGGATTCAGAAATCAGAAGAGAAAACATATAAGCTGGAGTGATTGAGTGTATTTGTATGGTTTTGACCAGGTTCTAGAAGAGTTGTGGTCTTATTACTTAGTGCGCTTCAATAGATTCAAACAACTATTTCTTGCTGCCATTTGTGGCTCCCAGTGCGTAACATTACTTATTGCAGGTTAAAATGTTAAATGTCAAATATACATTTACTGTAACACATAACATAATATACATTTTGAGCTCTGTTTTGCTCTCCACCAAGTCCGGAGGGAAATATCTGCTGCTTTAGCTGCGGTGAGTGCACCAAAACATTAACGTTGCAGGCCCTAAAACCAAAACAATGAGCTAAAACTGAGGGGCATTACAGAGTCAGATGAGAATTTTATGTGGATTCAACACCAAGAGCAACGACTTTCACATTACACAGTCATTTGATCCATCGTTAATACAAAAACATTGATTTAGGACAGCTGTAAAAGTATGGAAAATTGAGGTAATCCTTTGTTGACCCCAATGTTTTAATGTTTCCATTCAGTTACTAAACAATGTAATTATAAATTGTAGTAACTGATTAAATTAGCGTCTAACCCAAATATTCTACTTATTGTATATTTCCCATTTCATTGCTTCAAAGACACAAAATCTGTAAAACAAGAATCAAATATTCTTGGCCTGTAAAATCATCCAACTCCAATCATCACATAGCTTGAGTGACATATTCAAACACAAGATGAAGAAATTCTTGCGCTGTTACAATAAATGGAAAACAAGTCTTGTTGTAATTTAGCCCGACACAATCACATTTCTGTAAACTCTGTAATCACCACTAGACTTTAAAGAGCGTTCCAAGAGTTTTGACAAAGCTTGGCAAAGTAACATGTTTATAATGACGGGTGTGGCGGTGTGGAATGGACCATGATTCACAGAGTGACCAAGTAGGTTGAAGTACTCCTAATAATAAAAACAATTAGAGCCGCAGACTCTCTGTGTGATCTAGACTACTTAGGCAGGAGGAATGACACTACATCAATAAAAATATTTGATTTGAATGTGTCTGGAAATGAGATCAACTTGCTTCGTCAGCCATTACTGTTCTGTTCCACTGGCCTTCACAGCTGCTCCACCCATTTCGTCTCTTCACACCATCTTTAAAAAAGTAAAGAAGCACAGACCTGCAGTGTCTTGCTCTGTCACAATCACTGTTTGAGTCTTGAACAGGTTTAATGGACCTAGACTTTGCCTGTAGCATCCTGAATGGATCAGGGCTCTATTGAGTGTGAGCTCTGGTCCACTGTATTTAGAAAATCACCCTCTTGGAGTTCATCTTAAAGAGTTTTACTGCCTAGTGGGCGGCTGCTGCAGAGAGGTGTGAAGAGAACTCTTGTCCGGAAATCACATTATCTGCTTTGTACAACAACACAGCAGTTGACACCGGCCTCTGCCAAGAGCCGAGTGGATTTTGATTTACTTCCCCCCTCTTCTCCAACCAGAGGCCTGTCCACCTATTCAGACCCAGCTCACATGGCTAATGAGCATGAAGGGTTAATGTTTCCCAGTCCATGGGAACCGCTGAGGCTTTAAGTTGGCCTTTCTTTACATTGACTAAACCACAAAGTCAGATTGACCAGCGTTGCAGAATTAAATGCATGTGGAGGGCTGTAAACAACTGGTTGTGAAGTTCATCTGCTAAGCCAAGGCGTCGGGAAATACATCAAGATCACCACTTATTTAACAGAGGCTCTTTGTGGAGGGAATACACTGAATTCAAGCTATAGCTGAAATTAACTACCATTCACTAAAGTATGCAGTGTAAGATACAACAGGACATAATAAATACTGTGCCAGTTTACTTGGGATTCAGATTCTACTTGTACCCAAACTCCATGCAACAACAAGAAAACTGTTATCATATTCATCTTGAGTTGGGTTACTTGAACAAGTCTCTGATGTGTAGATCAACTCCACCTGAATCTCATCTGAATGCATGGTTCAAATGAAGGGATGCAACTCAAGCAAATCTGATCTTTTCTACCAAGGAGTTAAGTTGGTCAGTGCAACAGATTTGCTTAAAGTTCATTGTTGACTTTGAAATAGTGCACAATCTTAAATATTTCTTCATTTTACGTGTCATAACTTCTTCAAACCTTCAATCCTGAAACTTTCTGATTATTTTCAGGTTTGCATAAAAACTATTAAATTATTTGTGATCTTCCTGTCGAAATGACATCCCAGTGTTGTCGCTGTAGATCCTGATGAGGTGGATCAGCCAGTCAATGTCTCGTTCGTTCCTGGCATGCGGCTTGATGTCATCCATGTATGGGAGATGGCTGATGGTGACTCCACTCCTGAACCTGTGTCCATATCCACACTTGACCCACTGATGATCTGATTGAAGTGGTTCAAGCTTGTGCAGAACACCAGTGGGGACTGTCCATCACCTTGGTATGTGCCACAATTGATGGTTAACTGTGTGACTGTCTTTGAGTTGGCCTCCAGTGTTTTCAACTGTTGCACTGAGTCCTTGATGTGTGTCCTGCTGGCTCATACAATTGTAAGCTTTCTTGTACTGATGCCTGATTCATCATGATCAGTGTTGGTGAGACCCTGATTTTAGCAGCTATTTCATCTGTCTCACCAAGCCTTCATGGAGCGTTGTTAGCTTCTTCAGCTAATAGGTGTAAATCATGTCAAGGCGTGGTGCAGTCCAGCTCTTCATGCTTGAGACTCGTTGTTGGATGCCTGCCACTGTTATGGTAACTGGTTCTTGTTCTGGGATATTGCTGTGGCTTGGGTCCACCAGTCACTGGCCATTGGTGATGTGTGATGTCTTCTCTTCCCATATATCCTTCCAGTATCGCTCAGCCTCAGCTCTAGGGAGTACCTTTTGGGTGGTTTTTCAAGGAACAGGACATTTAATCTGTTGGCTTCTACTTCTCTTGTGTATCTCTTCAGCCTGGAAGCCAGAGCTGCAAGCCTTTATTTGGCAGTTTCCAGGGCTTTACTTACAGACATTTCGCTGGTATTCTTTAACCATGGCCTGTCTTGCCTCCCACCTTTCTGCACCTCTGTTAACTGGCTAACTTCTCTCTATGCTACTTTGATCTTGCCTTCCAGCCTTCTCTTCCATGGATGGTACTGGTGGTCACCTGTGTTCTTAATCCTGTACCCAAGTGTCACCAGGATTACGGTTGTAGTGGCAAATACAAGCCTGTTGATCTCTGTTATGGTCACAGTTGGGATAAGGCTGTGTTCACATCAGGGGTTGGCTGTCTTTTGTCTGGCCATGATTCTCATTTGCACCTCAGTAGCTTCAGCTGGTATGACAGGTAGGATTATATCAGCTTGTTGGAATTTGTCCTCATGTATCTCCAGCCTTCAGCTCTTCAGGGTGATGAATTGTATGGTCATCCTGGTACAGCCCCTCCATCTAAAGTTGCGACAGGAGCTTCCTCCTACTGCTTCTGAGTTAATCACAACATAAAATTGCTCTAGTTTCATGGGGCGTTACGAGTTGCAGCACTGATGTTTAGTCTTTTCCACCTGTTGTCCTAATTTCCTACACTTAGACCTAGACCTGCTGTTGTCTTAATCTGGATGCTGACTTGACTTTTTCTTTCCTACCTAAACATATATTTTTCTCTGTCTGATTCACTCTGCCAAGACTCGCTCGCTTGAGTTGAGATGCGCAAATTGCATTTTAGGCCATATAGTCACTGCTGAGGTCTTTGAGAGGATCTCTAGTGTGATGAATGATTCCGTGCTTTTTTCAGAAGACCTATAGCTCCTGTTAGCACCTCCCTCTGCCTTGACGGTATTCCATAATGGGCAGTGGGAGACAGATTTTTCCATGCTGAGAATGGAAATTGTTTGACACTCGTGCTTTTAGGGGGTCAGTCCTTTCATTATAATGTGCTACTCTGACAAATGGAAGTATGTTGGGTGATGCACATGTGAACTTGCAGAGGCTGTTCTTAATGTACCTGCTAAATTTCAGGTTCAGTCCCAGAAACATACTGTATGTCCTATTGATGTGTTTAGTAAAGTAAATAATGTCAATGTCAGTGCTATTTAAGTTAAGCTGTTGAGTGAACAACACATTAGGGGCAGAAGAAAAGGTAACAGAGAGACAGAAAAGCTTGAAGTGCAAGGACGTAAAATAAATATTATGCACCAAAACAGAAAGAAGTAGCATTTATGAAACACTCAGTAATTCCAGCTAAAAGGGAGAAAATCCATCGGTATGATCTTGAGCTTGTCAGATCATTGAGCAATGTCTGAAACCCCCTCCCCCGACACCTTGACCTGACAATCCAATAGTCATGTCCACTCCATGCAGTGATTGAGCAGGTGAGTTAAGGTTAGAAAGGAAGCAGCTCCCTCTTTTTTCCTTCTACACAAAGCTGTTTTTTACTATGTTTCATGATGCCTTTATTACAGAGTGGTAACAGAGAGAGATGGGGAAAGTGATGGTCAACAAAAGACCCCAGTCAGATTTGAACCAGGGACGTCATAGTTCATTGATGGTGTCTTAACCCGTAAGTCACCAAAACTCCAGCTGGAGTCATTTTTACAACATATTAATGTTTTAATGTATTCGAGTACAAAGCGATTAAAGCCTGAAACATACTATACTTGTCTGGGATACACCCCCGACAAGACTTGAATCAACCAATCAGTTTGATGATGCACTAGTCCACACAAGACATTGTTGAGATTTGGGAGGTATGTGCGCTGGCTCCTCTGTGACCTATGGATACCCATAACACCCTTTGATGCATAGGTTCACAGAGAAGTTTATGTGTATCTTCACAGAGGCAAATGTAAATGGGGTCAGAGGTCACACAGCTAATGGTGACTGGCATCAGGTCTGTCTATTTGTGGTAGACAAGCCATGTGTCTCAGGAAATGAGCTTGGTGTTCCAAATGAATATTTGCTGTTATTTATCCCTTTGTTTATTAGAACCTTGCATGATCGAGCGGGGCTTGCAGCTGGGGCGCCAGTCATCACAAACCACTTTAGCTCAGTTCACTGGCACCTGTGTCATCATATCTAAATCCTTGCTCAGGTCAGCCAGGAGTCTTTTCTCTGGAGGAAGGGAGGCTGTGGTTTAAGTCAATAAAACTTAAGGATCAGGGTTGAGACTGTGGGGTTAACAGTCAAGACTTGAGGAAGAATTTATTGGCGGTGTTGTGTCCCCATTGCTATTTTGATTTAAAGTGAAGGATTGATGGTCTTCTTCAAGCTAAGATAAGATACTGTAATATACAGTCAGACCACAGCCATATGTGTGATTTTAGCAGGGTGTGGATTTAATTATGCCTTATTCCAGAACGCAGTCAGGAGCACATCAGAACAATCTGAAATCATCACATTTGATGAGTGTGTAAAGCTCTGAACATTATGGGGTTTACCACGACACCAGGAACAGATGACACTACTTTACTTTTAGTGAAGAATATTTTCACTAGAATGTTATGGTTTCAAATTCTGTCAGTTTTTCAAATCATTGTATGACATTATACTGCCTGCTTAAAGGGTCAGGTCTCCCAAAACTTCTTAGCTCTAGTAATTTTCACACAGAGTTTGTGTCCTGTCACAAACCCAGCAATTAATGTCTGTGTTTTAATAGCTGTTCCCACGATCTTTCCTTCACCTCAAGTATTTCATTTGTCTAATCTTAAACATACCTAAACATTGTTTATTTGATACACCCACAATCTTTGTGTAACACTAACTATGCCAAACCATAATATACCATTAACATGCTCAGATTGTGTAGAGAGCAAACTAAATCTATTGTTTTGCAAAACTGTCCAATATCATTGTTCTTGATGATAGATTGTGGTGGTGAAATGATGGCACAACCCTAAGAGACTCAGTAGGGTTGATGGATATGTTAATAGGGACAAATATAAAGAAATCCTCGGCAAACCCAGCCCAAGAATGCAGAGGAGGGTTTATCCTTCATCATAACTGCATAAACCACACAGCTACTGCAAGACAGTGCTGGACTACCGAAGGGAAAAATCTCTGAATGTCCTTTAGTGCCTCATCCAAAGCTCAGATAATAATTCTGCCAAAGTCACGAACAGCATTGCAGTAACCTGAAGATCACAGTTCACTGGCACTCAAACAGACCTTCAGATAATCAGATCTAAGGTGGTAGAGGCTTAATCAAGGGGATTAAATAATTAAATAATTAAATAATTTATTATTAAAATAATAAATAAAGTGTCACAATGCTTCCAAAAACACAGAATGAAGGATCTGACAGAGTGTGTGTGTTCAGTGTCATTTCAAAAATTGCTTTGCAAATAAATGAAAACACTGAAGATAATTACTGAAGTAAGTGCACACACACACACACACACACACACACACACACACACACACATCAGTGGTGGAAAAAGTACTCAGATCTTGTCTTTAAGTAAAAGTAACAATACCACAGTGTAGAAATATTCCATTGCAAGTAAAAGTCATACAGTTAACATTTTTACTTGAATTAACATAAAAACAGCACTAGCGTGAAAATATACCTAAAGAAGCAAAAGTAAAAGTACATATTATGCAGAATGGCCCCATTTGGAATCATGTATATTATTTTAAGGATTATAATGATTGATGCATTAATGTGTTTGTCATGTTAATGTGTGTGTGTTAATGTGTAAGGCAAGTGGTACCAACTGGTTTGGTTTACAGAAAATGGAACATCTCAAGTAAAGTACCTCCAAATTGTGGTAAAAGTGTGAAGTGTATTTTGTTACCTTCCAGCACTGACGCACACACACACACACACACACACACACACACACACATACATAAATGCACAGAAACATTTAACTCAGTGGTACAAAAACTATGCACTGTCAGTATCTTTCAGTGCACCTCCTGTCCACTCTGATCTACCTTCAAGACAAGCTACAGAGACATTAGTCCTGTGTCCTTCTCCTCTCCGTCTTCCTCCTCTCTGCTCCCCACAAAGTAAAAAAAACATAATGAGGACTAAATTGGGGTATTTCCAGTGCCTACATAGATTTAAGTTGCCATGGAGACTTTGCAAAATAAGGGCCGGGCTTAGTTAACTGCTCTCCTAATGTTTCAGCAATCATCTTGGCTGTAATGAAAAGCAGCAAGCTTTAAAAAAAACAGCTCTTTACAGTCTGGTCCTCTTAGTTTTACAGTTTTCATGCTTGTAACAACAGTTTTTAAAATGTGTTTAGAATATCTACATACATGTTACAAGCTTTTCCAAAGTGGGCTGTTTTCTTCATGTAGCTGCTGCACAGATCGTATAAAGAAGTTGTGTATTCAGAGATGCTACACTGAACCCCAGTTGGTTGGCAAAGGTCAGGTTGCTGAAAAGTGAGAGCAGCACCTCTGGGATCCAGCCTGTCCTCCTGCTGAAGACACCAACAATGAGAGATTCACTTGCCCCACAGAGACTTTGCACATTTTAAACGCTTGCTTGCTCTTGCACAACAAAAAGCGCCTTTTGTTATCTGGAGGAGATGGAACCGACGGATGGCAGGAATCCGCTGAAGATGCCAACAGGCTTTGATTCCAGAGTGGCCTCTGGCCTGCTTTGGCTCACAGCCATAGCATGTTCAAACTATGAACTGGGCTTTAAGAAGAGCAAGGAGGGAAAAGCGGCTCAGGAGGAAAGTAGGAAAAATAGCAACGGAAAAGGAAGGAAGAAGCAGAGCGAGAGTTATTCCTCAGCTGTAATAACGCTGACTTCCATTATCCCGTAAAGGCGTGAGGTGAGACAACATGGCTTTCATCACAACCCACTGTGTTTGCTTAACAAGTTTACACTAGAGCGGCTCACCTCGGCCTGATGAGCCTCTCTGAAGGGAGGCAGCGTTTCAGAGGACAGACTCACAGCGAGCCGGTCAGGCGAGGGAGAGGAGTGAGAGAGAGAGAGAGAGAGAGAGAGAGAGAGAGAGAGAGAGAAAACACTGACAGAAATCATGGAATGAAATATATTCTTTTCCCTTCTGGTGAGCATGCTTTAATAACATCTGCCACTGCCACGTCTGTCCACTTCTCTGTTCTCACACAGCACATACGCAGTTAACATAGACAATAGCGACAACATTCCAGTACAAAAGCAGACGTCTAATTTCGAGCCAACCACCGTCCAATTTTCTGGCTTTGATGACGACAGTCACCAGCGGATTTTATCAGCTGTAACTTGTGAGCTAATTAAACTAACTTAACTCTTAACTGAGTTGGTTGACAACATCATGTCCTGCTGATTTTTTAAATGTTTCCAGCTGACTTGATTTAAAACAAGAGTCCTGTAAACCTTGCAGGAACTTGACAGCTACATACATAATGAGACTGAGGCTGAAGCAGAAAATCTGCATCCCCACCAGCTGATGATCCAGGTACGGACATGGCATGGAAATGTAGGCCGCTCCTGGGTAAGTTCACCTCGCTCTAGGTTCAGAAGGAACACATTTATGAGTTCAATAACCATAAAGTTGTCCTTATTACAGTTTCCTTATGAATATGAATGCTTTACTTTTCATCTCCCTATTTTTATTTTATTTTCAATTAAACTAAGTTTGAATTAAACTAAGTTTGATGAACTGTTGGAACCTCACCACCGCCCCTTGAACTGGGGGACATAACCAGTCCACCTGTCTGTCCCGCTATAACCAGTCCACCTCTCTGTCCCGCTATAACCAGTCCACCTGTCTGTCCCGCTATAACCAGTCCACCTGTCTGTCCCGCTATAACCAGTCCTCCTGTCTGTCCCGCTATAACCAGTCCACCTCTCTGTCCACCTGTCTGTCCCGCTATAACCAGTCAGTCCACCTGTCTGTCCCGCTATAACCAGTCCCACCTCTCTGTCCCACTATAACCAGTCCACCTGTCTGTATAACCAGTCCACCTGTCTGTCCCGCTATAACCAGTCCACCTCCTGTCTGTCCCGCTATAACCAGTCCACCTGTCTGTCCCACTATAACCAGTCCACCTGTCTGTCCCGCTATAACCAGTCCACCTCTCTGTCCCACTACTCACAGCTCACTGAAGGTAGAAAGAGCTGTAGCAAACGTAGAAATCACAGCTGGAGGATCCACTGAGAGCATTTCAGCATTTAGCATTTAGTCATATCCAGCATGCACCTGGTGGTCATGCAACATTTTGGGTGCATTTGATTTGTGTCACTCAGTGTGTTCACCGGGTGGTGCATCAAACCAGTGCTTTATCAAAGTAGATGCAACCTTTATAAAACTATGCTGAGGTGCAATAATGTCAGTTAAGGTTATTTATTTATGATTTTCCAACAGCTGTTCAGGGAAGGAGTTTCTGAAATGCTCAGTTACCTGTGCTGAGCTCTCTAACCAGCCTATTCCACCCAGCTCGTCCACTCCATCAGAAACACTGAACAGATGTCTTTTTCTATTCTGAAGGTCTGAACCTTGGATATCTCCCATTCAAACAATCATCTACAGCGAAACCCCGGCCATTGATTGAGCCGTTGTTATGGTTCGTATCAATGACGTTTGTGATGATTTCTTTTTTACTGCTTTGCCAAAAACTGACAACATTTTGTTTGAATCATTTGTTGTTAATCTCTCAGCAGAGCACCTCTATCTAAATCACAGGGTTGAGATGTATTACATAATGCTTTCCTTTTTTTCACCTGCAGGAAGCATGCACGTACATTATAGCCATGCTCATACCATAAAGCTGCTGTGTGTGTGTCACAGCATTTTAACAACACGGTGGAGTGAGGAAAACACGCGGTCAAGCCTGCATACGCACAAGCAGTAAAAGGCTCTTTTTATGACGGGTGTTCTCATGCCAGCCACAGTCTGTCTGTTTCCAATGTGACAGCATTGGATCAAAAGACTAAAACACATGAAACACGAGACTCCGATGCTGGTGACATGATCTTTTCGGTTTGACAAGGTATCAGGTGTCATGTTGGAAAGAGAAGGAGAAACAGCAAGTGACGTAACCAGCACAGCAGAGGAGTTTCACACAGACCATTAATCACTGACGTCTTCAAAGCCGTCTCATGCCACACGCTGGAGCGCTCAGTTCAGCTGGGACGGGACCAGAGCGGGATCCAAAGGTAAAACCATATTCAGTAACTTTAGTAGGTTTAGCCTGTTTCTGTTGTGTTTTCTTTCCTGTAGTTACATTTTTGTTGCACAAGTTTTGAGTGAATTTTTGAAATTTCAGCACAGTCAGCCTTGGACTCCTGTGCCTGTGCATGTTTCCATCAACAGCCTTTAAGCAAATACATTGTATTACCATTATATATTCAGTGATCACTGGTAACTGATCTTTTCATCTGAGATGAGGGATCGTGTTTTTTAATGAATGAATTTGTCTCTGAATACCACACCCTGCCCGGTGGTGGCAGCTGCTCCCATCTGAACTTGAAATGGGGATATTGCAGTTACATACAGCTGCGACAAGCCTGCTCTTCTTATTTTCATTTTTTTTTGTCACAAAAGCTTTGTCCATAGTAGTTTAATCAACATTTATTACATTTTCTACCACAGCCAAGTGTAAAAAAACACGAATATTTTGGCACTTCCACTTTTATGATGCCTCACTTTTAAATATGTAAACTTTTTAATTCTAACACTATGTCACTGCAGCATTATGGAGGGTCGACTTGTTTGCTGTCTGATGGTGACGACAACTGAACACAGTGTGATGCAAAGCAAAGTTAAGCATTGCATAAGCTTGGCCCTATTTTTTTTTTTTTTTTTTTTTTTTTCTTGAGAGATGCCAGCAGATCACCTCACCGAGAGCACTGTAGGTGACACAGGACTGACCAGCCATGCTAAACAAGGGAGGGGTTGAAAGTTGAAGATTTTATTGAAAAGAAGGTGGAATTCACCTGGAAGCTGGAAGGACACAGTGATGCAGTGTTGCATCAGGAAGCTTTAGTCCCACCGGCTATGGATAACTGTGAAGCAGAAGATTGTTATTGTAGTTTCTGTAATACCGCTTGTGTATTTCTTTACCTTCAAAACACATGAGAAGTGGCCGAGGTGATGCCACGCAATGTGTCTTTGTCCTCTTTATCACGAGTTGGACTGGAGGGTTAACATCAAGTTTTCCTTTCTATACATTCAGTGGACAGACTGGTTAGGGACGGGATAGCTTGGCACATCAGCTGTGGGTGTTCTGACAATTCAAAAGTTCCTCTCACCCATTGAGTGTGAAAGTCACACAATTGACACAGATCTCATGCTCTCACACCACACATGCCTTTTCTCACCCTAACTTTTCATCTTTGCTTCCTCCGTTCTACTTTTTTTTTTTCCAAGTTCCAATGGGGTGAGGGGCCGCACTTTTCACAGATTGCCCATGAACGCAGCGACCATCATTCCTTAGAACCGAACAACTACAAATCCTTGTGATGCATATTCCATTGGAGCAGCCAATCACAGTGATTGATGATTGATGAGTGATGAGCAAGTAGCCCACTGAGCATGAGTGGAGCAAGGCTGGACAGACTACTGTGTTAACATTGTTTGCACTGTGCGGCTCGCTACTTTTATTCAGCAGGTAAATGCCTTCATCACTGAACAACTTATTGTCTCCATAGCACGATGTTGCACAAAACGATATGCTTGCATGCATTGTCTTTCTTCGTGTGTGGACGGAACATTCTACGTTTTTTATTCCTACACATAAATACAGAAGATGTGACATGTTGCTGTGGCGACTTTGGAGATCTTGAAGTGGGAAGTAGGGATGAGTAACAAAAGTGATGAAAATGAATCATGTAAATATTTCTGTTGAGTAATTTGAGTAATTTATTACACTTTCCAGGTAACTTGGCTAAAAAAAGTTATGACCAAGGGTAAAGAAAGAACTGCACCGAATGTTCGGTTTACTGCATCTTACATCACCGATATTTATGTCAGCATCCCTGTGAACTCTTACTATATTCTACAAACAACAACACAGATATGTGTGAAAACTGAAACATTCTATATATATAACTTGAACTATGCATATGAAAAGACTTTTTTTTTTCTGTAAAATGTGCTTTAGGAACACAAAGACCTTATAATCTGTGAACTGTGTGTGGCCCCAGGCACTGGAACCAATAACTGGGTCTTCGTTTTATGCTGGGTTCCCTTGTTTAAATGTCCTCAGCTCTTGGGAATCTACGCAGTATTTTCTTCTCCACCACACATGTGAACTCTGCCAAACTGCATCAAGAGCGTGAGCGTGTGTTCATGTGAGAAAGAAAGAGAGAGAGTGGACAAGCATCTGGATCCACTCCAGTATTATCAACAAATTGCTGATCAAAGCTAAATAATCAAACAGCGACTCTTGTGTCATACAGCAACATGTTATTTGCTTGGACTCTCTATGCACACATGGTATATGAAGCATATCAGAGAAAAGCTTAGGCACACTGAGGCAAGGCTTAACACCAAATACGTCTTATGGAGATTTGACATATCGCAGCTACATGCAGCACTAGTTTACTCAAGGAGTCGGGGATTTGTGGTCAGGGATTATGGCGAGCCACATAGAACATCTGAAGCAGCAGTGAGCGGAGAGGACGAGTGGTTTTGGCTCTCAAGACAGAGGGAACAGTTGGGGGTCCAAATCATGGAAATCGTTCTGTGGCCACAACAGGACTCAGATTTCACAGGATGGCACAGCCTCAGCCGCAGAAACACTTAAAATGATTGTCTTACAAAATGCTGGTAACAACTTATAGTTTGTGAACTGATGATTGTGCTGCTTTCAACCTGAGAGAGAGAGTTGGTAAAATTCAATTTCTGACTTGTTTGAAACAAGAAGAGTCAGACATCTGTTTATTAGTTCTAATGCTGTGATACCATGTACGCCTCTGGTGGGTTGAAGTAGTCGCAGTATAATTCAAGTTGCGTTTTTTCTCAGATTAATTATTCTTTTCGTATGGGATGAGATGGGATGTCACAATATACTATTGTACTATTCTGAAGTCGTCGTCTGAAGTCGTTAACCTCCGAGTCATCTTGATACATAACCTTGACCCTTTACTTTGAACTTCTTAACACAATAAAACAGGTCAGCCAATGAGTCATTTAGAAGTGGCTGTAATACAAAAAGTTGTGCTTTCATTGTTATGACCATTTGTAGTCTAACCACCTTGGTCAGTTCCATGTTCATGTCCAGTCCAGGCCAGTTAACTTGGAAGGCGTCCAAAAGAGACAGAGACCAAGTCAACGACTAAAACCTGAACAATCCTCATGTTCACGATGTCACTGTTAACATGCTACTGTTTAGCAGATATAATATTTTCATGTTTGCTTCATGCTAACATTTGCTAATTTGAAAGTATTTCATCATAAACTAAAGTACTGGACAAATTGAAATTATGACCTGATGATGGCGCTATGAAAAGTCAGAGGATCACCAAAGTTATTACTAGTCCTAGAAACTTAAACTTTTGTGTCAACTTTGATGACAATCCAACAGACGTTTCACTCCAGACAACAGATGTCAACTTGCTTGCAGCGCTAGAGGAAAGGTCAAGAGATCACCAAAGTCATTAGGATTCATCCATGAATGTGCGATATTTCATTGCAATCCATTCAGTAGTTGTTGAGATATTTCAGTCTGGACTAAAGTGACTCACCCACTTTAAATGTATTTCCACTTAATCCTTAATGATTTTGTCAGGATTAGGCAAATGTGTGCATCTGTTTGCAAAGTCTGAACACAAAGCCATCAACACCCAGCTCCTAAGTGTAACTGACAAACTGACAAATGAATGAGAGCAAACCACATTTTCTGTCTCAGAGGGGAAAAGTGACGGAAAAGCAAAAAGTGAGGAGATGAGGAGAAGGTTGCGTTCAGGTGAATGGCATAGAGACAGACAGGTGGATTTCAGGTGTGCTTTGCTTCCTGAATGAAAGACAGCAGCCTCCAATCACACGTGTCCACGACCGTTCTCTCACAACAGGTGGCCCATATAAACATCTCGCACTCCTTCAGTCTGCATGAAACAACACTGAGCCCTGCATCCTCACTGCTGCCTGCTTTCACAAATCTAACTCCTCCTCTATTAGTATTTATCTGTGCCTGAATTTTGAAGGTTTTTTATTTTCTGTTCATGATCGTTCAATACTGTGTGTTTCAGGCTCTGCTAGTGGGATATCTGAGCTCAGGTTTGTTGTAGAGCATCACACAAGCAGAACCAAACCTCCTGGTCCTGACTGAACCATTTAGTGCTTGAATAAAATTAAAAGTTGACCTTTAATTGTAGGTGAGACCAAGACCAAGATATGTCCAAGAAATGAGAACTTCAATTCAAATTTGTCAGCCAGTGTGGAACACCATGTTCCACCGTCTGTCTGCACAAGTCAACAATAACCACAAACAGTAGAAATCTTCACACAGGACTCTTTCCTCTTCTCTTTTTATCAGCTTTGGATGATCTCAACACAGCTGCATTCTTTAGGACCTGCAGTAAAAAATTCCTAGAAGATATTTCACACTGGCTGGAGATGTAAACTGGGCTGCACTAAGGGTGAGGTCATGGCTGTCAACATGAAACTCCCCTCACGCCCCAGTTCTACATCCAAACCTCAGCACAATTTATCACAACAAAATTGTTCTCTGAACTGTAGTTGCTCTAATTGACAATGAGAGGAGGTCATGAGCCTCACTTTTCTCACTGACTCTGCCAAGTTGTCAATATGCCTAGTGCCCAATATTAATGTTTAGCTTTAACTGCAACATCCCACAGAGGCCTGGCTTACAGAATTACCCAATCTGTGTGGTATTAAACACAAAGCTAGTCGGGGGTTGTATTTGTGTGTGTGAGCAAGAATGGTGCATGTGAATGCACGTCTGTTTTTGTGCATGTGGGAAATCTCTGGTTACCCCTTATCATTTTACCACATTCTGCAATTCATCACTGTCACAGCAAATGCAGCCTTGTTCCACATAGTTTAGTCTGACAGGACCCACTTGAACATGATACCATTTTTTGTGTCCCGTGCTAAAAGCTGCATTGTTGAAATAAACCAAGGGCATGTTATCAGTTTGTAAGTTAATGCTAGATATTCATTATTTGGCTGAAAGTCAGAAATCCTCCACATGTTCTACACACTATTGCTCAATGAATCATGTAGTTCTGTGTAGATGACATTATTCATATGAACAGACCTACACTAAGACAGTGTGCAACTGTAGCCAAGAATGGCTGATACGTTTTACATGAGCAGCTGCTGCACATAACTAAAACAAACCTGCAAGTATGTTGTGCAATATTTCAATAAATAAGTGTTTACCAATGCACCAATGGAAATAAAAAATGTTTCAGTTGGCTCATCCTGTCATCACTTTCATGGTGAACATGATTCTCTCAGGAGCCAGCTCAGGACTTATTATCCTGACAATGGATCACTGTCCTCTGATATTTTACTAACAAAAGTCTCTACAATCCCTGTTGCAGTCCATCCCATGAGACCTCATCATTGTATTGTGAGAGTCGATGCACAGCTTGACCCTTAAGCCGTCCTGTGCAATTGTGAAATTAAAAACCAAGAGAGGCTATTTAGATTGAGAGTTAACCCATGTCCTATGTTCCCACTACATTTGACAGCCAAAGTCATTAATGTGTTATGGAAACACATTTCTCCTTCGTAATGGTTGAGCAATCCAGAACATTATTCACTAATGCAGATGTAATTGAAGCCTCGCAGTGATTTCATAGCTTCTCTGGCGCTTCTGTCATTAGGTTATGGGAGTCAGCAATCATGTTTGACCCTGAAGCTGTCCCACACAATGCTGATGGATCATTATAGTAGAGCATTCAGGCATGCTCATAGTGGAAAACCACACAAATACATTTCAAAAATCTCTATATGTGAATAAATCCATGTCCTTACATCCCCTAAAGCAGCCCTGTCTCCTATAAATTGCATTTATATACTTCTAATCTGCAACAGCAAATAAGATTTGACTGGAATGTAATGCAACACAAATGATGTTTTCCCATCAATACAACGTGTAAACATTTTTAAGAAATGTATTTGCCAAGTGACTAAAGGTCAGGTCAGAAAGGTCAGTGACAACATGTTTCATTTGTTTTCCCTCCAGTGTTTTTTGCAATACAATATCCAACTGAAGCATAATTAACATTTTTATAGTTCTGTTTTGCTGCTCACAGCAGTTGGGTAAGGTTGCGGAAAGATCACGGTCTGTGGAGGCGACATCCATGTCTGCAGCTGTGTGAGACAGAGTGGTGCTTGGAGATAAATGCTTACATCAGCATGCTACCATGCTCACAATGACAATGCTAACATGCTGATGCTGACCATGCTCAGTCAGATAATGACACCTGAAGGACAATGCGAGGTAACATGCTGATGCTGATTCCCAACAGATTCAGACTTTCTGTTGTGTTTATCTTATCTTATCTTAATGTTTACCATGATCACAATCTTAGTTTAGCTTTTAGTGCCAACATATGGTTGATAAGAAAAAAGACAAATAAGTAGAACGAAGGATCACCAAAGTCATTATAAAGTGTCCTGCAACCTGAATGTCTGTATCAACTCTCATGGCAATCCATCCAACAACTGTCGAGACATTTCACACAGAACCACAAATGCTAATGGTAGCCAGAGGAATAAGTCAGGGGATCATGACCTGATACATCCTCTGGGCACCATGAATATCAGACATCTCACTAAAAGCCAAAAATCTTGACCTGCTGGTGGCACTAGAGGTAAAGCCAGGGGGTCACCAAAGTCTGTATGAGTCACCCTCTGAAAACCCTGTACAACATTGTGGATAGGCAGCATGATTGAATATAAATTGAATTTGGAGGGAGAGGATTCAAACAGATGAGAATTCTCCATGAGTGGCACAAATTTAGGCAAAGATGTGTCAGTGCACACTTAAAATTTCAACTTTATGTCTATTATGAAGGGTTTTTTTTAATGTAAGACAAGTTATGATATGTTTCAAGATCAGTCAGAGGCTGAGTTATCACACACACACACTCCACACACACCATTGGTGTGTACACAACAACATTGTCTGTACAGTCCATCCATTAGTGCTACCAATGACCTCACATTCAGTCTGAAATGTTAACACGTGGAAATTTCATTTCATGTGGTAATGTTTGTATCATTAACTAATGAAGGAATTGAAACTCTGCAGTGATTTTCCTCGCTCTGATCAGATTGTTGAAAAGAACTGCAAACATTAAAACACACTCCATTTAAAGAAGGCCCTCTGGATTACCTTCTCCAAGGAAGTTAATGAGCTACAGGTGATGTTTTGCTTTCAAGTTCACATCCAACCTCTGTCCTTTTAGCCAAACATTTCTGGGAAACATGTTTGACTGCATGTTTTGTGTGGACAATGATGCCAAGATGTAACATTTGAAGGATATTTTTCTGGGTGGAGAAGCACTGACTCAATGCCGAAAGACAAAGCCTTGAAAATGGTCATACTGTTGTCAACTAGAGTTTGACTGATCTCTTGAAATCAGATGCCAATATTTTTTCCTGAAGCTTTCAAAAGTTGATGTTTTTAAACTTCAAATGAAATAGACTGCAGAGCCATTGTAGCTGCTTGGTTACAGCGCATGGTGTTGTGTGTGAGGGGTGGACCACGTAGGCAGGGACGGAAACAGATAGTGGTTTGGAAAAGTCTTTAATGAAAAACAAACTAAGGCAAAACTCAGGTGAGATGGCTGGAGGCTGGCTGGCTGATGGATGGATGGGATGGTGGATTGGCGACGGCGGCTGAAGTAGGAGACCGGGGAACTGGAGACACGGGAACACGGGAGGAGGGACGGCAGGGAGGCACACGGAGAACTGGGAAAAAACAAAAGCGTGAGAAGCGAGGAAAACACGTAGCAAAAACTTTCCAAAAACTAGCATTAGCAATCGTAGGAGAAAACATGGGCGCTAGATTCACCGTATGAGACAGAATATTCTGGCAGAGGAGTGGAGTCAGGTCCAAGCTTATGTAGGAGGTGGTTAATGACAATTGGGGACAGGTGTGCCTCATCTGCCAAGACTCAGAGGGGGAAGTGAGAGTCGCACCAGCCACGTCTCCAGCCAAGACACTGAAAAAGAACAGGGAAAAGAAAGACCACAGACAACAAAAAACCAAACAGAAAAAACCAGACCATGACACATGGCAGCATGTTGCCAGTTTGATTCCAGCCACCGACCCTTGTTGCATGTCATATGCCTCTCTCTCTCCCTGTTTCCTGTCCGCCTCTTCATTTGTTACTATCAAAGGGAAAAAAACCCTTTAACTTTAGACAGTTCCAAATGATGGTCTCTAGAACTCTACTCTGAGCGCATACTCATACATTCTTTTCACCTTTGTTTATCACTGTGCTGATAGATCAATAAGGAAATAAGTCAAGCAATAGTTGATTATTTTATAAGACACTGAAATATGATTAGACGATCGAGACCACTGTCATTTCTTTGAGTTACATATTGAGGTGCGTAGTTAGCCTGGCTTAGCATAAAGACTGAACATGTGGAACCCCTTGGCTTACCTCTGTTCAGTTAGTCAAGACAAACAGAATTCCTAATGAATATATTTCAATCAAAAATATTTAACCGCATCTGGTTAAATCTGTTTTTTAAGATGCTTTGGTCACATAGGAACATTTTTGAATTTAAATTAAAACAGTCACAAATATTAGAACTTTTAGTCTCTCAGAGGAATGAATATCTCTAATTTCGTTTGTCCGTCCACCTATCTGAACCATTCTGGATTGATACTGTATATCAGAATAACTGTATATCAGACTTTTGGTTGTGAATGATTGTCATTATAATTTATACCCTCACCCTCACTTTTCCTTATTTCTTCTGTTCTGCTCTTTCCTCTCTGTTATTACACACCACAGTTGGATTTGGTTTTGGTTTCTAACACTTCTCTCATCAGCCTCAGTTATGTGAAGGGTAACATCTCTGGAGCAAACCGTGAGAATCGAACTTCCTCTGGTCTTTCAGAAGAGGAGGGAGAGGACACTGTCGGGAAACAGCTTTCACGCCCAAACTGGAAGTACCTGCGCCATAAATGTCACTCTTCTGAAATACGGCAGTGAAAGCCACTATAAATCATGTTTGAAAATGTGTTCCTCTGCCAAAATTACAAAACAAAAAAATGAGGGTAGCATGAAGTGTTTCATAGGGCTTTCATCCAAATAACTCACAGACCTGTGAGGGCATTTCTCCCGAACTGGGTGCTGCCTGGACAAATGAAACACCCTTCTTCATGTGAAAATAGATGATCTGGCCCTTGAACTATCTGAGATTCAAAAAATAGAGGGGGATATTAGAAGAGTAGAAGGAACAAGCATTGGTCGAGCTGAAGTGGGTTCGATGTCTGTCAAAAGGCCGAGATGAGATGAGGATTAAAACCTCTCACCCACCTCTCCACCCAGGACGTAAGCCAGACCTGACCCATTATTTGCTCTGTGTGAAGTAAAGCCACAGAAATGCCTGTGCAAATACCACGCTGAACACTTGGTGCAGCCTGCTCTCATGATGTCATCCGATAGTCATAGTCAAAACTTCCTGCCCATACATTCAGTAGTTTAGATATTTCGATTGGGACAAAGTGGGGGACTGACTGACAGACCAACCAAGGGAGTAATGAACTGATACCCAGTCACTGATTTCAATGGGTTCCTCCAAAGTATTGTGGTGAGTATCACTGTAGAACACAACAACACCATCACCAATGCAAGAACACACACACAACAAGACTTATGTCCATATATATTTTTGCCATAAGGCATGGTGGGAGGCTTCCATACATACCTACACCCCAGGACTCAGCAGGATTGATGTGATCATACAAAGAACCATTAAACGACAGTAAGCTGGTCCTGATTAGTTCCACTCTGCTGACTTATTTATCAGGTGGGTTAAGAGAACATATTTAAAGCATCAGTACTGAAATGGCTCATCTCTAACTGGTAGTGACAATCTATTAAAGTGAATAGACTAACAGTCCCAATAAAGAAAGACAATGCAGACACACATCGCCAATCATTATTGACTCTAGTTCTTTCCAGTGTTACAATGGCCGATCCATTTACATTTCCAGACAGGAATCCCACTTTAATGACGCTGGTGGCTTAGTTGGACATTCATCAGACAGCCTTCATTGACAGCTTCCAGCCTCTAATCCATCAGCTTCATTGACTGTAATGTGGAAATACCTCCATGAAGGCCAATTGGGGGTAGTTTATCAGACTCCTCTTGTGCTGTCCTGACATGAGCAATGATTCAAGTTGTGCTGGAGGATGTCCTGGAAATGCAATCCTAATACTCTTATAGTAAAGGCTGACTAAAAGCAGAACGTGATTACATAAATGCTTTTAATGTGGAAGAGTTATTGTCTTTCCTTAATGGATGCCAAATGGAATTTGAGTGGAGAAAAGATATTTGCACCTGTTGCTACTTAAAGGAAAATTCTGGTATATTTTAACCTGGCATATTTCCCAAAAATGTGTCTATTGTGGCTCTACTGGTCATCTGAACTTTGGACTTGCTATTTCCATTGTAGAGATCTGGAGAAAAATAACTCATCTATATCACTATATCATTGCAAGCTGTGCGAACCTCCTACTACTTTCCAAACATATAAGATTTTTACACTTGTCTCTCAGTCAAACTGAAAGTAAACACAGAATCAGCTGCCTACAATGGTCATTATGATTCACTGCACAGGGATCTACATCCAGGTCAACTTGCTGACTGACCTCATCACCAAAACTGCAGATAATGGGACCAGTTCTTGCCAGACTTGGAAAATCTAAATGTGTCCACGAGTGAGAGTTATCCAAGCTGTGTAACTAAGTTACGACAAATGAACTTGAGCAAATGAGCGGCTCTGATCAACATCCAAAATCAACAATCAAAGACGCCAGGAAAAAGTGATTGCAACATGTAAAAAGAAATTTTATGTGAGGAATTATATATGTTACCCAGAAGCAACAAACACTAGTATCTGGTTATATATTTTCCTTTACCCACCATGATCCCATATTATAATGGTAGCTGAGAGGAAAAGCCAACAGGCTGACCCACATGTACAGTAGATGCCTCTGCAGTAAGTTATGATTGCCACATAAACATTTGAAATGATTAATCTAAAATTCTTGTTTATTTGGAAAGACTGAGGAGGCTTCCACAGCTTGTCCCAATATACATTGTTTTGCGGAAGTTCTTGTTTCCCCAAATCTCAAATCAATGTAGGTTACTCATCATGACCCACAGAATTATCGTAGCCACATTCACACAAATATGCAACCCAGTGTCACAACACAGTAATCTATACATTTATAGTACATGGGCAAGAATTTTTTGTGACCCTCAGCATGACTTTCAAATGGAAAATTCAGGTCCATGTACACAAATCCTGTAGATTGAATTGAATGACTATTTCAAGAGCAATTTGTTTTATTAACATTAAACTAAAATCTTGAATCCTTGATTCAGGTGTCATAATACCTTTTGTCCATCACGACCACCTCTTCAGCGTGGTTCTTATATACAGTGTTTCATTCACTCAAAGCATAGAAACCGTGGTTGTGCTCACTGTCATGAAAGAAAGTGATAATTCATGTGCATATACATGAATCCTATAGATTCAATTTCATGACTCACAAACTGACGTGATACTATGTTGAAATATGCTGGAATTTTCCTTTTCCTTTTTTGAGAAGAACACACAAGAACGTGTGAGAAGAGGAGAACAGTCTCTAACGGAGCATCACAATATGAGTGAGTAATGCATACTGCTGTGGTCCTGTTGAAAGATATAAGTGGTGTAATGCAGAAGTTTGGCCTTTGTCGATTTGTTGCCATGTGCATCCAAATATTAGCCAAACCCTTAAAACCACAGTTTATGTGAGACAAAGAAAAAGCCGATTCCATCTCTCTATAACAGCTGCCTTCTTGTAGCAGTTGAAAGATAGAAGCCAGGGGTGTGAGGATGCTGTGAGTGGCTGAGATTAAAAAGCGTGGGCATGACAGGGCTGTTTGGCTGCCTCACCGTTTCCAGCTCCATTTGTCATTCTCAGATTCCACATGTAGAATGTGTTAGCTGCGGGGAGGAGAGGAGAGGAGGCCCAGCCCCGACAGCCTCTGATGGATCACCTGCATACTTCACCAGATTTCTAATTAAATCGACTCCAACAGAAACAGTACAGGTGTCTCGCTCTCTTCTACCTCTCATACCCTTACACGTTGTCGTCTGGAAACCTTAAACGTCTGGAGACTGTTCTGACTTTAGTGTAGAATCACGAGTCCAGGTGGAGATATGTGCTTCTATTATGAAACTATCTGGCAAACTTCAGCCTCTGATAAAAACTTACAGTCCCTCTGCTATGAACACAAGTGCTTGAATTAACCACATCATTTCTTACCTTGAAACAGCCTTCATTCACTTTGAGCTCCCTTTGGTCCGGATCAGTTTCTTCATAGCAGGCATTTTAGAGTCAATGAAGAAATTGTGTCCTCTTTTATATTGATGTTTGCTACCTGTTGATCCATGAATGGGCCTTCTTAAAATGGCATTGAAAACAATGAGCTCCTCACAGTTCTTGCTCGTTTTGGATTGCTCTGGCCTTGTACCACTGACTGTATCTGAAGCAGGCTTTGTGATGACCTTTGCATGCAGGAATGATTTGGCCATACGATACATGTGCATGTGTAATCACGTAATATGTTTAATCTTTTAAGTAGTGAAGGGGAGCGTGAGTAAGCTTCAACAGCACAAATTAAGTGATTGAATGGGTAAAATATTCACTTATGAAAAAAAGGGTGTATTATTTCCTAACCAGTTTTATTCTCTAGTGTCCCTTTTCTTCTTTGTCATGCCTTTTCTGAGGAAACAAACTATACATCAGTGTACAGTCATTCAGTCATTGGATGGATAATGATAAATCAAGCCTTCTACCTGTAGCTCTTCCTAGCAAATTGTGAGTAAGACCAAATAAGCCAAATCAATTTTAAAGATACACAAGATACACAGTGTCCAAATCACTGACTTCACAGCTGCCACCATTATCCTGGTGCCTGTAGGCCGAGGCATGTAAAAGTGTTTGTGTTTGGAATAAAGTGAGTTTCAACGAATTGTACAAATGGAGATATGGATCCAATTTTCAGACACTCTCCTCCAAAGCATTCACGACTTTGTGCTCATTTGTTCACACAAAAGCTGACAGAAGTTGCCATGT
The DNA here is from genome assembly GCA_025331565.1 of Holacanthus passer. Classification (NCBI taxonomy): domain Eukaryota; kingdom Metazoa; phylum Chordata; class Actinopteri; family Pomacanthidae; genus Holacanthus; species Holacanthus passer. The sequence continues at coordinate 3,641,651 of JAFREQ010000038.1, forward strand.
GAAGAATGAAAAATAGGCTTGACAGAGAAGTTCAAACCCTATGATGATTTTTCACCTCGGCACACCTGGCAAATTCCTATTGAAGTGGGCGTGCCTGTTGAACTGAAGGTGTTGGGGAATCAAACACTGCTGGACTGACCAACACTTTATTTGAAGCATACTGACACCTACAAGGAGTCAACTAGGCTCTGCCTCAACAACCCACTTCCTGTTGCAGTGACCTCTCAATAAGAGCCAGAGTACTGTTTGTAGACCCCAAGAGTTCAGCCTTCAGTTACACTCATCCCATAGTGAATGAGTGATAGATCCTCCTGTTGTAGTTCAACACCTCCCTCTGTAACTGGTCTCAGGATGGCCTCACCATTCCCCACCACACGTGAGCAGTTCCACCATCGAACACATGTCAGCACACGTCTTCATGTCCTTGAACACTGTCACCAACTGAAGAGTTCAGTGCACTTGAAAGGATCTAGGTTGTACAAATTGTTGGAGGTAGATCATTTGACAAGCACCTCATTTAAATCATACTGAGGCCTTGAAGGGAGTGAACCAATCTCCTCACAACTGTAAGAGTGTTGTGACCAGCTGAGTCACTGTCTGGTGTAGTGAGTCTGTGGGGACAGCTGAGTGGTCTCTCTCCTCTCCATCCACAACATTGACTGAGAGATAAATATATGAAATGAAAGTCTTCCTGCTTCACAAAGGTCCCAGTCTCACAGACTGTTGGACCCCTGCCCTCTGGCAAGACTGCTACCCTGAACTCACACACACCTCACTTAACATAAGCACACACACACACACACACACACACACACACATAAACCAAGTCATCATATATCATTTTGATTGCTATTTTGTACATATGTGTATATCTACAGTATATTAATGTATACATATTTATAGACATCTCTGTTTACACAGCTATAAGCACTTTATATTTTATTGCACTCACATGCGTAGGCTTTATCTGTTTTATATTCAGGTCTTGGTCATTTTAGTTTAGTTTAGCTTTGTGACATGTTTATCATTCAGATACTGTATAAAAGCTCATGAACCTACACATGACTCACTTTTTAAGTGATTATTTTCCCCCTATAGGATCAGTACAGAGGATCTCTGTCCTATTTTTCAACCAGGACAAGTCACTAAACATTAAGCCTTGTTCTTGTTATCCTTTGAATAAGTAATCCTCATCTACATGTTTGTGTCAAATCCTCTGTGAAGAACTTTGACAAACACACCAGTAAAGTCTGTCTAACATGACTTTAATAAGCCTGGTAGCAGAGCAGTTCCTTTCTCTGTAATACTGACACAGAGGTGTTATTACTGACGATAGGTTCTCTGAGTCACACACATTAAATCACATGCGGCGGAGGAAACACACCTGCATGTTTTAAACATCACAGCAATCCTCTGGTATGAATGTTGTGTTGTGTTGATATCGTACATCACTATGGCATCAACACACCCATTTATTTACTGGGCTGATCTTGATAATAAAGTTAACAACTGGCTTAGATGTTTGTCTCCTTGACTCTCTGCCTCTGATGGCATGGATATGATACAGGATATTGAGTATATATTGTGTAATTAAGGAAATGACCTTATGCATCTTCTTTCATGCTGTCAGTTTCAGTTGTTAGAGACTTGCAGAGTCCTATCACACACACTTGTTAGTCTGTGTCGCAGAGTAACGTCAGCGACCTTGTTCATGTGACGGCCTGTTTGATGTAAGTCACACTCCAGGGTGGGAAACATAGAAAACAGCAACGCAGAGGGGAAATATATTACACTGGAAAGGATGTCACTAAACATCCATGCTGTAAATGTCTCACTTACATGAGCCTACAGCCACTTTCAGGGATTAAAAACCCAACATTTAGTATTTTAAACTGTTCACAAAATATAGGCAAATGTTATATTATTGATAATATTAACAGTCAAATCTAACCTGTTTTTGCCAGCTGACTCTAATAATGTGTGTTAGTCCACAACTGAAAATAGTCTCTAATAAATGTACGATTTATTCCTGTTTGAGTAACATTGATTAAAAATGACAGTGCTCAGCCGTTAGAAATTTATTTCACCTTCTTTAAAAATGAAACTATATTAAAAAACAATCTTAACTCAAGGTCTGCTTGCTAGCTGTTTCAAAATATATGTGACCTACTTTTAAAGGTCTGTCTTTAGTACAGGTGCAAATGGGTTTGAGGCTGAGTACCATGGGTGGGGTCAGGGGCAGGGCCTTAGGGGCATTGGTCCAAGCTCAAATCTGATTGGGAGCTTCAGAGCACTTCAATGGCTGAATTTTGAATTGAAAAAAGTGCAATACAATAAAGTAAAGCTGCTTTATTCAGCTCTGTGTGTTGTGTCCATAGACTAGAATAAACATAGACAGACAATTTCAGGTGCCCAACATTCTTAAATGGGATCCTAAGCATCGGGGCTGGGGGGACTTACACTTGTATTTGTGCTTGTCTGTCTGATGATCTGATGTTTGGTCGGCTTTGTGGTTATTTACTGCAGTAGGCCCCTGATTTAGAAAAATCCTTGTATCTGCCGTGGTACCACAGATAAGTATCAAGAGACAAATGAGTACATTTCTGGTTTGTGACTTTAATGGGATTTGTTGACATAAAGAAAAATATCCAAAAATAATCTGTTATAATTTGCTGCATGTCATTTATTAGCAGTTCTGAGGGATACGTTGGTGCATGTTTTATTTGAAGAATGGTTTCATTTTCCTTGTAAGCACAATAGGAAAACAAGTAGGAAAGTGTGACTGTCTCTATTCTTTTCTTTTCTCCATGTGCACCTTATCTGCTTCAGGAAAAACTGGAAAAAAGCTCAGACTGATGCATATGTTGTTGTTGCTCTTCCTCATTTCTTATTTTACTGCCGTCTCCTCATCTACCTCACTGTCTGTTCCTCTTTACCCCACCCAATCATTTCTGTTTCTCCATCCACACTCCTATCTCATCATCGCTTTCCTCCTTCAAGCCCAATTTCTCTCTGTTATTTTCTGGTTTATGGTGGTTGAGTCACCCCATAAGACGTGAGGCAGTTCAGCTGTGAGAAGGTCGGAGCCCAGCTGGTGCCGGCCTTGTGGTTGTCGGGAACAAAATAACAACTTATTGTTGCAAATGAATTACACTAATTTCATCACTAAAAATGTTTCCAGAATGCAAGTTTTTGTTTTACCAACATTTTGGGCGTCCACTCAATTCTTCACTCTTGTCTGTCTGTGCTCCTTACATCATATTTCTCATCTTGCTCTTTCAACCGAACCGCGTCCATGATGATGATGGGATGGATACTGGTTATCAATCTGACATTACTGCTAACACTACCAGCCTGACAGTGGCTAGCATTGATCAGAATCCCTTACCATGAAAAGCAAGGATGACCAGTACCACTGGCAACTGGGCAGCACCTGCATGAGAAGAGAAGAGGTGGAGGACAGCCATCGATTATGGACCACCAAAGGGATCCCAGTTGTTATTGGGCATGGCCCCTGTCAGCATGGTTTGAAGGATAGTTACAATGACTTTCCATATGAAAAGGAGAAATTATGCTTCAATCCAGTATCGTATGACAATGTGTTCATACCAAACATTAAGCAAATTTTCACCTTGAGACACTCGTGCAAGTTTGACTGCAGATCATCAACAGGGCGAAAAGAGCTTCTAACGTTGTTATGAAGAATGCTTTAGTTGATGAATATAAAGAATTAGTTAATTAAAGTGTGTTTTAAAATTAGATTTAGCAGAGTGAATGTTAGTTGATCTTATGCTGAGTGGGAGACTGGTCCATAGTCAGGCAGCCAGTACAGCAAAGGCACGATCACCATTAGTTTAAAATATGGACTGAAGAGCAAAAAGGTCCAAAGCTGTTCCATCACATGGCTGCTCAAGTTAACAAGGCATTGCAATAATCAAGGCAGGAGGATATAAATGAATCTTTCTGTGTTTTTGCAAAATTTCTTAGCTGGTAAAAACATGACGGGACTAGATTCTTTACATGTCCCGGCTAAAGCCACAGTCCAAAAAAACACCCACATGTTCTGCCCCCTAGTTTATGTGAGAAGTGAGGTCACCAAGGAGTGGCTGTATTCAATTAGTTCAATTCAAAATTTATTTAAGCCTCAAACATTATTGTGGTTGCAATGAAGTCAAGATACAGAGAAATGTACAGAGAAAAAAAATTGTGTCTCCTCAAGTGAACAAAGGAACCACATGACACTTCCAGACACTGGGAATTATCGTATTGTCCAGGACAGTCAGGACTCCTTGGTCTTCTTTGGTCTTCAGGTAGTTCTTGCAAAGCTTGGAGATCATTATCCTGCTGCAGTAAGAGATGCAAACCAGAGATTACAGCATGTCTCTGAAGAATGGAGTGGTACTTCTCCTAGGTCAGGTTGAAGTCCATTTGATGCCAGTGTCCAACTCCACAGTTGGCAAAACACCCCCAGACTTGAATATTCCCACCACCATGTTTCACTGTCAGTTGATCCACTGTGGTATCATTCTCTCTCCTGCTTGTCTACATTCACCCTTCTGTTACTGCCATAAATCTAAACCTTGGATTCATCAGTAAACTTTCTTCCAGTCCTCCACTGTGAAATGCTGGTATTTCCTTGCACACTCCAAGTGTTTGGCCTTGTTTCCCCTCCTGAGAAGAGGTTTAGAAACTACTCCTCGTCCTCTGAGACCACGACAAGACGGCCTTCCTCTGACAGGACTTTGGCTGATTGAGTCTTGTGTTCTTTATTTAGCAAGTAATGTATCTGTTATGATGTTGCTTTTCTGTCTCTAAGGGAACTAAACTTGATTTATTGAACTTCTGATTTTTTAAAAATCTTTCTGAAACTTTCTCAAACTTACTGATTATTTCCAGGTTTAAGTGAAAATACTAGATTTTCAATGTGGTATCATACTTTTGGAGCATACTGTATAATGTGAATATTGTTTTGGCCGAGGTCTTTTTGAGTCCTGGAGAAATGTACCATACACATGTAGACCTGCTTTAACCAGACTTTGCCTCTAGGGACACAGTTGCCACCTGATCCACCTGGAGCAACATTTTACAGAGTGAGTGAGAAATGACCATTCACACTGTGTTAAATTAAGTCAATCAATTATATTGCTCCTTGTAAATCTCTAACAATTAGTGTCTGAGTGTAACTTCCTTGAAATGGAACCCAGACTAGAACGAGCTCTTTGTGCCTGGACTTTATCCAAGGAGGCACAGTGTGTGTGTGTGTGTGTGTGTGTGTGTGTGTGTGTGTGTGTGTGAATGCCTCAACATACTATGTTCACGTTGTTCATGGTAGTTCTATGCAATCCAATGCTCAGGTTGGCATGAATGACAGCACCTGGTAGAGATTACCTATTGTAGAGCCGAGCATTTATGTACAATCAGCGCCCGGCTCACGCCTGGCCCGCCATGCTGGGCTAGTAAACAGCAGGGGGGAGCTTAGTGGTTGGATTTTACAACTAACACCTGCCCCTTATGGGCCAGAGGTAGGCTGCTCTACATCCACGCCATTAACCTGAAGAATGAGAGCTTACTTGTGTGGCTGCTATGACTGAGTCCTGCATTCTTTATACATCTTGTCAGAGCCGTTCATGATCTTGTTGACGATCATGTCTACCTTGGGAGATGATGTAATACAAAAGTCAGGTATTGTATATGCTTTTATGTGCTGGGATAAAGTCAGTTTAATTGGATCATACATTTAGTTTCATTGGGGGGTCATGAGTTTTGACATCTTGGTCATTGTGTGTTTTACTTACATGTGCCTCATTCCTGAGCGGCCAATTTGTCAACGTAAGATTGTGGAAAGAGCATAATAACCCTCTTTATATCAGTTTTATTCATTGGCCCTCTCTCCAATAATGTCTGATAATGTTTTTCAGTTGGACACGACGGTCGTTTTACTGATGCTGCTATAATGTATGACGCGTACATCAGGATTAATTGTCAGCAGCATTTAATTATTTATCACACAGACAGTGAATAATCATTTGTCTTATGTGCCTCAAATGTGAATGTGAAAGCTTTGGTTATAAATGCAGTTGTTTCTAGTTTCTTATTCAGTAGAATTGAACCAACAGAAGTGTTCCTTCTTTTGAAAATTGCTGTTCCCATTCAGTTTTTTCAATTCAATACTTCACATTCACATAAAAATAGTTGCATGAAAACATGATTTTGATGACAGTCATAATTTCTATTTATTGTAACCAAAAATGAATTTACACTGTTCTCTCTCACAGTAGTTTCTCACGTTAAGGTCGCGATCTTGGCACTTGGTGCTTGATGACGTGATACGGGTCAGATGTACATTCACACACAGCTCTGATGTCATGCTCAAGGTGGGAAACTCAAATGCTGCTATCAAAAAGGATAGTGACGTACTGCTGCATTCCAGGTTGCAAGTCGCATAAACATAGGGAATCAGATAAATCGTTATCATTTCTCAGCTTCCTGATTGATCAACAACTGAAAAGACACTGGATACCTTGAAATATGGCTTGATGTCCCTCTGGATTTTCAACCTGGAACACAGCAGTACGACATTATCCAAGTTGAGCAGCATGTGAGCTTCCCACCCTGAGCGTGACGCCACGTGAATATGGTCTACTGGAATAGAGACAACACAGCAAACCAGAAATGACCTACTCCCATTTTCTGATTGGTTGGAATTGTGGCACACATCGCACCCCAGAGATGTTGAGAGAGTAGGAGAAGCATTTATCATTATAACATTATGGCAAATAATAATATTTGTTGAGCAAAGAGAGCTTGTTTGCTCAAATTCAATTATTTCTTTCTGATAATTTCTCTCCAAATATTATTTATATGCTTTCAAAAACAAAAAAAAAGAAATATAAAAGAAACTAGAAATTTCAATCCCACTGAATACTCACTGAAAGATCTGCAACAATTATAACAGCAAACAGGGGACATTTGGGGGGGATTTAAAAAGCCACTGTGAATAAACGTTCTTTGTCTTTATAGATAAATGTCCACTGTCCTTCGTGGGTCGGAAGAGAGCAGCGAAGAAAGCATCGCTTAGGGCAAAGTAATTATCAGACTTCTCAGGACTGACAATTAGACAGGGGGGTTGAATTGATGCCACTGACAGGCATAAACATTCCTCTTTTAGTCAACTGCCAGGACTTCATCTCACTGAGCCGAGGGAACGGCTTTGAGAAGAAGTCAAAATACTGTAAGGCTTCACTTTGGAGCTGCCCATCAAATGTAAGACGACTGTGACCTGGCTGACTGATTGACCGACCACTCAGAATGGTTGCAAACTGGTAGAAGCCGTGTCTAAAGCCGCTCAGACATGTAGACGCCCTGTATTACACTGAAGCAGCCCCAGGAAGGCCTTCACAACACACACGCTTTGTTTGGCACTTCTGTCTGTTAAAAAACCTAAACCTTGAAAAAACATACTTTCATCGAATGCAGCCAGTATTATGTGGGTGGGTACCTTAAAATGTGCAACTGCTCTCAAAGGTTGAAGTGCACTCAAAGGGATTTTGATGCCTACCAGAATGCACAAACGTGTTTTTGCTGCCAACATTGAAATTATTTGCTTGCCCTCTTCTGCATCAGCATGTAATGGGTCAATAATGAGTCAAATATGAATGAATTTGAAAATATGAAAGGGGTCACTCGTAGTAATAAACCCACAGATAATTCCTCCCATGTCTGCAGTTCCCCTCATCTCTACTGAGCTTTTAGTGTCTTTCAGGTCATTGTTTCGGTTTTAGGGCCTGCAGCGTTGCAGCTTTGGTTCAGTCTCAAAGCTCTCATCAACATTGTTTTCAGCTGTTCTCAATTAAAATGCTTGGTTAAACTCACTGTATGCAACCTGACGAAAGTGTATTTTCATGAACAACAGACAATGTCCAGAGAATCAGGTCTGGACATTGTCTGAAGTTGCCCTTGCACACATGCAACAACAGGAGGTTTAGGCTAGGGCTGGCGCCTGAGTAGAGCATGCAGGAGGCAGGACATGACACCAGAGGTACGCTGTGGAAATCACAGCCTTTTGCTTAAAATACATTGAACATGGCTACCAACTAATCTGATTTCAGCGTTGGCCCTTAGTCACAGAAGCTTCCAAATCTTGTCACCTCTCCAATTAGCAGAAAGTTTCATTGGTGTCTTCATGTAAACGACGCTTCTTCCTCACCCTTAGATGTTTGTATTCTTCAGAATTTGTACAAGTGGCATGATAGAAACGTCATCAACACGATTCAACATAATCCTCTGGAATGATCTGGTCTATTCACATATGGGCTCAATGGGACGTTACGCAAACTTTGTAGGAGGGACCTGGCAAAGTAAAGTCCATTTACTGTGTGATCCAACTGACTCTGACATTTGCGTTCTCACATGCAGCTCCTCTGGGTAATGGTCTACATAAGTTCAGGGTTGCAGTGCACGTGTGGAAAGGCCGAGCTTGATTCGATACTGGATGTGAGAGCACAACAATCTATATGAAGACTGCAGCAAAACTCCAAAGCACAGAGATTCAGGAACAAACTACAGAAGTGCTGTACTGCACTGTTTGTGGTCGCCAGCACAGCTACGCATGCTGAGCAAATCAGTTTCGAGCCTGACTTTGCCTGCTTTGGTTGCGGCAGTGAATGGTCAGTTCCAGACAGCCAACAATAGCACAGGTCAGCGAGGTTATCTCCTTCTGTGAGCCACAGTGATCACGGCTCACCTCTGCACGGCTTGAGCAGGCGCTGCAACTCGGTGCCCATGGCAAAATGCTTTGTTTGGGTCCAGGAACAGAGACGCACCTTGTGAAATCATTTCACTGTCAGTCATAAAAAGCACTGTTTGCTATAGTTGGCTTTTGAGTAGACATTTAATTTTTGTATGTTTGTGCACTGATATAACGTTGATGAATATTTCCTTTTATCTCTGACCCAATTAATTATTAATGCATAACTCTCAAATACAAAAACAATGATAAATGTCACATGAAAAGTGCTTCTATAGGATATACATCCTCTGATTATATAACAGAAGAAGCCTTTTTGCTGCATGCACTGGGAACACTGGTGTAATGGAATAAATAGTTACCTCACTGATTGTTTAATAGACGTAGGGTGCGAACTTTTTTTTTTTTTACAATAACTTGACACAACTTGGCCTTGAAGCAGGTATCATCTGATGGCCCTGACAGGACGATATCATACAAAGGTGAAGTGTGAGAACTGCATGGACATATCTATCTGTCCACACCATCCAGATGGATATGCTGTGTGTAAGTAAACCCTTCTGTCCCCATAAAGTTCAATTTAAAAAATGCAATTACAAACGTTAAGTGGAGAAGTGGAGTAGTAACAGTCATTTCTGCACACATACAGAGGACACAGGATTCTTTGTCAAAGAGGAAAAGATAAATTGGAGGTATGTGGCAGCAACAAACCCCCCATACGTGAGGGTTTTGGCAAAAGCAAGTCTATTTGTTACCTGAGTAGGAGGGTACCGTCAAAACCACAGCACAATACTTCACTTTGTCATTTTGAAAACCTGCAACTATCTCCCTGCTAAATGATAGGTGAGGATGAGGAATGATGTCCTGGAGGGACGTGCGGGAGATGCGCTGCGGGTAAGGCAGGTATAATCTTTCTGCACCTTCCACGATTGCGTACTTTGTGGTGGTGAAATTGATATGAGGCCAGCGCGCTGAAGAGCGAACCTGTGGAAAACACTGACGTCAGCAGAGCGCGTTGACACCGTCCTCAGAGCCAAGAGATGAGCTGGTCACCGCCGGTCTTCACTGTCCTGGATCTGAAAAAATCATTTAGCAAATTCCAAGTGACGTCTCATTGCCCTTTCCCCTCGAGTGTCGCAAAAGTGCTCTGAGCTTCTATCAAGATGTCTTCATCAGCACTGGAATGTTGTGAAACAGTAAGACACCACGCTGACGACTGTGCGTGTGTGTTTGTGTGTGTATGTGTGGGGGGTGGGTTGCCATTGTGTTACCACCCCTGTAAAGATTCTCATGTGGTGAACAGACTCTGTTTATTTGGAGTTCACACAGTGTGCGTGTTGCCAGCGTGCACACCTACTCTTTTACATTTCCTGCCCAATCTTTAAGCAGGTAAAATGTCAAACAATGTGCAGGAGAAACAATAAAGTCATAAAAATGACTTTTGCTTCATTTTGCCTAAGACCATTGGATTTTCATCTACACAAAACATATGACTGAGAGTACATGAAGGGACTTCACATCCTGTACTGTACACAGTGTTCAGAGTGCAATTCCCATTTGGAACATACAGCTGCTTTCAGAGTTTTATATCATTTGGATTTGATTATTCCAGTGTACTAAATGTGTCATAGTCATTGTCATGTGGAATACATTAGGGAGCGCAGATCCTCCCCTCATACTTTCACGACTCGTGACAATTAAGTACAATTTCGCTGTGTCAAGTACAGATATTTAGCACTTACAAATTTCACCCTCTTGCCATTTCATGTTCTTGCAGGAATTTTATTGTTGTTTTTTTCATAGCTTACATGCTATAAAAATGTCTGTTGCAGTTAGTGCGACACACTGCAGAGAAAAGGTCTATTTGGAACTATTTGCACTAAAAGGGTCGACTGTCTCTCTGGCTTTATCGCAGGGTTGCTGGTTCAATCCCTGCCTCCTGTCCATGAGCCACTCACTGAACCACGATTGCTGGCCTGTTGGCTGGAATTAGGGGGCGCTGTATAAATGTAGTTTATTTACTGCACTTTGTAATGACTGCATGACGAGAAGTCTGCAATTTCAATTTAGTTGGATCATTTGTTGGGTTTTATAGATGCTGTTGCTGGGGACGGGCCAGTTGGTTATGTCAGCTTTAGCTGCAATATTAGTGTGGTAACTTGCTAACAAGCTGGGAATATGGAGGAGCTGCTGTGCCTGTGACTGCTGATGCTGATGCTGATGGTTTGCTAGTTTGTGGTAGAACCCAATGACAAAGTTATTAGCTCTGTGGACTTTATCTGCAGTCATGTTGAGAATGATTCAGTGTCCACCAGGGTTTGTACTGTCATAAAAAACATGCATTGCTTTTTCCAGCCCTTATAAAGTTGTTGTAGGACAGTCATGGAAAACATGGAATTATGGAAAATTGAACATACAAGACTGAACAACTGAGCTAACTCTATCTGGGAGGCTGTGTGATCCAATCAAATCCTCCAGAACAGCCACAACTGCTCCTGAAGAGCCTGTTTTTCAGGCATTTGGTTCATGAGAATGATTTGTCAGTTGCTGTTTCCAAAGGTTAAGAATGAAGCTTCAATCTGAATGAACTGTCAATCTCAAGTCATAAAAAAATTATCTTGTTTTATTAATATATGTTTTTAAAAATGTATATCTATATGTTTTTTTTTTTAATTATGCCCAAAGCAGCACCCACTTTGTGTCAGTGTAATGGGCCACACATTGACAAATGGTTTTGAGAAAACCAAACCCTGGAACCTGGATGTGCAATGCGGTCCCACTGTGCACTGGAAACATTTCAGAAGAGACATCTTCACACATTTAATCATCATCTTATGTGCTTTTTTTGCTCACTTTCTTAGTGCATGCATTAGCGAGACTCACTTGCCTGATGTCTTTTCTCTCTCTTTTCTTTGCCTGACTGAGTAACAGTTCAGATAAATACATACATGTAGTTTTGTTCCAACAAAAGAACATGTGGGAGACTTGTGGGCTGGGGCCTGTGGATTTGCTGGTTCTCTATAGTTGGGATTATTTTCCGCAAAACCACAGAGGCCAGCCAGGCAATTCTGCTGTTATGTCCCGTCAAATACAATGACATCACTGTTTTGTCAGTTTTTTAATGCGTGTGTGTGTGTGTGTGCGGGTGGGTGGCTGGGTGGGTGTGTGTGTGGTTGGGAATGGGACTGGGCTCCACAGTGCTGTGTGGAGCATGGTCAGCTGTTGGCCTGCTACGACTCCATGACTGATGGATAGCAGAGCCATTGGCACAGGCTTCCACAGCTGCACTAGATGATGCCGCAGTGCTGCCAAGGCAGGCACTCCACATTGCTCTATAAGTAGGAGAAATGAGCTAGTGTGCTTATGTGGTGGCATGCAACACTGTACAGTATAGCTCATGTACATACATATATTTACATACAGTACATGTATCAACAAATTCCCACTGTATCACAATATTCAACATTCAAGCCATGTACACAGTACATTCTGCATACCTCTACAATGTAGCCCCAGGTTTGTATGTGATATCACATTACTGTAAATAGCACATGTGTTGCTGATTTAGACCAGATAGATTTGGCAACTCATCAGTTCAGGTTTATGGGTGTATCCAAAAGGGTTCATTGGAGCACATAACAACCCATAAACATATATTACAGAGTAAATATATGGCTGAGAGTAAACTGGGGTATCTGCTCACGTATTCTATGAGCTAGTGGGATGATTACCATTCCAAAAAGTCCCTAATATAATATCCTGCCAGCACAATGAGTCAGTGGAACAGCTATTGCATAAGTGAGGCTTTGAAAGTCAACCACATACTGTATGATGTGGCATGTGTAACACAGATTACAACTTCATATCCACCGAGCAGATCTTTGAAAGTGTGTTTGGTTTTTGTTTTCTTTCTGGTTTAAATGGCATGTGGCTCAAAGTAGGAGGGGTTTAGTGACACAGTGAAAGTTGTGACTAGATGTCAGAAGAAATTTGTTTTTTGTTCATTGAAATTATGCGTGTGCTTGAAAACATTGGGCCTCTGTGATAATCATTTTCTGCTCATGTATAACTGATACTACAAATCTGACTTTCCTATTTTATTCAAAACGACATGTATGTCTATGACTATGACTAAGATCAGGATCAGTGCTCAGGCAAGTCCAAGATCATGTCTTTTTGGTGAAAGTGTTATGTTTTGTATGCTTCTGAACCAGCACACATACAGACTGCACTGCCCAGTCAAATCAGATATCTGATGATTACATGAGACACAAGAGTGAAGGTCAAACCTCAGACTGCTGAGACTTTCCTTATTTGGAAGTTTGTTGCAGAAGATTCGATTTTGATTTTTTTCTTTATGTAACATTTGTTTATCTGGCTCAGCCTATTTGAGATAAAGAGTTTCAATCTACAGCAGTTGCAGACAAAACATTGAGTATAGCCAGAAACACTGATTGTCAGGGTTCAGCTATGATCACAACTTTATTTGTCAGAATAGATTTAGATCTGATGATGGTGCTGAATGAAAAGTCAGAGGAGCGCCGAAGTTAGTATCTTGAGGGGACAAGAATGACTGTATTGATTTCTTGATGATGCATCCGACAGTTGTTCATATTTCACTTAAAACCACAAAAAATGGTTCATGGAAACGAATGAAATGCCCATTTTCTTAATGAACTCTTTCTTAGTCATTGGCAAAAACATAAGAGAAGCTGAGAAGAAGAAGCTAAAGATGAACCTGAGATCTAACCTCAGCCTGTGCTCACAGTACCTGACTCAGCTGAGCCCTACTTGTATGACGAAATGTAAGACCAGAACTTCAACAAGCAAACAACAAATAAATGCAGTGTCTAACCTGGGATAAGCCATGCTTATGGTTGAATAATCACAAACATTATCCTGTGTATTATCAGATTTTAAGCCATTAGGTTCGATAGAAATTCAAACATCACAAAGATGTTTCTCATTTAAGTATCATCCTGATATATAGCAGAAATTTACTGCAAACATAATTTCAAAGTATGCTCAATAAGCAGTATACAGGAAAAAGCTCTTGTTTATAATTATTAAAATTTCCATTCCCACTATAATTATATGTGCCCATAGTGAACCTTGAAAGTTCATAGTAGGCCTTGATCAATCATCATACATCATTCAACTAGCTTTGCAGATACTGTGTTATTAAGCAAAGAAAAATTAGACTTTGAGTCAGTGTGGATTATTTGGCTACATTCGATAAAATGGAAGCATGTTTCAGAACAGTTCAGGAAACACTGTTGGTATGGATGGCTCTTAATCTGTAGGGTTAACAATGCTTCTTTATCGTATGCACCTGATGAGCGTTGTTCATTGGGATGGCTGAGCCACCATCCTGGAACAGTATATCCAGATCTCTGAATAAATCCATGCTTATAAACTCTGCTCATAATCTCATAATATCAAACTAAATGTTTTACTTTTTCAATATCAAGCCCATCTTTGTCTTTTGTCAACACTGGCCAGATGAACACTACTCAGAGTTCTCTCCCAGCTCAACTTGACAGTTCAAACAGTCATAAATGTGAACAGAATTATTTACAGGCGCGATCGCAGCCTGTGAACAATGTTCCCTGACCTGAATCATGGGTAATTATGAGAAACTCTTCTTTGTTTCATCTACTAACCATTACCTTATCGGGCAAATGCAACACAGCACTCTCTGCCTCTCTTTCTCTTTTCCCACTGGGCATTGCATATCTTACTTATAAAGCATGACATAGAATTGGACTGGCCTCAGTACTCTGGTGTAGAACAACATGGCCTGAACCTGGTGGTGAGCAAAGTCAAAGCAAACAGACAAGATAATAACTAGCAGAGTGTTCGTGTTCTCAAAATCACACTGGTTGTTGTTCAGTTTGTGTGAGAGCAAAAAAAAATGTTTTCATCAAAAAGAGTGAGATTTCTTTAGGAGGGTGTCCTGCTGACGTGCAAGCAGCCAGATGAGCAGCAGTGGTCTGGAGGAAGGACGGAGAGACGGGGTCAAGAGGCAGAACACAGGTCTGCTGGGTTTTCATGATCTTAATGAGTCATTTATCTTGTAAAAAGTAACACAAGTGATAAGGAAGCAGTTAACTATGGATGTATTCCATCATCCATCATGGACTGACGTGGAAGTCCTGCCAATACTCTTTATTATCGAGGATCGAGTTTCAGTCTCTAGCTGACTTTCCACTGTGCCTGAATGGAACAGCTTGTGACACACTTGTTGTCTATTAGTGTGCGAAGAAACACATTGTTCTAGATGGTGTCCAAAAGCTGCTGCAGTTAGGATGCTCAGATGGAGGAAAACTGTAGAAAAATGCTAAGTCCTATGAATCAATGTGTTACAGCAAAACCCCCAAAACTCTCTGCTTTAGTCAATTACAAACTACAAAAGTTTGGTTTTCCTCCATGAGCGGCAGACATCATGCTGTACTTGAAATCATCAAGGTGTTTATGTGCATGTCTGTGTGTGGACTCATTCTTGTAAACAAGTTATTAACAATATAAAATGGAGGCTGTATATTTTTACCTCACATACATTGTGTTAAGCAAATAATATACTTACATTTTTCAGCAGATGGATCCAAATAGTTAGTCACCTGAAACCATGTCGACTCCTTAAAACATCATTCACTGATTTTGTTGACCATCGGTAACAACAACATTGACATATTAATACTTGATGAAGTTGTTACGGATAATATGTGAGCAAAAAGAGTCTATTAGCACATCCAGCAGACACAGCACAACAGTAGCACTGATCTGAGGTCAAATGTCTTTTCACCTGTCCAGTATTCGCTCTTCTTCTAGCTCTGTTTTGGTCTCCACTAAATCCTGAGAAAAATATCTGCTGAGCGCTCCACTACCCTCTGATGTTGGGCACATAGCAAACAGTCAGGAAACAGTCAGGAAACAAACTTGATGACACACAAACAAGATAAGATATTCCTTTATTAGTCCCACAACGGGGACATTTACAAATATTAATATCAATGTCAGCCTCAGAAATTCAATCGATGCTCATTGACACCATAGACACACCATCCTGCTGTAGTGTGCTGGGTGCGGCAGTGTGATGTGATATATTGTGCAGATGCCATCATTGTTTTCTGTCTCAGGCCGAGCCAGGTCGGAGCTGCAGCTGTTCCACGTGTCACCGGGCTGAAACCTCAGGAAACGCCGGCTTCTTCTCGACACAGTGCTCCACTTCAGCTGTTTACAACACTACAAGTACAATATTAAGACTTGTTGACATGTTGCAAATACTCAGCAACTCAACAACAAATCCGGAGGAAATGAAGTGTGTGTGTGCTGAGTCTGAGAATGTGTCCAGGCATGCATGTGTGTGTGACAATGTTTAAGTTGATAAAGCAGAGCTGTTGACTGTATTCTCTTGAGTGCATGCCAAAATATGACATTTACCTTTTTTCATTTTTTACACTTGCTCAGCATTGAACTATTTTCTCTCATGGTCCAGGTGGTTTTCGGCACCCAGGCCTAATACATCAAGGACAAAGAGATGTCTTTGCATTGAAGAATTCACAGACACAACCATATCGAACTCTGACAGTAAATAATGATTCATATTTTGTTTTTGCACCTTCTTTGAGTTGTGTGCCTTTTTTCTTTCTCAACAGAATCCCTGAGGTCTGCAACAAAGCAAACGGAAGGACATTTTACAACAGAAGGACTATTTTTCAACAGAAAACACATTTTGAAAGAAACAATGTTGCCTAATTTGATGTTTTTAGCAACACAAGAAGGAAACACTTTTAAATATAGCATCTGGATTATAGTATCTGCAAAGCTCACTTGACTCAACACATTGCTTCTGTTTTTCCTACTACATCCACTTGTTGCAACTACAGTTAGGTTTTGGGTTTAGGCATTTGGTTCAGGTTAGGCAAAGATTACTGTCTGAATTCAAGTTGAAGCTATCAATATTTTTATCCAAGCAAATGACGGGACACAGGAGGTGTCAAAGTCCTGCACTTTGCACCAACCACTTCCATATGACAGAAAATGTACACTTACTTTTCAAAACGTGGTAGTCGAAGCCATTTAGTGCTATCTAAAGGTAATGCCTAGGACTGACAGCACACCTCCTGACTTGGTATTAATGTGGTTGTGACAGCCTGCACCAACACTGAAAACCTGTGTAAATACAGCAAAGTGAAAGTGGAAATGCTGTGTGAAGCCATCAGTAACCTCAATCTCAGGACCTCAATCATTTTATGACGTCAGTTCAAACATTTCTCCAAAGATGCTTAAATGTAGTTTTCATTCTGCCATAATATCATGTTGTAAAAACATCGTGCTCATTTGGGATTTTGTCAAAATTGTCCTCTTCCTTCACTTTGTCAAATGATGACCTGAAACCCATAAAGGGGATTGATGCATGTGCAAATATTTAAGAACTACCTTCCTAACTGCTACTACCTTAAATCAAAGATGAGCATTGGAAAAAGAGTACCTGCACTCTACTTATATCCCAGAGTGCAACGTTTCACCCCCTGTGCATTTACGTAATGGTAGTAAAATTGTAAAAGTGGTGTTGTTTGACAAAAACCCCCCTGAGTGGAAACCAAATAAAGCTTAGTGAGAGCAAGATGTGATGTTTAGTTTTTCTTTTCCCCCTCTTCAGTATTGACTTAGTTAATTCCCTGAGCCTGAGATGAAGTTCTGTGTGGAATGTGCAAACAGTAGACGGCTCAGACTCTGTCAGGATGACAACACTGTTTCTCTCCAGTGTATCTCAGTACCATGGTGACCCTCCGTGGGGGAGATGAGTGCAGCCCTGCCAGAGAACAGGGCTCTGTCCTGCTGACAGGTGCTGTCTGGGTGAGGAGATGGGGGAGATGGGGGATTTGGGGGCTGCAGTGTGTGTAGGTTCACACGTATGCATGCACTTACCTGCCCACTTACTCACAGCTTCCGAGGGAAAACAATCCGGTGTCTGGCAATGTCATTCCAAAGGAAAATATTCTTCTGTGGTTGTAAAGATTTTGTTCATCTTCCTCTCAAACAGACTGTTGTGCAATGCATGCAGCTGAGTGTGAAACAGGTAATTTCATGTCACATTATCTCCCAGAGCTTAAAAACTTCAAATTCACTGACTCTATGAATGTGTCTTCCTTAACACTACCCTCTCTGCTTGGACTGAATGATATGCACACACAAAAATCGCGTAATTATTTTTGACAGCTTTTATGATATGAATCAAGATTTTAGTGGGAATCTTAATTTTTTGCATTTCATTTTCAAAAAATAGAATGACGATGATGTGAGTTTTGCTGGGGTCTGTACCAATCGAGCATGTTCCCTTACGTCTGGGGAATCTGATTTGTTGTGGTATGTTGTGATACATTTTACCCTTATCAATAAAAAAAATTGCAGCTCCTGCCATTTGGATATTGCACATGGCCATATTGTGACTTATTGTGATATTTAGCCCTACTCTCCACGAGTTTCCTAAGCTGATCTCATCGTCCACTGCGCTGGATGGATTATGCTGCAAAGGGCCCCTGGGCACAGACGTTTGAAAGGCCCCCCACTCCTCCCACATTGAACAAAGACATTCAGATCTATCAAGGCTTGCAGTCGCTGTGCGTCTATTTCAGTCTCACTCCACAGGTGAACTTCTCTGAAAATGATTCAGAGATATTGTTTGTACTCTGCGTCTCATTGTTCTCAGTTTATGACTCTTTGTTGTCTTTTTGCGTCCCCCTCAGTAACATTCTGGAGATGAACCAGAACTCAGTCTCTCAGAGAAAAAAACAACAACAATGATATATGGACTGGAAAAAATGTCACAACTTGCAAACAGATGTAAACAGAAATGTTTTCCATTCACTGTTTCTCTCGAAAGAATTTCTCAGTTTGGGACAAATAAAGGACATCTATCTATTGCTCTAAAATTAAATTATTATTAACAAGTGCAGTTTGATCAGCTGCCATTCACTGACTAAGCCCCACTACCTTCCACACTTCCACACCACCAGGAGAAGCTTACTACTGTCATGTATTGATCCAAAGTGTCTTCTACCATGTACAGTTCATATACAACATTTACTTTTAAAAACTGCACAGTGCTAATAATTAACTCCACACGTGTTAATCTTGTCAGTGAAGTTGTGTTCATGATACAGAGCAGTTTCAGAGTGCATAATCGTGGTCATGTCATAGTACAATCTACACAGGGTTACCTGAGTGCACATGAGGCAAACAGCTGGGCCCACTATAGTTTGCCTACAGGGCGAAGCGCTGTGTGGCGGACGAGGCAACATGGGCCTCAACATGTTTAGTCTGCTGCCTGGCCTGGTCTGCAATGAGAGGTCCTGTTAGGTTTCATCCTGCACGTACTGTGTCATTCCTGTGTTGTATAACTGTCATGTAATGTGCCAGGACCAGTTAACCAGGTCATTAACTGACTAACTAAGCGACCCTGAAATACCTGATGATTAAGAACTATTCTGAACACATACTCGTATCAAGGACACATCAGCGAGAAGAGTATAAATGCTGCAAGAGTTTTCACCAAACAAGAAACATTTTAGGGTGAATTAAATAGTGTGTATCACCCTCATCTGAAAGATGGTCTAACTCTTCAGCCCATGGTTCACAAAAGTTTTAATGTTGCATTAAATGTTACATTTCTGTGGCTCCATTAACAGAAGAAAAACAAAAATTAAACATGACCATCTTCCAATAGCATCTGATCACAAACTTAAAGATGACAAGAAGATGGCTATTATAAACCTCACACTGATAATGAATTAGTATTTATACTCCAATCATGAATCATCTCTTTTTAACTCAACAAAATGACTCTGTTGTTCTAATAGGGTGCTATTTAACTCACCTTTTTAACTGGAATCAACATACAACATCAGTGGAAATCATACATGAAGATGCATCTGAATTTAAGCATGCTTCTCTAATATACTGTAGCTACTGCAATGCACACTTTCACAGTGCAGCATTTCCTCAAACTCTCTGCGTAAACTAGACCATGGTCATTTAAGGTTTGCAGCAGATTACGGTTTGTGCAGTAGCTACTTGCGGTTTGGCTAAAATGTCTTTGTCCTTTTATAATTCCTCCTTGCTGTGTACACATGACGGTGCCTGAAAAATGAGACTGGGGAGGTCAGGGTCTGTAAGCCTGGTTATTTGGAAAAAGTAAGTCACTCATTTTCAGTTTTTGGAATTAATAAAGAGACAATATAGAGCACATTGATTTTTATTCTGGGATTAATTCTGTCGTGAATGAAACACTGAAAAGAGTCTATTCTGGACTCTTCCAGTGTCACACTGAGGCGTTACAGCGGTGACAAAATGGAAGAAGAGAATTTGGCTGCACACTGGCCGTGCCCTCAGATAGTCTGTTTATATTTGTAATAGGCCTAATGATGAAAACATATTACGGCATGTGGATGTCGAGGATGAAATGACTTCATGTTCTCTCTTTGAAATGTGAAAAACAAAGGAGAACAAGCTTTTTTTTCCTCTCAAGCTGACTTCACCCATCTGGTATGTTGTTGTTTTTAATAAGGTGCACAGCTCCGGAGCCCACCTTGACTCGACATATGACTGAAATCCTCTCATCGCCTCATACCCCGTGAAACATTGTGTAAATGTTTTCAGAGATGTTAACTGGAGGGCTAACACGTCCCTTGAGGAGACGATATAACACTAATATTGTTATGTCACCTGGGATATATCAGATTGACAAGGAGCTATTAGAACACAATGTGCTCTACATCCTGCATGTGTGTAATGTTACACTGGCCATTACTCATCCAACCAGCAGGTCATCAAAATTTAATCATCACCCCAAATCCCTGTGTCGAAGGAATATACTCATAGCGCTTTTTGTTAGAGTTGCACGTACATCCGTGATCAGCTTCATCATTCAAGTTGCTTTGATTGCGGCCCACTGATGTGACCCTGTGTCCTTCCATAGTTGCAGATTAGAGAACAAGCATTTCTCAGAGAACAAGCCTCTGTACCTGAAAAAAATCTCACTGGAAAGAAGAGGTCAAAGGAACTGTAGCACACCTCGTCCAGGTCTGGACACATAATAACTGTCTGACATGTTTCTTTAGGTGTGCCATTATAGGGCGATAATGTCAGCGTGTCACAGATCCACGTTGTAACACATTAACCTCTATTGCAAATAACCATTTTTTAACCAAGATTTTTTTGTATGTCGGCACAGGTGCTACGAGCTAAATGCTAACGTCAGCATTCTAGAGTGCACACAGTGACAACGTTAACATGCAGGTGATGATGTTCACCATCGCAGTGCAGCATGTTGGCATTTGCTGATTAGCACCGAATACAAACTACAACTGAGGCCGATGACAGTGACATTAGTTTTGCACGTTGTAAACCAAAGCATTGGACAGCTGATGATGGCACTAGATGAAAACACAGGATCACCAAAGTCATTAGAGCAGTATTCACACACACGCCAGCATGAGTTGTATGTGTGGATGCAAATGTCCGAATCAGTAGAAGCGGACATTAACCAGACGTGACCCTGCCAGCTCCCTGCTACAAAGTCTGTGTAATGTCCATGACTGTGCCCATGTGTGAGTAGAGCAGGTCATCGTCCAGAGAATCCACAGCGAGCGAGTGGGTGGGTGTAATGAAGCCGATGACATGTAGATGTGACATGATTTCCACTCTTTCGTTGGGATTGTGTATACGTCCAAATACACGTGACACTGACATCAACGCAAAAACAATCATCATTGCAGATGAGTCCTCATCCTCCTCCTGCACACTCTCCCCCCTCACCTAAAGCGAACAGAGTATTTCCAGTAAGTGGGAAAGCATCTCGGAAAGGGCAGTTCAGGACAATGTCCAGACCTGATTATTATGAGTTCATATGAGAAAATGGCTTTAATTCCATCCTCAGGGCACTGTAAATGTCTGCACAAAATTTCATGGCAATCCACCAAGAGTCATTGAGATACTTCAGTCTGCAGCTAGCATGGTTAAAAACCAACAAACAACAGACTGTCCAAGTCTCTCCACTCTTCTGGAGGGATGGACTGCATTTTTCCAAAAGACATGTCCTCATTTGGCGTTTTGATGATGATGCTGTCTCCTGGTGTTAAATCTCAGGTGTTCAGCTGGGTTGAGGTCTGGTGACTGTGAAGGTCATAGCATATGACTCACATCATTTCCACCTGCATTAACCTTTTCAGTCATGTCCTGTTTGAAGCCTCTGCATGTCTTATGTTCGCCACACGTTTATTCACTTTTTCCCTTCCCTTCTATATTTCAGCATGGGCCAGTTTACATACACTTTACATTTTAATGAAAGCTTAAACAAATGGAGCGTTGTGTTAATTCAGGCGGAGCCAGTCCCACTTGCATGAACACGCTGGCATCAGCTATTTGATTCATGACTAGTCATATCCATACAGTTGTAGAGGGCAGCTTTCATAACCTGACACTTGTCAATATTACTGATGTGTCCTGATGGGTCAGACAACCTCTCTGGTCCAGACTCAAATATCTCAACAGCTTTGAAATGGATTGTCACATCTTTTTGTACAGACCTTCATGCTCCCCAGATGATGATGCCTGCTGACTTAGTGATTCACCAGCAGGTCAAAATTTCCCTTATACAGTTAATTATCCATTCATCTACAAGATGGATTTGTACAGACATTCATATTCCCCTGATAATGAATCATCATGACTTTGGTGATCCCCTAACTTTTCAAGTAATGCCATCATCGGGTCAAATTCTGAATGTTGACAGACATCTAACAGTTTGGTTTTCTTCACAGGGAGCATTACAGCCTCACAGAGACTCGTACTCTCTTTTCTGTCTGTACTGTTGGACTGGTACGACTCTCACCGGTTTCCACCTGCCATCATGTTGGGATCCAAGTGAAAACTCATCTTTAAGTTCAACAGTTACAAATGTTTGTAAGTCATCAACAGTGAAATAATCCATCAAGCCTGCAGCTGTAAATGTTAACAAGTTTGTTAATAAATGAATTTGTGTCCAAATGCTCTGCAGCTCTTTTCCAGATGGTGAGTTGTCAAACAGATGAATTGAAGAACTAACTAAGATGACAAAGCATGTTAGTCTGGGGGAAGGGAGTTTTCAGCACTTAGCAACCCAAAACTTGTGTTTATATAAATGTCTTCTATATTAAAATGATGAAATGTTGCCCATAAGAGCACTATCCTATTGAAACACTTTTTTATAGTGTGCACTTTATTAGGTGTTTATAAGTTGCAACTAATATCTTATTCTTTTTATTTCATAATTCAAGATGGTAGAGAGAAGAAAGAGAGATGGCAGAGAGAAGAACATCAGGGTAACAACAGCAAAGTTATTTCTGTCTTTTCTCATCCTTGAACTACCGGACATTGTGGTTGAAGTTGCCCTTTGTTTATTCAGTGAAGTGCCAGAGGAGAGCGCTACTTATATTTTTCTACTCGCTGTGTTTGTTGTTGTCAAAGCACCAAGACAAATTCCTCCTATGTGAAAACCTACGGGGCAATAAACCTGAGCGTGATTCTGATCGGTGGGTCACAAATAATTTGTTAAAGGATAAATGGAGCAGGTTCTTGTTCAAAGTTTGCGGTGGCTGAACCATTTAAGCTAAAGACATAGTTGTTATAATGGTGATGAGGTCAAGTTGACAGGTCAAAAGTTAAAGGCACTTATCTCACAGAACGTTGCTGCAAACATGTCGAGTTCAGTAGAAAAGAACACGCACAGCAGAGCACTTCATAATCAATCACATGATGTCATGCAGCAGGGGAGAGAGAGAGAGAGAGAGAGAGAGGTGTCTAAATTAAGTCAGCTGTCTAAATAGAAGTTAATGGCATGGTCCATATCTCATCCACATGGTACTGAATAAGAAACACGAACCCTTTTACACCACCCTCTATTAAAAACACATCACAAATCAGACACGTGCGTACAATAGCACACACTCTGTTTTCAGCGTGTGTGTGTGTGTGTGATTCAAGAGACTTTCTTCAAAAGCACTATCCACAAAAGGACACATAATTAGCAAAATATCCTCTCTGGGAATGAGCCATAGTGTGAAGTATTTACATTACAATCAGCTCTGCTAAATTCCATTTACACACCCTGATCAAATAAACAACCTCTGTTTCATTGCTAATCACTGGAGAGAAAACAGAGTTCGGAGTTATTGAGGCTTTGTCCCAGGAAACATTGTGCAGCGCAAAGCTTCCACCCACAAAAACTAGGATTAAACTAATTAAACTATCAAACTAAAAAACATAGAAAAAAGCAGCATGTCAGTCAATACAGTCCACCTCCGACATCGGGGATGTATCACATTATTACCTCTGTCAAAAAAGACCTCAGAAACATTCAGCTTTCACCAACCGTCCTTAAGAATGTATTCTTTGATGAGAAAATGTATAATACATAATATAGAATAACATTGTAGGTATGTTCACCTTTAAAGCATCAAAAGCTCATACTTGTCAAATCCTAAGTCGAGATGGTTTGTGGGAATAAACTGTAGCTAATACTTCAGTAACAGTTGATTCCCTTCACTCTGCTTCCCTTGTATGAATTTCTTTTCTCGAAGCCACAAGTCTCCAGGGACCAGGGGACCACAGCAGGTTGTTACTGGACGCTGTCCATGCATCTGTCCCCGTACAGCTGTGAAAACCTGCAGCAGCCTCACATCTGGCGGCGTCAGCCAGCCACCGCCGCTGTGACGTCACCCGGTGTGAGGTCACCGCTGGTGTCACCGAGAGTCGCCCACCACCCAGCTGTCAATCACGGTCCAGGTGCAGAGGGGAAGAAAACTGAGTGAGAATGTGTGTGTGCATGGTCGGTGGATGTGGGTGTATGCACTTATGTAGTGGAACTGTAAATATGACTTTTGTTAAATTATGAACTCCACCTGATGCTCATCAAAAAGCAAATCATCACCGCCATTAACAGAAATTATTCATAGTTTCGGGATGTTTATTTAAACCTGTATTGCAGAACATTAAAACAAAATGACTGTGAAAATTAAAAAGTTCACTTGTAATGTCAAAATCTGTTTTTAGCCCCTTTTATTAAATTGTTATGACTTTGACATGATTCAATATTTACATGAATAGTTACTTGTATTTCTGACTCGAGGATCAGTTTTCTGATACAGTACATGTTGGTACGTCCTACTAATAAAGAATTCATCCCGCTCCAACTTCTTCAGTTTGCGTCTAGCTACTCCAGGATTGTGCTGCTGGTCACACCCTTGTGTGTGCCCTGATTTTGCAATTGCGGTTGTGCTTGTAAAAGCCTCAGGAAATGGGTGGTCCACAACTGTTTAAGATGCATTTTCAGCTTTTGTATAACATGTAAAATAGAAAATGAAACATTGTGCATATAAATAGAAAATGAGACAGTTATCATTTAGCAGTCGACTGACTCATGGGAGCCATTTCGTGCTGCTCCCAGCTGGGCCTAGTGACCGCTCACAGCACCTGACAGGCGTCTGCACACAAAACGTGTTTTTTAGTCTCTCATGTGCAGGGACAAACTTCTGGACCCTGTACATAGGCATTCTCATAGGCCCCTCCCCACATTCACGACTATTCATTCTAGTATCTTTGTGGGCCCTCCTCACATGAGGGCCCCGTGTGCTTAGTCCCTCATGTGAGGAGGGCCCACACAGAACTAAATAAGAAAATAATAATCAAACTCTCAGTACGAAAAAAACAACCGACTTCATTATACTGAAACTTGTATTTAGAGCGCATTCATTTCCATAACCATTACATCATTAACTGGACAACTATGTGGGACAAGTGACGAATAAAAACAGTGACAGTTAAAAATACCACCATGACGTATGATTTTTGACGTATGACAAACTGATAAAAGAGCATAACCTATAATGTCAAAAGAATCTACAGCATAATATTTATGACACATGAATTTTACATTTTACTAAAGTGAGCTTGGCCAACTTACGTTAAAGGATGAACTGGATTCACCTTTCATTTCTACACTCCTGATTTTGTGTGTGTGTGTGCCATGTGTGTACCACGTGTATGACTGAGGTGAGGTGAGTGTGTCAGAGTGAGAGAGAAACGAGTGAGAGACGGGGAGAGAGAAAGAAAATCTCCCCTTGAGGCCAGACCCACCACATTAGTTAGTAACCACACGGCATGTTGGCCAACACTAACAGCTGAAACGCCTCGCTGACTTTAATGCTCAGTTAGACACCATCATCCAACCACCACACCCAAAGCCAGAGCAGCCCAAAATCCCCTTTCTCTACCTCTCTTCCTCTCCAGCTTGCTCTCGTTCTCGACCTGCATGTTCCAGGTAACGCTACACTAACGAGGCACACATGGATCCAGTGCGTTCATTTTTTTGTCGCTCAGCGTTATCATCCACATTTATCCTGACGGGTTGGAGCTCTCCAAACATAGATGCAGTCCTCACACCACGTTTGCATGCTTTTCTTCGGCGAAGTCAATTACATCATAATGTTGTTTCCAATATGTTGAAGCACGGGACCTGAGCAAGAGCAGATGTTGTGCGTTAGCATCCCTGCTCGCTGGCGCTCCCAGCGGGTGGAAGCACAGGGTTGTCGAAGGTCCTCGTGATTCTGTGCCTTCTAAGAAATACAAGAAACAACATTTACATTTTGTTCCTGTACAACACATACTGTATGTGGCCATGCTCTTATCCATTATGTAACTAAATGGATGATACAGTTGATATCTAATCGGATGGTAACAACAGTGTGATCATCGTGGCGTAAAGTGAGCACAGAATAGCTTCAGGCTCATTATTACTGTCTATACTGTAAATAAATACTGACTTTACATATGGAGATGCGGTTACATAATGTTTATTTTCAAATACGTGGCATGAGTAGTCTGCTGGAAATAGCTCGCCTTATGGGCTTAATACTGACAACAGAACCTCCTCTCCCACCCTTGGACATTTCATTGTCATTGTGAGAAATTTCTCAGCACTTTGGCCGACGTACTGACCAGAATCGATGGTGACAATCAAGTCAAACAGAAGAGGAATGTTAATCTCATGAGAGAAATACTACAATGACCAATCAGATAATCGGATTAATAGGGGGCAGGAAAGTGCTGCCCCGCATTAGCCCCTCAGTCTGAGCATGAACAAACGCACAACTGTTTGGAGACGTTATCATCAAAATCATATGCCTCCTCTATTCCTCCCCTGGCTTGTTGTCATGTGGCTTGAGCCCAAGCAATGCATTAAACAAAGCTTAAGTATGGGCCAAAGCAGGAATCCTCCAAGCAACCTTGAAAAGTATCTCTTTGAATATATTTCAGAAACACAAATAGGCGATAAGGATATGCACTTGAGCTATGTCATGCAAGTGTTGAAACCGGGCCGTAGCAGGATTGAAGCGCTAACGTCTTCCAAATGTGCCGTGACACAATGAAAGATGACATCATGAATGCATAAACCATTTTGCGCTGGAGCCCTCTGCAGTGGAAAGTCCCTGTTTCTGGTGAGACGTGAACGCAGTGATCACAACACTGCATAACACTCACCTCTGACCTCGGCTACCTCCAGAGAGGCTGACCAATCACACAGGCATGTTCCCACCAACCTCTGGATCTGTGTGCATGTTTGTCCGTCTGCTCTTGTGTGTGCTAGCCTTTTTACATGCGTACGGGTGTGTGGACATACGTGTGTGTGTGTATTCCCACAGAGCGGTCCCAGTCTGCAACAGGTGCAGCTGATTAACTAATCCCCCTCTCTCTTAGAGGAATTTTGCAAGAGGAAAAACTGCACTCCGCTCCTCTCCCAGTGGGAACATTTGCTTTTCGTCCATTTGGCTCGAGTCCAGATAGAATAGAGAGATTTCAGCTGCTCTCTGGATAGACGCTCCTCGTCCATCAGCCGCCAGAACTCCAGGCTCAAAGCTGCAGTCTGTAATTGGTTTAAGTGCGGTTGTCACTCTGTGGATATCAAAGCTTTTCAACAAACCTGTGCATTACAACATATTCCAGCAGACAGTGTTTTATGATGCTTTACTAACAATACAAATCCTGATATTTGCCAAGGTTTGTGCAATATAAGTATAACCAGAAACTACACATGGCTTTTTATAGGACATTGATTTTTTTGATTGGATCCAATGTTAATCAGTATCTTACCAATCAGTAATACTGATACAGTAATATGAATTCTTTGATTAATGTATTTGACAAACTGAATATTACGGCCTATTTATTTGCTGTTTTCTGAGCTTTCAGCCACATTTCACTGCCTTCATCAGTCAAAGCAGTGTGTTCCGCTGCCATGGATATAGCTCATACTGACCGATCTCGAGCACTGCTGTGATGAAACAGCTGTCTCCAGTTAATTTTTTCTCTATATCAAATGACTGTTTCCATGGAAGATTCATTTTTGACTGTCTCACCGTCAGGTCCATTAGTAGTTCTTCTGGAGATTTCGATCATATATCACTGTCTTCCTCCTCAGTAGATGGAGTTTTCTCAGCTATGGGCCTACACCTAATCAAACACACTGCGTATGATTTATTTTATTGAAGGCTGATGACACTGACTGCTCAGTGTCTGAATGTTTTCACTTTCAAGTTTCAAGCAAACAGGACACAGCAAACATAGTGTTGATACCAGCCAGGGTGAAAAGGTTCAAATTTTTCAGGCTGACACTGAATTTTTTGCAGCCGAGCTGTATCAACGCAGTAGCTATGTTTAAATTGCATTGTTGTCAGTAGCTGCGGGCAATCCAAAGACGTCAAATGGTTTTTGTCTAAAACTGTTAAGACAGACCTCTTTATCACTCAGAATGGACCAACACATCAGGATGTCTGATGTTAACATTAGTAGTGGTGGTCAGTGGGTTAGAAATGACAAGATGTTTTATGGGTTGAGAAACCTCTCTGACCTCTAGGGATTATCCCCTTTAAAACAAATGTTAGACATTATTTACCTTCAAACCACAAAAAAAGTTTGTCCAAGCCGATATGCAAAAACTACTGTATGTTCAAACAGGTCAATTCCACAGGTCAGGATTTTTGTCCAGTGCCAACATTAAGTGCAATTGTAGGAAGTAGTGTGCCCTTTGTTGGTGTGGATCAGGATTAACATTCACTCTGAGGAGAAATTATTGAAATGCTAAAACTGAGATATAGAAATAAAATATTGTTAAGCATCTAGTGTCGATAAGCAAACACTGAGCTGAGTAGGAATAGTTTGACATTTTTAAAAACATGTTTTCTCCTTACTGCACCCACTCAAAAAAAAAAAATCACAGGAATCACAAAGTTTTGTATTTCTCAAATTGTCAAACTCCTCCTTTAATTATGCTTCAATTAAGCATGGATATTTTAGAAATAATTTGTGACTAGCACTTCAGTTTAGTGCTATGAGGCAATATTTTTGATATACAAGATTTTCTCTGAACACAAGCTGAATGCTTTGTGCTAAGCAGAACCTGTAACATACCCCAAACTTCACTGTGTGTTTCAGAATACAGTCTGAAATTGAAAGCCACTCATTCCTGCATAAAAGTTTGGAATGTCTGAATCTGGATGATCTCAGTGCCGAATCTTCTTATTCATCACTGTAATCTCTGGAGTGTGTCAGGGGAGACGTGACAGCTTTTAGCAAAATAATGTTCAGGGTCTGTACGTGAGGTCAGCTGATTAGGAGGATATGAGAGGAAACTGTTTTGGATACAGTGCCATGTAACATTTATTCTCTTGTATTCGACACAAGTTGCAAAGAGCAGCGCTGGCACACCAGAGAGCAACCAGGACTCAGCTAACAGTGGAATCATGACTGTGAACACTCCTGCAGGATCTCACACTCCATGAGATTCTCAAAGAATAACAAAAGGTAAGATGATCTAAAGGCAAATGTATGATTTTGTTGATAATCCTGGGAATGGCCAGACATGCGTGGTGCCCAAACATACAAATGGCTATTAAATGAACCTACAGCCCTGTCATCCATCAACAGGGATGAGGAGGAGTGTTTCAGTGGACTGTTTTCCTCCTCCAGCTCCTCTTCTCTTCCTCTCCTCTCCTCCCTCTGCTTCCTCCTCCTACTTCTTCCAGCCTGCTCTGGTGCAACTGGTGGTGAAACTATTACCTGAAACCAGCTGTGTCTCAAGAACGCTCCCTTTGCGGATGGTAATATAAACATGTGACCACAGAATGAGAGCAATATCATTTCCCCACGCTGATTAGCTGCAGCAAGGAATGGATGAAGTGGTCCTGTTGGCAAGATAGCCACTGTTGATATATGTAATATGACTGTAAAGTGATCAGATACCGCAACTTTCCCACATAAAACCAAGCAGCGAGGTTTCATTGGCTCATTCACTAACAATGCCACTTCAGATCTGCTCGGCCCAATCACTATCAGCTGTTGCTTCTTGGAGGTGCACCACATCATCAGCATATCATCGTCAGTCCAATTGTCATTGACATCGTCATGTCAACGTGATGGCAGAGACCAATGGCATATTTTTTTTACCAGCTGGGGGCAGTAGCACAAGCTGACAGATTCGCCATTGACATATGTGGCATTCACGTCAAATAGCAAAATCATTGAATCACTTCCACATTTTTTTCCAGGAGCCCGTTTCACAAGAGCAGTTTGCAGGCAGCTTTCACACAGATTGCAAATGGTCCTACATCCTAGAATCTTACATAATAAAGTGTGTTGTGTAGTTTAACCCATGTGTCTAGATAAAGGCAGTATGATATCTTTGTTTCTTTAACATTTCGGTCTTGAGCAGCCTTTAAGTCACCCACAACGTGACAGCTTGCCAGATGGGTGGGTGGGTGAGGCGAGGGGCTGCAGTGAGTTCAGACATGTCTGACAACAGCGACAGAGCAGCAGAAATTACAGCGAAAATGTCATTAAAACAAATAATGTCATTAACAGAGAGCCTGGGTGGATATTATGGCTATGGGCAGTTTGCAAAGACTGAATAAATGCATTGCTGCACTTTTCATGGGAGCTGTAGTTTTTTGATGAAACAATACAGATCACAATGGTTTCAACTAACAGTAAGTACTGTAGTTAATGCCAGCTTGTCTCATTGTATGGATAGCAAACCCCAGGAATATGTATGTATCAATGAAAAATGCTGAGAGACTGCTTCTAGTTGCACCAGCTGGAGGCTAGCCCCGAGGTTATGTCAGGTCTGAAATTATCTATTGGACAAACCCTAGTTAACAGAGATGTCTTAGAGCCAATCCTAAGGATCAGAATCAGTGTCAGTCCAGGCATATTTTTCTATCAACATTGGCTAAAATTAACCAGATCAAAATCTGATCCTTTCTTCATTGAACTCTACCACTCTTGTCCACTTCAGTCTGCTAGTGTTGCAGCATTGTTTTCCTCCTTGACAGATTTTGGGTGGCACATGCAGCCGCACCAGCCAAGACTGACTTGCAGTAGTGTCGGTGCAGGATGACAAGAGCCTGGACCAGAACCTACGCCACCTTCAGGCGGTGAGTTTGTCCGATCAAGTATGGCGACATCCCTACATGAGAGTCATGTGGGAAGGTGTAAATCAAAGAGAAATGGCCAATGCATAGTGGTGTGCAGTAGGCAGTAGGACTAAAGTCATAGTCCTCCACATTTTCATCCTGACATACAGTACACGTGTGATAAGTCCTGCACCACACATCTCTTTTAAACCATTTCCTCCTTGTCACTGAGGTGCACTGTGAGTATTGGTGTGCTTTGGTTGTCTGGTCTTGCTTTTGCTAGGTTTCTAGTTGGCGCTGAACATGATGCTGAAAGTCATTTTTCATCTGTATCTGTTTTGTGCCACTGAACAAGCCATCATTATGTGACTGCTTCGTCCAAATCCTTGTCATCATTTGACTTTCCAATGTGCAGGCTGTGTATTGTTCACTGCTAGCGTCTGTCATTTCTTCAGCAAGGTAGGGAAAATGGGAAAACCCATTTTGATTTTTCATTATCTTTCATCTGCTTTTGCTCTTGAATGACAGAGTGTTTGGCTTTGCTAGATGGACACATGTTGGAAATATTAAGTGAGATTTTAAAGTAGGGCAAATGCTCATCTTATATAGGAGAGGTTATTTTTCATCACTGAAAACCAACTTTAAAAATGTTCACTTGGACTCCGAGATCCAAATCACCCACTTTATTTCCACATTTAGTTCAACTGCCTGTCAATCGCAGGCATGGACTTTGTTTGGTGAAACATCTTCTAAGGGCAGAAAATGGCTGTTTCAATTGTTAACAATCAAGAGCAGGCAATTATCAATAATCATGGCTCATTCTTTGCTGTCATTGAACAGAGCTGTTGGTTATTTGTTTCATCTGTGTTTTTCCTGTTATAATCTTATCAAAATGGCTGCTCTGAGGTCTTAGCTATAAGCAATTGTAATTGTCCTTTGAGGCAAATTATTGATAATGTTAACAATCACATTTATTTCATTCATAAATTAATGTGAAATACAGAGGTCCAGGTGTATTAGTTTGATAACTCAGGGCTCTCAACTCATTTTATGAGTTGGCCAAATATTCAGCAGCTAAATACACAATTTGAAAACATTTGCAGGTGAAAAGCCAATAATCATGGTCACTGAAGATAAAGTATGGTTGATCATAGTTGCCAACCTCCAGATATATTAGCTGGAAGACTAACCCTAAGTATCTGGGAATGTTCCCCTAGAAAATTATTAATTATGAATTCTTTCATTTCAGAGACTATTTTCCTGCATGCTAGTGAATTTATCGAGTCATTTTGTTGCTGAAATGTGGAGTCATCAACAACCTGCACGGCCGGGAGGCTTCAACCTGTAGGTCTGAATTTCCAAAGCTTTTTAAAAAGCTTGCCACAAGTGATGCTCATTACATTTCTAGCTTTTAGTAATTAATGATTGAGTGCAACCAGTAGTCATGAACACCTTTCATTTAGAAAACACCAAAATGAAGCATTTTTCAAATATAGAACACGACAATCACTAAATAAATAAATCTAGAGCTCTGGATTAAACCCTTTATCAGCCAACTAATGCACAGTACTTAGACTGGGTTGCTTTGACAAAACGAAAAAGGATCCCCTGTCTAAGTGGGTTTTTTTTTGCCACCATAACATCTGACACAGACACACACACACGCACAAGCACACACAAACACAATCTCACTATCTGTCATGGGAACAGTGAAGTACACTCATGCTTGCTATGGGACAGTTTCACTTTATGTCCGCTTCCCCTGCAGAGCTATGACTGCTCTTAATTGAATGTTATTCAGCCATAAATTAGCTCTCTGTTCGTGTTTTCGTGACCTCTGTGTGTGTTGCTCCAAAGTTGCCCTCAGGTCCTCCAGGTGATGTTATCTGAACAAAGAATGTGAGATGGCTTTACAATGGCCATTTGTGAATGAGTGAAACCCTAAAACTAATGGTAGTTTTCAGAGGATAGAAGGTAACATGAAAACAGCTCCATATTGAAAATCAGTGTGTCCATTTAAGGATATAATAAGAAAGGCTGCATACGGACATCAACCCACGACCTCTCTAGGTTTGCCAGAGGAGATGGGAAAACACTCAGTGATGCATTAAACATCTGAAGGGGCTTGTATTTGCACCCACAGAGGATATAAAACCTCTGACGCTGCAACGTATGACAGATCAGCTTGTCATTGATGGCACGCCGACACGTGTTTGTTGCTGACCTCTCAGACTGATTCACCCCTCATGATCTCAGCTTGGTTCGTCTTCTGTTTATTCCAAACAAACTGCTGTTGCTGCTGGAAGAAACATAAATCGCATCATTCTGAGAAAGACGACATTTCCTGGCAATGACCTGCCTGAACAGCACATTCACACAAAACCCATTAACTGACCAAAAAGTTCATTCATCATCATTATTGTGTTAAAGCAGTTGTGAAAGTGCAGATGAAGGAGAGGTAAGAGTTTAAAACACAATGAAGGAGAGAGTAGACGTTGTTGATCTCGTGGAAATCATGATGTGCGTCAAAACCACCAATCTACACTTGTGTGATTCTTCACGTTGAAACTATGAAGACAAGCAAAAAAAAAAAGACACCCAATTCTGTTTGAAACAAGGAAAACACTTTTACCTTCAGACATAAGACAACAAGTCATACAGCGTTTGAAATTCGTTCGGAGGAAACGTTCAGCACCTCGGTTTAAAGGTCGTGTTGTTTCCTGCAGGATGATTCACAGCAGCAACTGATTCTCCCACAGGATGACATGAGATTTCACTTCATCGTCTCTTGTTTAGAAAGAAGCAGATGGGCCACTTTGTGGGAGAACAAAACCCTCACATGTTTTGCATAAATCCCATCCACAGAGATGGAGACTGATTACTGGATAGAGATTTCACAAACTCTCATTCACAAACACTGGCAATTATAATAGGTGGAGGGATGAAAACAACTGCTTCCACTCAAGTCGTGGTCCAACTGTGGGTGGATAGATAGATAGATAGATAGATAGATAGATAGATAGATAAGAATATGAGGTCTGGTCTTTCTCCAAAGGCTGTCTTTCATTATCTAATCTGCACATTTCAAATTACCAGCTCAACATGGCCCCTCTGTTCCCCCTTGAATGATTAGATCTCAGAGACCAGCTGAGGCCTGAGGGACAGTTAGTGTAGCGAAGCTGAAATGAGAGTGTTTCTGGTAATGGAAGAGAGGGAGAGAAGGATAAAGGATGGGGAGACACTGAGAGACAGTCTATTAAAATGTGAAAGAACAGGCAGGAGGACAGGCGGGCTAACAAAGAGCTAACACATCTTGAAATTCAAATCATGGGGCGCTGCAAAATTGTTCTACCTCTCTGCTGATCATCATCAACTCCGCTGAGAGAGCTCTCCATGAATCACACAACTCTGATTATCAGCTGATTATACCCATTGATAGGCCTTAAAATGGCCATTAAAAAAGGATAGAGCAGGTATGTCAGTAAAGGATTATAGCTAATATCATTTGCAGTCTTGTAAATCATAATCAGCTTAATAAGCATCAGTGCAAGTTTTTACTGTTGGACAGCAAGATCAACACAATCTTCCCTTTTGCTACATACAACAGCTCACACACACTAACACCAGCAGGTTTTCAAAGACTTCGAGCCTACTTTCAAAGAGCCAGTCATTTCCTACTTCAAGTCATTAGAGCCACTGAGCTTGTAATGTCGTCCACACGTGATACAAGTCCAGACATAAACAACACTTTATATTTCAATCCTCACTTTTCACACGATACATGGTTTAAACTTGCACAAACTCATTTTGTAGACACTTGGGGGCACACAAGCTGTGTGTCATGGTCTGGGGTTTTTTGTGTTTGGTTTTCTGTTCTTCTGTCTTTCCTTTTCAGTGTCTTGGCTGGAGACGTGGCTGGTGCGACTCTCACTTCCCCCTCTGAGTCTTGGCAGATGAGGCACACCTGTCCCCAATTGTCATTAACCACCTCCTACATAAGCCTGGACCTGACTCCACTCCTTTGCCAGATTATTCCGTCACATATGGTAGAATCTAGCCCCCGTGTTTCTCCTGCGATCTCTTGTTTAATGTTTGCCTTTGAAAAGAAGTTTTTTGCCATGTGCTTTTCTTGCTGCTCACCTCGGTGTGTGTGCTTTACTGCCATCCTTCCTCCCGTGCTTCCTTGTCTCCAGCCTCCTGGTTTCCAGCTTCAGCCGTCACCAGCCCACCATCTCCTCCATCCACCAGCCAGCCAACCTCCAGTCACCTCCACCTGAGTTTTTGCTTTTGCCTTTTTTCATTAAAGACACTTTCCAAACCACCAGTCCGTTTCTGTTCCTGCCTATGTTAGTCCAACCCTCTGAACACAACATATTCCAATATATTTATGGAATATGGAATATTCACTCTCCTTCTAACTGTGTGTTGGTTTCTACTTACTCCTGAGTGATACAATATCTGCTTATTCTGAATTTGATGGCAGCAACATGTTTCAAACAAGTTGGGACAGGAGCAACAAAAGACTGTGAAAGTTGTGGACTGATCCCAAAACACCTGTTTGGATCATTCCACAGGTAAACAGGTTCATTGGTAACAGGTGATAGTATCATGATTGGGTATGAAAGGTTCATCCTGGAAAGACTCAGTCGTTCACAAGCAAGGATGGAGAGAGGGTCACCACTTTGTGAACACATGATTGTATAAAGGAGATTAATACATGGGCTCAGGAAGACTTTGTAAAACCATTGTCAGTAAGCACAGTTCATTTGCAGATGATGGCATTCTGTTTTTATTTCTGTTTTACGCAGCATCCCAACTTTCTTGGTTGTACATGACTCTTTAGCTGCTCAATGCTCCACTGTGTTCATCAGCTACATATGTCTGTGTGCTGTTTGGGGCTGGACAGATAGAGCACAGGGGGTTTATCAGAGCTGTTTGGTCAAAGAACGTCCTGCTGTGTCTAAAATAACACTGATGAGAGCAGTGAGAATGAATCACAACAGTGAAGGTGCTGTCCTTAGCAATGAGCTGACAGAAAGCCTGGCAGAGCTGAGAGGACTGCAGGGTGGGGTGAGCACTGTCAGCGACACCTTTCCTTGTCAATGTAAATGACACAAGGCGGTTTGAACGCAGACACTGTTCTGGCTATATGAGCTACAAGAATGTGAACGTTCCAGTCACCCTTCATATATGACTGAAACGTCAGACCTGCAGACAGATTGCTGCTAATTCTCTGCTCAATATGCCTCATTGGACTGTATGTAAACATGAAGCTACAGTATGCAGGGATCCCACTGTAGTCTCAGGTCAGGCAGAGTTCACGCCTTTGATCATCCGCCGATGTGAAGAGCAGTCAGTCAGAGAGCTGAGACACCCAGTAAAAACAGATCCATGTCAGACCAGGAGAGACCAGTTCTTCACTAAACTACTGATGCATTTCTGCTTCAGTGTAACATCAAGATCGAATGAGTTCAACAAAAAATAGATTCAAAAAGACATAAAGTGTGACTGTTTTAAGAATCAATGTCCAACTGTCTGTATTATGTTTTGTATCATAAATAGAAAGCAATGGGTCTATAGTGGAGCACCATATTCTCAAAGACATAATTCTTGTCTTCTTTTCTGACTTTTCTACCTTTTACTGAAGCTGTGCTATTGGATCGATGGAACTTATCTGTTTATTTTTAATCCTTTTTGTATTCTGTATTCTTTCTCGACTCTGTTTCTTGAGCTGCAGCATCTAATTCACCCTCCTGGAGATCGGTGAAGTATCATCTTATGCTGTCCACAAAAACATCTTTTCAGATCACATAACTCCCAACAATATTATTATTTTAATACTTTTCTTATTATTCATTTCTTATTATTTTTAACCTTCAGTAAACAGTGAAACTGCATCCATCCCGATTGATTTAACGCATCATGATTAAAAGGTAAAAAAGTAATTTCCTATGTAATTTGACACTAAATATTGGGGAAATAGAGACAGTGTTCAATGGGTGGACTTTCAATCAGTTGACTTCAAATAATTCCTAATGGACTGTAACTCCAAGCCTCTCTTAGTCAGATCACAGCCATCAATTAAAAGATTAAAAAAATAGCAATTTACTTGTGCAGACTGGTAGAAATATTGTGTGAGATGAGGGCTGGTGTCGACCAGCACATTGGTTCTTGTGGTATAAATAACACTGATGATTGTATTGGTGAATTTCCCATGTAAACATTGTCCCCTCCTGTCACCATCTGTGACTTCATTGAAGTGAATGTAGTCATGTTTATGTCATACCTTCCATTATCTGCCCTTGCCAGATATAGCTGTGAAAGAACAACATATACATTCTTGAAAGTAATACTAAGTAATGAGTATTGAAATTATTGATTTATTGATGTTGGAAGGCTGTCAGGCCCTCGGGGCTGCGGTGGCATCAGGTCAGATCACTTGACTGTCAGTTAACCTCCCAATCACCTCCACTCTGAACCTTCCACCACAATTAAGAGAGTGCTTCTTAACAAATTATTACAACAGTCCCTGGAGGCGCGCGCGCGCGCGCGTGCAGGGACTGTGTGTGTGTGTGTGTGTGTGAAAGAGCGAGAGAGGGAAACTGAGTGTGTGTGTTCCTCTATCTAGATATCCCCATGTGATGAGCAGACTGTTCATTTGAAGTTCACGCAAAGAGCCAAAGTGCATATTTCTTTTGCAGCTCTGGAGGTGTGTCGATGCGCACGCTGCGCTGTGTGTGTGTTATATTGGTCCCGTGTGTGTGCATTTTCATTTCAGCATTGTTTAGAGATCGACGGCACGGCGGGGACGCGTCACAGTCAGTCTTCTTTTGGCAGGCAGCAATATTACGTTTCCTCTTCGCTTCAGGAAATCAGCAAGTGGTGTAACAAAGAGAAGTCTGTTGACTTCGTGTGGAGGCAAACAGAGCTGCTGAGGACAGCTGCACATTAAGCGTTAAATGTGATACAGACACATTAATACGAGACGAGCAGGAGAAAGGCCCTGAAACCTTCCTCCAGACAGAAGCATTCAATGCTGGGATGAAAGCAGTATGATGAAAAAAAGGACAGGGAGACGATGTATTATCATTATCATATAACTGTATTAATAACAGACATATTAGAGGATTAATGAAAGCACTTTATGTTTTCATGAACACGTCATGTTTCTTCACTAACACAATTTGTTTGACTGAGATGGGTTTACAGGAATTTGAGGAACTCTGCTTATTTGCCTTCTTCTGGAGAGTTACATTGACACCACTCCCATGTCTGAGTGTGGAGCACGGAGATGAAGGTGGGAGCCAAGCCCAGCATGAAGTGTGGGAGCAGGAGCAAACAGCTGGCCTGGCTCTGTGCACACTCCCAAAAACAGCTCGAGCATTGAACAAAATGAACATGTATATCTTGCATGTTGAACCTGTACACAAAGAAATGCACACATGACAGGGGGAGCTACATTAGGACCATTCCTTGATAAACGGACTGCATCTATACAGTACTTTTCTTCTCTTCTCAGACCACTCAAAGGGCTTTCACAAAGCATTCACCCATTTCACTCACACTCATGCATGGTGGCTGATTGGAAAGCGCCACCATCATATACCAAACACATACATTCACAGACCAATGGAACAGCCAGCGGTATCAGTATCTTGCCCAAGGACACATGCAGACTGCAGGGGGCCGGGAATTGAACCACCGACCTTCCGACCTCCGTATACCATAACAACAACAACTAAGCACAGTGAAGCTGTGAGTGTGTGCTGGACTGAGCCTAGCAAGACCCCACCAAACAACCCACTCAGAGCCTCGACTCACTGCATGTGTATTTCTTGATGCATTTATTTCCAGAGAGACGTGGCCGCCTGCTTCCAGTCTTCGTGCTAAGCTACACTGTGGTTAATTGCCTCCCGACTCCAGTGAGAGTGGTATTTAATCGAAGCCTTTGAAAACATTGAGGTGTTTCTCTAAAAAGCAGGTATAGTTGCTAATGTTTTTAGAACTTTAAACTTTTAAGAAAAGAGTCCAGATGATCCCTGAACTGTATTCTTGTCAGTATGAAAGACCTTATAGCACCTGAACAGTCTAAATGAATGTCTTTTCTCTAGAAATCAAAGAAATATCAATTCATCTTTTGGCCAGATTTAACAAATGATGCCAGGTTGTCATTGTTTTCTCACCTTTTTTATTAACTATGACCTCAGCGTCTGTAACAGAGTCTCAGTGACACAATCCAACACAAGCAGCAGTGTTTCAGTTCACCACATAGAGAGCGTTGGTGTGGTTTGACAAATGGAAGCTGATCTCCTCAGTCTCATGCTGCTCCACACAGCCCGGCAGGGAAACAATAACAAATACAGCACGAGCCAATTATGCAGGCGGGGGAAATTAATTAGGCAGAGGAGGATTCTGGTTACAAATACAGCTGTGAAAGTTGTTATGACTGCTCGGCACTTTAGCTGCATTGCGACAGCGAGGCGGAAATCTGGTTACCAGCAAACAGCAAACTGGTCAGACTGGGAGTTAACCCCTCTCCAGCTGTTGTTACTCCTCTCTCTCTCCTTCATTGTTCCTCAATCTGACTAGAGGTCATATATTTACCTTATGTGCCATCAAACCAGCTTTATTGTTTTCTCATTGTATTTAAATTCATGAACTGCTTCAGCAAAACATGCAAACTTTGCGCTGGCAGTGATACTGACAGTAAACTGAACCATTTTCACTATTCACCATTTCACCATTTTCAATCAAGTATTCAATCCCACCACTGTGAACTAGTCCATGTTCATCCCCTGACTGTCCTCAGTGTTTCTGTGTTTCAGTGAGGATCCACACGAGTCTGAGCAGACAGCACCCTGAGCTCCTCCACTGCTTCATCCTTCCCTCCACAGACTCCTTTTCAGAGCATTAACAGGTGGAGCCCTGTTAGGTGAACATGCAGCGCCTCCCTGTGGCCTCTTTGAAAACGGACACTAAGTCATCAGTTTAGTTATGTCGCCATCTAGAGGTGAAGCGTTCACATGTCCCACATTCCCTGAAGTACCCTGAATCAACAGCTGGTTTCATATTTTGTGTGAGAGATGAAAGGTTAGAGATAGAAACTTAATTAATAATGTTCTGGATTTTATCTATGCTCCAAATAACAAATATATGAAAATGCAGTAATGAAAACTGTCAAACGTGCATCTGACCTCATATCCACCATCTACAGAGTCGTGCTCAGATTATTTTAAATCTTTTTTTATTCTATTTATGTTTTATTATATATATTTGTTATATTATGTGTTGAACTGCTCTATACAATTAAAGTTGCCTTGCCTATGAGCCACTAGAGGGCACTGTGGTGCAGCACTGAATTGGTATCACTGAACCTTTGACAGTAGATCCCTTCATTAACTTGTCCATAAAAAAAACAAAGGTTATATCTGTCACGCTACATCACGTTGTTAAAGCAGGTGAGATGACTGTTATCAGCTGCATTTTGTAACTCCAGCAACTTCAGAGCTGGTGATATTTAGAGACGTGTTTCAGACCAAACAAGCATGAAAAGATCCAGCATAACATCAGTCTTACAGATGTCCTTAAAAGAGAAAGTCTCTAACTCAGGCTCCTGCCAAAATCTGCTTCTCTTCTTGATAAAAAAGAAAAGAAAACTCGTAGCTTCACTGCAAAAAGCAAAGAGGGTCTTGTTTTTGCCCTCGTTTTGGTGTTACTGGTAGTGTGTGTGTGTGTGTGTGTGTCACTCTAAGAGAATTTTGCTGCAGCATGTTAAAACCATAATGAGGCCGTCAAAGGATCGACTCAAAACATCTCCTGCTGCCATTAAAGATGACTGTAATTTTGAAAAGCAGCTAATCAGGCCCGTTAGAGGACAAAATACCTTTTGGGGTCGTGTCTCAGGTTTTTGTCCTTTAAAGGGCAGTGAGCTCAAACATGTATGTCCTCAGAGGCCTGTGTGTGTGTGTGTCTGCATTTTATTATGTAAGAAAGAAAAGAAAACAAGAGTTAGACGGGGAATGAAGGTGGAGTGGAGACCAAAGCATGTCAAACAGTACTGGAGAATGTGTGTGTGTGTGTGTGTGTGCGCATGTAGGGGGGAGGATTGCATAACCTGTCGAGGACGAAGAACATGTGGTTTCTATGTAAATCGTAAATCAGGCCTTGCTGCAGACTGACGCTGATGTGAAAGCAAACTTTTAATTCATTGACTGCCCAGACAAGCTGTCAGGGTGTGGGTGCTGCAGCGACCCCGCGCTACTGACACGGCTCGTCAGCTCTGTGGTGTGGAACAAGACTGAAGTCTGCAAACGACACCACAGCTTGTTGTCTGCTAATGTCCTTATTTAAAGTGTTTCTTTGAGGGATTCATGTTTGGTTGTTTGTCATTGTGCTAAGTACACAGATTCAAAATCGTCCCCTTGTCATGGATATGTGGATGATCAAGTTTAACATTTTTGGGAGCACTTAGAGTTGAGTTTCAAAGTAAATTCGTGACAATGGAAACAGCGGATGATCCATTTAGCAGCTGTTCCATGGAGCTTTCCATAATATCACATGATCTTCATTAGCAGATGGCGCAAAGCTGACTGTATTTTTATGGTCGATAAATTATGATGTTATGATCTCTGGTCATCATAACAAAATCATGTCCTCCTAAGAAAGCAACATTAACGCATATCTGTCACTGTCCAATGAAAACCATGTATGTTCATTTTTGAATCAATCCAAAGAAAATGAATCTGCAACAATTTAGTCTTTTTTCCAGCATAAATACCAAACAATCTCTGAGTCCAGCTTCTTAAATGTGATTCACTGCTTTTCTCTTTATATAATTACAAATTTGTTATCTTTGGTTTTGGAACTGTTGATCTGACAAGTCAGCAATTTCAAGATGTGACCTTGGGATCAGGGAACATGTGCAGCACATGTTTCACTACTTTATAACATTTCACAGACTGAAATATGAATTACTAATTTCAGAAATAATGAGAATAACCGTTGGTAACAGCCATCACTGGGCCTTTTTCTTGCCTGGGTGTGGTTGTTTGATGATTGATTAATTGCAAATTTGTCTGGACATTTGCACCAATGAATTACAAAATCAACCAGGTCCTGTATTATCTGTGTATCTGGTTGCTGTGTCTTGTAGAGGGGCCCAAAATCTCATCTACAACTTTATTGTTTCAGTTGATATTGTGCTCATATGATGCACTTTCCTGAATAGTTTCATCTGATTATCACAAACTAATTTACATTCAGAAAACCAGGGGCTTGGTATTTAGGACCGCTGGTTGATTTTTGGTTTCTGGGTGACAACAAGCAAACTGTAATTGAGCTGCTATCTACAGACTGATATCTTCACTGTACCTGATGGAGACTTGGACACAACAAGGAGCCAACAGAAATGTTTTGCCCCGAGTCAAGTCTTCAACACTCTTATCGGATGATCTCTTGCAGGGAGGTATTAGTAATAAAGAGGCCAAACTTGGATGAGCTGTCTCCACAGCAACCCGTGACTTTCTCTCATCTATGCCGGCAGCAGCAGTAGGTAAAAGCCCCCGCCCCTCTTCCTCATCCCTTCTGGGTGCAGTTGCTACAGAGACACAGTGAGTCAGTCTGGTCATGCTTGTGGGATGGCGGTAGCTCTGGCTTCCACAGAAACAGGATCCTGAAACACAAAGAGCACTCCGCCCCTGTCAGTGCGGCCCATGCATGGTCAATGCAGAGCAGCTCTTCCAGTGATCCAGAAATGATGCGGACCTGTCTTCTTTCTAATGCTCTGTCCCTGTGAATGTCTTCTGACTACACATGAAGCACGAGCCTGTGTCATCCGTGATGACATGAGGCGCCTCCTGAACCACAATCCAATTTAACAGTCTGTGATAATGACATTTTTTATTTTCATTGGACATAGCATTTATTCATTTTATTGTCCAATATTGTTTTGGGGAATTATATTATCATTTAAAAGCCATTATGAATCCCAGAGTTTCGCTGCTCCTGATTGGTGGTCTGCCAAAGCACCAGCAGCATTTTAGTTTACAGTTTAGTGTCGCCCCTGACGATAAAAACGCTGGGAGAATTCTTAGGATATGCTGAATTTAAAGATAATAAAGGCCATCAGGTGTTTAAAACTACTTGTATCTGCCTTAATAGATATCAGTGATACTCTGTGGGTCACACACCAGTCACAGACCTCTGATCAGAAAAAACATCGCTCTAAGAATAGCCTTCCAGGAATTGAGCCTCCTCCCCCACACAGAGGCTTTGACTGGCACTGTTGCTCCTTTTGGCACTTTGTTCTCTCAACTATGAGGACTATCTAATACTAGATCATATATAATCACTGTAACAGATCACGTGCAACAATAAAGCCTTAGATTATTTCAGGTCTTGGTGAGTTTGAAAACTGGGGGCGTGGGGCTGGAGGAGTCCATTGCCAAAACAACTTGATTAGTCAGTCAGCACAAATCAATCATCAACAATTTTAACATTAGGATTTAAATTGTTTTCATTTGTCAAGGAATAAGGAGGTGTGAGGCTCCACACACACACACACACAAGTCTAGAAAAAAGAAAACCTGGTTGTTGAACTGTAGGAAGCTTAGCCAAGGACTGAGGTACAGAAAGCGAGAAATTTTGGGAGAGGTCAGAGCTGTGAACATATTTAGCTGAAAGAAATCCAATTTATTAAATGTACATTTTGTGAAACAACAAAAATACTATCAAAAAGTGATCTATGTAAATACATAGATGCACATTTATTCATCCGTATCACCTCAGTGCTTGACTGATCCAAAGTGTTGCTTACAGTTTCATGTGTAAATCCCATCTAAGAGGATTTCTCGGCAATGCAAAGCCGGCCTCCGAACCTCCCCCGTTGTTAGAGAAGCGGAGCTTAACAGAAACTGTTCCAAGAAAAGGTTCCGATCTTTATTATGGGGTATTTCATCCACACTTTATGTTGTTGTTGGATGTGAACCACAAGTCTGCGGGGTACTGCAAATTAGTAGGGAGCTGATAGAGCATAGCCAATGTAAAACATCTATACAAAGGGGTAAAAACTCATTATGTGGAACACATAAATGTCTATGAAGAGGCCGAGTACATTTCTGGTGAAGCTCCAGACAGTTAAAACATGCCTGGGATAAATTTAAAGAAAAACCTCATAAAAGATAACTGAGCCTCTTGTAAAATGTATCACCCACCTCAGGCCAAGAAAATAATGAGTGTGAACAACAGTTGAAGATTTACTAACTCATGTTTGGTAACTTTATTGTTTTTTTGCAAAATGCTCAGGAACACCCAGCAAATGTTTATAAGACCGACACAACCTGCGCCAGCAAACGAAGACAGA
Source organism: Holacanthus passer (assembly GCA_025331565.1). NCBI lineage: Eukaryota > Metazoa > Chordata > Actinopteri > Pomacanthidae > Holacanthus > Holacanthus passer. Next base: position 3,686,265 of record JAFREQ010000038.1, read on the forward strand.
TTCACAGCGTTAACATGCACGACAACAACTCCATGTATTCTCAAGTGACAGTGTGGAGAAACACCAGACACACGATCTGAGAGGAAAGAAGACAAAAAGGCAAAAAAGAGCGCAAAGGTGACAGAGAACAGGATTAGAGTCAACAGTGGAGCTGTACAGTGTCTTATAATTCTCTAAAACAGATTTAGTGTCTATGTTGTACTCACCATCTATAAAACTGTTCTAATTAACATTTGGCATAGATACAGGGAGTTCCAAAGACAAACAGCAGAGTGCATTTTTTCCATGAAGAATGTAACATCGAACATGTACCACTGATTAAAGCAGATAAGTACGGCAGCGTATTGCTGCCACCATTACATTATCAAGATCCTTCTAATGATATAACTTCACATTTTTCATGTTATTATGACTGTCTGTCATGCTAGCATAACATCATAGCCTTCATCTTGTCAGACAGACACCTTTTCATAATTACACAAAATCACTGTGTCTCTCTATAATCGAGAATCAAGAAATGTTTCTCATTATCATGTGATAAATCGGTGTATTGTCTACAGCCCCCCGCAGTCCTGTGGCTATAGATAAAGGATGGATGATTCTTTGGCTGCCTCTCATCCCAAGCATCAAACTTACTTACAATATTAACAAGTCAATTTCAATATGTCTGGCCGATGTAGGTTACACTGTCCTCTCTTTTCTCATTGACTGGATCTTTTTCTCATTCTAACAATATACCAACTTCTGTCATAACAACACACATTTCTTCTTTTAACTATACTGATTTTGTGTAATGCCGAGAGCATTTTGTGACAAAGTGATGACAAGAAAAATATATCATTATAACATGAAAAGGATCTTGTTTAAAAAAAAGAAAATGCAATAACGATATACAGAGCAAGTATTTTATATCATGGTGGCAGCATTGTGCAGCATTAGATAAGAGAATTAATAAGTATCTCATAATCTCTTAACAACAAATAACTGTAACAGTGTGAACATTCAGCACAATTCACCACAATAAAAAGAACATGTGTTAACAGTTGCTGGAACTGGGTGCTTATGTTCTACTAAGGCATGGTCACTGTTTACACTGCAGCATCATTACTGCAGGACAGACAGAGCAAACTTCATCAAGTCACCTTGTAAGGCAAAATACACTTAAAAGCACTTCATAAGAGAGGATGCTCCTCTCTGTCAGCACTGGCACCTCGCTCATTCTGTAATGGACGGAATTTAGAAAATGTCAGGATTTCCTACATCAAGCAAATAAATAGGTTAATAAATAGGCTGAATCACAAGTTAACACAGTGGAAAGGAAAAAACAGAATGAGGCCACGAAACCAGGAGAAGAATACAAAGCACTGGACAACAAACATTACAATCTGACTTCTTTCTTTTTTTTTTTAACTTAGAAGATGGAATGTAACATTTCTCAAAGTTGGCATGAGAACCCTGCATGTGACCTCACTGAATATGCGGATTCAGTCGAACAAGATATATTTGATGTATTTCAAATGAGAAAATACTGCATATCTTAGTCTTGATGTGACCCATTTGGAGCTGACTCCCTACTCCTAAAAATAAAACACGAAAGGATTCAGTATTACAACTCACACAACAGCTTTTCCGAATTTGAGTCGCGACATGTTGGAACGTCAAAATGTAGGCGGAAAAGGTTGAGAAAGTCTGATTTACACTAGAATGCGTCATCATTCTGGCCAGATGAAGTAAACAGTATTTTAAGACTGTCTGTGTTAAGACATTAGGGTTACACACGTCTGTGATGGAGATATGAATAATGTTCCATGTTGTAACATGGAAACATACTTGGGATATCTTCAGTAAACTACAACATTTTCCTGCTCACTGTCATTTATCCAACTGGGAAGTGCTGATTGTTGTGCTGCCACCTTGTGAAGGCAATAAGATGCTAAGGCAGATTTACAACGTGCAAAATCCTTCAACAATATGTTTAAAGTGAACGTACGCTTGAGGGGTGACACCACAAAAACTCTCTTCTGACTTTTGTGGTGAGAGTTTTTGGATTCATTAATTCATGAGAAAAAAGAAAGCCATACTTTTACAAGTTGGTAAAAGTTGAAAAACCAAGCGTGGTGCAGCCGATCAGACACCACGTTGACACTAGTTTGACAATCACCAGTTTTAGCCAACAGAGTTCACATCGAGTTAACGTTAGTTTGAATTAAAGCCAACAAGTTGTAATAGTATCAGTAGCTCCATGTTGTCTGCATCAAGGACCAGCACTTTATTTTAAAGAGCAGCATTTGCCACCTTCACTAACCTGGCAACATTTTGACATGTCACAGCAGGAAAATCGCAAATGTTAATAATAAAATGAATGATGGTTGAATTCCATTTAGCTGCTTCAGTTTCTTGGTCCTGGTATTGTGTATACTGGCTCATTGTCACACAGTCAAGGCTTAAATAGAATGGAGTCATTGTTATTGTTGTTCGTAACACCTGTGCTTTTCTTTCTATGACAAGTCAAAATGTCTGCCAAGACCCACAGAACACACAGTCAGCAGTTTTCACAGGGACTATTTCTTCAGCAGAAGTAGAAGTCGAAACTATACCTGGACAAAAACAACAGAATCTATCAGGATGGATAGATCGCACTGAAAGTAACTGAGAAATTGTGCTTCTATGTAATTTACCAACTCTTTAAGCCTGTTGGTTAATTAACCACCAATCAAAGATAAGCGATCTTAAGTATGTGGAGACTCCAGCAGTTCTCTGTTTTGCAGTAACCTACAAAAAACACGTTAAGTTATGTTATTGGATGGAACAGAGCCAACACCATTTCTACATCCTTCATATACCTGTTTTTGTGGAGCCCAGATCTTACATGATTTAGACATTAACAGCACAGATAATTCTTCAAGGGACCTGTTAAAAGAACTGTGACGCATCGGTGAAGCCAGTAAAATATCTTATGGCCAACTCTCCAACACATCACACTGTGGTTTGTACTTTTCCTACACCTGGACACATGAAGGTTAAAAAAATCCCTACCAGAGACATATGATCCCTCAGGAAGGCTCAGATTTAGGATGTATAGCTCACATTATGTCAGAATCACATGTGTGGCTCTATACAGAGCCAGCAGGAAGTTGAAGAACGGGTCAACAGAGAATAAAAACACTGATGCTAAATCCCAATAGAATATTTTAAGATTAAAATCACAGGGAAAGCAAATCCTCCTTCTCCAGATTTGAGCAACAGGTGTGGGTCTTTCTACCCAGAAACTGCATAAGGGGATGAGGGCAGAGTGTAAAGAGCATCTGAAGTGAGTTTAGTCAAAGCTGGGGAGTTTAGCGAGCAGGAAGAGGCTGGACGCGGAGATCGAAAGAGGCTTTGCCACATGTTTCGATCTGAACAACACTTCAGACACGTTCTGAGGTGAAACACAAACCAGGTGCTCTCGTGTAATCAAAGCTGCTTCAAATGTAGTTTGTGTTTAAGTGTATGTGCATACAGGACCATGTTCAAGAGCCTCATGTGTCAATACATGTGTCAACACTAAAGACAGGCCTGAGGGACCTCAGGAGGTTAAAGTGGGAACAGAGAGCATTCAGTCTCACCAGAAACATTCACTTACACTCTCATCGCAGAACATTAGTAGAACAGGAGCAGCCTCGCTGTTGTGCTGCTTTTCAGCAAATCAGTAATAGTGAATGATCACGTTAGGATGATGGAAAATTACAGCTGGGTTTGCAGGTGTTCCCGTGGGGTTTCTTCTCATGCCAGCAGCTTCTCCGGGTTCTTGGAGAGGGTCTGCAAAAGGCTCCTCTGGAATTCGTCCTCAGGTATTTCAGGAACCAGGAACTCCAGCAACAGATCAAATATGCAGTAGACCAGGTGTCTGAGGGAACACAGGACCAGCAGTCAGCATCTTGTCATTAGTGACTTGATGTGAATGAGGCTGGATGAGGACGTAGGTGCCTTATGAAAAACCTAATTGATACCATCGTCTATGTCTTGCATGTCATGTAGTTTAACATACTATATATAAATTATTTCAGGCTTTACCTGACCATAAATTTCAGCAGGCAGATTTGGTTGTATTGTATGTTGTTTTGTCTAGAAGTGATGTACTGAATCACATAGCACTGACAATCTAGAGTTGATACATTCAGCCTATTGACCTTGTTGGTACCAGCTCTTCTATGTCCAAACTTAGCCTCAGACAACTCATATTAAATTGTTTTAGGCCTCACTAAATTAAAATGGGTCGCACCACAGAATCATCTTCTTGCAAGATGACTGACATGGTTGACTGCCAGGTGTTACACAGTTTACTGAATGAACTGACAAAAAAATCCTGCTGCTTAAATGGGACTTGCTTAGATTGAAAAGTGAAATATGGTCATTATATCTGACCTGACACTTGGGAAAAAAAAGCTATTTAATAATTATGTAAACTGGAAAGGTAACACAAAATTGCACGTTACACTAATAACATGAATAAGATAAGTCTAGTTCCTTTTCACATTGGCTGTTCCTACATCTGACATCTAAAATACACCTAAGAATTTGCTAATATGGAAGGTGCTTTTTCCAATTTTTTTGTTTTGAGATCAGTTTGAATTGCCAATCATTTTTGGTTAGTTATGCTATAACTTGTAATGCTACTGTGACTTTCTGTTAATATAGTTGTTTGCTTGTGGTAAGATTACAAAAGTCTTTACAAGCTATGACATCCCTTAAGTTTTGATGGTGCAAACAGATTTAGTAAATCACTAGTTTGAAACTAGCTGATAGTTACTAAAATCTTGGAAAAGACTTTACAAGCAAAGTAAGTGATGCATATATAAAGTATTGGTGCAACTCAACCTACACTTTTTCTTCCTTTTACTGTTTCACACCAATAACTGATTTTCATATGTATTAAGACCCCATGATATTCTGAGGACCCTTTCAAGCTGGCTGTTTCATCCTTTTCCAGGAGTCGTTCACCTAAAAATTTGGTAATATAGCTGGTTTTAACAAAACCACCTAAACGTGGTGATCCGAGATGGGACAGCAAGAAAATGGGAGAGATAAAATGGCTCACTGCTGAATGGACAGAAAGTAACATTGAATATACCACAAAAACAAACGACAATAAATGAATGAAGAAGCAGAAAAGGGGGACAAGCTCAGAGTCTGAAAACTGATTCAGACTGTAAGAAACATACCCAGAGAAAAAATAGGCCTAAACAAAGCTTGGGTGCATAATACATTGTCTCATCATCCTTGATATGTCTCTACAACTAAGCCCACGTGACAGCGAGTCCACATGTGACAAATTCAACTAATTTGCCATGATTTAGGTAAGGCACACACCGGTCTATTCAAGGTGCCAGATACTGACAGTCGATGTCAGAACAAAAATAAAGTCATGAGGTTCAGGAGCCTGTCACAAAGAATTGAGACACAATTGCTCACCCACTGACATTTCCCAGGAGTACATTGGGCTTCATCATTATCAAATGGAACAAGTTTGAAAGCAGACTTCAGCCTGTCTGGCCAAATTCAGTAACCATGCAAGAAGAGCCTTGATCAAATCCAATATGTAAATGAAGTCTTCAACAAAACTAAATATGGAAAAAGTGAAGACTTTTCAATATTGTCTTTATTCAGCGCATCCTGATCCGCCTGGGACTGTATATAAAATCAAAACATCACATGAGGTGGCGCTGACTCATTCCCACCACGGTTTGTTTCTACATCTGTAAACCTTTTTAGACTTCTCCAGCTGTTGTTTAATCAACTGTCTGTTGTTTAGTGAAGAAATTAGTCCACACTGTATGATTCCAGGTGAGTTTCTCTTCGTGCCTGTGTGTAAGCCAACCTCCGGGGCTTAAAAATGAGGCCAACACCTAAGTGCCAAAAACTGCAGTTCCTAGAATGACCAATCGAGGCAGGCTGCAAGAGGTCATCAATCCCATTTGACCCCAGTGTTAAAATACCCAACCTTACAGCAGAAATAAACATGCTTACATCCTGGTACAAAAAACAGTTTTGGTCTCTATAGCTGATTTTCTGCTTCATGACAACTGTACAGAGGGCGAATTTTTATAACACACTTGTTTAAATTATATCAAGTCTCAAAGTTATGCATACTTCGATTGACAGCTGTCTGCTGCCCTCAGCTCCAAAAATGGAGCTCATTCAGTCATTGAATTTCAGCTGTTTGTGCTGTTTTTGCCTTTTGCATATTTTTTCATACAAATACCGGATAAAAAACACGGCTTGCTGTGCGATTAATTGTACTAACAGACTGTCCAAAAAGTCTGTGCTCCATTTTTTTCGTTTACTAGTAAATAGACTGGTAATGAATTAGCCTCGGGCGTGGTATTTTGGTGCACACGTCTGCGCTGTTTTCTCAGTGCATTTGTTCTGGTGTTTGTGGAGCTGCTTGTTGGCTGGAGTTTGACTGTGCTGCCATGTTGACTGCGTTTCTCTTTGATGTCCAGGACAGGTTTCCCCTGGAGTAGACATTGGAGGTTGAGCTAATCTAATGATGCTGTTAGGAGTATCTGGAGGCCTCAGTTATTAAACCGGCTGCTCCAAAGTCAAAACATAAAAGAGAAGTGTTATAATCTATGGTGAAAATACAATTAAATAAGAGGCATCTGTGTGAGGATGGAAAATAAAGGTCCACCACGTTAGTCAGCTGACATCATGCATTCTTAAACGTGGCATACATGCAATGCAATGTTAACGTAACATTATGCTGGACTTGTCAAGATATGTCAAAAAGTGAACTGTGCACAAATACAGATGACCTAGATAGATCAGATAACCTAGATGATGTTATTGTTTGAGCTGGAGTTGGTTATTGAAGCTAAACTCAAATGTTATTATTTTTTATTAGTATTATTGCTAAAACCGGTATTTTAAGTTTATCACATTCCAGAAAATGATGGCTGAAATTGGCTGAGCTTGGTCTTTTCAAGCTAGGTGGGTGTGCTTTGTTAGACAGGTTTCATTCAGATCCACCCACACTCCACCTCTTTTCCCATATCTGGATTAGCTGGGAGTTGGGCGGACCCGCCATCAATGTGCTTCAAAATTGGCCTTCAGAAACCTACGTATGCCAACAAGGGTTCCTTAGTTTGTGGCCCAGTGGACATGAACACATCTGCTTTAAATTGACCATTGTAGCTAAGCTTATCCCTTACAATAATAAGCCATAATGAGATAACCCTCCAGTGTTTTCTCTACCATTGCCTTGCAGGGTGGCCCGCCTCCCCTGACAGAAACAATATATTTTATTCACGTTGTGAATTCTTCACATTCAGAGACTGGTTTCCACTTCCTTCTCTTTGTGCTCATCCTCTCTCGTTTCTGCCGCCGTTACCGGTGCTGAGGGCGTAAATTCTAACATTACCACTTTGTGTGGTACAATAACTCCATTCTCTGTCCACATCTGATTAAAAGATGTTTTTTAAATACATTTGATGACCTAAATAAGTTCCTTTTGAAAGTGATGCCAGCATAACTATCAGCAGTTCCTTTTTACCCTGTAACCACAGATGTACAGAAAACAATTACTGGATTACTTTTGATTGGATTGGACAGATCTTTTTTCCTATGATTCTCAGCAGGTTGATGATGAAAATCAGTGACATCACTATCCCTGTGTGTATCCAGTCTGCCTGTTTCAACTGAGCTAAGAATCTGTAGAGAAGAGGTGCACCACCACTGATGCCCTTGGCAAATTGTTGCCTATACCCGAAACTACAACTGACTGTAATAACGTGGCCATTGCAGTGGTGCACTGGCTATCTGGCATAATGACTGTCAAAAAAAGAAAAGAAAAAAAAGAGTTGACCCAATCTGTCTGCCATTGAGTGTATAGTGCATATTCACCGGTTAATGTAGGGGTCTTGAAGAGAGTCCAGTGCAGTCTGCCAGCTGAGTTTGTACTTGTCTGAGCCCAACATGTCTGAGACCAGATCTAGAGACAAAAAGACATGAAGAATTATGTAGCAGTGTGTAACCAGCTGGTTGTTGTGTGTGTCTATCCATGCCATAATTGCAAGTTGAGGAGCCCATTTAACTTGACCAGTTGATAGAATTAAAGCACGATTCACAATAGCCCAAATGATGCTGGAATTCTGAGGTGGATACCGATATTAGAGATTATATATATAACACTATATACTGACTGACACTCCTCAAAAACATTTGATGAGGATCCCTTACATTGAGTGCATACTGTATACACTCTTACAGTGTGCACTCAATTTAGTATTAAAGAATGATAATCCAGAGACATCCACATTTTACAGTTGAAAATTAAGCTTCACAGCTCTTTCTGCTGGACAAACCATGTAATGTTGATGCAGTTTCTAAATTAAATTAAGCAAATTTTTGGAATTTTTGTTCTACATATACCCCGATATCAATAACATTATATCTGTAATAAGCTAAAATGTATAAAAGTGCAATAAAACTGGCCATGCAATGTATTGGTTGGGCTCTAATTTACACATTTTATCCTCAGTCATTTGTCTGTGTGTGCATGCACCTGGTAGGAGTCCCATCAGACAGTGTAAGGCTTGCTGCCGAGTGCTGTCCTTCTGCTGCTGGCTGCGTTCAAGTTGCGGGGCCTGAGGCAGAGTTCCTCCTGGCCACACGGCCTCCTGGATGACCTGCAGGTACACCACCCAGTACCTGGTGCATGTCAGGTTGGCTACGCTCACATCCAGCCATCTGAATTGGACAGACAAACAACAGTGGTTACAAGTTGATGCGGGGAGTCTAAGCTTGTTCCTGCCAGACATTTTCTGTTATTCTGTTATTCAGTTTTTAAGATATCCGTGTTGTATTTTTGTGATTTGTATGGACAACATTTAAAATGGCAAAATTTTGAGGCTCAAACTCAATTCATTTAAATGGAATCACAATCAGCGGATTTGCTCATGGGGGCGAAGTAAATCCAATCAACTTTGGTGAAATTTGCACCATTGACCAATGGCAAGCCTTCTTCACATTGATGAATTTTAAGGGGAGCCAGAGGAAGCTATCGTAGCATATTAAATTATTTTTCGCTTTTATTTAACCTACTCTATCAGAGTAAAAACTGTCTCACAAATGGCACAGTTATAAAATAGGAGTTGCCGCTGCAAATACATCTTGTGAATAAACTGCGTCCCATAAGCACACTCACAAGCTAATGAGTTTGGCATCTGACCAAAAGTCTGTTAGCCTGGAGAGCTTTATTTTCCCTCTAGAAATAACTTTTTATTGAATGAAATCGTCTGCAATGGAGGCAAGTAAACAGAACAGTACAGAGAGCTATAGGAGACACTGGCACTGACTTGTGTTTGCAGCTGGGCCAGCTAGCACGTTAGCGGTGAGCTTGTTAGCTACGGCAGTTCACCACTTAGCCCCTCATCATCAAGCTTCCGGCCCCAGCAGTTTGCATGGACAGGCAAATGTCACTCTGTGGTGTGACCGCCAGTTCACACAAAAGTGTATCTCGTGTAAAGGTACAACGACCTTGGCAACAGTTGCTTAACCTCCTGACTTGAAGTCAGTAAGTTCAACGTGTTGTGACCTTTTCATTATGCATGACCTGACCAGTACTCAATGATCCTGGCCTCAGACCAGCCAATCCCTTTAAATCTAACCCACGCCTCATTGCATTCCCACACGGATTTGAAACTCAAAGTGCAGCAGAGGAGTCTGGCCTGGCACAGTCTCATACTGGAACTGATCTCAAACTGAGCCCATTTCCCGCAAGCCTTCCCCTTAAGTGCTGGATTTAAGGTCTTGTGATGAGTAAATTCAATTGACTGTGTGTAGCTGGGAGACGCTGACCCTTCCGTTCTGACCTTTTTCACACCAAGATTCACCATCTGAGGGGTGGAAACAAGCCGGTCGCCATCCAGACTAGATGAGGGGGTTATTTAAAGCACAGAGTAAAAGCTAAAAACAACATCTCAATGTAGCTCAAGTGTTCAAGCATTGTACGGGTCAGGCCCGTGAAGCTGTCGGAGATACTAGCGAGTTGGTAGGAATCTAAATGAAAACAAAGAAACGAAGTACTGTACATACAAAATTATTGTGTTCAAGACGATTTGAAGCCTTAAAAAGGATCATTTCAGGCACTGTAAGAGTTTTCCAGGACTTGCAGAAACCCTAAAAACGTTTAACACTATGCAGATGCTGTTATGCAACATTGTTCAAAACCTCAGTTAAAAAGAACCAGGGACCTCCCTCTGGGCCCAATGTTCTGCTTCTTTCGCTCGCTTCATGTGGCCCCTAATGAAGTTATTTCATTAGCTTGTGCTTGCCAGTTACCACACTGCTGAGCTGCACTCGGAGAAGCTGTGGATGGACAACTTGTGCCAGCCACAATTTTTGGTTGCCACTATTTTACATGCTTTTATCCCTTAGTTTTTCATAACAGTAGAAGAGAAGCCAAATCCTTAACACTTATGATACTTTCGATTCCTCAAGTTGTACAACTGCAGAGGAAAAACAGGCGTGGGGGTCCATATTTATTAATTTAATGGGCTAACCCACTGGCTGGTCCGAAAGATCTCAAACTTTCCAAAGATACAAAACTGACAAGCTGAATTTGAGGGCATGTGAATAAAATTACGCACAAAAGATTTTAAATGTGATCTGAAATTATTATTTGAAAAATCACTTTAGAAAGCAACAAATTGTTCGAATATTTTTCATTTTCTGTTTTGAGATCTTACATATAAAAATATATACATAAATATACATTATGTTGAATTCTGGGATGTTGGTCAGAAAAAATTATTCTATTAAACAAGTAAAAAAAGAAGGCAGATTAATCGATAATGAAAGTATAAAGTAGCTTTGAAGTTTGTGTGCATACAGTATATACATACTGCCGATGACTCAGCAGGTGTCGAAACAACGTGAACAGAAAGTCGCAGCCACTGGGAATCAGTGCTAATGTCAGCAAGCTGGACTAACAGGTTGCTACTGTTTTTTCCCAAGTAGGATACAAACTTAACAGCACAGTGGATCCTCCCAAAGGTTCAATGTTTAAATTAAACAGCTTACAGTACATCTCCATAAACATGGTCATACTGTTCTCTAGTCAGTAGCCAGTCAACCTCTACCAGAGCAAACGCTCACTCAGACCCTCATGGCTTGGACACCATCTCCACAAATATGATCAAACCCAGTTTTATCCTCTTTTGAAAAATGGAAGCTGCAGTATCATTACAGTTTACATTTCTTCATACATACAGAGAGAAGAAATCATATTTCAGTTCGACTTCAAGGGGTCATGTGAGGGCAAAATCCTGGGTTAAAGATGATTAAAAAGGGAAACAAATAATGTCACATCAGGTTAATTGGAAAATACATTTTACACCCACAAATGCACAAACACAGATAATGATGGAAATTGTACGAGAATGGTGTAAAGTATTGAAGCCTTGCCTCATCCCCAGTAACAAGAATGTATTTTGGTCCAGGCTGGTTAAAGCCTAGCAGGTGGACAATGAAGTCTGTCTCTTCACCAGTTCAGACCAGTCAGAGACAAGCTCACTAAATCATACTACGTTATGACTGGCCACTGCAAAGTGGAACATATGGACAGTGAGACCCACAGTCAGTGACAGCCAGATGCAATAAAGAGCTGAAGCACCGTTACATTATTAGGACTACTTAACCTTTTGTCAAGGATTCCAAATCCACTTTAGTGCTACGACTATAAATTTTTAGAATGATTACTGATGGTTAAGAGCTTGCTGTGTTTTGGTAACTGCCACATGTTAACGTTTAGGTTTTGAATGGGAGACATGGAGGAAGTACCTCCTCTCAGCCGCTCATCCAAAATATGAGCGGCTGCAGACAGGAACATGATACCGTAAATGATACCTCAGATAAGACTGAGTCCTTCACTTACCGGTTTAACTGTACATTCTGCTGCTGGATAGTGACACAGAATGAAGAAAAACTTCACGTGGCCACATGAAAATTACTAAGGCATTTACTACTAGTACAAACATCAGTGATGATACAAAAGCAAATTAATCCTGTAGCTATGATGACTGATGAGCTACAGCTGTGCACACCAAGAGTAAACACACTAAAATGTCCAGTTAAGGCTTTTGTGAGAACACTAAACCCTCTCAGACTGAAAACACAGACAGCACAGAAGCATAAATGCACAGTAATAGACAGAAGAAGATTTGTTTAATTTCAACAGTGATGCATTTTGTTACTCTCTCCAACTGGAGTGAGTGGGGTGTTCACATTATACTTTGCACTGTGATTTCGACTGACACTGCAAAAATATAAACAAAATCAGTCACACCGTAATCCAGCTGGCAAATGACCTTGCCGACAAATAGAGTGGAAAAAGTGACAGAGGCAGAGGAGAGAGGTCGGGTGGCTGAGAGAGCAAAGAGAAGAGAAGCCAGTGTTCATTTGGACAAGTGAGTGAGACAATTCATGAATGTATGAAAGTCAACAGAAGAGGTTGAAGGTTGATGAGCGGCTGCAGCCTCGATGCAGTTCATTTAAAATATACATTGCCATTTAATAAATGTGTGTTGGCTCAGGTTATGTTAGTGTGTCTCATTTGTCTCAAAGACAACCTAACTGCTGGCTTTGGGCCTGCCTGATATTTACTGAAATGCTATTTCACATCAATTTGACATGGGACTACATACACATCACACGTGTGACAGTAATAAAGCGTTATTAACTTATAATACTGTCATTTATTACAGTGACAGAGTTCCTATTTGACCCACAAAAAATAAATAAAACTCTTTTTTTCCATGTGGCAATCCACATCACCTCTGAAAGACCCATATGTTGCAAATTTTCAAATCACTTGGGTACTGTGCAGTGTACTTGTGTGCAACTGTGTAACTGCAATACTAGCTCTAGTCCTCCACTTCACCAGGAGCATATAAAGCAAAGAGAAGAATAAAATATAAATGCAAAAAAGAAGTAACAAGTATGATTTTTATGTGTACTGAAAAATCAGTTTTTGCACTAGACCAATTGTTTGAATGAAATGTCTCTTCTGAGTCAGTCGGGCAGAGACACTTTGGCCAGCCACTGTCCTGAGAACCATTTTTCTATGGTACAGGTTGGATCATTGTGTAGTGTTGTTGTACAGTACAGCTAAAATGTAAAGCCTGCTATACCTAAAAATGCAACATACTCCTTTATAAGTTTAATACTACTATATCTTTTGATCAAGGCTGATGTAAGGTAATTTAATGCAAAGATGACTTTACTTCATCTGCATTTATTGAATGCTAAACAGCAAAATCCCACAATAGCCTCTTGGATCGAGCTCTGCGACTTCCATATGGCTTTACCCATTAACATAAAATACACCATTTCATTCACTTTAAAGCCTTCATCATGCCAAGCAAATAAAAATCAAAGCCAAATAATCAACAACACAAAAATAACAGCAGGACTGTCCTGTTCAGCAACTTTTGTTTTTTTCAACTACTCAATAAGACAATCATTTTCTATGTGGTCATGTGCAGAGACCATGAAAGTGTTTTCAGGACCTTCAACAAATGGGACAAAATACTTTAGCAGAATTTTCATGTAATGTTGGTTTGTATTCATGGCAGGCCTTATGCACTATGTTGCTAAAAGAAACACTCTGGTTAAAAGTGTCTCAGTCCTCAAGCTTCACACATCAGTTTATATTAACATACTGACACTGTCTGGTCTGGGATCTGATTTAATTGGAGGCACACAGCAGATGGACTATTCAAAAATGTTCCAGGCGAAGCCATTCTGCTGACACCAATCAAAACATGATTAAGAAATACAAAATATTAAATACAAGGCAAGAATATCTGGGAGCAATTTGCAGGTACAAGTTAAAAAGATGCAAATGCACACTGCAAATGTATCAGCCTCTAATGCTGCATACCTTGCAAAGTGAAAGCTAATGCCTAACTGGGAAATCAAATCATCAATCATATCTACAAAGCAGTCACATTCTCAACAGCATTTACTATAAGTTAGAGTTGCAACAATCAGTCGACTAATCGGTGAAATGAATCGCCAACTACCAACCCCCCCATCTACTCAGAAAACTAAAAGTGAGTGTGACCACAGAGTCAGACGGGCACAACCATCAGAGCCTGTACCAGACTAATACAACATACGAGTGGACAGCTGGACAGCATCACTGGACAGCCTGTCACTCATTAAGGCATGCTCACCCCGAGGTATAGTGGAGGTCCAGAGAGAAACATTTCAGGATTTAAAAGACAGATTCATGTGTACTCTGACCACAGTTATACAGACAGGATGTGGAGTCAAACACAGCATTTAAACACATTTTTAATAGCTGCGGTCGGAGTGAGCGCATCACTGCTCACATAGACAAGTCTGCCTGTTATCTTAAATTACCTCCACATGTTTTAGCTGCAGGCAGTCTCTTGAGTACAGTACACTCCTACGAATAAAAACCTCAGACTTCTTTTCAGAGCTAAACATGTGGAAACACGAGACAATAAACAGGATGAACACATACAACCTTCTCTGCGCTGGATCTTGCTACCATATAAAGATTTTGATCGTGTTAGTGCTGATGCTGCACAACAAATTTTACTCCACATGCCAGCGGTCTGAAGTTCTGTTGTAGCTGCTTCAAATATGTTGTGAAAATATTAAGTCCCTGGAAACAGCGTGCTTTCCTGAAATTTTATACGACTTCATTTGATTTACACCATGTGATTTCCAATTTATTTTATCAGAGTTTCCAGAGTTGCATAATAGATCTTTGGGTGCCATGCCTTCAGGTAATACAAGAGAGAGGTATTATCTCCCTGCTATTAGTAAGAATGAAAATGGTCATTTTACACATCAAAATAAATACATTTATAACAATAAATGTCTAACAAATGTTGATCTATATAGGTCATTTGTAATTATAATTTGTTATTATTTATAAAACTTCAGTACATATAGTTGAGGTTTACAATTCATTCTTGACCTTAGAGGCAGACGAGGCAAACATTGCCTGAAAAAAGAGAGCAAGCAAGCTTTTCAAGCTTTCTATCATTAATTTCCAAAGTCCTGAACTGTCAAGTTGCACTATTAAATTAAACTTATTAGACTAAATTCTTATAGCCAACTTTTAAGTCATCATGGATTTGAAGTCCTTGATTGAGAGCTCCATAGCAAACGAATGCACCTTGACCTAAGATTGCTTTATCAACTGGTAAATATAATTTCCATTGAAAAATCTTATCTCACTAACGTTAAATGATCTCAGGACTTCAACAATAAAATTGGGGTTTTGCAAACTTTAAGAAGAATGATCTTTGTTATGCTTTACAGCTGAGGCTTGTGTCAAGTCAAGCATTTGGCCATGCCACATGGAATTACAAGACACTGTTTATGTGCAGAATTTCAAATAAATTGTGCAGTAAATAGCAGAGAAGGAAAAGAAATGCTGGAAACATGTTCATATGTGAACAGTTGACTCAATCTTTGCACATCATCCATATTTAGAAGATAATAACACACACTCACACACCTATGGCACCCGGGAGCAATTTGGGGTTCAGTGTCTTGCCCAAGGACACTTCAACATGTAGACTACAGGGGCCAGGGACAGAACCACCCACACTCACCCCCACTGAGACTGCAATCTAAGGTTAGCAAAGCAGCAACAGCAGCTTCAGTTGACTGTGTCCACACAGGATGTGTTCATGCACAGTGTTGAGTGCAGGTCACCCACATTTTGGAATGGTTCAGAACACGATACGCAATCACACAAAACCAAATTGAAATGTAATGCATATAGCACAAGTGAAACACAAGCCCTTATACGACCTGAGCAGAGAGCTTATTAAAATAGGTGTAAATCTGTTAAGTCAGATGTACATGATGGTTGACTGAAAACACAGCTTAAACACGATGTACACAGTTTTGGTTTATTCCACATATTAACGCACTATTCTTTAATCAAGATCCAGGCACGCACAGGCTCAATTAGAATATTGTCCCATCTATTAGAATTCCTTTTATGTTAAATCATGCAATACATTGTGATTGATTATCTGAATTTTCAATTTGTCGAGGTGAAAATACATGCAGATTTTCGTCAAGAAGAATGACTTTCTGCCACTGCACAAGAAACTTGCTGAAGTGTGACCTCGGCCTGAGGTGAGTACTGAACTGTGGCGGCAGTGAATGTGCACTGTTTACCCCGGTTCCCATTAAGAGTTCCATTGTCGGTAAAAGGTCTTACATCAGGGAGAAGAACAGCAGGAGAACATGAAACATGAACATCACGAAAACAGTTTACATCCCCACAGATGAGATCATTTATCAGGAGCCTGTAAGCAATAAGGAGGAATTGCTGGTCATGATGTGGACACGGCAGTGAGGGCAGACAGGAGGCATGTGGATATGAGCCATGTACAACCCGTGACCAAAGAATTCCTGGGTAAAAGGACACCACTGAGTTTCTTTAAAAATGAACACACCACAGATAATCTTTGGACAAGAAGCTAAGTGCTAGGACAAGTGTTCGTAGTGAATGAGAGCATGGCTGAAATGACAAGTATCTGGGACTAATGGAAATGCTAATTTTGCCCATTGGAGCCTTTATATTTTTGCATCTCTTGAGTATTTAGGACACCTCATGGTGTTTTTGACTACTAGCAGTATGTTTTTCTGAGTAGGTCTCCATGTTGTTTGCACTCAATGCTTTTGGAACAAGCACATAATACAATACACATTCCTGCAATATTTACACGCTGTTCTCCTGTCGACAACTGCTGGTGGTTGAACGTGACAGAAAAAGATTAGATATTAGGCGCTGTAATTAATACAGAAATAGAGGGGGAAATATCAGACACACACACACACACTCTGAACAGCATTAAAACCACTGATCAGCCACCCATTATTAAAAAATAATCCAAGCAATAAATCCTGTCCAATTGGGGTCATCACTGTTAAAGAATAGCTCATTATTTGCAGATATACTAGCATGAGTATTAAAACAGCATGTGTCCCATTAGAACAAGGTATCTGAGCATCCCACTCAAACAGATTTGCCCCCACCCAAAAAGATATTTTTATATTATTTCCTTTCATATGTATGCTCATAAACACTGTTGACGACACAGAAATGGAAACCAGAATCATGCATTGAAGAGTAATGATTGGCTAGCTTGCAATTTCAATACTATTTGGTAGCCCTCCAGACCACCAAATCTATTCATACTAAACACTGATGTAGGCTGGCACACTGTTCAACACAAAAAAACACCCTAGAAACATATTTCCTCAATCAGCTTCTTATTCATATTAATGGGGATGGGGACCTATATTATCACAACATTTTCTTCCACGGTTGTCACAGTGTTGGATATTTCACACAACTTCTGTATTTAAATTGTCTCCGACCTCTGCTCACTGCTTTGAATCAGGCGAGGCTCAGATGGAAAAGGGTGATGCCAAATGCTTGCACCTCTCAGAGTTCAGCAAAATTTGAACCAAAATATGACGACAGTTGTGGGGCTGTGTGGTTATGTTGACAGGCCACTGTCAATCAAATTTGAGCGCACCCACAAAAGCCTTGTTTTTGAGTAATAAACTTTTAATCAATAACTAGTGATAACTTTTCCCAACTTTAACTTTGATTTTTGGTTGTTTATTTATTGTTTATTTTTCAGGGGGGTTAACATTTCTTTGTTTGCCTCAAAATTGGTCAAAATTTGAAGGTTCCTTATAGGACATGTAATAGTTTGAAATATAATACTGTGCAGCGTGTAAAGGAATCTGTGGTTGGCCTTCTGGCAGGCTGGCTCTAAATTTCTACACAGCACGGACTATAGTGTCAGAGTGTTAGGGCAACTTTAGCAAATATGACAGCATGTACATATCAAAACAAGGAAATGCACAAAAGACATGATGAGGCCTCAACACTAGGGGTCAAAAAGGCAACGCTATAACAGGAAGGAGGATTTCATCATCATCATCACATAGCCTACACAGTACAGTCATAACACAGAAAGATCCATTCCTGCAGACTTACACCAGCAGAAACAGAGAGAGACCGACCGGACTTCCAAACTATGCTGCTGTTTTCAGCTAACTGTGTGATGTGTCTGATCCCAGTGAGGCACACACCTCAGTCCAGCCCTCTGGCTCGGGGAGCATCACATCACCACCTCTGCTCAGGCCATGGTGCCGCCTTACGGTCACTCGCCCTGCTGGCTAAGGTCAGCTCTGTTTCTCTGTGTATGTTTGAGTGTGTGCTTGTACGTCCCGCCCTGGTTTTATTAGGACTATCGTGGCGCCTCATTCCCCACGGCTGGTCAAAACACAGACATGTGACATTACAGCCCTGAGCCAGAATTTAATCACATGTGGCTCACAGAGGTTTACATTAACACCCTCTTGGTTCCATACATGTTGCATCAATGCACAGACTGACACACTTGCATGCAGGACAAATACTTAGGTCAGCGCATGCAAACATCAAGACACACACACACACACACACAGGTCAAGGTCCCTGCCTGCGCTACAATAACATCCATTGAACTCAGTCTCTGCTGTCATCACCATTGCAGTCTTATGGCAATCACCAAAGAGATTACTTTTCCCTTTGGCTCATGCAACCACACACAAATTTAGACCTTGTGCGCGCGCACGCGCGCACACACACACACACACACACACACACACACACACACACACACACACACACACACACACACACACACAGCAGAGTGCTTTCAAGCAATTAGAGCTGACAAATGCCAAGTAATTCTATATGAGAGATTGTGGTCTGGTAGAGTCTTAGACTGTACAGCATTATTGCTACCATGAAAACCACCAGAGTTGTTTTGCAGGCCCACTCTGTCAGAGATATTTTTCAAGCAAGAGGAGAGGACCCAACCAATGTTCTGCTCCCTGCCTGTGGGCTGAATGTGGCTTAAATTCAACAAATCATGTAGTGAGGCCATCCACACAAGTGCGGATGGCCTCAGGAGAAGTTTGCAAAAAATGTGCATGTCTGTTCAGCCGGATAATTTTATAAATCGTCTTGCAGATGTCTGTGCCCTCTTTCTTGGCATTTTAAAAATCTGTCAAAGTAAACAGCACTGATCATAAAGAAAATGATATTATAGCAAAGCTAGTCTAGTGCTCTAGCAGCGCTGTACACAAGGAGTAGATGGTTGTTGCCAAACCCATACTGCCTGGGTAAAAACCACACTGCTCAAACGAAAGAGCAGAGGGACCTGGGCAGCTACTCTCTGTGGCAGTGATAACTCCAGCTCCTCTGATGGGCATGCCAGGAAAGAGACGTTTACAGTGCAGGTGACATACTATAATCTTATGAGGAAAATCCCCTCCAGCATTGCCCTTGAGTTTCCAAAGGCACACAAGTCGCAGGCATAGAGAGCAGGCAGTGCTAACACAATTTGATCTCAGTGGAAGATTCCAGAGAGTTCCAGAGAGTGGCAGAACACAGCTCCACATATTACGTGTTTTATTCAGATCGAAACTATGACCCTGTTTACACTTGGTTTTAAAATGCATTTTGGTAATCCCAACACAAGTGGACAGCTGAGAACCATCGCCGTCCACCCCTGTGTCTATCATGTGTGTTCGAGGTGTCCAGCTAATCACTAGTGTACAGATTTCATTACTGCCTACATCACTTCTGCTAGAAGGTCAGAGAGCCCCGTGCACAGTTATTACATCAGTCTGTCACCAGACAAGTGCCAGATTTGTTTCACTAGGGCTAGCTAAGATACTAATATACATGTGTGGGCTATTCATTTATTGAGTCATTTTTTTGTCACCAAAACAATCACCATCTCCTGCACTGATGACGTATGTTGTGATGGTATGTTTGGGGAAGCATCAGGATGCATTGGCGTGGTTTGAGTGACTGGGTCACAATGTGTCTTGGTGGTTGTTCACACATGTATTTAGTGCTGTACAGCTGTCAACCGACTGCCCCAGATGCATTTTAAAACCAAGCGCAAACAGGGTCTATGAGTCAGCAGTCAATTGGTCAGATGACTTACAAGATATAGTGAAACATTCTTGCTCATAAAATTGCTCATAGAAGAGGGAACAACGAAATGAATTCATTAAAAGAGCACCACTCAATGCTCAAACAAAGGAAGGCCATGGAGGAAATGTGATGGAAATATGGCATTTCTGTTTGTTTCATGTATTAAGGCTAGGACTGTTACAGCGTCCTCATTCATCCATACAGACCTGCTTCATATGGTCACATGCTTTATGTATGTCATGATTTATTCTCGAAGTCTGTTTAGCTTTGCACAACCTTGATTCCAAAAAAGTTTGGAAACTGTATAAAACAAAAAATAAAAAACAGAATGCAATCATTGTCAACATTGGCAACAGTGATCCCGAGTCCTATCCTTGGCCAGTAGCTGATACAGTAGCTGATACAGTAGATGATAGTAGATGATACAATCATGTGTTTGACTAAGTGTTGAACCTCTCTCCATCCTTGCTTGTGAATGACTGAGTCTTTCCAGGATGAACCTTTCATGCCCAATCATGATACTATCACCTGTTACCAATGAACCTGTTTACCTGTGGAATGATCCAAACAGGTGTTTTTGGATCAGTCCACAACTTTCACAGTCTTTTCTTGCTCCTGTCCCAACTTGTTTGAAACATGTTGCTGCAATCAAATTCAGAATAAGCAGATATTTACAAAAATCAATGAAGCTGATGAGGTCAAACATTTAATATATTGTCTTTGTACTGTTCTAACTGAAAAGGATTAGCAAGTTATCATACTTTGTTTTATCTATGTAAAAAACAGAAATAGTCCCAACTTTTTTTGAATTGGGGTTTTACTATAGTTATGTTTTTTGTTAATTTTCTGTGTTTCCACGTCTCTTAAGCGCAAACTGAAAATGCACAGAAATTCAGGTGTATGGAAAAACACTTACTGTCTGAACAGAAAAACTGAAGAACACTAATTTAGGGGGCGCTAGAACAGTCTTCTTTTTGGTAATTACATCACAAATCAAAATTGACATCATGCACATAAATGTTTATTTCTTTCTTCCTAAGTTTGACTTTTTGAATTGTCTAGCTGACACATGCTGTGTACGTTTAGCCTCTAGTCCACATTATGCTCATTGACAGTTGGAAGAGAAAGTCCAGTTATAATCACAAATTCAAGGGTCTGAATCAGCTGATTAAATAAACAACTGCTGGGCTCAATTCTGACAATCAACCTGATACAATCAATGACAATCGAGATAAAGGAGGGATGATTCCAATACTTCCCAGGAAATCAAAAACTGGTGACACAAGAGAATCCAAATAAATGTAAAACATCAGCTGAGCTAACTAACAACTGTGTATGTGTTGGACTCCAGTGGGATTATCTTAGTTTCCATCTATGGTAAACACAGACAAGTATATCCTGGTCCCATTTGAGCTAAAATAAGCCTACAGCCAGTTTTCAACAGACAAGATGTCATTGCACAAGTATGTCTCTGGAGACAGAAGATGAACCATGACTTTCGAGCCACATCTCAGGCCCCAGGCTCAGGTGAGCGATGAAAACAGACACCAGAGATGTGAAGAGGCCAAGGGGTCACTTATCGAGTTCATTTCGCAAACATCTCGACAGCATTTAAGCACGTGGCACTTGTCCTCCATCTAACTTTATCAAGAGTGTGGACAATAATGAGCCATATCATCTTTCATGTCCTGCCAAGGGAGGATTTCAATGTCCCTACAACTCGCTAACACTAAATATGGATAAATGGACACAGAGGCTGGCAAGTGATGGCACACAGGAGCTGGTCATAAGTGTGTTTCATAACCCTCACGAAAAGTGACCTAAGTATTTGACCTTTACTGTCCCCTTGAGACGATTACATAGGCCTGCAAGAATTGGAAAGCAACTGCAGACTACGATTAGCCTGTAATAGAAGACAATATTTAGTTTGTCTGATGTCTGTAGATGTAAAAAAGGAATGATGCCCAGAGCAAACGTGATAGTGACATGACACAGGGCAAACTTCCAACTGAAACACAGGGTGAGATATAAACCACTCAGACAGCCTGATCCTACTATGAGGAGTGCGTCTGAATTTGTCTCGTCTCAGGAACAGCCTGTCCAGGGATGTCACACCTCCACTCTACGAAGGTTGATAGATGGCCACACCATTATGTAAGAAGCATCGCTTCTATCCAACACTCCCTCCTCTTCTTCCCACCAATACCAAATCTGTCATGTACGGCCCACCCATCTGGCCAGCGGCACACTCAGCCTGAAAGTGAATTCATGCTGACAGAAGAAGCCTGGAGCTTCCAAGCGGGATCTTCTGTTTATACCTCACGCCTGGCCCCAGGACCCATATGTCAAGGAACGGCACCAGAACAGAAAAACAGCAGAAGACTCCGATATCAACTCCTCGCTGTGAAAACAACCAGTGGTGTCAAAAATCCTCCCGAGTTGCAGAGGGATATCTGTTTTTGGGCCAATCATTTAGAAGAGAAAGACATAAGTCCCCGAATTCCCCACATCACTGTCGCTAAGAATCATTAGGGCTTCACAGCATGAGCTCTTCTGTTATGTTAAGACATGATAAAAAAATGAACTCTGACTCTTGCAAAGTCAGGCAGAGGTGCCAAATGAAACACTATGTCCAACAGAATAAATTCTAAGAGCAACAGCTACTAAATACTAGACGATTAAAATAGTTCTGTCTTCAGGACCAGACACATAAGACTATTCTCTCATACTGTTAATATCTTAAACTAAATACCTGCTGATACATATTCGTACATGTGGTAATTTTAGAAAAGACTGTCTGAGCCGATTAATTTGAACAAGTTTTTTTTTTCTCTCTGGTGGAGACGGCGACAAAGCTGCCACAGACTACCAGGCAAAATGAGCCGTTCGATGTGGGTAAACATCATCTACATATGGATCTGCTGGACGCATGGCGGCAGCATGGAGCTAGCTGAAGCCCTAAGTTGTGCCTAAATGGTACTGCTGCGGCCCTTGTACGGATGAATGACAGTCAAGGTCGTCAGTCAACAGTCAACAGTGGTCAGATGAAGCTCAAAATGTGTCTATGTAAAGGCCTTCTGCACTACAAAGTTTCTACAAAAGTAAAATAAGGCATTAATTTAATAAACTAAGTCCCTGACATTTTATTTCTTAAGACTATATTAATTGCTTCTTTGGCCACTTGGGGGCAGCACAACAAGCCAGTAACACAACACTGATGAAAGCTGTTGAAAGTGCTTTCATCGTAAGTGCTGCCTGGTGATGTCAATCAATATTTCTAATTGGCACCAGCAGGATGTAATTCCACCGCAGCTCCAGGCTACTTCAAATCCTACCTGCTGCTACCCGCCTAGTGTAACCTCAGCATGCAGCTAAATAGAGCAGGTTGTAACTTCAAATTGAGAAAATGCTTAGCCATATGACAAGATAACTAGTATCATTAATGTTGCTGATTGTCCAGGTAATTAGACTTCAAAGCTGATGTTGCTCCAATACCATTTCCCTTCCCTGATCTGTCTGTTCTCTGCTGGCAAAGAGGCGTGTGCGTCGGGAAACCTGGGTACAGTAAACTTAGCTCCTGTTTCCTTCGCTGTGGTCGCCATGGTCATGCGGTAAGCCAGAGTGGCAATTAGAAAAAACTGAATCATCATAAAATCTAAATGCAGTTGCAAAGTTCTATGCGTGTTCCAGGTGGTGGCAGCCTGCCGTTGTGTATATATTGAACGGAAGCAGCAGTGGCAACAGCTTGCTGTCCAAAAGCACTCATCACTTCTGCTTTCCCATGCTGTCATATATTCTCATTCATGAATTCTAACTTGACCGTATCAGGCCAATCATCTTTCTGCTGCTGTTCCTGGAGTAAACTAGTCCTTGGATGTTGCTCTTTAAATATCAATACAATCACTGTCAATCTGTATTTCAGACCTACTTTTCATGTTGACAGGATGATTTCATGATGATGACAGATGTTGTGAGACTGGTTACTGCTTGATTGCTTCAACATTAATGTTCTCTTAAATTGCCCTAAATTAGTTTTTAGCCAGTGACGGAACTACTGACTAACCTCCACTCTAGAAAAGTCTCCCTAGAGTTCTTGTGAACTTCAATCACCTGATTAAATATTAGTGGCCTCAAAGGACTGCCTAAAAGGAAAAAGAGACATTACTAACCTCAAGGAGGATAGTGCATGGCTCTCAGCTGATCCACGAAAAAAGGGCTCTCTTCTATCTGATTTTATTGACACCGCAGTCACACAGTGCCATCCACTGAGAGCCATCATTACCTGTTACCATTGTACACTTGATATTCTTTCTTCCTATTCAAAGAGGTTTTTAGAGTCATCACCCCTTGGTTTGGCTTGGTTAAATTTGAAAAACAAATTATTAAATAGCATGCCAGTGGCCTCATAGTGAATAAGATACACTACTTAAAAAAGCCAGTGTTATATATTTTGTTAATGTTGGAGTTCGGACCACATCATCAGATTTCTCTCCAAATGCCAGAATGTGGTCATTGGCTAAATAGTGCAACAGTGAGACAGAAACCACTTTCCCTGAGGCCAAACAACGTGTTGTTCACCACCGGTGAAACCCAAGCAGGCCACTGTATGTCAGATGAAGATCCCTGGGTATTAATTAACAGTGAAGCAGAGGCAGAGAGAGCAAAAGAAAAAGATTGAGAGAGTGAGAGCCTTCTCTATGACAAGTGTTGACAAGCTCTAAATCCTTCATACTCCCCTTCATCCTCACCTCCATCATCAAGCTGTCAGCGAGGACTTGTGGTACCATTTGAATTGTTTATGGAAGTATTAATATGTCGTTTTAGGGAGTAAAAATAAAAAATCCTGTCATTGTGTGACAGGTGCAGCAAAGGACTGGCAGAGCAGAGGTGCCACATGGAGTTTGGTGATGTGAAACGTGTTGTAAACCAACAATGAAGCCCTTCAGACCAACAAGCAGTTCACTGACAAACAAGAAAAAGACTGTTGAGTATCAGCATGGATGTACAGGTGCACCGACAGAGAGCACCTGTGCATTCTCCATGTAGGTGGAGCGCTAAAAATGTCAGTCCATCAGCAGATATGACGCGTCCTCTGGACTTGCAGGGGGAACGTTCCACACTTACAGTGTGTTGCTGATTACAATCCAGTGGCAAAACAGCATGCAGAGAAAATATGAACCACTTCATACAATTTGATTCCTTACAATCATTATAACTGTATCATCACCACCACTGATCCACTTTCTCTGCTATATGATTGCTGCCAAAGTTGTTCAGCGCAATACGTGAGTACAGGAATCTCAAAGAGCATATTTATTCAGTTGTAGGGCAAGCCCACCTCAACACTCTCTGCAAGCATTCATGGAGTTGCCTTCACACATTTTAAAGGCTGACATAAGGCTCAGCGTGCTCTGAAAGTTTCATAGACATGTATTTGTATTTAAGTCTTCTCAAAATAATCACCAACTGGAATTGAATCAGTATATGGCAAATGAAGGAAGCATTATGTTGACAGACACATTTAACCAAAAAGAACAAGGAGTATCCCGACAAATGCAGAAATGCTTGCGATGTTGATATAAAGTGGCTGCACTCTGCTACATCTACAGTACATCTAGACACTGACAACAATCTGGCTCCAGCTGGATTTTCCATCCAGACTGCTGTCGAAGAGAAAGAGACTATATTCATCTTAAACTGTCCCACTTTCCAGTCCATAAAAATGAGACATCTCCCAAACCAGAACCTCGCCTTGGACCCCATTTATAGGAACAGAGAGTCGGCTTTTCCAGCCAGATCTGTCACACACATAGACCCAGACTTGGCCTGTTGCTTTCACCGCCCCCAACCCCTCCCCCGCACGCACACACTTTCTCTATCCACTTGCAATTCCAAATTAAATTGTGACAGACGTGCATTCACTAAAACTGCAGACTGGCATGGATAAGGTTTCTGCTGCCTGCAGCTCCTCTTGCCTCCCACCAAACAGCTGTTATATAAAAACCTTGACAGCATTTGATATAATCTGTGCGTGTAAAAATGTTCTAAATGGGATTTTTAGACTAATTTGTGGATCAATTTATTAATTAAAATAAAAAAAGAATGAATTATACTTACTATACACACTAGGTAGGGTCAAGTTAATTCAATAGTTAAATGCACTTGGCTATGTGTTAAGACCTTTGTGGTGTTTTGCTGGGTCTTATTAGGGCTGTACCTGAATCAGTATACGTTATTTGGTAAAGCACAAATAATGCGATAGAAACAGATATTTGCTTTATCCAAATGTGGTCATTATTTTTAAAAAATCCATCCATGACTGACATGTCTGTGTGTCAGCCACTATATTTCTCTAAATCGATTCATATCTTTGTAGCTGGCCACAAGATAAAAATGCCAGTTCTTATCTGCAGCTGTTCCTCCCTCCCTGCAGTTAGACCTGACGTACTGGGAAAACCCTTGTGTTCTGCCGGCGGGGGTTTCCCTCAGCAGAACTACATCACACAGTACATACACATGCATCTCTTTGGATGGGAAGGAATGTGTTGAATGTGTATGTTTACCGACCGAATGTCAGCAGGGGTGAGAGGGGTGCTTTGTCACTCAGGCCAGGCCTTGTGGTTAGTGACCAGTATAACAATAAACAATAATGCACTTTGTCATTATGCAATGTCATCATGGGTATTTTCTATCATTGTTGTAGCCCAGCGTAATTTATAAAGGTTGCGTCTACCTTGATTAATTACTGATTTAATGCACCACCCGGTGAACACACTAAGGGACACAATGGGATCCTCCAGTGGTGATTTCTACACCTAGTGGGACACAGAGAGGTGGACTGGTTATAGTGGGACACAGAGAGGTGGACTGGTTATAGCGGGACAGACAGGTGGACTGGTTATAGCGGGACAGAGAGGTGGACTGGTGATAGCGGGACAGACAGGTGGACTGGTTATAGTGGGACACAGAGAGGTGGACTGGTTATAGTGGGACAGAGAGGTGGACTGGTTATAGTGGGACACAGAGAGGTGGACTGGTTATAGTGGGACAGAGAGGTGGACTGGTTATAGCGGGACAGACAGGTGGACTGGTTATAGTGGGACAGAGAGGTGGACTGGTTATAGCGGGACAGACAGGTGGACTGGTTATAGTGGGACACAGAGAGGTGGACTGGTTATAGTGGGACAGAGAGGTGGACTGGTTATAGTGGGACAGACAGGTGGACTGGTTATAGCGGGACACAGAGAGGTGGACTGGTTATAGTGGGACACAGAGAGGTGGACTGGTTATAGTGGGACAGAGAGGTGGACTGGTTATAGCGGGACAGACAGGTGGACTGGTTATAGGCCAGGACAGGTGAGTACAGAGACATTAACAACCACTGTTTCCTGGTGTCGTAGGTTTGTGTGCGAGTGCTACACAGTGTCAAACAGACTATGCAGCTCTCTTTGCTATAATATGTGTGTTTGTGGCTGCAGCAGCTGTGGAGTTTATATTGTTTACACATGTCTGTGCTGTTTGTTTTGGTGATGTTTTATTCTGTGTGGCAATTATTTAATGTCTGTAGCCAAATATTGCTTGTTGCACCCACCATGGCTCTTTTAATTATGAACATTTGTGATGAATGTTTTGCCCTAAATTCTGGTTAATTGTAGTGAGCATATGCAGAGGAAGGTCATTCATAATCAGTTTTCACAGGCTGCAAAATCTGTCTATACAAATGGAATTTATTGTCAGTTTGGACATCAGGGCTCGGTGTCATGATGTTGTTCCACTCGCGTTGGATTGACAGTACACTGACGAGATACAGATACAGATAATGGTGTCTCTATGCACCTCTACTCTTTATATTATTATCACTACGTTTGGTGAGCAGGTGTACTCCAGCTGCAGGCGAGCAGCGGAGGGGCGTGTGGAGACAGAGGCTAGGACTATTTGCATATTCATAGATCTGCACTAAATAAAGGCAAAGGTGTAGAGTTACATGCAAGTCATTTTAAGGGAATGAGGGATCTTATTTCATGGAAGAAACTTCTAAACATGTCATTTTGAATTTAAATTTTTCAATGCCAGTAGAGGAACTTAAATATGACTTGTGCACTGATATAAAGCGGTGGTTCTGCTGTTGATGTAAATATGTTTGTGGTGTCCCGCCTCTGATCTCAAAGACCATCTGCCAGCCACTCAAAAGCAACCACTTTTCACAGCAACGGTATAATTACATGAAATACCCAAGTTGAAATGGAGTCTAAAAACATATTTTTGTTTAGACTGTAAAATTTTATTCATTTCTTTATAATAGGCAATAAACGACTACTGACCATTCAGGGGCAAAAAAATCTCCTGAACAAACCACAGACACACAGCCCTGATACACCACCGGGTAAGCACAATGTTATGGCTAACATGCAACTGGCAGACCTGAAAAACCAAAATAATGAGCTGCAAGTGGCTAAAACTTGCACAGACCAGAGCTGTAGAAACCAGTGTTAATTCTATGTGAGCTTGGCAACACTTGCAGCCATTTCACTGTTCAGAGTGATCTGATTCAATTTTAGTAACAAGAGTAAGTCTACAGAGTCTACAGAGGCTATATGTAGGCTGAGTGGTTCTGAGTGGAGCAAAATACTAAAGTCGTAATGCAAACATATTTAGAATGACAAGCTGATGTTTAGCACATATAATGTTTACCATGTTCAGAATCTTAGACTGGGGGATGGGAATGACATTCATTTTGAAAATAAACCAAAGTATTGAACAATTTTTTTTTTAACCTGATGATGGTGCTCGACAAAAAGTCAGAGGATGAACAAAGTTATCACAATTCATCCTGAGGGTGACATGGTTGTACCACACTTCTTGGAAATGTATCAAATAGTTGTCGAGACACTTCAATCTGACCCAAAAAAACCTGTTGGTGGCACTAGATGAAAAATCAGGGGAACACCAAAGTCATCAGTATTCATCATCTGGGAGCCATGAGTGCACAAAAAAACCCACTGTGCCGCTAGCAGCTAGCATGGCTAAAAATATTGTTTAACAGAGCTTTGAAGCCTGGCTAGGAATGGAAACAAAGATTGCTACATCTTTGTCTTTTGCATCTCTTAATTACATGGCATGCATCCCGAAATACTTAAGGCATGGTTCTGGTAACCATCAGTAAATCCTGGCTAAAGCCCAAAGGTTGTGGCCCAGACACTTTAAAACACCCTGACATACGCTAACAATCTGAGCTATCATTCACATCATTCTTCAATCACTTTTTCCTTTTCGTGGCGTGGCTTTTATATAAGCCTTTTATATAATTTTAATTGTTACATAAGCAACTGTTACCTTATTTTTGCATTTACTTTTATGTAACACTTCGATGCATGTTTGGATTTTTTTTACTGTTCATCTATTATTGTCACTTTGCATTTGTTTTTAACTCTGTTGAAAAATTCTAAATAGAGTTACAACAGTAAGACATTTTTATATGTAGTATTTCAATCAACAGCAGTTCAGGGCCAGACCATCTCGTCTCCTCTGTCCAGAGAAACCGGCTGATGAGAGGAGATACCTGCCACACTGAGAGCTGTCACTGCAATGCTGACAGACTGCTGCCTCATATAGACAAGGCCAAACAAAAGCACAAGGCCTTTCGTACTTGGCTGGTGGAACTTCTTAAAATAGAGGGCCCGGTATCAATATGAAGAAACGATATTCTGGTGCTGACACCCCTGGGAACGTGAGGTCACAGCACTAACAACACAAACACTAGAACCGGAGAACATTGTTTGCATGTTCAGTTTACTGGCAGCAGGAGCTATACCTATATGTGACAAATATTTGAGGAGTTTTCTCTTGAGGGCCAAACAGTGCAGGCATGCATGAATGTACATAGAGTACACGCATATATTCTGCAACAAACGGAAGAGTGAAACGACTTGATACTCTTCAAAACACAAGGAAA
Organism: Holacanthus passer; assembly: GCA_025331565.1. Classification (NCBI taxonomy): domain Eukaryota; kingdom Metazoa; phylum Chordata; class Actinopteri; family Pomacanthidae; genus Holacanthus; species Holacanthus passer. The sequence goes on from JAFREQ010000038.1 coordinate 3,716,267, forward strand.
AGTTTGTCTCATTAAATAAAGAGCATAACAGTCTTCACTATTATGTTTGTGTTAAGTGTTTAACAGGTACACCGCACGGCCCTGACTTTGCAAAACACGGACCACTACAAAGGCTCACACACAACCCTCATCTAAAATGTAAACCCTCTTGACTAACAACTGTACATAAGCCAGAGTCCCCTCTGCAGCTCATAAACAGCCCTCTCTGTGGAATCTCCACTAGGAAACATGTGTCTTCATGTCCTGACCTGGCTGGGTCTACAGACTCAGCCGCCCCCTCCTGTGTAGAAGTTTCCACTTCTTTGCCGCAGAAAACCTCGTAAAAACACTTGAAGAAGACAGTCATCCAGAGGCAACCGTTGTGAAAGGCACATAAAAATGATTTGCATGGCTGTAGCAGCATGATTATGATCAGGTTGATTGAAAATGTCACCGGCATCTGCTTATAACCAGTAAGTAAGGATGGGGCAAGTCAATGAAAACGAACATCTCCCCCTATAGTTTGTCAATAACTCATGCAAAAATACAATTGAGCAAGGCACTAAGTGCAGATGTGTGGAATAAAACAGGTATAAAATTCTCTTTTAGGCTGTCATTTGCCGTTTTTACCACAATTACTTCTATCTGTTCAAGTGAATAACTGGGTGCAACACTATGAATACTTTCAAGGAGATTGTCCTGGAATGTGTGCCATTATTCCCACTTTAAAAGGAATATCACATTGCCTCCCTATGATAGCAGGCCTTCTTTGAGTGTGGCCATTTGTAACGGATATAAACACTTGTGCCTTGAGAAGCCATGAGACGACATGTTTGTATTTGAGCATAATGACACTGTGTGGAGCTCCACTGCTCGTTTACACTGAAAAGGCTCAGTTACTGTAGAATGGCTTGGCTATCTGATTAGGATGTCTGGTGGATGCCTCCCTCTGGAGTCCTTCAGGGCACATCCAATTTGGAGGAAACCACAGGATAGACCTAAAACACACTGGATTCTTCTCATGTGCCTTGGGAAAGCCTCTGGAGCCACATCCTGCAGAAAGCACTGCAGGATGTGGCTGGTGAGACGAACATCTGAGCTACCTCATTCAGCCTGCTGCTATCGCAACCCAGACCTGGAGGAACAGCAGAAATGGATGAAACGATGTTCCAACATCTTGGTGCAGAGGAAGCTACAGATGTGTGCCAAATGAAAGGAAAAAACAACGTTCAGTGAAACTTGATGAAAACATTCATGCTCACCCAGAGAATGAATCCTTTTCTGTTTTGGTGACTTATAAGCTTCATACACTAAAAGCAAACTGTAGACCTGAAGTCCAAACATTTAACTCAGGTGTGCTGATCAAATAAATTGATTTTGGAATCACAGACATAAACCAGTGGGACTCACAGTATGCTGCGAGTATGCACAGTTTAAAAGCTGCCAGGCTGCCAAAAATACCTAAACTCTCCTTCACAGTCTACTTACAGTTCACATACCATTTGTTTGCTGCCAACCAACCACTGACCAGACATACCTTAAAGCTAAGCGCGGCACTGGCGAAGTGCAAATTCTTTTACAGGTTGCTCAGCTGTGGGAACAGTGTCACCTTATGCAAAAGGTGATTCTGCAACATTTAACCTTATAAGAAGGCACGACCATTGCCTGAGTTTCAGACTTAGTTGTACATGTGTAACATGTGAATGCAATTGTATTTAAAAAAAAAAAGTCATTTTCAGTGATACATTTACTTCTTAAGTTCATAATGTGACTTTGCTTTCTTTCCAAGTAATTAATAAGTAACCTGTCTGAACTGAGATGATTTTTATATGACAGCACTCAGGTACAGAGCTATAAAGTGTGAACTGGTTTCACCTGCATTTCCACGCAAGTGTGTGTGTGTGTTCTGGGATGATCTGGGATGTCATTATTTGAATTATTTCAGTCAAAAGCTGCAACATTTCTAAACCCATCCTGTTTCTGATCTGCAAATACACTTCATGTAGTCACCAAAATCAATAGGAATCTCTGGGGACGTCTGGCCAATAGTCAAGGACAGATCAACCGCTCTTAGACAAGACAAAAAGTCAAGAGACACACTTGTGGCCCTCTTATGCTGCAACTTTAAGTTCAAATGTATAGTGACAAAATAAGAGGAACATACAGTATAGCATTAATATCAAATGAAAAAGACCTTCTAAAGATTAAGCTGTGAGGATTTGTCCAGATAGGAATCCAGGGCGCAATTAAAATCCCTGCCTATTACTAGACTCATTTGTGGTGTGGAGGCCAGTACAAGGGAGAATATTTTATTGCAAAAACCTGGATCATCAAAGTTAGGGCCATAGACATTCAACATAATTACAGGAGTGGAGTAACGATAATAAACCTACTCTGATTGTCTGTGATTGTGTCAGTATGTTTAAAGGGTACATTCTTCTTCAATAGCCTAGGTTCACCCCGTGCCGTAGTCGAGAAAGATATGATATGCTTGACCTGTCCATTTGGCTCTCATTCTGGTATGTACAAACTCTTTGAGATGGGTTTCCTATAGGAATATGACATCGGCTTTTCAAGACTTAAGATTCTTTAAAATCAAAATGAGCTTATATCCACGGAGTAGAAGGACAAACAAACGAAATAAAACAACACAAGGCTGCAGGCATTCTAATAGGACATTTGAGCCTGCTCTTGATGTGTGAGAGGTGCTGTATCGTCCTGCTGTGAGACATTGGCAAGAGTGTCAACATGAGTTGACCTTCAGTGCTGCAACACATACACGTGTATTATTGAGTGCAATGGCTGATGGGATGAAGGAATTTGTGCTGTTACTTTTGCAACCAGGGGCCCGAAGACATCAGTCTGGTGAAAGGCCTGACACTCACTGAACAAAAGCTGCCGTGAGATCACATTTTTTTATTTTTGACAGATCACTGGTTTTGTAGACGTCATTCAGACTGTCTTGCTTAGTACATACTATTTTGCAGACAATATTCAAATTTTGCTAAGCTAGTTCTTTCAGGCAGCATAAGCATTACCATGCCAAGAGGGTGCAGAATGTCATGATGCTCTTAATAAAAGATTTATAAAAAGATCTCAAAATGAAACATTCATAGTCATATAGGCTAGACTCCCTACAACCAAACCAAACAAAGTTGGGATGCTGTTTAAATAGTAAATAAAACAGAATGTGTTAATTTGCTAATCCTTTTTGGACATATATTCATTTGAAACACAAGTACAAAGACAATATATTAAATGTTTGACCTCATTAATATCATTGATTTTTATATATCTGCTTATTCTGAATTTGATGGCAGCAACATGTTTCAAACAAGTTGGGACAGGAGCAACAAAAGACTGTGAAAGTTGTGGACTGATCCAAAAACACCTGTTTGGATCATTCCACAGGTAAACAGGTTCATTGGTAACAGGTGACAGTATCATGATTGGCTATGAAAGGTTCATCCTGGAAAGACTCAGTCATTCACAAGCAAGGATGGAGAGAGGTTCAACACTTTGTCAAACACATGATTGTATAAAGGAGATTAATACATAGGCTCAGGAACTCTTTGTAAAACCCTTGTCAATAAACACAGTTTGTTTGCAAAAGATTGCATTCTGTTTTTATTTACATTTTACACAGTGTTCCAATTCATGCTTTTTGGAGTTGGGGTTGTACATGTGGACATGTTAGTCTGTTAGCATGCTAATGTTAACATTAAGTCCAGGTAAGGCAGAGAGGAATTTGTTTATTCATTTTGGATGTATTTTGTGTCACACAGCAAAGTGTTGGGAAAGTTCAATTGTAATCTGCAGGTTGAGTTACTTTAAACTGTCTAGTTATACTCATATATTTTACCCTGGACGAAAGTGTTGGACTGACAGACAGCCGATCAGCGAGAAAGACATACCGATACCATTACCAGAGCACCTCATTGGTAGCATGGCTAAACCTTTAGACCTACACTTGCAGGTTCACTGATATGTACTGTATACTCATTCAGCTTGATTTAACCAACTTGTTGTTATTCAACCTTATTTGATTTAATTAATTCAATGCATTTATCTAAATTTATTTTTATAAAGTATGTGTATTTCTTGGTGTCTCTATTCTGATTGAAAAAAATAAAACTATAAAGTTTGCTGTTAAAAAAGTGTTAGTCACATAAAGTTTTGTTGAATGAACGTAGCATGTCACCTGTTAATAAGGGTCCCAAACAGCAGTCTGATGGTCCTCTGAATGTTTTCAGTGCACAGCCAGCTCCACTGCTTTTCCATCAGCAGACACAGGATGTTCAGAGCCACCTCAGCCAGCGCTGTCTCAGATGCTGTGCCCACACCATGCAAGACATACATAAAAACACAATTTGCTGTGACAAGATAATTACTGTGTTACAGACAAAGATCAGCTTGATCGGATTGGTTTAGCATGAAAAAACAGCATATGACGGACAAATGGATGTGTAGAGGGACATGTATGTACAACTGAAACCAAACATTATAATCTGTTTCAGAGACATTCATTTCTTCTGTCTGCATGTGATGAACCTGCAGGTTCAGTAATCGAATCAGCAGTCCACCTCATATGTTTATCAACACTGCCCTCATGTGGTTAGACCTAGATGTTGCTGGTTCTGTGTGCAATTTCTTTTATTCAAGCACTCTAAAATCTACTATCTTCACTACATTTGCACGTACTATGTTTTTAGTCAAAGCTGAACATCTTGATTGCATCAAATTGAACAGGCTACCTAGAATCCTCTGAGAATCACACCTCTCTGTAGTCTTGTACAGTGACCATCAAAGGTTAGCAGCTGTACCCTTTACAGACATTAGACATTTTTCCTTCTGTGAAAACTGTTAATGGAATCCACAATAACAGACATGAATTCAAGATGAGGAGCAGCAGCTCTCTGTGGGATTAGCAGGAGACAAGACGGGAAAGCGAGCTGGGGAGAATGTCCACTCTCTGGCCAACAATAATCATACAGATACATATCATAAACTCAGTGTATTTTCAGAGACTGTAAACCTTTTTATTCACCATGAGAGTTTTCCATGTTTATTAACACCTGGCTGACCATATAACTAACATGGAGCATAAACATCCAGACTCCCTGCTCATTGTTCTTAGTTCTTTGTACACTGCGTGCACAATTATTAGGCAGGTGAGTATTTTGACCACTGTCATTGTTATGCATACTTTCCAACTCCAAGCTGAATAAACTTGAATGCCTATTGGATTTAAGCATACTAGGTGATGTGCATTTGTGTAATGAGGGAGGGTGTGGCCTTAGGAGATCAACACCCTATATCAGGTGCGCACAATTATTAGGCAGCTTCTTTTCCTCAGGCAAAATGGGCCAGGAAAGAAATCTAACAAACTCTGAAAAGTCAAAAACTATAAAACATCTTTCAGAGGGATGCGGCACTCTTGAAATTGCCAAGATATTAGGACGTGACCACAGAACCATCAAACGTTTTGTTGCAAATATCAAAAAGGTGGCAAGAAACGTGTTGAGAGAAAAAGATGCAAATTAACTGCCAAAGATTCAAGAAGAATCAAACGTGAAGCTACCAGGAACCCATTATCCTCCAGTGCTGTCATATCCCAGAACTGCAACCTGCCTGCAGTGTCCAGAAGTACAAGGTGTTCAGTGCTCAGAGACATGGCCAAGGTAAGAAAGGCTGAAACCCGACCACCACTGAACAAGACACATAAGTTGAAATGCCAAGACTGGGACAAGAAATATCTGAAGACAGATTTTTCAAAGGTTTTATGGACTGATGAGATGAGAGTGACCCTTGATAGACCAGATGAACGGGCCCGTGGCTGGATCAGCAATGGGCACAGAGCTCCACTCCGACTCAGATGCCAGCAAGGTGGAGGTGGGGTACTGGTGTGGGCTGGAATTATTAAAGATGAGCTTGTTGGACCTTTCTGGGTTGAAGATGGACTCAAACTCAACTCCCAAACCTACTGCCAGTTTCTAGAAGACACTTTCTTCACACAGTGGTACAGGAAAAAGTCTGCATCTTTCAAGAAGACAATGATTTTTATACAGGACAATGCTCCATCTCATGCATCAAAGTACTCCACTGCATGGCTAGCCAGTAAAGGCCTTAAAGATGAAAGAATAATGACATGGCCCCCTTCTTCACCTGACCTAAACCCTAGTGAGAACTTGTGGGTCCTTCTTAAACATGAGACGTACAGTGAAGGAAAACACTCCATGGATGGAAGACTTTTGAGTGTTATTGAAAAGAAGGGTGGCTATATTGGTCACTGATTTATTTTTTGAAATGTCAGAAATATTTTTTTGTAAAGTTTGAGTTGTGTATTTTTCTGACTTTAACAGATGACAAGAAAGTAGTGAGATGGGAATATTTTTGTTTTTCTTTGAGTTGCGTAATAATTCTGCACACTAATAGTTGCCTAATAATTGTGCCCACACAGATATTCTGGTACAAAAGCCAAAACCTCACTTTCACTTCCTTAAATATTGAGGTTTATTAACATTTTGGATTGACCAAGAGCACTGTTGTTGTTAAATAATATTACTAATCCTCAATAATGCAACTTGCCTAATAATTGTGCACGCAGTGTATAAAGCAAACCTCAGCCATGAACTACTAAAACACAGACAGCACATTAAGTGTCCCATCAGGGATGAAAACACTCTGGACCACTGCTTCACCATATTAAACAGCGCCTATCGCTCTGTCCCCCATGCAGCTTTGGGGCTCTCTGCTCAGTCTGGTTCATCTTCTCCAGACTTACAGGCAGAAATTTAAATCTGCTAAGCCAGTGGTCAAGACTGTGAAGAGATGAACCACCGAAGGAAAACTGCAATTACAGGCCGGCTTTGACTGCACTGAATGGAGTGAGGTTAAAGCTACAGACCTGACGACCTCACTGACACTGATTTTTCTAAGGACGTGTGTGCCAACTAAACAGGAACCCATCCCCACACTGTGGAAAACAGGTTTGTGCAGGTTTGACTCACACCCCTCACAAAAGCCATCTGCACCCCCTGCCACCCACTCACCCCTCCTCACTGACCCCCCACTTACACTCAGGATCTGTGAACAGTATGTGTGTCAGCTCCTTTAAAAGACAGAAGATCAGGAAAACACCGAGGCCAGACAGCATGTCACACTCCTGTATGAACATCTGTGCTGTCCAGCTGGCCGCCATCTTTACACAAGTCTTCAACAGATCACTGGAGCTGTGTGAAGTTCCCTCCTGCTTCAAATGTCCACTATCATCCCTTCTAATTTCTATCTCATGATTAAACAACTACAGACCTGTCGGCCCGTATGAAATCCTTTAAGAGACTGGCATTGACTCACCTAAAGGACGTGACAGGCCGGACCGGCCAGGTTGCTAAAAAGATTCAATATACTGTAAATGCACTGACTGGAACATCAAGGTACACTGACATCCATATATCTGTAGTGAAAATAGTATATGAGTACACTCTGAACTGTCCGCTGGGTAACTTTTATGGTGGAACATTTCAAGGTCTGGCCAGAATTAGGCTCTTCATTCACCCTTCATTCACCCTAACTGTCTGGAAAAAGGAAAACATTCCTTCAATAAGACAATGACCAGATGCCTAACAAGGAAGAAATGCAATAAACAGGGAATGTCTCATTCAATGTCAAGCAAATGCAGAGATAGTTTCCATATGATGTTAATGAGATCATCCATTTTTCCTATGGTGATTCCCTGTGATGGAGAAAGATTGAGCAGCGATGGTTCGTGATGCAACACAGTGGATGGTGAGAGACAGCCCAATTAAGAGTTAAGGACAGCCAACATTACAGGGTTAGGACTAACACAAGGCACGGGGCCTGAGGGTGAATATGACCAGTGTTAAAAATATATATATATATTTAGAGAAACTGAGCACAAAATACTTTTAACAATGCAGGATAAAGAAAATGCACATGTCAGAAGAATCCACATAGACACCCAAAATGTGCACTTTTGCCTAAAGATGTGGTCGGACGACAAGTCATACATCATGGTTGCTTCAAGCATACTGAACCTTTCAAAGAGAATCTGCTGACTTTACACATTAAATGTGATCACAGGTTTTGGGTAGTACTAGTGCATATGTTGTATAAAGCCTTTTCTGATTCTGGAGGAGCAGTGTCAAGTCCAATAATTTGTCTTACATGAGTCAGCATCAGCTGGGCCTGAAGATTACACGGCTGAAAGTGAAGCTGGAGTTTGATGCAGAAACTGCAGTTAAACAGTGAGCTTACCAGACCTCTGTTTCTGCTTGAGTCTTGCAGCTTGAGGCTACATTAGCTGCTACTGGCATAACATAACCAAATCTCTGACCGAACTCTAGGCGGTCGAGTTGCATGGAGGCTAATGTAGGTGGTTTTGACCATGAAGATGTGTGGGATAAAAAAGACTATCTCTGGTTCTGATGCATTGCTTATCCTTTGTTTTAACAAGGCTACACAAGTGGAGGACTCTTTTAAGGCTCCCTGTTAGTATGCTAAAATCAAACCGGAATGGTTTGAGCAACATTCAGGTGATGTGGTGAGAATGTCCTGGAAAACCCAGACCCTCACTGGCACTGAATGATGTCCTTTTGGGATGTGCTGGAAAGCAGAATAAGAGCTCCAACCTGAGGGGCTGCATGAAGCGCTGAAGTCTGCGTGGTCAGCAACAGTAAGACATAACAGGTAAAGTCTTGCTGAGTCCCTACCATTACATGGGCAAGACCAAAGATAGCATTCTGTATTTCTACTATGTACTCTACATCAGATTAGATGTAGATGTTAGATTAACGTCTTCGTTAGCGTTTTCAGCTTTCTTCAACTGAAGATGTTTAATTCCATACACTTCACTGTGAAACCACAAAGTGACAAAGTTGCACTTTCAATTCTGGCTGTGCTTACTCGGATTCACTCACTCTTTCTCAGAGGAGTCAACTTATATAACACTTAAACATCAATATCACTAAATTAAGTTTCCATCGCTTATACAGTTGACTGGACTTGACCAAAACCAGGCAGTGCATTTAGATGCACACTGAGCCATTGACATTACAGCCAGCACAATTTTAGCCCACGTCAGTGAATGCAGTGTCAATGGAAGCTTTTAGGTTTGGAAAGGAAAAATAAAAGGACTGTCACACAAAGTCACATTCAGCGACAGCAGCATGCCAAAATATGAACTCGGTCTGATGAATCTGATGAGTAACTGGAATATGGAACGAGCTGGTTTTGATCAGATAGTCCCGTGGTGATTGGGTGAGATACTGAATGGAAAGTGGTCGAGTGAAGCAGACAGGAAAGTAGGAAGACAACAGTCAGTGAGTCAGTGAGTTGGTCCGACACAAAGGAAAACGAAAGTAGACAAGCCAGGGTGAGTCAGACAAGCAGACATGATGGTTGCAGAGATAATGATGACAGGCTAGGAGGCTTAGATTCAAGTTCACAATTGGATTTTTGCTCAATTAAAATACATGATTAAACCATTAAAGTAATAATTATATTATATTATATCTCACAATGTATCCCCATGCCCCATTCTTACCAGGTTCCTGACTGTGCTTTCCACTCAAGCTGCGAACCAGACAGCCTCCAAATTCTCTTACAACTGGACTGTCCTCCCTCTCTGGCTCGGCTCTGATGGCAAGCTTTTCCTGTTCGGTAATAAAGGCTTGCAAGTCTCCCAAAGACATCCCGTTAAACACCTTTAAGAACAGAGAGGAGAAAGTTAAGTCATGACTAAAAATTTGCTGTATCATTGTAGCAGCAAATACATTATCAGTAGTGCTTTTAAAGGTACAGATTTTAATGCAAGTTGCTTACTGTGCGAGTTTGCTCCCAACTGAACAAAACTGGCGGTCTAATCTCTGAGCCGTTGATAAAGGGGATGCTTTTACTGGAGAACTTCAGACGAGACCTGGGATCATAAAAACAAATTAAATGTGCACACACAAAAAACACCTCTATCACTCATCATTGTGCAATAATTAAATATGCATAACTAAATGTATCATGAGGTTTTGTCAACTACCAATGTTGTTCGTGAAAATACATTACCAAACTGGTGTAATCACTACCAGGCATTAAAACTGGTTCTAGTTGGGCAAGTGCTAAGGGCATGGAGGTTTTTAATTTTGGCTTTTGTGTAACACCTGTCCATGTATGGGTTTGTGTTTCCACCATATACTTTTAGGGATAAAAGTGGGTTTAGATCTCTGAAGTCATACCTGCTCTTCTTGTCACTAATTATTTTCCCACCATCCACTTCTCCCTCATTATCCTCTGTTGGGCTTTGAGGTTCTGAACGAGGAAACGCTGTCTTCAGGGTGTCCACAATAGCATTCACCACAATCTAAACACAAAAACACACATGTACTACAACAGAAACTCGCTTCCAACCCAACAGATGCTTAAGCATTATTTTCGTACAAACATAATTGTACAACCATCAAAAAAATGATTTTATCGGGTCATATTTTGTGTTTATGATACAAATGCATGCATCACAGTCTGATGAATTACATTGCACATGCACATGCAGTATTATTAACTTAGTATTATTCAGTTGTGCTGTAATGAAATATTCGGCATCAAACCTTGTCTATGCGTGACACAATAAAAGGTTTCTTGACAAAGGCGATCCTGGCGTCTGTATTGAGAGCCAGAAACTCCTGCATCTCTTCACTGTTGGCTATTTCAGAGATGGTACAGAGTTGCTGAAAAAGAGGAAAAAATGCTCGTCTACAACCTTAGAGATCAAAAGCAATGAAAAATGTACAAATAATTCATGTAATATAACATCCACTAACTTTTAGAAAGGTCTCCAGAAGTCCTTTCCTGGCCTCGATCTTGTCACTGTCCATGTTTCCAAATGGCATGTCTGGAAATATTTTCTTTGGACCTTTCACACCTGAAACAATCAGATTACAATAAAATCCTGGATATTGGCTCAAGTACCAAACAAGAATCAAACTGGTTCTTTTAAGCAGTGGCCAAGAATGGATTTCTCCAAGCTAGGCGAAAACTAACTAGGCCACTATGTACACTAGTGGCTCTGAATAGCAACACAGGGTTTCAAATGTCAACTACAAAAAAAATTCTTCTCCTTCCTACCTTTGATGAGTTTCCGTAGTTCTGCTTTTTCTTCCAACCGTGTTTGCAGGTTGAGGAACTCGCTGTATCGTCTGTTGACCATGTGATAGGCCACCGGCTGAACAGGTGATGGATTCTCACAACCTGACAGTACAACGTCAGCATCCTCAGAGCCTGGCTGCATGCTTCCTGGGTTATCACAGCCCATCGCTGTCTCATACTGGAAACAATAAAACACAGTATAAGGCCTGTGACAATATTCAACATAGTTCATTTTTACCATTTTGACAGCTTTAATCTTGAAAACTTGGAGATACAAAATTCTCCATTGAAACACAGAATGATTAGACAGTTGCATTGTAAACACTGTCTATAATATATAACTACAATGTCCAAAAATGTCAACATTATAAAACAATTCTGATAAGATGACTTTTTTCTCTACTCAATTAGAAAGGATATGATTACATAAAATATGTTTCAAGATTAACATTCAAAATGAATTTGAAAATGAAAATAGAAATTCAAAGCAACTAAAATCATCATGCTGCTAAAAATCAACAGTGATTAAAAGCTTTCTTACTCTGATACAGCACATCCAACTTTTGATTAATCTAGAAACTAATTAATTAATAATAAATACATTATATGAATCATCAATAAATAAAATCACTAATTTCACTGCTGTGCCTTCCTAAAATTATTGTTTGCTAAAAACACAATTTTTCAAGCCAAAAAAAAAGAATTCATTGGTCCATTTCAATTCAAGTTTATGCTTACATTTCAGATTGGGGTTTTTTTCAGACTTTATGTATAAGCTTTTTGACACCAAAAAACGATTCTGTAAAATATTTTTCCTGACTTTTGTCATTTTCGTACCCTAAAAAATATCTTAGATGGAAGCTATTTTAGGTTCACAACAACTAACAACGAGCACTTTGTTATACAATTCTGTGTTGTAAAATCATGAATTAATTAACCTTGTTGCTTGTACCATGTATTGTTAGTCAATTGGAATCAGTGAAGTGAAGGACTTTCAGGAGGATGTACACATTTCATAGGGCAGAACAGGCCTAGAGTTGGCGACAACAACTGTGTCTCCATCACCACCACACCACTTCAAAAGATTTGTGAGCTTGCAGAAAAGTTGTTGGGACTGGGCAAGCACATCTAGCCAGACTAGACTTTTTTTTTTTTTTTTTACATTATGTAGGCAACTGTAGAAATGCTGACAGGGAAAACTACCAGAAAATTGGTGCAGGGAATGAAGGTGGTCAGTGCAGATTAGGCAACAACAGGGAATGGATTCAGCTGAGCTCCCTGTTTCTTCTCCAGAGTTTATGGACCTCTATCCAGTGGAAGAGATCAGTACTGGACTGACAGATACTGGGAATGATGAGATGGGTAGGCTTTGTCCAGGTGCAAAAGACTAAGAGAAAAAGTGTATGTTTCTCTGAAAAGCATCAGAAGAGATTTCTCGTCAACAATCTGAAAAGGTTCTGTGTCAGCTTTAATGGGAAAACAGCACTGGACTTTCCACATTCTGTAACACCCAAATCTTGTGTCACTGTGAGTGTAAGCGGTACTCATTGTGTCTGTGTGTCTGTGTGTGTGTGTGTGTGTGTGTGTGTGTGTGTGTGTGTGTGTGTGTTTCATCCACCATAATGTCAAGCTGATGGTAGTGGTTTTCAGTGGTTCATCAAAGCTGGACATCACAGAATGCATGACTAATAGTCTGCAACACAACAGCCAAGAACAATAAGCAGTGTGAGCACTGTCCACATCACACACACATCTGGCCACACTGCAGATGACTGCAGAACTATTCTTTTATTGTGCAAGACATAATTCAGGGATTTTACTGGAATAACATTAAAGTAGCTGTGCATCCTTTCTTTTTGTACACTGCTTTGGATGACAAGCAGTGAACTTTGTACACTTTAGGTACGACAAGAACGATTTCATCTTAAAAGCAAGGTGGAATTTCTTTGCCATCACTCACGGCAAGAGCACCTGCGATGGCATTAGTGGGACCGTCCAACATCTGGCTGCCCAGGAAAGTCTTCAGAGTCCTTAGGATGGCCAAATCCTCACACTATAACAGGAGAATCTAGAAGGTAAAGTAGAGGCAACCAAAAAGAACCCCATTGGTTCCAAGCCATGGTTCAATATGGCTTAGACCATCCCAGGTATGAGAGACAACCACTGCTTCATGCCTAGGGACACAGCAAACTGAGGTTGAGTCTGGTGTCTGGCAGATATTCTTCTACTCAGAGCCTCCACAAGCCCCACAACAGGACCACCAGGTGAGGCAATATGTTGCCTTCCTGTATGATGGCAAGTGGTGGCTGGGATTCACCAATGACAAGGCTGAGGTTTATGCACCCAAACGGGCCAGCCACATCCTTCAGTGGCCTCCATCAGATTATACCGTATCTGTCAGGTGCTGAACATACATGTTCTGTCCATCCTAGCTCAAACTACTTCTGGGAGGAAAACACAACACAACCAGGATAGAAAGACTACCAAAGACACTGAAGTGAATTTGCAGTGCTTTCTTTCTGCATCATCATCATTTTCTTTTGCCACTTGTAGTAAAGCATCAGTCCCCTCACTTGGCCATATTATTACGGAAAAGTCTGAAAAGAAAATTAAGCTGTAAACAAAATCCTCTACCTCATTTGATATAGAAAGACCTTTACGATAGAAACTGCATATCTTTATGGTTGGACAAATAGTTAGATAAAACAATTTAAATATGACGCCTTGGGCTCCAGAAAATTTTAATGGGCATTTTTCATGGCATGTGCCCACACGCTCACAATTGTGCATGTGCATCCTCGTGTACAACGGGGAACCAGTTATAGCTACTGCTACTAATATTCAAAAACTCAATTACGAAGAAAATAATGCTGACGTGTTGCAATGAATAGTGAACAGAGGAAGGAGAAAGAGATTTATATATGATATGTCATCTCCTTACTTTGATAGTGTAAAGAGTGTAGGGGTGCGAGCCGGTGCCACGGTGTTCCTTTGCTGTGATGGTGCCGGTGATGCGAAGGTTCTGGATGATGACTGGTCCATCAGGGCTGCTAAGGGGCTCAAAACTGAAAGACGGCATAGGTGAATAGACCTGCAATGGACTGACTTCAGTGAGCTCACTGGGGTTCCCCAGCCCACTCTGTTCTACACCCAGAAGAAGCTCTCTGGCTGAGTTTACTGAAGGGGAACTGCCCTCCCTCTCCAGGTCCTGAAGGCTGCTGATGCTATGAGTCCCCTCTGCTGTCCTAACTAATGAGGGGCCACAGCCATTAGGATGCTCGACTAGTTGTGAATTCACCAGGACTTTAGGGCAGGAGCTATCCAGTGGACTGGGGCAAACATCCACCAGGTCCATACCAATACTGTTCTCAGCAGATGTGGCACATTCTTTCTGTCTGTCATACAGACCCTCCTCTTGGCCTATCATGACCAGGGAATCAATGGAACTGCGTTTATAGTCAGCCAAAGGGGAATCCAGGTCAGAGTCATTTTCCTGGTAAAATGGGTTTGACTTGCTTCCTCTCATGTAATGCCTTAAAAAGGGTCGAGTAGGCTCTTCTTCTTCAGCGTTGTTCTGTGGAGAGTCCATTTCCTTGGAATCAATCACATCATAGGCAGTGAGCACAGGCGTGGCCGTCTCCGAGTCATTAACCATTTGAGTCTCAGGTCTTAGTGGAGGAACTTCATTATTCTTTTGAGGTACATGTGTTGTCTCTTGTAGTGGAGCCAGCTCTGATTGAGGAAGCATCGGTGCTAGAGGTGGTGATGAGGTCAGTGACTCTGTTGTAATTGGCTCCTGTGGTTTGGTAGACTTGCCGAATATTTCGATCATGAGACTGTTTAACCAGTCAGGGTCAGACAGTTTGGCAATGAGGGGGAGCAGAACGTTGCAGGTGATGAGTTCTCCGACAACAAACCGTCCGGTGTGGGTCTCCAGGTGCGGCGATGGCACCAAAATATGTAGCAACAAATCTACAATTGCTCTTGTGTAGTTTACTTCAACTGTGTCACTGGTCATGGCAAGATGAGGTGTGGCAATCCTGGAATACGCTTTCCACAACTGTTCGCTCTCACTGCTCCGCTTTGCTGTCAGAGGCGTTGGCTGCTCGCTCACCAGCTCCTTGGCTCTGATGTAGTCCTGCAGGTGGCAGCCAAACAGATCCAGGATCCTCTGGGTCAGCTCCTGCATTCATTCAGAATGTCCCATTAAAGACCATTTGTGGTTTTCAAAATTTAAATGTGAATTTAGTTCTTTTACAAGCATCCTACTAAATAAATCTGGTGACAGTTTCCTTCAATACCACCAATAATGGTTCAATACATACACTAATATTGACTGCTGCAATAAACTGTTTGATGCTGATGCGTGATTGAAACCCCTACATTCTCTCAGCCATAACTGATGGCTTTTTCAGAAATATCAATAAACAAAGGCATGGGACTAAGCAATACACTGTCAAGCTATGGATTTCTGTAGTCAAACTGTTTTCATTATATATACAGTATCTTTAGGCACTGGGATGATTTGGCTTGAGAGTTGTCTTATGGCCAGTCTATTATGTAATTTCGTTGTCTCTCTGTAATCTCCTTGATAGGTTTTTATTTAATTTTGAGGCATGGTAAATGTTGCAATGAAAACAGTGTCATTTTTTGTCATAGCCAGTGCTGCCTATAGGACAGTGGTTCCTAAACTTAACGTGTCCCAAGATAAATCTGAGGGGTCATAAGATGATTAAGGAGTAAGACAGAAAAAGCATTTACATAAAGTAGCACAAAATTATGTTCAATTTTGTTTCATTCTTTTCTAATTTTTGCTTTTTCTTGTGAACTATATTCAATTTTGGTTGTACTGAATACACCTCATGTCCACACTGAGGCTATAACCTGTGATGAATGACCACAGGCTAAAAATGTTGTAAACGTTTGTCCAAGGTGCATCAGAAAGTTTTGCCCTTGTGCATCTATTTACAACCTGCATGTTCTTAGTTAAAAAATTAAAAATGAAGGTTCCACAGGTCGCCAGTTTTGAGTCAATTTCAGATTTCTAATAAGAGTCATAATGTACTGTAATGCATAATAATGAATATGAAAGAAACAGCTGTATGTTTTGAGGAAAGTCCCATGCTTTTCAATGCATCTAAATAAACTATAAAGAATAATAAGTGTCCCTGCTCTCTACATGTAAAGTAACAATAGTATGTAATAAATAGGGTATCAAAAAACAGATTCACCAGCAGAAAATCTAGTTGTATTAGCCCTGTGTCTCTTAAAAGCTTATTCAGAACAAGAGAACAGCTGGTGCCATTTACATGACATTTACGAAATCGGGTAACTGCAGGCAAGCACATAGCAACACTTCGCAAAAGCTCCCAATGCTAATGTGATTAAATTAAACTACCTTCCTGTCCACCTGTCTTGCGCGTATTTTCAGCTCCATGGCCATAGAGATCATGGCCTCTTGAACTTCAGTTTCAAAACCACTCTCAGAGGACACAGTGGAGTACCAGGAGGTGACAAAGTCCCTGATGATTTTCCTCACTGTGTTGTGGATCTCCTGGTCCAAGTGATGCTCATCCTCCACAGATGGTGGAACCTGAATTTAGCAATGACAAAACAAGTGTAAATAAAGTGATACCGGAAACAGATATGCCCCCCCTTTTCCCAAAAGCAAGCAAGGCTAAGAATATCTCAGCCCAGCGAACTCAATAAAATACTTACAGCCATGCCCACACTGGAACTATAAACCACAGTTAAAAGTACATTTACCTGCTCCAGGGTGATAAACCTCTCCAGGTGAACCACGCTGTTGGACTCGAGGACTGCCTGCGAGCCAAGCCATCCGCCGAGCACCACCAGCAGGCTAGTGAACACGCAGAGGAGCCAGATGTTGACCAAAAGGTGGAAGAGTACCAGCCATGCCAACACCACACCAAAGCCCCACAAGCTCCTCTGTCCCAACACCTCGGCCATGGCACCGTGGGGGCTAGTGTCTCGCTCGACACCCTCGGGATGAGATGTGGAGATCATGCATGCCAGAGGAACATCACACCTTGAAAAACAAAACCGGTGGAGAATAGAGCTTAAGCTTGACATTCAAACACACTGAGCTGCATGCATGTCAGTCTGTGCTCAATATGAATTACACAGGAATAAGTCCATGAAAAAAAAGAGTTTCTGTCTGTCTGTCTTTGTGTTCGTATCCTCAGTCTACACCTGGCTGCTTAGTTCAACCCAGAAACCAACCACTGTTCATGCTTGCTATGTGTTTGTGAAGTTGAATTAAAGACACATGTAGTTATGAACATGCAGTCTATATAACATCTGCAACCTGATGACATAAAGTGTTATTAAACACTGCTTCGTTTTAGCCTGAGTTCGGTTGATCTCATTAATGATGAACAACCCATTTAATTGGATTTAATTGCCAAGCTAAAGCTAAATGCTAACGTTAGTTTGCACGATGTCTCGGCAGGAAACGAATGCTAACTAGCTTGAATATCTACCCACTCACATTATTATTATCATTATTATTATTATTATACGTTTAGGGACATGGTAACACAGTTTGACTAACGCTAACCCTTAAACATACCGTTATCTGCTGTGGTGATGAAACACGACCAAATCCTGCTCGTAAATTTGTCAATTTACTCTTTATCTATTACACGGCATGTAAATGCGTCATTAACGTGGATATTAAAAGCTTACTGACTGCAATATACTAAACAGGGGAGCATTCGGCATATAGTTTATTCGACCTGGAGCAACATATTTCACCATAATATCGACTTTCTGACGCTACAGCACGCTCTCCGTCTGCACTCACCACAGTTCATCAGTGGGAAACGGCTTGGAAGGCGTGGAGATACAATTTGAAATATTAAAGACGCAATCCTTATTTCATGTACTACATTAATGCCGAAATGAAGAGAAGGCCTCAGCGATTTGTTTGAGGTATTCAATAATACCCTGTGTGTTGTCAGTCTCTGCCAATAAGCACACCATCTTTAAGCAAAATATTTCACTGGAGAATCGTGAGATTAGCGCTAGGCTAACTGTAGCACCCAAAGACTGAAGCATCCTGAGACTGGCGCAGATCTACAGAACACATGGCAGACACAGTGCAACATGTCAGGTCCTGTCATAGATTATCTGTTACCTGTTTCAATCACAGAGATAAATATCTGACCTGCACGAGCTGTCATGGCACTCTATGGGAGGTCTCGTGAGAGTCTTGACGACAACACTCTCGGCTGGTTTGTTTACTTCCTGTCTCATGACGTAGTTTCAATCAGAAAGCCTCCTCATGACTCCTTCGCTGCTTTAGAAGCGCGAGAATGAGGTCGTCGGAAAAAGGAAGACAAATATGACCTTATGATCTTTTAAAAAATAAAGATAAAACACGGGTTGTTTCGCTGGCATTCAACAACTACAGCTCCCATGAGGCTTTGTCAGCCGCTATGGTTCATGGGATATGATGTTCCAGTATGATACAATAGTGGCGTTGAAAAACTTTTTGCTGCAGACGGTCACCTAATTTCGAAACTGTGCAGCTATGATCTGTGGATACAGATGACAAGACAAGTAAGAAAAGTACTACTTTAAGGAGAGTTGAATTGGCATAATATATATTGTAGTAGTGGTGAGGAATAACTAAGAGAGTTTTTTGCATTTTAATTTAATTTAATTTTTTTTTTGGTTTGTTTTGTTGTTGTTGTTATATACCCAGTAAGGGGTGTTTAGGTGGTTTATGAGGTTTAAAAGAATGTTTGCAAAAAGTTATTGTGGACAGACAACTTTTTATAAGGAGGAAGACTGAAAAAGTGATCTACAGGGAAAGGACAATTTTCTTTGTTTTACAGGCAATGAGATTTCAGATTTCATTTTCTTTATACAAGTGACTTAAATAAAAGAAAAATTTAACATACATTTAAAAAATGGACTGACTACACACTGAACTTTCTGAATATGGCACCACATTAACACATACTAAAACCAAGAAGGAACTGAAAAGATACATCTTTTGTTTAATATGGTACATACACTTAGTGGATTTTTTTATTATTATATTAAAACATATATTTTTATATATAGGCTGTCTACGTCTCTGGTATATTAAGTGTTGTTTGTATGACTGGTATAAACCAAGAAAAGCAGTTGAACAGATAAAGCAGGCATTTTGACTTGTCAAACACAGGTGTAATTCGTAACATTATTAATTGATGAAATTATTCATTCATTAGTCACTCCATAACTCTGTGTGGTTCACTTCTGGGCCCAAAAAACAAGCTACTACAAATGCTGCTGCCAAAATCTTACACTTAAAAAATGACACATAACTTAATTGAACACCCAGTCATTAGTTTGATAAATGCTGACATTTAGGGAAAAACACCTTTTTACTTTACTTTTTGGAGAGTGAAATGAGAAGATATCACTCTCTTGTCTGTGCTAAGAATAGCCAGGAAATGATTCACTTAGCTCAGCAAAAACACACAGACAGACACAAACAGCCTGCTCTCTCAACAGGCTCTGTTCTACCCAGCTAGACCGTTGTTTTTAGATAATAATTTGAGAAAAAAAGTTGAATGTCTTCCACGTTTTTGTGTTCATTCAAAGAGATGAAGAGAATGAATACATTTATTATTTATTAGTAAATTATTATTTTATTTTAAATATTTAGTTATTATTTAATTTGGATGGGAAATGGGTAAAAATAAAGATATAAATAAAGTGCAGGTTCTAAATAGGCAAGACAAATTTTGTCAATAACTGCATTGTTATTAAAAATAATTTGATGAGAGACCCAGAATATCCGAGAAAGTAATGATTAAATATTTACATTATTCATATTTTGTGATAACTACAGACGTATATGTCCTCACCAGACTGGCATACAACAGTGCCTCCACAGCCACTGAACCATTCAACCACAATTATTATTATTTGAATGCCTGAGATTGGCCAAATTTTTTTCTTGTGGTTAAACACACTATTCTTATATAATGCTTGTATAAAGCTTTTTAAAACCCATTCTTATATAATGCAAAGTGAAAAATCTTTTTTTTTTTTCAAACAAAAGGGTTTTTTTTCCCAAAATGTTGCTGCATAACAGGAATGACCCAAATACCAATGCATGATGCACTATTGATGATGATCATGATGCACACTAGCATAATGTATTCATTATATAGTGGCCTGTCTAGCTTGTCTGCCTGGACTTTCACTAGCCTAAAATATTTGTTGCAACAAAGCTCTAATTTGCATGGCTGTTTAGATGACAGTAGACTCAAACTGTCAGAACTGTAATACAAGAACAAACAGTGTAGAATATTTAGGACTTAGGATGCTCTGGTTTAGGGATTTAATTCAACTCAATGGTGTGTCGGTTAGGACAGATGAGCACATACAGGAGGTTCCACACTTAAATCTTTTATTATAAGGTTGTTTGAACTGGTTTCATATGTCATGTACTCAGTTCAAACATTTCAAAGGAAGGCTGAGGCATCCACATGCTCCTTTGTTCTCCAGAGGAAAAGGGATGGCCACATGTGGCCTGGCTGCTATATAGCCTCTGGGCTCCACCCATCCAGGAAGGGGAAGGCAGGTAGAAGTGGTTGGGGATTTTTCTCCAGGTAGAGGGGAAACAGGTGGGGAGGGAGGGCTTGGGGGATTTTCCACAAACAGTTCCTTGCCTATAGTATCATGTATGCCTATGAGATGGAGCAAGCGCAGAGGTGGGTTCATGTTAGGTGAACATGTACAGTGTCTCCTGTAAATATGTGACCAACTGAAAAACAAACTGATAAAGAACACTCTGTCAAGATAGACTACTGTGTTGTTGTATAATAAAATGTATTTAAAGTATCACAAGTAACAGCACTTGGCCACTGTGGCTGATGCTGTGCATGACCGTATGTGACATTATCAGATTGTGCTGATGCATCAGTGTGCAAGCAGCATTTTACTGTTGAACCTGCTCAAGGTGAAGCTACTATGAACTACTTTAGAGTATATACAGTTAGCTAGTTCAGTCAGTGGTTTGTAAAGTACTACAACAAATGTGAGGACACGAAAGTCCCTAAGAGCAGTTTGGTCATTGTCATTTCTCTATAAAGAGTGTGAAGGGAAGTGATGGATATTTGGTTGAAATACTGTCACTAGAAAGGAGGAACATGAGGAAGTCAGAGCCACTGACAAAGGACCAATGACTCACAATAGTTTGGGAAATCTTCATGGAAAAAGTGAGTCACATGTGCAGACCACAAAAAGCACAAATGTAAATGTAGAAAAATGGGGGAACATTGACTTCATTTTATGTCTTTAGCTTTTGTTTGGCCAATGTCATTGTTTAATGTGGCAAATATTTTGCCAATTAAGATCTAAGTGGAAGAAAAAGAGTCATTATACCCAATATTATGGACTCAATAATAACACACTGAAACCGTTAAGTTCAATAATGAGTGGACCCAGAACGCAGCACACAGACTCAGGAAGAAGTTTAAGCAGTTTCCTTGAAAACAGATACCATTTCTACACAGGTAAACCGGCTGAAACTGTAAAAGTCAATAAGGAACATCCAAAAAACCCCATCCAAAAAACCCCATCCAAAACCTTTGAAAAATGTTGTCATCACAGCCAATCAGAGCTGGAGCTGATTAATACCTGACTACTGCAGCATATTTTGACCTGGGAAGGAAGGTCAGTTGTACCCTTTCCCACTAAAGACAAAAGTCATTTGTTAGTGGGTTTTTTGTTCAATGTGCCAGGGGTTTTATGCTCAAAAGGTGGATAATGGCAGATGGGGACTGGGGGTTGTGAGCTCAGGATATTGAAATCAGGCCAGGCAGGAGGAGTAGTCCTCAGGTGAGGATAGTCCAGTGGCTGAACAGACAAGGATGATGAACAGGGTGTGGTGGAGGAGAGTGAGCAGGTAGACAGGCGGCTGATGAGCTGAGCAAGCAGGCTGGTGACCGAGGGGGCACAGGGAGAAACAACGTTAGCACAAAGATAGTCATAAAAGGTTTAAAGTTGGCCTCATAAAGTGGCTGGCTGAACGATCTGGCAAAGACTGGCAAGAAAGCCAGGGTTGATGTGCATATGTTGACAGCAGCTGATGAGATGATGACATGCAGGTGTAGCAGCCGCCGCAACTCAGGAGCAGGAAGGAGTAGCCATGGCCCTGAATACACAGCCAACACATAGAGAGTGGGAAACCACAGAGAGAAGAAGGCTGGGTAAACACAGAATGACAGGGAAAAACCCCACAACAAGAATCAAATCTACATTTATACAGCCGCTGGATGGAACCAATGACCTGAGTGATGTGATTTGGGACAGAGATAGGTAGATTGGTAGAAGCATTAAAAGATGACAATCAACATCTTTTACTTTCTAATTTGTATCATTTCACAGTGTCACTAAATGTATTTTTACCCAGAGCAGGGACAGCATCACCACCACTGGAAACTTTTACATGTGGTGGAAGTACATTACTAGCGTCTAAAATGTAGCGGAGCAGAAGTATGAAATAGCACAAAATTAAAGTATTAGTAAAGTACCTCAAAGTTGTACTAAAGTGCACTGTACTTAGTTACTTTCACCACTGCTATCAACACATTGAAACTTGTTTTTCACTGCATTAGAAAATGGACGTGTGATGTGACAGCATGTTGAAAGTCTCATGGTCAATGCTTGAAAGATGGCGGCCCTGATTCAGTGGAACATTATCAAGGATGCTAATAGCAGGGATGGACTCACTATAATCAAACTGACCAAGCAAATCTAGGGCCTGAACTTCCATTGGCAAAGAAAAACAACACAAATAACTTTTTTGTTAGGTTTATACTTCTGCTAATAACTAATTATGAAGATCTTTTGCTTCATCCTCAATATGTCCATCTAAAAGAGTTGATGTGTCAAACCTCACTGTGCAGTTAGACTGAAATATTTCATTTATGTCATAACTATCAAAACACCTCTAGTGTTTCTTTACTGTGAGTTTGGAGTAAATTAACCTCACAGCGTTCCATATGTGTTTCATATTGAGCTATGATCGTGTAAGTGGAGGAGTATTGTTGCTCAGTTTGAAAGTCTTCATTTCTCACATGATGAGTGCATGGCACACTCTGACTGACAAAGCCACAAAGGAAACTAAAGTGGCACAACAAAGCATGAGAATGTCTTGTCACTGTAAGCAAACCTGCAAAGCACCTTCAGCTGTATTCAAATTCATTGAGTGTCAAGTGTTGATTTGAAAAACCTAAAAAAACAAGTTACCACATGACGCTTCCAAAGTCTTAAACCCCCCCAAAAAATGTTACACAATAGGCCTCGGGTCATTAATGAATCTTTAGTCAATTAGTTTGATAAAAAAAACTATGTTGACACAGTTTGAGCCAGGAAATGATTCACCTAACAACTAGCTCTCCTCAAATGACACACACACACTTTATTTCATCGAAATTCCTCCACAAGCAAGAACAATATGTGCTTTTACAGGTTCCATTGTGTGACTACTTGCATTACTGTTTGTGTGCAGATAAGATAAGATAAGATAAACCTTTATTCGTCCCTCAGTGGAGAAATTTGCACAAACAAGATACGTGTTAATTAGAGAACTTTAGGAGTGGGGGCCACGGTCACCAGGGTGGTATTAGTCCTTTTAATGAGGAAAATGATCTGAATAGTTCTTCCACCGCTGGAAGTCCCCTCTCTCCTCTCCCAGTGCTCCCAAACTATGCTCCATACATTCAGCAGACCTAACACATTGACTTCATAGCTAAGACTTCAGTCTGATTTCTCAAGGTATTGCCAGGGGAGCTCACCTTACACATTATACATTAACATGGATGACTTCACTCCCAAAGCCTCATTAGTTTAGTGAACTCTGTTTTTACGCATGCTGACAAAAATGTGAAATAAAACCTGCCCCTTGACCTCAGACAATGCTGCGTTCAGCTATGCACCACCTATATATTGCTAGATGGTTTTGTAACCTGCGATGCAGAATCTCACCTGAGCTACAATTAGCAGATCAGGTTGTGTCATTCTCTGAGGCTTCTACTGAAGCAGCAACCAGACTGTTCAGGTCCAAACCAAGCTTTGACACAAGACGGCAGTCCACTGGAAATCTTGGAAATACAGACATCTCCTGCTCACGTGTTGCTCCTGAGAAAAACTTTTCTTGAAATTGTAAGTTACACATTTTTTCCCTTGTTTTTGTCAGTTTAATTAATGTATTTCCCCAATACTTTCTTTTATCACCGTTATCACTTTCAGTTTCAGCAAAAGTAGTTAATCAACAGTTTTTCAGTTTTGAAAACCAAAAAATACAAGAAAACCCCTCATGTTGTCAGGAAATTGAAACCTTTTTTCTTCCTCTTGCTTTTGCTTTCATTTACTGCGGCCTGTCAATACCACCAATGTGTCATTGTCTGCCAGACACAGAAGGAGTTGGGTGAGTTGGGACTGCTTTGTTTTGACAATACATTTTTACAAATGAGTTGTAACAATTTCATTTTATTGTAATTTAATTTTATAATAGAAAAAAATGAAATCTTGGAATGTATTGTATTTTGTCAAGTATGTTTGGTGTAATGCCACATAATGCTATATAGCTTTAAGTTTGACTTTTTGGACACCACTGAATGAGCACTTTCAGGTCAGATATTGAAATGAGTGAAGATGGAGGAAATGAGGTATGCTGATGACTAGTATAACCTCACTAATCTGATTTGTTCAGTGTGGTTGACTCTCGAGCCGGTGTGGGAAAATATTTCTTGAAGACCTGAGGAGCCACCCAGTCCCTCATTAAAATTACGTTGTGTGCAATTTCACACATACCACGCTTCCAGGTTTTCCAGGCTGCTTTCGTATAGTGAGACAGCACTGAAAGTTTAGCTTTATCAGGGATTGTCATTTCTCCTCAGTCATGCATAGGCTTGCAACAACTTACGAGACATTACCTTTGATAAAGGTGAGTGGAATAATAGTCTAGCCAGAGATGCCTCTGTTTCTATTCTCACTTTAGGTAATTTACTTATGCATGTGTATTAATTTTCTGCAATAATTAATTGTGTGTGTATCAAATTGAATGTATTTTTTCTGTGTTTTTAGAAAAACACATAGTTCAGCTGTGAACTGAACACATTTAGTTCAGAGGAATACTAAACCTCTATTTTTTTTCTATTGTAAATTTCCCCACTGTAGAATGACTAAAGGTATATCTAATCTTATACTGCCTGAGCTTCTCCCACTAAACTTGAAAAACACGCTTGTCTTTGTTAGGTGTCCTTTTCCTCTAATAGTGTCAGCAGCAGGAGGAAGAAGTCCAGACTGTGGAGTTCCATCCTCCAGATGATCCCTCACATGGCACTGTGCAAGTTCTGTAAGTATTAAATAAACCGCTATTCCATAATATATTTATTTAATAGTGAAAAATCTGTTGAGGCTATTGTGATTTAATGAATGATGAAATTAACCTTTGAGGTAATTGAATACAACCATTATAAAACCTGCCTCATAAAGGGAGACCAGATTATGCAATATATGAGGATTATTGTGAAAATGCAATATGACCAAGATATTTTTATGTGACTTGTCATAAACCCTCAGTTCTGCTTAGAGGTGTGATTCAGTTATGTTTGTAAGCTCAGCAGAAAAGTATGGAAATTGGAAGTTGGTGGTTGCTTAGTGATCACCGGAGGGGGGGTTTTAAATGTTTAAGTGTGACTGTTAAATTTGGAAATATTCCTCTTCTTCTGCATTTGCTTCATTATTCTTTAAATTCATCACTTGAATCAGTATTTTCTTCCTCCTCCAGTTCCTCTGGTTGTGGTCGGGGTTGTGGTGTTTGCTGTGAGTGGGATCTTTGGAGACCCTCTGTCTGACTGCCTCCAAGACACTGACTACGTTGAGCTTCTCAACATTGTGGATAAAGGTCTTCCAGCCACTAAAACACCCCGTCATGTAGCAATCATCGGTGGGGGCATCGCTGGACTGACCGCTGCAAAGTTTTTAGAAGATGCCGGACATAAGGTAAAGTATTTCATAGTGAGGAAATAATATAATTACTGGGTGGATACTGATGATACTTGAAATACAAGCTCTACATATTAAAGTGTATTTGATGTGATAATTACAAGGTGACCATAATAGAGGCCAGTGACCGTATTGGTGGACGGGTGGAGACCTTTAGGAACAGAAAAGAAGGCTGGTATGCAGAAGTGGGCGCCATGAGGATCCCCAACTTTCATAAGTGAGTAGTACAGTGATGACTTGTCTGTCTCTTTTAACTCCATGCTGGGCCATAATACAACAGAGACTTGGAAGGGCTGATCATGTTAAAAGCACTTTATCCCATCAATATAACTACAAATTCCCACAGCCACAAATGACTCAAGTACTAGCTATAAAGACAAAGCTAAAAGCAGAGTAAATACATTTGTCAGGTGGCCATGTGTGATTAGGAAACTGTTTGCTAACACATTCAACATATCAAATCAGTTGACATTTTGCTGCCCCCAAGCGGCAAAAGATCAACTAATGCAGCTTTAACTTAATTATCTGAATACTTTGTCCACCACTGGTGATACCTAAAAAGAACGTGTACATTTTATACGTCTTTAAGATATTCAATATGCATTATCTATTCCACAGAATTCTGCTGTCCTTTATCTCCAAATTACAAATTTCCTTAAACCCATTCATCCAAGATGACATCAACACCTACTATTTGGTCAATGGAGTGCTTCATAAAACCTATGCTGTGGAACACAACCCCGCTGTGCTCAACTACAGCCTGAATGAAAGAGAGAGGGGGAGGTCAGCTGCTGAACTTTTCAGTCAGGCACTCTGGAAGGTTCGCACAAACGCTCATAGTATAATTATTACTTTTGTACATATTAGTATTTTTTAGTACACACAGGGATATGGATGTCTTTATTCAAGTACTGCAATCTGTGCACAGGTGAGGGATGACCTAAAGGCACTCGGCTGCAGTGCCATGTTGGATAAATATGATTCCTACACAGTGAAGGTAAAGACTGATATTTTTTTACATTGTCTTAAAAGATATCACATAGGAGATAGTTTGATTCTGAATGAAAAATTTCACTGTATAAATGACAGTTTACTTGCTGTTGCTGACAGGAATATCTGGTGAAGGAGGGCAACCTGAGCCGTGGGGCCCTGAGGATGGTTGGGGACATCCTGAATGAAAACAGCCTCTTCTACACGTCACTGATAGAGATGCTGTACATACAGTCAGACATCAACGATAACACTGAGTAAGTAATAGTCATTTGACACTTAACTTTGGTCTTCCACTGATTATCAGAAAGCATCACTGGAAGCAGAAATACCCTCTTTGGTTGAGTTCAAACTCCAGAATGACTTTATAGAAGAGTAACGTCTTCAAGAATCTACACTAAGTCCAGTTACCTTTGATTCAACTTGCACTTGTACATCACCTTTAAGGTGATATGGAAAACTCGTTAGCAAACAATTGCCATTTACAAATCCAGCAGTTACTGAGTGAACAAAAAAAAACATTTATAGCAGGATTCAGTCCTTTCTTATAAGTCTTGTCACTTAAATAATATTTTGCATGTAGGACTTTTACTTGTAACAATATTTTACATTACTATATTGTTACTTTTACTTCAGGCTGCAGTAATTGTTAAATTGAGTTAGCTTGAAACATCTCATTGTGACATTATCGCCTTAACCAATTGCTACAGCGAGCGTGTTGGTAAAAAGACACAGAGTAACATTAGCACTGATTCGGAGTCCAGTTTCTGGGCACTTGACAAATTCAACAAGTTTCACTCTCCTTTTACTCTCCACCAACTCCTAAGAGTTAATGATCTGTCGAGTTTAGCTGCTAAATGCTCCACTTTGTTCACAGGCTAGTCACTAACTTTCTTTGGTGATGGGAGGTAAACAACCAAAACAATGAGAGGACACTAAAACTCACAGTAGAGCTGAGGGGAACCTTATCATTACATTACCAACACGCATTTGATGCAATGTTAATATAATGTTAATGTATTGCTGTGAAAGGGTTTTAATGGGTGTTTTATTCCAGGTACTTTGAGGTGACAGATGGCTTTGACCACCTCCCAAGGGCTTTCTACCAGGTGTTAAATGCCACCATCCTCCTAAACTCCAAGGTCAAGTTAATCGACCAAACAGGCGGCAGCAATGTGACGGTAACGTACCAGGACTGGCGTAACTCAGGCACCCTGACCAACCTCACGGTGGACTACGCCCTGGTTACGTCCACAGCAAAGGCCACCCTCTTCATTGACTTCCAGCCCCCGCTCTCCGGGGATAAGATGGAGGCCTTGCGATCAGTTCATTACGCCAGCTCCACCAAAGTGATTCTCAGCTTCAGGCGGCGCTTCTGGGAGGAGGAGGGCATCAGAGGAGGGAAGAGCATCACGGACCGGCCCTCTCGCTTCATCTACTACCCCAGCCACAGCTTCCCCGGTACAGCTGCAGGGGCTATCCTGGCGTCTTACACCTGCTCCGACGATTCCACCCTCTTCCAAGGGATGAGCGAGGACGAGCTGATGGCTGTGGTCCTGGAGGACTTGGTGAAGATCCACGGAGAGGACATCAAGCCTTTGTGTACAGGGGGGCTGGTGAAGAAGTGGGGCTTAGACCCTTACAGCCTGGGAGCTTTCGCCCTGTTCACACCCTACCAGCAGGGGCACTATGGCAGAGATCTGTTCGAGAGTGAGGGACGGGTGCACTTTGCAGGAGAACACACAGCCACTCCACACGGCTGGATTGAAACTGCAATGAAGTCTGCACTCAGAGCAGCAAAAAATATTAACAGCCTCACAGTTTAGTTTTGTTTAGCCAATATTTTTTTTACATGTTGCTTTATATTCAGTCTTACGGGGTTTGTCTGACATATTGGTTTAGCAGTGTATCTTGTGAATACTGGTCTATCAGCACCAACCCCCTATGACATGATGTATATTTTTGTGTTCTGTACATATTTATTGATTTATGTACACAGCTACTGATCAGCAGTACAAGGCTCGTCTATTGGCAGCCCATAAATGGACATTCTGATCAGATTCCACGAAGATTACCATGAATAGAAATGTAATTATTTTTTAATTATGATTAAGATTTGCAGGGTGTCACCGTCACATGGTGAATGCAATGTTTCAGAGGATAGTCCATCCTTTTCTACCAGAATAAAACTGAATTGCAAGTTAACTGACTTTCAGCACTAATTAATCTGCTGATTATTTTCTTAATGAAAAAATGAATTGTTTGGTCTATAAAATGTCTTTTAAATTGTAAATTGCTAATTGCTTGCTTTGGCCAACAGTCCAAAACCACAAAATATTTAGTACACTAAAACGTAAGAGACAGAAAAGCTGCAACCAGCAAATGTTTTTGCATGAAAGTGACTCAAACTATTGATGTTATTAAAATAGTTGATTTTTTGGTTTTTTGATTGACCAATCAATGAATCATGTAATCAATTCTGCTCTACACTGAATATGTGTAAGACAGTGTATATGAGCAGCATTACACAATATTGGTTTAGAAAAACCTTCATGATTGATGAATGGCATTCCTGATGGGACAGGAACTCTTTCTAAACCAGCACCTGTTAAGTCATGCCTTCCATTTCTGTATTCTTTATTTCATTTCAGCTACTTTATATTTTAGTTGCCTCATTTTACTTTTAGGTTGAATGAGAAAGTAAAATATTTGAATGATACAAGTGCTTTAAATTCTTTTGTGTTTTGTGTATCCTTTCTTCTCCCATTAATCATCTCATGACCTCCTCAGGTTTATTTTGTGACCCTTTGAAGGGGCCCAACTCCCAATTTAGAATAGTTAAAACAGCAAAATGTTTATTATTTATTGATGCATCAGTATTATCAATCTAATAATATAAAATATAGTAACTTATCAGTCACAGGAGGCATTTTTCTATCCAATGACTCCTTTACAATGACTTACTTCTACTTTACTAAGTACAATTGGCTGATAAGACTTATCTACAATGAATCAAGTTGGATGCAGGATTTTAATAAAACTATGTATTTTATATTGTGGTATTGACACTCAAGTGTTTAACTGGCTAGAAAGAGTCTTTACTTTTTCTAAAGTGAGACATGCAGGTCAATTCAATTTTGTTTCAATGCCTGGATCCCTCTTATGAAGGGCCTGGAGCAAATTTCCCGGTCCTTTCCAGGTGGTTTGGACAAGAGGTGAAGGAAGTACACAGATTCTTTTCTTAAATTAAAAAATGTACCAATACATTCATAAAAATATTCTATTACAATTAAAAGTGATGTATTAAAAAACTACCTGAGTAATAGTACAGACCAGCAGATTACATTTAAAGTATCAAAAGTAAAAGTACTCTTTCTGCAAAGAATGGCCCCTGTGACTGACACATCACTGTGTTTTATACTATTAGATTGATAATTCTGATATATCAGTACATCTGTAACATGGTAATGTTGTAGCTGGAGCTAGTTTTAAGTACTTTATATATAGTTCAGTGGTTTAGTTCAGTGGTTCCTAACTACTGCTTTTTGTGAGAGGTCACAGGTCAAAAAGGATTTGGAACCACTAGTTTAATCTTTAACAGTGCATAGGGATACAGGCAGGATGTTTAAGGTTTTTACTCCAACACATGTGGCACTGTATGATGTTACAAAGTACATTTGTCACAACCAGATGACACCACTGCAGGTTAGCAGATGGAGAATTTGAATGTTGGTCCACATAATTACATGACACATTGGACAAAATCTGCTCTCCCAGAGGATGCAGAATGAAGTGCACATTTGTCAAAAACCTATAACTTTCAAGATCAAATTTAATCATATAACTACAAAGATCCACATGTGCGCTTTGTTTCTTCAGCTGTGCATACTGACCCCTTTAGCTGCTAGTTGATTGCAATGAGAAAAAAACCCTGCATATCAGGACTGAAGAAGCCCAACTTTATATCCACTGTGCACATGAAAGCCATCCCTTTGATGCAACTGTTTTGATCTAAGTATTTTATATTAATTTACATGAAACTTTACAAGACCAAGACAAAATATTAAAGAACACTAAGAAAGTAAAAGATTGCCCTGAGTCCAGTCATTTTCCATACAGTCCTTTAGCTACTGCATTTCCCAAATGACTGGAGGCTGCACTGTTAGAAGGTTAAGATGAACAGATGAATATCATAATACTGACCTCTAGTGGGGTTTTATGTTCATAATATCAATCATTATTTGTTGTACTTCATTAGTGTACAATATGTATTTATAGTTTTCATTTTATAAGTATATATTAACTTTAATACTTGTATGACAGATATTTGGCTGCCAAGGACAGAGGAAGTGTCTTTATAAAATTTAGTAATGCCTTGATGTGTGCTTTCAGTGTTTCTCATTTAAGTTTTTCTGAATAAATATTTATATAAAATCAATCTGCTATTGACCATTGTTGTTGTGGTTGTCTTTTCTTTCCACTGGTATGACACAGAAAGTAACAAACTTGTCCCTGAACCCAGCTCTGTGCTAAAAACAGTGGTGCTTTCACTCAGTTCAGAAAAAAGGTGCAGTCACCATAGCTGGATTTTTTCCTTGCTTCATTCTCCACTTTGCTTAGTACATGAAGGATCACAGACAGGATGGTGAACATGAGCATACGGTGTCACTTTACTAATGTCACACTACAGGACATCTCAATTCAAACAGGTACTTCTCGCTGCCACTTGCAGTTACAACCATGCAGAGTTTCCCATCCAGCACTAGTTGAGAGCTTAAACAGTAAGTTACAAAAAACTTGTCCTCTTCACATTATCTTCCAGCATCATGTTAGGAATACATTATATTCATGTCATTACACAGTCCTGTGGGCATCTACAGTCCATTATTAATGAGCGCCCTTCTGCACCATCTGTGTGAAGCGGTTGGTGATGGTCAGGGTGGTGTCGATGAAACGCTCCACGCAGCTCTGTAGACACGTCTCTGTCCGGTAGTCCAGCTTTGAGCCTGGACTGTCCACACACTTGTCCCAGCAGACGTCAGTGAATGTGTGCACCTGGAATAAACACAACAGCCGATATAAAAAACTGTGGGACTTATAATTTATGGTTTTAAGAGGTAGCAGACAACAGAACTGATTATGGTTGACTGAATTACCATTTGCCTTATAGTGATCACAGACTGGAGCTAGAGCCAGACCAAGGCTGGATTTTCAAAGAAACATTGAAAATACCAGAAATACTATAAAATATCATCAATCCCACATTGGAAAAATTCAATGTTTTCCCAATGCAAGATGAATAAACTTTCTTTAGAGGCCAATACCAATATTTTATTAAGTTACATGAGGATCTATCAGCCAATATTGATTTTTAACATCATCAACATGTGCAACAAAGGCAAACATTTTTGATAAAAGTCCCTACATCTTGTTGTCAATAAGTTGTGACCAAGACACTGCTTGGAGGTGTTCCTCATGTCTTGAATAATAATAATAATAACAATAACTTCATTTGTATAGCACTTTTCAAAACGGGGTTACAAAGTGCTTTACATTAAAAACAATAATAATTAGCGGCAAATAAAATACAGAGCATATAAGTAATATATATATTGGAATGTCTCCTCATTTCCCTCACTTGTGCCTCTTACGAGAGAGGGACCGAGAAAAGATGCAAAGAAAAGATGAGAGATGAGACGAGAAAGAGGAAATAAGGAATTTTTAGAGAAACGAGGCTTCCTCTGTTCTAAGCATCATCTGAAGGCACTGTGGTTTCTGGTGATCAGCTGCCAGTCTGCAGCTGTGTTATTTCTTTGTGACATCAGAGAAGTTTGACAAATAAAGTGCAAAATAACTTGTTGTCAGTCACCAGAATAGTTCAGGCCTTGAGCTACCAGCACTCTTCCCATCTCCACGCTTTTACTGAGCAAGACGCCCATTATGGGAGCAGATATACAGTAGACCTATGAATGAGACAAATGCCACTAACGATGTGAATCTATCAGTAAAGACTGTTGCAAAACACTCGGTAACACAATTATTAACTAGCTGTTCAATAACAATTCTTCTTCTATGGTCCTAATATTGGCGGTTCCTTCGTGCAGACACAGTCGTGCTAAACTCCATTTTAAAACGTTCATTCTACGTAAAGAACATCTTTGGTGTGACTGCAGTAAGTAAAAGAGCTACATGCTCCTTATCATTTGACACTAACCTAGATAGATGGGACTTCTGTATATTACACTTGTAGCAAAATGAGGCTTTCGTAAAACACAGTATTATGTTCTACAACTAACGTGGTCTGTTTATCAAGAAGTAAAGGAAGCTTGAATTGTAAGACTTTACAGTGAAGTGTGGTGGCTCATATCCCTGCATGCTCTCTGTCAGATGAACGCATGGCTACACATTAGCATGGTTAGCATACTCACCTGGGCCTGGAACTGCGCTTTCTGTTGCTCTATAGCGATCATCCGCTGAAGCTCCGTCGCTTCTGCTTTCTCCGACGCACTTAAATTATCAAAACTGTCCATGGTGTTGTTGAACAGTTAGAGAACAGCTCTGTATTCCTGTTAAAGAGCTGCTGAGACGAGCTGAGGTGACCTTCGCTTTCACCGCCAGTGAGCGCTGCAGCGCCTGAAACACTGCTGATTTACAAATCACGTCATGGGCTGCGCTCAGCTGCGGCTCCGGCTTCTGTAGTTTGGAAATCAGTGCGCTAAATGTGACGTCAGGAGTGATGCTGACAAAGATATTTCATGTCTAAGGGGAGCTGACTCAAAAAAAGTTGACTCAAAATATTTACAAGCATAACAGATTTTTCATCTGGAATAATATATATTTATGATATAATAATATATTATCTATATATGGTTTGGTAATAATATTTCATTATTTCATTTTTTCCTGAGCTGATTACCTATGTTAAACAATACATTTCAGGTTTAATGGCTCTCCTAGGAGTTCTTAATCTAATCTAAAAAAACATAATGGTGACCAATATTTTAGATAAACATGAGAAATCTGATTTTAAAAACAAGTATGGCAAAAATATTAAGCAACTTATTAATAAAACTTAATATAACCCAAAACACATTTTGTTGAGATATATTAATAAAAAATAATAATAAATAATAAAATATATAGGCACGTCAATTTTTGATTTAACAAACTGTGAGTGCCAGAAGAATACCTTTACTCCACAAATGTATTTATTATTCCTTGTAATTAACTATAAACTCAGGTTTACAGTTTTGCACAGCAGACTGGCTTTAAAGTGAAAGTTCTGCCCAGGACAGAGTTAAGAAGCCTAGTTTGGACATTTGATTCAAGTTTGGCTGAGTTGTCCAGGATTTAACACATCATCACTACGGTGCAGCTTTATATTCTGTTTCATTTGATCATGGATCAGACCATAATACTAAACTCAAAGTGCCTGTTGATCTTGTCAAACATCCACCATCTTTGTGCTGCTGGTGACGCAACAACTACATCCGGGTGACCGTGGTGACCTTGGTTGGTTGATCATCATGGCGGCGATCGTCAGGTTGGGTTCTGTGTGTCGCAGAGGAGTCAAACGTGAGTATTTCTGTCTGTTCTCCACGGTTCGGTCTTTTTTGTACATACGTGCTTGATTTAGTGTTGTAGTTTGAGAGCAGGACCTTTGGACAGAAGAGAGGTCGAATATTAGCTGTGTGGGAACAAACCCTGGCTGGCAGAGACGTCTACTTTCAAGTTCACCACTTTGATTAAACACGCCTCTGTGCAATTCCTACTGGATAGCATCACTGGTTAACTAGTTAGAGGCGTGTAAACTTAATTCTCTGAGGTTCAACACACTGAGGGGGGCTGACATTTTTTACCTTAATGACATCAGACTGATGACGTTACTGCTCGCACGATAGACGCAGAGGTGCACGCCTGTCCAGAAGTTTGTAGATTATAAATTATTATACATATTTAAGAAATTATATCACAGTTAAAACTTAACTAAAGACATTTTCTGAGATGACAAGCCTCCGTTTGTAATTCGGCACATCAAACACAAACCAAAGAGCATTGTAGCTCGTTCAGTAAAAGTTCACGTTAGGCTAACGCTGCTCGCCAACGCCCTCTATCGACAGTTTGGGTCCACGGATACTGGGGTGTCAAATTGGCTGTGTGATAAAACCGGATTCGTTCAACTTATTTCTGTTTATCGAAGTATTTAAATGTCCAGCCATACATATTTTTGATAGCTAAAAAGATTACCTTCCAGTCCAAATGAAAATATTAGATATTAGTTACTTATCCTACCTGTAAAGATGCATTTGCAGTCAAACAAAAACATAGTAGTTTTGACCCTGTGTCACCTGAAGAGTTTCTTGTATTGCTGGGGAAAATGAAAGTTTTCAAGGCAGAAGAAAAGACAGTTGTTAGTTCTAGAATCAACATGCTGTTTGAGGACCTGTGAGGAAGAAAGACACATTTTGTAATAGGTTTTTAATATAACTTTATCACGTGCAGCAGCATGTGACAGCAAGTTTTTATCTTTTAAGGAAAAAGATTATACTACCAACATAATTTGTTGCTTGTTGAGTTGACATGTGTTAAAATGACATACTTTATAACAGTGTATTAAAGTTTATTTTGTGGTTTACAGTTCACTCCATGGTTGACTTTCATCCTTATGCTTCTTTGCCCACTTGAAAGCCTGACTTTTTGTCTTCTTTCTTCAGCTCTGTTCTACCAAAGCACTTTGCTGGCCAGGCCGCTGGTTGTACCACACCAACATCAGGAGCAGCCCTATATGCTGACAGCAAGGATTCATGCGTCACAAGCTCTGAACGGTCAGTGTTGACAAGTGGAAGGACACAGTTGTACGCGCAGTAAATGGTCAAAGATGAATTTTGAAATGTAAAATAAAATTAAAAACACTGAATTAAAAACTTATTGATTCTTTGGCGTGTTAGTGAATAATGAAAACTAGTGGGATATACACACTTAGACTGGCAGAAATACACACAAAAATTCAAAATATTTATAGACTAAAAATAATTAACAGTATATTTGCGCTTTTATAGCTATCTCTGAACTTCATTATCGCTGTAGAATATTGTAAATGAGTTTTCTTTAAACCAAGTAATACTCAGTCCAAGTATCATAGTACAATGCATAGTAAAATGCATGCAACAGTGATATGTTAAAATGGTCAAAGTCCAGTGCACTATACTCTGGCTGCAGAGAATGTGCCAATATTAATACGACTGAACAGGAGAGGGCATCTGATTTGTGTCTAACAGGATAATTGTGGTACCTTCTCTTGATTAGTTTGAGATATTATGGTGAAGTGATGTGTGTATGTACCTCTCATTTAACCGGTGGCACAGTTTTTCAGGTTTGCTGTGAAAGCAGGTGTCCTCTGTAATGCATGACGTGTTTTGTGGTCCATATTTAGCCCCCAAATGCTAGAGTGGTGACAGTATTTTGACACCAGGTTCATGTGAGGTCTGCTTAATGCCACCAGGTTTCACCCACTGTGACCATTAATTACCACTATTCAGGCTAGTGGGTCATTTACAGAGCGACAGGAGGGTGGAGGCTTCCTTTGCAAAGCCAGATGTGTCTCAGGTATCAAAAATTGGCTCAACTTAGTCAAATTCTTAGTCTTATTCGCTGAGTCTTTATTCTTCCTGATTGAATCATCATTTTGTTAAGTACATACATCTTTACCTTGTTCAACAAAGTGTAAAAGTTTTTTTTATAGAACACTTGTCTATGCTCAGCAAGACACTGAAGTATAATGTTGATATTGTTAAAAAATACACTTTGGGTGTCACTTGGCACTAGCATCAGTAAATTGGTGAATTGAGAATACCATACAAATGTTATCAAACCTCAGCACTTTTTGAGTACAACTGAAATGTGTTTGCAGCATATTCCTTGTTCAGATGTGTCCTAACCAAGAAACCTTTTTTATTTATTTACTTATTTTTTATCATTTATCAGTTTTCTTAAAGAGAAAAGGGTTAAAACTAGGGCTGTCAAAATTAACGCGTTAACGCATGCGATTAATCTGGAAACAGTAATGCGTTAATGAAAGATTAATGCACGATTAATCGCGTCATGTGACTTAGGTAGCGCCTGTCAGTCTATGTCACACAGCCTGGCAGCGACTGAGGAGGATGGCTGAGGAGGAGGCATCGGACATAGGTGTTATACACAATCACTTTCTGTTCATAAAAACTCCGGGTGGGGATTTAGACAAGACCAGAGTTGTCTGTAAATACTGTTGTGACATTTTATCGTATCACCAAAGCAGAGCGAGCCTTAAATATCACCTCAAGGCCAAGCACTTCATGCATGCTAGTGCCAGCAGGAGCAGTAGCACAGAGCTAGCTGGAAGTCATGTCAAATTTTAAAACAATTTTCAAACCACTATAATTTTTCAGTACTGAACTACAGCTTATTTAGTGGTATTGCACTTCCATAAATGAGATGACTCAGTGCTGCAGATATGTCCTGACTTATGGTCAATGAGCCAAGCCCAAAGCCCTATAATTCAGTTCAAGAGCTCCTTTTGCTACACCATCGCTGTCTGATAAATGAACATACCTTTCAAACTGTAGGCCATTTACAATGCAGACTTACGGTTAAAATGTTTAGGCTGAATGGTTTTGATGACAGGCTGCAATTTATATTTACACCTTCAAGTGTACTATTATGTGACCATTAGACATTGTTTGACATTTGTTAAAAATCATGCCTTGCTGTGTCTAACTTCTAGCAATCAAACTGTTGGACATTTTGAGAAGTACATTTATCGTCTTCCTTGTCTAAAGTTAGATAAGATCAATACCCCTTGCTCATCTGTCTGTGGAAAAATGAGGCCACTGTCAACATCCTGTTGAAGAAATAGTCCAGCACATAACCCCCCAATAAAATCACTTCCTTTTTCATTTCTGCTTCTTTTTGCTTAAACAAACAAGATATATCCTGATAACAAGTGAGCTTGGATTTTGTTACATTTGGACTAAGTTAGACTAGCTATCCCCCGTTTCCAGTGTTTGTAGGAAGCTAAGCTAACCAGTTGCTGGCAGCATGGATGGATTACTGGAGACAAATAAATACAAAGAGATACAAAAGGACTACTTGAACATCAACGAGTCATTTTTGTATCTGTCAGAGTTCTCATTCACCTGCAAAATATTACTGAAAGAGGCTAAAGATGACATGGCCACGTGGTGCCATTTCAGTCTCTGGGCTTGCTCCTGTGTGGGAGGGGCTCAGGGGCCTTTTGACATGTCTGAGGGGCCCAAGATGGCTCAGGGGCCCATTGTCTCATAATCCATCCATGGTTGGCCGTAGCTTCATATTTACACTACAGACTAGAGAGAGGTTTTGATCTCCTCATCACTTTCTCAGCAGGAAAACACATTTCTTAAAATGCTTTTCAAACTCTCAAGGTGATTACAACTCTCAAGCGTCATCTAGTGAGGTAAAGAGAATTCTTTTTTGTGGATGTGACTGTTTTGCCACGTAGATAATTAAGTCTGCTGATAATCTGTGTTTCTGCAGCGGGCTCTGGCTCCAAAGCTGCCTCTCTGCACTGGACAGCAGAGCGAGTGTTGAGCATCCTGCTGCTGGCCATGGGGCCCGTAGCCTATTTTAACCCCAGCCCTGTCATGGACTACTCCCTGGCTGCTGCTCTCACTCTGCATGGGCACTGGTAAGACTGGCAGACATGAACCTGAACACTGGCTGCATTAGATGTAAAGATGAAAGTTTCCCATACAGTATACCTACATACAAAGGTTTTCATATTTGTACCCATATTTGTACCATTTTGTATACATCATTTATTTCTAATGATGCTTGTCATCTTTTTTCCTTTTTTTTTCATACATTTAACACATTCACAACACAGCTTTCAAATGACATACTTTCACTTCCTCTTGGTTATTACACCGCAAAGATCTGCCAGACTGATGTGCTTCTACTGTATATTGCTATACAGTATATACAGTTCCAGTTTCATAAGTACATAAATCCTACCATCATGAAGTTGTAATGTTCACGTTTTGTTGCTTGTTGCTGTTTTAGAGGGGTGTTCAGCTTCATGGTCATTTTGAGGGTTGAGAGGTGTTTTTAATCTCATTTTGTCAAGCCTGCTTATACTAAGCCTCCAAAATGACCAGTAAATTTGAGTGACACGTGGTAATGCCGGGATTGGTAAATTCCTTCATCAGAATATCCACAGGGAGTTGTAGTCCAGTGCAAATTGGGGCAATAATTTGAATAGTAAATACAGTCATCCTCACCTCTGTGGTCACACACTCACTGATTGTGATTTAACTGATCAAGGGCATTTGAGGACTGAATGAAAGTTCTTTGAACTCTCCACCAACACATACTACCCAGTGTCCCTTACTGGACAAAGGCAAACTTTGTGCCACAGGGACTTGGTGGCGGGGGGATTCGGCCAACTCGCCATAGCTGTCAGCAGTTATTAATTCAGCCCTGGTTAGCTCTGGCTCTGTTTGCCGTCTTGAGAAGGTGGCTTTAGCTTAGCGTCACAGCGATGTGTTCTTCCATCAGTTGAAAACAGACTAAACAGCATGGCAGGTGTAGGCCACAAATCCCAGTCATGAGAAGTGATAAGTCTTGTTAAGCAACAGCTTTGGGGGCAGGTGCATATCTCGAAGGGTCAAGCCATGTGCTCTTTGACCAAAACCAGTTAGAAGAAGGCTCCAGTGTCACCGCCATGGGTTGAGGCATAAGCATAGTCTGTAACTAATAGGATTTTATAGCAATAAGGAATGTTGGAAATGAATGCCAACCCAATGAACATAGCTTCAACAAATAGTTCAACAGTCTGAGTACTGCTTGGAGGGGAAGTCTCATAGTTGCATCATCTATGCATAACTTAAACAATGCTAATATAGATTAGATTTAGAAGCAAAAGATTATCTTGTTAAGAAAACTGATTTTCCCACCC
The DNA here is from genome assembly GCA_025331565.1 of Holacanthus passer. Lineage (NCBI taxonomy): Eukaryota > Metazoa > Chordata > Actinopteri > Pomacanthidae > Holacanthus > Holacanthus passer. Next base: position 3,756,405 of record JAFREQ010000038.1, read on the forward strand.
GCTTCAGCACAGTTTGGCCTGGTGTGGGAGGTGCAGAGGTTTGTGTGGCCATTCCAAACACACTTTAGTCTTGGTGCTACCTTGTTCATGTGAAGCACACTGAAGCCTTCACTCTAAATTTGATCTCTTGACTGACTGCTCACTCTTTCTGTTTGCATATATTTTTGTCTTGTAGGGGTATTGGGCAGGTGTTAACAGACTACGTTCACGGTGACACAAAGGTCAAGATTGCCAATGCAGGTCTCTTCCTCCTGTCCACGGTCACCTTCGCTGGCCTTTGCTACTTCAACTACAATGATGTGGGCATCTGCAAAGCCATTGCCCTGCTCTGGAGTAAATGATTATAACTGTGGACTGGGAAACACTGGGACAGGGGCAATCTTGTCCTGGCTGATTGTAAAAAGTCAAGGTGTTCTATGTAAATTCTTATAAATATATCATTTTGACATTACAGTGATTCAAAAGTGTGTAATTGTAATTAACGTCAATTCAGGCTTGTCTCTGGTAAGTTCTTGCTCAGTTTAGTTACAGTAATGATTTTGTAACTGGCATCCATTTCTCTTCGAATATATGGGAGATAAATTTCTGCATCTGTTCAGTGTGGACTAGATTTAAAGCAACATTATGAATGAAGTACAATTACTGTGATTTGGTGCCCCTACGGTTTCTTAGTGCAATTAACTTATATGTATGGACAGCTGTACACATGCATTTGCTGGATGACATTATGTATGACGAACAACTAATGAGTTGACAACTTTGCTAGCACAGCCAAACATCAAGCAAGTGCAACAACACAAGACTTAGCAAGCCACCTAATATAACTTACTAGTCCAACAGCAAGAAGTTCCGCTCAGCATCTGTCTTGCAGCCTCTTGAACCGCTGCTAACAGCAGCTACAGTTAGCAGTTACTTTAGCAACAAGCTGTCTGTCAACCAGGACACTCCATAGATCACCAAGAGTTGAGGCAGAGCAGCCGGAGAACATCAGCGGGAAAACCAGAAAACTTTTCTCCATAACATATGATTGTATCACCGAAATCGGGGACATAGTTGGTGGTGTTTGACCTAGTGCCATAAAGTGTTCTGTCCTTCTCACAGGAGATCAACCCAAGCCACATAGTACAAGAACAGGCATTCAGGGGCCTAGAGTGGGAATGGAAGAGGCATCATTCTGTCTATTACAAGTCAGTCTGCCATCAAAACGATTTTGAAGCTGTTATTTTAAGGTAAAATAGCTGCATAATGTTGCTTTAAGCTATGTTCCCTGTAGATTTTGATCCTAAGCAACAACGTGTTCAGTTATTTAAAATTTCACCACCAATTCTACAAATAAGAGATATCCAGTATCCTGACATGTATGCATTATATTTAGTGGGACACGCATGTTTCCAACAAAGCAGCCATGACCTCTAACAAGTCTTATAGGCTGTGCTATTCGACATGTAATTTATTTTTTTCATGTTCGGGTCCTGTTGTGGCAGGTTTCTTAAATGTGTTTTGTTTCCATCACTATGTGTACATACTAGTTTTTGCTCTTAAACCCATCAAGAATAACAGGGCAGCACTGCAGATTCGAGCAGTGCGTTGATGAGAGTTGACATCACCCTCCACACTAGCACCCATTTACAAATGATTCACAAGGTTCACTTCATGTGTCTTTTGTTACCACAGCCTCATCATGTCCCTCAGCTTGAGTGGACTCGTCTTGACTGACAGGAGCAAATGCTGTAAGCAAACAAGTCAGAGTTTGCATTGTGAAATGTCTACCCTCAGTCAAGTGTGCAGTACTGTGGTTTGTACAAAGAGCAGCAGGGGCAGAGAGACGTCTAAGAGCAGACTGCATTTGCTTGTATTTGCCTTTGTAATCCAAGAGGAGGTCCTGCTCTGCTGCTCTATTGAATGTTCGTTAAAGGTAAGGGAGACTAGATCTGAAGTGCATCATAAATTCAAGCCATCCAGCAACACTCTACCTTTGCACCAGCACAGTGGCTAATCAAGTCTAGCAGCATACAAACTCTTGTCAGCTAACGGTATATAATCCACAGCAGGGTCTGAAATTAACAGCTGCAAAATGCCGTCCTCTGCCCATGAAATATCACTCAAGACAGTAACAGCCACATGATTAACTCTGTTACATACTGAGTTCTACTTCATGTATGGATTTCAAATTCCTTCCACTGTGTGAGTGAGCAAACTGCACTTTTTTTTTTTAAAAATGACACATTTTGAAAACATTAAAATGTGCATTTATTTTGACCATTTAAAATTTTTGGCAGTTTTTCTTACAACTTCTTGGCAAATAAGACTTAATTTCAGACACTGTTCCGAAATCATTGTGAGCCTGTATGATGAGATTCAATAAGGCTTGCTAATGAAAACTTTTTATTATGTAATCTTGGAACATTTACTCATAGCATATAACTGGTACACACACACGCAGCACCATGCATGCAGCTATTAGTGTCAGCAATTTTTTGTGTACTGCTGGAATGAGCATTACAGGTTGAGTTAATTGATGTAAAATCTGAGTTCTGCATTCAGTCTGTTGAGAGCTTACAAGTTTAGTGGGTCTGTTTGCTTCTTACAGCAATTTGTAATATCTGTTCAATTAATGCCATTTCAGATTTTACGCACAAATGAGATGTGACAAGAAAAATGTACTGTTCCTGCCTCAGCAGAATAAAGTTGGCTTCACAGATGTTTTCATATTTTGCTATTTTATTACTTGATATACTTAATGTATACAGTGACAGTGTACAAAAGGTGTAGAAAATATAAAAAGCTTAAAAAAAATCACATCACAAATGATCTGCTCTTTTGCACACTTAAGAGTGAAAGTACGTTCATTTTTAATATCTATTTTAATATATATATAATATATATTTTTAAATTACTATTTTAATATCTGATAATCAGAATCATCTTGACATGAAATAAAAACAGACTTGGAAAAAGGATATTTTGAAATGACTTATAAAATAGAAAAAAATATACAATAACAATGAAAATAAAATGATGAAATATTACAATATTATAAAGTTGTAATAAAGTGCAGTATTTCATAATAATGATAATGTTAATGATGTGAAACTGCACACAGAAAAAAAAAATATGGACAAGCACTACTGCAGGTTGTCCATATAGCAAGTAATCCCTGATGAAACAAACATGATGGTGATGTTCTGACAACATTTTGAAATCACTGATCACACTTAGACAGAATGACCTCGAGACGCTCATCCACTTCATCAACTTTTTGAAGCAGGATCAGTTTGCTCACAGTGCAACCAACCCCAGCAGACTCAAATCCCAGGAATTTAGTCGGGTACAAAGAGGACTCAAGCAAATATTTTGATTCTGATGATGAGAGTTCCGTCTGGTAGAACACTGCCTTGTGTTCATTTCTCCCAATTTCTTCTGGAAGAACCTATAGAAGAACACATGGCAAACCTGATTTAATTCTCTGTTATTGAATTTTTATTGACAGGTTACAGTCAAAAGAATGGAAAGCCTAAGCAGTACAGGATGAACCTCACCATAAATGAGTTTTCACAATAAATCAATTATTTGCACATACTGATAAAACTGCTGTGGCTTTTGCAGCTTTTATTATCCCATAATTCGTTGCGTGGTAATCACTTGTTTAATAGGATTCAGGTGATCCTTGTCAACTTATTTTTTGTACAGAATTTGACATGATACTGTATAAAAAAACAAAACAAACAAGGGTGAAATAATAGTAATAATAATAATAATAATAATAATAGTAACATCATTGAGATATTATCCTTAAATTACTGTAATAACTTTTAAGTAACTTTTTTTGAGCTTTAAGGGATTGTGTTAAAAATATATGTGTATGATGTGTGTGTGTGTGTGTGGCAGAGAAAGAGAAAAAATATAAATAAAAGGGATACTGGTAATAATGATATTTGTCACATTTGCATATTTAGTTTCTGTACCTGTTCCTATATAAAGGTATATCTTATAGGTAGGCTCCTGCGTTCGTAAACGTTCCCATGTTTGATTTAGTTAAACCCCTATTCCTTTGTTTCTCTTCCTTTCTTGATAATGCATTTCAATATCAGTGATCAATAATTATTTCTACCCCATCTTTGTGGCCTCACTGTAGCCATGCCTACCTACACCCAACAAAAATCAACCGCCTTCTCCTCACGAGCTCCCACCCCAAAGCCAATCACAATACAGGAAATGTGGCATGACTCCAACAGAATAACCAGTTGCATGTGATAAAACTACTCAGGTTGTATTCCTCTTACACCTCATGCTAACAAAGTACACATATATAGTTTATATTGGACTGAACATGTTAATACTAACCAAAATATATTTATTCTGAGCTGGAGAAATATGAAACTAACAGAAGACAAGAAAGTAGCTGTAAGGATATTTAGGGGCAGATTAAGTTGCACCTGAACCTACACATGTATTAGAAAATGAATAGTAAATAGATAATAATGGGGGAACAATGAAATGTCAGCTATTGCAGAGTGGGTTTTACAGTATTTTGGACAGGGGGATCAAGTAGGACTAGGTTTGCGAGATATTTAATCAAACCAGATCACAGACAAGGAAGAGTTCTAAATTGAAAAAAAAAAATGTATTGGACTGTGTCAGAATATTCTTATATGAAACAAATGTGGCTCTCTGTGAGGTTGCCTTGATTACAGAACCATCCCAAGTATACCTTGACGTCACACACCGTAAATAACTAATTATTCATTTACACTCACCATTTCCTCAGGATGAATTTCATGGTTCTCATTGCAGCAGGCCACAATCTTCTTGCCATTTTTATTGACGTATAGCATGACTGGCTTCCTGTTCCTTGCCCCTTGCTTGTAAAACTTGATGTTGAATTTACATTCTAAAAAGGGAGTACAGGAAGCAAAAGAAAAACGGAGCATGTCACAGAACAATCATCGTTAAAGAAACATAAAAAATGGCAATGATTGAAGTTCTTTTGTAAAGAATACTGTCACATTGTGACCTCTGTAATCTGCTGTGTCTGTGCGTTGACATTGGACTTTTGCTGTACATAACAGTTTGAAGAGCCTGACCTTTTTGGATCTGACAGACACTGTATGTTTTTAGGATGGCTTCAGATTTTTTCCATTTCAGCTTGATACAAATCTTACATGCCATAGCATTGAGTCACTCTAAGAAGGTATCACTTCACAGCTGGTATAGATCAGCTACTGTGCTTTTACAGATGTTCCATCTTACTGACCCTGTACAGTGTCTACATGACTCCAAGGCAATCTGATACACTGTCACTCATCTGAGAGGATTTACCAGTTCTACTGAGGGGTCGGCAGTTTCCCAGCATATAAACAATACTCCTCTACTGACACAGTTTTTGTTTTAGGGAAGCCTCACCTGTATACACTGCAAGCATCTAATATTGTACATTTTTGCACTAATGTAAGACACCTGGCGTATAGCATGCACAGTATATGTGTCCAGTGTCTGGTATATTTTTGGAATTTCAGACATGATAATGTTACCAATAAATTACCAATCAATTGTTTATGAAATGGGAACCCTGTCTTTAAAGGCTAAATGAAGGTACAGTGTTTGGCTGTACTTGGCTGCATCTTACCAGACTGGCGTTGCTCATCTATGGTTAAGTTTTTGACTTGAAATTCGTCATCATCGTTTAAAATCAGGAATTTGTCATTGTTGCTTCGGACCAAACATTGATATACTGGGACATCAGACATTTCGAAAATGTCGTCTTCTACATCTGCATCTAGTTTGATTAGAAAAACAAGTTATAACATCAGAAAGTCAGGCACGTGCAATAACACCAACACTACATGCAAATGAAGCATGAAACTGATGCACTGAAATATATTACCTAACTGATGTAACACGTAATAAAATATTATATGACACAGAATTGCCTTACCTGATCCACCCACTATAAAGAGAAAGCAGTGGACAAAAGAGAGGATTTAAGGATGTTAAAATTATAATAAATACAATATATCATATATTAGTAATGAATACAATTCACCTATTAACCTATTAATAACTTTTACCTTCAAAGTAGAAGCCCATCTCATGTGTACAAAAAAATTTAACAGGGGAGCAGCCACTGGTAGCCATCATGTAGACCTGGTAAAAAAAAGAAAAAACAGATCTTGGTTATGGAACATGTGCATATCCACAGGCCATAGCCCGCCACTGTGACTTTTTTCATGTCACCAATGGGTGGTGCCATTTTCTACAATTCTATACATAGTTGCTTCAGGTTTATGTGTATATTAAATATGGATGGGTGACAAGTTAAAGAAAAAAACCCAACATATAGTCCCTTTTTGAAGGTGCTGTTCCACCGCAATCCTCCAGAAAAGCTTCAGTGCTCCTTGGCATTATACATCTCTGTGGAGTAATGCCGGAGCAAAGAACAGCATTCTCCTAAAACTTATTCCCTATTTTGGTGTTTTGTTTTGATAATGGTGGCGGGGTGCTGCAAATTTCCCCATTGTGGAACTAATAAATGAATATCTTATCTTCACTCATCACTCCAGAGTCTCCCATAGCTGTTCAAGTGGGCTGAGATCTGGGTCTGCTCAGCAGTTTTATACATGGAAAGATGTTTAATGTTCACCTGCATGAAAGCATCTCCACCCGTTATTCAGGTTTTAATGGAAAGAAAAACCTCTCACAAAACAAAAAAAATTAAGGGACAAAACAGATAAGTGAAATGGGACAAACCAGCAAATTCAAATTAGGTCTCTGAGCTTACAAAAAGAAACAGTACATGGGGATAACAGTCACAGAAGGAAACTGCTGCACCTAATAGATATCTCTCCTTTTCAGCTCCAGAAATGCACTGACAGCTGAGCAACCACTGGCACTGGTTTAGCATGTGTCAGGGGTTGCTGTATCTGTCACTTGTGTCAAACTGGGTAGTTGTAGTCTGGAACTACATCTGGTCTCTCTCTCCCCCTCTTCCTTATCTCACTCTTCTCTACGTAATTTCTGTGGTTGCTCTGATGTTCACGATGTTAACCAGGAAGTTTAAGTTGGCTGTTTACTATATCTGCTCCTGGAAACGTTTACAATTGCCTATTAATTCAGTAAGAGTAAGAGTTAATGAGTTATGGTTATTGAACTGATGCATGTACTGTTAATGCAGTGAGTTGAGGATGATTTCTTTTGACTTGCACATCGCTTAAGCCTATATCATGTTTCACAATTTACATGTCTTTTGGTGTGTACAGTGCAATTATATAATTGTTTTGGCTTTCTGCCTTGTGTGAGGTTATTTGGCTAAAATCATGCCTCGCCCTCATCTATGCTCTGCCTCACACCCTCTTCACCTCCTTGCAGTTCTCGTGCATTAGTTCTGTGTCGCTGACTGTGTAGTTGCTCTGGCTGCGTGTTCTCTCCTCCTGCCCCCTGCCTCGTTCTCTCTCTCGAGGTTTCTGCCTGTTACAAGGGACATTTTCCCTCACTGCTGACGCCAAGTGCTTCTTCATGATGGGAATTGTTGGGTCTCTATCAATAATATTAAAAAGAGTACAGACTAGACTTGCTCTTTATGTAAAGTGCCTTGAGATGACTTCTGTTTCTATAGTTTGGCGCTATACAAATAAAATTGAATTGAAAAAAAATCAAGTTTGCTGTCTGTTGTGGTGCAAAAGGTTCTGAAGTGAGCGTAATGTGATGTTAGTAACTATGAAAAGTAAATGCTCCTGGTCGTTCAATTAATACAAAAGCCATGACTGTCGTGCAACATTTAGTATGACGTCATTCTATAGACTGACCTCTCAAGACATGAACTGCTGCATCTTAAAACAGATTTTACTGACATGCTGCCTGTGAGCTCTTTGCTAAATACTATATGCTAAATACTATGACGACAAACATTTCTAACAGAATTTAAAATGTCTTTTTGATTTTATCATTTCCTTTACAAGCGAACAGATTCTAGTTGCGTGTTGAGCAGTGAAACGTTTGGCAACAACAACACACACCGAATAACAGACATGGCTCAGATACCGTCAGTGCTGTTGTGTTTGGAGGTTCGAGCCGAGGGTTCAACGCACCTTTAGAGATGAGGCTGATGGAAATGATGGTGGGTTTCTGTCTTCACTCAGACGACACGTTCACTCTCTCCTTCAGGACCACAGACCGGAATATTAATAATAAAGTACAATTAAAAACTTCCTGCTGCAGCCGTTAAACTCAAGTCTCTAACTTAGGTCGTTCAATTCAACATTGTTTCCATTATATTGGTTTTCTTTGACTGGTTGTGAGATGCCGAGTAACTCATTCAAGGCCTGAAAAGTTAGAGTATTAAAATGGATGTCAGTGTGTTACCTGTCTCCACGCTCGCACCTCTCTAACGTCGCTCAGGCACAAACTGTCCAGGAGAGAGCGGCGCGTCTCGTCTTATGCGCGGAGGTTTGGAAGACCCCCTCTCGTACATTTTTTTCCCCAGGATGACGATAGTTAACCCGCCCTCCTCTACCTCTGATTGGCTTACACTGACATTTTTTACCCTAATTCTAACCAATCTCATTCCTCAACCAAACCAACTTACGAAGGTAAGGAATAGTAGCCAATCAGAGTTAGAGTTGGGCGGGTCTTAACTTTGCCATTCCTCGTAAATATAATAGGTTTTCCACCCTCACATTAGGCGGAAGTGGAAATAGTTTATACTACACTATTCCTGTTTCATTTTCTCTGAAATGGAAAAAAAATATCCTGTGGTTTAGCTCCAGTTACTCACGTTACTCTCACGTTTAGAGCAGTTTTTAACATAAAAACTCATTTGACTCTTTAAGTTATCTCAAAGTAGTAAACACTTTTCTGAGTTTTACCTTTCATTTTAATAGCTACAATTAAATTTTCACTTTATTTTGAAGTCATTGTTTCTTTGGGAATTTCCCCACTGTGGATGGCCAACTCTGGTTGGCTCTGACAGTGAAGCTGTCTGCCACCGGAGGGCGCCAACGAGCTGAGCTGAAAATGTCAAAACAGAAGTCGAACACTGTGTTTTTGGAATAATCTTTTCATTCTGCAAACACTTGTTGTGCCATCACTAATGTAAATATTTGTCACCCCAAGTTGGTAGATATCGATATTATATATTAGGAACTGTTGTCTTGTAGACATCACCAGCTGTCTCCTTATGTCTTTGTGTGTGTCCCTGCAATGTCAATTGTAATGAATACAGGTATTTATTTACTTGTGAATATGTTCAGGCTGCTATGAGTTAGATTTGCACTAACTAATCTAATCAGTCACAGTAGAGTGACTAGTGACATGTGGGCAGCTGTAGCTCAGGAGGTAGAGTGGTTGTCCACCAATTGGAAGGTTCATGGTTCGATGCCTGGCCCCTGCAGTCTATGTGTCGAAGTGTCCTTGGGCAAGATGCTGAACCTGTTGGCTGTTCCATTGGTATGTGAATGTATGTCACCTTGGATAAAAGCATCTGCTAAATGAAATTGTTGAATTGAATTATTGACTAAGTGCTGGATTAATTAAAAAGGAACCAAACTCTCAGTGTTAACTTGAAAGTTGATTACCTCGCACCAATATCATATCACTTTGTCTGTAAAGTTCAGAGTGAAGATTGTCTTATTATGAAACATCATAATATCTCTGAATCTCTGTCCTACAGTGGTCAAATTATATCTCACTACAGTCATGACCAATAAAAAACCATGAAGCCCATCACTGAAAAGTCAAGGGGTCATATACAGTTTGGTACTACCAAACTAGCACTAAGAACACCCTAAATGTGCCCAGTCATTGTCAAGCTAAAAACCAGACACATGCATATTTTTTATGTGGGTCACTTGCAGGGTTGCAAGTGAGCTATCGTGAGGCAACAGGCCGTCAGTGAATTCTGTGACCGACATCTGTCCCCTGTCACTCGTCCAAGCAGCTGTCCCCATGTGCTTTAGACCCAACCCCATCATGCCAGTGCCTAAACACTCCACTGCAGACAGCCTTAATAACTTCCACCCTGTTGTACCCACCACCATCATGAAGTGCTTCAAGAGTCCTGGTCTGGCTCATCTCAAAATCTAAACCACCCGCAGTGGACCCCCTCCAACTCCCCCGCTCTAAGAAAAGCAGTTCAGCCCTCACCCACCTGGACAACAGTAACAGCCATATGAGAATGCTGTTCAGCGTCTTCAGCTCAACATTCAACACCATCATCCCCTCCTGATGTCCCAGTCTGTTAGGTTAGGCAGCAACAAAACCTCAACCCTCACCCTGAACAATGGCTTCCCACAGGGCTGTATCCTCTACTCCCACTTCAACTACAACTGCACACTTGTACATGGTTCCAATGCCATTATCAAGTCTGAGACGACCCAATGGTGGTTTGCCTGATTCGACTATTTCAAAATCACGACTTGGGTAAATCAGTGTCTTACCTCTCTGTGGTGGAGGTGGTGAAGACAGCTAGATTTGAAAAAGCTTTCATGGCAAATGTCATGCAGCTGCAAATATTTACAGTTAATAGTGTGATGTTGAATAGAATTGATTTTAGATTGTAGGGTGGAAATCTACAAACGCCCAATCATGCTTTTATGTTTCATCATAATTTTACCAGCTAACACATTAACACATTGGATCTACTGAATCTGAATCTATTTAAATATATGATTTATATTAGGGAAAAATACATGCAGATGAAACAGTTTAATTTTTACTGACTTTAGCTACAAGCCACACTTTACTGCAAAACTGAAGGAGAGTAAACATTAGGCTTTGATTTAACAGGTGGCCATGAATTGAACTCCAAATATTGTCTGCCGGAGGTGTAAATTAGAGGCTGACATTTTTCGGGAATCCCACGGGTCACGGGATTCCCACGGGACGGGAGTCAACTTTACTATCAATCACGTGATTGGGACGGTACAGGATAAAAAAGTTAACGGGAGCAGACGGGAGCGGGAACCAACCAATAGGACAAAAAAAAAAAAAAAAAAAAAAAAAAAAACATAGGACAGGCGCTGCCATTTTGTAGTATTCTTTCAATAAGCCCACACTGTAACGCAAGTCAAAAGAACTACACGGCCCAGAAGGCAACAGTGCTTCCGGCCGCTGCTTTCCAAAACCGATGTGGTAAAAATTGATTTGCAACACAGAGTCAGAAGTAACGACCTGTCTACTAAGCTCACAGAACTGGCTGGAAAGTCACAAATATTACTGAACTTCATACGCTGTATGCTGCTTGTAAGACGTGTTCAGTCTTAGTCAAGTACACCAGTGAGTCAGGGACGAGTGCAAGAGGCACACTTGCAAGGCAAATTCCAGAAAGAATCAGCTAAGCATCTCTTCATTCGTCAAATGCAAATTACCATCGGGTGTCAAGTCTCGTGTGACCAACAAAATTGCTCGCATGTGCAGCCAAGATTTAAGACCCTTTGCTGTGGGCAGTGTTTTCTTGCAAATGCACAAATATTCAAATGTGCTGAAGAGTGGGAAAGTAGACTGATATGGCAGTTGTATTGTTATTTAATATTTGCATCATATGCACTTTTTTCTTTTTCCAAAACTCAGGTACAGTATGTGAATTGTGAAGGTAATGCCTTCATGCACTTTTGTTCTTTGAGGACAGTTCTCTTGCTTGGTGCATTTTTTGTTTGTTTAAGCAATTTAAAACATAAAAGTAATGTCACTGTTTAAAGGAAACAGTTGCTCAATAAATTAGTAAAATGCAACTAAGGTAGGTTTTATTTTAGGTTTTTTTTTTGACTGTAACTGACCTTCAAAAGAGCTAGAAACAGGGACTTAGCAGCTGGTCCTCCATAGAAAAACTATAGGGACCACAGGCCATGTATTATTTATGTTTTGTGCCCTTAAGTGAAGGTTTTTTGTTTGGATTAGGGCAATAAATGCCTCCCTATATTACCACAGATGAACTGTTCCTGTTGCCATATCTTTTGAAATACAACTGCAGAACACAAAGTAACCTAAAAAAGAATGGGGAGAAGATCAAATCAAATTCAAAGTGTTGCCTAAAGACTAAATGAAGAAAAAAAAGGGAGTGGTACAGGAGTGGGAGTCATTCTGAATGGGAGCAGGATGGGAGTGGGAGTCATTTTACTCTCTTGGGATGGGACAAGATTTTTTTCTGTGGGAGCGGGATGGGACAGGAGTGAAAATCTACTCCCGTGTCACCCTCTAGTGTAAATACTGTAAGTAGATGTTTGCTAACACATTTCTCATGCCCCCATGCAGCTTTGATATGATTATAGAGAAAAGGATTTTTGTCATGCTTGTGTATTTTGCTGAGAAATTGGCAGTACAGTGTTAGAAAGTTCAAACATTTTGGTGATTTGGACTCTACCAAGTCTATGCTCTATTTTGAGGGGGTTTCAAGTCTTAAGCAAAGTTCCATAAACTAACATGGCTATCAGGCTAACAATAGCATTCCATAAATTGAAAATTATACACCCTTTTATCAAACACTTTATTGTTGCTAGATGTCAGCGATGCTTACACAATTCTGCTAATAAAATGCAAGGAGGAGTGTGCACGTCACAATCTGCCTCTCTCTCCCACACTTTAGCCACTTTTCTACTTCATTCATTGCCACTCTCATCCTGTGCCAGTCATTTCACTCCCACATCCAACCACTCCCTCATGCCCTGCAGGAAGCCCCTTCCCTCCGGTCCCTGTCACCCGAGCTTCCCCGCCCACCTGCTCACCTGTTTCCACTCTGCCTCATCAGCCCTGCAGCTACTTAACCTGTGTTTTGCTTTTGCATTTGGGTTTCTGTTACTTGGACCTGTTTCATGGCTACCTGTGTGCCTACCTGTGTATCTGCCTGTGTATCTGCCTGTGTATCTGCCTCCCTCTCTACCAGTTTGCCTGTCTGTTTACCTGTGCCTGCTTGTAAGCCAAGACATATCATAAATATATTGCTGAAATCATCCTCCTGCCTCCCCTGTCTGCGTTTGGGTCCTGTCCCCATTGCCATGCATAACCAGCCTTGACAAAGCATTCATCTTAGCAGGGACAAAAGTCCTAGTGTGTGGAGCATGTTCAAGACTTGAGCATCTGTGTTTGCTCAGTTTTGTGTCATTCTCAAAAATAAATCAGTACTAAGGCGTCATTTGTTCATTTTTGCGCATGTTCTAGTTTAATTTTATCATCCAAAACAGAAGTTCAATTTGTCAAGGGTACAAAAAACATACACAAAGATAATACAATACAAACAACCCCACACCCCCCAAAAATATGCAAAAAACTGACCCCAACAATACAACTATTGTATACTAAGCTACCCATATGTACACCAAAGAGGTCAAACTTGAAGAATCGGAACCTATCCTTTCACACATTGATCACAGCCAGAACAAAGGAGTTACTGTCATAGTTGGACTGGCCAACACGAGGACTGAGAGAAATCCCTATGGGCAGGTCGCCCTGTGCTCCACTTGAGCAGCCTAATATACAACAACAAGAGGACAAGAAATACATTGTTGGCCCACTTTAATTAGGCTCCAGCCCACACCAGGTGTGTAACACCTTTACTTTTAAGCTAACTATGAAATCAAAAGTTTGAGCAGATGTATCCAAAACCATCCAACACACCAATTAATGCAAATATACTTTATCTGGATTGTTTGTAGTCTATTCCTTCCAGAAGCTACAACCATGGGTGCAGAAGTTGTGGCCTATAGTGAACTAAATTTCCCTTGGATGTCTGTGTGAGTGGATCCTGATGAAGCACATTGCTCAGAGATGGAGCACATGGAGATGCTATTTCTGGCATAAAATATGCACAAGGGCGAGAGTGGCTGGGCCTTTCCCTCTATTTTCTGCTTCCCGTGTCCGTGCCAAGAACAAAACAGTTTACCTATGAGGATGAATCAACTGGCCATGAAGCTCCATGTAATGATTTTTTCAAAAACATCTTAGTACTCATTATATATGCATTGATGCATTTTTAGTGTGGCTTTGGTTGATATTGCCAACATTTTCTATTTTAAAGAAATGGTTTAGCATTTTGGGAAATTCCAGACTCACATTAAAACCACAAATGGTTGTTTCTACATGTCCATTTGTATATGTCTTAAACAAGCGAGATAAAATGTGATAAAAAGTGAGTTTTAATGAGTGTATTTTTGAACTTTGGAGAGAGACTAGCTGTTCATCCCTCCTTCCAGTCTTTCTCGATACGCTAACTCCTGACTCCAGATCTGTAAGTAATGACAGTAGAGTCATATCCGTGTTCTCATCTAAGATTTAGAAAGAGGGCAAATAAATGTTCCAGAAATTGTTAATTTTTCCTTTAAATTTCTTTTTTGTTTTAAGTAATTTTGAAAGCTCTTGTTCTGCCGCATGGATCCTAAAGGTGAACGACACAGACACTGCATACCCTCTATTCTGTCAATATGGATCCCAGGTTTTCATTAATAAACTATGAGCTGATTGTTGGTGTTGATGCTGTGGTTCCAGCTATATTTTCACTGGATATTTCCATCAGCTGGCAGTGTGCAGCTCTGATCAACAGATAAAAGGTACTCTTTGTTCCCTGTGATGCCAAAGTGAGAATATGGGCTCATAATGTATCAAAGAAGGGACCAAAATAGTTTACATTTGTAAAAACGGTTCCACAATAAAGTTGCAATGTAATAGGACAATTTGGAAACACTAGTTCTTTCTTTCTTTAACACTCACCATATATTGAAATGACCAATCACTGGAAAGTCAATGCTCCAAATATAAATCTGCTTTAATGATTGTACAGTGTTACATAAACCTGTCCGTGAATGATTTACCACAGCAGTTCTTCCTTTGCTTCAAGGGAGAGGAGGCGATACCACAGTTTCACATTCACATTTCATCATTTTTATCATGTGGAAATAAATGCGTCTCAAAGTTTTTTGGGGTGAATTCCCATATCATAGCTTTGACAGTGGAAACTCTTTAAATAGCTCAGTTATGCTTCTGTAATTGTGTTTGGACTATGCTCAATGACGTGACTGCTGCAGGTTTCGTGGGAACTCTTTCGATGAGTTGCACAATAGCTGCACAATTATGGTAAAATAGTTTCATTATCTATGCTCTAGAGTCAGGTTCTGTTACAGGATCTGATGCCTATGGAAAATCCAACGGCAAACCTCTGGCGTCACTCTTCTTGTCTCTTCTTGTAAATTGGGACTCAGATCCTTATCCAAATTTTGAACTCTGTGTTATTACGTATATCATATTTGTAACATAAGTGTTTCTAACAATACCTCAATACCTAAAATAATGTTCTACCCTCGACAACTTCATTGACGAGAAATGGGTGACTGCTATGTATCGATTCAAGGTTGGAAAGGCAACTTCATCAGTTAGAAAACTTGGGATTAAATGAAACTAATAAATGAATACTTAAGATTGATCCTACTCTACAATTCTACAATTTCATTTAGCAGATGATTTTATCCAAAGCGACGCATCTTATTAGCTGAGCTTAACTTAGCACGGAGAGCTTCTCTAGTGTGTAAGTGTACAGTGTAATAATGTTAATAATAATAATAGCACTTTACAAAATTAAAAAGTGCCTCCCAAAGGCAGCAAAATAAAACAGACAAGTCATATAATCATCAGGTTTAAGAAGAAAGCGGATACAATAATGTGTATGTATAAAAACCAATACAGGGTAGGAAAAGGTAAGAATATGAAAAGAAAAACATTTTTAAAGGAAATAAATGACAGTTCAAAGAAAATTAAAACTTAAATAAAATCAGGGAAAAGTGTTAAAACTGTTAAAAGCACATTAATGGTTTAAGAAGGGATTTAGAGGAGATCGCTGACTCAGCCCCAGGGCCTCAGGGCTCTGACTGCGAACGCTCTGCACACTGAAGTTTTTCTTAAGCCTCTGGAACAGACAAAAGATGTCAAAGTATGTATCAGAACATACAGTTAAATAGGTCAGAGATATGGCAGGGAGAGAGACCATGAAGAGCCTTAAAAGTAATCAATAACATTTTAGAAGCCAGTGTAAAGCGACTAAAACAGGAGTGATGTGATCATGTTTCTTGGTTCTGGTTAAAAGCCTGTATAGTTCTGTACAGTCTGTAGATAGATATTTGGTTCAGGGGAGTAAAAACACTGTCACATTAATCCAGTGATGAGACAAATGTGTGTAATATGGTCTTTTTGTCTTTAAAAGTTGAGATAGATCATATTTTTTGAAATATTTCTAAGACAATAAAAACATGATTGCACAAGCTTTGTGGTGTGCTGCTCAAAATTTAAATTTCATACAGGCTTGATGTGATCCAATAGGGAACCAGCAGATGGCACGTGTTGGGACAAGGATGTCTGTTTTGTTTGAATTCAGCTGAAGAAAATTGTCTAGTTTTGGACATCACAAAGGCGGTCATTAAGTGAACCCAGTATTCCAGGGTCTGTGCATCATCAGCATAAAATGACAAGAGACGCCATGTCTATGACCGATGTGCCCAACAAGAAGAAGCATTTATAGATAAAATTGGGCCCAAAAATGACCCCTGAGGCACACCAAATTTAGCAGAGGGAAATGAAGAGTCATTGTTGTTTGCAGAGACACAGAACTCCCATTCAACAAGTAAGATGAAAATCTCTCTAAAGTGGGTTATAATTGATAATATACTTTTAAAAAAATATAATAAACAAATTGAATTGAAACTGACTGACCATTAAGTGGTGACATTACATCCAACATTACATGTTTGGATCAGCCCAAAAAAGTTATTCATTAATTTTTTGACATGCCAGTCTGTTGCACACATCAAGTCCAGATGATGCTGCAAAATTTGATGCTGTCTATTTTATCCATATGTGGCACTAAATTTGGGTACTTGAAACACATGGCTATAACATGTGTCATGTACAGTAGCTGTGTTTTTTAATGGTTGATTTAAAAATGTAATATAATAAAAACTTGAACTTCTCCAAAATGCATGGCCACCACAGTCACTACACACTCCCTGGGTCTGACTTAACACAGCCAGGGCTGTGTAAGTTGCTTGTAAGCATGTAAAGGGAGATGTGTTGTTGCTTGTAATTTATGTATGAAGATCTGTATGTTCTGAGAAGAAGGCCTTTAAATCTTTGTAAGTTTTAACAGTGTGAATGACTTTGTGACTTCATTGTTCGGTTGTTTAATCTCAGTCGAACGTCTGTTTGTTGTCATGTCTGGTTTGATGCAGAAGTTCCCTTAATCCAAGAGCATTTTCTCCTATGGAAGACAATAAAGTAACCATAACCTTAACTTTAACCTTACAAACCCATGCGCCTTGTTTAACACATACTACACGTATATTAAACAATGTTCACACGTGTTGATATAGATAAGGCGGTAAGGCAGTCTAAGAGAATATCTGCATATCAAGTGACTCCCCCATGAGATCCAGACGTGACTAATATCTTGTATATTGACTATTAAGATTCTTCAGTCCACCTGACCCGCATGTTTTTGTCCTTTGTGAAGGAAGAAAGAAAACATTGATCAAGCCTGCATTCCTCCAGCTGTCAGTTAATTGATCCACAATGCAAAATGGTTAGTGCAACTCTTTATGGGTGATTTGCATTGGTGAATTGAACAGTGTGACAGTGCAGATATCTGGCACTCCTTTCACTAAAAGGAAAATCCTAGTTAGCAAGAAGAAATTCCTAAATGCTTTAATTATTCCAGAAACAGAAGTTTCTATAAAAAGAAAATTCCCTTCCTGCTACTCGTCCAATTTCATCTGTTTTCAGCATCGCTGCACATTTGCATCCATGTTTAGCATGAAAAACTAAAGTATAAATTACCATGAAGAATGAAGAACATCCTGCAATGA
Source organism: Holacanthus passer (assembly GCA_025331565.1). NCBI lineage: Eukaryota > Metazoa > Chordata > Actinopteri > Pomacanthidae > Holacanthus > Holacanthus passer. The sequence continues at coordinate 3,774,233 of JAFREQ010000038.1, forward strand.
ATGATGAATGCTCAGATCAGTGTGCAGTGATTTTACCACTTGTCGGTGAAATCAAGTGATTAGCTCTGCAAATAACTTCTGATCATATGCTCTTGTGTTTTGTAGAGGCTTACGTAAGCATGAGATTGCTAACTGTCCGACAACTTCCCTGACTGTTTTGAGGGGGCATCACAGCCAGGGGACAGTATAAAACTGAGAGCCAGTCTTGGAGAAACAGCAGGACCACAAGAGCAGTGTGCAGGCCTTTGACACTGCTACATACTAAGGGACCACAGCCATGGACACCACCACACAGAACAATACACCAGGTACATATAGACTCTACTGGCTATGCACAATTTACCTTCATATTAATTATTTTCTTATTGATTACAATGTCCCTTGTTTTATATGTAGAAAATGTGACTATGGTTTGCACTTAAATAGAGTTTGCTATCTTTTTTGCACAGCACTCAAGAAATCTAAAAAGAAGCAGGAGAAGAACATCAACCACTTCACAGACGTGCATGGTCTGCCTTGCATTGAGAGACTCGTGAGCTCGGTGGAGGAAACCCCCGAGCCCATCAGCACCAACATCACGGGCAAAATCCCAGAATGGATCAACGGGAACTTCTTGAGAAATGGGCCCGGGAAGTTCGAGATAGGAAACCAGAGGTGGGTGTAAGATCGTAAAAGTGTTGATACATCTGTTGCAGCCACTGTATCACAAAACTGATTCTTTCTCCTGTTCTCTCCATTCTCATCAGGTTCAACCACTGGTTTGATGGTATGGCTCTCCTGCACCAGTTCAAAATATCCAATGGTCAGGTGACTTACAAAAGCCGCTTCCTGTCCAGTGACAGTTACCAAGCCAACAAAGAGCACAACCGCATCACAGTTTCAGAGTTTGGCACCATCAGCATGCCAGACCCATGCCAAAACATCTTCCGAAGCTTCCTGTCAAGATTTGAATTACCAAGTGAGTATTTTATCAAACCACATAAACAGGAATAATGCAACGAAGAAGTTGTAATCTGATTGTGAACCTCCTAGAGGTATGTGAAATACAAAATATGAGTGAACAGTGAGTTATTGTTGTGGTTGTTCTGTGTCATTAATGTTGGCATCTTCTTCTTCCCCTCCAGAGACTACAGATAACGCCAACGTGAGCTTTGTGATTTACAAAGGTGATTATTATGCCAGCACGGAAACCAATGCCATGCACAAAGTGGACCTTGAGGCACTAGAGACAACTGAAAAGGTAAAATGATGTCGAATGCAGCCGGAAGACATGTAGTCACAGTTGATAATTCTGCAGAGTCTGTGCACAGCAGTTCATTATATCAGTCTGGTGCTTTACACCTGATGGCTAAGGTAAGTCATAAACAAGTACAATAATACTGCAAATTGATAGCAGGCTTGCAGGCTATTGTCACTCCTCATTGTATGATTAGCTGCTGGATAACATCAGAAAATATCAATAAAAGTGTTAAAACTCTTTGCACTCATCCATTTGTACCTATTAGGTGGAGTGGAGCAAATTCATTGCTGTGAATGCAGCAACTGCACACCCTCACACTGAGCCTGATGGAACGACGTACAACATGGGGAATTCCTACACCATGAAAGGTGCCTTAGAAATACCAGATCAGTTTGTTTGTGCAGCATCATAGAGACAGAGGGTATATTAAAGGACAGGTGCACAGAACAACAACCCTGCTCCCCATGTGTCTGATGAACTTCAGCAGCAAACTAATTGTATCTGTGCTGACAGGAGCGTACTACAACATCATCAGAGTGCCGCCGACCAAGAACACAGCCGAGGATACCCTTGAGGGAGCCACAGTGCTGTGCTCTATTCCCTCAGAGAACAAGTACAAACCATCCTACTACCACAGCTTTGGTGAGCAAAAGTTCCATTTGTTAAATGAATTGCTTGACCTATAAAATGTCAAAAAATTCGTAGAGCCCAAGGTGACACCTTCAAATCTTGTTTTTGTTTGACCAAAGTCCCAAACCTAAAGGTATTCAGTTTATGATATATGAGAAAGAGAAGCAGCAAATCCTCCCATTTTGAACTGGAACCTGAGAAATTGTGACATTATATTACTATCTTTTCTTGTAAAAGGACCGAGATGATTGATTTTGAATGAGATTTTGAATTTGGGAATAAGAGAGCACTGATATTGGATCAGGACTTGGAGTTGACTGATCCAGAGAGAAGTTGGATTGGTGCATCACCATTTTCCTCACAATGCCAACTACAACTGACTCATCCTTTCAGAATTTTGAATAGAATCTAATATAATCTACTCATTCCATTTTAGCCATGTCTGAGAACTATGTGGTGTTCATTGAGCAGCCCATCAAGATTGACTTGTTGAAGATTGCGATAGGCAAGCTGACAGGGAATAGCATCGGTGACAGCCTTCTGTGGGACCCGAAACTCAACACTGTCTTCCACCTGATTCACAAACAGACAGGGAAGGTAAGGTTCCAACACTTTAGTTCTCTATAATGCAGCCTATTCACTATTGCTTGTACTGTATGTTAAACAAATTTAGGTTGTCTTCATCATCAACCATGTGTCCCAGGTGAGCTCCATCAAGTACCTTGCCAAGCCGCTGTCAACCTTCCACCAGATTAACACATATGAGGAGGACGGCTTCTTGATTGTGGATATGTGTGCTTCAGATGATGGATGTGCAATCTCTAACTACAAAATCCAGAACCTGCGAAAGTCTGGAGAAGCTCTTGACGAGGTAAGCAGGTTAAGTAAAGGTCACTGCTCAACAAATCGTCCACCACTTGTCCAAACATAGGTGTAATTTAAATGGAGTGCTTCAGCTGCTTTTGGTCCAGCTGAAAAGCAGTTGGGTGTTGAGGCTGACAAGATGCTCATTTTTTCCCATCAGGTGTATAACACCTTGTGCAGAATCTTCCCTCAGCGTTTCATTCTGCCACTCACTGTGGACCATGATACACCCTATGACCACAACCTGAACAACCGGCCAAACAGCCCAGCCACTTGTGTAAGAATTTCCACCAACAAGGTAGGCAGCCGACATGACAGGACACCAACACAGGAAGTTGTGAACCTCAGTTTGTGTCGAGCCTGTCTTTGAAACATGCATGATTGCGCAAGAGAATATTAGGCAACTGAAGACTTTGGTAAATAAAATAGTTCCATTTGAAGAAAGGATGCTTTGCTTTGCAAACATACAGGTTTATGATGTAAAGTCCTTGTGTAGACATGTTACTGCAAACATGGGGCACATTTGTTTTACTATTTAACATTAATTATGCTGTAACTCAACCATTTATAGTTTTTATATTCATGTAATGTTCTGTACAACATCCCAACTATTAGATTTCTGTTTCATATAGGAAGCCTTTTTCTTCTTCACCTTTCGATCTTATGTTAATGACTTTTTCTGAGGGTGGAGACCTTTAATTGCATTTCACTGCAGTTAATTTCAGAAATGAACTACAGCACTGTAATGTTCCCTGAGTCTCATTACCCACATTGCCTCCTTCTCTGTGCAGGTCTTCTGTACCCATGAGGACCTCCATGGGAAGGATCTTCATCAATATGGAGGTCTGGAGCTCCCTCAGATAAACTATGGTAAGTACAACACCCGCCCCTACCGCTTCTTCTATGGCTGTGGCTTCAGACATCTTGTAGGAGACACACTGATCAAGATGGACATCCACAAGAAACACATGAAGGTGAGTTGAGTTTATTTCTCTCTCAGAAAATGACTGCTTTTAGTGATACATGTAGTCTTAAATGTAGTAACAAGTATTAATACTGCAGCGAAGGAAAGGGAGATAAATTCTAACTTCTAGTCTATGATCATTATAGGACAAACAACAACCAACAAAAATCAAGATGTGAACATATTTGCATCCAGTATATTATTCAATTTGTATATAATTCATAGTGCTCTTATATGATCAATATTAGACCTCATGATTTGAAGAATGTAAAAAAAGAAAGAAAAAGAAAAGTAAAATGAGATAACAGCCAATGGAGACTCATGAGTAACTAGACTATTTTCTCACAGGTGTGGGAACAATCTGGTGTTTATCCCTCTGAACCAGTCTTCATACCCTCCCCTAATGCGACAGAGGAGGATGATGGCGTCATCTTGTCTGTGGTCATCACTCCAAATCAGGTCAGTCAGGTTCAGTCAAATAAATGTGGACATGGTCTGTACCTCAGATAAAGGCCATCAGTTTCTCATTTTGTAATGGCAACATGACAAAACACTAGTGCTACAGGTCACAATACCCAGACAGCTTGAAAGTGCAACAAAGTTGTTGTTTTTTTTCCCTGTGTCTCAATTCCTTCCAGGACAAGAGTACGTTCCTCCTGGTTCTAGATGCCAAGACATTTGAGGAGCTGGGCAGGGCTGTGGTGCCTGTCAACATCCCCTACGGTTTCCACGGGACCTTTAATGCCACGGCATAGATATGTGAGGAGGAAAGAAAAGATGTCTGTGCCTCTGACCTCACATGGATAGATAGAGGTCATGGCAGAAGTTAGATACTATGATCATACACGTGAATTTAGTGACTACACAGATAAGAATGTATGGTATTTTTGGGCGGTGGGCCAAAATGAAATGAGGTTGAAAAGTTCATTCATGTTGTAGCTGTTATACTGATGTTGTGCTGTGTTAGAAACCTTTAGAAAACTTTTTTTGTTCTATTCTTTAAACCATTGTTTTGAATATTCCAGTTCAAGTACATTTACATTTTAAGATAAATGCTGAGGATGGCTGAAATCGAGGGCATCTGGGGCAAAATGAAGAGAATTTCTGTCTTTCAAATGCATTCTTGCTGTTATATACACACGTATACACACACTGCGACTGCAATAAAAACACATTTACATGACAGATGTTCAGGCTCAGCATTGACTCCTTCTATTGCATCCTATTCTGTAAGAACCAGAAACTGATAAGTAAATGCACTTTGGCACAGGGCCCACAAGTTGGAGAAAGAAAGGTTAATTGAAGGAATGTTTTAATGAAAGACTAGTGAATGTCATTATGAACTTTTTTCATATAAATTTTTTAATTCACACAGGAACCACAAATACTCTCCAAAGCCAACAGCAGATACAATATTTGCAATAACCTGTGTAAAATATTGTACAAAGGCATTGTATTAATTCCAAAAACCCGTTAATTTCAGTCACTGATATCATTCACAAAAATAAACACTAATCCCGCAATATGACTTCTGATTATTTATAAAGTAATTAATTCTCAATTTACAAAGCCTGTGGCACACTTGCACCCTCTGCTGGCCCGTCACTTGTCTTAATACCACAGAAACCCCATTTAAAAACACAAGTTAAATATATAGCAGAGACAATGTAAGTGTTGGTGTGAAAAGAAATATGGGACCTGCTCAGTATGTAAAGTGCCTTGAGATGACTTGTGTTGTGATTTGGCACGATACTGTAGAGTAATTTTCTGGACCCAAGTTTCAGGCCAATGGACCAAAATCAAGTTTTAAAGGTGTTCAATCGATCAAAAGTTTCTTCAAAATCTTCAATAATTTGGTTAAAAAGCTTGCTGGAAAACTGCTCCAAAACACTTTCAAACAGGTCTCAAAAATCTTCAAACAGGAGTTCAAGATGTAGTGGCAATACTTTATTATCGATAACAAAGGAGAGAACAAACAGCATGTACACAGGGCACAGTCCAAGAGCTCTCTGAGCTAAAATGAAACTTGCATCCGTTTATATGTGGTAGATTTCCACGCCTATTGTCCAACCTACAAGAATATAGATTATATACCTTTCACCAATAGAAATTGTTAATTCTTAGCTCTGCCCCCTGGGGGCTTGTCCAAACGTGTCTCATGTTTGGCCTCGTGACACCAATGTTGGAGACCTCTCGGTATTTACCCGGTGGCTCTTATTATTTTTTTATCTTCAGGGTACTTTCAGCCACCATTATTTCTGGAAAAACGCACTTCTTATTTTTTAAAAAAAGAAGATATTATTTATCATTTAAAGGAGAGGCACAAGTTTTCTAAGAGTTAGACACGAATGTATGGCCAGGTAAAGGAAAAACACAGCTTATATAAGCATCTTGGTATGTTCTAAGTGAGGACATGATCTTTCTTGGTCAAGTAGCTCAAGCGATTTCCAGTGATGAGCCTGTTGCCAGATATCACAAAAGGCCACATTCTTTACCACTGATAATACACCTATCTGCACCACTGATAAGTCAAAGGTCACACTTTTCACTTGGGATTGTTTTGATTCGCAGCTGTGCAGTACTTTTCCATCATTTTGTTTTGATTCGTTCTGTTTAGTACTTTTCCATCATTGTCTCTCTTGACCAGTACCTTTCCATTACTTCAGTACTTTTCCATCACTGTCTCTCTTGACCAGTACCTTTCCATTACTTCAAGCAGTGCATGTCCACTATTAGAACACATCTTTGATTACACACACACAGTATTAGGCCTGTTATCATGTACACGTTTAATTCTAGCTACTATATGCATTTCTTGAGAGTCTCATCACCAAATCCCATTATATGCAGAGCACTAACGTGTAGTGTTTTTACACTACAATACAAATAACGGAACTGAATTGAATGTTCCCCTTTATTCATGTGTGTGGATAAGTGCATTTTCATCTTCCCCTTTTTTGTTTCTTATTTGGTGTGCTGAGGAGAGGGCCTTCCCTCAATCCCTCTTTATATCAGCCAACAACAGTGACAAAATAATTCTACCTGATGGACACTTTAATTCTTCATAAACAGCAATACATACATTTGTGCAAGCAACATTTAGTCAGTTGTATTTAGGCTTTATCACAAGATGTATGGCTAGTATGAAGAATCAAAAGTGAAACTGATATGTAGAATAGTAGAATAATATCCTATTCAAATGGGGTTTTACTAAAACTCAGAAATCAATGAACTCATGACAGTTAACATATATTAGTTTATTTTATAGTCAAAGCAATGCCACATTGTATGAAGCTTGGCACTTTGTCAATGTCACACAGAGTATCAGTGAATATGACTTGAACTGCATGAACTGTACAAGACACACATACAATACATAAACTATGCACAAAAGAAAACCATTGTTCAGTAAAATAATCAGGTCTGTTTCAGCATCTATGTGACAGTCAATGCAGCAGACCTAACCCTGAAGTTTCTCAGAAATTAGAGCCAATGTTTGCCTCAGGTGGGTTTTCTTCTCTTTTAGGTAGGACTCAAGGTTTTGAGCTTCTGCCAAAATGCCCTCCAGCTCCTTCATCTGGGAGATATCTGCTGCAGCTCTCTCGCTTCGACAAACCATAAATACTGACATTAAAGAGGTGGGACTATGACAATACCAGTTACAAAGCAAGCATGTGTCAATGTGTGCTGAGCTCATGAGTGGTCTAAATGACAAACAGGTGTAAGGTGTGCAGCAGATGATTTTTTTTAGCAGCAATAATCAAAGGTTAAACCATGTGAAGAACTGTATATTCATATGACTGTAAGTGTGCTCACGTTAGCAGACAGTGTTAGAGTGTACACGAGTTTTCTTTGAGCTCATTTGCTTTAGAGGGATCCTGTTGGAAAAGACTTGTCTTGTTTGTGGCACTAAACAACACATCAGGGAAGCACCAGTCATTACGATTCATCCATCCTCAAATGGCTGTGCTAAGTTTCATTACCAAAAGGTGTCTGGTAGTCCCCACATCTTTTTCATCTTCAGTAGGAAAACAGATCTATTGAATTTTAAATCAAATGGCTGCATCTGATTTCTGTCTTTGATATCTACATACAGGCAGCAATTCACTGGAAAAGGAGTGTATTTTCCTGCAGTTCTGCAATGTTTTATTGGCATCATTTTCAGATGGAAGAATCACAACTCTTTTACCTTCTTTGAGCAATTGTCTTTAAAGTTTTTAAGCAGAATGGAAATTCAAGACTAGATCACTTTGTAAAGTTTTATCTATTTATTTAAATATGACCTACCTTAACACTTGGGCAAATTTTGAAAACACTGCGCTGACCTCTCTACTTGCACCTATGACAGAAAGCAAAACAACAGGAGGGATACTGCAAATTTCACTCAATGGCAAAAATATCTCAGCCATTTCAATTCACTTGATTATTTTTCCAATATTTTATTTATGTGACCTGAGAAAAAACAAGATGCGGTCAGAGGTCTGGAAGGATGCAATTTATAATGATTACCTTCAGAGGAGTGAAGAGCAGCAAACAGATATCAGCAACAGTTTGGATGTTTGCAATCACATTATTCACTTCACAGAATGTGTTTACACGACGATCAAAGTCGACACTTTATCTCCTGTTTCTTGTCCCCACCTCGATGGGGCACTTCATTCTAACTTGCTGTGGGCTCATGTTGCGAGCAGTGTGAACAGCAGTTTCTTTGTTTCTGCTTTCATTTGTTTTGACATTAAAACAGAGGCAGTGATGAGAAGAAACTAATGCATGATGTATGACAAGTATGTAAGTATGACATCACACGTACCTGCAGCTGTAGCCTCAAATAAACCTGCTGACTCCAAAGTGGATGGTTTAGAGGGAGGTTTTTTCTTTTTTGGTGGAGATTTGTCTTGGTTTGCAGGTGCCTGTTCCATCTATTGCAACAGGGAAAAGACTGGTTGTACTAACATGTTTACTCATCTATCTCAAAACAAGTGAAAATTTCAATAATACAACTGCAGTAAAATTCTGTAACATTTATAGCACAAACACTACTTTAACAAATATATCTTTGACTGAATTAGCACTCTGGTACACATTTAGCAGGTGATTTGCTCCTTGACCCCATTTTCTTCTCAGTATTAATTAGAATAGTCTTTTATGAGCTCTCATTTGAACACCATTTATTACTTCAATAAAAATGATATAGAATATATAACAGACTTGTCCTCAGGAAATCGGAAGCTACCAGCAGCTATTCTCACCTCTTGGGATGTTGTCTGTTTAGGGCCTTTGTTGCTGTTCACTGCCCTCTTGTTTAATGTAGGTGGAATCAGCTTTCCTGCCATTGGTGTCGCTTCTTTCACTGTGACGTAATGGTACTGCAAACAAAATATTTCATATTAGTATCATAAACACTGGAAGCAACCATTTGATACTTCCAAAGTAACATCAAATACTTCAGAGTAGATCACTTCATATCTTGTCGGTCTTTATATTATGTTTCTCCTATTTTTTATCTTCTTCCTCTCAGTCTGCTGATAATACACTGTCAAACCCGGAGGCAAAATGGGCCTAACTAAAGGTCAGAAGCACACACTGTTGTTTGTTGTGATGCATATGTCTGCGAGCTGCTGATTGTTACTGACACTGTAGGCTACACAGGCCTTCAGTCTCAATGAATCTACAAAGCCTACTGCTCAAAGTCCATGTTTGTCCTGCCAACAAGAATACTGAAAACTTTCTGAAAACCACTGCATCTCTCTAACCCTCTGTTTGTCGTCCCACAAGCACAGCTGTGTGCCTCTGTGTGTCTCTCTCCCTAGTTTGCTGTTCTCGTCCTTTCTTTTCACTCAAGCTTCTCTATGCTGGACCATCGGCTGTCCTGGGACCCCCGTCTCCACCCTGGCTGTCAGTGTCTCATTTCAGATATTAAGGATCTGGGTTTTCATCCTCCAGGAGACTCAGACTCTCATGTCTCTCTCTCCCTTGTGTGCATGCTGTCCTTGTCTCTCTCTCACTCTGTGTGCTTGTTTCCTTTCTCCTACCTGTTGTGAATATTGTTGTTGGAGCTTTCCCTCTCATGTTTGCATAGCAGTAGGAGAGGAGAATGTGAGGCAGGTCCTGTCTGTTTGAAGACGCCTGAAGTTGATTGACATCCTCCTCAATCCATATTCTTTATATATTTATAATTTGCCGTTCTGACTGTCCATAGTGTAATTATTGTTGGTCTATTCTACACACAACATTGTCTGCATCAATGTCAGTCTGTCCTGGGAGCTGGATCCCTCTGTCGCTGCTCTTCCTGAAGTTTTTTCCATTGTTTCCCCATGAAGGTTTTGTTTGTTTTGTTGTTGGGGGGGTCATATGCTGTACATATTGTAGTTTGTTGTGATCCAAATTTGTGATCTTGGGCTATATAAGTAAAACTGACATCACTATGACTTTGACCTCCAAATACTAATTGAAGATGTAACCTGCACATTATGCAGCTCAGGCTACAGGATAATTCATGTCATCATATATGATCATTTTTATGTGTGATTAGTTCAGATAGCTAATAAAACCATCTGGACTGTCCTGTTTATGTGTCTCTTTTTGAGGCTGGTTCACCCTTAATGTCAACAATATAACTACTAGACTTATATCTTTTAATATAATGTTATCAACCCATTTTTAACCCGTTTAATTGGCACATTAGCATTATCCTGCGGTTGACACTGAGCTAACTAGCTAACATGAAGCTAAAACAAACCAAGAAAATGAAATGTTAAGCTAATATATCAACTTCATTAACAGTAATTAGCTCGAATTAGCTAGGATTTTAAAGCAACCATAGTTAACCTGTACTTACAAAGCAAACAAGGTCAGTGTGGAAGAGCTGAATATTTCATATGTTCATTTAAGCGACGGGAAATTGTCTGTTAGCCGTCAGTTTGGATCGTAAAGTCAAAACAACGCTCGCGTGTGTGGCAAATGCTGCGTTCAGGGCTCCTCGGAAATTCAATGGGCGTAATTATTTCTATATAAAAACGTGCTGAGATAAGATTATTGGATAAGATTACAAAACACAATCATTTAACTTTAATTTTTTTATATGAATAACCATCATACACATCATGCACAAAAATATTGCGTTTAGCTGACAAAACTATAGAGTTAATTTTAATTTTCAAATGTACAATAACTTGTATAATCAATATCTGATTTATATAGCTTGCATTTGGTGTAATATTGATTAATACAATACAATAAACATACAGTCAATCAAGCTGCATCATGTCCCTCAAATGCACCAGGCATGGACAAGCCAATATTGTTACAGTAGTGCTGTGATGGTGTGTTCAGTAATCAGTGTCACCAGAGGCAGAGCCAGACAGTTTTCATAGGGGTGGCCAGGCCGAGGTCAGCACTCACTTTGTGGTGACGCAGAACCTAGTGTCCTGTTCAGTTTTCTTTCTGTGTGGTATGGTGCTATTCAGAGGTTAGATTATGATGTTTGCCTCTAGACAAAATGTGTGTATGTAAATTAGTCATGTGGATGTGCAGGAAACGATGCTTCCTCTAGTTCCTCTATTCCTGTTTCATCTAACCGATTTTAGCATCACTGTTTACAGCCATCTCGAGAGGAAACTAATCACGCCATACTGCTCCATCCTGGGTGGGCTCAGTCTTTTTTCTCTTTCCAATTAAGGTTTAAAAGCATTGATTATTAATTTAAAATACTTTCTTGCTCAGCCAATTCCTACTGTCCACATAACTACTGTTGCTGTTGACCATAAGCCAAACTAATTCTAACACAAGAAGCACATTGTATTAAGAGCACAACAAGCCAACAGCACCGACCCTCAAAAATTGCAGCTTCATGAATATGTCTTGTTGTAACGACATACCAACTTATCATGTTATGAGGAGAAGGTTTTGTGATACAACAAGATAATATTTTGTTACAGCAATAAAGGTTTCTTGTAAAAAATAATTTGTCCAGTAATAATGAGAAAATGCCACAAAATCATGAAAAATGTCTTGTAAAAATGAGGAAAGTTTCTCAATATACTGAGAGACTGGGCAAAACTTTTTGTGGCACCAATACACTGCTGCAGTAGACAGGCTCAACATTTTAAAGATATACATTTAAAGCATTCTTCAAAGCTACCAACCACTTTTTCAAGACCTGAGTGGGCCCTAAAGGTGACAGATCTATTCCCACATGGAGATCAAGATGTTTTTGCACTTGAAAAATGTCTCTTTTAACACGACTACCAAAAACTGGTTGTCATGGACATGCGATGTCTTCAAATCCCTTCATATAGTGTGGGTGGATTAAATCAATAGGAATATACAAAGGAAGATTAAAACAACACTGTGAGTAAGGTGGATACCGCTAAGGTGGGTTTAACTACAGATCAATGCTGCTGACTGGTGGCAGCAAAGTGGAGTATTTCAGTGTGTCAAATAAAACCACAAGACAGCAATGTAAACCAAAGAGAGTGTATTTACCTGTGATCGAGGTTATGTAATCCAAGTTCATCCAAAAGAAAGGTGCACTATCCTCACATACACGTTCAAATTACAGTTTTACATTAATGACTCAAGGAAAATGATCACGTCGTTCACCGTGATGTTTTCAAATACAATGAACTTAATGTGATGCGTTGCACATGTATGTCACATTAAACAAATCACAACAGAAAATTTGAATGCAGTTGAAATAGATTGATCCAAAGCAGCAGTATGGACAGTAGTAATAGGGGAGACCACGCTAACTGTCACACTGAATATGTCCAATCAAAGGATAGGTTCACAATTTTTAAAGTAGGAGCCATGTCAGGAGCCCACATGTTGTACTTGCTGTAATTATTCCTTCTGTTCTAATTGAAAAAAAAAGAGATCACTTCCTGATGGTCTTGATCCAGTGAAATTGAAGGTATGGATGGATCAGTTCCACAGTCCTCGTTCTGTGCAAATGTGTGTTCAAAATCTCTTTAGCTAATATGAGGCTTCAGCAGTCTGAGTTAGTCTAATCAAGCAGAGGTCTTCCAAATTCATAGTCTTTTTAGAATAAAATTCCTTCTTTGTGCTTCCTCAGACAGCCTTTTTGATTCAGATGTAGAGACATAGAGATGGAATTTTGTAATAAACCAACTTTATATTAACTTTATTTGCCTAATTTAGACTGTTGGAGCCTCGTATTAGCCTCAGATAAACTGTGGATTTTGTTTTTCTACGGAGTGAGGACTGGATTTTGTCCCCCATCATTTACATTGAAAATGCTTTAAATAAGGATCTTAATGGTCAGTGTGAACAGGAGGAATGATCACAGCAAGGAAAGCTTGTTTCAATGTTCATATGGGCATCTCATTATTAGTTTAAGGCAGACTTGAAATGCAAAACTGTCCTTTGATTTCATCTAATCTTTAATTCAGCTGTCCTATATATATTGTCCCCATATTTCATGTATTTCTAGTTAAATTGTTAATAATTTGTGTACTTCTCTTGTTTATATTGTTTATTCTATTTATTTTCTACTTTTTATTCTGCCCTCTTTGCTGCTGTACACTGGAAATTTCCCCACTGTGGGAGTAATAAGGGAATTATTTTTTTCTATCTTATCTTATCTTATCTTGTCTTATCTCAATGAATACAACAGTCATAGAGAAGCCATAAATACTGAAGTTGTGCTTTTAGCCTAAAACATAAATCATTAAAATAATATTTTATGGTGAAATGTTTTCACACAGGATAATACAGTATAACCTTCTACTTGGATAGCATTAGCAGATGGTTACGTTAGTTGTGTTTCCAGCTGTTAGACACCATATAGGTCAGATGGGAGACGGGAAACGCTGGCCACATGCTCTCATTAGCAGGTGTGAAACTGTTAACATCCATACAGTCTCACACTCACAGGTCTGCTGCTATTTTAGAATTTTCAGCTTTAACTTAATCAGTCAGGGAAATGAATTTGTGAATCACACTGATAACTGCATGTAGAATTGTAATGTAATGCAAGTAGATAAGATAAGATAAGATAAACCTTTATTCGTCCCACAGTGGGGAAATTTGCAATAGATACTGCCTTGGTTGATCCTTGTCACTTAGAGAATTGTGGCTGAAACTATGTGAACAATTACTTCTGAAAGGTAACACTGGCAAAATAGCCACTCATAAGGGAGGTTAGTTAAAATACATCCTTTTGGAAATCCCAATGGAAATAGGTGTACTTCATTGATTCTACTGGGAACATTTTTTTTGTTCTGGCCCATCTCAGTTCATTTTTCTTCCCCTTTGCTGTAATAATCAAAAGCTATAATTTGCACAATATAGTCTACAGTGTACAAACTCTCATAGGAAAACTGCAGAATATGGCTGCATTTAAGCACATTTATTGATAGGCCCTTTTCACAGCAGACAGTTTGACTTGCCAGAGCAGGAAAAGCAGAAGTGATACAAAAATTTCAGTAATTTTCTTCAGTTCCATTAACAGTCCTAATTAAGCCATGCAAGTAAGCCAGCCACCCTGGAACTAGCTCAACTAAAAGGAATGCGGTGATATATAATGTTATTAACTTCAACTGCTTTTCCTCTACAACACAGCACAATGCATGCTGTGTGAAAGGTCCTATACTTAGGAACTGAAGGTCAGACAAATGCCCTGCCTCCAACATGTAGACACAGGAAGTGTTGTCTTTGTGACAAATGTTTCTGATTGGGCCTGTTAATTGTGACACTCAGTGATGTAATCAGTTACTTTCCATGTGTTGTTGAAACTTCTGTAACGATACAAAGTAAGTATGTAAGTATATGAAATGCATAACAATGTAGAATTTTCAAAGCTCCATGAACATGGTTCCATCACTTAAATTGAATATACAAATATACAGAGTTCATACAGTATATAGCATAGAGATTGTATTACAGCCAATGGTCAGATAATAAATAATACCAAGTTAAGATCATTGGAGACTGATGCATTTTCTGCAGCTGAATTACTTTAATAATGACAGATTGATACTGACTTAAAGGCGCTTGTCTTCTCAAGTCACTGGAAACAGTCAAATGGACAATCCATAAATACACAGAGCCAAACCTCGAGTGTGGCAAGGTCACCACAGTTTCCAGCTCCACAATTGAGAACCAAACCAGGAGCAAGCCTTTCACAGTTACTTTTTAACCATAATAACACCTCCTCCAGGTCTCATGTTCCACCTGTGCTGTTGTAACTGATTCTGTTTACCTGTGGAAGTGGGAGGCCAATCAATATCCAACTAATTCAAAGATTTTACAAGAAAGAATGAAAAGATGTTTATGAATGCAATCCCTGAAGAAAACAATCAATGAAAATAAAACAGACTGAATCGATCTCCAAGTAGAGACAATGAAGAGATGTCTGGGTGATACTGTTGACCTACAATGAGTTTGACTGTACACGCAGCATCTATATATATTCCTTGTCACAATCAGGATGCTGTGTTTGAGAAAATATTCATATAAACACCTTGAAAAATGAGCCATAAGTGGGAGCTGACCATACTTTTAAATTCATTTGAAGCCATCAAGATGATACAGTCAGTGTTGTCTGCAGATTCCTGTCGTTCCTCTCAGCTTTAAACTTTAACACCTGTGAAATGAGTGAATAATGCATTTGAGTTAATGTTTTACAACAAACCAAACACTGTCATGTCAACCACAAACCAAGAATCAAGCGTGTATGCCAAGACAACATACCTCATAATAAGACTTTGGAAGAAATGTATTTGTCCTTACTCAAATTTAGGAACTTTGAGGATTTATTGCTAATACTATTAGTTAGGTCTGCCTTAAATGCTCAGCCTCAAATGAAAAGTTTGATATTTTGCTAAATATGCTTTTCCTTTCTTGCCCAGATTAACATAAGTAACATCAGTACTTTCTTATCTGTATACCAAACGGGAGCTATAGCTTGAAGCCAATTTGCTTAGCTTAGCATAAAGACTGGAACGGGAGGAAACAGCTAGCCTAGGCCTACCTAACACTTGAAAGCAAAAACACAAGTCTTGACCTGAGAACAGTATTAAAAGTATTATTGGCAAAATAAAGAGTCAGGCAAGTCTTGCACACATTTTAAAGATTTAATTATTCAAAAAGAAAGGAGACATTAGTTGTACACCGTCATAATCCAGTCAGATAGTATTTTGCTAGAAATAACATTAGCGAGCAAGCTACGGTTAGGTTAGCCAGCTAGCTGTAACTTAGCTACACTGCATGCATCTGGCTTCAGTTGCTTTGTTAGCTGATAAAGTGATAAGCAAACAGTGAGTTTGGCAGCCACATCAGCCCGGGGAATCTGGATGAATTAGCTGCCATTACCCACCCAAGAGGGTTTTTAGCGAATTTTCCCAGAAAAAATTTACCGAGTCCTTTACATAGAATCAGTCCACAGGCTGTTACAAGCCACAGAGAAAGTCAGGGAAGGTCTCATTTTTCAAGTTCCTTCACAATCTGTTCACACATCGACAATACAAGCAATTAATACATGTGACATTCTGACATATTCCTTCATACATAAGTTTAATGATCAGCATGCAGAGACTTGAAAGCTTGCAACTGACTTGGAATCTTGAAGACTTGTGACGGGACTTATTCTGATAGACTTGAAACTACAGTTTACAGTTTACACAAAGGCAGCAATTCCTTAAAAATCTTTATGCATACAGTATGAGGTCAATGTTGGCAAATGGTAATAATAATAATAATGATGATAATAATGAGGACAATAATAACAAGAATAATAATAAAGTGCATTAAATGTAACTGAGGAAACAACTTTGTATAAGATACATTAATTTAATACATTTGCTTTTAGGAAATATACTGAGATAATTTCCCAGTTTCAAAAATCCTATGACTTTCTAGTATTCCTATTGATATCTTTTTAAGTTCGTGTTTATTTGTGGCTGTCACTGTGTGTCTCTCTTGTACTTTTGTCTCTTAATAAATAAAGACAGCGGTGACCATCTGAGGCACGTTAACTGCCTTTGTGTGCGGCACGGGAAGCGTGTTATGAAAGTGAGAAGTCTGCTCCTTCCGACATTCCCCCGGCTTGTGAATGCAGCACTGGGGGGCCCAGCAGCCGGTAGAGGGCGCTCTTCAGTCCGACCCAGCAGCCAAACATACACAAACATGGCGATATCACAAGCGGGAAGGATGCAGTCCTCTCTCCGCTGCTCCTTATATTTATTAGTCCTGTGGCTCGCTGGAATAAACGCGTCGACCCTTCGTGTTCACCCGGAGCAGCGTTACATGCTGCCGCAACACACAGGATTTTTCACCATACAAGCAAATGAGGATTTAGCGGACGGAGATGGAGGAGGCGCCGCGGCTCCGGCGCTGCCTCTGGCCGCTCGGAGTGCAGCTGAAGGCGGGTCGGACTCCGGCGGCTACCCGCAGCATCGGAACCGGCGGAGCACTGGAGAATCGACCGCGCCGAAGGTGTACGGCCAGGTAATGTGGCACAACTCCGCCATACCAGTCTGTTAAACCTGAATACTGTGCATCGCCTTCTTGTCCTTAGCAGGCGGGGATGAAGAAATTACGCAAGCCCCAGTGTTGTTTTCTAAGTGCCATCATTTCATGCACCTTCTGCTGCTGTGCTCACTGTTGTGTTCACTGACCTGTTTAACCTCAAAGCCACCAGCCAGCTGTGAGAATTAACGAGCTGCTACGTGCATCACATTTATGCCGAAGTTACCAGAAAACCCTCAATATTCTGAAAGCGTCCTCTGTGTAGTGCTACCAGGTGTGTGTGTGTGTGTGTGTGGCGATAAACAAGCGACGCAAACAGTATGGTTTTGTAATAGTTGCCCTCCGCAGAGAGAAGACTGCTGGTGAGGACAAATGCTGTTGTTTTTCCTTCATCCTCTGTCTCAAGAAGCTGAAATTCAGTTGAAAAGTTTGTGTCAAGCTGCTGGTTTTTCAGACGAAGAGATGTAAAGCAGCACGAACTTCATTTAGAAAAAGGGCAATTCAGTGGCTCTGTTCACCGTCACAGACTGTACACACCTGGCAGAGAATGAGCTCGGGTTTGCTAGGCTGATTTGTTAAATTACATGTAGCAGGCCTCCATCAAACAGGGCGTTATTTTAATAGAATGACAGCCTATAGTTGTCAGGTCGAAATGTTGGTCCTGTTTGGTAAATTAACATTTTTAAAAATCTATACAGCAAGCTTGCATGCAGGGCCACATGAAATGAGCAGATTTTGAATGGGGTTTGGTGCGGAGGTCTCTCCACCCATGACAGAACACAGCCCCATTGGTGCTAGCTCCAGGTCACTAACCCCATTCTATCTAAATTTAAAAGCAACATTTTCTCCCTGATTTGTATATTTGTACCCATCCAGCAGCTGCAGCCACTGTTTGTCCAGACTCTATCTTATGTTGGCTGTATATGAGTTATTAAAATATTCTGTAAATGCACTTGATTGAATGTAATTGCACGCTTGGTGTGAGAGTTATACTCATGATCCTTGCCCTTGGTCAATATGACGGCGAACTGTTTGCTGAGGAGCCGTCAGAGTCCAGTTGGTTTACAGCCTTGGTGTATGGTTATTGGAAGTGGTGCAGTCATTAGTGCTGGTATAGCATTGCCATTCATTACTGAGACATCTCAGCCAGCAGTCAGTTGTCTTGCACTGGGTCTTGCACCCTCTGAGCCTACTGGCATTATGTGGCTATGGAACACACTCAACAACACCATGATGGAAGATGTTTAATGAAGCATCTCAGTCAGAACAAACTGTAACAGTCTCAGTGAAACATGGTTGCCTGGGAAAATATTTCTCCTCCAAGTGGAGAAAGTAAGTGAGAGTTAGGGCAGAGTCTTTGTGAAACTTTCAGAGGACTGAACCGGTCTGGGGTAGTTGGTTAAGCCATAAACACAAATTGGTTGGAATTGTAAAGAAGAGATGGATAAAAGGTTAGAGCTTTTCTACAAATGTTAGAAGCAGGGTGAAATGATGAGTCGATTGGCAGATCTTTGAACAGTTTCCATAACTGATTGAAATAATTTTTAAGCAAAAATGCCTCAAATTCACTGGTCCCAGCTTCACAAATGTGAACAGTAAGTTGTTTGTTTTAATATGATAAGGTAGTTAACTGAATATCTAAGGGTTTTGGACTGCAGGTTGCATAAAACAAGCTACATGAATATGAAATCTTGATCTGCAAAATGGACATTTTAAACATTTTTTGTTAATAATAAAGCAAGAAACAATAGGCAGATTAATCACCAATGAAAATAATCGCAGCCCTAGTTTGAAGCTTGAGCGGCTCTGGGGCCAGAAAATACAAAAGAGGGGACAAAATAATAGAGGACCAGTCAGATGATACAGACAAGCAAATAACAGTGTGGGTGTTTGTCATTGTATTCGTGGGTGTCTGTGGTTGACAAACCCAGAATGAGCTGGGTAGAGGAGAAGAAGTGGGCTGAGGGAAGTGTTTCTCTTCATCATTTGTCATCAGCCTGCTGTTTCATGCTGACTGCCACTCTCTTGTCTGGTGACACCCGCAGTCCAAACACAGCAAACAGGACAAATGGCCTCCAGAGAGTCAGATCAGGATCAGGTTTCTTCGCCTGCGAAAGATGTGACCGGTGGAGGTTGTTATTAAATGCTTAGCTTGTCAAGTGTTTTATTCCTCAGCTTGTTGTCCCTGTTGGCCTGTAGTGGTGTGACTGGACTTGTGAAGGAGCTTGAACAGGCCTTCTAATTAGAGACAGTGGCGATAATATATTACCTTTTTGTGTCACATATGCATTTGTTTCAGTACATTTCATTGAAATATAAAGGTATTATGTTGAATGCAAACTTAAAGAACAGGCCAGAGCCAAAAAGCTGCAGAAGGCATTACAGCAGGCATTGTGGAAATTTCCCCACTGTGGGACGAATAAAGGTATATCTTATCTATATCTTATCTTACACAGAGCCCATGTCCTGACGTCACGTCTGGGCTAGCCTAGCCTGTTCCACTAGCTTTTGTAACTCAATCAGTTTTTATGAAAAAATAATAGTTTCGTTCATAGTTTACTGTCCATATTCTAAGACAACTCAGCTCCACTACATCACTTCCTATTGAAATTAACCCCCCCAAACTGTGTGAGGATGCCACCTCACTACTACAGGACTGCTTTGAAAACACAGACTGGGAAATGTTTGTGCAGGGGGCAGAGTTAGAGGAATAAACACCCTGAGGCCCTGAACCCGTCCTTTGCCTTTGACAACCAAGACAGCAGAGTGAAAGCTTAAATTAATCAGCCAAGGAGGAGTCTGTACTTGTCCCACAGCGCCACCATGTGAGAACCACTCTGATGAAAATAGACATCACCAAAGCAGCAGGACCAGACAGGCCAGACACGCAAATCAGATGCTGATCAACTAGCAGGGGTGTTGACCAGCGTCTTTGACATCTCCCTACAACAGGCTGTATTCTCCACCTGTCTTAAATCATCATCCCTAAAAAAGATAGCCGTTAAAAGCCTTAATGACTATCGCCCAGTTGCCCTAACACCAGTTGTTATGAAGTTCTTTGAGAGGCTTGTACTATCTCACATTAAGACCACTACTCCCAGTGACTTGGACAGCTCCCAGTTTGCTTTATAGAGAAAAGAGATCGACAGACGAGGCCGTGTCAGTTGCACTTCATAGAGCGCTATCCCACCTGGAGCAATCAAACACATATGTCAGGATGCCATTCATTGACTTTATCTCTGCTTTTAATAGTATAATCCCACAAAAACTGGTAGACAAACTCAACAACCTGGGATTAGCCACTTCAAAATATCAGAATGGGCAACCTCACATCCTCAGCGCTCATCTTGAACAGGGTGCGATGGAGGGCTGTGTGTTAGTCCAGCCCTCTTCACCCATGACTGAACCCCCCTCCACTTCTCCAACACTATAGTGAAATTTGCTGATGACACCACTGTAATGAGTGTAATATCCAACAGTGAGTAGACACACTACAGAGAGGAGATCAAACATCTGGTTGAGTGGTGTTTGCACAATAATCTGGTCCTGAACACCACAAAAACCAAGGAGGTCATTGCGGGCTTTAGGTGTTACAGGAAGACCACACACCCTTCTCTTTACATAAATGGTGAGGAGGTGGAGAGTGTCAACGACATCAAGTTCCTGCAAATCCAATATAACAAAAGCTCTCTCAAGGTCCCTTAACACCTCCCACCTGCTGAAGAAAGCTCAATAGAGGCTTTTCTTCCAAAGAAAACTCAAACAGGCCAAACTTCTCTCTCAGCTCTCTGTAAACTTTTACAGAAGCACCATAGAGTATCCTCTGCCACTGTGCTATAGTGTGTTATGCCAGCTGCACTGCCAAGAACCGGAAGAACTCGGTCCGGGTGGTAAAAAGGGCACAGAAGATTGTGGGAACTGTGCTCCCAAACCTGGACACGGTGTATGCTAGCTGTCTACACAAGAAGACCTGCAATATCAGCAAGGACCCAGCCCACCCAGGTCACAGTCTGTGTGTCCCTTTGTCATTGGGGAAGAGATATAGAGGCATCAAAGCCCTATCTAACAGACTGAGGAACAGCTTCTCCCATAGCTGTTGAGGACTGAATACATATGACATCTGTCTATAAAATCTTTTTACACCTGTGTCGTAACTGGAATGATTGCATTACCTGAAGAAAATGTGTGTAATTTCTGCTTCTGTTGCTGCTGCTCTGGTGATTGATGTATACAATAATCAAAGTTCTGCTACTAGTGTCTATTCATAAGCTATTTAAGGATGTTACACAGTAGACAGGATTATGTTAACTGTGATATGTTTTCCACCTTTTCTCTCCTGGAAATGTTAGAGATCCTATGACGACAACGTTTCACATCATTACTCTGACACTGTGCTCCGGTGACAGGTTCATTTTCTGCCAACCACCCTTTCTTTCCAACATAACAACAAACAATATTGACCCATGAAAAAAATGATTGCCTTTCTGAAAAAAGTAGTGTCTAAAATATATTTTAAGTCTACTGATCTTGACTTTATAGCATTCAACATCCTATTTTTATTTTGTATTTCATGACACTTGATCTCTCCTTTCCTCTTTTGTATGTTTTGTATTTATGCAACTACACTCACAGAACTACAAGCAATGGTAAATTAGTCTCAAAAGGCTGTGCTGATTGAGCTTTGTGAAGTTCATTTGTACTGTAGCGTTGTGGTATCAATGGAATTTAGCATTGAAGAGTTCCAGCTTGTTAAGTGTGTCAGGCCCAACCTTTAAAATTTAGGTAACCAGTTACAAACAAACAATAAGTGAGTTCCAAAAAGGCAGTCATATGTTTGGTTTGAAATATAATATGTACCAAGTTTGGGGAAGATTTGATGAGATCTCTGCCAAAAGAAGCACAATTCATGTTCTGTGGTATGTTAAGAAAACATTTCATTCCAACACAGTTTCAACATACATTTACATTAGTCTGTTTTGCTCTAATCTGTTAAATTTACATTTTTATCAGACATCACATAGAGCTGTTCAACCTGTGGCCACTTCATCAAAGCATCCACATGCAGTCATTGGAGTCTGGTAGGTTTTTGCTTGTAAAAAGTTTTTTGAGAAAGCGATGCATATTTTGAGAAGTGTAAGAAAAGTGGGTCAGCTGAGTCTACCTAAGAGTTTAGACTGCAGCGCAATTTCTGTCCAGTGTCAACATTAGCTGCTAACGCTGGAAGAGCTGTTAATGTGCGTGCAGAAGGATGTGGAGGTCCGGGTATTGAGTTGGGGTGTGTAGAATTTTCTTATTTATTTATTGTAGCTACTGTAGATGTCATGCACATACAAAGAAACTGTGCAATCCAGTGTAACGGAGTAAGTTGAAAACAACATATTGTCACCATAAAAAGTTATGACTCATGCTCCCTTTAGACTTAATTGATAGACACCACAGGGTTTAGTGGGAGTCCTGCTGTTGCTACCTACAGTGTCGGTTTTATTTTATAGTTAACCATCAGATTCAAACATGTATCGTACATGATTGGGCCATATCATGCTTTAATTATATTCCCCACAGTAAGTGCATTTACTGGAGTTGCATTAAGGTAACTCTAATGATATTTTGCCTTGTCTTATTACCACTAGGAAACTACTACCATGCCGTCGCAGGTTTACGTCCTTTCATTCAAAGAAAATGTTGATTCCTGTAAACAGAAAGGTCCAGTGAATTTGGCTTTGCTGGATGTGTGTTAGTGAAAAGGTGAAGACTCCTGAGTCGTTCTTCAGCTAACTTAATTTTGTCTGCATCATCAGTATCTTATCAACATTATCATCTCTACTCCGATCAGTAACTTGTAGGAGACAAAGCAAGTAGTAGCAAGCAGCTAGTCGATCATGTCTGCTGTTTGGTGCTGGGCAGGGAGCACACAGTGACACTGGTGAGAGCAGAGAGACTGAACCAAAACATTAGAGTTGGGCTATAATTCTCTGCAGGGCTTTCTGGCATCCCCTTTCACATACTAGTCTACAAACTAGTCATGTGATCCATTGTTAATATAGAAATATTGATTAAAGCTAAGTTAGAAGGTGTCACAGTAGTGAATAGAGATGACATTTGGGAAGTTCAACATTGTCATTGTAACTTTGACACAGAAACAAAGCACAGATCTTTACAGACCACCTCTCTGTGTAAGAGTAGTGTATACAGTATGCGTGCATTTGAGTGAATGCATGCTGCATTTGAGCTCATGTAAAATCCAACTAAATGTCCGTAAACCGCACTGAGATGGAGCAGTGTTTACAGCAGCATCAGTCTCCCATAAACTGCATCCTCAAACCACCAGGCACACTTCCTCTGACACACTCTCACGCACCTTCATAACGCACGCCACATATCTTCACCCATCATGCTGGCATGCCGAATTCTGATTCTCAAAGCCTCCTTAAAATTCATCACAGACTCTCGCTCTTAACTCCCTGAGCTCGGACTGGAGGCAGAACAGCCAAACGAGTGTGTGTGCTGTAAGGCAGCACTTAGCTCCAGTATGAAAACATCTTCTTGAGTTTTTGTCTGGTTGAGTTTGTGCAGCTGCTGTCAAGAAGTTTCAAGCAGAGCTTTCTTGGTGTGGAACAACTTTAGCCCACTTCTCATTCTGCCTTAAAGAACTTGAATATGATATTTATCACTTTCTGTTGAGTGCATCCATTGCACACAAAAACAAGCCTCGCATTAGAGCCTTGTAAATATTCAGTTTCATCTACACTAATACATAACCACTGTGCCTGCATCTTCTTATCCTTTTTAAGTCTTATTTTGTTGTCTCAGTTCGTCAACACTTTGCTTTCTATCAGTAAAGGCTAACCTGAAAAGAACCCAAACGGGCCTGTCTGCTTTCACATTGTGAGGACAGTGGCTCAATTGTGCTTCCTCTGTGTAGCCAGAAATAAGCTGGGAGCTAGCAGCACAGGCTAACTTACACATGCAAACTGGAGAGTGCTCAGTGCCTGGTGAGTGCACAGCGAGCCTTCATTGCCTGCCAGTCCTGCAGAGATGATGTCATTGTTTGAGGCTGGCCCTGCCGTCGATGCTCTCCTGGCCGCGATGCCCCCACCCCCATTCAACCCCCCACAATTGAATAAGGGACAGCTTGGAGCTGAGGAGGGGGGAGGCTGGAGGGGGACAGCGTAGGCTAAATGCCCAAGCATATTGTTGTTGTGTTCCTCTCCTTGGTAGTACCAGACACAGAGCCCAACTCCTCCATGCTACCAATAGGATATCAAAGTGCCAGAAGGGTGGGAAGAAAGCAGAGGAATGCAGCAGATAGCAATAAAGTGGTTTCCGTAGCTGCTGTAAAGCCTGTGCTTCAAAAAATCCTCTCAAGTCAAATCTAGTGTCATTTTCTTGATGCCAATGCAGAAATCTGCCCATTTCTGCCTTGTTTCTCTGCCTTCCATTCTTGTTGTGAAACGACAAGAAAACCTGCCGCACAACACATTACATGATCTCACTTTGTTGGCAGAAGAAAAATCTTATTTTAAGGCTCAGAGATACAAAGACTTAAAATGAGCAGAGTTATGGAATGACTCCAACAACCTGAGCTACTCTTGAAGTGGGCTGATGGGAAATAACGCAGACTGGACATGTGCCGACACCTACCTAGGGAAGTAGTTTCTAGCTTTTCGTAATTAATTGGGCTGTCTGGAGTTTACAGTATTTAAAAAGGCCACATTATGCACATTTTCAGCTTCATACTTTTAGTTTGGGGCAGGGGGGGTCTACTAGAATAGGTTTAAATTTTGCAAAAGCACATTATTTTTCTCATACTTTACATTGTTTCAGCACCTCTATTCACTCTCTCTCTGAAATTCCCTATTTTAGATACTGTATCTTTAAGGTACATCTCCCAAAAGCCCAGTGTGATCTGATTGGTCAACTCCCACAGGCCTGAACGGACACCACCCACATGTTTGCATACCACCTCTGCTGGTGTTTTTGCAACCAGGGACTTGTACTTTGAATATCACCATGATATCTGCTTCTAAACCAAAAACTGAAAAAACTGAATCTGATCCATTTTAGCCTCGGCCTTTCTGCCCAGCAGGCCATTAATGCTAAAGCTTTATAGTCTGAGCAAGCTAGCTGCTGGGTGCTAATCACGGTTAGAAAACCTTGCCAAGCAAATGAATTTCTGCAGTTTGACCATTTCTTTTTTTTTTACATAAAGCAGAAACACACACACCAGGAGGATCCCAGAGCAGAGTGGACTGCTCTATAGCAACAAAGCTAATGCTAGCTAAGGTGCACTGCAGAATAAAGTCCCAACATGAAAAAATAATTACTGGCATCCAACCTACTTCTGATTATTTATTTGGCTTCAGTTGAGGCCTAATTTTCACGCAGTTTCTCTTGACTGTCCCTCAGTATTCCAACATTAGTCCAACATCGCCCCAGTTTGCATGAGTACAACTAGCCATATTAGCTGTGCAACATGCTAATGCCAAGCTCAACAAGCTGATCTACAAAATGACAAAAACAACAGTAAACATGGCAAAACGTACAATCTTAAATGTACCGAGTTTGAAGTGGGGTCACAGACAGCAGGTATCGATCCATCCATGAGCTTGAACCAATACCAGCCGTTGTTGAGAAAGCAGTCCAGAATAAGAGTATAAATTTAATTCACTGGGTCTTGACATTCTCAGAGATGGGAGTAGATGAAAACCTTTGCATTGGTTCTTGAGCCGACAGCAGAGAAATTGGCATGCTTTGCTCGTACCTTCCACCTCTATGTGTTACCGGAGTCGCCGTTAAACTCTTCCTGTCCTCTGTTCTACCTAGCTTTGTTTGAGGATGTGCCAAACTAGCTGTGAGCTGCCATTATGCAAATGTATTACATCATGACACAGACAAGTAACAGAAGTGAAGACTGGACGACACACAAAGCGTTTCAGGCAGTCCAGGAGCATTGTTTTCTGTAGGAGAGAATAGCTCACTTTGGTTTGGGCTTTGGAAGTTTCACTTAAATTGCTAATCCTCTGATGAGATAAGTCTGACCTGCACTTGTCTTGCCTGGATGACTGACGCTGAGAGAGGCTGTATTCATCAAGGCCTGGTCATGGCTTTTTATGAACACTTTCCCATCGCTATTAATATTCTTAGTGAATACTAAACACTGCAACTGTAAATGCAGAAATGGCATTGGTTTCGTCCCAAATAATCAATACACATTGATGAGGCTTTTAACTGTTGTCAGACAGCCAGTTGAACCCCCTGCAGCTAGACAAGACTGGAGGCTTTTTACTTGGAACCAAGCACAAATAAGGAATGCAGTCAGTTTCTCAGCTGCATGTAATGGCTTGTAAGTGAAAGGCAAAGTCTTTGCTCGCCTGTTTGGGATGTGACACAAACAGTAGGAGCTAAAAATGCCATTTGAAGTGATTCGTTTGGCACCTGATTTTCATTTAGTTTTAGCCTTATGACAAAAATGTATATTAATTCAAGTCAGATTTTAGTCATTTGATCTTTTGCCAGTCTAGTTTTATACAACAAAAACAAAATACATTTTGGTACAGTTTTTGTCAGTGAAATTGTAGCTTCATTTTTGTCATGCATTTTTAATTTTTGTGTCTTCTAAGCTTTTTCAGGCTACAGCTTTCACCCTGTTGAGTACAGTTACCGTTGTTTTAGGTGCTGTTCTCGTCTGTCTGAATATTAGTGGACAAGACATTGTTTACTTGTTAACACACACAGTTCCCATATCACTCTGATCTGCAGTAATCGACAGACTGACTCTCCTCAGTAAATCCACTTATCATTTCCAAACTGTCGCTCTGTGTTGCTTCTACTTCACTGAGCATTGCTGCAGTTACCTGTGCTCTCCACTGCAGAGCAGCCAATCATTCAAAAGCCGATTCACTCACTTGTTCAGTGAACTACTTTTAAATCATCTGGATTTAGCTTGAGTGGATAAGCTAAAATGTTGGATAACATAGTGATGTTTCTTTAGTGAACATCTAGAGGGAAACTCCTATGGTTTACTGCCGACATTAATGCTCATTAATTTATCCTCTGATGCAACATGAAAGATGCAACATAAAATATATTCGACTATCAACAGCACCTGATAATGTTACATTAGCACATTGGTATGTTTTTATAAATACCAGCATGCTTTCTGCATCTTGTTGTAGTTTGTCCCAACTGTTTTATTGCTGCTTCTTTTCTAATTCTCAGTGGACTGCTGATGATTTTAGTCCATAAATCTGTTTCCTCCAAGAACCAGAAATGTCAGATAACTGAATCCAAGATGCTTCCTATTAAGAATAGTGCAACATGTCAAGCAGCTCAATCAACTAATGTATTCTTCTCATATTTTGTGGGGTATGGTTTTACAAAATCAGGAGCTGGAGGTTACAACGTGTAATTTTGCGTAAGCATAGTTCAGTAGTTCAGTTCAATAAGACTGGCCATTAAAACAATGAGTTAATTTGTCCATTAGCCTGTCTTTCACATTATAGTTTCGTTTTTACTCACTGCCGAAAAATATAATACGTTTCGTCATAGTTCTCGTTTTCAATGGTCAGTTATTTAGTTTTAATATCAGTTTCGTCATGGAAAAAGATTTAGTTTTTGAAATTAACACTGACTGGAAAGATCTTGAGAAGGAAGAAGGGGTAATATGAGATAAAGAGCACAAAAGGATTGGTCGAGTGATGTTCCAGGAAATTAGTTCAGTGAGATAGGGCTGTGCCATAGGTCATTTCATATCCAAATGATTATACACATCACGATATATTTTCTGTATATTCAGTGAATAAATAGCTCATATAAAGATGCCACATGGAAAGGACTATTTCTTATTACACTTTCAATTATATACTTGGCAGAGTAAAGGTACTTTCTCTTATTATCATATGAACTTTACTTTTGTGGTTCTCATCCTTGGGCCATACTGTTGGACATGATTCTTGCGTTGGTGGTAAAAGAGGTTAGTGGTGTTTGAGTTTATTGTGGGGACGGGTCTGTTGCATAAATTGCAGTTTTTCTTTTCATCCCCAAAACCATGTCCGTGCAACAGAAGTAGCCCCTCCTTTAGGTATGAGCTCCTCACCTTGTCTGCTGTTCAGAATTACCCAGTTCTATGTCACGTTCACTCTCCGTGTGTGTTTGTGTCGCCTTCATGCTAAATTCCTGCCTGCATTTGTGCCATGCAGCAGAACAAAATACATCGTCCAAAAGACAAAAGTATGGCCTTTAAGACTGTGATTTGCCATACTGTATATTTTCATATTGCGCAGCCCTGCAGGGTGATGACAGATCTCAGGCTTAGTCTCAGAAGTCATTTCAGGCCAAACGGTGATGCTGTAACCAGTGTTTTCTCCAGGTGTCCGGGTTACCTGTGCAGGTGGCAGGTCCCAGCTGGGGGTGGGGCTGCTTGTTAGCTGTCTCTTAAGACCTGGTAGTGCCTGCATTTACAATGGCAAAATTTTGTGACATTATCATTTTATTTCAATGCAATTAGTGCAATCTGTGGATTCACTTGGAGGGGTGAAGTACGTCTGTGCAAATTGTTGTATTGAGTTCACCAGCTGACTGGTACATCGCAAAATGATTGACCTTACATTTACTGTATTCAAAACAGTCTACAGATAAAATATTCATTTCATTAATATAATTTGTTAATATAACTAATCAAAAACACAGAAAATGAATTAAATGCTGGATATTAAAATTAAAATAATTGCCAATAATAAAAGCCTAATTGACTGATAGTCAAAGGATGTATTTCTTTTAGGAGTAAAGTGATTTTCACATGGTGTGCTCTGGGCCATAATTTTAATTCTGTTTAGAGCAGGTATCTAATTTCTTACAGCATTAATGAAAACCCCCACCTCCTGTTCATCAGCTCATTTAGTGATTCTGAAACTGAAACTCAAAACTGAAGTTCCATCAGAACAGATGCTTTGTGTTTAATGGTTGATCATAGAGTCCTTTGATTGAATTTCATCAGCTCTGTGTATAATCTCAGGTCTGTGTGCATGGTGGTGTAGTGGCTATACAAAATTATCTTTTGCTAATGTGATTGACACACACCCCTTTAGCACTGATGTAAAGTCCTATTTAAAGCCCATACAGCAAAGAAAAAAAGCCCTCTGTACCTGCACTTGGTAGCTTTATCAATCACTTTAAAGTCCAACTTAATTAGTTATTTTTGACTAAATCTATGCTTTTGTTAATGAGATGTGTTGTGTTGTCTTTTAAGGAAAAAGAATCAGTAACCAGAAGAGAGAAAATGAAATTAGATATTCTTCATGAGGCCCCTTCTGTACCAACCAGTTAGTTACAGCATGGAAGTTGAAACCTGTCATTATAATTTCATTGATTGCACTGTTTAGTAGTTTTTCTCTTTTGCTTTTTGAAATTCTTCTTGAATTAGTTTTTTGTCCTCTATGGGAGTACAGCAGGGAACAAAATTAACTTCGTGGTCTTCTGTCATTAACACTCAGTTGCCAATACATTCAGTTCCACTCAGCTAAAGCTAGAGCAATGTGATACAACAGTTAATCCTCCCTTCATGAAGGCTGTGATGTTCAGTTTTTGTTGAAGCTGTTTCACAGAGTTGTTGATTCAACTGTATGGTAATTTTGGAGGATGACTTTTGTGATGCTGGTGAAGTGTATTGAATTATGCGGAGAGGTGTTTCTAATATTGTTGCGTGTTTGCTGTGGCACACCAAAGGCTAAATAGGTTCATATTTGACTTGTGATCACTTGTGATTCCTACCTCATATCTACCTCAAGGTTGACTAGGATCCAGTTTAAGATTTGGTGGACAGTGCTGCCTCTTTTTCAGCCGTTACAGACTACACTCTTGGAGGTCAGACTGTCTATAACACCAGCATTTATGTGCATGTGCACCTTTGGAGGTGATGTTAATATTGCATTAAACATGTGTTTACAGGTATAATGGAGTACTACTACATGTGTAAAAAAGTTGTATAAAGCCTTTTGTGTCTTCAGAGGGAGCTGTGTGAAGTCTGATCCAAGGACTGAAGATGTGAAATAAAAAAAAAAGAGTAATTGCAGTAAGAAAAGAGTGAGTGAGCTTACCAGACTTCTGTAGCCTGCTCCACATCTCTGCTCGAGGCTTATATCCAGGCTACATTCACCACTGCTAGCATAACACACAAGAATCTCTGACTGATCTGTCAGTGGTTGAGTTCAGTTATAGGTAATGAAGGTTTTGACGAGGATGAAGATTGTGTAGGATAAAATAGAAGTTATCTCTGATTCTGCTGCATCGATTTTGATCCTTCTTTTAAACTGTCCATCACGAGTTTGACAGAATGTAAATCAATGGAGTACTTGTTTAAGTATCCTGAATACATTTACAAATCAATCTCTGGCAATAATCCATCCAGATCAAATGTATTGAAGGAAAAATATAAGTTGAGCATTGTTTTGGAATTTATTTAGAATTTATACATTTACATGTTGCTTAAAAAGGCCAGAATGTTTCCAGTATAAAGAACTTGTTTCCCAATTTATTTCTCAAGCAAGATTTGTTACATGGTGTACTCTGTATGCACCAATTTAAATAACGGGTTTTTGCCAAGTAGTTATTTGTGTTGTACTAAGTGTTTGAGCAGGATGTGGTAGCGCGGATATAAATCTCGCTCCCTCCACCACAGAGTGAGTGGGGAAATACGTATTAAGATGGCGATAAACTCACTGTTCCAGTCTGTCGGCTCTCAAGGTCTGACTGAGGAGTGACCCGTCATGAAAAGAGCGAAATCCCTCCCCTCTGCACTTTCTGACTCGTTTGCTGGGTTTGCAGAATCCTGTCTGCTCTGTCAGGTATGAAGGGTTTGCACAAGATAACTGTTGGGGCGACAGAATGCATTATGCATGTGATCATGAGAGAGAAAGACAGAAATCGTGGCAGTACAGTAGCCTTGTTGGCTGTCTTTGATGCGCTTGACTCCACCCCCCTCCCTCTAAGCCCCAACTCCCCAAGTGACCGCAAAGCTGTCACAGAGATTGATGGGCAGGAGCAGATAAGGAACACCTCTGTGCCACTTATTGAGCCACCTCTGGACTATCCGCCATGTTGCAGTGCAGTGTCTGAGGAGAAAAACGAAAGAAAGGAAACTAAACAAAACAGCACAGCCAATATGCTAAATGGAATGAAACTATGACCAAGACTGAATGTGTGCATTGTTTTCAGACAAATGCATGGCTCTGACACAGCCGCTTCATCAGTGTCCTAAATTAACATACATGGATGGGAGGTGTCTCTTATCAGGTGTTACTAGGCTGCATCTTCTCCTCCTTGTTCTCAGAGTGAAGCAGTGACAATAAGGATTGGCAAATATCATGTTGTTTCAATGTATAGAGCATATTGCCTGAATACCTGATCAAACGATACTTGGCAACAGTGAGATCATCCTAACTCATGTAGTAATGCCAGATAAAACATGCCATATCTGTAGAATTTGGCTTCCCATTCACAATAGGAAGGTGCAATAGAGCAATAGATAATAAAACAATAACAATATAGACAAAATGTATGTTGTTTTTTTTAAATACCACAATGTAGTGACATTAGAATAATGTGAAAATCACGATTGTTTTAAACTTAGTTACGCTACTTAAAAAAAACAATCCTCCAATAATAAAATTGTTGAGCATTTAAAGTTGTAATTCTTGAGATTGCAGTCCTGTTTGACTTTGCAACATCTGTGCTTACCATGGTAACATCAAGTGAGGTTCAGTTACGGCATGATGCTTATATAGGCTGTCTGAAACCAGCATGGGAATGGCGGAGTCCGCCACCACCAATGAAAACTACTATTGTAACTACTGAATATATATACAGTGAATTGCTGTTGCAGAAAAAAAATGACACCAATAAATAGTAAAAAAAGTTATCAAAAAATCTCTGATTTCATGGAATCTTAAGGATTATAACATTAAGATGTCAAACTATAACAAATTTATTTGGATGTGAGAACAGGCGCTGTAGCTGCCTTGTGAATTGACTGCAAAACAGCACAGCATTCACAAGCTACATTTTGATAATGTTCATCTTTGTCCTTTAATGCTGTAATCCTTAAGATAGTTATTATTTCAAATCCCATGTTTAATTCTGTTTGTTACATTTAGTAATTCCCTATCTACGTAGTAGTTCTTATTGTTAGTGGAGGGATTCACGTTACCTACACATGCACAAGAGATTCACAGGAAACAATAAAAACACATACTTAAGTGTTACTGTTTGGAATATAATCTCATGAGAAGAAGCCTCCCATTCCTGCGTACCAGTAGCTCTCCTACAGTGCAATCAGAGCTAATGCAATATTTCCTGCTGCTTCTGCGTAACGAGTTCAACGTGCAAAACCACTGGATGGCTTTTATTATGATGCAGGCACAGTAAAGAAACAGCTGTATTTGTCACAAGTTAGCACTGACTGCTAGTCACATTATTGACTTTACTTCTTGAAAAAAGATGAGGTGACAAATTCTCAGCTCATAGTTTGTGTGGCTGCACTGTCAACAGATACACAGGCACAGGTTGGTCGTCTCTAGCATTTCTGACAGTTCAGCTGCTCAAGGTGTGGTTGCTTTAATTTCTGTGGTGTGATTTTGGACAGAGCTGTGCGTGAGGAAAAAAAAAACACTGAACTACTAGGAATGACATCTTGTGACTTTGAAAAGCAATGTGCAGTCACATATACTGGAATAATGAGCTGTCAGCTGGAGAACTGAGTAGTGTTTTGCAGCCCATTTTAAAGTGTTCATTGTTGGATTTTGTATTCCAGAGACAGGTGACTACAGATCATTTCTCAACTGATGGTAAACACTGTAGCTGTGAATGTGGGAGGTATCAGTAATGATGTACTTACACAGTGTGTTCTGCAGTTTAAATTTTTACAAGGACCACAAAAATGTTGTGAAGTAGAAGTCCCACCATCCCAATTTGAGTAAAATGCCTTCTGTTGGTCTAATGTGCGACTATCTGGGCATTTGTGGCATGAAAATTCTTGTAAAGCGCTGTTGTAGCCTTGTGTGCCTGAATCAGGAAGGTCATGAAAAGGTCGTCAGTGGAGCTTGAAGGAGAGCTGTGAGGCTCTAGTTGTGAGCCAAACCACAAAGTCTGTGCTCTGCAGGCCTGGAGTAGCAGTTTATGGAACTTCTAACAAAGATGCTGTGTTGCATGAAAGGGTGTCAGGGAACTTTTATGCTTTGCAAATGCTCCTCATTATTGTGTCAATAGCCCATTTTAATGGTGCTGCCTCCATTTTGAGCCTCTACCTATGAACAGGGCAGCGATCATCTGTGGATGAACCCTTGCAGCGTTAACTCTCATGCTGCAATTTGCTGCAACCTGGCAAATTGTTTTTTATCTCCCAGTCACCGTCATTCTCTAGATTCAGCTGTGTCAGTCTGCGGAGCCGCTGGCACCCTTTTGGACCGCTCGCACTGCGGCCAATGAGGCCTAAAATGCAGAGATTTACTGCTGCAACACCTCGGCCTGAGAGACAGCCCTGGCTTTTACTGAGGCGGCCCTCAGGGAGGCAGGCTGAGGAAGATGGAGAGGAGGGGGAGGAGGGGGAGGAGGAGCGATAGGCTGATGACTAAAGCAAGAGCCGGAAAAGCAAGTTGTGTATCAGTGAAGCTGGCTTCATGACAGTGGCTCATAGTCGTCCCTTTGTTGAAAGTTACATGAGGAAAAGGTTAAACTGGTGTCTTGCAGGCGACACACAGTCTACTCCTGCAGGATGTTTGCGTTGCTGTTTTCAGACACTGACTACAACATCATGCAAAATATCCACACTTGGTAGTCTTACATTTGTATATCAACAGTCTCTGATGTGTGATACATTCCAGGAGCTTTTCTGTGATAAAGTGTTGTAATTTCCCAGAATCATCCACCCCCTTGCTGCATTGCTTTATAGATTTTTAAGGCCTCGGTCAGTGGTAATATTGTCTCTGTTTTTTCTTTGATGTATTTCCACTTGTAAGATTATTGTTGAATATTGGTGCAGAATGGTGAATCCTAACACTGATGTTAACATCATAACAGTTCCAGCAATGCACGCTGCACCGCCAGCAGCTGTTTGTAACTGCT
This sequence comes from Holacanthus passer, assembly GCA_025331565.1. Taxonomy (NCBI): domain Eukaryota; kingdom Metazoa; phylum Chordata; class Actinopteri; family Pomacanthidae; genus Holacanthus; species Holacanthus passer. Next base: position 3,808,534 of record JAFREQ010000038.1, read on the forward strand.
GAAATGTTTCAGGCTGAATATTTTATTAAACTCCCCTCATGCCCCTCATGCTATCGCTATGCCAGTGTTTTGGCACTGTCATCCGCATCATTGTTGTGATAGTAGACGTTACGAATCAAAAGTGGGTCGAGGGTTGCATCTGATCACAGCTGACAGGGGTAGCAAAGATATTTATTGTTTACTCCACAGTGTGAGCCAATGGGAAAGTGCAGAAAAAGCCTTTGAAGCAAAAAAAAAAGAGCCCTTTCAGAAGCCTGCCCCCTCACAGAATCATCAATAAAAGATAAGGAAAGGAAAGCAACATGGATGGTGAGGCAGTGACAATGAAAAAGATGAAGTAGACTATTTCTTTTCATTGATCTATGTGTCCCGTGGGAGGTGCACTGAGTATGGAATTAGTATGTGTTACAGCAAGTCATAGCATTACCTCCCCTATACATGGAAATACACACACTGCACCTACACACAGTATGCACACACTGTTAGACCTTGATTGGCCTGCTCTTTATATGGTTAAAGGAAAAGTCTGTCCATGTTTGGTATTCTTCATATTTTCATCTACTCTCGTAAAAAGACCAAAATCAAAAAAGGAATTGATCCCTCTTCCAAATATTGTGTGTGTAGCTCGTTTCTCTGTGCCATAGAGCTGCATTGTTGTCCAGAAACTATTAAAAAAACATCAATGAGCCACGCTGATGCACTGGATGTTCCTTCATTACTGTCAACACACACGCTGTAGTTTTTCGATTCAGTCCCACATACACCGTCCTGCTGCTCCACATAATCGCCAGTGCACCAAATATATGCTTAACCACAGCTATAAACAGTCCCCAATAAATGCAGCTTCTCCTGTTTGAGTAACATTTGATAGAAACTACACTGTCCAGCTGTTTCAGCAAATTATGGAGCCTTTTTAATAAGAAAAAATATTTAATTGTGCTCTTTTCTGGAAGTTAGCATCCTCAGTGTTAATGACTGAGCTTGGGCTTGAGTGACACAGACTAGAAAAGCATTGAGAGAAAGACTGCACTTACACTTTATTTTCATGTGTTAAGGTGGTCACTGTGTCACATAGAGTGAATATAGAGTCACAAATTCTTGCTGTGACCAATCATGTGTGAATTTCCCCGCTGTGGGATGAATAAAGGTTTATCTTATCTTATCTTATCATGGCTTACTGCCTTTCATGACGTGCATTAATCATTGTCATAGTGAAGGAGGTTGCTTAATTTACATTTCATATTCTAGTATAAACACTAGATGTGTCTGTCATGTTGAACAACTACTAGCAAGTAGGGCTGAGCAGATAGATACCAAAATATCAATACTATGTCTCATTTTGAAGATCGATTCCTGATACCAGAAAAAGGGATCGGTTTCTCTCTTCTACGTTGAACCATGTGTATTTCATCAAAGAGTAGCATCGTCTGTGCAAACAGTGTTCTATTGGTGTGAACACATTACTGCTCTTTGCTCCTTCACAGCATATGTGTCATGCACGCGTCCTGCACGTCCATGGTGCACATCCTGACTAGTTTAATCCAACATATGATGGATGAATGAAAGAAGAGCATTGTTGGAGCTATTTCACAGCCATGAATAGAACGTGGTGAATTGCGATGTGTGTAGAAAGGCTGTTCGCTACTTTGACAGTACCACAAATTTGTTTAAACACATAACAAAAACTTTGTATGAATGAGAACTTGGAGCTGCAAGAGCAGCATCCAGAGCCCCGACACAGAGAGAGTTCACTGGAGTCTTTTCAGAGAGGCTCCGGCCGGGAATATCCACGTATATAGTAATCAAATGAATAATTTAGTCAAATTGGATCTTCAGCATTGGTTAATGTTCCATCTCCAAACTATAATGTGTCATTATTAGCTGTTACTTTAGCAAAGTAATTCACTATAGCAGGCTATATTCATAAATTCAAATAATATATTCAGCCCATTGAAACCTTTAACTAAATTAATACATGTCTCAGTTGGGAGTCAAACCCAGGTCTCACAGGTGGCAGGTAGAAATTCTGCCACTTAGCTAACCTTACAGTGGTTGCTGACCTTTGGCACATCATTTATTGGTCATGAAAGTGTATCAGATTTAGCCTATTGGTGATGCATTCACCTCATAAAACGTGGCACACTGCACTTTTAATAAGGTTTTGGTATTATAGCTTTGTATTACTTCAGATTGAAACTAAATTTTGCGTCATCGCCCACCCCTACTAGAAGGTCCTGTCATGACACTTTTTAGTTTGAACACTACAAATGCTGCCATTTTGAACAACTACTTGACCAACAATGATTATCAGTCGATGAGAACAATTACAGACCCAAAAAGACAGAAGATAGTGAGTGAGTGGCGGAAATTCCAGAAAAGTTTTCACAGAAGTCAAGGGGAAGTGTGTTTGCTTAAGGAATCCATTGCAGTGATGAAAGAGTATGTTAGATTTACACCACAACAGCATAATATTTTAAGTGGGTGCTTGTGTTTGCATTGCATTAGAGTTTGAAAGTATTGACTTATATTAAACTTAAGAGCAGCAGATACAGAAATACTTTATGTCATATGTGACTGTATGTCACTAAACTACTGTAATGTCAAACATTAAACTGTTAAGCAGTGTTGTAGAAACATTGATTTTATTGAAATTATGCATTTACTATTGTCTGGCCTGCGGCTCACTATATTTTTCTGTGTATGGCCCACCATGAAAAAGGTTTTTCCAGCCCTGATTTAGACGATATACACAATCTGAGTCAGTTTGTTTATTAAATGTGATTGGTATTGTTTCTTGAACTGCTCTGACTGGCTCTACAGCACAGGGTTATGTCAGGTCATAGCCTTGTGTGTTTGCATACCTGGAAGAGTTGTCAAGAATTCTTGCAGCTCCTTCAGCGCTGTTGACCATTATCTTTCTGCATTGTTTTAGTTTGACAGTTGGGTCATTGAAAGTTATCGTGTCTTTGGTTTCAGAAATGAAAGAAGTGACATGAGCTTGACTAGGTGCCTGGGTCTAAATCATTACAGATTTCTCAGCTTGTGCTTTCGCTGTGAAGACAAATCATTGCTGCCCTTTGTAGCCTCAGATTTAAGACATATGTTGAGCTGATGAGGTGTCTCCATCTATTCTTGGCTGATATGTTATACTCCTCCTCCTTCCTAAGTGTGAAACATATTGGTAAAGACAGTGATAATAAGAATAGGTAACATCTTCTTTGTCTTTACAAGTGGCTTCATGTTAACACCAAGAGGTGGTATGCAATTAATATCACAGTGACAATATACTGTATATCATGGTACATTATATTTTATAGTTTCCCATGGCAGTGTTTGACTGACATTTGAAAGCTGGCGTTGGCACGAGAGGAGCTATCAATTTCCCAGGTGCCCTCTGGCCTCGAGCGCAACAAAGCGTTTTATATCCTGCAAACGTCGATACAGTTTCCCCCTTTTTTAACAAACCGATATAGTGCACATTATATATGGAAGACATCTGTCCCATTACAATTGGAAACAGCTAGCAAGCTAGGCTAACTACCTTCCAGAAATATACAGAGTGCTCCAATCGCAGATGGAAATAATGATGTTTTTACCCTCCCCAGCTGGTTAACTGCCTGTATGGCTGCTGGAAATGTCGTAATAACATGAAGTAGGTTTGTGCTGCTGGGCGATCCTGCTGTATCGACGATTAAATGAATCATTGACAATTGATTTTTCCTATGGTGATAATAAAGCAATTTTAGGTAACTTACTATCAGAACAAAGATGTTATAAAAATAGTCTCTAGAATCTGTGTCCTACTGTGCAGATGTTTCTGGTGCAGCGGCATGTCCGCCCACTGATCCCCGTTAAATCAGCATGGCTGACGAATGAATTTAAATCTCTCATTACAAGCCAGTTTGCCGTCTCTTTTCCATGGATGTGACGCCCTGCATCTCTGTTCTCCACAGGCCTGCTCACCAAAACGGGCGCTGCACTACATAAGAGTAGTTAACATTATGGATATGATTTGGATTGTGATATTAAAGATGAGATAAAAATGTTAAATGGAACATGATGCTGTGATATTGTCGCACCCTGTACACCTAGATTTTTAAAACGGAGCCCTTGTTTTAATAGAGGGGACATTGATATTAAATTATTTGATAAATATTTTAAATAAAACACTCCTTTTTAAATGTTTATTCACATAACTTAAACTGTGCTGCTTGCAGAAAGCTTGAAGGTTTGATTACTTCAAAGCTCCGTCAGATGCTGAGCCAAAAATGATTATTCAAAATCTGCATGTCCTTCACTGGCACACATCTTTTACATAACTTACAGACAGGCTGTGTAATATCCTTAGACTCACCTTTGGCATCTGGGTAAAACCATAATATCCCCAAATGCAAGATGTTGCATTTTTCTTTGACACTAAGACTAAGCCGCACCGGGAGAACTCTAAAGCAGGGGACGCTGTCCTGGCAGAAATATAAATAAAGCTTAAATTTCTTTTTGTTGTTACAGTTTTGACCAATTAAGTACACAATTCAGAGCAAACACCAAGGATTTCTTTGAAAAAATTATTTTTCAGTTTGACTTTAAAATTGAAAGTTTTATTACAGTTGTTCTTTAATCCATCCAGACGCTCCATTTGTACTTTGTCTTTTTCTATCACTTTGCAGTGACCCAGTGTCTCTGTAGTGAAGTTTAATCTTTCATTAGTCTGAAGAGAGATTCTGTGTCTGCTTACCTTTTCCCTGAGGTGCATCTATGTATTTCAACCTGTTTTGTCCTGCAGGCCAACCTGAACGACTCTCATAACCAGATGGTTGTCCACTGGGCTGGAGAGAAGAGCAATGTCATCGTAGCTTTGGCCCGGGACAGCGCAGGAGCCACGGGGCCCAAAACCAGCTCTGTGAGTACACCTGAGCACATCCATGCATAGGAGACATAGGAAAGCCAGAACAAGCACATCCATGAGCCGTTATATTCTGTTACAACCTTGCATAGTGTTTGTGGTATCTCAGCAGTCTTAATCTCCCTTTTCATTTGAAATTTAGCTACTAAATTGCCTCAGTAAATCAGCCGTGCGGCAGAAGGTGTGTGTGCTCACACTTGTCTAACATGTTTCTCATGTTTCTGGTGATTGTTGAGCCACACATTAAGCCCTCCATCTGCTACTTTAGGACACATACACACACTCAGGCGCACACACACACCCTTTGAAAGCCTCAAGCAAGTCATTGAACATGGTACAATCTTTCTGTTTTGATTTCCCTGTCTGGGCAGCTGTACACTTCATGAGAGAGAGGCCACTACCAATTGTGACTGAAACAGTTATTTTGTCTGATTAAAAAAAAAAAATCACAATATCTGTATTTTCCAACTAAAGGTTTCCACAAATTTGCAAAAGTCCATTGTCTGATCAGTAATGATCTCAGCTTGTTGAGTCACCAGCGGCTGGTTTTAGAACAGGTCAAGACAGGTCACCTTTTCCAACAGCCGGTCAGCTCGTAGCAAAGTCAGCTGGTCAAGCCAGTTACAAACTGTCAGCTGGTCAAAATAGCAGAGTTTAGGACGGAGGAAAGAGAGGATCACCTCATCAATTTGTTTGAGGAACAGCCGTGTCTGTATGACACAAGCCTTAAAATGTTTAGTGCTAAACTGACAGCGTCACTGCTAACCTTTTCCTCTGCTCCGCTCACAGTCACCATCACTCTCTCTCACTCGCTCAACCAGACATCCTGCTACGCACACACCTTTTACATTTTTGCCATTTCATACTAGATATGCAACGGTAGCGAGTAACTCACTATCGCTATTCTCATTCATATTTTAAAATGCTATAAATTATATCCAGCTATAAAAAAGCCTGAAAAGCCCACAGTTAGAACAGAAGTACAGAGATCTGTTGCTATGGAAACAGTACACCATCTCATTCGGTCACATTGTTGTAAACCGGCAGACATTACAGACTGTCTCATTGCAAGTCGTTGTAAGTTTCAACATGTCTCATTGCGAGTCTTTGGTGTGAAGTGGCATTAACACTTCTCACAGTCTCACAGAGATCTAATGAGACCATAAAGACTTTAAATTGATTTTTTTTCATTATACCTCACCTGCCATGTACACCCACGGCTGTAGAGCCAAATGTTCTGAAGAGGTAGACATTCTTAAATGTTTCTTTGTGTCCTGGAGAGTATAGTTGAGGTGCGAGGCGAGCCTTTTGGTTAATTGCAGATTAATGAAATGATTTCAGTTTGGAATAGAGTAATAAATGGTGTCTCATTGTGTTTGTTTGTCCAGAAGTAATTGGATAAAATCAAAAAAAATAAAATTGAGGCTTATTGGAGGCTGATTTGAGGTCAGACATCTAATTTTATTTTGCATTTTTTACGTTTATTAATCAAGACATTATTGTACCAATGTACAAAGTTGTCCTACATTGAGGTCCACCCAGGGTTCAAACTAGTCAGTTAGAGAAAAATCAACTTCTAAGTAAAATAGTTTTGTCTTCTTTCAAAAAATTCAACAATTTAGGCCACGTTTCTTTATATATTAGTTACTTAGTAAGATTCAAATACAGACAGAACATTCAAAACGACATTATATTTATTGATGATAGCTGCATAGTTGGTCAGTCATAATAAAATGGACAAACTACTGGTAAGTCACATATGACAAAGCTTTTGATATTTGACTAATGACCGCTAACACTGCTGTTGACAGCTCTGCACTGTAGCTGCTTACGGCTGCCTCTAGTAGTGCAGTGGAGCTGCTTTTCAATGACTAGGTCCCTGCAGTTTACACATATTTCTGCCAATGGTTTTACACCAACAAACATGAATGTAACAATCAGTTGATTTAAAATACTTTTTGAAAAAGGCAATACATTCAGCACGTTTGTTAGCCCTCAAGGATACACACAGTGTGTTTTGCTGAACAACACTGAATGTAAACAGAAAGTTTGGTTCAGAGAAAACCCCACAGGGAGACTTATACATTTAACGTTAGCTTCACAGACTGACGGAATGAGCGACTTCACAGCCCAGAAAGCTTTGAGGTCTCATTTCTAAAATCTTTAAATCAATAATATGATGTGCTTAAAGGTTTATCAGGAAGCTCTTGCAACTATGTTCACCAGCTGAAAAGGACACAGCTTAGTCCATATTTCTCACCTTTCAAAAATATTACACAGTGTGATGCCATGTTTAACCTAATGTAACTGTACAGACACTGGCATAAAGAGAGCATATTAAGCAGACAGCCACCAACACATCATTCAGCCCTAATCTACATGTTATGATCCTGAGCCATGGTTTCTCTACAGTTATCACGGACCACAAGGTTTATTCATTGACTGCTCACTCTTCTCCTATTTGTCTCTAGGTCTATGTATCGTATGACTACGGGACCACTTTCACACTTGTCTCAGACAAGTTCCAGCTTTCAGGGGTCAAGGCCAAGGACGGCAGCAAGCAGGTCATCTCCCAGTTCTACCACAGCCCTGCAGACAACAGAAGGGTAAGCCACAGCCGGTACTACTTCCAGACTAAGGTGCGCAGTATTCTCACAGGCTCTTTAACACAAATGAAGTTAACTGCTCCTGGGCTATAAGGAAGTGCACTGCTGAAGGTGAGGTTATGAAAATGAGGTGAAGTATACAGTAGAGGTGTCGGGACTTATCTATCAACTACATGCATTATGAACACATCTAAAACCAGGTTCAGTAGGTGGAGTTCCTACTGGGTTCTTGGTAATGTCTCTGTCCAAGACACCTTTTTGAAGGTTAGAGAGCCAAACAACTCGAAGAACTGTCTCAGGTGTTCCACACCTTTTCCATTTCAAGGTGATGGAAGACATGGTGCTCCTCGATACTGTTTATACTTAAGGGTTGATTCTTAAAACCTTAAAACCTTAATTTCTGCAATCTGTTCCTCAACACAAATCTATCTACCAAAGGTCTGAGGAGTTTTCTGAGATACACTATTATTTTATGGTCCTGAGCATTTATCAAAACTCAGCTTGAGTTGGCACTGTTTGACTGAACTCCAATAAAGTTTGAGAGACATTCTTGTCAGATCAGCAAGAATTTTTCATGTGCTATTACCTGCTGTATTTTTAATAGCTAGCCTGGATGTAGTGAAGATAATAGTGGAGTCAGTTCCAAGACCCTGTTGATTTGGATGTGAGGTCCAAAATAAGTGGAGCCAAAATAGGTGATAAGCAAAGACCTTCTTTTGAATGAATAGAGATGAAGAACTCTCAAGAGCTTTCCTACAGCTTCTCAGTGTATAGAATACTAGTGTAGTGAATGAATTGGAGGACAGTTGAACACTATGGCTTTGATGGAAGCTACTATGCTGTTTGGTCCTGAGAAATGTATGTTTTCCACAATTTGTTTCTATCCACCAAATTCAGAGGCCTGTGGAGTTGTTTGGACTGCATGGCTTCAGGCCCTGCACCTCTCTAAAACAAGCTATTGAAGTTGGCACATTTTTATTGGACTCCAATACAAATTCTAGAGACACACAAGGTTGATCAACATAAATGGAAGCATTCTCACTCAGAACTAGTGTTCTAACGGCTGGGTTATGCTCAAAACAAATTGGTTTGTATGACTTGTTGTCCAAGAAGTCTGAAAGCGAAAGTATTATAGCTGTGTGGCCACACTTGAAGTCATGGCCAAAGGCCAGCTGTCATAAAGAGTGGTGAGACAGGATAATCAGGAAATTCTTGCAACTTTGTTTACCAGATGTCTCTCATTTACACTTGACAACCACCAAGGCTCCTGCTAGCTACTCTTACGCTTGTTTATTTCTAAAGATACTTCTCACGTTGGTCTTTTGTGAACAGCAGTATTTTTTCACATTTTGAAAATAGTACAGAATGTGTCTTCTTCTAATAAACCAGGTTTAACCTAACGTAACTGGACAGACACCGACATAAAGAGAGCACATAAAGCAGACAACAGCCAACACACATACCCAGATAATCAGTGTTAATTACTGTAGCTGCAGCTGTGTGAATTTACAGGGGACATTAGAGCAGGTGACACCAGCAGCCGTCAGCTTAAAATTTCATTTGCTAAGCTTGTTAAGTTACTGTTAGTCATGTAATTAAAACGGCGGCAAATGTTTTTGACATATAAATGTTTCATCGTTCAGCCCTTATCTACATGCTGTGGTCCAAAGCCATGGTGTCTGTAAAGCTATCATGGATCACAAAGTGTAGTCATTGACGACTCCCTCTTCTTCTATTTGTTTTCATATGCAGTGTTCTAAAGGCTGGGGTATTCCTGAAACATGTTTGACATGTTGTCTCAGTCCAAGTCTGAGCGATTAAGTATTGTAGCTGTGAATGGCCACAGTTGAAGGCAGGGCCAAAAGCCAGCTGTCATAAAGAGTGGCCAGACAGAATAATTGTTCAAATTGCTAAGCTTATCTGAGAAAAAGGTGGCCTTATTCGTTCCAATGTACTTCATTGGCAATCAGTAATGGGTTTCATTACTTTGCTGTATCATCATTACATAGGATTTCATATTTTACTGATCAGTTACTATGTGAATCCCAACCACTGCACACAGCAGGGAACATAGCAGTGAACACAAAAGAAGCTCAGTCCCTGTTTGTGGAGGATACACATGGTTTCACAGGGCTGACGGGGGGTCAAGGGGTCATTTGTCTAGCTCAGGTGGGTTCAGTACGAGATGGAGTAGAGCAAAGAGGGGGGAGTGGATATGAGAAAGTAGACAGAGATGAATCGATGGTACTGGATAAATATAGGTTAGGCAGAGAGAAAGAGCAGGATCTTCTCTGAGGTTCTGCATAGTATCAGAAAGCACCAGGAGTCCAAAATCAAGTGAACAAAGCTTGATGGTGTCTGCTGGCAGAAACAACACTCAGTTTGAGTAAACAGTCAGGGGTTATTATATCTTTGAAATCCAGACATTTAGAAGAATATCAGCTGCATTATTCTTCAATCATTGCTAAATCAAGCCTAATCTTATTTTAAGTTTATTTTGTTCCCATGATTTTTATCTCTTTAGCTGCCTCTTATGTTTCCTTTTGTGTTTAATGTCTTTTTCCACGCAACATGTTTACCAAGCTTTGAATGAAACTCGTATCTGTACCCGTACTTGTTTTAAGGTCAGTGCCAGTCTTACATGCAGGTTCTTTGGATCAGTCAGTTGAGTCAGAGGTCTGACCTGAAATGCATCCAGTCACTCAGTAGTTTCAAAAGTAATCAGATGTAACTTTCATATCAGAGATATTTGTAGTAAGGAGTGATGACAGAGTCCAGGTCAATTCCGAGATGCTGTTGAGTCCAGTTCGAGATCTGAAAGTACAAAATGAACCAATCCTCAGTAAAATACACTTTGTTCGAAAATTGAAATTGTTTGAAATACACATTTAGGTTTAGACAGCAGGAAGTGTAGAATTGTTAATATAAAAATAGATCTTCTTATTTGAGGCACAATCCATTGGTCTTGGATTCATTTGCCTCTTGGTACATAGTTATTATTCAGTATACTGCACTCCTTTGAGCACTCAAACAGCCTGTGTTCCCGGTGGGACTGAATTAGCAAAGCTCGACCGTACATTAGCGATCTGGCACCTCGGCTTTCCACCACAACACTGCACTTGGATAACACTGAAGCACTTGAGAAACGCTAAGCAGACATTTGCTTCAGTAACTTGTGTTTTCTGCTTTACTGTGCCCTGCTTCCACAGACTTGAGTGCTTATTGGGAATACAGTGACACGGCACATCAAAGTGAGCTGAGAAAAGTGGGATTAGCACAGTACAATTACATAATCAAACTTTGTAATGGGGCTGGGGAATACGTGTGTTGATGGAGCACTAAATATGTAAGACTCTATACATTTTTTTCTTTTTTTTATTATTTCTTTTTCAAGTGCTTTTTTGTAAATTTGCCAAATAATATTAGAAATTACATCTTCTATCTTTTTCTAATCTAAAAAATGCATTGAGGAGAAGTCTCACGTCTTGCTTTTGTGTTTAAGTGTGTATTCTCTTCTTCTTCAGTACCTGTTTGTAGACTCCACCAACAACTACCTGTGGAACACCTTTGACTTCTGTAAGAGTGTCCAGGGCTTCTCCCTGCCCTTCAAGCCAACAGACCTGCTGCTTCACAGCAGAAGATCCAACTTGGTGCTCGGCTACGACAGCTCTCACCCAAACAAACAGGTACCTGCAGGAGCGGCTTTGTCTTCAGGGAGTGTAGTCCAATCAGAGTTTTTCCATCAAATGTCATGTGTGATACCACAAGAACGACATGGGCATATTCAGTATACAATTTTAATCTGTGATCTGTATTTGATCATTGTGATGCCCTTCTGCCTTTTAGTCACATCCTGTAGATAGAGAGGCTCCTTGTCCTGTTTTCATACCAACAGACTTCGTTGTTATAGCCAAAATTTTAGGTGAGAAGAAGGCTATATTTTTAGATACAAATACTAAAACTAGAAACATAGATAATAACATAATGACTTTATTTCCTCATGATTTTAAAGTCCAGGCTTCTGTTTAAGATTTGATATTTTTCTTGAGCTGCTATAGAATTTTCAGCACTTGTCCGATTTTATAGTTAATGTACATTGTATGGTAATCTTGAGAAGCATAGGTTTTTGCATGGAAGCTTTTTTGGTTTCCTTGTCTTGAGTTCAAGCGCAATAGCGCCAGGCGGCTCTCCAGTGTTCTCCTTGTCACATGTGTAAGAGCCAAAATGAAGGAATGAGCTTGACCTACATTCTTACAGTGCACCATCCCCCCCATCCCCTCCTCACACCGTCTCTCTCCTCTGCTGTAGCTGTGGAAATCAGACGACTTTGGGGAGACATGGGTGTTGATCCAAGAGCACGTGAAGACCTACTTTTGGTAAGACAACCACTGTCTCAGCTCATGACAAATACAGTGTGCAGTGTATGTGAGACACATCCTGAACTTTGTGCTGCATTCAATGGAACAGTGTAAGAAGAAAAGAGTAAATGCAACCTTCCAGAAAATATTATGTCAGTGTCACTAAAAAAGTATATATTTCTTCTCAGCTTGTAGGTGGTAGTTAAAGCAAATACTGTTCATAAGCTCCAGGCACATACTGTAAAGCTTTATTTAATCATGGCTGCATGGTCACTACATAAGGATCAGACATGACAATGAGCTGGTTGAGTACAAGGTACAGTTGATCATCTCTACATTGACAATAATTCCAGTGATTCCTTGTCCAAAAAGTTTCAAAGGCCATTTTTGCTGATCCATTTCAAAAACTGTATGAAAATGGTTTTATAAATTCAAATTTGCTTGACCATGTTGATCATTAAGATATTCCTTTATTTGTCCCACAATGGGGAAATTTATGAATTAAGAACCAAAGTCTATAGAACCCCATAGATAAAGCCCCATGTGATTAAAACAGTTGTTTCATTTTTTTCTTTTACTCTTTAGTTGGATGGGAGAACTGAGATGGTTCATGTTTACCTTAACTTTGTCAGTTTCTTTCTGTGTTTGAGGAGGTGCGAGCTGTTGAGTGTGGCCCTATTACTTCTTGTTGAATCTCATGGCTAAAATTGGAGGATTAACAAATTATCATGCATTTCAAATATCTGTATGTCTGTCTGTCTCATGGTGGCTGATTTTCTCAGTGGGAGAATTGTTTGAGATTGTTAAAGGAGCAAATTAAATATCAAGTGAAGCAAGTTCTTCTGGATGCCCGGAAAAGTCGATACAACTCAACCTATCAAATGCATTTTTTTTTAAATGGACAAAAATGTACACATTATAAAACAAATATTTGTATTCAGTGAAATACATGGCTTAGATAAAGCGCCTGAAAACTTATTTTTAATCTTATATCTTATGTAGTATTTCTCTAAAATATTAAGTATTAATGACTAAATAAGCAACAGTCAAACTTAAGTTTTAAGTTTAACACTCAAAAACACTCAGCTTATCTGTTTCGAGGCTTTGTGAATGTGGTTAGATCAGATTTGATTAGCAGTAATCAAACAACCAACCAACTGTCTTAAGATTCTAATTCAAATGTGGCTAAATCCTGATTGGTGCTCTGAAGTATGTCACATCATCTTTCGTGAGTCTTTCCCACTTGAAAACCGAGAAGAACGTAGAAGGGTGTTCATGTCGTATTCCATGACTCAGAAGAAGCTGATTGAGAAAGTAGTTTTTCAGGGCCTTCAAAGTAATTTTTGCTCGGACAACCGTGCGGGCAGCCTTCACAGTGTTGTGTTTTATACAGGACATGATTCAGCCCTCCGCTTCATCTCTTGTAGACCTTGAGCAGCAGCACAGAAGTTGAGTAGAAACAAACTTGCTTAGCTTGAACAGCACAGATCAAAGGTGATCCAGATTATCTTTGATCAAAGGGAGAACCCAGCCCCCTCCTCTATTTTCTGTTCATATTTCATTGGTGCATTACTTTGAAAGTACATGTGAAAACCTATCAATCAATCGATGATCCCTCACATTAAAGCCCTGGAGTGATAGCGTCGTGATCTACTTCAAGTTCAGCATCTCACACCTCTCGTTAGCAGAAGTAGAGGCTGCAGTGTGCAAGATATCTAACAAAAAGCCAATGTTGTGGATGGTATGATGTATGAAAGTTCCAAGAAACCACCAAACTCTAAAGCTAGGGATGTCCAGATTTACACATTTAATATTGGGTGTCTATCTATACTGAGTCCATTCTCTACTTTACTTTGGCCCATACGGATCAACTACATTTTGTTACACCACAATTAATGGTGTGTGGTCAGCTAGAGAGGAGACGTCTTATTCTGTTGAGTTGTTGGGATTACAAAAGCTCTCACAGTTGTACAGTGGTGTTGCAGAGTGATGCTTCTTTTTCCTCTTTAACACAACCTGTCATCAAATTGCTCACAGAATTAACATTGATGAGTGACAGCTGATATGACCTGTCACCGGTGAAGTTTAATCATGCTAATCATTGTAATCGGTAAAAGAGAAACTGCTAGCTGAATGATTTATCTCTACTTTCTATGTCTTATGAGATTAACAAATTAGTTAGTGCTGAAGCTCAGAGGTCAGAACTCTGAGTCACTCCCAAATAATGTTTCATATTCACACACTTTAATTTTACTTAATGGCTGTCAAATGTCAATGTCAATGGCCAGACTTTGGAGCCTGGCTGGCTGGAAGCTTAGCAACAGCAGGCTGAGCTGGACAAAACACATTAAAGAAAAGATTTTTTTTGGCTTTATTTTAGTCAATACCAATCTGTTAAAATATGTCAGCATTGGCTCCGAATGAGCATTATGAATTTTCTTCGGAAAAACACCATATAAAGTGATGATCTCTTCACATGGAGGAGAAATACCTCTTGTATACCAAGTGCCCTCACCAAGTCAGCCAGTCTGGCAGTTGGCTTTTAGGGAGATGCTTAATCAGACTTTAATGTAAGTGATATACTGGTTTGCAGGTCGTTGGAGTTGGGAGACGGCCATCGCCATCATGTCTTGAGAGATGGTGTGAAGTAACATGAGGTGCAGGTGTTTAATAACTGTTTACCCTGTGTGGTGGTCCAGTGGTTAGGATTCGGTGCTCTCACCGCTGAGACCTGGGTTTGATTCCTGGCGTGAGCGTGAGCGTATTGGCGCCTTGTAGTGGCAGCCTGAATGGAAATTTCCCCATTGTGGGACTAATAAAGGGATTAAAATTAAATTAAAAAAATGATTGGTCCATGGTCAGCCAGGAAGAAAGTCCATTGACAGACACTGTGCCAACACCTCTTTCATCAAGACTGAGATAGATTACTGTAAACACCTTGTACTCTCTACGCTAGTCTTCTGAGACCACTGTGTCCATAATACTATGACATTTTGCAGGTGTTTATTGACATTATTGATGTGTATTCAGATTGTGCATGGCAGCTTTCAGATACTGCTCCAAATTTCCATTGATATATGCTGCCCCTGGAGTTCAGGTAGGATAAATGGTACTTATGGAGCCATGACAAAGTGCAGTTTGAGTCATCTAGTATTTGTGTTCTCTTTCAAACTTTGAACATTAAGTCTGAATGTGTAAAAGTTAAAAGTGAAAAGTGCAGCTTCTTTGTCCTCGTGGTGCTGGCAATTGCCAAGATCGGTGGATTAACAAATTTTGTTTGAATGATTTACTTTTTTACAAAACACATCATGACTCGCTGCAGTCAAGCATCATGTTTCAGATCTGAGATTGATTTTTTTTTTCACAACATAAACAGACCAGGAGCATTTGCCTCTGAACAAGAGAAAAGGTTACTCCTGCTGTGAATCAAAATAGTTAATTTATCGTCTGCTTTAACCAAGTTTGGCAAAAGCTAATAGTTTTGTTGCAGAAGTAGTCTTTCTTTTAAAGCCTTTTGGACTGCACTCTTGCCAGCAGCCAGACAATGAAATCAGTGATTGCATATCCCTTTTCTGTGCCAAATGCTTCGGCAGTCTAAGTCTGTTACTTTAAATTTAAATGAAAGCAGTACAAGGTAGTGCTTAAGACACTCAAACAGAACAGCGGCTGAGGGAAAATGAGGAGTAAGCACTGGACAACACCATCAGAGCACTAAGATGTCAGCTAGTTGATAAATATTCAGATGAATAAATGTCTGCCACCTCCTGTCTCTGCGTCTTGCCCTGGTCGAGTGGCTGCTCGATGGAAGCACCTTTAGACAGATCACTTGGAGGTGGCGGTTGCCCTCACGGCTGCTCCTTGGTGAAGCTAAATTACTTTTGGGATTCTGTCCCTGATAAAAAGACAACACACACAGTGTACCTGCACAAACCCACTACACACCTCACCTAGATCATGCTCACTATAGTGTAGAATTGACAGACACCTGATTCGAATACTGATGCAGTGGAAGCAAATGAAAGAAACTTTTTCTTTAAACGCATAACAAAATATAGTCAGGAAACTCCTTTTCAGATATCTTTGTATGTTTGTAATCGGTACTTTATGAAAAACAGATAATGTCGATTACCTCAACCAAAAAAATAAGATATAAATACATTAAAATGTCCTAAATGAGAGTTGCAGTTAAATTTTAATGTCTTAAAGCAATTGAAGTGTCAGGTAAAGTAGGTAAAGAAAAACTGACAGAGTTGGAAGTGTTTGTATTAAAAGGAGCTGAGATATCTTTTGAAGTGAAGCTGAGAGATGCAACACACAGTAGTCGATGGATCAGTTTAAGAGAAAGAGCTGAAAGCAGGTCGACTGTTTGCTGATTAGTAAGAATAGAAAGCCGTCTTTTCCTCCAACTACTGTCTTTTTTTCTCATCTCTGCGTTCTCTGCTTGACAGTTTAGCCACAGAATTGATAACTGCATTGTCCAGGTGTTCTTAATAAACTAAGTACTGTATAGCTCAACAATAACTCCACCTAAATCTGAGCTTGGTAATGTTGGAGAAACCTGAGAAAGCTAGATTTTGAAAGTACCCAGCAAAAAATCAGATCCCCTTCCTTCAGGCCTCATTCCAATGCTGCTCCCCCAAAACACATGAATGTACATAAGCAAACAACCGGTAAATGCAAGACTGTCAGCTGGATCCCAGACCCCTGCAAGGATCACAGTCTGCATGCCCAAGTTTCCTTGGGCAAGATACTGAACCCCAAATTGCTGTCAGGATGTAAAGATAATTTCAGATGCTGAGTCATATTCGTTATCTACCATAACTTTAACAGAGTCTTTAGTTTTGTCACCCTGTGTTTATAATTTTCCTGATGATTTAATTGATAGTATTTAGCAGTCTTTCAGTGAGATCTGATGAAGTCTGTTAAATCTACACCACTGCAGTGCTACACTGGCTAAGAGAAACTGCAAATTATCTGAGGACAAAGGCAACACAAATAAAGATTGATCTTAAACTCTCCCCCCTGTGGCTCCATCCAATTGGGGTCTAATCCTGTTTATTCTGGCTTTAGCAAGTGGCGCTTGCTAAAACCAAAGAGACTCGAGCGTGACTCTCAGCCTGCTGCTGGATGATTTTAACACCAACCCAATCTGATGGCTTGGTCCCCCACCTGGCTCCTAATCCTCTGATCTCACAGCTAGGTGACAGACTGAGTGGTAAAATCCACTTTGTGCACAGTGAGAAGTACAATCCCTGTTTCCATATGGATTACAGACAATGATACATATCCTACAGGCAGAGTGAGACACAAGGGGAACATGAAAGAGATGGGGCAGAGGGTGAGAAAGGAAGGACTAAATGTCACTGCTAACTGGAAAAGGCCTAATATAAACCTTTGCAGGTTTGACATGGCCCTGTGAAGGCTTTTTTTTTGTTTCGACTAATTGACATGTTGAATATAAAGGGATGTTGATTATGAAGGCTGCTTTATTCAAAACACTGAATTATTGTACAAATGTAGGGGGAAAAAAGCTGTGATGTTTGTTTACTTGTTGATAAATATAAGTTGTTAACCTCAGTCATGTTTGTTTCCATATGTATTTTTTATTGTATGTGAGAAGCCATGAATGTGTCGCCTGAAAGTAATCAAATGAACTAACAACTTTGTGGCTGTTGGAAGTTCAGTCAAAAAGGGTTTCCTTCAAAAGCATTTAGGGAAATCCTAATCGAATAACAACAGAACTGAAAATGAGAAACTGCCAAAGAAGGGAGTATGAGTGTTTAGGAAGTGTTTGGAAGGGGCAGATATTAGTTGAAAGGAAGAGACGGAGACAGACTGCGAATAGCCTTCCATGCACTCTAAGCCCAGACAGTGTCCAGCAGTTGAACAGGGACCTTTGAAAGAATCCCACAGAGGCAGAGTTGAGCCGAGACACTGCTCTCTCTGTTTAGCTCTCGAGACTCCGGAGGAAAACACACTGATTTGGAAGGCAGACGATAAGACCCAGTGAACCTCCCTCATTCATTCTGGCTGACTCTTTGTGCCACCGTTTCGGGAACATCCTCGCCGTACACTTGTGGCCACAAATAGTTTGACCACGCTGTTTTTCAAGGTTGACACAAAGACAGACATTTTCTGTTTGAACGTGCTGATAGTCTGTATTTTGTGCTGACATTTATTTTATTGAAATTTTGCCTTTTTTTTAATTGCAAAAAATGACAAGGATTGTTTGTCAGAGTGAAAAGGCTCTGAAACAGCTCATTGAAAGCCAGAATAATTCAGTTATTTTAGGTGGTGTAGCAGCCTCCTAAGGCAGAATACAATACATGTTTTTCACACTGACACTTGAAGATGGTGAAGATGGTGAGTAAAGTTCTCCACACTGGAATGATTTCATAAATGAGACATCTGAAGCAAAACACCCTGGATATAAGCAATGCTGCATCCAATTGTAGGACAAACACTTGCTGTAGACAAAGATATTTTCACCTGTGTACAGTTTGGAGTCTTGAGCTCATATTACCTGGGAACCGTGGGAAAAAAACACAACACTGAAGAAACTTACAAGACCCCAGGAGGTACATGCAAACTCCTCACAGAAAGAACAGGGGTGTGCTTCAAACCCTGAACCTTGCTGTGAGGTGACAGTGCTCGCCACTGAGCCACTGTGTGGCCCTTGGGAAATACCACTAACATCAAATGTTTTTGACTGGCTTTGACTTTGGAGCTAAACAACTGGCCCATTTTAGACCTGCTTGTACAGGTCTAACAGTACAACCTCAAAGGACCCATGGTGGGACTTTTTTAACCCTTAACTCTCAGACCTCAGAAGTACTGCTTTAAAAATATTCAAAAGACTGCTTGAGGAGTGTGAGGGAGAGGTATATGGTAGAGTTACCTCACTCAAGTTACTATGTAATCTGTCAGGATTGCACACTTGCACGTATTCAGTGTTCTGATTTCAAAATTTTCTTTAAACAATATTTATATTATTTAACAAATACCTACAGCTCTCCCTGATGATGTAACGATCCAAGGTATATGTTATGGCCACCACATTTAATAATTGTGGTACTGATGGGTTTTTAAATACTGCAATACCCATGAGTGCAGGTGCAAATCAGAGCAGAAGTGAATTATAAATTCTCTGTCATTACAGTTTAGAAGAAAGCAGTAGTTGCTGAATTCACTCGCAACTGATCAGAATTTAAAAGTGAATTTATTTTAGCTCCAGATGGTGTTAAAACTGAAAACACAGTCATCTTTTGCTTCCACCCGCTTGTAACAGAATTTTAAACTCTGGATGTCTCTTGCCAAAATGCACCTTGGGAGTCATCAACTTAGAAGTTTATAAGCACACAGGCTTATACCTTTGACTTTTTATCAGAGAACCAGATATTTTTTATCTGAGTTCTAGATCATTTGCGCTGACAATTTAACAGTTTCATGTTGATCCAAGCGGTAGAAGTGCTTCTACTGTGAGTCATGTAACATTCAATGGGAAAAATTAAAGGCAGTGCGTTGCCGGATGATGGCACATTGCACCGCAGCAGAAGTTGAGTCATGTTCAACCTCTTTGCCGAACAACCACACATTTCTTTTGGCTGGAGCCCTGTGCACCAGCACACCCATTGTGCCAACACATTGGTCCCTTTGAAACGAGTTGGGGGCCTGTATCTATTTCACACTGTGCTTATGTCCGTCTGAACACGCCCTTAAGGCTTGGTCACACCAGCATTTAAAACAGTGTAATTTTGTGGCGAAATCAGTTAATTTCAGTGCCAAATATGTTCACATTTTTCTCGTCCAGTTCGACGATTTGTAAACTGCGTTGCACTGTCAGTTTTTATTACACAAAGTAGACAACAGAATCTTGTTAAAATAGTAACAGGATATGGTATAATTTCATCACAATGTGATTTCTCTGAAAGTCAAATGAAATTATTGAATTGTCGCCCAGCCATAACCTCAATAATATGACCTCAATTGAAAATGAATTAAATTAATTTTTGGTAATGAGACATATGATGCTGATAAAATGCAGGCTTATAAAGAGACAGGACAGGATTCTCTCCTCTGATGTTGAGAAGATGGGTTTTAGTGGATGGGTTAGATGGAGGAGGGAGTGTTGAAATTTTTATGTAGGCCTACTGGTGCTCCATTAAGTAATCACGAGAAATACTATGTTTGGAAGGAAGTAATAGGATTTTAATAGAAATGTGCAAGAAATCAAAAATCGTTATATGTGGACATCCATCAAATCTGTGTGCGTGTTATATCAGGCTAACAAAATGGTTCTCCATCTTCATCCTCCATCTCCATGCCCTTGCTTTCTCCCTCCCTCTGAACTTCCTTCCCTCCAATCTACCCTCTCCTCCTGTCCTCTCACTCTCTTCTACATCATCTCAGGGGTGTGGAGCCCTACGACCCCCCCACCACAGTGCTGGTCCAGAGGCACGAGCCCCAGGGTGTCTCCACCATACTCAGCAGTACCGACTTCTTCCAGGGTGAACACAACCACAGAGTGATCCTGGAGCAGGTCGACAGCTTCCAGCTCAGAGAAAAGTACATGTTCGCCACCACCACACGGGTAAGAGATCTGGGGGAGGGGCAGCTGAACACGGTTTGAGCGTGTTTGGTTAATGATCTTGTTTTGATTTAACTTGGTATGGTGAGGTTTCTTGCCATTGTTTTTTCTTTGACCTCAAAGCCTGCCATCTTGGAATGGTGTACTTGGACAGAGCTGAGCTAGCCGTTTCCTCTGCCTTCCGTTCTGTATGCTAAGTAGGCTAACTAAACCAAATGAGAGTGGTAGCATTCATCTCATCACCCTCTCAAAAAGAAAGTGAATAGGCATATTTGCCTACATGTATTTTTTTTAAATGAGATTAAACATGTCCAACTTGCTGCTCAGGAAACCTGTAAATTTTAGTTGTTCTTAGATTAGCAACACGAATTATTATTGTCTAAAACAATTATTTCAGGTCCTCTTTATTAATGAGAAGAAAGTACACCTCTGAATAAATTGTTATCACATGTAAGTGCACAAAACACATTTGTACGTACATGTGCTGAAATGTATCTCTAAAACAAACTTGACTTTCCAGACATACAGTATTTAAATGTGGATTATTACAGTGTCTTGATGACATTGCAGTGTTTTAAATTTTAAAGTAACTTTTTAAAAACAAAAAACTCCCCCCTTATTGGCCTTTAGAATACCTGGCACGGCTGAATAGCGTTCACTGTTTATTACAGGAGGAGGTTGCTCAAGTGGGGCCTTTTCTACTTGTCATTGCTTTGATGAAAGAAGAGAGAGTGCTACAGTACATACAGGAAAAGAGTATAAGTTGAAGCCAAAATAACTGCATCGTAAGATAATAAGGCCTGAAAGTAATGGTTGTGAGTTTTGAAGAAATTAAAAAGACAAAGCATGTATTGTTTTTTTCATTCATTTTATTTAGTATACCCTAATTATTCCTGTGCTGTTTTCGTATTGTCTGTTGCTTCCCAATGCTTAAATAAAGATAATTACCATGCACCAATAGACAGAAATGAAATGTAGCAACTAAAAGCCGTTTCCTGCTTTCCCTGCTGTTCACCTGCATACAATGCCTGCATTGTATTACAGCAAAGTTAAGCAATGCAGTGAGCAGTTTCCCATCTCAGCATAATGTGCTGAGTATAACAGACGTTAGATCAATATTTGGCTGGCGCTAACGTGAAGCGCTGTATGTTTGTCATTGTTAGCCTCCAGTGTTTGTGTAGTGGAAGCCTCAGTTAGGCAGCAGACAAACAGACAGCGGAGCAGATGGTGATATGGTTTGGATCTCATCTCTTCCCTTGTTCCACAGGCTGCCTTGGACAGACTTGCTGTCCTCCGCATCACATGTTGACTTCGGTGTGGGCTGGCGTTTTAGAAACAGTTTATTGTAAAGGGAGGTCGGCTGTGGAGGGCTTTTCTGATCTGATAATTGAGATCAGATGGCTCATCATACTAAGTTAATGCATTTAGCTGTACTTCAAAGCAGCAGGGAAAGCAAGGAATTAAATGAACTGTCACAGCTATGATGAAGTGCTATGATACTGCTTACATGTTTTCCAGTCTGGAATTTTAGTTCTACTCGTTTATGCTTTTCCGTGCAACACTAAATATGCAACGATTTGAATGGCTGAATCTACTATAACTTTGTCGCTATCTATTCTATCTATTCTGCTATTTGCAAATGACATTTGATTGAGAAAGAAAATGATCTGTACACTGTAGATGTGTTGTCGTCTATCAGAACAGATGCATGATGCATATGGTGCAATTTACTGTCTACACAGCAAGCAGGCGGTATTAAGCACTGGGCTAAGTCAAAGCAATATAGAGCAGCCTCAATAAATCCCAGTGGCTAATATGGTCAAACTTAATGAGTAATCCTCATTTCCAATTACTAATGTGGTCCAATAAGACCCGGAGTTTAACCTCAAAGTGTTGAGAAGCCAACAGCTGCTAAGTGTGGTTTTGTTTACAGCTCAGAATGGGAGGCAAAGATGTTGGGAGGGACATGCAGGGCTTGAGCCATAACAGAAAAAGCTGTGTCACTACAACTTTCCTACACCCAATTGCCACACATTTATAATATGCATCAGCATTTATTTTGGAGTTAGCCATATGTCAAAACGAAACCTTTGGCTGTTACATAGCAAAAATATGCATTGCAAAATGGCCTTCAAAGATGAAATGTAGAGAGGGAAATGCCAGTGACATTAGTAGTGTGCCAGTCAGCCAATGATCTAGCTTCAGCTTTCCAGCCCTGAACTTTAGCAGCTGAGTACTGACCGACAGCTAACACAAGCAAACTTAGTCAGTTACACTTTAAGGTACATCGCATCAATATCTTAATCACCTTAACTGAAATCTTCAAAGCATTCAGAGTTGATCAGCAACTTGTCCTGTCAGTCTGTGAATTATAATGTTAGATAACATTGGCTCAGCAGCCAAAAGGGAGGCTGTGATCTATTGACTAACAGAGACATGTGATATGTTTGACTTTAATTTTTGTGACCTGAGACATGACCAACTTGTCATTATTACCATAAGGACAACTACATAGCATTCGCCACTAAATGTGCTCAGATGAATGCAGGTTTCTGCAATCAGATGTAGCTACTGTTGAGTTAAAAGGAAGTGCATTATCTGTTGTGGGTTTTTAACTGGCAGTTAGATGCAGGAAGTTGTGCATTAGATATAAGATATTGTCGCACAATAAATTATCACTTTCATATAGTTTTGGAAGCTGTTTTGAACCAATATCAGAAATTGTTTTATGGTGCTGCTTTCACTAAATGATGCAGTTAAAGTTGAGTAATAAGAACATTCTTAAAACTCTACGTCAGTGGTCCTCAACTATGTTTATTGAAGGACCATAATTTTTCTAAGCAGACACTGTGGGGGCCAGACTTTCAAACAACAATTCACATTTATTTAGAACTAATTAACATATAGTTTAATATTTTCACTTTCCTTCAAAATTGTTTTTTTTATTGGCCCATATCAGTATGAACAGACTCCTACAAATATGGAATATGCATAATGATAACTAGATGCTTAACCAGAAAATGCTCTCAGACCTTCACCAAGGAGACAGCCAGTGCTCAATACAAAACCCACAGTTCAGCTATCAATGAATGAGTCCTTGTTGCAACATAAAACTCCTCTTTGAGATCCCAGGAAGCAAACAAAATAGTCAGTTTGAGACTCAATACAGCAGTTGGCCAACAAAAATAAACCCAAGTGACACCTTTTGCGTCTAATCGACAAACTTAGTGATTCTCCAACAACTCCAGAGTCACCTCCTGCAGTCCAGCCAGTGCGCTGCTGTTGGCTCCAGGGAATGGCCAGCCTGGGAGCCGGACGGTTTGATGGTGGGTCCATGGAGTAGAGAGATATTCTGCAGGCCAGATGTGAGGCTTTGGCGGGCGGGATGTGGACGATCACTGCTGTGCACATTGTGTGAGAAAGACATTCAGATTATAGTTTGACAAAATAATCTTAACTCAGATTTACTGACTTCTTATGTGGCTGTCAACCACTCATGGTCTTCATAAGTAGACGAAGTTTGTTCAGTTGTCATATGGTTCAGTTGTGATCGCATGAATTTTGGTCATGTGATAACAGCTGACCTCGACCATGAGATTTGTTTGAAAGCTGCAAATAATAGGTGCTAAATCAACCTTTAGTTCAGATTATTTGGTCAAACAATTTCTATACTATTACATTATCAAGAGAGTAAACCTTTCACTCTCAATGCACTTTTGCACTCATTCTGTGTCTCTCCACTTGCAGGACAGATTGAACCACTGTGCTAAATCATATCAAATCCAAAAGTGTATGTCGATTGGAGAACAAAACCTTCTCAAATTAGTCAGTGACCTAATACAGATCCATCTGGGGCTTCCTGACACGGAAAAGACAAAAGAGGCTTTGAGGACAAGAGGGCAAAATAATACTGGCAACAGTAGGCCTGCTTGTTTGGCTTTTCTTCCTGTAGTGTTTCCTCAGAGATGGCCGTTTCTAGAACAGTTCATCAGTGCTGCTGCATGTGATGGAGAAATCCAGGGGGAAACACTACATACATACCACTGATATCCAGTTAAGCTCAGAGAGAGTTTAATGTCGTTTTCACATCAACATGGAAAAACATATGGTGAGTTGAGACTGTCACAGGTTCCTGCTGTGCCATTATTACACCAGGAAGATTCAGAAGGCAGGAATAGTGCTAAAGACGTTGTAATTCATCACTTTTCTTTTCTTTTCTAGACTGTCTTTTCATTCTTGTCTCTGTAGTATAACTACAATTGCTAAAAATGTACCTTTGAAGAGTTTGCATCTGTTTCTGGGAAAACAAAAACATTTTACGCTTGATTTTGCTGTTGGTTCATAGCATAGACATTTGCTCAAGCTCGTCAAAAACATGCATTTAATGTGACAGACAGAGTTTGACTTATTTGGAAACCTTCCATTACCACCAGCTCTTTCGCTTTTATTCTTCTAATCTTCTGCTCTTTCTTCTTGTCTTTATTTATAAAGTTGTTCAGAGGTCAGAAGTGGAAGAGCAGAAGTGGAATTTACATATTAGATGAGAACTTGTGCTTATGGTTATTAGCTTTCAGTAATGTAAAAAAGTCTAATGAAAAGAGCAATTCATTGTTGTCCAAAAACTATTAAAATGCATCAGTGTTAGAGACGGTGACATGTTCCTTCATTACCCAGAATGCACAGACAGTTTATTTTGTCTCAATCCCATACACCATACATACACCATCCTGCTGCTGTAAATACTCAATTAAGAACCAACATGTGTATTAATCCACATCTGAAAATAGCCCCAAACAAACACACTATTTTGTTCAATTAATGTTTCCTAAAAACTACATTCCCCAGCCGTTTCAAGAAATTAGACCTTTTCATTAGATCTTCAGTAGGAATGTTTGCCTTTAGCTACATTTTGTTCAGAAATTCAAATAGGTTTATATATATATGCAAATATGATGTTGTGCTCATTGCAGCTAGTTGGATAAACCCCAATCAAAGCTTTGTTGTCTGTCAACGTCCATGACAAGTAGTGAGAGAAAAATGTCACCAAGCGTAAAGGAGATTGACACAGCACAGTGCAGGATTGTTGAACGTGGATTTAAGAAATAACACCATGCTGAATGAAAACAAAATGGCATTTTAGTGTGACTATTGCCAACAAGTTGTTGAGTTTGGTCTTTTCATGGAATTTGTTGTTTAAAAAAAAAAAATCCTTTGTCCTGCAAAACACTTACAGAGAGCTTCTCGGCATTAGACAACAGGGTTCACTTCTAGTTGTTGGGATTGACCCATCTGTGACCTCCGTCCTCTCTGAGCTCTGAGTCTGACCTCCAGAGGTGAACAGAGCTGATGAGACCAGTCAGACAGACCAGTACATCCCTCAGCACAGACGCTGCCTCTGGGGGCTGGTGTAGAAACAGATACAGGAACAGATGCAGACTGACTTGTTGCAAAGCATCAGCTCTATTAGCCACTTACTGCTTCCAAGTAGCTACTGCTAGCAGAGCTATCTATATTTTCCACCATGCTCATTAGCTATAAAAAGAATGATTCTTCTTGTCAAGTCTCAGTTACTCTCTCTCCTCTTCTGTCTTTGACTTGCACTAATAGGATTAGAATAATGGAATATCACAAGTGCTTTTGGCAGTGCCAAGCTGCTTAAGCTAATTAAAGAGCCAGAAATGGAGAGTTTTATCTAACAATAGGGATCCTGAGGAATAGAGTGCTAATCAGACCTTAAAGACCCCAGCCTTTGGTCCCATTGAGAGACCCGGAGAAGATAACTGGCTTAGTAGATGTAATGGGGATGTTGATAAGGCCCATCCCTTCTCTCCACAGTTATCTGTTAGCCATATTCCTTCTCATTTAGATCACAGATTCTCTGCAAAGTAAGTGTGGGACAAGGAAAAAACCAGGAGGTGGGGATTGGAGGAGGAACGATTCCTCCCAGTGCAGCATATTTTTCGAGCGGCTTCTGAAGTTCTTGCTTACTTACAGTTCCATAAACAGTTCCGTTAAGTAAATATCTGACTCCTGGAAATTCCTGCCAATTCTGTGTTTTACAGGGAATTCCCGGATTGCTGGTTTGCTGTTGCTGCTCAATAAAGAAATTAGTGGTATTAATTATTTTCTAATTCTGTATCAGTCACAAGGTAGGGCAGTATCAAAGGCATTCCACTGGGAGTAGGGAGGATTCCCATTTTTCAGTTTGAATAGCTCACTAGGGTTGATAGGAATGTGCATATACTCATTCTGTGTGCCTCTAGTTGTTATGTGCTCACAGCAATAGGCTTAATAAAAATTAATGCAGCCTCTCAGGCTACATACAAGATGCCATCTGATTTGTTGAACTTGTTGGGCACGCTTAGAGGAAGATCTGCAGACACTGCTCAGGGCTAAAAAACCTTGTTTACTTTAACTGCATATTTTCTGAGTACATCCTCATTTAATCTGTATTTTGATATTTTATATATACTACATTTGTTCATTTGGATGCTTTTGTCCAAAGGAAGGGGGGTACAATCCCAACCTCAGCAGATCAAGAAGAACCTTTGAGAATAAAGACCTCAACACTCAACACCATGTTCCATGTGGCTTGCATGTGTATGAAGCAACATACACAAAGTGATTATACAATATTCACATGGTTGAGTTTTTTTCCAATTGGTTAAAGAAGTCCAAATTTCATTGTGTGAGGATCCCGGAGCAGAACGGGCTTCCCTATAACAACAAAGCTCATGCTAGCTGAGATAGTGCTGCAGAATAAAATTCCACAAAAAGCAACATGAAAAAACTATTACTGGCCTCGAACCTACTACTCTGACTATTTGGTTGGCTTTAATTGAGGCTTAACTTTTACACATTTCCTCTTTGACTGTACCTCAATTTAAGCCGTGCAACATGTTAACGCCAAGTTCCACAGGCTAAGTTGCAAAATAACCAGTGAAACAACATAAAACATGGTGGAACTTACAGCTTCTAAGTTAGAAAGGCGTGCCAAATTGTGCATTGTACAAAAGTGTTACACCATGATGCAGACAAGTAAAGGAAGAAAAGGCTGGACTACAAACATGGCATTTCAGGCAGTTCAGGAGCAGCGTCTTGCGTAGAAGAGAATAGCTCATTCTGGCATGGACTTTGGAGCTTTGCAGATGTTCTTCATGTACACTTAAGGAAAAGGGAAAAACCATACAAGCACAATATAACCTCTTAAACTACTTCTAAAAATGACAACCTGATCTGGTGTATTGATGCTTTCATTCATTTATGTTTTTTAAGGAGTCCCACACACATGACATAAGACAGAAACACAAAACTATCTAGCTAAGCACCTGAGATCCTCTTGAACAGAGAGATTTCAGATATAAAAGAAAAGATGTGTTGGCTTTACGCTGTACGACAAGCCCATCTGAATAACAGCATTGCCTGAGGTGTGTTGGACCAGTGGATCATGAATATGTAACTGATGATCCCTGAGATAAAGGCTGGGATAGAGCCGAGAGGGAGCCTCGTTGCCTAAACTGTGGAGCACATAAAGGTCTGCTTGGATTCAACTGTACAGCAGTTGGGTGAAACAAGCAGAAGGCACTTTGCCTCGGAGGATTTGGCTTGTGACATTTCCAGCTTGTTTTGGTGTCAGTGCAGGTACCTTTTGTTACACTAAAATGTCAGCCTTAAAAAAAGGCAAGAGTGAACATACGCTCTTCCTCTCGGCCAGTCATTAACAAATGTCACCTTGTGGCTGTTTACTGTGTGGGAGTGGAGCTCTCACTGTGTGGCCTTGTGGGTTACAACAAGGAAATGGTAAGGATGCACTTGTGTGTTGGTGTAGGGAGATTCATATAAACCCTCGAAAACATATGTGTTTGATTCAGCTTGAATGTCAAATACTACAACTTGGGAGAGAAATTCATCTTATTTAAGGATGAGCAACTGTCACTTTACAATGGGGAGTACAGCTATGACCTGTAAGGTAGGCAGCAACTATTTTTTGGTAGCTTTGCTAGCCTGCTACTGTAAAAAGATTATCAGAGAAGAAGTGCGAAGAATACCAATGCCTTTAGTGCCTTGACATCAACTCCAAAGTATCTTCCAGTCAAGCAGTGCTGCTTGGCTCTCTCTGAGAATCAGATTGGGGAGTGAGAAGAATAGGCAATAGACATGCATCCTTGTGTATACAAAGAAGAATAGGGGGCCCACGATTGAGCCCTGTGGAACTTCTGTAACCAGGCTGTGGGGTTCAGACGCCCAGCTTCACATGTGTTGCTGTAAGGTATCCCTGATGGTTTCATCAGCTTTCAACATTTTCTGTGTGAAAACTGTGAATGTATTAAGAAGAGAAATGTTGATGTCAGATATCTCAGATATAAACCTTACTGGGAAGCTTCACCAACTTTTGCACTTATATTATTATAAAAAGACTAAATTCTGACATTTAGTTTGTGGAATGCCTAATTTGGAAAATGCTTTTTAAACTGCCATGAACATGACTTATATGAGAATATGAGAATTGTTTTCTAAAGCAGTGGGTGCTGCTTGCATATTAGCAACACTGTTCAGTTCAGTTGCCAACATTTCTGTGACTTTATATTTCATTGTTCATTTTAGGATTCAGTATTTGTTTGTAGAATGCTTTATTCCATTCAAAACTATTGTGTCTGTTCGCCACCCGTGCTGAGTTGATCTGAGCCCAAGAACCACATCTCATTTCAGGAATTTGAGAGTTTAGAGAGGATCATTTTGAGAGAACATGAGCACAGTGTGGAATGTGTGGCTCACTTACAGTTGCCATTGCAGTGCAATCTGTGGTTTCAGTGGAAAAATATGTAACTGCCATGCCACTCGCATGTGAAAATACATAGCCGAGTAGACATTCTCCTGTCCATTTTTCCTTTGACTCACTAAGTAAACTGACCTGAAAGCCTTGATTAGTGTATACAGGGTAAAGCAGAAGAACAAAACTCAGTTCCAAGCCCACATGGTATTTCTGAGTTGGAGTGAATAGGAATAGTTTATAGTTTGACAGTAATGCACATACATTTTGAAATTCTTCTTAATTCTAACAGACAGCATCTCTCAACTCATTTTTGTTTTGCCTTATTTTATACCATGTGGACCCTCTGCAATCAGAGTGTTTCTGTCCTCTCTAAAAATTCTGTGTGAATGTTTCTGTCTGTTTTTTACCTCCGTTTGTCCCTCTCTCCCTTCCCTCCATTTGTCTCAGTGTAGTCGCTGCTTTGCTTTCACATCACACCGCACAGTCGATGTGGGCAGTACGCTAGAT
The DNA here is from genome assembly GCA_025331565.1 of Holacanthus passer. Classification (NCBI taxonomy): domain Eukaryota; kingdom Metazoa; phylum Chordata; class Actinopteri; family Pomacanthidae; genus Holacanthus; species Holacanthus passer. The sequence continues at coordinate 3,838,268 of JAFREQ010000038.1, forward strand.
GAATCAATAGACTGAATGGAAAAGGCTGAAATGCTCTGCTGGAGACTGTGGATGCTCAGGCACTCAAGGATGGACACAAATCCTTCCAAGGGACACACACATGCGCACACACACATGCGCACGCACACACACACACACACACACACACACACACACACACACACACACACACACACACAGTCTTTGCTTATGTCACTTTTGGGGAATTTACATAGACTTACATTCATTTCCTGGAGACCAATCTGAAGGACTACCTGACTACCTGACCTTACCCTAACCTTAACCTAACAATAACCTTAACCTAACCCTGACCTTAACTGTTGACCTAAAAATCACAGTTTTCCAAATTGAGGACACCACTTTTTGTCCCCAATTGCACCGCTGTCCCGAATCAACTGGTCTTCAGTCTAGTGTATATCCCCAATTTGGACATAAGTGAACCCACATACACACACACACACACACACACACACACACACACACGCACGCATTTGCACCACTATCCCCATGGGGACACTATTGATGCAATGCGTTCCCTAATTCTAACCCTGAACCTAAGTCTTATCCCTCAGAAAGCAGTCTGGGCTTGTGAGGATCTCAATTTTGTCCCCACAGTGACAGGAAGTCCTCATGGGTTGGTATGCATCACTGTCCCCATCGAGATATAAAAACAAACACAAACACACAAAAAAAAACCATGAGTTTTTAAAACGAGCAGCAGTATGGTAGAATGGAAGTTGCTGTTAGCTGACACTTTCTGTAACTTCATATTGTATATGTTTGAACAAAAACTCCTGAAATTGAAGGAATTATTTGTTTCCCCCACATTTGTGAAAAACCCTCTGAAACAGTATTTACAGACAGACCATATGGTGGTGCAACTGTCCAGCACTTTAACAAGGCTGATACCTTTTCTAATATTGACTAAAGCTGAATAGTAATTGGCATCAGGAACAATTCTAGTAGTGATCAGTTCTAAAGTGAGAACATAATCAACATCATATAATTCTTACTGTATGTCTCCAGTGTTAGCTTCTGAAATCTGGTTATGGTTTGGATTTGATTTCCCAAACATGAACATACCTGGATTTTCACTCTCTTGTTATTAACAAATTGTAACATTAGTAGACTTCCAATGCAACGACAGTCATCTTCCCTGGTTAAAATGACAAGCATTACTTGCTGCAGATTATATCTGCTTTAGCTAATTTACATTAATTGTCTTTGTAAGTTGACAACAGGCCAAAATGAAATTTTTTGGCTGTTGTCTGGTCGCTGGTGTAGGCGGTCTGGTACTCTGAATGGTGCTGAATTGTTAGGAAAAAAAAAAAAAACTTCCACTCTGTTACACCACTATACAATTGTGAATTGTTTGCTCATAGTCACACAAGAGTCTTCTGAAGTGAAAGGAGATGAGCTGAGATTGAAGAGAATCTCTTAACCACAAATCAACATCAGTATTTTAAAGGAATAGCTTGACATTTTGGAAAATAAGCTTTCTTGTGATATTTGATTGGCTCTTTATATTAATCTAACCAGTATATTAATCTAATTCTAACATCCCATAGTGGATGTGCAGCTCAGCTATCTGAATTCCAGCTGGCCTTTTTTGTTCTAATTCAGTTCATGGCTTTCTTTTTCCCTTTTCCTGTCTTCAGTTTTCTCACTTTTTTCTCTCTCTCTATCCAGAGCGTGTTGCTGTTAAAGCCTCGAACTGGGTGGTCCAGACTAATCCAAAGTAAAATAATGAAGCTGCTCTGTTAGTTTGAACCGAGCTAAAATCACAAAATAAATGTACAGCTGGGAGAGCGAGGGTTGAGACAGAAATGGAACAGGGAGTACATAAACTGTGACAATGTAATTAGGAGTACAGAGTAGAGTCTTAATAAGCACAGGGCTGGTTTATTCACCGAGAGGAAAGCAGACACCTTTCTTCTGTTTTTAGACTATGGATGAGGATAAAAAATGGAGATTAAACAGTATTTAATGTGGCTGGACAGTGTTTAATTTCAAAGATCTACTACAGAGGAGAAATATACAGAGGGTGCTTCATTGTTTGAGACAAAAAAAGGTCTGGGCAGACAAGTTATAGCAGTTTTTTACAATCATACACGTTTAGTTTAGAGGCATAAATTACACTTTGGCAATCTGTAGTGAAAGTGAGAGAGAAGTCTGTGCCTTCATCACTCAGAAATCCTGGAACACGATGACAGTGAACTGCACTCTCTCAACTAAATTTGCTCTTTGTGCATGATAAAGGTTTTGTTTTGTTCATTTCTTTTGGTAGTTCCAGAAATGAAACGAGTCAGAAACACTTTCTAAAACACTTAATGTCTTTAAGATGCAGATGGATACTTAGCTGTTGTTTCATTGTACATATGTATGTCTGTTATTTAACAAAAAAATCTAACAGGTTTTCTTTCAGTCCTTCACCTCATGTCAATACCTCTTCTGTTTTTTTTTGTTTGTTTTTTTTTTGCATGAAAAACTGTTTTGTTCAGTATTGAGCCCTGACACTGTATTTACTTAAAGGTCTGCTGCAGTGATTTAGTATTACACCCCAATTAAGTTTGGGGACTCACGAAACACAGAAATAAAAGAATGGCCGATATCAAAAGAGCAGAGAGAGATATTCTGGTTTTGAAGGCCGGGGTATGCTTCAAACAAGCTAGTTTGTATGTTTTAAGACAAAAGCGTTTAAATGGCTGCACTCAAAGGCGGAGTGAAAAGCCTGCTGTCAGAGAGGGATGAGACATGGTAATCGCTTAAATGGGGAACTGTGCTCAGTCTCTGTGTAGACATTTATGGTGTTGCACTTGGTTTGACAACCTTGAAGTGATAGAAGGATTTATGAGAAGAGTAAAACAACGCACCCGACCAATCGCTGCATTACATGGTTGTGGTTATTGGGTTAATGGACGCAGACACCCCCAAGTCTGATGTCAGAAAGTTCTGATCCCTTGCTGGTTAACACCCATTTCTTTAAAAGTATTGTCTGTGACTTGGTGTATGAAATCTGTAAAGTCACCCTTAAAAACACATCAAGAAGTCTGCCAATGGCATAAGGTGATTTCACCTAATACAAAAATACAAATATCAACTTGTTTGGTTTATTTTTATGATATGTTGATGATCTGGGCTATAAGATGGACTATATCATACAGTCAATTTGATCAAATTCCTTGAACAAGATCTCACTTCAGTGACAGAATCTCCTCTTGTCTTATGCAAAATATGTGTTGAGGGCTCAATATGACACTAAATGACTTTTTAAAATGGCTATTTTTTCCAGTCTAAAAAACTACATTGATAAACTGTGACTGTGATATAATTTTAACAATTGATGGACCAACATTGTTCATATGCTTAAGTACATACAGTATATACATCATGTCATCACTGTGCATTTAGATGGTGGGTAGTCCATGTGTTATGGTTCAAATAAAAATCTGAGCTTATCCAAAACTTACTTACTTATCTGGAGTGTACCCCCAGGATTATGATCAAAAGATGTCTGCGTTTCTCCTTCACTCGCTTTTTCTATCCCGCACACGCAGACGCGCACACACACACACACACACGCACAGAAATGAGATATGCTCGAGTCCTCCTCTGTCTGGTCTGCTTGCTTGTAATTCATAAAAGATCAGAGCTCTGCTCCTTCCAGCAGCCAGTCTCCTAATGTATTTGTAATGACAACGAAGACGTACCCTTGGAGTCTCTCTCTCTCTCTCTCTCTCTCTCTCTCTCTCTCTCTCTCTCTCGTACTCTCTCTCTCCCACACACACAGATTTTTCTACCCCACTGTGAGCCTTTTTAAGTTTCTGGCCGTTTAATGTTTTCTGACTCAGCTGTTGAGCTCTGTACTACTGGGATATAAGACAGAAAAACATCATCAGGGCAGTCCAGATAACCAAAATCTCTTCTCCTTGTCCACAACCTCACTGTTCTGGGGACAATGCTGTCCAGCTTCACTCTACATGAGACAGAGCAAAATCATTTCATATTTATTTTGGGGGATTTTGATCATCAAGAGTTGTGCTAACTCATTAAGTTCAGTCCTCATTGGCAGATGATGCCTCTAAGTCGATTCCAAGTTGCAGCTGCTGAGAAACAAAAATTCACAGCATGCTACTACAGTGGCTGCCTGTGAAATGTTCAGCGGTTTGACATAAATGATGAGTAGTTGAATGAACTGTGCTGTCTCTGTGTCTGTGTCCTCTGCCCCTCCAGAAACTGTTTGGCAGTCACGAACCTTCATCTGTTCAGCTCTGGGTCTCCTACAACCGCCAGCCAATGAAAGCTGCACAGTTCATGACCCGACATCCAATCACAGTGAGTTCCTTTGCCTTGTACTGCTGCAATAATTCAGAAAAGAGGAAACTCTGAAAGCCTTAGACTAAATGATAAACTGATGTTGAAGTAGGGCTGGGTATGAATCATCAGATTTTTGGTACAGAAATGTGCTGTGTCGTATCGAAAACTGTTTAGTCGCAAAAGTTGACAAGAAATGTCTGATCACATTCATAATCTTTGTTTATTCCTTGATAGCATTGTTTCTGATTATTTTAGTGGAATGTCTTGTAGAGCAGCTGTGTATACACAAAATTTGAACATTTGAGAACAAAATTGCCCAAAACATTGTTCATATGGTATTCCTCAGTATTTCAAAAAGCATTGAGCCTCATGTTAGAACGTTTTCTTATTCTTATCCCAAACCTATTTTACATCTGTCTTCGAGGTTTGGTCATGTAAGTGTTCCAAATCAGATTCATCGGACTCTCTTAACTGGACCAACTTGTCATAAATTTCTTGTGCTCCCAAGATCAATAATGCCTTCATGCTCAAGATGTCTTTGTTGTGTTGTTGAGGGGGCGAAGAATTGGATGAGAGTTTCTACTGAGCTTTTGCAAAATATACAGCTTCATAAGGTGTTAGACCCTGGAGTTAACCTGATTATCAAGATTATGGCCCCTAAATGATCATCAAGTTTATGATGCTTGTATAAATTTGGTGATAGGATCATTCTTGAGTGGGAGATTAGTCACAGTCAGTGTCATCACGTCCCCAGCTCTGTATCACTCCTGTCTGTTTCTGAACACTGTGGATTACTAGAAATAAGCCAGCTGAATATGAACAGTGTGGTTGCCATTTCTAAAAATATGTCACACAATCGACTTCCTGATTTTGCTGGAAGAACCTCCTACACTACATCTTACAGTATACCAGTCCATGTTTTCTCAGCGATATCCAGTCTGACATTCTGTTTTATTGCAGCCTCGGTCTAATGAGGCAGCAGGTCAGTGAAGTATAGTTGACCTCCTCTCTCTCCCCTTCTTCCCTACAGGAGTACTACATAGCAGATGCATCAGAGGACCAAGTGTTTGTGTGTGTGAACCATGTGAACAACGTCACACACCTGTACATCTCAGATACACAGGGCCTGTCCTTCTCCCTGTCATTGGAGAATGTTCTTTACTACAGTCCTGAGGGCTCCGGCAGCAACACGCTGATCAGGTACTACACACACACACACGACTTTCTTGCAACCTAATTTTCATATTAGGTGACCCCCACTTTGGGTCTTGACCCCAACGTTTGGAAAGGATGCTCTCTTTGTAAGGCTAAGCCCTTTTTCTTCTGGTCTCCAGCCACAACTCGGTAGAAGAGGGCCAAAAAACTGTAATGAACTAAAAATATATTTCCTCTGAATTGAAGTATAAAGTTGCATTAAACAAAAGTCCAAGTGCCTCAAAATTGTAAAAAATAATAATCCCAACACAAGGTCCATTTGTGAACTATTTTCCTGAACTTTCAACTGTGTCATAGGGTCTTATCAGCAGATGGAGCTTGCTAAGAAGCTGTTACCATTTCATCCGTAGCACATACAGGACTTCTTGTCTGCTTTGGGATATGATTCATTACTTTATATAAAGGTAATTGATGGAAAATGATATTTACTTAGCTACTCAGGTATTATGCTGGGGTCAAAGTACATGGTATCAGCCCATTTGGGAACAGGAAAAAGAGCTTTGGCTATGACAGTTACTCATTTCATCCCATGTTGTGTGCCATGGTGGAAGCGTAGATTGAAATGTGTTGTTTGGGGACACTGACCAATAGGTGTACAGAGTGCTCTTTTGCGCTCCACAATAAACATTGTATTATTACATTACACCAAATCAATCACGCTCTTGGGTGCAATGTCACCCTCTGTAAGCTGCTCATCCTCACACTCCCCTTTGTTACTGACTGCGAAGGAAAAGTGCTGAGTGACCGTGAATGGTTCCAGGTTCACTTTAACTCATAAAACTGTGTTTGCATACCTAAGAATTTGTTGCTGTTGTGCTCATGTGGTGAAATCGCCCCCTGGCACCTTAAAGATCATCTGTGAAAGTCACACCAGTTGTGATAGATGGTAAGCTATGATTGGTTGGAGTCCAAGTGACAGCAAGAATTTAGTGACCATCTAAAGAGATACAAATATTGTGTAGTCTGATGTTGGCACCAAGCATGAACGTAGTTTGACAGTGACTCAGTAGCCTGATGCCAGATCCATGGCATCAAGCAGCCTGTACCAGCACATAAAAATGAACCTGGTGTGTACCTACAGGACCATTTAGCACAACCTGCAGGCTTGCTGGTGATTGAGTAGTTCCCCTAGTAACCTCAGGAACCGACCGGAAGGCCACTAAATCCCATTACGAATGCCCGATAACGCTAATAATACAAAGACAGATGGTAACGCTTCTTCATCTAATAAAAGCCAATCTATTAATCTGATGCTACAGCGCCTTCTGAACTCTGAGCTCCATATTGTGCTTAGTCTCCATCACATCCAGAAGATCCAGTGCTGTTTTGGCAGAAGCAGTCACAAAGTGTTGGCTCAGGTGTTTGCCTGCCAATGAGGATTCTTTCTGTTTATTTGACACTGTGTCTTTGGATAATGAAATTAGCTGTGGATCTCTGAACCCTCTGTTTATGTGAACAGACATCTTATGCTGGATCTTGCATCATTTCTGGGTAATGAGGTTCAAGCTTCCTGTTTCTCTCTCTCTGCTGTGTGAAAAGTTGCCTCGTACAGCTGTTATTGTAAAATGCTGATGCTTTTAATTCACCTTTGTTTGCCCTCCAGTGTTCTCGAGCCAAGTGAAAATATACAGGGAATACCAGTGATTTTTAAAACATATGTAAGAAATGAATCAGCAAATTTTTTTTAGCAACACTGAGGCTCCAACACATCTCTATTCTAAATGTAAGTGGTGATTTAATGAAAGTAAAACATTGCTCCTTCATTTGCTTGTATCAGCAACTGTGGTAGATAAAGCAACAATTCTGAGTGCCCCTCTCTGACCCTGATGATGATGTATCCCATCTCTGTTTCAGGTACTTTGCCAACGAGCCTTTTGCAGACCTGCACCGTGTGGAGGGGCTCCGAGGAGTCTTCATCGCCACGCTCATCAACGGCTCGGTCAGCGAAGACAACATGCGATCTGTCATTACGTTCGACAAGGGAGGGACGTGGGAGCTGCTTCAGCCGCCTGCTGCCGACAGCCTGGGAGGAACTGTGGACTGCCAGGTACCCCCATAAAGCCATGTCTTTAATGATTCTGGATGAACATCACAAATTGGTTGTTATCTGATCGCCTTGTGAGGTCTTTAGCACACTGTTTTGCTCAGATGTATATGTTTCACCAATCTGTGCCTCCACAGAGAGTACATGACCTCTGCCTCCAAACGATATGGAGTTGCTTTAGAGAAGAACGTGGTTTGGTGTCAGATTTGTGAGAAGTAGAAACTATGGTTCCATTACTGCATCTATGTTAGTGCTGAAGAAACTACATTTGCAAAAATTCTGTTAATTGATTCATAGTTTAAGTCATCTGGAAAAGCTTTCTTTAATGTGGGAATTTTCTGCTTGTCTCTGTAAATGGAATATACTGGGTCACAAGGGTGGCATACATTTTAGGCAAAGGCCCCAAACCCTGTGGGCCAAGGTTTTGGTAATTAGATTTATTGCAAATTAGCTAGGGAATTTACACCATTGTACATTACAATACAAATATAATATCAAGTACTGTAAGTACTGCAGGTGGTGCATTATTAACACATTTTGGGGCCATGTCTTGTAGCGGGTCAACATCAGTGGTAAGAGCTTTATTATTTTTTATTATATTGTTATTATCATATGATTATATATCTGTTCCTAATAAAGGTGTGTAGAACCGATTTATCATAAGTGTTATTCCAGGATAGGACTCCTGGTTGCATTGATATACATTGCACAGAGGAGAGTAGGTGGGAGCGTCAGGTTCAATAAGAGCAAATTTGTGGCCCCAAACAGGTTAATCCAGGCATGGTTGTCAGACTAAACTTGCAATATAAAGCTCTTGGAAACTATGGTGAACTTTCTGACAGTCCATAGACAAAACAATTTTCATTTAATTAAAGAAGTGACGGCCAAATCAAAAGTTATAGTAGTTGATATAGTCTTTCACACACTCTTAGGGTTTGACAGGTAGATCAGTGCTTGTGCAGGCAGCCTTTATTTTATGCTCATGTCCATTATTCACAACTAAATCTCTAAATTCTAGAATTTAGTGTTTGTAGAAGATTTTTTCTTCAATACTTCCCATTGAAAGACTTTTAATAATGACAGTTCATTCCCTCAAAATGTCACAGGTTTTATTGAATTTTACAAACTGGTTCCTGCTGGTAAGTTAAGGCATTATGCTGGACGTGTATGGAATTTGATCTGAGTTGAACTGCATGAATCAGCCCAATATATATTGCCAAACCAACATTTCTAACCTCAGTTGCTATTTCAAGTACTTACTATCTCTGTCTAGTAGTTGACCTAAGTCTCATTATGTAACTGTGTGTTAAAGCAGTAAGAAGAGTGAAACCATCTAAACAACATAACCGGACTCCTCTCCTCTCCTCCTCTCCCTTTAAGCTGAGTAAAGGTTGCTCTCTCCACCTGGCCCAGCGCTGGAGCCAGCTGTTCAACATCCAGCTGAGGAGGATGCCCATTTTATCCAAGGACTCTGCACCAGGACTCATCATGGCTACAGGTGGGACAAGAAGCAGCAACATAGTTTATTTTCGATCACATAACTGAATTGATTTTAAGTGGTTTGGATCACAGATTGTTCCTTTAATCTTTTTCACCTGTGATTGCATTTTAACCTATTCTGAAGCAGTTAGATCTCATTCCTGCGTGACTCAATGCAACTAGAAATCTCTGGAATCTGTGTGCTGAGCAGAAAAAAAAAAGATAGAATGTGTCAGTAATTTTGTCAAGACTGTCTGTATGAGTATCTCTTAGTCAAGACAGATGAAGAGACTTTTGTTGCCATCTGTTAGAGGATGATCTCACTGACAGAGCTGGAACCAGATGAACATGTGTTGTGTTTCAGCAACTTCCTCTTTTTCTGATGACAAAGATAAGCACACAGGAAACAAGCAGTACAAACCTACAAGTGCCTTTCTGTCTGTCTTAGTAAATATCTACTTCCTGTGCTGCCCAAACACAGGAAATATGGTTGCGCTCTGCAGAAGGTGCTAGAAACTTCTTGTTTATTGTCTCAGTGTTTTGAAGTTTGTTGTTCATCTCAAAACCTGAGGTGAAAATCAAAATCAGAAGTCAGTAGTGGGAGACCTGTTTCCACATGTTGCAGACACACTCTGCTTCCTCACAGTTTCTGTGCCTCGCTGCTGAAGCGGAGTTTCTGCCTGCCATCTCAAGCCTCTTTGCCTCTTCACAGCTGCTGAAAAGCATTGATTTGGTGATACTCTCCAGTGTCTAGGAGACTGCTTCCTCTGCACCCAACCAGTCCCTCTAATTAAATTCTTATTAGATAATGGGCATGGAGAGAGAGAGAGAGCGAGAGGAGGAGGGGGGACTGGCGGCGCCATTGGCTTCGTTATCGCTCTCAAACAGATGGGCTAATTACTGCTGCAGCACCCAGCGGGCACTCGACGGGTCAAACACACTCATGAATACAGGCTGGCATACACATACACAAACTGCACAGATATGTTTGCACATACAACAACCTGAATGAACTGCTCACATATTCCTCTGCATATTTGACCAGTATGTCATTTGAGATTATTATTAAAGAATTATTATAATCATTACAATTATATATTAATGCAAATGTCATGAGTATATATTATCACAGTGTATCATGCAGCGCTATTTCAAATTCAACATTATTTGTCATTCCAACTATAACAAAATACAGCTGAATTGAAATTTCTGAAAGACTAGGATATAAAAGCAGACAGTGCATAAAAACACCTGATAAAATTCAAGAAATTCAGATGAAATAGAAGAGCCTTGAGACAAAACGTTAGAACATCATTAGAAGGACATAAAAACAGTAACAAAAGATTTCATTAGACATATATGATGTGACAACACTTTAGTAAAACATTGCAACACTAGTTGACTTTAGTAGAATGAATTCTAAGGAGACTCTTTGGTCAAACTCTACATAGAGTGCATGCAAGAGTTGGTTAACAGTATGTACTTAGTTCCCTTTTTTATATTACCCTAATGTTCAACTAATTTTCAATGATAATGCTCCTCCACTCATCCAAAAATAAAATCCCGGGCGTAACGGTGACTCACACTAAAAACACTTTGGCATCAGGTTTCACAACTTCCACAAAGTTATAGAGACTTGGCAGAACACATTTGCTATCAGCGCTTTCAGTCCAAAAGTCTGTCTTTTAAAGAAAAACTTAACTTGAAAATCTGTCTGTCTTTGCTGTCCTCCAGTGGTTTAACTTTCCACGAGGCTGTAGTGACGTGCAGGCGTACACCAAGACCCAGTGATGTCACTGTTGGGTGTGGTTACAGGTGCAACAGAGCACATTTCTGACCACACCCAACCACATCTATCAGCAGTGTCCAAAATGAACTTTTTGACTCACTGTTCAAGGGCACTGGTAGAAGAAAAATCCACCACACAAGAATGTTTTTACTGGCCAAAACAATACAAATGTGTAACATAACTTAACAACACTTAAGAAGTCTTGAATTCTTGTGTGTGTGTGTGAGTGTGTGTGTACAGAGGACAGAAGCAGTGCGCCTGTAAATGACACCAAAATGCGGTACAGACTCTCAGCACAGTTTTTCATTACATGACTATTTTGGCACAAACGTTGACCCACCAGCGTGGCGCATAGCCGTCCCAGATTTACTCGCCACACGGAAAATCTACCCGCACTTGGCGCTTGACGGGTGTTAATTTTGGACCTTCACCGTCAGTGATGCCGTCTGTGTTCAGAGGTTAAACAGGCCTGAATCTTTCAACCAGTGAGGGCAGCAAAACACTGCTTTTCAGCCTTGTGTTAAATTATACTTCAAATCAGTGGTGGGGAACCTTTTTCCTATCAAGGGCCATTTCAATTTTCATAACATCCTTCGAGGGCCATTCTAAATTATTGAACACATGTATCACATCTCTCTTCCAGCCATCGCATTAGAGGTTAGTGATGCGATGGTTGGAACTGCTTCTCTTTGGTGAGATGTCAGATGGTGGTGATGAAAATGCTACTCACGCCTGGTTTTCCAGGTTCAAGTCAGTCAGTCTTTGCAAGAGTCACTTTAAAAAAGAATTGCTCACAGTAGTCCATTGTCCCAAATAGCGTATTCATGTCTCCACAGAAAGGGGAAATCCTCAGGACGGCCCTAGCTTTCAGCTTGTTGTTGCTTTGCAGCTCAGTGTTTTCATTTTGTAGGTTGTCTGGCACATCAGCTGGTTCCACATTAAACAGCAGAGCAAATATACTCAGCTCCTTTTGTTTAGTTTTCATGTCCTGAAAATTCTCTGCAAATGCCTGAAGGAGTTTTGCACACTCATAGTCACAGTCAGACAGGCTTTTGTTCTTGCAGAGTAGGAAAATGCAGAGTAGGAAAATGCACACTGTCACTTTTTTTGTTTTAATTTAGCTTCAAATGGTTTCACATTTGAAAGCAGAGAGCTGAGAGGCTGGTTGGGACCTTGGAGCTTGGCGTTCAGCTCTGAGAGGTACTTGGTAATGTCCATCATGAAGGCCACAGCCACTGACTGTCACTGAGATCGACGACAGGTTTTCCCTTCATCTCCATGAATTCTTACTTACAACACTTAATTACAGCAGTTGTACTTTGTCTGGTGCCAGCAGCTCACAAATTCTCCTTCTGAACAATGTTTCAGCTTCTTGGCTATTGGCTCCCTCACCTGAAAAATTGCCTCCATAACCCTGTCTCTGTCAGAATAGAGTCTTGTGAAAGCTGCGTGTTGGCAACTTTGTTTATCCGAGTGCATTTGTCCTTGCAACTCATACAGTTTATCGTGTTTCAAGCCATAATGATGCTCAAGATTTGCCTTTTTCATCGCTGCAATCTGGGCACACGGGCTTGTCTTTGACTTCAAGAGAAAAAATAATAGTTTGTCCTTTTCTCTTGAAAAGAGTGACATTCTGCTTCTACTTTTTCTCTCTTGACCGTCGCCATGCTGTAGGTCATTGATGACACGTAACTGCTACGTGCCTGTTGTGTTCACCCTGACCGTGACCCAAAAAGGACATACAGCCAGAAGGGACCACCCAGAAGGACGTGTTAGTCTACTAGTTTGTGTTATTCTTTTTTATCACATCTGTCAAAAGAATTTTTTTGGTGTTGTTTTGTTTTCTGACGTGCTACATACGGTCCGGAGGCTGGACGTTCCTCACCCCTGCTTTAAATGGTGATGCTGTTAAAACTATACACACACGCTCAGTGACAGCATGTTTGTATTTTGCAGTTTTATATCTGTACAATGGCGCAGAGTCTTCTTCGGGAACATTTGTTTATTGTCTCCAGTCTCTGGCTCCTTGTATGATGATATTTAATTAGTGTCCTAGCCCCCGTAATTCATTTCAGAGGCGTTTTTACAGCCCTCGACAGAGTCACGACAACCACGTTATTCTCATTTTATTCTGCGCTTCTTGAAGTCATTCACGCTGAAATGAGATTTGGTTAACAGGATTGATGTCTGCAGATGTAAGCAGGTGTCTGTCTGCTCTTAAGTGTCAAAGGCAGACACTGCTGCTATTAATCATCCAGTCCATGAATTCCATTGTTCTTGATGGATGGAAGGAGGGATGCATATTGTACACGGATGTGTGTTCATCCAAATCAAAAACAAGATTGACGATTCTCCCAATATTTTTTTCTCTCCACTTCTGCCTTCTTTGTCTGGTTGTGAACTGGATTGGACTGAACTGTTTTGGGGTTGTGGGGAGAACAAAACAGACCCTTTACCAAGTGGATTGAACTCTGGGACTGTGGGGCACACACACTCAGACTAATCTTGCTTTGCTTGCTTTATTTAATACATCTGTGGAAAACTGAATTGAGCTGTGGTTTATTTGATGTTCCAGTTCCACTTTTTAGTTATGTGTATTTCATTGCTTCTTGCAATTTGCTTTCTTCTTTTTCTTTTCTTTTTAAAAATGAACTTGTAAATGACAATTGTCAGGGCATAAAACCAATGATCTGTTGATCTCTACAAATCAAGAATTGATAGGCTAACAATGGCATAGCTGTCAGTGCTGAAAAAAAGTGTAAATTGAAAATCAAATTGATTGGTGGCCTTAAAATCAAAAGTCAGACACCCCTATTTACCATCTTGGTTTCACATGTTATCATGTAAACATTTGCTAATTAGCAGTAAACACAAAGTACAGCTGATGGGAATGTCAGTAGTTTTGCAGATATTTGGTCATCAACCAAAGACATTTGACCATCCTGTTGGGAACAGGGATGTCTGTGCCAAGTTTCATCAGTCCATCAAAGGGTTGACATTTCATTTCATTGCCTTCCCTCGAGTCATGCTGCTAGCATGCCTAACAAGGATATTGTCTCTTATCTTATCTTAAAATGTTGTCATATAAATGTATTTTGCAAGACTTTGAGCTGATTTAGTTATTTTAATTATGTGCATCATAATTCAAAAATGATGTTTTCCCTGTGTTGTTTCATTAAAAGTACAATGTGTTACTTATAAATTGACCTGACTTAATTAAAACTTGCTTACAACAGGTTCCCAGAATTTTTCATCAGAGTTCATCAGACATATGTGATCATAAGTGATATGTGATCTCAGGGAAAGACAACTGGTAGGATGTAGAAGAAAAAATAAGAGTAAATATCGAAGTTAGATGCTAGTTCTTAAACAGATATAATAAACTAATCAACTGTCTGCCATAATGTTCTATGTTTAGAAGCAGTTTGAATAATTTGCTTTTGGAAATAGACAGCCTTAGCCTTGCATAGTTTTTTTTTTCTGATCTCTATAAAATGTGTGTTCAGAATGTATCCATGTAAGTCTGCTGCAATTGTGCCTTGTAGGCAGTGGTATATCTTCTTTGAATTTGTTGTGGGGTTTCAAGTGACAACCCATTGCTCCAATCAGTATCTCTCATTCCAGCATTAAACTGAATTTGGTATTTTTGACTTTGCTCTTTGTTTAAGAGCAAAGTCAAAAATACCAAATTCCAAGACCAAGCTTTAATACTGTAGCTTTTAATGATTTTGATGAGCTGCCATTCCGGTCCAGATTGGTATCACCCAATATAACAAGCTCCTTCATTTTTACTGATTTCATGGCATTAGTGTGAAGCCTGTGCTGTTGTTATATTGCATTTGTTCGAGGTTTGAACAAGCAGAGTCGGTTATAGTCTGCATGATGAGCATAATGTCGCGAAAAATGCAAGAAAGTCAAGCTAAAGAGAAGATTAGAGAACAAAATTAATGGCAAAATATAGCTGGCCCAAATTTTAGGCTGAATTCTGATTAGAAGTCTTGGAACACAATGCAAAATGCTCATTCTAATAATTCTAATCATTTCAGTCATTAGTAGTTTTTAGTTACGCTTGCTTCATGGCTCTTTGCTTATGACATTAAAAGCGCTACAAAATTGTAAACTAGATGTGAAGTCTTTTCATGCTAAAGTGGTGTGGCTTAAGGAAAGACCATGTTAGCTGGGTGTTTTGGATCAGGCTGAAGTATTAGGTGGACTGCAGTGTAATTTGTGCAGACATTCATGAATCCTACTGACCTTAGTGATCACCTCAAATTTCCTCTAGTTCATAAGCAGTTATCTAGGACAACATCTCAGCATCGACTAGATGCACTTGCTACACATATGCATGTTCCCCATGGCATGATGCGCAATAACTTTTGTTGATGATGTCATACATTTTCACAAGAGCCTTGCACCATCCAAAACCACTAAACGCATGTCTTAACAGTTTCATGTTTACACCATGAAAACCCCATTTGATAAAAGTTACCAAAGACCTTTACTTGAACACCTTCCTCACTCCCACTTCCTGTACTTCAGCATGACTGCTACAGATCAGAAACAGACTTAAGCGTGACAACCCCCACTGATATGGCTGTAGACTCTTAGTCCTGTTAGTTTTCTGAAAAAGAAGTGAAAAAAAGGATGCTCAGTTTCCGTTTTTACAGGTTTGATCTCATTGTGTTTCTTTGTGAATTGCCTGAGCAGATCATTCCTGGTGATCTGCCTTATTATATGACAACATACTGTCAAAGGAAAGTATTTGTCAGTGCATACAAAGGCCACATGCATGAAACGATACAGAATTCTATGGTTTGAGATCTTGGATTACAGATTTTCCATATGTGAAAGCAAAAACAGTGGTCACATCAAGCCTGTAATATTCAGGGAAAACCCCTGTAATGTGTGTGTGTAAAATGCCTTTTTGTCCTCTGGTTGCAGGATCTGTAGGCAGGAACTTGGCCAACAAGCCTAATGTCTATGTATCCAGCAGCGCTGGAGCTCGGTGGAAGGAGGTCAGTACAAAATCTGACACAGATGACAAGAAAAACACAGCTTGTACACAAGCAGCTCGTCTATCAAAGAGAGTTCTCAACATGTCACAATGAATTCATTTCAGCCTGTGTATGTACCCAGCCTTTATGGGCCTTTCCACACTTTGGCTCGGACTGACAATTATGAGCCTCAGTTCAGACTTTAGCTTGCTTATCTTTCATAGATATGGTGCATTATTAAGTGATTAGTAGCAGGTTTATTTTTTTTCACTGATGACTCAAAACAATGAGCTGAAACACACTAAAGTGAGCCATAGAGCTGAGGGCAACTGTGGACTAGGGCAATAATTCTCTGTGGATTTGTCACTGTGAGTGACTCTTTTCACATTACATGTAGTCATTCAACCCATTGTTATTATGAACATATAAATTGGTTAATTTTTTTAAGCCTTGGATTGTCAACTACACATCTTGCTTTGTTGAAAACATGTTGTAATTGGATAACTGTATGTAGATGATGCTCAGAGAGCTTCGTCCTGCAGATATATTTACAAGACATCAAACCCTTTGTATTGACTCAATGTCTTTTGACCCTCTTATCTAATCAAACACGCTTTCATTCCTTAACTGATTTACGGTTTAGAATGAACCACCACTGGGTGCTGTTTCAACATTATATCAAGTGCTACACATCCTTTTATTGCCTATTATGTGCATTATGGTTGAGCGGTTCACTGAACATGCTTTCTGTTGTCCAGGCACTGGCAGGCCCTCATTTCTACACATGGGGTGACCATGGTGGTATCCTGATGGCCATCGCACAAGGAGGCGCCACCACACATCTCAAGTAAGTCCAAATGATCGGTTTAAATGTGCCTCCAGGACAGACAACAAGATCACAATTGAGCTCAGAAGCCATCTGTCATTCAGCTGGTTCCACCTTAACTAACAGTTTTGAACATATAACTCTGAGAGGCTGACGTGTGTCTGGAAGGCTTCCATTTGAAATCTCCAAACAACTTGAGGAAATCTGGGGAGTAAAGCGCATAAACGGCGCCTGCCCCAGTGGATGTGCTCATTAGTCAGCAGAAGCAGATTGTGTGAACGTCAAGCAGCTTGCTATAGAAAAAAAGTAAATAAACCTTCCCTCAGTAAACACAGGTGTAATAAAACACCTCTTACCAACAGCTACCTTGGAGGCTATTCATATTCATGTGAAGGTGATATAGTATGATACTGTCTTCACACTCAACAGGCCCCGACACACAATGACAGTGACACTTACACATGCGCGCGCACACACACACACACACACACACACACACACACACACACACACAGTGTCTGTCACACTCAGGACTCTTCTCTCTCCCTTTAATAATTCTGCAGGTTCGTCATTATGCTGCATTATTCTTCTTACTGCACTATTTACATTTGCTGCTGTGTTTGAAATGTCACCTTATCTCACTATGTCACGTTAGATTTCCACTTTGTACTAGTTGTATATACCTTTTTTTGTATATACTTTTTTTTATATTTATATACTTTATACTTTTATCCATTTGTATTCTTCTGCTTCTTTTCTTGTGCTGCTGCAATGCCCGAATTTTCCCCCTGGGAGATCAATAAAGAATTATCTTATATTAAGGTGACCTAGTTTACATGCAGAGCGAATTCAGTTCCCTTAACCTGGTAACTCAGTAACCTGGTTTTTCCTTCAAATATATACAACTGTGGATATAACTGGGTTCAATCACCCAATTCTAATGCCTGGTATACTCTCATATTACCCCCATATTAAACAGGTATTTTATAGATGAGGGTATCTTTCTCTCACTGTTGAATCAAAAAATGAGTGGGTAGGCAGCAGACGAAAGAACATTCTGACAACTGATTTATTTAAAGGAACAGATACAGGCTGTCAGCAATACATCTATGAAAACAGCTGAAGAAACACTGTTGCTTAATGAAGTTATTGGTTAAATTCTGTCCATGTCTCTGTCAGGTTCAGCACCAATGAAGGCGAGACGTGGACCGACTTTCAGTTCTCAGACAGGGAGGTGTACGTTTACCAGCTGCTGACTGAGCCCGGAGAGAAGAGCACCATCTTCACCATCTTCGGCTCCTACGCCGGCCAGAGACACAGCTGGCTCATCCTGCAGGTCAACACCTCCGACGTTCTGGGTAGGTCGGAGGATGAGAGGGAGGTAGCACAGGGAGCTTTTATGTTCACCATCCTTAGCTCTTAGCAACAGCAGCTCACAACAGCTATTTATAAGTTCATACTTCAACTGTAGTACTCATCAGAAGATTTTTAAAATTATTATTTCATTACTGCCACATTAGATATAGATATAGAATCAAAATCATCTTTATTGGCCAAGTATGTGTATACTTACACAGGAATGCACATAATGGCTAAAGACAACAACTCTGAACAAATCCATGTAAGGAATAGACCGGACTGTTATGTACAGGAGTATGTGTAAAAATAGGTGTATATGTAATATATATATATATAGTGTGTGTGTTTAAAAAAAAAATAAATAAATAAATAAATAAATAAAAAAATATATATATATATATATAGCACCAATGACCAACATCCATGGTAAACAACACAAATAGTGCAAATGCCTGTGAAGATTGAATGGATGTACAGTATATGGAGTGGATGGTGATGTACAGTAAATCTATACGAGGCTATACACTGGACTAGAAAAGGAAACAAATACATTTCTCAGGTTCTAGTTAGACTCTGATGTGTTCAAGAGCTGTGAACCTTTTCATTAAGGCAACTAGATGGAGTGTTTCATCACTTGAAAGTCCTCTTCAGTGTTAGAGGGAAAAGAAATGGAATACTGACAAATGGACCATTGGGAACATTAGCCAGTAACTCTGTGCTCCTTGTCCGTGTCGAATATCTTTAGTTTTTCTTTTTCATTTTTCTCCAGGCGTGCCGTGTTCTGAGGCTGACTACAAGCACTGGTCTCCATCAGATGAGCATGGTAACGAGTGTCTGCTGGGGAGAGAGATCACGTTTAAGAGACGAGCTCCCCACGCTACATGTTTTAACGGGGAGGACTTCGACCGGCCCGTCACCATCTCTAACTGCTCCTGCACACGTCAGGACTACGAATGGTAAGGGAGCCACACATGCCCATAAAATACCTCTTAATAACAAAACACTTAAAATCCAAATGCAGAAATTCCTCACTTATGTATTTAGCGTATTCAGTATTCTGTCTTCTATTGCTGTGACATTACAAATAGAGTTTATACATTTGCTTATGCCTATCCCTATTTCATATTCACTTTAACTTTTGTTTGTAAGTCAGTAATTATTATTTATGTAGTATTATTTTTATTTATATATATTTAGCTCCACAAATCTGTTCATGGAATTATAATTATATTTATTACTAATTGATAAATAGCTTTTTAGGACGAGATGAGGCTAATCCTCTCACACCACATTGGAATTAATGGGCTAAAAAACCACAATAAGAGCTGAAAATAAAAATCTATATTCATTAGCTTTAGTGTTATGAGACCTGTTTCATATCAGAGGTAGATGGCACTGGCTAGCTGATATCTGACTTTAATTTCAACACCGGCAAACCAATACATTGCTTTAAGCCTACTCTGCACATCTTTATTGCTCCTTTAGCTCCCATCACAACTCATAATGAGTCTGATTTAAAATGCACATCAGGTGCTGCCATTCATCACAGGGCAAAAGCTAATTGGCTGTTTTTTTTCCTTCTCTCTGTGTTTACTCTATCAACCTGTCTTCCTCCTCCACCTCCTCCTCCTCCTCCTCCTCCCAGTGACTACGGCTTCAAGCTGAGTGAAGACTTGTCTCTGCAGGTGTGTGTGCCTGACCCTGAGTTCTTAGGTGACCTCTACGCTCCTCCGGTGCCATGTCCTGTCGGTACCACCTACCGCCGCAGCAAAGGGTAAGCTGCTGTTGTCTGACTTTACAGTACAGAAATGTGCAGCCTGGGATGCTTTTGTGTGGTTTATTAGCATAATGTTGCATCTGCAGTACTAGTGGAAAAACATTTACATGAGTAAAAGTTAAGCTTTTTTCCTTTGAGTTTTATTGACCTTGTGTCAGGTTTGTCCATTATTTTCAAGTCATATTTTTTATCTGAACTGTCATGCCGTGGGGTCCCTAATTTGAACAAATCGACATCCATAGACCCCAAAATGGCGACATTTTTATTTGTGTACTTTGTGGTACTGTACATGGCAAGATAGCAGAGGAGAGAATGAAACCAGAGCTTGAAGTTAAACATTGAAATCCCTTGTTTGATTAATCCCAATTATCTGTTCCTTGTTTTTCTTTTGAAACTTTGTGGTTTGTCTGGTCACAGTTTCAACGATGCATGAGCTCAAATTTGAACCTCTTACATGGTGATTATAACATAATCACTAGGACCTACAGTCATCACCTTTTATCATTTACATTAATTGTCAGTACCTGAGAATTCCCCTGAATGTAAACCAGCCTTTGTTCTCTTTAGTTTATTACTGCTATGGAGTGACATGATGTTGCTGTCATGAGATGTGTTTGGTGAGAGCACCACCAAGTGTTGAAGTGAAGAAAACTCTCTCTGTTCCTGCTGCAGATACAGGAAGGTCTCAGGCGACAGCTGTAGTGGAGGAGATGTGGAGTCCAGACTGGATGGAGAAATGCTGCCTTGTCCTGTCGGAGGTAAACCTGCACCTTGTTAAATCACTGCTCATGGTGAATAATAAATGTGATAAATTAAAATGTCTATAAATGAGAATATGGTAGGTTTTGCCTGTTATTTCCTGCTGCTGCCTTCTTGTCAACTGTCACCTCCCAAAATACATTTGATGAGATGTTTTGCCATTTTTTCTTTGTTTGGTTGTCATCACTTCTTAGTTCTTAACAGTATGTCCTGTTGCCAGCAGCAAACTTTCCCTCCTGCTCCAGTGTGGTTTTCATTTTGTTTCCATTTCAGCCAATTTGCTATTATTTCAATTTCAGTTCAATTTATATATTTATATGTTATGGATGTATTACATAGTTGTTTATTTAACATATAAGCTGCTACTAAAAATATGAAAGACTCTGCCACTGAGATGTTTTGGAGGATGAAGATTACACATCTGTCTGGTTGAGCAGAAGTAAATCTGTGAATTAGTCTGAAAATATGACACAAAATGATTTGGATTTCCTCTCTGAATTGTATCTGGTGAAAGGTGAAATCTCTAATAAAATATTTTCTTTGCCAAGCTTGGTTGACTACACAGGTAAATACAGACTCATTCTGTCAGTACAGACAGTCATCAGCCTCCTATGTATTTTCAGAGAGTAACGAGTTCATCCTGTATGCCGTGAGGAACTCCATCCACCGCTACGACCTGGCCACAGGCACAGACCAGGCCCTGCCTCTGGCCGGCCTCAGGGAAGCCGTGGCTCTGGACTTTGACTATGACAGGAACTGCCTGTACTGGGCTGACATCTCACTGGACACCATCCAGGTTAGTGGGGAATTTCACTGGGAGGCACCCAGACCAACAAAGAGATCAGAGTGGTTCCTCAGTTTGTTTAATGTCCAAATACAAGCGAAGCAGGGCTTGTTGATATGGACACAGAGACTGGAGAGGAGCTTCTTTTTAAGACACAAGCACAAGTTTTTGCTCACTTGTCAAAGTGCGAACTCACTTGTTTTTAGTATGTTTACCAAGGTTTGCCTGTCTTTCTTCTCTCTGCTGCAGCGGCTGTGTCTGAATGGCAGTACAGGTCAGGAGGTTGTAGTGAGGAAGGATCTGCAGAACGTGGAGGCTCTGACCTTTGACCCCATCAGTAGACTGCTATACTGGGTTGATGCTGGAGCGCAGAAGATTGAGGTATAGAAGTGTGTGTGTGTGTGTGTGTGTGTGTGTGTGTGTAACATTTCTTAAATTAGTTGATGTTGCTTTGTCATCCAAAGGTTATCAGAGGTCTTGAAACTGATGAAGCTCTGAAAAGTTTCACTCTTGTGTTTCACTCATGTTTGAAGGTGTCTAACCCTGACGGTGACCTGCGTCACACTCTGCTCAACTCTTCTATCCTTGAACATCCCAGAGCTCTGGTTCTGCTGCCTGGAGAGAGGTAACCCATATACACACACAGTTTTGGACTTCTGTACCTATGAGGACCCTCTTTGTCATAATGAATTCTCTAACCCTTACCCTTAACATAAGGCCACAATCTGTAATCCAAATACATATAGATACTGCTTCACCAAAAACTTGCTACCACTCTAAAGCTGGGTGACAGAAACCAACATTAGAAATAACTACATTTAAGTCAATGATTTTGGAGGCTGTTAAAGTTTTGTGAACATGAGTGCGTTTGAAAAATGAAATCCTGATCAGTTGAAAAACTACATAATGCAGATTTCTTATATGTAAAAGTCAAACGAGAAGTAAAATGTCATCCATCATACAACCCACAGGGGAAGGGATGACCAGACACCACGTTCACACTTTCGAAAAATGTCCTCACACTCAGTGTCTGAAACTCACATGTACGTAACAAAAAAGTTGGTTCCTCTTCTGTGAACATGGTTCTGCTTTTCTTTAAGATGAGTTCAGCTGATTAACCACTCTTTTTCCCCCTTGATGACTTTGTTTTTCTCGAATTGCTGTACTTGCTTCCTCTTTCTTTCTCCTGTTTGGTCTCTCTCAGTAGGGGTCAATAAGGCCATTTTTACATATTTATATGGAAGGAGGCACCTTAGACCAGGCAAGGTGTAATTTTTTGATATTGTACTGCCTCTGATCAAATATTGGATTCTATATTTCATATTCCGCTCTCCATGATAATCTATTCCATAAATCACCAAATTCCTAATTCCACTTGTAGGAGGTGGAAACCTGTGTCAGAAAGTGCAACCTTGACAAATTTTCTATAATGACAATTAAACAATTCACCCATTTTAGATTATGTCTAAATTTAGTGAAGCTTTCCAGTTAAATTCATACTGTCTATGTCCCACAGTCTGATGTTCTGGACTGACTGGGGAGACCGAGCGGCTGGTGTTTACCGGAGCTACATGGATGGAACCAATGTGTCCTGCATCGTGTCCGAGGGCGTCCGCTGGCCCAACGGGATCACAGCTGATGACCACTGGCTGTATTGGACTGAAGCCTACAGCGACCGCATCGAGAGGTCCGACTTCAGCGGGGGCCAGAGGAGCGTTCTCATGGAGGGGCTGCCTCACCCCTACGCCATTGCTGTCTTCAAGGTGGGAATAAAAATAAGTAAAAAATAAAAATAAGTGTACAATTGTTAAAAAAACTAAACAAAACCAAAAATAACAATGTCTAAGTCCTGACAAACAATCACTTTACACAAGCTTGTTTTGGATGCTATTTTCAGAATGACCTGTACTGGGATGATTGGTCCAGAATGGGGATCTTTAAAGCTCCAAAAGCTGGATCCCAGAGCAATGAGCTGATTGTTGGCAGACTAACTGGAGTCATGGACCTGAAGATCTTCTATAAGGGGAAGAACAGAGGTGAGGAACAGAAAGTGCGCTCATCTCCAAAAACTTGGCGGAATCAATGAAATATTATTTCACGTAACTGTTTCAGTTTCAGGCACAAAGTTAAAAACAAACACTATAGACAGGCTTAATTAAGGCCAACAGTAGATTACAGGTAGAATTACTGTCAGGATTCGTGCTTTGAGAGTTTGATTTAAACAACACTGTATTAATGCTCAAACTGAGGTCCTGATCTCTTGTCCACCAGGCCACAATGCCTGCGCTGACCAGCCATGCAGCCTGCTGTGTCTGCCTCAGCCCGGCCACCGACACACCTGTGTCTGCCCAGACGGCGCCCCGACTGTAACCATGCCCAACGGAGAGCTGCAGTGCCAGTGTCCCACCGGCTACCAGCTCCAGAACAACACCTGTGTCAAGACTGGTGAGACAAAAGCACATGCACAGCAGAATCATGATGATCTTGTGCTGTAAGATACGGATGAGATCTTGCCTCTGTTGGAAATTAGGCCTCAGTTTCATATCTGATTAGTGGTTGAATTGGTTCTCTGCTCCAATCAGAGCACAGCTGTTTGCCCAACCAGTACCGCTGCTCTAACGGCCGGTGCATCAGCAGCATCTGGAAGTGCGACAGTGACAACGACTGTGGAGACATGAGTGATGAACAAGAGTGCCGTAAGTATTAAGTGTAGTCACTTTTTTAAAGCTCTTCCTACGAGAGACGACACATAGAGTATTTGTTTGTCCTTGTTTGTGTCCACTTTTAGCCACTACGACCTGCGACCCGTCCAACCAGTTTCGCTGCGTGGCCTCAGGTTCTTGCATCCCACTGGCCTTCAAATGTGACCATGAAGACGACTGTGGAGACAACAGTGATGAGGAGCACTGTGGTAAGATGTGGCCGTATCTGCCAGAAGCATAGAGAAATAAAACAACAAAATTTAAAGGAGCATCATACGCAGAAAATGCACGAAGAACATGGATATTAAGAAGTGGTCAAACATAGAGAGATAAAACAAAATATGAAAGAACAATATAAAAACAATTGATTAGACGTTGTAAAGGTGTTGTAGAAATGGCAGTCTGTGTGTTAAAATGATTTTAAACTGAGGCACTGACTCACTGAGTCTATCTGATATTGAGGTGGTGTTTGTTCCACAGTGTTAGAGCTAAAACAATAACAGCACGATCCCCCTTTGTTTTAAACCTGGACTGTAGAACTGTGAACAACATTTGATTCCCTGATCGGAGGGGTCTCGGAGCAGAACAATGGGTTAAGAGTAATGAAATTTAAAGCGGAGCCAAATCATTTAGGGATTTAAAAGTGATCAGTTGAATCATTAAAGGAATTCTGTAATGGACGGGGAGCCAGTGTAATTAGTCTGGAGCGATATGTTCCCTACATCGAGTGTTTGTGAGAAGGTTTACTGCTGCATTCTACACCAACGTACAAGGGCAACTGCTGCAGTGTTTACACAAGTAAATAATGAATTACAATAGTCTAAGTGGGAGGAAATGAGCGTGTTGATAAGTTGTTCAGTGGTGTTTTTGGAGAGCATTGGTTTGACTTTGGCAGTAATGTGCTGATTAGAGTAGAGGTACTGATCAGAAACAGCTGCCAAGCTTCTAGCTGCTTTCAGGCCAGGCAGGAGAGGCTTAGATGAAAGTAGAAGTGACCCAGTATAGAGGGAGAACAGAGAAATGAGAAATTCTTTTGCTTTTTCGGAACAACTAGAGTGGAAACGTAAGAGAGTTTCTCACCCTTTACGGATGAATTAAATGAAGATAATAAATATAGAGTAGAATTTTTCCATTTGCATTCAGCACTTCTACACGTAGTTTTCTAATATTTTCATTCATCCAGGGCCTTGGGATGGTCTATTTGGTCCAGAGTTCTCAAGCACATACACTGGTCAACCATATAGTTTACTTTGTTGCACTGAGTACTACATACCCTAAACCCAGAGTAAAAACTAAATCGAGAGAGTGTAGGAGATGATACATCCAGTTTTAGATTAGAAGATTCACACAGTTAATAGTAATATAGTATAATAATAATAAATATATAACATTGTTGGAAAAATATTTCATCAAATTAGCCAGCGAATCAGCTGACTAAACCTAAAATAAAATAAAAAAACTAAACTGAAAACTACTACTAACTACTAACTGAAAAAAACTAAATCTAAGGTTTTTGCCAAAAGAAAGAAAGAAACAAAGTCTATACAAATGTTTTTTGATAAAATGATTAGATATACTGTGCATTTCTAAGTGTTGTCATTGAACGCTTGATTCTAGTATGAACTAATGACCTGTAAAGACAGGCTGAAAAGTGTGTGCTTCTGAGTGACTCGAAAAAATCAAAAGAATTTTTGTAGCCTTGGCAAGAGTGAAATGTGTAAATGATTTTCATTTCAGCTAAACAAAGGTTCATTCCCTCAAAACCTCTTAACTGCTTAACTGTGGACAGCACAAGGGCACAAGCCTTTTTACTTGCACATCAAAAGTTCACTTACTGTCAGATAATGCTCTGAGGATCTCAGCACACTTCATTGTTTCAGGCTCTGTGGTGTGGATTATAGCGAGGGAAAAAGTGTAAAGCATGAAAGTTATTCTTTAAGATTTATTGTAATTTTAAGGGAATTCCTGGACTCCTGCTGTAGATCGTAATGCACTTGTAGACAAGAGGAGAGGCAGACTGTCAGGACAGTCAGAGGTTTAAAGGAGGCAGAGCTGGCTGTTAACAGGATTTTGTAGGCTCGTCCTAGTGCTACGTTGAAAAGGCTTGTGACAGGTGTTTTTATGCAGTGTATCTTAGCCAGAGAGTATGTTTCAGGAGATTATGTCTCAGCCAAGAATAGAGTCCAGCAGGACTCCGTGTGTCATATCGAGCTTCCCAGATATTTTGTTGTTGTAGTGTATTTTAAACTGTATATCTTAAAAACACCAGAACAATAGTTACTTATATTGGATCTCTTTTTCTTCCTTGTATATCTAAATTTGAAGTTGATCTAAGCCAAACTGATCCTTAGAATTTTGTTAATCAACAACATCTTGTTTTTTTTCTGCAACCAGGGACAACAATGGAAATGCCATCATTTTTTTGCAAGCACTAACTGTATTGTTGGTGCATTCTCAGAGTCTCACCAGTGCGGCCCAGGAGAGTTTACATGTGCGCGAGGTGTTTGTATCCGCGAGGCGTGGCGCTGTGATGGAGACAATGACTGCAGAGACTGGTCGGATGAGGCCAACTGCACAGGTGACGACTGTGTCACTGACTTCACGATGCATTATGAAAAATAAAGCTGCAAAGTCTCTCTGTATTACCAGCTTCTCAAGCCTTTAATCTCTCTCTGTCTGTCCCTAGTGGGCCACCATACATGTGAGGCCAACAGCTTTCAGTGTCACACAGGTCACTGTATACCACAGCGCTGGATGTGCGACGGTGATGACGACTGTCAGGACGACTCTGACGAAGACCCCCAGTATTGTGGTAAATTGAGACACACATGTACTCAACACTGTTATCATGACACACGGCAGGGCGGCAGATGACAGATATATTATGCCAATATCATGTTGTTGGTTTTTTTTTTTGTTCTGCATCTAACAAAATACAACAGTTTGATAATAACAAATGAGACATGAGCATTTATTTTTAGACTAATGTAATTGTCTGCCGTGTACTTGTTTTAAATTAAAAAAACATCTTTGGACTATATAAATGTTCACGGCAAACAAAAAACTAAACCAGCTAAGAGCAGGATGTTCTCTCAGCATCTCTTTGTTTTTAGTCACTCAGCGGTCGCAGTTTACATGTTAACATTTAGAAAAGAGGATGGTGACTGAGGAAATTTAGGCAAACTGTTTATAGCCGGGTGCATTAGTTATAGTACAAGGTTCAAAACTAACTTCATCACCACCTTCCCAAAACTGCCCCAAAGCACATGTTTGCTGACAGACTGAGTTACAAGCAGAATAACCAATCCGAGTGATCAAACACATTAAAAAAAACTTTGTTCACCAGAGCCTGCTCACTCGCTTGCTAAGTGATAGCAAGCGAGTAGAAGAGTAATAGAGAGCAGATTCTGTACCATGAATCCACTATCTCTCATTAAACATGGTGCCATGTTAGTTTGGTGCACTGAAGCACAAACAGACACAGAGGGAGAGACACGTTAACTTTTGGACTATGTAACGTGCTTAACAATGGCAGACTACAGGCTGACCAGCAATAGAAGGCTTCACAGTGCCAACAACCATCCCAAATGACCAATCTGATAAATGTTTTATGACCCCGGCTTAGGTAACAGCATTGGCACGTTTCAAACAGCGTCAACTGATGTTTGCCTGTAGAATGGTGATATTGACATAAGGGGGAGCCGTAACATAATTCCACAGCAGCCACATTTACAAGGATGTGTCTGCCGAATAAAAAACAAACAGGTCTGTTTGAACAAAAAAGATATTTAACCAAACCAAAAAATCAGCAGGACCTTGGACCTTTACACTTTTGACATCCATGCGCAGTATAGTTACACAAGCTTCAGTCAGCAATTGTGTATCTGCTGTGTGCACGCCCTGTCACACATGATGACATAGACCCACACATTTAAAATCAATACTGGACAACCATAAACAGCTACAGCTAAGAAAGTCACGAAAGCAGTGGTTCCCTGTAGGCAGTAATATTTAATTAACATTATTCTGTGTTTCCACAGAACAGGGAACTCTGTGCAATGGCTTCCTCTGCTCCAATCACTCCTGCCTTCCAGCCACCGCACACTGCAACGGCATCCAGGAATGTTCAGATGGCGCTGATGAGCACAACTGTGGTGAGTGATCCCACTTGTTTAGCAGAACGCACAGTAGTCAGCAGATGCAAAGAGTTAAATGAGTAGCAGTAAATAGGAGGTTGGTTAGTGAAAGGTTAATGTTAGCTGCCAGCAGTCTAGTACAGTTAAAAAAATATGCTATGGTAATGCTACTAGAAGGATTTCTGTGTTCCACAAAAATCAAGAGAATCATACTCATTTGAGTTAGAGAAAATAAAGGTTGCATTTATGACAGCTGAACACACATAGGTTTGATTTTCTCAAAAACCAGCAACTACAGAATGCACCAGTCCACACTCCTGCATGCATCAAAAGTTCATGTTGTGAAAATGTACGGTATATGAAATATTTAAAGGACACTAAAATACACTGCAAAGCATGTAGTTTTAGTACAATGTTGAAAAAAAAAGCATATTGGTTTCTCTCTTTCACCTTCAGACCCCCTGTGCACTCGCTACATGGAGTTTGTATGTAAGAACCGAGCCCAGTGTCTGTTTCAGTCGCTGGTTTGTGACGGAATCAAACACTGCGAAGACGGATCTGATGAGGATGCTGAGTACGCTGGGTGTGGTAAGGAACACTCACGTGCCTTTACTTTATCACTGCATTGTATTTGAGAAAGCCCTCCTCTAATTACATTTGTTTCTTATTCTTCACTTTAACACTTTATGACCCTTATGACTAGAAGTCTTTCTAAAATTAGGGCTGACAAAAGTGCAACATTTTGTGATTTCTCAGATGCTTTTGAACTGCTACAGAACTTTTAATTTGAGGAGATTTAATCAATATGTTTTTGATAAAAGGGCCTTGAGTGTGTAGGTGCGTTGTCTTCCCGTAATTCATTACCTTTGAATGAGGGACAGGATCCAACACTGCAGTAATTCTAAACCTGGACCGTATCAGTTGACACTTTAAATCTACCAACAGTGATGATTGTGAAACAGCTGCTGAAAGAACCACAGTGAAAGAAATGGTTCATATGAAAAGGAGGTGATCGTGTATCTCTCTGTTCCTCTGATGAACCTAATGCTACTGGATTCTAATCTGAGCCGTAACTCTAACTTTGCTAATACTAAAATGGTTGTCATGTACTTTATTACCTGTGTTTATGATAATTGTAGAGGAAAATCATAGCTGGCAGAAATAGATCAAATCGCAAAATCTCATCAACTGTTCGCTCAGTCACTTTTGTCATTCAGCTTCACACACTCAGTGTGACATATAAACATATTCATTTCTTCTGTCTTGCCATGAACAACCTGATGCATGTAACCTGCTAACGTACCTGTGTGTTTTCTGTCAGCCACGCCATCTGAGTTTGGCAAAGTGTGTGATGCCTACACCTTCCAGTGCGCCAACGGAGTGTGTGTGAGCCTGGAGTGGAAGTGTGACGGCATGGACGACTGTGGGGATTATTCTGATGAGGCCAACTGTGGTGAGTGATGAAGGGTTTACGCAGAAATACTCACAGCACAACTAGTGTTTATATTAAACCATGAAGAAATAATAGATACAAAGTGCATTACCTTTGTTCTCCTGCTGAAAAGAGAGGAAGCACTGTTGTGTTGAAGCAGCAGTAACGTTTGCTCTATGTGCTGCAGCTGCTCCCACTGAGGTCCCGGGCTGCTCCAGGTATTTCCAGTACGAGTGCAGAAATGGACGCTGTATTCCAACGTGGTGGAAGTGTGATGGCGAGAACGACTGTGGGGACTGGTCCGATGAGGCCCAGTGTACAGGTACACTGCTTGGTTGTTAAAAGCGACACAACACTGAGGTGGATGTGTTTTTATAAGTGACATCAAACTTCCTCTCATAATCTGTTACAGTGCACATGCTGTCCCCCCACCTCTCTGTCTCACCCCCTCACTGTCAACTATCAATTTAAAGCAACAACAGAACAAAATTGCATCTTGCATATTTTAGAGGCACCCATCAACATCTATCCACTAAATATAGTGGAAAGTATTTATTGTGCCGACATGATAATCATTTTGCACTGTACTCTGTAAAGGGATCTGCCTTAGTTTGATCATTAACAGATAAGAGCAAGATGAATTATTAGGTCAACTTTTACTAATCAAACTCTGTATGAACTATATACTGCATATCTATGAACTGTATATTTCACATATACTTGTTTGCCTCTGTATGTTTGATAGACCCTCTTGTGCACACCCTCAGGATGCTCTCTATTTCATGTCTTTGTGTTAATATTTTCATGCCTGAATTACCAAACTCTTCATCCTTTCCCTTTTCTTTGCCATTAAACTTGACTCTCCACCCTTGTAGGTGGTGTTACCCCTCACACTGTCGCCCCTGGTCCCACTACTTGTGCCCCCAACCGCTTCCACTGTGGCTCCGGAGCTTGTATTATCAACACCTGGGTGTGTGACGGCTACGCTGACTGTCCTGATGGCAGTGATGAGCTGGGATGTCCCACAGGTACCACCAAGTCCTGTTCATAAAATATACAATTAAACATATAAGAATAAATAAGAATAACAAAACCAAAAGAGTAGTACGAATATGAATCCCCACAGTAACATTTTGTATTTCTGTGACAGCAGCAAATGGCTCTGTGACTCTGGCTCCAGTCCCCACCCAGGCCCTTCCTCCCCCGCCCTCCCCTGGCCGTTGCAGTCGGGGTCAGTTCCTTTGTCGCCGACCCCCCCGCTGCATCCCCGACTGGCAGCGCTGTGACGGCCAGCTCCACTGCCAGGACGGCTCTGATGAAGCCCACTGCCGTGAGTCTCTGCATACTGTACACCTACACAAAACGAAACCGAAGGATAGCCAACGATAAGCAATTATGGTCACATGTGTTGGGTTTAACGGTGAGCAATGGATTCAAATTCAGAAAATGTGAGATAGTGAATCTTACCTTCTAGATTCATACTGCACCTGAAGATCCTCTGAGATTCCACTAGGATCTGTTCTGGTTTCGTTGACTAAAAGGCAAAATTACTACAATGTTGAAAAGTTGAAAACAGTTGTGATAGATCTGAGTGGCATTTAATATACTGCAGAATTTAAATCCAGTAGTATTTGCTGACACCCAATTTTTCATTGATTGTGATTTTAATAAAATGTTACTGGTACTAAGGCAAAAAACGTTATAGAGTACAGGTCTTAGACAAACTATCTAATTAATATAATTTTCCTTTTTTCACATCAGTGCAGTGAATGCCAACTGTGGCAGTGTGCCATATTTAGAGGTCATCCAGTAACAACAACAGTAATGTAAGACCTTTCTCTCTCTGTCCAGCCACTCGTGGTCCTCTGTTCTGCATTAACGGGACTCGCTGTTCTGATGGTGAGGCCTGTGTGCTGGACAGTGAGCGGTGCGATGGCTTCCTGGACTGCTCCGACCACAGCGACGAGGACAACTGCACTCGTACGTCCACTAATATGCTCTCACTATGATGAC
This sequence comes from Holacanthus passer, assembly GCA_025331565.1. Classification (NCBI taxonomy): domain Eukaryota; kingdom Metazoa; phylum Chordata; class Actinopteri; family Pomacanthidae; genus Holacanthus; species Holacanthus passer. The sequence goes on from JAFREQ010000038.1 coordinate 3,869,894, forward strand.
CCAGTGTGTTTCAATTACATGCAAGTGGTTAGAATTAGATGACGAGATAATTTTCAGAAGAAATGCACTGTCAGGTTCAATTTAAATGCCATTAAGTTTACTTGCATATTTCACTGTACTAAGTAGCATGTATTCTTTTGGAAGTAGTGCAATGCTGCCACCTGCTGGCTGTTAATCTTTATTTCAGGCAGAGCCATTCCAAACATTATAATCCATACAGAACCTCTCACTCTCTCTCCCAGTGGACACCCTGGCATATAAAGTCCAGAACCTCCAGTGGACACCAGACTTCTTGGGTGCCATCACCCTGACCTGGTCTCGCCCCAAGAACCTTCCTCTGGACTCCTGTTACTTCCTCATCTACTACAGGTGAGCCCAACCCAAACCCTAACCTGCAACTTTGCACCATCATGTTTTACTGGGACTGTACTGGCCAATTGTGAGCCTTTATTAAAAAACACATTAAAGTAGTTGTGATGATTATTATTTAAAATTGTTGTTAGCATTATGTATTTTACCAAAAGTTTAATTCTTCCTCTGGACGAGGCTCTCAGCACCATATCTTGCTCTGAGGGCCTCACGTCACTGATACTGAGTTTTTGTCTTCAGGCTCGTGGGCACCCAGCAGTGGACCATTATGGACACTCACAGCAACAAGTCCAGCTACAAACTGACTGTGCTGAAACCAGACACCACATACCATGTCAAGGTGCTCACCCAGTGTCTCAGCAAGCTGCATAAGACCAACGAGATGATCACAGTCCGGACACCAGAGGGGTGTAAGTATATATGATCTTTTGTTTTTTTGTGACTCATTTGCTAATGCAACCTTTTAGTTTTGAGTAGTTTTTTTGCACTTACTATGTTTCCTAACCCTTTATTAGTTTCTAGTGATCACCACTTGAGAATTGATTATTTGATGCTGGCAGAAGTCGTACACAGACTTTTTTCCCAAGTGCTGTTTTTTAGGCGTAGCTGGGGAACCAGTTAGATACAAAGACTGACAGTCCTTTGTTGCACATTGCAAACACCCACCACATCATTTCAGATAGTTGCCATCCTCACACCCAGAAAGTGTGTGCAATGTCAGTGTGAAGCTCCATGTCATCTTCTTTATAGTGGAGTGCGGAGGATGGGTTGTCTTTATATTCCTTACAGCCCTGGGATTTATAGAAAAACAAATCAGTCAATGCACTGTTTGACATCTGTTGTGAATGCCAAAAAGTTTGGCTTTTTCCTGCATGTTTGCATTTATGAATATGAAATTTAGCCAATGAAAAAAGTAATGAAATATACAATTGAATGCTCCAATATGTGTTTTCTCCTTGGATGCCAAATGGTGTGTTTCCAAAGTTAAAACTAGAACATAGGATGGATAAAATACACAAGAGGGGCAGCTCTACTCCTAAACTACCCACTGTAATTGCTAAAAATTACCAATTAGTCTTGACCCTTTTGTTGTTCTGAAACTACATTATAAAAGGACGTGTAAAATGAACATATTGAACTATTAGTTGTTTCACATTCAATAGACTCATCCTCTTTTTTTCCCTTTGGGTGATGAAAGTGTGTTTATCTGTGTGTCCTGCAGTGCCCGACCCACCCAGGAACCTGCAGCTGTCTTGTGATAACACTGAGGACTGGACAGTGGAAGTGTCCTGGAGCCCTCCTGACAAAGGACACGGCCTCGTCCGAGAGTACATTGTGAGTCCTTCTCCTCTGCATATTCATTCATTCACACGTTCCTTTTTTAATCAGTAAGAGAGACATCACTTTCTACATGTTTATTCTTCTTCAGTAAACAACATGGTCTCACTCGTTTGCTAATTATTCCACATATCATATTTAATTTGACAATGATGTACTAGACACAGCTGTTCTGTCACACTCAGACACTGTGACAAGCTCATGGATTATAAATTCCCTGTCAAACTTTTCTGCCTCTGCCTTAACAACAACTACTGTCTCAATGTGTGCATGTGTGTGTGCACGCGTGCGTGCATGTGCGCGGTGTGTGTGTGCGCATGTGTGTGTGATGTCAGGTTGAGTACAGTGAGCGAGGAGGTCTTGATTGGACGTCACAGCGATGCACCACAACCAACACTGAGGTGAAGGAGCTGCAGCCAGACACTCTGTACAGGTTCAGGGTAAGACACACACACACGCAAATGCAATGTTTTTTTTATAACATGGCAATCTCAGAGGCCATTGGCTATCCTCTTGGGCCAATGGTGGGTAATCATCATCAAGCCGAGGGGTTTTGAGATTGCATTTAAGCCAGTGCGTTCCATCTCTTTTGTTCTTTACGGTTTACCTGCAACCAAAGTCCACTCAAACATGATTGGTCATTACGACACAGACTACAAACGGACTACAAATGAAAACCAGAATGCTTTCAATACCAAACTCTTGTCCCTTGCATACAGACACTACATTCATATGCAGATATCTGTTTATAGAGACTTATAATGTTGTGATGTTCTCATGGACAGTACAGTGTGTTGACAATGCTGTGATGCTGCTTTCCAGGTGGCAGCAGTGACCAGTCGAGGTGTGGGCAACTGGACCGAGGTAAAATCCATCACCCCTAAGAAAGGTGAGATGTTCCTCCCATCAGTGTCACACACTGGTTTGAAATCTCTTCCAACGCTGCAGACTACTGGTGTTCCGCAGGGTTTCTCAGTGTGGTGGCTCCAGTTGTCGCCATCTTAACAGTGCCTTTACTTCAATCCAAAAATGAGCTACTTTGCACAATTCGTCCTGAAATGCAGGTGTAACGTTTAATGTCAACATTTCTGCCTCCAGGAGTGTAATGATCTTAAAATGTCTGTTTTAGTAATAATATCAATAAGCAAGTTACAGTACAGCCCTGATGACCAACTACCAGCTGAACTAATAACATATTGCAGCATCTAGGTTAATGTGGAACCATGATGAAATGTGACATTAATATCTTGAATTTACACACACCTTATTGTAATTTCACGCAGTTTGCCACTTTTTTGTTAAGTCTGTATTTATGCATAACTTTAAACCTTGAGTGAGTTGTATAAAAATGCACTGTCCTGTACAGTTGTCATGCACATCTAGAGAAAAGAAAGTTGCCATCATTTAGACAGCTTCACCTGAAGAGACAAACAAATCACACTGAAGCGTTTCCTTGTCAGCCGTGTGAAATAAAGCAGCAACACAAATAAAAGCGTTAACTTCCACTTTGACCTGCTCTTTCTCTGCTGCAGCTCTGCCTCCTCCCTCTGTGATCGCTGACAGCATCACCACCGACTCCATGAGCCTTTCATTCAGCTTCAACTCCCAGTACGAGGTAAGAGCTTCTCTCTGAAACGCCTCTTCAGTGTGTTACCTTAAAGCCTTGTGTTCTGTCTGTGTCTGTACAAACAGGACTAATGGGTCTCTTGTGTTTCTTCAGGTGAAACAGTACATAGTGATTCTGTCCTGGCAGTTTGACACCCACGTCAAGGAGAACAAGAACTACACAGTCAGAGAGAAGATCCTCAAAGGTACTGTTTGTGTAGGATTGTTTATCCAGGTGAATTACATAATTGAATCAAGTGTTCCACACATTTATTTATTTGAAAATGAAATGAATGATGTGTGCTGCCTTTTTCCAGCTACAAACTTGACAGCGGGGACAGCGTATGAGGTGGCTGTGTGGGCTCACACCAGTATAGGAGACAGTCCCACTGCCCTGTCCCATTACCAGACCGCCGGCTCCCAGCCAGACCGGCCCCTCCTCAAAGCCCGGGCCCTCAACCAGACAGCTGTGGACTGCACCTGGACCATCAGCGGCCCCCCTGCTCAGGTACAACAGATAGCCCATTTTATCCTTGTACAGGGATAAAATAAAATATCAGAACTTTCCAAAAAGAGGTTAGAAGGTCATATCCCCAAAACATATACTAAAAATAACCTCTTTGCACACAACACTAACAAAAAACCATTAATCACCATTAATCTTCATCATCTGTGGTTTAATATATCCTGTGCTGACAGTTCACCTAAGTTAAACATTTATGACCTGGAAAAAAAAGGCAAATATATATAAACTAGACTCACTCTCAGTGTTATGCTGCACTGAGTGTTTCCCAAACTGTGAGTCAGGACCCTCCAGAGAGGAACAGAAAGTCAAAGAAACACAATACACAAAAAGTAATAACCTTTTCGTGGCTTTTTTGTGTGAAAAATGGATAGTTTTCATTTCTAAAATTACTAAAGTTAAACCACCTGGAAAAAGATAAGTCTGTCTTACAACTGCTGGACAACCTGTGCAAGTCAACGCTGCTTTAATCAAGAAGTCACAAGCCACAAAGGTTGGGAACCATTGCTCTGCAGCACAGAACTGAAATGCTTCCACATAGGGTCGAACCTTTACATTCTCAGAAATGGATTAACTCACCAAAGAACCTTTTACTGAACCACTTCACTGAGTCGACACTTTGTGGTGTGTGTGTTTGTGTGTAGGAGTACGGTGTGTTTTATGCCACCTCCTTCCTGGACCTTTACCGCAGTCCTCATCAGGTCAGCACCACTTCTCTCAGCCTGACCGTCACAGTAGAGAGCGATGAACAGTATCTCTTCTTGGTGAGTCTTCTCTTCTCAACATCACACCAGCTTCCTCTAAGTGGCTGTTGTCTCTTCACAAACTGTTTCCTGATGATTTTTGCCTTGAATTATAATGATTGAATACCTGCTGATACCAAACACTGCATCAATACTTTTGTATTTAACTGAAGTTCTGTAAAGCTCAAATTGAAAAAGTTTAAATCATGGAGAGGTATCTGGGCAGATGTCTGAACTCTCAAATGTCTCAAGTGAAACCAGTCACATCTGTCAGGAAATCCCTCTGTGTTTTCACACTAAGAAATGTCCCCAATCCTTCCACCTTCAAAAGAAAGTCAGCAGATGTGGAAATAGTTTAGTGTAAAATTAGATGAATGCAGGTGCAAATGGGAACTGCGATCTGCTCCACAGCTCTGCCTTCACCTGTGTGCGAGGTGGGAGTCGAAGTGAAAAGTTGATCAAAGCTGCATGAATGAAGAATGAATTTAAATTCAGCCACTTTAGGGTGTTTAACTATAGGTACACTGTATTCGAACTAATGATGAATAAGGTTTTAAAACAGCATCACAGTCGATTAGTCCACATGTTCCATATTTGTTGTTATTATATACAACACCTCCTGTATATGACACATTAAAATAATCATACTGGGCCGTGGATTTAATACTTTGATTAAATGCTACTGATGATTATTAACATTGTCGATTGATATCTGAAATTGAAATTAGGGTAAAAAAAAAAATGCACATTGTGTGGGATTAGAAAAAAAAACCCATACACTTAAAGAGGCACACCATGTATATATAATCAGGAACACCTGCATGCATGTCAAACCTTTAATAAACACTTAATACATAAAATGTCACAGCCCAAGTGACATTCTAAGTGTTTGATGTCCTCATAAGAGTCAGTCAATCAGTGAGTGTTGCTAAAATCAATAAATCCAATCGTTCACTCACCACATAGACATTACTGAACAACATGCAGCTAACAAAATGGTTGCCTGATTAAAACTACAAATACTGTATTTTCAGTTAAAATCTTCACATGTGTTTGTTCTGATGTGAAGGACATATTGTCTATGTTTCCCTTCCTTACAAATGTAATCATGGTTTATAGGGGGAGTGAAAAGGACAGTGTAGGGCGGTATCGACTCAGTTATTCAGTATCTATAAACAGCCATCATGTCAGTAGTGGAAGTCAGTATTATATCCATCAATAATCAAACTGTAACATTAGTCCAAACCTTTTCTGTTAGTGCACTCTGACTGTCCAGAGCCATCATGACTGTCTTTACATGACATTACTGTCTGCCTTCAGGTGCGTGCCGTCACTCCCTTCCTGGGTCCTCCCTCTGACTACGCTGGGGTGAAAATGATTCCCAACGAGAGGCTGCCGCCCAGGAACCTCCATCGTGTGCGAGCAGACAAGACACAGGCCATGCTGAAGTGGCAGCCGCCCTACGATGCTCCAAACACACAGCTGGTACAACGCTACATCACGTTAGCTGTGATGATGATACATGATGTTGAGCAGCGGGAAAGAAACCAGGAGGGTGTGTCAGGATTCCTAGAGCTGGATAACAAAACCAAACAATAACGGAAGGATTGGATTCTCTCCTCCTCAAAATCGGTTCTGATATTCACACCTGTGCTGACGGGTTCCTTTAATCCAGACAGGACATTTCATGGGAAACCAGTCAGGTTTTAAATCTAACAGGCTTGAACTGGTTTTTGTTTCTCACCAATACCGATCTACTTATTTGTCACTCTGGATAGACTTTATAATCCATATCAATAACCTGCATAATACTTTACTGAATCTGTTCAAATTGTGTTTCACTGTACTCAACTTCACCCAGCTGTATCATCTGTTACATCTTGTACCATATGTGTGTTTTGTCTATTTATCCATAGACGTATGTGATCCACGTGCGTGACGTGATCCGTAAGGTGGAGCTGGACTACAAGCTGACCACCCAGAACAACACAGTGGAGTACCTGCTGAAAGGCCTGGAGCCCGGCGGACGATACAGCATCTCTGTCCGCCTGCGCAACATGAGCAAGGAGGCCAGCTTCACCCTCAGCACAGGTACACTCACAGCACTGACTGCGCTGGAGTTCATTAAGCTTCTTTTCTTTTCATTTGGAACTTCAATAACCAGCATATTAAATTGTTCACCCCACCCCCCCGCCCTGGCTTTACTTTTTCATTTCATTTCATTTTACAATGAATGGGGCAGGCTCACAACTCCCAATTCTTGGTCATTCCATTAGTTGAAAACTTTGTCTGCAGCTGACTTTCTAATGACTTTCAAAACATGACTTGTTTCAAAATATTTAATATGCACTTGATTCATATGTAGTGATTTCATGGTATAAATGAAAATGTAATTAGAATGCTAGTCTAACATAGCCCTGTTAGGATGCATTTTTCTCAGCACCAATAAAGTTTCCTTATTCCAACTCAGAGCTGATAATGACAGTGTGACTCCAAACAGTCAGTGAATCACTCTTGCGTTCTTGGTTTTAGAAGGCCTATACAAATAAAAGACACCACCTTCCAAAATGTTGAGATGCCATTTATGGCCTGTATTACTCCACACTCCTGGCATCAAAGAAAGTAAGCAGTTTCATTTAAGTGGTATATGTAAAGAAGCTGCAAGAAGCTTGGTTTTCACATGCTCCAATGTGTGTGGATTTGCACCTTTTATTGATCTCTGTTCCAATAAATAAAGCAGTAGTGAGCTGACACCTTGTACTCTGGGAGCTGGTGATGAGCAGTGTGCTTATTTTCTCATACTTTTGAGAAAAAAAAAAAATCGATAGATAGAAATGAAATAGAAATAATACTAATACTATACTGCAGCCTAGCTACAACATCTGTTTCACTGTGTTCAAATGCATCTTTGTAAGTGTGGTACAGGCTCACGTCTCTCAGTGCTAAGGGATTAAGCTCCACCATACTACAGTACGACAAGTCACTTTATGTAAACTATACATGTCTTTACAAAGAAATATCTTGCTTAAAGAAATATTCTCCCCCTGCTGCAGTTCCTCTTCCGGCTCCTGAAGCCCTGAAAATCTTGACAGAGAAAGACCATCTGTTCCTCTTCTGGAAGAGTCTGGCTGTCAGAGAAAAGGGCTTCAATGAGAGCAGGGTGAGATACCACTCTCACACACTCTTGGGTTTTTCTTATGTTCTACAAATATATTTTTTGCAATCTAACTTTGCATAGAGCGTTTGACATGACTGTCTGCTGCTGTACTTGTCTAGGTGTAAGACTCATGGTTATATTTAATTGTATACTTCTGAAGAATGATTAAAATTGCAAACTCTAATCAGCACAGCAGCAGAAATCCAGTCAGTACAGTCTAAGAACAGTCCAAAAGAAGCACCTTTTTTAATTCTTTTAAATTCTGTGCTTTTGTGCTCTTAATATCATCCATCAACTTTTGTATGCTGTTGACAGGGGTATGAAGTACATGTGTATGACAGTGTGACCAACCAGACGTCCTACCTGGGAAACACCACAGAGACATACTTCCGCATCAACAGCCTGCTGGTGGGACACAATTACACTTTCTCTGTACAGGCCCGCTGCCTGCTCAACGGTCAGCTGTGTGGGGAACCTGCTCTCCTGCTCTATAACCAGCTGACAGCAGGTACTGGAACACACACACACACACACTTTGAAACATGAGCTCTAGCAAACATCACACAGATTGATAAAAAAAACTTGGACATGCTTTTCCATTTATACTGTGCATGTTACTTTTCCAGGGGCCAGTGATGCATCCCGCAGCGAAGGCCACTCAGGAGACATGGCGGCGGTGGTGGTCTCGGTCCTATTCCTCTTGCTACTTGGAGTGTGTGGAGGCTTGGTGGTGCTCTACCTTCGACACCGCCGGCTGCAGAACAATTTTACCGCCTTTGCAAACTCGCATTACAACTCCCGCCTGGGCTCTGCCATCTTCTCCTCCGGGGATGAACTGGGTGAGACGATTCAGATATTTTTATAGCTGTTGCCTGAGACTGAGACTGAGTTCAGTACCTGGCTGTGGTGCTTTGACTTGGGCGCTTCAGGGAGCGCAATTTATACGATTGATAAGTGGGAAGCCTGTGGGGATCATGTTGTTGTCACTGCAGTGGCACCTCCCAGTGGTGGTCTGTGAAGTGTCGAAGGTGAGGATTCTGAGGGAGAATGAAACTGAAAACAACTTGACACTGATGGGTGTAAAAAAAGCATCTTCATGCTCCATGTGCATTGAAGGAGGCAAAAAAATTAGGAAGAAAAGTAAGAATAAATTATGAAGGGAGTAAACCTCCCTGTGTTTCTTTACATCTGTTTCACTTATCTAAAACTGCTGCTGTCTGAATCTAGAGGAAGACAAATGGTTTATGGCTCAAGACAGTTGGCATGCAGCAAAATCTTTCCTTGGATGGTTACGTTTTGTCACACCAGTTTCCAAGCAGAGACCGTCAATGTGAATCACATGATGACTTTGAGTTATGATGTCACTCATCTGTCAGTGTAAGCAGAGCAACACAGACTCTCTGTGATTCTGTTTCTCATGTTCAGCTGGGATCTTAACCGTTATGAAAAGGCTTTGATATATTGTTGAAAACTTTAATCAACCCCAAAACTGGTAATGCTGTCTAGCTAAAGGGAACCGTAGAGGGTACACAGCCATTGTGATTGATCATTAGTATAAAAATAAAAATATAGTTTTGACAGCAGCCTTAACTGCGGCATCAAAGACATTTTCCTAAACATCCCTCTTTCCTCTCCTCTTCCTCTCAAGGTGACGATGATGAAGATGCTCCCATGATCAGTGGCTTCTCAGACGACGTTCCCATGGTCATTGCGTAGCAAGATGTCCCTCCATTACCTGTTTCTCTCTTCCCTTCTCCCCTTCTCTTCTTCTGCCCCCCCACTCCCCTTTTACTCCCCATCACTCCCCATCAGTGGCGCGGTATGATGGAGTGAAGAGGACACAGGCGGAAACTTTGCCGCCATCCCAAATCTGTTGATGGGAAACCACCCCGATTAGCAGGAAACATGAAGAAAAATGGAAAAGAGAGAAAGAGATATTTTTCAAGTATACAATGCACTTTTTTTGGATGCGCAATAACTTATTTTTTATAATATTAAATATATATATATGGGGTCAAAAAAGGACTGTGAGGAAGAGGTGGACACTGAAGCAAACTGTGAAGGATTTGAGTTTGTCGAGCGCGCCAGGGAAAGAGAGACCCTATTGTAATGCAAACTCACTATCGGTAGGAGCGGTTCATTGCTTAAAGCCAAAATAAGCATCCAGAGACTGGAATATAGAATGCAAACAACATACACATTGAAAAAATCTAAATATATAGACAAAAATGCTGTATACAATATGTACAAATAGAAAATCTCTGAGCAGTAATAGTTACATATTTTGGTAATAGTACCGTGTGTACTCTAGCAGTATATGTAACTTTGGTGCCTAGGCAGTTGGAAGAGTTAACTGTGGATCTTGTTTCACCATTTACACAATCTGAATTGTTCGTCCATTGGAATGATCAGCAGTTTCGAAACTGTTGATCATTGTAAACGCATAAACAAAGTGTTTGACACTCAGCACAACCAAACAGCTCAGTGATTGGATTTACCAGTGGCACCACGTAGTGTCCTCATAGATACACCTTTATTTACCACCACCAGCACACTGTTGTATGTCTGTATGTAGGGGCAACACATGTACCATGATAGGAGAATATTCCTGGTTTTGAGGGGGGAAGAATCCCTCAGAAGCATCGTTGAGATCATCCGAACTATTTGTACATATTGGCTTTTAATATGTCCTCTCCTTGTAATGCTGCACCATGTCTTTCTGTAAAATGTGTATTTGTTTTTTTTTTAGTCGTTCAGGACCACAAATTATCGTCCCCAGCATTTTGCCATAGCTGTAGTCGTTGAGGAAGTGGGTTCTCAGGGAACTGTGTCGGAGCGGACACCAGCGCAGCACCACCATCACCACCACCATGGCTTAGGCAGCACTGTCCATCTACTGTTGAATAGGTACAGAACGCTTTGAATAGGTACTGCAGCAGCTGCGGGTGGAACGACCGGCAGATGCAGATTATTGTCAGTAGTCGTGGTGAAGAGTCGGGTTCAGGCTCACCATCTGGTTCAGGAAAAAAATGAAAAGGTTAATTTAAACAGAATCACAAAAAAACACGTTTTGGCTGATGTTTGATTGTAGTGTCTCGTAAGGCAGATAGTTTATAGGGAACAGCAATGTGTCTTTCCAGAAACAGTTCGCTCGTTACTCGAGGTTCGTCTTTGACTCGGCTGCTTTCTGATGAAAACCAGTACATCTGAAAACTGCTGAAGCTGTCGTTTATCTGTTTTATTCAGAGTAAGCCCCTAAATATTTTTAAATATATTTTATTAACAAATGCTTTTACAAAGATACAGAAGTGCTCATCATTGGAATTACCTACCAATAAGAAGCAGATAGAGACAGTTTGTCTGGAAACAAAAATTACAATCTTTTTGTAAAGAGCTCTTCATTCTCTCAGAGTTCAGCTCTGTCAAGATGGTTTGCAATTGATCAGCAGTGTGAATTTGTATTCTAAACTCAAAGACTTTCTGTTTACAATCATATAATGAAAAGCAGTAACTGCCATGAATGTTTTGCATTTTAACTTGATTAATTACTTAAATAATTCAGTCAAAATGAAATCTAATTATTTAGCCATTTGCAGCACTAGTGGTTTTACTTCACAAGTTTATTGACTGATTGCAGTGATTCCATTAAAATGAATTGATTGTCTTCCAAAAACTAGCTGTCACAAACAGGGACACTGTTTCTGGAAAGAGAGTTTTAAAATGTAAGTTTGTCGTGCTGTGAGCGCCACAATTGAAACTTCTAATGAACTGCTTGGCTGGACAGCTACTAGGGGTACGTGACAAAACTTGTATTTTTTGTAATTCCGATTGTTCCTTGTGGTACGGTGAGGCCAACCTTTAGTACCAGTGGAAAGAACGGAGATAATGACCTGTGAGGGTATTGTCTCGCTGTATATACAGAATCTAACTGTTTGCACGTCTGTAAATGTATCAACACAAAAATCATTTTTGGGAATCGTCGTCTTTGTTCTGCCCCCCCCACCCCCCGACTCTGTACTGCAGTCCATTAACTGATATTTGCCTCTTGGCTTGAGCCATTTGAACTGATGGTGTTCTGCTTTCTGTTGAGCTTGTTTTTGTTTTGTTTGTAAAGATGTCTTCATGAATGTATTTTATATCTGTACTTTTTAAGGTACTGTCCCAGCTCATTATGCTACTAGCACCACCTGTGAAGTTAATGCACACGTTCTGGTTTGCCCTCGCTACAGTGAATTAGTAACCCCATCCCACTTTTTCTTCTGCAGACAAATCTTAGCTGTTGCAGCCCAAGCCCAATTTACTAACCCAGAGCAACAAAGCGTTTTTGCCAGGTAGAACCCAGATATTTCCCGCGTCATGTTTCTTTCATCATCTCTTTCTTCCCCACATCATTAAACGGTGTCTGTCCTGACATTCAAGGTTTCCTCAAGGCTTTAGGTTGAGTTCACACAGCTTCCTCACCCTGTTCATGATGTACTTTGTTTGGTTTTCTTGGCCTTAAAAACTGATTTTCTGGCATTAATGCTGTTGTTTTTTTTTTGCTCTGTGGAGTTCATGTCTTCTTATTTTCTGTTTTGCCACATAATGCCTTATTAGAACACATTGGGTTTCTATGTAATGTGCTGTTTGTATGATAGAACACAAGTGCACACGCATGCATACACACAGTCACACACACACACAAGGCTAATGAGGCTGAAGAGGAGGTTACTGTTAGGGCATTTGGTTAATTTTGTCAGATCACTGCTCTTTTCTGCGCTGGCTGCTGTAAGCCAGACACCTACTCTCTTTTTAGTCAGGTTTTACATGTATAATAAGTATAATTATTGGTTATTATGTGACCGTTTGTTCCCCACTTGTCTTAATGTTGACTCTTGTCAAATAGTTTGCTTCAAAATGTCATTGGGCACAGAGTTTGATCATGTTGGACTTGGCCATGTTTGAAGATGTTAATGTCTTGCTTGCTTATCTCGGAGGTCGCGAGAACAATGAGATGTGTGGAGAAACAGTGTGAGGTGTTTTAAAAACCACTTATACTGAAATAAACTTGCTGAAAATCAAACTGTCGTCCCTTTCTTTTAGTCTGTGAAGGAAGGTTTGTAACGTCAAAAACAGATGTGGAAATAAAAGGCTGTGTTTTAGTATTCAGGAATGTTGAGAGAAGATATGGTGTCATGTATGATCAAAGTACAAGAAGCAATGATCGCTAACATCCAGTAAACTGATGGCATATCTGAGTCTCCCAGATGAACCCTGGGAAACCATGAGGGGGGCCCACAACCCTACATGAGTATCATCATGTCTTAGCCAGTACTGAGAAGTCAGACAATGTCTAGTAAACAGCCCCCTCAAGTGGATAAAAGATGCCATGATGAACTGGGTTAAACCTACAATCAAAATTAGATTGATCATTTAAGTTGCTCAGTGCCACATACAATATGAGACAGTAATGGGAAAGGTTATATGAGCTGTGTTTGACACCACCACCACACCACAAGAACATCAACTTACTGTATATTCTTCAGCATCAATAATTACAAGTTGTTGAAGCTGTAGAAACCTAGTGAAGTAAAAATGGAAATTGTGCAATCAAATCGAACTTGCTTTAACAAAAGTGAGAAAGTTCTGATAACTTTGTTAACAATTAGTTTTGATGGTGTCTGTAAACAATTTCCAGCACATCCAGCAGACCGAGAGCATCATTAGCATTTAATTGGGCTCATGTTCGTGTCCACGTGATGAATCGAAGTCCAATATCTCTTGCTCTTTTTCGGTCTCCACAGACTCTTGGGAAAAGAATCCGGCTCTTTAGCTGCTAACTGCTCCACTGTGTTTACCTGCGAGTCATTAGCTTCATGTCTGCTGCTTGGTGCTGAGCAGGGAGTGAACAGTGGGTTTATCAGAACTGTCCGCTGCTGGAAACACTGTGGATGAGGGCCACGAGACAGAAGCAAGACAGAAAGTTCGCAGGCTGTAAAACCAAAACAACGAGCTCAAAGTGTGCAAGCGTCCCCTGTCACATTACACCTAGTGGTTGGTCCCATTGTTCATATAAAAAATATTGATTCATGCAGCTTTAAGTCAGTTTTTTATGGCTGGAAACGTGACTAACGGGGCTGAGAGGATTATTGAACAACACAAGTGACTCAGTTGATGGCTTGCTTAGTTCCTGGCTCTCAAAACTAAGTTTCCAGTCCGCTCTCTGTTTAAGAACAAAGAGTTGTCTGTCTTTGTGCCTGTCATTGAAAGCCCTCATGCAGTTATTCATGTCTTTCCAAAATATTCACATCTTACAGGCCTATCACTCGGGATAGATGAACTTCTTAGTCATCGCACAGAGTTCAGGTGGGTTCGAGTGCACTGTTCAACTGTTGGCCAGAAAAAGGCCATTTTCTCTGCAGATGTGTGCAGATGCTAAAGCTGAGCTGATGGACAGAGAGTAACCTGTCTCCTGTCTCCACAGGAGGAGGAAGAGAGTGGTTTTATGCGTCAAGGTCTTCAAAAAATGTCCTGTCTGTTAGCCCGATCGAGGACTAACAGAGACAGATTCAAACAAAGCACAACCATCTAACAGCACAACCCATCCGTTCCTGGCTACAGAAGCAGATTTCTTGTGGACGTAGCTTATCCATATACTCCCTCTCTTTCTTGGCACATCCATAAAGGGGTACTCCAGCAATTCATTACTGCACTCCCATAAAGCTGGAGGCTCTTAAGAGACCAAAAAGAAAAAACAATGGTAAATATCTAAAAAGCAGAGGCCAATTTATCCTGACTTCTAATCTCTGGTATGGGTCAAACTCCAAAAACACTGGACCGACACTTCCCACAATGCAATCAATCACAGACGTGGACTGTGGTGATTTTGAAATGAACTGGGCACAAGAAGACAGAAAAGACTAGCAACTTGACATTATTTTGACTTCAGCCTTTTGGCCTGGATTAACTTTATATCATTTCCAAGCCCAAGATTCAAAATCATGTTTGAAAAAATATGTGCAGCCAATCAAGTCTTAATTTTCTGACTGTAGTTAGAGGAGGGAAAAGTGTGCTTGGTAGTGCAGACCAGCAGACAGACGCAAAAAGCACCTCTTTTGAACTTCAAACACAAAGTTTAAGACATGGACTTGACTTTGGACTTGTTGTTCTCAGGACTTACCTGCGTTGACCTGGGACTTAACTGGTAAACATAAACTTGTAGTCTCCAATCCCAAGCTGCCAAAACTCCTCCAGAGACCAGAAGACAGTACACTGTTTTCCATGGTGGAAAGTTTCACAAAACCCTTTACTTAAGAAAAGAGTTCTACAATAAACATTTTATTTCACTAAAAATATTAGCAGCAAAATATACAAAAGTAAAAGTATTTATTGGGTACAATGGTCACTTGTATGTTACATATATAAAATGTGTGTGTGTGTGTGTGTATATTTAATCTGTAAAGTAACTGAACTCCGTGTATAGCTGTCACATAAATGGACAGTGGAGCAAAAAATGCAATATATTAACATCTGAAATGTGATAAAATAAAAGTATAAAGTAGCATGAAAAGGAAATACATTGAAGTACAGTACTTGAGTAAATGTAGTTCATTAATTTCCACTACTGCTGTTTTCACAAGCTTTAACACAAACCTTTTATATTTAGGACGTGGGCTCATGTTTAAAGGTTATGCATGTTATGTTTAATTAAAATGATAAATTTTCATTTGAAAATATGATCGAGAGCATTTTGACAGGTGTCCTGCAGAAAATATGTTTGTGGCGTACAGCTGGGGGGCAGCACCTTATCAGGCCGACAGAGCACACACTGACTGAGTGAGTGTGAAGGGGGAGAGCTGTGTTTGTCGAGGAGTGACTTGGAGTTTGGAGGTGGAGGTCAGGGGCCGTAGATAAACAGTCCTATCCTGTCCTGCTCAGGAAGTGAATGTGACTGAAGCACCCACACAGAACGCACCGGTGGAGAAAATGAACGAACCCCATAATAGTTCACTCCCTTGTCGGCCGGTTTGGTCGACATGGAAGTCATGGGTGAGCCTCGTGTTGCTGCTGGTCGTTGTTGAAGCTGGAACCAGGCTGCGTTCGGCCCCTCAGATGGGCCTCAGGTTGCCGAGGAACAAGGATCCACAGCATTCAGAGAAGCAAACACAGCTGTGTCTGAGTCAGGCACAGCCACCAGGGGGCAGGAGTGACTCTGCAGCAGCTCTGTCATATCAGGTGACGTTTCATTAAAGATGCATTTCAGTCAGTCCGCTGGATCTGTGTCATTTTACTACTGATTCCAGCTCAGTGTTCGTGGTTTATAAAAATGTATAAGTTTCTGATTTTCCATAAATAGACCCAGATTTACATAGAAAAACAGTGACTGTGTTGTAAGTGTGAATGAGGACATCTGTAGGCCACCACCACGTGTGAGGCTTCTGCCCTCAGCCGACCTGCAGAGGGTTGTGTTACGTCACCAGATGTTTGATGGAGAAGAGCCGAGACCCTCGGCATTAAAGAGGAGCTGGGTGTGATGTGATAGCATCACTCTGATGGGATTAAATCGGCCTGGAGTCGCAAAGCTTGGCAGCAGACATTCAAATGTACACAAACATGCACGTCATGCAGGATACAGTGCACGTGTGCATGTCCGTCTGTAAGACAGAGCTGTTTCCAATTCATAAAAATATCACTGTGTCACTATGCATTTGTGTTAGTGCAGTAGTTTTTTGGTTACTTTTGTATCCATGACCAGCCAACACCAGCCTGTCTGTCCGTCTGTTGGTTGACTGGTCATCACTTTTGTCTAGAATGAAATATGTTAACAACTACTGGGTCATGAAATGAAAACCTACTATCATCATGAAATTATGCGCAGATATTCTTGTTCCCCAGATGATGAATCATGACCCATCTGAAGATGTTTCATGCACCTGCAACAGCTCCATGTGGTCAGAGAGCGTTGACAATGAGTACAACACATTATGCCATTTCTTTTTTACCCACTGACAAAAGTTTTAAGCTCTGCACAGTTAATTTTACCTCAACATTCTGAGAAGAAAAAAATCCTGACTATGACTATGGCTATGAAACTTACAGACATCTGTGAGCACTGCCCTAATGTAATTTATTACATGTGATCACTTTGAATGGAGATTAAACATAAATAGGTAGCCTACTGGACGGGCACTAAGCAAAAAAATAGAACTCAATTAAGTCTTGAACCCTCATAAACATGAAGGCGGGACGGGAGGTAGCCTACTTTATGTGACTGTTTGGGGTCACTTACCTGCAGATGTTTCCTCAGGTTTGACATCACACGTTTCAAAGTTGACTGCATTTTTACCACTGGAAATCAAGCTTTACACCGTTCAGTAATGTTAGAGGCCTCCTCTGAATTCATGAGTTAAATATTGTTGAATATGAAACATTGAGGGGGATTCTGGTCCCATGACATGGACGCCTGCCTTGACTGCTGGTTGCAGGTATGTCAGACTCAGGTCGCTCACAGCCACACCAGGAGACGAGAGGTGGTGCAAATTCAAACAAGAGAAGCAATGAAAAATAATGCTCAAAATTTGTACTTCTCAATTAATGGAGTCTGTCTAGAGCTGAGGTGGTAAAAAAAAATGGATTAACTACAAATGTCAGTCAGTCACAAGAACCACATAACCAACATCATATATCCCTCTAAATAAATATTTGTATTGTTAAATTATTTGGTGTGCTGGTGTGGGGTACAAACATTATGGATAAGTAATCAACAATCAATATTCAATGGTACATCATTATAATGTGAGCTCCTCAAGCTTCACATTTACATTTGGTAATAATAACAAATGCTAGGCACGTGTGTGTTAACCTTAATAACTGATAACTGATTTTTTTTTTTTTTGCAGGATGCCTAAAAAACAGAGGTGTGTCTGTGCTGATAGGTGTGTGTGGATGCCGCAGCACTTTGATTTCATTAGCCTGGAAGCACCAAGGCCACACTGTCCGCTAAGGAGAGGGCGGGAGGGGAGGGAAGGGAGAGAGGAGGGGGAGAGGAGGGAGAGACGACGGGGAGAGGAGGGGGAGAGGAGGGGGTGTGTGCCAGGCAACACTTCGGACGAGGGGGCAAAAATCACCCAATAACAAGCGAGTAACCCGTCATAAAAAAGTGAGTAAGCAATGTTTTGTATTTAAAAATGTTTGTCTTGACATAGTCAGGAGGTGACATGGCTTTGTGCTTCCTAGATTATTAGGGGGGTTGTTTCTAAGGCACCTGCAGAAAGTCATAGAGCGCATCGATTACTATAATATAATAAGATTGGAAGAGTCTACAGCCACAGTCACGCTCTGTGAGGCTGTCCAGCCATGTTCACCATCTTAGTTCAGCACGCTTATTACCCACAAACCCAGAATCAGATGAGCAACATGTATTTTATCAGTATTAAATGTACTTTTCAGATCGTGTGGCCCCTGCATGAGCATGACGTGTACTGCTGTCCTGTTGGAGGTGTTTTACTTTTATAAAGACTCATGAAACTGAAACTGTCAAATTTTTGTTTGTATTTTTTAATGTATTTTAACAATTGCTATTTTGATCAGGTTTCTATGAGAAAGTGTTCAAAGCGGAAGACAAATTTACACCTGTGGTCCCTTAAGTTGTACTGTGCTATATGTGTCCAGTGTGCAGCACACACACACTGCTGGTTGCTTTCTAATGCAGCCACCAGTCAAAGGTCAGAAAGGGTGAGACTGCAGCCCAAACACACACACACCACACACACACACACGCACCACAACAACAACAAACCACTCGTCTCACTCTCAGAAGGTCAAGAGGTGGTCAAGAGGTTCCTGACTGTTTCTGATAGGCCGGGGTCAAAGGTCAACAGAGTAGAGGCGTGCATTGTGAGGTCAAGAACAGGTGGAAGCCCGTGAGGGAAACAAGAACAACAGAGACGAGCCGGAGCAGAGAAGAACAAAGCAGAGGGTACTCAGTCCGACAAAGCCTGACAGTCCTCAGAGCGTTGCATTGCCATCATGCTCCACTGAAGGACAATTACCATCACAGTAAAGGAGGATTACACTGGTTTGAACAGAAGCTCAGCCTGGACACGTGCTTTTCTACACTCACTGACATGGAGACCCTATGGAGTGGTAGACCTGGATGAATTCCTTCTCACTCCAAAACAGACGATACAACATTCAAACCTGGTGGGTAACCGTACAACCACATGCTTCTCATCTGGCAACTTGTATGTGCAAATTTAGAGGCTTTGTAATGTTGAATTGTTCATGCATTTGTTGTTAAGATAACCTGATAGAAGCTGCTTGTTGGCGTCCTTTCTAACATTCAAAACTCTAACACACTGTGAACAAAATGTTCTTCCTGCATTTATGTGAGCATAAGAAATTATACAGAGGCTTCAAGGCAAAAAAAACACCATCACATTTTTGAGAAAACATGTAGGAGTTTTTAGATTTTTCTGACCCTTGAGCTTTTTAACATGCAATGGATACACATTCTTGATACATATATATGTATTAAACTTAAACTTAAAACTTAAAAAAGTCGTTCCCACTGGTTAGGATAACATTTTAACAAATCTTTTATACATACAACAGTAAATACGTTTGGAGCTCAATGTAATACCACCTGAAATATTTATATATACCTATAATATCTGTCATAAACACCAAATCTCCACCATTAAAATCATCCACCAAAGGATTGGATGTTTTTTTTTCTCTGCAAGGTCGTGGTTACATTCAGCGCATGCACGTGGTGAAGAAAAGTCAGAAATCCACGACAGAAACAGAAACGGGTGATACACACTTCAATAACTTCACGAGTCACAAACAGTGGCAACAAGCTTGTTCAGGCTGTGTTCATCACTTTTCAGTGTCCTCTGGAAACAGCTTCAGTTGTCACCTGTGCTACTTGCAGCACACTTCTCTATTTGGTTGTGTTTTCTATATTTGCAGTGCGTTTCCTAAATGCTGTGCAAGTTATTGTCAAACTGATGAAGATGTTTTCTTAATTTGCATGATTATTTGAAATGTTCTTAAGTTGCAATGTGCTGAGCTGCATTAATGGTGGTGGTGTTATCAACCTTAAGTGTTGCTTTAAAACATGCATTTGGAACTTTTTCGTACTTTGTTGCTGTGCTAAGATCAGACAGGACTCGAACAGGAGCAGGGTGGTCGTCCATGGGTGAACACTGAATGACTTTGCAGGTGATTCCCTTTTGTCACGCTGCTTGTCATCATTTTCATCTTAACCCCACGGACACCTGACTTGGTCACCGAAATAGATTCTTCCAGACCAGTATCTCATACGGGCTAGATTCATTAAGCCTTTAATTCATCCAATCTATCTTTTATTCAACTAAATGACTTCCAAATCTCAAAAGAAATAATTAATTAATTATAACATTTTAATTAATTATAGATGAAAAGTATAATGACATCATTGAAGATACTGTATATACTTATATGAGTAAATGCAAGCTTTTCAATCTCAATCAGATCTCCAGGTGTGTTCCTGAAGCTCCACTGGTAATATGCTCAACAAGAAAAAGAGAGTTGTGAAAATGATTGTGTTGATGTGGCTGTCTGTCTATTTACTCAATTTCAACCTGTATTTAACTTGCACTAAGATTAGAATCTCTGGACCTGGACAAAGCAGGTGCATGAAGTATGGTTTAACTCCACCAAGCCTAAGAGTCAGCAGCCACGCTCGTGGCTCTGGGAGGATGAACTTCAGCACAGCATTGCTTTAAATAACATCAGCATCCAGACGTGCTCACCAGAGGAGACAGGGCAGGATGCTCCTCCATTGTTTATGACAATATAAAAAGCTCAGTATCATTTATAAAATATTTTTCTCTCTTCTTTGAAAAAAATACATTATTGAAACTGTGATGAAAATGCTTCCACAGCAACACGTGCAGGACAAGCGAGAGGGGGCAGGACAGTGTGTGTGAGGTGGGGATGGGGCAGAGGAGGACGGCTGCTACTCTCCTTTAGCCACGATCTCTTAAATCAATTTAATGTCCTCCAGTTCTTTTCCATGCTAATGTGTTATTGACCAAAACATGTAAAATGATCCCTAAACAACCATAATACAATATTGACATTTAGGTCCAATGATAAGTTCCAAATACATAAGTGTGACAAAGTCGTGCTAAAGCAAAAGATCAAACAGTAGCATTTTAGAAACAACATTATTAAGTGGAAAATATCAACTACTTTTAAACACATCACTTAAAAATTGACATTTTATTTAGGTGGCACACGCAGCCACACTGGTCATTAAAGCGGATTTACTCATCCAGGAAGTCAACCATGTCATTGAGGGTGGTTGGGTAAAGTAAATGACAGTGTGAACAGTTTGTGGGATGTCTTCTTCTGGCTGAACCAAGCGCCGTGTTTTGTCTTGCTGTCACTCGGTTGCCAATTTATGAAGTACGGTACACCTAACTTAATCTTATGTGGCGTAATACAACAGCTGTGCAATAATTCTGAGCTACTGTCGGCGGCGTATTCATTACAGTGGAAGTTATTTATAAAGTTGTGTCCACCCTATTTGTGTCAGCGAGGGTAGACTTAAAAATTAGAAACGCCTCGAAGTATAATACAATTCACCAGCAACACAAACAGCCTCCAAAATGACCATTAAGTTCAACCAACACCTCTTTGAAAACAACTATTTATAACCTTCTTGAAAGCAGGCTGTACTGAACATAAAAAAGTAGAGATAGCCAACTATTGTAAAGTAACATGACGCCGTGGTTTAGTTTTTCTTCTGTCCTCTCCAATATTTTGAGCCACCATTTGTCACTGATCCTCAGAATAAACAATGTTAACATGCTGACGCTCACGGTCTTATATTACAGTTGTCATTCGTTTTGCAGGTCCAGGTCATAAACTAAAGGAGTGGACACAGATGAATCACCAACATCATTAGGATACGTCATCACAATTTTGACCTGCTGGAGGCGCTACAGGAAAGGTCAGGGGATCACCAAAGTCATTAGGATACACCTTTTGGAAACCACGAATGTCAATATTCTATGGCAATCTATAATTGTCAAGATTAATGGCTGAAGATACATTACAACATTAGCCACCTCACCAGGTGAATCACACATCAATACATTTGAATTATACGATTGAATATTTTTACTATCACGCCATGTTTTTCAGGATATCACACTCATATTCATATATCATTTTAGAGTAGTATGATATGGCATTGTTTACTACTGTTCTAATATGTTTGTGACAGTATCACAGCTGGGGCGGCGCTCTGGGCTGCGTTCAGACTCTCCCTGCGTGCTTGAGGAATGACGGCTCTGACCTTGTCACACACACACACACACAGAATGGAGAGGCAGCCCCTCGGGGATCTGTGACTGTCTTTCTGCCCTTTGGAGAGATCTAGAAGACTTAAAAGTTTCTCCAGCTTCATGGGTATTGCGACATGGATATACCCCTGGAGATGAACAGAAAGTCAAACTGCAGTTATTTTTGGATGAGCAATTTTATTTTGTTCATTCCTTTATCTTTATTTTAAGATAAACTGTCATGAGACATTAAAATCACATTATGCTGACATTTATTTAAGGTATAAAGGAGCACATTTTTTTCTGTGGATTAAAGTTCAAATATTTTTAACTATTGTCTACAACTTCCAGTTTTCATTGCTGAGCTCTGACCTCCCTGTGTCATGACACCACCCTGCTACATGTCAGCTATAACTGTCTGATGCATGCCGACTATGAGGAGCTAACATTAGCGTCAAAGCAAGAGTTTCTGCTTACATGACAAATTTGCAAGTATATTCACCATTTTGACATTCTGGCCAGCATCGCCATCACAGCCTCTGATCGCAGCCCACAACTCACACAGGGCTGTTTCCCCACACCTGATCCAATCGGATGGTGTGGGCAGGACTGAGGTCATACATATCTGGAGTTCATAAAGAATAATGCTGGTGATGTCCTATGTTTTTCTCTTTTGTCAGCAAATCTCATAAAAAAGTGTGTTTTTTTCCCCCTCCATCTCGCATCCACCTTCCAGCTGCCATAAATAGTCAGAGACATTTTGATTTGTCCTCTGGGGACCATGAATTTCTCTACAAAATGTTATGCCAATCCATCTAGTAATTGTTGACTTGCAGACTGATTCACTTTCCATCCCTGGAAAGAAGCACAAAGGAGACCAGATGTTGGACAAATGAAGACATTCATGCCTTCGTTCATATTTGGGGAGAGGAGACCCATTAGAAGGAGGCGTGTCCAGCGGTTAGGAACAAAAAGGAAACAATACACCAACATCTGGCAGAGATGAGGAAACACAGAGCCAGGCAATGCTTGAAAACACTACAACGAGGTCTGACACTGTGCTGTTCCTGCATCAGTGTGAACGCAAAGAGAAAATCTGTATCAGTGTCAACCCCACGTCTTCCATTGTCCACAGCTGCTTCACTCACCTACCAACGCATAAAAGAACACATTTCTAGTTAAGCGACAGAGTGTCCTTGGTTCCACTGTTGTCTTTTTAATGATACTGATAACATCAAATACTGTAGAAACATAAAGAAAAATCTTCAAGGTTCTTCAGAGTTCGGTTCAGGTGGCTCAAGGTTTTGTGTTGTTAAGTTCCTGCAGCGGCTATGACGGCAGGAAGGGGAGTAGATTATGAAGATTTTTGATACAGGGTGAAGGGTAATTATTCTTAAGCTTCTAAGTATATGACTCAACATTTTACTATTTTATTATTTCACATTTATTTCTACCCAAAGTGACACAGTAGTTGTCATCCACATCCTCTCCACATACAGTATTTACATGCAAATTGACAAAGATGCACGTGTGTGTGTGTGTGTGTGTGTGTACACACAGCTTAACCCCGTCGTCTCCTCCAGCTGACATCCACCAACAATTTCACCGTCCTTGTCATTGACCTTTCCGACAGGTACTTTTCCGTCCACTTCAGCCGCAGTCAAAGGCACCATGATAATTGTGTCTGGATGGCTATCACTGTCCTGCCGCTGTGGGCCTTTTATTGGACGAACGTCCCGGTCTTTCTGGCCAATGGAAGAGATTGGAGTTACATCTCTCCCAGCAACAAGGCTCACTTGCTGCGTATTTCCACCGGCAAACTGACACCCTAAAGAGAAATCACTTACAGACTGTTTATTCTGTCAGCGCGACGACATTAAACTACATCATTCACAACGGTATGAATGAAAGCTTCAATATATCAGCATCAAGTGAGAAAGTGTGAGCTGAGCAACACTGTCAAGCTTATGTTTTCTTTATTGCACGCTGCACATTACACAGCTTTGTTCTTCCTCTCATGGACCAGTGAGGTAATATTTGCATTGCAGTCCAACAGCCTTTAATATCATCACCTCTCATCATAATATCCACAATAATTTAAGCATAATTAATTATTTGCATAGAGCTCATTACAGAGTACAGCAACCACTTGACTCAAAAATATTCAATCAGACTATTGTTCTTCTCTTTGGTGAATGAAAACGAGCAAACTCAAGCTGAACATTTCTTCATGACACCAAACCATCTGAAATCCACCACCGATGTGAAATTGTGGATAAAGCTAATGTGTGGTTTGTTCACTTTGAACACAGTAACCAGTAGCCACTGAAGTGAGGCAGCAGAGGGACTGTGACTGATCACGCTAATTATACAACGGATGTTTAAGAGAAGCCTATGCGGGCTGTGTTTGAGTCAAGTCGAACAAATTACGTGTTTGTTTAAAATGCATTAGAACTTACACTTAACTCAGTGCGATTAAGGAGACTTAATCAGGTGAAACACAGTAAGTGAAATCCCTTTTTGGACAAAGACGAGTTCTGTGACTTGAAACAATATTTCCCCTCCTTGTTACTCTTAAAGGCAACAGTTGAGGAAAGATATATTTATTGGGAAAAAAGTTTTGCTTCCAGGATCACCCTGTGTAATATCAATTAGTATGATTAAATAATAACTTCAATGTCAATTTCTTCTGGAAATTGTGTGTGAATAATATTTCTGCTATTCAGCTTGTTGACACACACTCACATTCACTCTTTCTTCATATGACTTTCTTTCCTTGGCTGGTAAATAAATTAGGGAGAGTTCACCATCTGTCTCTGCCGTGGCTTCAGAATTTGACCATCGCACCAATCTGACACACAGATACACACAGATACACACACGGCGCTCAGAGGTAGAAAGTTTTCAGGTCCAAAGTGCACGCTGCTTTCACTCGATGATCTCTTATATCTGCTATTGGTATACGTCGACTACTTTTTTAAAACTCCTGTAGTTTTCCCTCTGCTCTCCTGTAAGTTTGTTCAGTCTCCCAGTAGCTCATTGTGCCCCAGCCATGTTTAAAAAGCCCTGTATGTATGTAGTACTTTTTAATGATGGTAAATACTCAGAGGACTCTTGGCAAATGGATGCATCATTTTCACCTCTTCAACAGCCAACATTCAAGGAGAAAATTGCTTGTCCAAATACCACAAGTTTGCCTTCCCTCAATTGCTTATGTGCAATTACTGTAAGTATGTGTAACCCATAATATCAGTCTACTGCCAGCCGGGCCTATGTTTTTGAATTAATGTGTTTCAACTTTACTATTTTACATAAGAAGTATTTTGAGGTTTCAAGCTGTATTTATCAAATACTTTTACTCTGTACTTAATAGGCCTTCTCATCTTTTCTTAAGGGCGTGAAAATAAAGGGAATTTTAAAAATATCCGCACAGTTAATGCCAAACACCCACAGACATTCTCCTGAAAACAGAAGCAAAACATGCAGCCATATCTGTCTCTGCACCATGGAAATGGAAAACCTACAACTACTGTAAACTGTCAACACAAATGCAGTGAGAATGCCTTCACCTGCCTTTATATACTTATCCACATGAGTACTAAAACAAGGGACTGTATCACCCCCCAGACACAAGAAGCTATTAATGTTAATATACCATAAAATGATCACTGATATTTATTAGGATCATAGGGAGGTTGTCATCTCATAAAGAACATATCTATATTATTATGTTGCTGCTAACCCTGCCAACAACGCTCTTAACACCTGCATTATGTTTTTTGTAATATAAGTTGGCAAATCAATTACCTTCTTAAATAATCCACAGTAAATTAATAAATAACTGGGTAAAGTCAGACTTAAATTTCAGTGCTGCTTTAGTCACTTTTTTTAATCTGATTCTCCCACTTACCCTTGATTCATGGTGGAAGATTTTAATGACGTCCTGCAAAGGTAAGTGAGTGAAAATGAAACTCATGGCTTCTCCACCATCACAGTGCAATGTTGTGATGGTGGAAAGACAGGAATAAAGTAAAGACGGATTGACATGGAAAATAAAAACACAGCTAATGACAGCTAATTAACGCCCAATTATGGCGTCCTTTCATAGTTCAAAACAAAAAAAATGAAGGTTGTGCCGACGTCCAGGACGTTACCTGGCCATCTTCCGGACGTCCTTCCTGGGTTCTAGCAACATTAAAATATGATGTTACCATGAACGAGTCTATTCAGCTATTCTGCTAAAGTTTACGTACACAGTGTCCATTCAGCAGCTTTACACATCCTAAACACTGAAAATAATAAATCATCTATGCCTAAAAATAATAACTAGAAACTAGGCTTTGACCCATTCATCTACCACAGCTGCCTCCTCATGTGGACTTTGTGGCTCCTTATACTACGTCAGTGGACTTCCTGGAAGAAAGACCTGAAGGCAAACTTCTCCCATGTGCATTCAAAGACAGCTTGGATAAAGACTTCTGGCTCTTACAAACACCACAGGCTTAAAACAATAAGACAGGAATTTCAGACGTCATTTACAGGTAGATAAATGGGATAAATCTTTTTTTATAATTAAAAAAAATAAGCAGTCAAGTCATACCAGTCTTTGTACGTGGAGTGGACGTCACGGTGAGGATACCGAATGACAATAAACAAAACAAATACACCGTCAATCAAATGTTGTTGTATTAAAAACAACAAAGACACATGTACTTTTTCATAGCAATTAAATGATCAATATTTCCTGGTTTGTCAGAGAGGGTCTGCCTGGACCATTATTAGACCACGGAGTTTTTGGTGTCTGACCGCAACCATTTTTTGGGACATGATGTCACCATCTGATCAATGTAAGTCTGGAAATATAAAGTCATTGTTTCAAGGTGCTACAGTTAGGTCATCTTACTTTAAATCCCAATTTGTAGAATATAGACATCATCGCCTCTTTGAAATAATGGAATTGGGCGGCAGAGGTATGCAGTGTTGTTACAATGTCTTATTGGATGCCACCACTTGGAGTCACTAGATCAAAAAATGTCCATATTCTTTGCATAGGGGTTTTAATATTTTTGTACTGTAAGTGATCAGTAATTGCCACCAATAATAATGAAACAAAAAGAGGCCATTAGCCTACATGAGCTGCATTGCCATTAAAGGCCATGACTAACGAAGTAGAAGTAAAAACAACAAAAAAAAAAAACGTACATAAAATTACAGTGTGAACGCTGTTGAATGATGTCTGTGACGCCATCACCACTAATCAAACAGGATTATATAACATGGTTTCGTCTGGTTTCAATCAGTCAATGGCTCCATTTTTCAACACACCCTTGAAAATCCAGCGTACCAAAGACCGAAGCGCTGACGAGCTTAAAGAGGTATTGCACCTTTAATCGTCCACATGAAGATAAACTTGAACGTGTCTTGCAGCGTAGCTAACAACATAGGCGAGAAAGACGTAAACACATGTCAGTGCAACTTTCCTTTGACCCCACAGAGGTGTTGCGTTACTGCAGGCTGGAGTGGGAACTGTGTGTCTGAAGAGACTCCCTGCAGCTTCAACCAATAACACCCCCCATGATGCCGTCAAAGGGATGGAAGGATGGAGCCATCGAGGGAGGAGTAAAACCTCCCTTATTGGCAGCGAGGAGGGGAAGACTACTGTAGCTGAAGATATAGATGTACAGTGCAGACTCCCCAGCTGCTCGTTTGGAGGAGCAGAATATGTTTGATGTGTGTGTGTGTGTGTGTGTGTGTGTGTGTGTGTGCTTGTGCTTGTGTAAGATGTCCTGCTTTAATCTCTGTCAGCATGCTAGGCCTTCCGAGAGAGTCTGGCTGTCAATATGAGCTTGTGGTGGTGTCTGACTTAGATGTGTGTGTGTGTGTGTGTGTGTGTGTGTGTGTGTGTGTGTGTGTGTGTGTGTGTGCGTGTGCAGATATTCTCATTTCCATCTGCAGTGTGAGAATACACCCCTCCTCGTACATTTCCCTGTCTTCTCCTCCCCTCCATTCTCGGAACAAGGCCCCCACTGGACATAAAGGACACATTTGTTCTCAACCTTGTGCCATGCTTCTCCGCGCCATTGTTCTGCAAGCCTACTGTTAATATCCGTTGCAAATCTGCTTACTTTCAGATTCCATCAATACGGGCGGGGTGGACAAAGAGAGGACTATATGGCCCGTTCAAGGCCCGGAGAAAGGATGCAAACAGAGGTTGTCAGTGTGTTCCTTGACTCTGGCGCTGACAATGGCAGCAGTGTGAGGCAGCGTGGTGATTGATCAGTCTGATGTTGTGCTGTGTGGGATGGATGTCGCAGACAGAATTAAACAAACAAAGGTCGAGAGGAAGTGGCATGATTTAGTTGATGGGATTTAGAAAGGATGAGTATTAGCCGAGTGGATGTGGTGGGTCTACGTGTCCTTCCTGTAATATATAAATTATTTCACACTGTGTCATGATTAAGGTCGATGAGGAAAAAAACAGAACCACCTACAGTAGATCTCTTTCAGTAAATCACCTCCAGATTACAATATGTAGGTTCTTTGAGATGTTAGTTTATGTTTTAGAAGTGTTTGTCAAAGACAGAGCTACTCCGGGTGCAGAAATAATCACTTTCAGTTGATGAACTGGGCTTGAATAGCAACAAAAGAGCTTTGGTCAAAATATCAGTACAAATATAAGCAGCTCAGGTTGTATAAAAGGCAGTGGTTTCATTTTTTATTTCTGACCAGCGTGTCATTTATGATTTCGGTCAGCCTTCTAGTTTGGAGGAGAAACATGGCAGTCTGTGTCCTCACCAAGCGGACAAAAGGAATTAAAAAGGATATGGACTGTAGCCCACAGGGAATTGGTGAGGACAATTTAGGAGATAATGGAGAAGAAAATAGAAAAACAAGCTTTTGTTGCGCTCAAACCGGGCCATGATCTCAGTGTATTGAAGTTAATCTAACTTCAATACTTGACGTACTGAAGTTAGATTGCTCATAAAATGGCAGATATTTCTTCATACTGACAATGGACACCAAAACAATGCTAAAAGGACAGTCAATATTGAACTGAACCACAACTTCAAATGAAAGACAATGTTGCTCCATGTATTCTGGATGTGTAGCAAGCTTTGTTTGCTTTGGCTACCACCAAAATATATATAGTAATCTTTTGTTACCTGTTGCCTCTTTTGCCTTTTAAATGAAATTTTGTAGTCGCAACCAATACAAGTCAGTAAAGCACCACATGGAAATGAATTATTATGTAGCATGCAAACATTATCTTTAGGGGTCCTAACCTTATTACAGAAAAAACACAAAGCAGCAAAATGTCTGTCAAAGCTCACAACGTTGGAGTTGGAATGATTTTTAACGTTTGCGCAGTAATGAAATGATTACATTACACACTTGGTCTTACGAAAAGCTTTCAAACATCTACAGGGTGAATTCAAAGACACATGGTTGTGTTCAGTAAGAATATTGATCGTATAGCATGCAATCTAAATGTGTGGATAAGATACGAGGACAACCTTGTCTGAAAAAGGTTTACTGACAAGACAACATGTCTGATTTGTTGTCTTACAAAACTAAGAACAACTAAAGCATGATTCACGTTTTAATGTTTATGCTTCAGCACTTGCTTAAAATTGTGATCTTTAAAGCAGCTATATGTAAGAATTTTAATTCAAAGCATTCAAAAACTAAGTGTGAAGAGTGTGAAGAAATAACAGTTTTAACACGTCAAAGACATCTATGTGTTGTGTTGCAGAGATCTATCTACTGTTATCTACTGAAGTTAGCATCTAACCTTGGCTTGCCCTGCGTTGTAATACCACTCTGTGCCTCAGGAGGCGATGGTGAGTCACTGTAGCGTCCAGTCTGCCCTCAGTCACAGAAAAGTCTTCTGTGACTCACTGTTACATACAGTTGGGATGAAGGATGCAAAGAAAAAAGCAAGACAAATATACTTTTAGTTTTAATACAAATACTTGTACTACTACAAATAATACAAATGGAAGTAGCTGTAATTTTGCTAAAACATCATAAATTCTAAGCAAAGATGAACTTTGTATTGCATATACCAATTAGTGCTCTGCATTCATGATGCCATCCCATGGCTGGGGTTTGGCCTGTGTGGGCTTTCAGATAGGATCAATCCTAAGGAAGAATAGTGACACTCAGTTGCTGTGAAACATGTACACATCAGTCCTGTGAGGAATCTGCTGATAAAGATCCCATGTGAGATGTCTCTGTGATATGTAACAAACCCCTCATCTTCTTTTGAAGCCTCAGAAGATCACAGCACAGCGCATCAACAGCACATCGCTCCTCTCTAACCTTTTGTCGGTCCTTGGTTTTTGATCTAACTGTTCTGTGAAGACTATAGAGCGAGAAGCTGTCTGTGCTGGCCGCTGATGCTGCTTCTGTTAGACTGATAGATGTGTAGTTCGTTCATAATGCTTTAATCCTTTTACATGCTTTCCCCTAACAGTCATACTGGCAAACGTGTCCTCTGTCATGTCCACATGGCACACGGATTGGCACGACCGGAAAAGCAGCATTACTGAAAATGAGTCCTGCCTTCTACCTCTTAATAGGTGGATGAGGATGAAAACCGATTTTCTCCTTGGTGCTGACAAGACTTACTGTAAATGCTAATTTTAGACTGTGACTGAGCGGCAAGACCCAACCTGTTTGATCTCTCGTTCACCTGCATCATTCCATTAAGAACTTAGAAATATCTTTGATCTTAATCTCTCCTCAGATACTTTAAGCATATGAAAACCAAATGAGACACTTAGCAGTGATTGGTTGGCAATGGTAATTCTATAAAGTATATTTAATGCATGCGCTTTATTTGATTTGGGTTTGATTTTCAGATGTTCATTTGATCTTTGCCTTCTCGGGGCGAAACTAAGAAGAAATTACAGATCATCAGTGATTTCGCTGGATCCATATCACAAACTGAGATCGCAACAAAGGATAGTTTTCCATTCAAGAGAGTCAGCAGCTGCAAGATAGACCATTCAGAAAACTATGGGGCCGTGATTCAGTTGTTAATAGTTAGATGTCTGAAGCTTTTAGATGTACTGTTAAGCACATATTTTGCATTATTATCATTATTATTATTATTATTAAATTAATATGCATTATTTGTATTCTATTCTAGTACTAGTGCAGGCTCATTTTCTCAGTTTATTTATCTGCCCATATGTGCTGCTGAAAATGTAAAATGCAATGTATCCGTGTCCTCGAGTTGCATTCTCATCTTATGGGCTGACTTGACAAGTACTACTTTCACTCCCAAACATCAGAGAGCATTTGCATAAAGCTGAAACTTCCTCAACCCCCAACCCGTTCATTTGGCAATGACTGACATCCTGTCTCTTCTGCAATCTTTGAGTGAATTTTTGCTCAAAGTTCACACCGAAGCCAACCCTTGGGGGGCATTTGGAGGCTAAGGCCAACAACAAGGGAACTCACACTCTGACTGGTTGACGGCTAATCCAACTGGCTGTAAAGTAATTCAGGTTTATACCTGATGAAAACGTGTCTAATCCAAGTAAACACCTTTTGAGCCTTACCAGAACAGGGTGAGCAGGAAATAATTGTTGGGTGGCTTCAGCCCCAAACTTTACAATGTGTCAGCAGCCAGCAAATTGAAGCATATCTACCTAGAATCGCAGCTTTGTTTCCTAAGTGGCTAACATTATATAGCACACCAGAGGGAGTTCATATGGGAGTTGGCTGGGAGATTTCTCAATGGATATTTAGAAGCAGCAGAGGCAACAATGGCCTAGGGGTTATTATGGGATATCCATTATGTATGAAAACAGATAGCTTGACATGACCACAGTGATTATCAGTTAGTTAGTAATGGTGTGAAGGCTGAGGTGGTGGATGGGCGTGGAGCAAGTCCAGCTTTCATGCAGGAGGTTTGCCTCCTGTCCCAGACCTGTATCATTCCCTAACCTTAACACAGTGCTTTCATTGCATTAACCTTAACCATTGCTATGACTTATGTCCTTTTAGCTCTGTTTTGAATACACGGCTCTGTGGCAGATAAATGCTTGATTATGTTCACCAGCTAGTCTTAAACGCGTCTCTCTGCCATTTGATGCTGCATAGGTACATAAGATCTTTTTTTTTTATGATGATGATGAGAGTGGTGGAAGTGTACTGAAATAGTAATGCTGCAGTAAAACCAAAACAACAAGCTGAATGACACTAAGAAGCTCAGAAGAGGTGATTCAGGTGTCTTTGTGGGTTCATCACTAAGACTGATACCTTTCAGATACAAACAGTCATGGGAACCACTGTTAATGTAAAAATACTGATTATACATACAGTAGAAAACGTGAATTGTAAATATGTTGACATTGGACATAAAAAGGCGTTGAATGCTATCTAAAGTTTCAGGATTGCCCAGTATAGACATTTTTTTGTATGGTAATTGGTTTGTTATTAAGGTGTCATATAATATGATACGTCTTGGGTACCGGCCAGGATTGGTAAACATTAGCATACCGTGTGTTGTTTACCGACGTCACCTCACAGTAATTTCATTTTCCTTCTCTCTTGCTTTCATTTGTAGCTGCCAAGGGGCAAGCTGTCTGAAGCCCTAAATCGAAGCGATTATTCTCAGTAGGAACTTTGATTCTTTTGTTCTTGCTGAAGTATGTTGTGGATGCTTTGCAGGGTAGTGTGACCTGGCACTGCTGCTTCAGAACAATGAATCTATCCGCGTGAGCTCTCATTGTGTCTCTTGTCTGTGTAATGAGGGAAGTTCTCCCCAGTGATGAACCCTCATCCATTTAATTTTAGACACTCTCGGTGCCCGCCGCCCCGCCTCGCTGACAATCTCCTGTGGTTAATGAAAACATAACAGACTGTTTAGCTGGTCCGGGCAAGATCCCCATCATCTCCCAGTCATACCAGCCAAATCTACTGCTGGCCCACCCCCTTCGCTCTCACCCAAACTGTCCCCTCTGTCCCCCGCCTTTCTGTCTCCCCTTTGCTTCATTTACAATGCTCCCCTGTCACCCCCCTGGCCCTCCACATGCCTGAATGTCAGCCAAACCTATTCTGCTCCCCGTGTCTATATCCTCTGGGCTTCTTCTATCTTCACCATCACTCCTCAGTCTCCATTCACTTGTCCCCACTTTCTCACCCCTCCTCAGGCTCTCTCATCCCTCATCCCACAAAATTCTGCCCCCACCCGAGCCACAATTTGTCCTCAATTTGTGCTCCTCCAACCTCAGATCCTTTGGTGTCCAGCTTCTTTGGCCCTAATGCCTCCCCTTTCCCCTTACATGTCAATTTCTGGCTGCGCTCGTCTCTGTTTCCCCTTCCTTCATCCCCTCACCATCACTCTCCTCCCTTACCTCAATGCTCCCCCACTCTCCTGCCTTTTCTGCTCTTCTGTTTGCCGATTCAGTGGCTCGGCCCGTTTTCCCCCGACAGCCCAGTCTGGGGCTGCCTAGTCCCTCTGAATGCAGCCTGGGAGACACGAAGCCCTGCCAGCTTCCGATGTCATTACTGGAACACAACACGGTCAGACAGGCAGACGCGAACACACGCAACAACACGCCATGCACATTTCTGCACACACACACACCCACAAAAGCGTGCACATATGCCAACACACACATGCACGCACATATGGATGTAGTGAAAGAGGAACCCATTGGAACCCAGTTTACCCACTTTTGTACTGGCAGGGACAATTAACTTCACACTATTTAGAAGAATAAAGTATTCTGGATGCAAGTTACATTAAGACAGGAAATTTAAGGGTGCTACATTTGACATTAGTTAATCTGCGCTTCATCATTTTGGACAGACAATTTAATGAACACAACCATCACCTGCATTTAACATTGTGAGCATTGGGTTACATTTGGTATAAAATCTGATTAACAGCACAAAGGGAGACTCCTTTATGGGCAAATGAAGACATTCAAACTGTTCTTTGTTTGCAAATCAAACTAAAACAACTGTCTTAGGGCTTTTATATACTATACTATACTATATAGTTCTGCATTGGGTTGCATACCTGTAGGTACACAACAGTTTACAGACAAAATAATTTTTTTGACTTTAACTTTGCTTGTTGAATTTTAGTCATGAATATTTATGGAGAGCCACAGAGAAATAAGGGTTTGCCTAACTGGATATACATTAGACTAAGAAGAGGCCAATGTTCTTCCTGTGTAAACCAAATAAAACCTTTAATTTGGACAGTGTAAAAAAGCAAACATATTTCTTCTAATTGATGGGGAAGTGAAGCAACATGGTTCATGGAAATGTAGCCTTGATGCAGACAAACATTAGCACTAACAATAGTTTCAATAATGTTTTAAGATATTGGCACATTTAAGAAATAAACACTAATCTGATATGAAAATGTAAACTGTGTGTATTAGTGTTTGCTCTAACTCTACCTCTCCTCATCCCCTTTTGTTCTCATACATTTTTGCAAGACTTTCTCTGAAGAGTCTCCACAGACACATCATGCTTGAGTTGATGTGATTAGTTTTAAGGCTTATAGGATATAGATGAAAGGATACAGACGGAAGCCTTCTGTTGGCTTTTCCCACTGACAGTTGAATAGGCACTCTGTGGCTTTGAGAGTACCCCACACTTAATTTGCTGTGGCAGGCTTAGATAGCATATGACTTAAGATGGCTACCTCGCAGAGAGGTACAGAGATACAGTGAAAATGTGGAGGAGGTAGGCCACTGAACTCAGCCTCTGTTGACTGAAAGAGTTGTTGTACTATTAGATAACACCTACACAGAGAGGGCGACATGTTGTAAACTAAAATGACCTGTGAAGTACCTCAAGGCTCAATTCTTGATACATTGCATTTCTCAGTGTACATGCTGTTAAATCTGTTGATCCAAACATCCAACACAAAGCTATAAACCTCTACTACTGAGGATACAGCAAATAATGACAGAAATCTAGTTTTTTTTTTAAAATCTTTGTTCAGAAGCACTGCTCTGAAACTGAATCTCGTTTCAATTACAACCCAACATCAGTTGGACTGATATTCCTTGGAGTGCACAATAATATGATTTGATTGAGAAAAATAAATAAAAATGGAGACAAATACAACTTCTATTGTATAAGAAAAAAGGCCATTAAGGAAGAAGGAAATGAGGAATATTTTGCTTCCAGTGTGTCTTAAACTCCCAGAAGGCTCTGGTGGACCATGTTTCCGTTTTAGTGTTGTAATGTTGAAAAGGGATCTGTCAACAGTGTATAATGACAATATTGGTTAGACAGTTATCTGTTTTTAGTAACTGTCAATATAAGTTATGATATGAAATGAAGCTGAATTTTTATTTTCAATCTGAATCTTATTCATATTCAAAGATCTTAGATCAATTTTCATAGGTTTCATACTACATATGTAAAACCTTTTAGTTTTTTCATTTCTTTTAAAGCTAAGAAGGTTTTTTTGTAAATTCAGGTTCATATTTTGGGTTGTTTGAAAAGTGAAAATCCCAGACATCCCAGCTATTTAGCAGTAATTACTGGTTTTTCTTTCCCCCCGGGGGGCATATTAGCACATTTCTCTCTGCAGGATGAGAATTGTCCTTGGGTGTCCTCCATGTTCTGTCCGTCTTTTACTTTGCCTGAAAACAATACATTGTGTCACCAATTAGAATGAAAATATCATTAATTAGAATGGAAACTACTCTGTCTGTGTTTGGTAACCATGAAGAAAAAGCATTTGCCACCTATTGCAGATTAGAACAGCCATTTGAGCCAAACATTGTTGGTGCTAAGCAGTGGTCCCTGTGGCCTTCTGATCGGGTAAAGAAAGATGAATAGAGAACACATACAGCAAATGTGCAAATACAGCCAATACATACAGAGTAGGAGTACAATGAAAGAAATTAGACAATGAAGAGGAAGAAAAAGAGCAGCCCATATCCAAGGAATTACTTTTATAGTAGACAATGCAGGAGCACTAGAGCAATCTTTATTTAGCCAGGTGGAGAGTAAGGGTGTCAGGTCAGGTTGGTCACATGACTGGTAGCATGGCAGACCTTAATGCTGGAGACTGGAGTTTGTGTCCCATCAGTAACAAAGTAACGTTGGTCTTTTTATTAACTGAAACTGAAACTGAAACTTGTTATTGAACGTTATCCGAGCTTTTTGCAGAATTGTCCATATCTAAGTTGGTGTTGATATAGGCTTGAAACAAGTGACACAAAAGCCATTTTAAATATGAAATAAGTTTTTAGCAGATGCACATTTACTCTAATATACAATATGTGACAAGTAGCCATAAAACTATACTGTATTTTGATATTAAACGTGCATTAACTGATTTTTTGGACACTTGGGGGCAACTATAACCTCAGCATTAATGTTCCATCACCTTGTGAGGCTGCCATGACTAACACTTATCTATTTACACAGCATCAATTTGCAGCATTAATTTACAGTGTAAGTCATGTTCGTGTGATATTTTTATCACAAGTGTGTCATGTATTCACTCTCCACCAACTCCTGAGAAAAATGTCTCTTTAGGTGCCAAGTACTGCACTTTGTTAACCAGCAAGTTGCTAACTTTGTGGTTTGGTGCTTAAAAGTTGCATCAAAACCAAACAATGAGAGGAAAGGTCTAAATTGCTCCCTTGAGCTGAGGGGAACTGCTTGAGTGGGGTGATAATTTTCTTAGTGACACCTTTTACATTACACATTGTCATTTGATCCAGCCATGAAATTGCCCAGTAAATGTGTTCAAACCAAATTGTAAGTCATTTACCATGGCTTGAATGTATTGACTGTTATTGGTCTTGAGTTACAGCACGCAGCAGTCAGAGACAAAGAGTCAGTAATGTAACTACACCGAGCTGTGGGTGGGAGAGGAGCAACAGGATAGAAAGGGCTGAGGATATGAGAGAGAGAGAGTGCAAGATCAAGGGAGAGCGAGGGGTGAGAGAGGAAGACATATGGAGGGGTGGGAGGAGAGTGGGGCGGGGTATTTGGGGGGTGGTGGGGTTAGTGCAGTGGAGTCAAGCTGCCGTCTGGCCTAATGTACCCGCCGTGTGATTGGCTGGGATCACTGGCCTGCATACCTGATACCGGGCTCTGCTATAATCGTCCTTTTCCTGTAGCTGGGCTCGGACAACGCTCCTTTCTCCTTTTATCTCGCCCTGCTCCGCTCCCTGCTCAGATCAGGTTGCTAAAAGAAAAACGCCGCCCGCCACCAACTCGCCTTTTCTTTGCCCCCTTGCAGTCCCTCTCTTTTTTCTCCCACACTGGTGCTGCAACCCTCCTTTTTCCTCCACCCTTCTGATTTAGTCTCTGTTGTGATGGCGAGAACCTGTTCTTCTCCATTCAGTTAAAAAAAAAATATCCTTGTGTTTCCTCACTGGAAGCTGACACAAAATGGCTGCTGGGGGATAACAAGACAGGGAGCGGAGGCCCACTTGTAACCGGGATGTCAGTTTTAGCAACTTGATATTAGAAAGGAGATGATTGTTACTGTGAACATAAAAAGATACAGTAAACCAACTCTATGAGGACTTACAGAAGTTGATAACAAGATAATAAGAGTTTGACTGTTATTGATTTTAGAAACTCTGAGTTGATATTTTTGTTCATAGTAACAATGAAATTGCTCCATGTAATGTGAAAGGGGTCAGAGGTCAACTCTGGGTAATTTTAACACGGTTAATGTTCATTCAAAACATTTATGTTTTCATTTTTCTTTTAAAACTTGGAACTTTACTGTTTTGTTGTCTCCTTGGATTCTTAAATTTTGTTTCTAACTAAAGCAGGCAGATGTTTACCGCTAAAAACCCTGACTAGATCCTTGCTCGTGAATAAAAGCATCTACTAAATGAAATTGTAGAATTGTAGTAAAAGAGCTCTAAGAAACCAACTGTACACTTCCTTTAAAGCACAAAACAGCAGGCAGACAAAGTTAGCAGCCAGCTGGTGAACATAGTGGAACATTTAGCAGCTAGAGAGCCACATATTTCCCTCAGGAGTGGGTGGAAACCAAAACAGAGCTAAAATGAGAGTGAATGTTAAAAATATATTCACAACTCCAAATAAATGCTAATTGTAAATTGTAATTTTGATAATACTTTAGCCTGTGGTTGCTAAATTGATAATACTTTTTTAAAACTTCTGTTTATACTGTTTATCACTATTTAACTACTAACTATCCCTTTGCTGCTGTGCAATGTAAATTTCCCCACTGTGGGACGAATAAAGGTATGTCTTATCTAATTTTGCTCAATCTCTGCTGGATGTGTAAATAGGCAATTTTGCCATATTAACTGGAAAAGGTGATAATTGAACAGTCTTTACAGTTCTTTGCAATGGCCCCAAATTGCTAAAAAAAGAAACAAAGCAATTCAGTGAATTACTATTTTAAATACATCCTAATTGTTGCTGTTTCCAAACTGACCCATTAAATGGCCCACTTGTATATTTTTTTAAGATTTAGGATTCATATCTGCAATGTTGTTATAGTCTTCCACAAAGAACCATATGCCTAATACAAATAAGGTTAGGCAACTAAAAGTACTTGTGGTTATGGTTAATAGAAATAGAAATAGATGTACAAACCAGTGTTGACTGAGAACAATGTTCTCTGGTGTACTACGCACTTGTTGTGGCAGAATTCGATAGTATATGGCTCGAATATACTGGGATCAGTGTTAGTGTTAAGAGATGCCACTAAACTCAAACACTCCTGACTTAAAAAGCTGTTACACTGTCAAATACACAGAGAATGGGTCAAATATTATCAACAAGAATCACATGTGGGGTACCACAGGGCTCAATCCTGGGTTCACTGCTGTTCTCAGTGCACATGCTGTTAAACCCATAGATCCAAACTCGTAATATAAACTATAAACCTATAGGCCTCTGCAACTACAGTACAGTACTAGTATAACCAGTTTAGGACAACTAAAACTACTCGGTTAAGGTTAGGGAAAGATGGTGATGATAATAAAAGTAAAGAGTTGGAGAGAAATGGGATGTGAACGATGTCCAGTGTCAAAGGAGATGGTTTGTACACCCGACCTTTTCCCTCCAAGGTTTTGCACAACAATGACTGTTAACTTCATCATCATTTGCATGGCCACAAGGGGTCACTTGTCAGGAAAATGTAAACATGGTACGTGTTTGAACTAATGATCAATTTGGCATTCTGTGCTACCCTGTCTTGTCTAGTGCTGTCCAACATTGTCCCGTCCTGTCCTGCCTCCTCCTGTGTTAAAGCAGCGGAGACACAGAGCGTTGCAGGGGCCAGGTGTTGCTGTGTGTGGATTCTCAGTGTCACTGTGCACAGTGGGAGGACAAAGACAGTATTGAGGAGGCAGGCATGGAGCAGGGAGCAGCACAGGATACTCTTACAGACCGGCCAGTGTTTGTGCCAAGTCCTCCCTTCATACACACAACAGACACTGTGTTCAGTTTCTCCCCACTCCCAGCTTTGTCCTGTCTGGCTCTCTTTCTCTCCCTCCCATTCCCTCTACCTCCTCTCCTCCTTTTTTTTTGTTTAGAGCAGGTTGGCTTGCATTGGAGTCGGCATCTAGGGCGTAGATGAGAGACCCAGATAGCAGAGGGTCTAAGAACAGACTCGGGCATTCGAGACTGTTCTCTCAACCTCCAGGACACAAAAAGGTGGAGAGTGGAATAACTTGAAAGAAACTCAGTCGAGTTGCACTTCAAACTGTGTGACAAAGGGCAGCAAGGAAAGGACAAGAACAGGGCTGAATATATATTTTATTTTTAGGACGATCACTTTTTCTCTCACCTCAAGATTGAGGTCATCATTTTGTTGCTTTTTTAGGAAAACAGATTTCCGTTCAGACATCCATGAAAAGATCAGATCTTGTTACATACAGCACTGTAGGTGAAAGTATCAGATTTGTGCTGATAGCATAAGGGAGACACCTGAATACTCAACATGCCAAAGAAAGGAAATGATAATACAATTGAAAAAGGGCATTTAAACAAAAGCCCTGAGCATGAGGAAGCCTTCTGCTGTCATGGTTACAGATTCCTTGGAGACTCTGGCTCTTTGCCATGACGAACTTAATTGGTTGAATTAGCCTCATAATCAGGCTGAATGGCCATTTCAGTACCACTCCGTCATTCAGGCTGACATTGGCCTCTTGTTTGCAGTTTGCCGTGTTTCTTCTTTCTCCATCACAAATCACTTGTGAATGACATATCCAGCCTCTTCAAAGTCATTATCTGCTACATCATAGTATGCATAAGTGAAAGGTACAGTACACCCCAAACCCAAGCGTGTGGTCACATGTCTGAGGGAATCTCATTAGCAGCCCAGTATCCATTCCGCCCATTGTGGATGACCCCAACTATCTACATCCAGTTCAATGCCAGTAGAAGATGTAGTGTGCCCTAAATGTAAATGAGGGATAACTAAGGTCAATGGATGCATAGATGAATTTTGCACAAATTTGTGAACATCACCCCACTGACAGAGCTGCTTAACATTTTAAGTATCAAGCAATAAAAAGGAATAGGAAAGAGAGAAGGAAAGAGATATGGCACAGGCATCACAAAAACTTACAAGTTTAGTCCTTACAAT
This sequence comes from Holacanthus passer, assembly GCA_025331565.1. NCBI lineage: Eukaryota > Metazoa > Chordata > Actinopteri > Pomacanthidae > Holacanthus > Holacanthus passer. The sequence continues at coordinate 3,910,530 of JAFREQ010000038.1, forward strand.
CATCAAAAGCAAGTCGAAAAAATCAGTGCTTACGTTAAAATTATTTCCAATTCAAATCAACATGTTTCAAGACATTTCTAGCGAAGTGTGTTAGTAAGACATAATAGTAAATTGATTGTCCACAGTGCAGACTGCTGCATTAAATCAGTCAAAATATTTGATTTAAAAAAATCTTGAAACAAGTTTATTTGCAATACAAATCAAAGAATGAAAACGACTTGTAAAGATGGAGATTCTTCCTGTGTGCATCTACATTTGAAGTGTTTGGAATCATCTAGTTCTGCCTGATAAACCCTGATGTCATCACAGCCTTCAGTCCAACCTACAAATGCTCTGATTGGCTCAGTTGTTCCTCCAGTCTGGGACGGCCTGCTGACAAGGGTGACACCAGACCTCTGAATCGCAAGAGCAAATTTAAAAAGTGGGCGGGTGATTCAGGGGTCTGGAATGAGGCCACGGTTACATTTCAAATAAAGCATTTGTGCGGTGAAATGAAACCCTCCGCACTGCTCTGCAAAGGCCACTTGAGCTGTGCTGCATGAACAGCCACTCAACCTGTTGAACAAGTCAGGTTAAAATGATGACAGGAAGGCAGTGTACATTACACAGTGCAAGACACCTGCCCTGACAGTGTAGGACCAAGCATGCAAATAAATGATTGGCCTGTCTGATAACAGGCTATGAACTAATATAAATATGAGCACTCTGTATGTGTGTGTGTGTGTGTGTGTTTGTCTTCCTCTGTCTGTCTCTGAGGGGTGTGATCTGGCTTTTGGATGAAAACAGAGAAAGATGACACTGATGTGATAATGAGAACTTCACCCCGTGGCTCTTGGAGAAGAAAAAAAGAAAGTCCTGGCCAGAGGCGATTCATGGATCAGACCTTTAGGGGGACTCAGACCCCATACATGTAAAAATATACTGTCAATGAAATGTCTTCTTTTCTTGGTTAAACAGTTTTGCCACAATAACAGTCTTCCCTTCACTGTCTGTCCACTTCCTCATCTGGTTCTTCCTGCCCTCACTCTCTCTCCCTTTGCACTGACAATCCCACACATGCATATCGAATTCAGCTAGAAAATGACATGTAATCTGCTAATAAACAAAGCAAACAGAGTATATATGACGTAAATACATGTAAGAAGAGTTTGGGGAGAATCCACATTTAATAACAGTACATCAACACATCACTTAGTAATGTGAAATCAAGGAGTCAGCTCCACATTTTAACTATGTGGTCTTGACTACCTGTCCACTGTCTCACCTGGTTCTTACTCTCTCTCTCTCTCTCTCTCTCTGTGCCGGCTTGCTCTCCTTCTTCCCTCTTTATTCTCCTCACTCCCTCTTTGCGCTGTCAAACAGTGTTTCTAATACAATAAGAGGTAGGAAGATGGGGGAGAATCCATGTCAATTCAAAACATTACTCTAATTGAATACTGGGTTGCTGTGGGCAACGCAGTCAGGTAACATCATTTTGACTTTACTCTCTCACCTGAACCCGTCAGAAAATTGAACATCCATCTATGGAAAAACTGAGATTTCTTTAGATCATATGTGAAATTAAAAAGGGGCTTTGTTCATGCTGCATCTTGAACAGAACAAAACAGAGAGTGATGTGTAAGGTTCTAAAGTCAATGTGCATAAATATACTGTAAATATACCAAAAAGCCCAATTCTATCAGAATAAGAAACATTACAGTGTTTCCCGAGGTTGACTCCTTCTGAAGGCGGAGCTTCACACTAACTCTTCAGAGACCTGTGGGTGACGTCACCGAGGTTACATCCATGTTTTATACAGTCTATGAACGATGCATAGCCTGCTCACTCTGTATCTGTAAATAAAGCATTTAATTAGCCTGAGCTCTCAGGCTGTCTGCGACACCTGCAAGTCTCACACATTGCCCTTTCCCCGTTTATTCTTTCACTCAAGTCAGTGTTTTTTTGTTCTTGAAGCAAGTGAAAAGAAACACTGCAGAGACAGAAACACAATGATGCAGTGAGGGTAAGGCATGAGGATGTTTGAAATGTTGAAAGACAAGCTTTTAAGTCTCAGAACGAAGACGGTGAATGGGCTCACGAACCTGCAGTATGTCGCCTCTGCTACCGCCGATTTGTTTGGTTTATCATTTCATCAACATTTTCATTTGGTATAGCTTTATTGTTATATATTACTCATGACAAAATCACTGTTATGCACCATATGGATCCAGCTCTGGTACTGCACTGAGCTAGCTGTGGAACGTCATTGTCCTTGCAAGGCCCAGACTGTCATTTCTAAAAGTTACCAGTGATCCAACCCTGTGATCAGTGGACGATCCGCTTTACATCCTGAGCCACAGGAAGTCATGAGGCAGTGACTTAAGCGATAAAGGTTTATTTATAATCTGTGGGGAAGTGTTTTCCCACCTCTTTTTTCTATTTTTATTGTTTCAGTATTGTATTTAAGGGTTCCATCATTTCATTGTATATGAACCTCAGCATTATATTCCAATCATTTCTTCATGATTCTTCTATATCAATGCGTTTTCATCTTCTGTAAAACACTTTGCCTTATTAGTGATCGAACCATCAAACCTAGAAATAATGGCCAACTTGCTCTAACACTCGAGCTACTCTTTAATCAGTAAGGGCATCATTTATTTTTAATTAGCTGATTAGCTGAACTGTAAATACAATAAAAGTGTAACTCTCTCTTAATGTAGAGCTATCTGCTAAGATAAGACTTTTCCACAGCAAATGTTAATATTCTATTTTTTGCCAGTCTAATTGATTACAGCCACATTCATTTTCTCCAGCAATGTTAGCTGGGATAGATGACCAATTATGAGATTATTTTAATATGTAGGAAAAAATCAATTTGTTGGAACCTCTTTGTGGAGTTTTTCCCAAACTCATTAGGCAAACTCAAAAATTGAAACATATTTAAGGGAAAATGCTAAATAAACAAAATGGCAGAAAAGCCTTAATCATTTTGATGGTTCTGAAATAAATGTGGAGAGCCAGGATAGTTGTAGAATGGAAACTGGCAATGACTCAACTTTTGATATGAATAACAACCCTTACATTTAGACTTGGGCAAGTCTGACAATAAAAATAGCAGAAAAAATATTGTAAAAAAAAAATGAAAATGCCAAAAGCAAAAGTAGCAATAATTAGATTTAAGCTGCTTTGGCAAACCGTAAAAGTTTCAGCCCCTAATATGCTTGAATCCCTGTACACACTGAAACAATGCGGTGGAGAAGCTCTGTTCAGATCAGAGCGTGTAGTCGCTCTGCAAAGCTGCTTTGTGAAGTGATAAAATCCAAATCTGAGTAAAGCTTTTATGACAGGGCCGAGCACAGGTTGGCAGAGCATCAGGGACGTCCTGGGTGGTACCTTCAAATGGGAGGTGGATCACCTGGAGGAAACTTGTACTGCATCTGTGCTGCAAGTATGTCTTTTGTCTTTTTATTTCATTGATATCAAAAGTGAACAAAAGAAGACAGTGAGTGTCTCCTTATATGGATGCATGCACACCCACACACACAAACACACACACACACACACAGTCAAGTGTGAGTTACAGTATCTGGAGAATGGATGGTTCCGCTGTGGCTATTTGCTTGCAGCAAATATCGCAAACAATGAGTTTGGGTGAATAAAGCCGGATTTGGGTGGAAGTGAGTGAGGCGAGGCAGACAGGGTGTGGAATGATTATGTGTACGTGTGTGTGTGTGTGTGTGTGTGTGTGTGTGTGCATGCACAAACTTAGATGTGTGTGCGTTGTGGTATATGCTCATCTGCATTTGTGTCTGTGGTCCATGCACGTGTACTGAAGTGGGTGTCAGTGTGTGTGTGTCTAAGATAATTAACCATCCACAGAAGCGTGTCATTCCTCTATTGTGTGTCAGAGCGGACCGCAGGGGTCCTGAGGAGGAGCGGAAATGCTGATTTAGTCTCACATTAGTCCATGGGCTTTTGATTAGACCAGCATCCTCCTTGGGTGTTAGGTGGCACATTAAAAAATACCTCCCAAATGTTACCTTCCTACCACCTGCCTGGCAAGCTTAGAGACCTATGAACGCGCACACACACACACACGTATATACACACACAATCAGACACAACCTCCTATATCCACCACCCGTTAACTCTACCACCAGCAGACCACTGGCCGGCCGGCTCGATGCTCGGTGGCCTTTTCCAGAGGAATTCTTAGGGTCGTTTTTTTCTTGTAGATATTCCACGCCGCTTTGCGCCCTCAGATTTCACGCTGCAACATTAACACGAGCTGACACACTGGATTAAAGGCAGACAGCTGGAATGCCCGGGCCCTTTGTGCAGCGTGGACCTCAGCCAAGAGCCTTCGCTCTGAGGCCAAGAGAGACCTGGGAAAGAGAGCCCTCCTTGGAAATAAACACAAGATTGGCCAAGAGGGTGGAATGTACCTGACGGTGTAAATCCTCTGCTGGCCTGGCCTGGCCTGGCCTAGGTTGTTTGAGTCTGGACAGGTGAACCTGAAAGAGGTCTCAGTTATGCTAGAGGGCAACAAGAAGGAAAGGAGTCAGGCCAAAACTATTGAGGAAATAGGGCTGCTTAAAAAATCTGAGGCCCGTCTCACCTGTTTACGATGCATCCTAATTCCACGACAGCAGAACCAAACTGTGGGTCATCAGCTGTCGGAGATGTACAATTAAAATCATACAAATCAGGACACTGGGATAAAAAAGGTCATCATTGATGAAAAGGTCATTAATTAAAAAATGTTTAATGTACAAATGTACAATTCAGGAAGGCCAACTGAGATGCAAAAAGAAGGCTAACATTTTGTTTTGTGTGAGCCTTGTAAACTGCTAATGTAACAATAATAGGTAGAGCATCATAGAGTCAGTTGACTAACTCAGTAACGTCCATCCTGTTATCTTCTCGTTAGCTACCAAGGATCATACCAGACCAAGTGCAGCCCAGGTCAGACCAGAAAGTGAATGTATATCCTTGAGAAATAAATGGTGCTTAAATCATGGTGACATAGTCACTACTGGCAGTGCTACCTAACTAAACTAACAGTTCTGCTGGTCAGCAAGTGAGGCTGGAGCTTGGTCATAAACCGGACAGTAAGGCAACATTGGTGATTTAAGATATTTGATTGTACCTTTGTACCACGTCTCATAATTGTATGCACACCCTGCCTCTTTGTTGAGCAGTTTACACTCTGGCAGAGGACGGTGGGATGTCGACAGTGCGACACGGCTAGCAAGACAGTTTCTTCTATTTTGGACCATGGATGTCTTAACAGAGGTGAATATGTTGCGGGGAGTCACCTTTGCTGTGACTTTGTCCCAGTGGCCAACTGTGGTACTGCTACAAAAATCCCTTTCATCCAAATAATGATTTTCCCCTTAGACATCTATGATAAAAGAGACCCCTGTAAAACTGTGACACTGAAACACTTATACACAATAATGCAAAGTCTTTGTATTATGAATTTGCCAAACTTCTCCACAGCTTAGAGAAGCAACTCTTATGTGTGATGTCATCCCAATGTAAAGTCTTGGGGCTGAGTTTTACTGACTGGGCGGTGCCAGGGGAAGAAACACCAATTCATGGTATAGTGGGCCTCACAATGCAGATGCACAACCAGCAGTTTTGGATCTTGGAGTCCAGCATCCATTCTTATAAAATATCTGTTTTGGACATCCCTGCTCTCCATTCTCTCAAAGCATACCAGTGTCAAGACGGCTTGCAATTCATCAGTGCTAATTTGATAAGATAACTACAGTTAAAGATGAGCAAAAATATTTTTTGCAGATTTATTTGACTTCTGTGACCACTGACTGCAAGCAAATCCAGTGTAAATAATTCATTTGGCCTCAAATTTGTAGTGTTTTAAATGTTGGTTTGAGTATGTCTTGGGACTCTGGCATCTAAACCCCTGGGTGTATCAACGTGAGCGATGGTGCATTTAATTGCTTATGAATTCAATTGTTGTTGTTGAGGAAGAGTATGATATTTTCATATTTTAAAAGTTACAAAGTCTTGGATACAGACTACACACACTGATACAGATGCATAATCATGCAAAATATCATTATCATGTTCTTCTGCGAATGAGTCTTCAAAAACCTCGACTAAAAATACAACAGCCCTTCCTGAACATTTTACTACTTAAGCACAGTCTTTAATCCAGCCTGCAAATGAGATTCACCCAAATGGGTGTTTAAAAGTGAGAAATGAGAGAGAGAGAGAGAGAAAGTGGGAGAGCGACACTGGCTTGGTGAAGGTCTCCATGGTAACGGAGCAGTCTAGTCACGCCTCATTATGGCGAGCCGAGTGTTTGTATTGGCCGGCCAGTTCCGGAATGTATTCTCCCCATGCTAATAGCCTTCAGATGCCATCGGCTCATTGCGCTCAGCAATGTCACCCAGCTCGCCCAGACACACACACACACGCACACACACACCACAGAGGCGGGGAGAACAGAGAACTGGCAGTTTTATGGCTTCAAATATTTCCCCCCGGAGATCTGTCTAAATAGATAACATAATCATTCCTAAAGTACTGCTGGCTGGCACAACTGGCTATATTCACTCCGCTAAGCTCCCCCCGGTGCATGTGTGTATGTGTGGTGTGTGTGTGTTCATGTGCCCTCATGCATCCTGCATGCTGTGTGTTCCTGTGTGTTTCACTTTGATCATTTGATGACTATAACTGATGATTATGATGACTCAGTTCATCTTTCTTTCTTTTTGTTGTCTAACAGATTTCATTGCATTTACCACAATGTACATACCTACACGTAAAACACTGGAATCAAAGATTCCAGAATCATTCATCATACCAGTAGGACAAATTGCTCAAATCATCTGATGAGGGTAAAACTTATTTTAGCATTTATAATCAAGACGTACAATAACTGGTTTAAAACTCATGATAACACAGTGTAATGGAGCTATAGGCAGCTATAAGGACATTTCTATTTATTAATTGTTTATTCATTTGTATATGTGTATATGTATCCATATTTTATATAAATATCTATTATTATATTCATCAATGCAGTTTTTATTTCTTTACTTACTAATACTTAATTTACCATTACTTCTTCACTCTCCATCTCTAGTGAGCAAACTCACAAACCACTGATGAAGACCATGAGTTGGGACTGAAATCCCTAGAAGACATCTAGTAAATGGATCTTGAATTAAGAGGTTTTTGTCTGTGTTCTTTTTCCACTGTCAGTATTCAACTTCAGCATGTCTTCCTGAGTTCCAAATAGAACAACCCTGTGACTGATCTGTACATGTGTATAAACAATTAAGAAATGCTTCGCTTTGTAATGATTTGTTAATGTTTGTTATGGCATACATCATTAAATATGATTGCAGCTATGTTGGATTGTGTTGTCAATCATTTATTAACTGTTCATATACAGTTGTGAGGAAGTTATAACTGTGAACAAACACACTAACAAAAACTGCTTATAAATGATTAATGTACAGTGTTAGAATTATGGTAAAGAAACAACCCTTTGATCAAACTAACAGTGATTTTAAACGGGGGATAAATTGACATTCTGCTTCCAATGAGAAAAATGTGCCCTTAAAGGGGAACTCCATTGATTTTACACATGAAAGTGTGTATACAGGTGTTAGGGAGGATGACGACATATGTGAAAAAAGTTGTATAAAGCCATTAGTGTCCCCAGAGGGAGCTGTGTGAAGTTCGATTCATTGCCTCAAGTGACGTCACTTAAGTCAGTGTCGGTTGGGACTGAAGACTCGAAATAAAAAAAATCTGGGCATGTGAAGTTAGAAAGAAGTGAGTTTACCACACCTCTTTCTGCTAGAGACTAGAGGCTCCAGGCGACGTAGGCCTCCACTAACATGACACACCTAAAGCTCCATCCAAACCGTCAGCAATCAAGTTGCATTGTGGGTAATGGAGCGGCCATACCTCTGGCATTGTTGCATTATTGTTGATTTTTTAAAGTGAGTCTGACAATGTTAGAGGAGTCCAATGATAAATCAGTGGAGTCATTTTCTTGCAGCATGAAAAGATGAATCAACCCCTTGTCAATGCTGGTTATTGTTTCATCAAAGTTTGAGCTAGTTCTTCAACTAACAGTTGTTAACATTATTGAATAATCTGCCGATTATGTTTGAAAAATGCCACTTTCACAGTTTCAGAGGCGCCATCTTGAGTCCAAAACCCAAACGTATTAAATTTACAATGACATAAAACTAAGATAAGCAGCAAATCATCACATTTGAAAATCTGGAACCAGCACATGGTTGGAATTTTTGCTTGATTAATGACTTAAATGATTAATCAGTTGTCAAAAATATTTTTTCATTACTGATCATTCCTTACTTTTGCTTCGTGGTTAATCGTCGGCACCGTGGAAAGATGAGAGGGCCGCGTGTGAGAAACTGATGCCGTGTGCAGTGATGCTCGACTGGATGCTCCTTTGGGCCTTCACAGGGATTTAGTTTTCCCTGGCAACTCCAAAGTCCGGCCCAGACTCACTAATCTGCACAGCGTAAGGCTACTTCACTTAAGAAAATATCAGCGCGCCTTCATGCAAAAGAAGATAGCGCCTGCTCGGCTCAGCGTGGCAGCGGAGTGAAGAGGGCGGAGGCGTACAGAGGGAGAGATGGGACCAGAGGTGGGGAGCTGGGCGCAAATAAAGGAATAAAGGAGAGAGCGGGAAAGGGCAGCAGAGGGAGAGATAGGAAAAAGAGAGGTGAAACTAACGAGGAAATGTATGAATGGCAAGAGTGAAGAAAAGGGGTTTTTTTGTTGTTCAGGGGCCAAAGCGAGGAGAGCGGCAGTCGGTGAGGAGCTGAAGGAGGGCTCGGAGCTAGCAGACAGTAATACTGAGCGTCTGGGCTGCTACACAACACAAAATCATCATTGGGCATCAATTTAACTTCACTGAGCTGCATGATTGATTAAAATAAGCTGAATGATTAAATATAATGTATTAAGCTGCATTAGCTCCTCTGAGAGAGCTGTGAAATGAGTGTCATTAAAAAGACAGTACAGTCGTCCTATTGTGCCAGAAGACCAAGTGCCATCTTAGCCAGTCTGTCTATGAAAGAGACTGCGGGCTGGTCTGTACCTGCTGAGAGCTAATTTTGCAAGGTTTTAATGGACCAAAGGCACATTTTTATGACAAGATAAATATGGTGCTTGCTTTGGACTCCACAGTGACAATAGCTTGCTGACTGAACCACTGGAGTTCTTCACGCTGTGTGCAATCAGTCTAACCCCCCTCAGATGTCAGGTTTTCTAAAACCTACCACCTTTTAAAAACTTTGCTGCAATGTTTAACACTGTAATAATTGATTTTTGTTTGCCCTTAGAGCAACCTGTAAGGACAATACTGACATAGTTTCACCTCATAAAGTTATGTCTAACTTGTTAGCAGTGTTGCCTGTTTTTCACATCCAGCACACTCTGAGCAATCAATGAAATCTGATATTCACTCTCCTTTAAGCTCTGCTTTTTCTACATTTGGTGCTTGTCAGGTAGTGCACAGTGAATTTATCAGAGCTTTTTCACCAACAGCATCTGCCTGCTGGATCAGGTTGATGACAGCAGTGAGAGTGAATTAAAACAGCAAAGGCAGTAAAACAGAAACAGTAAGCTGAAAGAGACTAAAGTGCTCCATAGAACTTGACGAACTGTAGTTGAGTAATTATTTTGTATACATTTGTCACAACCACATTAAATGTGGGATTAGGAATGGATGTCATTTTCTTGTGCCTGAGGGAAAAGCTACATTCATTTAAAACAGTGACAGAAAAAATGCTTACAAAAATGACGACAAGCAGGGATGAAATTGCGGCTGTACAGGTTTTTGTCAGACAATTTACAGAACTGAAAAATCCTAAAGTGGTATATTTTTGTTGTGGAAAATATAAATTGCACCTTAGGACATTTGATTTCACAGATTCTGTAACTGCAGCTTCATTCATACTGAAACTAACTCCAGCTCAATAAAAGACTGAATAATTAAGTGAAATTCAATGAATGAATTCAGTTCAGAAGCTTCCGTGAATGATATACTGGCTTGGGGAAAGTTGTGCCTGAGAAAACACCTCGCAGGGAATATCACTATTGTTACAAGAAAGTTGCGAATGATCTTTGATTTTCACTTTACTTTGCTTGTGAAAATGTATCTTCATATACTTGTGCGAATGTATTCAATTTCTCTCTACAGGATCATTATCATCAAACAACTCCTCATGTCCCCTCTGTCACCTTTCATTAAAGCTTTTGTTCGGAAACTGATTTTTCCTGGGTTTTCTGAGGTTACGCTTTCCCCTGTAATTATCGTGTATGTGTGTGTGTGTGTGTGTGTGTGTGTGTTCCCACAGGTGCAGAGTGGAAACGAACTGTCAGAGACACCAATACATATACTGTACATGGTTTTCTTGGTGGTAGCTTGACTGCGTTTCCATATTGGACAAGTTTGACTACAGTGAATGAAGCCGGTCTCATGGCAGCTGACCTGAGGAGTAACCACAAGCTGTGTACGTGAAGATGTACATTAATCTATAGGTAGCTTAGTAAATGTTTTGTAGTGGCATGATGACACAATCACATCACCCCCTCGATGACAATCATCACGAGGGACGACATAATGAATTGTTTACACACATGCTTAACACACACACCTCCCACTCGCTCTTCACGCACACGAGTTAATTTCCCACAGGGCAGAAACGCACACATGCCAAAACTGGCAGGAGCCACAGGTAGGTTGGAGTGTGAGAGCCTGTTGCTAGGCAGACTGCTCAGCCTCCATGTCAACACGCCAGTCTGGTGATTAAAAACCATTCACACCCAGCAACTGAGAGGCCTCCACTGATACCTGTCTGTGAAGGTCACGTACCAAGGTTATATGCTGTGCTTGATTCTGGCAAGAGATGATGAAGGATAACGCTAATATTTCATATGCTAATACTGTCATGGCCGACATTTGTGGAAACTAGGGTTATCAAACAATTAAAAAATAATCAAATTAATTAGATGCTTTGTGATGAATTCAAATTAAATCGAAATGAATCGCACATATCGATACTTGCTATGAGAAACATTTAAGAATATTTCAATTCAAATTTGATTTGAATCAGATTTTGGTGGATGAATACATCAATGAATAGACATTTAAAACTTGATTGTGAAACTGTGATTTAAATGGAGTTAATCTGCCACAGGTAGATTTACTCTGTGTCTGAACGCCTGTTCGCGTGTGGTTGCTCGAAGCAGCATCAGGGGCTGTGCTTGGTCTGACCTCCGAGCTTTGTGTTGAGGTACAAAAATTCCTTACTGCAGAAACGGTGCTCCTATCTGTTATTTATGAAATTTTCCATTCATCGGGCCAAGCAACGTTTTGTCATCTGCTTCCATCATGTGTACAAAGCTTCTGTGAACTGCTGTCCAGTGATGCATGGGGTCAAAGGCCATCATAGAGTGTGATTAATCACTGCTAATTTTTTTCACATGTGCATTCTTCTATAATTAAACAATCAAAATAAATGCGTAATTTTACAACTCTGGTGGAAACACTACATAAATGCACTATTACTGATGCTTCAAAGACAAGGTCAAACTAGTGTGCAGTAATGCTCATGCATCTTTTGAACTGATAAGAACTCAAAAGTCTTTTGAATGGAGTTGGCTCTATAATTTGCAAGTATACTCTCAGTTTAGCTGCTATTTAATGCTGAATGTTCAACACAAAAAATGAGGAATATATATGTTTGTGCATATGAAACAAATCCCTGCAGTAATAGATGTAGTGTAGTAGGGCAGACAAGTGGCTATTTGGATAAAGTCTCTGTGGGTTTCCTCAGTGTCTGTAGTGACTGATAAGTGCCCTGTGATTGTACTTATCTCCTTGTGGGTGGGTTGAAAAGGCACGTTTGGTTGGAGAGGCGAGATAAAAAGGGCTACAAAACACCTACGGCAAAGACTGTTTATGTAGTTCCACACAATTGGATATAAATAGTCTGTAATATGAGGCCTTTTATGGTTTGGTTGTGGTGGAATTGCCCTGCTCATTGCATAGCATGACACACACACGCTGAACACACACACACACACACACACAGAGCGATTGTATCAGCCAGCGTGGTTCATCTGAGCATTAAAGAACCCCAGCACCTCTCTGTAAGAAAAACAAACAGTGTCTGCAGCCGAGCGCAGATGTCTGCAGCCGAGCGCAGATGTCTGCAGCGTGTCATATGGCAGCTGGCTGCAGTCGTCTGCCGCAGGGACCGGCTTGCAATGTGGGCGGCCCGAGTTTTTCTGCTCAAACTATTATCAACACAACTCTGGCGCAAAGTTAGAGGACAGACCTTCAGACAGATCTACAGACTAAAGCTCCCTCACAGAAAGCACAGCAGAGGATGTACTTCACAAGTCACATTTCAGATATTCTTATAGTGCAGATTGTGAACTTTTGCACATTCCCTGGTGAATAGTTTGCACATTCCTGCAGAACTTGTACAGCTCTTTTATTTAAATAACATAAGGTACATGTTTTACGATAGTTCAAATTTTATTGTCAATTTTCCATTTATGCTTTCAACTACTTGTTTTTTTCTTGAAATTGGTCCTATTTATATGTTTATTGTAATTCATCATAACACCACATCAAATTGCTTGTATGTGAAATCCTACATGGCAATAAAAGTGATTCTGATTCTGAAGAATCAGGCAGAATATGTAGACACATTTTGTGAGTAATTGCAATGTAAGTGTGGTGTGTCATGGGTAATAGAATATGAAAAGCTACTACTGATAGCTGTAACTTATAAGGAGGATTAAAAATAATTATCATTAAAATAATTATCTAATACATTTAAATAATCTTCTCAAATTTAAATAAACACTACTGCAATTTACTGTAACTGCAGGAAATTGCTTTAGGAAAAGAAGTAACAACTCTTCAAATGGCAGTCAAACATTTCCCCTATGAAGAATTATAGTGTCACATAGAATAATATGGTCATTAGTCATTAATTAGAAGAAATTCAAGCTAATTCTTAAAGGAAAACTTGTCATGCCTCGGCAATGATGATGAACAGGCAACGTGGCCCTTTCAGACGGGGGGATAATTAGCTTGATGCCTCAGCTCTGCACATGAACGACTTGTTTTCAGATAAAATCTCAGTAACAAGATTTAGTTATTTCACATATCACGCTTGATTCTGTTAGTTCGGAGATTTGCAGATTCGCCCGTCTGTGAAAACCTTTGGGAGCCACCTGGTTGAGAGGGCGCGATTTCTAACGGGCGCTGTTCATTCATACTGTAGCAGCCTGTGATTGTGTGACTGCGCTACGTTTCATCTGAGCGTCTGCATGACAGCCTGAATGCAGCCCTCCCTCAAGGATATAATAGGGTTTTATTTGCCCCTTGAGAACCGGTGAGGAAGCCCAAAATGCAGCTGCAGGGCCACAGGAGTGCCAGCCCCCCCTCTGAAAAAAAAAAATCTCTCCAAGTGAGGAGGACAGAGGGAACTGTATGAAAGAGAAAGATGTGTGTTTGAGTGTGTGCGTGTGCTTGTATTTTTTACATATATCAAGATGAGCATAATCCTCCCGTGAGGATATTTTCTCACTTCATTTTTTTAAAGGCTCCCTGTGGAGATTTCGACCTCTAGTTGTGCCATGGAGCAGTTTTTCTATGAATGGGTCCCCATTTTGTTTGTCTCGTGCACGAGGACGCACACGCAGGCGCACATGCACGTGGGTGACACACATCTCTGCCAACAGTTTCACACTATTTCACTGATCTACAGGTGGCAGCAACATGCCAAGGAATACAGCACCGTGCCAGCAAAGACAGGGAAGATGTAAACAATGCAGGTTCCAGACTTTAAGGAAAAAACAGGTGTTGTAAGTGTGAGGAAGGAAAATGCAGTCACACAATACTGAATGGAAACATAACTATTCTTTGTTTACAAGAAAGCTCTGCATTACGTTTAAGAACCTATGTGAAGGTCAAAAGCTGCATTTAGGGTATTAGTAGGTACAGTTAAGTACAATGACAGGTGTAGCCAAGGCTTATTCCATTCAATAAAAGGATCCAGTTACTTTGACAGACCTAACTTTCCTTTCAACTTTAAGGTAATGGGACGTGAGAATGTGACGTGTTTGCTTTACGATTTTTGCCACGTTGGTTCACATTAATGAAAAAGAGGTGCAGTTCATTTTCATTCAGTTTGGATGATGATACCACTTCTCTTTCACCTACTGGATGATTTGGCACCTTAAATAAAGAAAACTAAAATATATAAACACATACATAGTGCCTCTGTTGTGCGCAGGTGTACTCAGGTGAGCACCTGTTCTGGCTGATGCAGATTTCACTGGCAGGACTGTTGTTCACTTAATCGCATTCTTACTGTGCAAGTGTAAGCAGAACACGGAGAGTCAGAAGAACTGAAAAAGAACTGTTATACAGTATAAACAAGGTCTCTGTGAGAGTTTACTGTACTGGAACACATGAAAATACTGTATGTAATTAGTGAACATTTCACAAGGCTCTGGGTGCTTTGAAGATAAAAAGCAACACGAAACACCTCATTAAAAAGGATTATTGGAAAATTGCAAAAACATTTGAAAATGGAAAAAAAAACCTCACACTTGTGCAGTCTTAAATTAGCAAAATACACCTTTTTCTTTCAGACGTTTTCCATTTTCTAATGTTTATATGAAGAGCTGACCTCATAAAGACTGACATGGACATTATATAAAAACCGACCATTTTTATGTGTTTCTATGTTACAGTCCACAAACACACACACAAGTAAGTAAGTAAAGTCAAACTCATCCACTGCGTGGGGCGGGGTGGTGTTTGAGGTGGAGGCGAGGGGTGGGCGGGGGCGGCGAGCTGGAAGAGTGGGGGGACGTTCAAATCCCATGAACAGCGGGGCTGATTTGAAGTAAGGGACCCCTTGCTGGCTGCTGTGAATGGAGAGTTGCATACCTTGCTGACTGCCGTTTGTGCAGCAGCCCGTAGAAGAAGAAAGAGCAGGAAAAAGAATCACAGGAAGGGGAGAGGCGAGAGACAGAGAGGGAGAGAGAGGGAGAGAGAGAGAGGAGTAGAAAAAAAGCATGTTCTTGAACTTGGCTGATAGCATCTGTAATTTCCTCCTCCACTGTTCCTCTATATGTATCAGCCGCTGGCTTATTACTGACTGACCCTGCCTCGCCTCTGATCTGGCTGTTGTGAGCCAGAGTGTGAAAAAAATAGGAGAGAGAGAGTGAGAGTGAGAGAGAGAGAGAGAGAGCGCTGAAAATTGCATTTCTTCACAAAGGTCTTTGTGAAGAGCTTTCAGTGTGTTACAGAGGATCATATAGCTGATCTCAAAGACACCGACGTGTCCTCTTCCACACTCCCCGAGCCACCAGCTCCTCCTTCATTACAAACTCGTGCTGTGTATGAACCCACAGAACTTTATCACAATCAACTTCATTGGCCAAGCGTGTTGACATAAACATGAAATTTGACTTGTGCAAGAGTACAAATCTATCTTCATTCTACTTTCATATTCTGCCTGTAAACAAGTGCTGCACTGTGCCAAAGAGCCAACGATAAGCAGACAGCAGTTCTGTGCAACAACAATGGACAACAAATATACTGAACACGTGTTGAACACTGAAAGCATCACAGCGTATGATATTGTATGATAAGATGTAAAAAATTAAATTGAATTAAACATCTTTAAAATCATGATACAACAGGTTCAACTACTAACACAAAGGATCGCACACGGGATCAGAGTGTGGCCTTTTAAGCTTGAACCATATTGGAAGTATTTGAGATGAAAGAACAATGTTAGCAATGACCTCTGCAGCACCACGTACAAATAGCTCGACAGGGAAACGGAGGAAAGATTCCAGTCTTTCTCAACTTGGGCCTGACTCTTATTGTGCAGTTTGACTACTGGGCCTCTGTGGTAGAGGCATTTTGGAAATGTCCCTGTTGTGGGACTAATAAAGGAATAAAGGAATGTCTTATCTATCTTAGAGGAATCATCTCAAGCCTGACTTTTCAGTAAGTGCAAAGAGAAAATCCAGGGCTGCATATAATATTTTACTTCTTTGCACAGCAGCAGTTCTTGTGTACCATGACATTTTATTTTTGCAATTTGAACATGCAGGCATTGACTGTCCTCTTGACATGCCAACCGTCCTGCCTCCATGAATACAGCAGCTAATCAGCTGACAAGTTGACCCAGAAGTGGATCATAGACTTCGCCACAACAGCTTCGCACGGGACTGGGAACAAGTGTTTGAGAATGTTCCTGGTATGTTTCTACTTGCTACATTCTATGTTGTTGTTGTTGGAGTGTTCTCGAATCGCTGCAAAGGAAGAGGTTGGTAAAATATTATTGTGATCAGTAGTCCGACCAGAATAACATACTGTAAGACAATGACATGCAGGCTGACAAATCCTGGTATTTTTCTTCAACGGTGCTATAAAGGTTTATTCAGAAATGTATGACTGGCTCAAAAATCTTTTTTATTTGTCATCTTTATCTTCAATCGAACAAACCACAGAATTCTTTGTGTAACTGAGATTTTATAGTGAAACTTATGTTCAATGAGTACTGAAACACTGAATTAAAGTCAGTAATTAGCATTTCTTTCCACTGTAGTGTAAACACAAATGTCGTTGATTGACAGTATTAATTAGACGCAGTGTTATACATATACACGACTGCCCGACACATACAGGCACTTACGAGCTTGTAAGTATTTTCAGGGTTACAGCAGGTTTCTGTTCCATCAGGTGAATATTAGCTTTATTAAAAATATAACTTGTGTCGTTCTCTTCTTTAACTCGTCGTCTTCAAGGGTGCCTGACTGTAAAATCTTCCCTGAGCCTTGTAAAAAAAAATAAAAAAACATATTTATTGAATGTTCAACATAACTCAACAAATACTTGTGCAAACAAACATAAAGAGGAATAAACAAATATGAACGTTCACTTCAAGATGACATTTGATGATGATGAGCCTTTAATACTGCGTGTTCACACCAAAACAAACTGAAAGATGTGAATAGACACAAATTGATCCATGGGGTGCCAGTGATGATGAAGATGAACATGTGAAAAATGTGTGCATGTTCTGGGGCTTTATGAATCTCCATATACTTAGAGAAGTTAGAGGAAAAAAAGAGACTGAAGAGAAAGAAGTGGAGTTTCTGGTGAGTTTGCCTTTTGGGGCAAATAAAACACTAAAGGTCAAATTCGCCAAATGACATAAGGCAAAACTCTCTTTCAACACACCTTTGCAAAGGAAAATTGTTGTGATCTATAAGAACAGATTGCTTGTATATTTTCGCACTCTGTGAGCTTCAGTACAAAGACTTAGTATTGGCCTTGTGAAAACCATATCGCTTGTGCCTCCGTCTGTACTATAGAGCTCCTATGTCCCCTGCAGCCATAAGCAGCTCCTGTATGGTCGTATAGTTTCAGTTCCTCCAAATCCTCCCCTCAGACAATGCTGCTCCGCTTGGCTAACGTATTGTTCAGCCTGTGGGAACCGGCTTCCTATACTAAGAAACTGAGGAAGAGAGAGAGATACAGAGAGAGAGAGAGAGCGAGAGAGAGAGAGAGAGAGAGAGAGAGAGCGCAAACGCCTGCTCATTCTCCCACTTTCCACAGACATAATAGCATTCTTAGAGTGAGAGAGCAATGAAAGACAGTGGGAGAAAGTTGCACACTCTTCACACTTCAGTGGTCCTCACCCCCCCACTCCCCTCCCTCCTCCGCCTCCTCTTCTTCTTCCTCCCCCTACCTTTTTTCCTTCCCCTCCAGCACACACACTTTTCTTCTTAGGGGATTCTTTTGAAATGGGACAAGGAAGAGGGCAAGATCAAAGGAGGCCAATTGCCACACACAGCATTCCCAGCCTCGGCTCTGTACATTTACACACACACACATGCGCGTGCACACACACGCACACAAGCTTTCCATCTTTTCTGATGTTGAAGACATTGTACAACCATTTTATCGTCTCCCTGAATCACTGTGCTGTAATGGAAAGTTATTTCCAAATCTTTGAATACTGTACCTCTGTCTCGGAGCAGGGATGGGACAAATACTGTAGGGTGTAACCCAAAATCCTGTACACACACACACACACACACACACACACACACACACAAACAGATCTCCTCTCTGTTCAGTAAGTTTATTATCTTTTAGTTCATTATTACATATATATAAAAATCACTGAGGTAAACATGATGCTAAAATACAGTAGCTCACAGAAATGTCCCACCCCCCAACCTTAACCCTCAGACTATGACTTTATCTTTGTTCATATGGCAGAATTCCTTATTCTAGTGAGAGCAGAGTGATGCAGGTAATAACAGATAGTCATTGATTCAACACTACGAAAACATCACTTGAGGCTCGGTTGCTCACTTCGACTGTAGCACATGAAATATACATTGCAGGTTTTCACTGTTGTGAAAGGTGTGTTCCACTTTACACTTCCCCTATTGGTGCAAATTAATACTGACACTATGACTTTATATCTAAAATAAGGTATTAACCATGAGTCAGATTTGGATAGTTTGTGACATTGTACTTAGACAGATCCAAGCAAGCTCAGCAGTTGTTATAATTAATTCATAACCACTTTAAACTATGTTTTGCTAAAGTAGTCTGCAGTTTTGTCAAACTACAAAATTACAAGGGTTACAGAAATGTGACCTATGGTGCATACCACCTGAGCACAATGTCCACGGTTTGACTCTCCCTCCATTGTTTAAATATTCTTGATTCATTATTTTTATGTATAAGGACACAATGAAACTACTGTGAAATCTTTGGCTGAAGTCTATGGCTGCAGACGCTTTAGAAATCTGGGTGCTTAAGGTGTGTGTTTAGCTTGTAAACATCAGGTTATTCTTGTTCAGAATTTGTTCATAAGAGATTTGTTAGTAGCTAACAGCTACACTCCAAGGCCAAGTGAATGGCCAGCTGTCATAGATGGAGGGAGGCGTGATACTCTTTAAATACAAGGATGTGTCAAGGATGAAGAAAGAGATAATAGGGAAATATAAACGTCCTTTCTCACCTCTGCACAGCTGGTCGATCACAGTGGGACGTGGGTGTCAGTGTCACATTGTTGATTTTGAAAATCTTAAATTAATTCCAAAATTAGTTGTGGTGCATAGACGAAGTGACAAATATGACAAAGTGGGACTAATGCTCAGCTTGATCAGTCGGGGGTCTGAAGCACTCATGACGATGTCTGAGTGAAGGAGATAACTGCCATACCACCCAAACAGTGTCTGTTGTTGACCCTTGCCAGACCGCAATGAGTTGAGGGAAATTTTGGGCTGCACTTTCCTTTTCACTGAAGGGCTTTTTCACCTTTATCGACCCCTTCTCAGCTCCTTTTTTCCTTTGTTTTTAACTGCCCATCATCGCTGCCAAAGGTCATCCTCTATCTTCTAGTTAAGAAGAGAGATGACGGGAGGCCAGGTCTAACCTTTGGGCATCTGTATTTCCTCAAGTAACCAGTATACTATTTTTTTATATTTCACTTTCTGTTAAACATTGCAGTTGCAGGGTTCTTTCCGCACTTCTATTCGCACCAGAGCACCAGAGCATCAGATGTGATGAGGAGCTAAATCTGGCCTCACACCTTCTGAGACACCGTATGCTACCTTACTGCGTACCTCAGTCACTGCGTGGCACCTCTGCTTGTTAGAGTCCTCCCACTGTTTTCAGGGAAATGAGATGTGGACGGCAGATAAAGAGCATATATTGGATTTAGACGTTATTGTGATTTCCAACTATGATAACGAATGTATAAAGTTCAGTCAGGAAACTGGCACTTAAGCTAGAGGTCAAGGTACAGACTGATGTTAGAGTTGGTCCATGTTTAAATGTGGCTGCTTCAATGTCATGAGGCACTTTGATGATTTCCTCTTCAAATCTACTTTGGCTGGGAATACAACTAATCTTGGATCTTGGATGATGGCTAAGGTTATCAGAGTCTCTCAATCACATCTGATTGCACACCATTAGCCTCTGGGGGGAATGTAGTATATAACATAAAAGCTGCTCTGTCAAAAACATCCTCTTTCCTGTTACCGTACAAGGCAATTTTATTCTTTAAGGAACACACGAGCTTGAATATTTTTTGAGGGTGTTTTGGGTCCTAAAGACATTAAATCCTCATTAGGTCCTCATTCTCCACACTGGCTTACACACCTTTCCTCTAAAGCTGGATTTATACTTAATGCAAGAGGTTAATGACAGTGCCTCCGTAAAAACCTATAACATAGGTTTAGATTCATAAATTTCACCTGCAACACTCAATAGGTTTATCTTATGTGAAGCCACATCGTCCTTTAATTTAATGGTGTTTATCTGGTGATACAGAGCTGCTGAACTAGAGTTACATCCTGGTAACTTTTACTTTGCCTCGTCTCTATGATGGCCTGTTCTCCTGCATTTGAACAATTACATGCAAGTGGTTATTTGTCCCTGCTGAGCAGCAGTCATGCGGTGTATTAATGAGCATTTCAGTGTTTCCTCAACCCATTCTTAGCCTCAATCTCAAAAGAACAGTTCTTATTAAAAACATGCACAATGAACGTTGCGCCTTGAAATAGATCAGTGGTTCATAAGTCCTAATGACGAACAGCCATTTTGGTCTGTGGGTGATGATTCAACACTTAAGCAGAAAAGAGACAGGACAAGAAGCTGAAGTTTGACTCAAAGCTCAGTCCTTTGTTCATGTTACAGTGGCAGACTATCTATGAATCCAGGCTTAAGATGCCTCCACTGCATCCTTTCATTACTCTACAGTATTTAAGAATGTATTAAAATAAAATGAACCACAGCAAACTGTAAGACTGCTGTTCAGTGGTCTGCTGCATGAGTCCATTTCTTCCTCACCATCACCAGCCAAGTGCCCCAAGATCTATTTATCACCAAGTAATAAATAAATAAAAATACCTGAGCTATGATAGAGGCCCTTAGAAAATCTAAAACACACACACACACACAAAAGCACACATATCCAAAAGCTGCTCTTTTCTTGCCATACATGGAGCAATGACTATTGGCTCAGCTATTTTATCACTGAGACAAATTCCTGTAACTCAGTGCCTCTAAGGTGATATCTATTTTTACATAGAGCTTCTAAACAGATTCCTGCATTTTCCCTCCAACTTTGTATTCACATTATACTAATAAATACTACATGATCATATGTGTGTTCACTGAGGCTCATAATCATATTCATATTTGTTTGTTATATTGTGTACAGGGACAGTTGGGAAATGATTAGGGGGTGGGGTGTTAGAAAAGGAGAATTGTTGGGGAGAGCAGGGGAAGGGTCCAGCTTTTTATCATCTTACATTATATTTTATTATATTATTCCCACGCATGCTTTCTTATTTAATAAACAGACAAAAATGATGTTGGTTCACTTGTGTTCTGATCTTTAACCTGTGCTGGTTGGCACGTCTGCCTAGAGAAAAAAGTCCCCTCTGACTTTCCATCACACCTGGTTATGTGACTCATGCATCATTGGTTTAGTTATGATGAGCAGGCAGACTTTTAATCTAACACATCATCAAATATAGTTCCTATTTTTACTGTTTGTGGTACTTTAAAGTTCCCTGTTGAGTCGTCCTCTGGTAGAACTCTGAGGCTGTTTTCTGTAAGTGGCTCCTCACTTTGTTCATCTCATGCACAGACACGGACGCACATGGATGTGCATGCATATGAGTGACGTGATGCACATTCCTGCTGGTGGTGTCACACCATTCAACTGATCCACAAGTGGCAGTGATGGGCCAAGATATGCTGCTGATTCCCAGAAACACAGGGTAAAAGAGGACTGTACGATGGAGACCGACGACTGTCTCTGACAAGCACCGATACCAAACACACACATTATACTTGCACATCGGCACACAAACAAAACAACAGCCATAATACATAAAAGCATCCTGCTACATGTCTACATCATCCTGTTTATCCATCATGTTATATGACTGCTGTAAGCTACGGTGTCTCTTCAAGCAATGATTGACCTTCTTCTTGTTTTAACACCACATGGAGATTAACTTATAACAACATACACACATACTTATCACGTTATAACAAGAAACGTTTGCTTTAATGAGACGCTGTATGTTGGTTGTTTGAAATACAGAGAAAGTTTTGTTTCTCAAAAAAAAAAAGAAAAAAAAGAAGTAATAAAGCTTGGGAGGGTCTTGCATCTTGCTTATTTATAAATCTTAGATCACATCTTAGATTCAGTCACCCTCTCAAGCCCAATCATTTCTGTACAGTCCCTACTGAACACAGCCTGTTCTCACTCACTGTGTCAAACAGGCCAGTTTGGTCAGTGGCCCTATACGCTTCAAACTATGACGTCGTGAGTGTCCTTCTAGTGTCATTTCTGAAAAGGTTCTGATGTGCAGTTGAAGTGAAGTCGTGAAGAAAAGTCTGCATATGTAGGAGGTTGGTGTGGTAGGACTTTGAACCAGGAGACTGGGGTTTGTGTCCACTGTGAATCCAAAAGTGAACGACTTTTTTTTAACATGTGAACTTATGTAAACTGAAGTAACATAACTTAATATGTAATTTTTGTAATTTTGATTTTATTAGCCTGTGGCTGCTGAATGTTAATGCTTTTTAAATACTTTTAATACCTTCTGTTTATACTGTTTATTACTATTTAACTACTGACTATTCGTGGGACGAAAAAGATAAGATATCTTATCTTATCTTATATACATAACTAGCATAGCCTACTTATTTCAACTCAAACCATGATTTTATCCTTAACCCCACCAAGTAGTTATGGTGTAACTGTAACTGTTTCACAATGTCAACCACGTGTTTGTTCTTGTTCTCAGCAAGCTTTATTTTGAAAGTCTAACTGGACGTTGCTGGCTGGATGTTACAGATTTACTATTGCAAACTTGACTGCAGATCCCTGCACATGCAAAACAGACCTAGAGGTGTACGGAGAGCGTCACAAGCCGCTGACCAAGCCGCTGCATTTGACGAGCTGGGAGTGAGAAAATGTTACTGAACGTTCCTCTCACCCACTTCCAACTATCACTGGATCATTAGATCATGGTATTGTTAACATTCAGCTCTAACAATGACTTCACATTCTCTACGCTGAAGTGCTGAATACTAACCAGACAGAGCTGTGAGGCAGCTGCAGAGATGAGAGATGTGGAGCCTACAGAGAATGGAGAAGATTTCACTAAGATGACAGCGTAAAGTGGATTTTAGCAATTTCAACATACTAATGTAAGGTTAATCAGATAGTAAAGGATAATGGAATCACAATACAGTGCTGGGAAACAAACCTTCTGCTCGTGTGTGTGTGTATGTGAGAGAGAGAGAGAGAGATGGGCGGATGAAGACGAGATTCTATTTTCAGAGCAGTTAACAGCTCTTCGTAGACATGTGACACATACACACACAGACTGTCAGACGCATGAAATCACAATGTCACACTTCATGTTAAATAAATAAAATTCATGCTTGCTGCAACAACGATTCAAGAATAGACCCCAGAACTCCAGAGTACTGTCGGAGGAAAGGCCTTGCGTTGTTTTCCAGAATATTCTTACAGAGATTTTGCAGAAATGAACTCCTTTTCCTTCAGTCTTGAAGCATCGGCTGTATTTATGATTCCTAATTAAACTGCTGACGCACAGATACTCTATATAATCCATCAAACCGGACAGATGCTTTATTACATGTTTTAACAGTCTGACATTTTTCCTGTTTGAAATGATGAATTAGTCTCTGCCATATTTAAAACTGTCATCACTTATGCTACTCATTTAAATTTGCTGCGTCATTGTGAGGTGGATATTGTGCACACTTCTCTGCAGCTGCAAGATGTACACATGTTGAATCTAAAGGCAATGGTTTCATTCAGATCAGAAGGGTTTATTCTCATGGGAGCATGAATGTAGTTTCAAGGCAATCTGCCCATTAGATTCTGAGATATCTTCTCATCTTATTGTGGTAGTTGAACATAGGCAATGGAATGGAGATGGTTCATCCTCTGGGGAGCATAATTGTGAGCAATTAACTTAATTGCAATTTGCCTATTGAAAATTCAGTTTCTGGGGACCAACAACATCCACAGCTAGCCAAGTGGTTATTGATACTGAACAAAGGTGGACATTTCTCCTGGTTCCCAGGTACTAGAGTGTCCAAAATGGGAAAGGGTTATCCTCTGGGAAGCATACATTTAATGGCAACTTGTCAGAGTTTCACATTTCCAGTGTCATCCATCCATTCGATCATTTTCCCGTACTGATATCCTAAAAAAAATAACGTCCTTATTAGACGATTTCACTCCTCATGATTTAGCCCAGAGCCAAAGTGTTTCAGCTGCCTCACCCTAACCACACCCTGACCATATTTTATTTGCCAATGACCATCATCAATCCCTAACTTTAACCATACCATAATTTTGTAGACACCAAAAAATGGAAAAATGTTGGCAATACTGTTTTTATGATCTGGCTGTAGGGTCCCAGGGTTCCCAGGCTATCTGAGCTGCCATGTCTCTGACAAATCAATTTTTCTACTAATGTGCAACACAAGTGTGTTACTACATTGATTACAATTTTTAGCAATATGAAGAAGCATTTTTACTGAATCTATCTGCAAGTTTTAATATACTGATACTGAACATATCTACAAAATGTTGGCTGATAACATACTACATATGATTTTCCTACAATATCTGCCTGTGGCAACTAAAACACGATGAATCACTTTATGTTTTGTTCAAACTACTGGGTCAAGGTTCGGGAAAGATTTTGGTCGACCTTACATATTGAAAAAGTTACCATGAACTTAAAGCACAAGAAAGGATGTGTCAAGAATAGTCCTTTATTTTCCTCGATATTCATGTTGGTTCATACACGTTGTGGATGGGAGTGCCATGAAAAGAAAATCCCTATGAAGAGGTGCTGTGGTTTAAAAAATTTTCATCACACTTGTAGAGAATGTATCACATATTTTGTGTATTCAGTGTTTGTTGACATTTTATATCCATCATATATTTTGCAAGGATGTTTTGCATTGTGCTGTACATAGAGTCCTGTTGCCTGTGTCCTTCCATCATGCCGAACTGTCTAATATATGTAAAGACTTTTCATACTGAAACTATCCCTCCTACAAATTTCTGAATTTATTCTTATGTCTCATTGTCCTGTTATTTTAATTAGCAGAAGTCAAACCATAACCACAGTTTTGCAAAGCAGATGAACCCTAAAATCAACTCTGCACCTAAATCTTCACGCTAATCCACAATAAAACTCTATAATCTATCATGAAAAGTGATCATTAAAGGTCTCCTGCTAAGCATAGATGAATCAGGGTTGTGTATTAACAAGGATTGACTGTAAGTGCATTTCTAATCCCTAATGATGGCTATCACTCATGCCGACATCTGCTCTTTGTGGTGATCAGGAATAAATACGGGAAGTGAAAATGGCGCTCGCCTTAATAATGTGATAGGATGAAACAGAGCTTTTGTTCAACCATGTAGATCTTATGCAACCAGAGCTGAACTTGTGCTTGAAATCTGAACACAGAAAACAAGAATTAGTGTCGAAAAACAGGTAAAGGTTCAGTCGGGATGCAAGAAGAGCTCTTTCAACTGCCTTTTTGCCTTTGAACGCTTGCGTCGCCAGAAATCAGCGCCAATTATGCAATAAGCTGAAAAGACAGTTCATCTTACAAAAGAACAGAGTATCAAACACATTTTTCTTTCATCATTCACGGCAGCTAAAAAATGTCTGTGTTAGCCGGGGGAAATGGTGTGAACGCACAGGAAGAGCCATCTCAGCTGTCTAGACACACTGACAAACAGAAAACCCCGAGCTACGGTGGGCTAGCTGGAGGAAGTCATTTGGAAGAAACATGGCTCCCCAGTATAAATAGCCTGTACAGGGCATGTGTACTGACAGATTAAACCATCTTTGAAGTCTGCCATACATCAGTTGAAAACTCCCTTCCCCTGCTCTTTAAGCTAATAAGCTTAAATCTTCCTGCAGCCAAAGCTGCTCCTCCATGAAAAAAAAAAAAAAAGACGAAGAAGAGGAAAAAAAAAAAACCTTTTAATCCCAGCTTTGATGATACATTATGTGCTGCTGGAAAGAACACTCAAAGTTCCCCCTGAAACTTAAAAGTGACATGGACCCCATCAGGCTGTTCTGGATGGAGGAACCAGCAGAAGGAGCGTTCCACATGACAATAGCACTGGCAGCTGGAGGGTTGGGGGGTTCGGGGCGTTGGGGGTGTACGGTGGAGGGGAGTGGGGGGCATTTTTCGCTCGTCATACAATCACTTGTGTTTCAACCCAGCCCCATTCCTCAGATATGACGGCGGCAAACAACACACAGACACAAGCATAAACTCAACGTGACCCTGCTTTCTGCATGTGTAGCACTCTGCGGCTCAGCGAGCGGAGATTAAGCTTTGAGGAGAGGCAGCGTGGGGGCTGAGGTGGCGCAGAGAGAGGAGGGAAGGGAAGGGGAGAGACGAAGAGCAAGAGATAAAAAAAATAATAAAATGGGGAAGGAGGGTGCGAGGAGGGAAAAGAGCAGGATCACAGAGGGAGGAGAAAGGGTGAGAAAGAAGAGTGGGAGAGAGGGGAGGGAGGTACGGGGGGGAGGCCACGGAGTTCAGATTCGACTGTCATTTTCCAGCAGAGAGAAAGACAGAAAGAGAGAGAGAGAGAGAGAGAAAACAGAGTCGTGCAAAGATCTGCTTTCTGGTTTCTATGGCAACAGCAGGCTATTATCCTCAACTGTCATTTATTATGAAGGGATCTGACTTAAGCGAGAGAGGAGAGAGAGAGAGAGAGAGAGAGAGAGAGGACGGACAGAGAGGTCGGGCCTCCTGTTTACCTCTGGGAGCAGAGAGCGATCTGTGAAGTCAAACCAAGTGAGGTAAAACCCAGCAGATAGCTGCCTCTCCTCAAATCACATGACAGCTGATACAGGACAATACCTGATTGAGATTGAAACAGCAACATTATTCAGTATCTTAATGCAAAATCAGGTCATATTCTAGACAGACTTAAAGGATCCTAATAGTGTTTTTACATTTGTTGGGCCTTTTCCCACAAATGATGTGTATTTCACTTTAATTATTCTAAAGATGTGTACTACTGTAATCTTTCCACGGTGGTCGAAGACACTTTCTCTCTGGCAATACCAAATGTGGACATACTTCTTTAAAAGCCCTGCATTCACAAGTATAAGCACAAAAGTATTAGCAGCACAATGTCATTTTAAAGAAAAAAAAATCCCCATGCAAAGAGTCTTACACATGGCAATGGAGATATACAGAATTATATTAGTGGATTGATTCAACCTTGTGTAGCATAAATCATCAAAATACAATTTTTGATGTTGCAGCAGGTCAAGATTAAGTTTGGTATAGACTATTCTTAGTCCTGTTTCTGATTTTATATATTGATCAATGTTTTGCAAAATCTTTATCTCTAAAGTAACAGGTTGCACAGCTGCAAAAAATGACGTGGAGTAAAATGAACAATTTACTAAAGCACTTTTGGTGCTATGAAAGTAACATTTCCCTCTCAAATGGAGAAGTCCAACTTGTGAGAAATGTAAGTATGTTGATCTCCAGCAAGTTAATATTGCACTTCAATTATGTTGAGTTCAAAAAGACAGATTCTACCACAGTGGGTCTTTGGCTGAACACTTTCTGGTAAATACCTACATCTTTCAAACTCCACATCTTCAGTTTGTAACACAGGCTTACTGTTACAAATTTCAAAGGCAAACCAATGACGTTATCATCAGGGTCATTTTGTGGCATCACAACTAATTTGTGAGCTTTTTTGAGGGAAAGGCACATCAGACACAAATTATTATTCAAAGGAAAGTGATTTGTATATGTCATGCAACATATCTGGAGGTGGTCTTAAAATTGTAAAAGTCTAAATCATGGTGGTATAGTCCTTGAAACCCTTAAAGGATTAACATCTGGTGCTACTGTTACTAAGTACTAAGGGATAAACACTAGCTTTCAAAATTAATTTACATAAATCAACAACACAACAGCCCAAAATTACTGAATATAATATCTGATACTGAATAGCCCATTATTACCTATGCTTTGGCAAACAGAAACCTTGGTCCAACCCTAAACCATATGTAAAGTCACGTTAATCAAAATGGCTGATAACTGTCCAACAATGTAAGAGTGGAAAGACCAGAGAAGCAGAGGAAGAACAACCAAGATCCAAGTCTGCACCAACAGCTTTATGAATGAACAGAATTTCCCCATATAGGACAGTTCCTGTATACATGTATACTGTCCAACCGAGTCAGCCTCTGCATACAGTAGCACAGAGAAGGCCAAGGTGGAAATGATTATGGAACAGGAAGCGGCTATTCCAATTTGAAATGGATAGTCCTGCCCTTGTAGAGTACATGGAAAATATCACTCCCTCATTTAAACTGCTCCCACTGCACACATAGTTCAGCGTGAACAAAATAAACGCATACATGTGCACAAGCACACGTGCATGCATATGAAGACTTGGTATGTGAATGTTCAGCTTACTGTATGTTGTGGAAAGAGAAAGAGCAGGAGAGCTGTGTTGAGGACAGAAAAAAGAGAAATGTTGAGAGGATGGGTGGGGGCGGCGGACGAGAAATAAGATATGAGGAGGTGGGTGGTATTTGGGTTGAGATGGAAATATCTCTCTCTTGTTTTCCTCTTTCCTCTCCCGTCCTGTGTATCTCTGCATCTCCCTCCACTCCTCCCCTCGACCGGCTCCTGAGAGCGTTTGGGGGCCGGCCCAGCCAGAGCCGCAGGTGGCCCTCTCCGGAGCCCCGCTCAGCGCTGGAAGGACGGGGCCTTCATGCCATGCACTACCTCGAGGTCAATGGGTTTGTTCTGGCAGGGACGGGAGCAGTGAATGGGCATTATTACAGTTTCATTACAGCGGGAACTGGCTGAAATGAAAGCTGTATTTAATGTCCAGAAGAGCCCCTGTAACTACTTGAAAGCCAGGGGGGAGAGAGAGAGAGAGAGACAGAGAGACAGAAGAAGGGGGAGATGGTGAAATTAATCTCGATGGGAAGCAAGAAGAAGTGTCTTTTCAGGTGTTACATCTGGAGAGACCAGTTGTGGAAAGGGCTCTCGGTTCTCGGTTTTTCATCTATGAAGGAATTCACACGGCTGAGGACGGAGTTAATAGCAACGTACTGTTACAGATAGTAACTTAGATCTGGTCCTGTTGTGGCTCACATATCTCACTTTCAGGCCCACATATAATGGGGCAAGGGCTCGGATGAGGGCCACTTTCCCAGAATGACATGCCCCCCCCCCCACCTCAACTTATCTATTTCATAAATATATGAATGTTGCAAAATACACGTTATTTTTTTGAAATGCAATAAATAAAGTAATAGATTGATGAAGGTGAAGTACTGTAGCTGTCAAGTTAAACGCTGCATGATACCCAGTCAGGAACATGCCAGTGCCAGTCAGTGTGCTAGCCTCCAGGGTTGTCTATCAATAATTGCAATAATAAAGGGACAATAACGTCACGCAATGTATTCAGAAGATGTACTTGCATATCGACTGCTGTTGCATAGCTGTCTGTAAACCATGGCTCTTTTGCAATTTAGAGTAATTTATAATTTGATAGAGGAGGTTGAACCTGGCATACTAGTCAGCAAACAGTTGCTTAATTACACATCAGCAGCTATGGAGCGTCAGTATCATTTATTTGGAGTTTCTGTCTCTGGCCACCTGGGAAATGTCCAATTTTCACTCTCTTTTTGGTCTGTATGTGGTCTCCACCAACTCCTGAGGGAAATATCTGGCTCTTTAAGTGCTTCACTATCATCATCAGCTGGTCTCCAACTGTGTCATTCTGCTGCTTTCTACTGAGCTGGTAGTGTACATTTGGTTTTTAGAGCTTTGTCACTGAAAACAGCTTCCTGCTGCGACCAAAAAAAAATGCCCTCCATTTTGGACTCTCTGGGTCTCAGTTCTGTCAAGGTCAACACTGTTGAGGTGACTTATTAATGGTCAATGTCAGATATGTCTGTCAAAAATTCAATTTCATTTAAATGAATTAATCCCACTGTTTTAAATGCAGGGGGGACCAGACATTAAGACTGGTCAGATATCACTCATGACATTACCAGAGTTGCAAAGTGGAACTTCTTTTTTGTAAATTTGTAATTTTTTTAAAGAAATTAACTCAAAAGATAAAAATGCTAAATTATGATATTAATTGCATGTGAAAAAACATACTCTTACAAATATGTTAGACCATATAGCTTACTACCTGAAGGTGTGGCGTAGTGGGAGCTGTTGTTGTTATGTAAGATATCAATATGACAAAAATCACTGAATGATACGATTAACATTAACATTGCTGGGACTGAGCCACGAAGGCCGTATCAGGCCCAGATCTGTTCAATTTCAAAATGAATGAAAGGAATCACAAAACAACTCAAAACATTAAAAAGCTAAATTAAGATATGATTAATTACATCTCAAAAGACATTTTAATAATTATATCAGTCCAGAGACCCCCTGGTGGGGTGTAGGAAGATTTTTGTACCGTGACATTTGATAATGGCCACTAAAATCGGCTTTATATGGCTGGTGACATTGCCGGGATGGAGCCATAAGTGCAAGATCGGGCCTAGATGTGTGTGTGTGTGTGTGTGTGTGTGTGTGTGTGTGTGTGTGTGTGTGTGTGTGTGTGTGTGATATGAGAGATGTTTGTTGGAGATCCATGTCGCTGTTGGCCTCTAACTGCAGCCCTGTGAGTGACAGAACACATGTAATGGATCTTATGAAAAAGGCAAAACATGTGTCCCATATTCTGTCAATATACAATTCTTATCTAGAAGAGTGGACATACTGCATGTGTGCACATTTCATTTCATGTTTTGCTAAAAATCAATAAATGAAAACATGAAGATTTTAACGGAAACACACAAAATGATATGGTTAAATCAGCTCAGGGTCCTTTAACAGCCAAGGCCAAGGCTGAGACTGCAACAAATAAACTACATAATGGACTGACAAGTGAATGGCAAGCAATTCTCCGAATCCACTGTCATTATTAATTTAATCTTCTCTCTCTCTCTTTTTTTCTTTTCTCAGTCGATATATACATTTCAGCATGTTCTAGACATGTAACGTGGAGCACTCGCGATTTCACTTTCATACTTACAATGAATAAAATTGAATATAGCAGTTGTCTCAGCCAAATGAAAATGCTGTACAAACCATTTGCATGAAAAAGGCAAAATAATTAAACAATGTGACAAATGACATTTTTGACATTTAATTATAGTTTATCAGCTTAATGAATTACATATTTAGTGTAAAGCTCATTGCTACTCAAAATGTACCAATTACAGCCTGAATGATGCCATTCAGAAGCATTTCACCTTTCCATAATCCTAATTTGTCTCTTTCTAATTGAGGTCATACGTAATTCAAATAAAAGAATTGTTTGCTAATTACAACATATAGTAGCAATGAATGAATTAATATGGGGATATTCAGAGCATATAAAAGTATGTGCTTGATTTTGACATTGGAATACTGAATGCATATTTTTTGTTCCTGTGAAAATACTTTTTCATTGTTTCATATTCAAAATCTAACTATGACTGTAACCTTTGTTTAACCTTAACCTTGTAATTTAGTGGCCCAGCCTTCACTGTGCTGTACTTACCATGAACCAAGTTCCCTCGCTTCATTATCGCTTTGAGATGCCTAAACATACTGACAAATACCTTAAATATGCTTTAGTTCTTATCACTTGATATTGGAGAGAAAAGTGAACAGTTTACATTGATGACACATTCAGCATGAAAACACATATAAAATGTTGACAATGAACAATTTGCAGATGCTTGATATAAATCTTTTCATATTAGTGTGATTACAAAAATGTAATTTGGAGGCATGAGGTTTCCCTTTAAACATGTTTACCTCATGTTAAATAGTAGATTTAATATTTTAGCATAAACAATGTCAAAAACATATTAATGAGGGGAAAACAGTATTGTTGGATTGTTGGATGAAAACAATTAATAAAGTGGATATGTTGAATATATATATATATATATATATATATATATATATATATTCTGTGAACAGTAGATGGTAGGACTACTATCAGGTAACAAAGACAGTAGTTGAGCTGTGCTAAAATGACAGTGAATACCACCACATCTTATTTAATTTAGTGAAATGAGAATGAGCTCTTAGACAAAGATTACATGATGTAGACCATAATAATGACCTAATAATTATAAAGATGAAGTCTTTCCAAGAATAGCTGAATTATGCAACAATTGGTACAAACAAGCCTTTTTCTCTTAATAATATAATAAAGACTTTTGAGCTACAACTGGAATTTATGCAAGTAAAACAGCTGTGTTTAATGTGACATGATCATACAGTTCGGTTAGAGCTAGAGCTTTATAAATGTAATGTAAAGTAGAGGTTTAAGGCATAATTCAGAATTTAAGAATGTAAAATTAACTTGAAAAATGAAGAGTTTCATGGGCTGACATAAAACCTAAGTAGACAGAGTTTATGGTTGAAGTACCAGATACCACAATGTCTGAGGTCACAAAATGCAACAGTGAAAATATGAATTATTCCTTGTGAAGTATCTCTTATAGTAATAGATTTTGATTAATGTTGGAAAACATTTGTTAAGACGGAAAGCAAATCATGTTGTGAGCATTTTAAGAATATGAGGTGATTCAAATATCTCTTAAACTGTTAACAGGCAGACAAAATGAATGGGTCTTTGCTGTGAACGTTATGTCCTTTATTCAAACCGAATGTCAGTATTCAAATGGGTCACTTTAAATATTCACATAAAAGATGTGTGTATGAACTTGAAGGATCAGCTGGATTTGTGTGGAGATGAGTTGAGAAGATAAGATATTTTAACTTAGTGAAGACTTACCTGAGTGGGATGAACTGCTTTGAGACAGAAAAGCAGCGAACACAAATTCTTTGCACACAGATATTTGAGGAAGTAAAATACAATATTCATAATGTAGCCTTGAGAGTATGAAATGGTGAGACCGAGAAATGTTAAGATTTAATAAGAGAAGAATAGATACATATTTTTTGCATGTGAAGGAAACATCATCCTTTGAAAGGCAAGAGGATGGGTTTATATATTTATTAGGCTCACGTCAATAAATTAAAAAAAAAAAACAACAAAAAGTGTATGTGAGCCTAAAAGCACCAAAGAATATAAATATTATAATATGAATAATTTAACATGAAGATAAATTTAAGATTTGGCTTAGAAACAGCATATTGATCAAAATCGAATTAAAAGGGGGAAATCTATTAATCGAATCATAATCATGTGTAAATGTGGGTAAAATATGTAAGGAAAGGTGGAGCAAGACAGACAAAGACAAAAGCTGTAATATGTAAAGAAAAGGTTGAGACCCTGGGGGTCCGAGACTGTGAGAGGAAGAAATGCTGCCGAAGCATTAACAGTAAGAAAACAACTTGTTTTTTAATGTGTAGCCTTTAGAAAGATTGTCCTTTGAAAGGCACAAAGAAGAGTTTATTCATCTGCATTCAGGCCTGCATAAGTCTGTTTTAGGATGCTTCAAAATAAAAGCATGTAAAAAAATCACAACACCAAGAGGTGTTTTTTTCACGAATGGTACAAAAAGTGTGCTAAAGACATTTTCAAATGTCCTGTTTTGTAAAAATGTCTGCTTAAAAGAACTGAGCTTTTACCATCACAATAAAGAGTGGAGGCTGGGTTTGGACGTTTTGAAGTTAAATGCTCATCTATTTCTACCTGTTTAACACAACAACTAAAAACCATTTAGCTTATTTCATCAATTGAACATCAGAAGCAGAAGTGTTAAACACTAAACTAAGGATAAAAACATAATCTGTGCATACCTCCCTCCCTGCACACAGCTCTTGTAGACAGTTATATGTCAGTTTATTTGATCCAATTTCACACAAATATCGAAGTATGTTTTTTTAGGTTTATTTTTGTTCTGATTTTTGACCAGAAAGATTTTTGTTCAACAGCTTCAGGGGTAGTATTTTGGACCAGAACCATCTCAAGGAATTACATCACGATTGTTTCTGTGCAGAGTTCATATTGTTCATATTGTTTAATGTGGCTGTGCATGAAAATGTCATAATTAGATAAGCTAAAAAACATCATCAGCCCCCAAAAACCATGCCGATCACAGCCTGTTCACAACAAAGACCTTTAAACGTGTTGTGTAATCTCATAAAGGAGTTGCAACAAAAAGAGCCACAAATCAAATGATGAATAGGAATTAAGAGTGCAAATGATATAAAACTTTATCCTTCTTCATGTCCCCTTTCATGTGCTTTCAGTCATTTTTCCTCACCCGCCTGTCCCTGCCTCCCTGCCTCGCTCTGTCTCTCCCTGTTTCTCTCTGAGCCCTGTCCTCAGATGGCTTTTGGCCTACTTTCGGCTGCAGAGAGCTCCAATGTGTGTGAGCCAAATCTCAGCGTGGATTTACAGGCAGAGTGAGCGAGAGATGGAGGGATAGAGAGAGCGAGAGACAGCGAATGAGTGAAAAAAAATTATGTCAATTGAGATAGAGATTCAGCTTTGTGCTGTCGGCATACTCTCTCTGCCTCTGCATCTTTGTTCCAGCACTCATAGATTACATTTCTTACAGATTTCTTCATGGAGATGGGTTTTAGTACAGAAATGCTGTGTTACAACAATCACAATTATCTTGGTCAAATTGACAATAATCATAACCATCAGACATATATTCGATTAGCTGTTTATGTAAATTTGATCATTCCTCCTGAAGCAGGTTTTGGTGTGAAACCTTTTGAAATTGAGCCTCATTACTCCTGTTTTTGACTAAAATGGAAAATATTCACAGTGCAACATTAAAATGTGATTGCAACTAGTTTCAAAAGTATGCATGCCATTAAAAACAGTGAATAAGGATTGTGCTATTTGTTTTCAATAATGGCAACCACACACTGAGGCAACTCACAAGATAACTGTTAATGAAGTCATGTTGAGGTGAGAGAAGCTGGGAAATCCAAGTGTTGAAGCAAAGTGACAAACTGTCAAAATATAATGTGTGTGTGCTTCCACTTTATCCCACACTGATACATACATGCAGACTTTTCATCATAAATGGCACGGTCTGCAACATCAGATATGCATTCATGCAACACTCAATATAGTCTTTTAACTTTTTAAAATCTCATTTAAATTACTGGATTTAAATTGTTGATATTCGTGATTGGATAAGCTACTTTATTCTTGTAAAATATTTTACGGAAAGGCATCAATTTTATATCGATTGACCCATTGATAGATTGATGA
Source organism: Holacanthus passer (assembly GCA_025331565.1). Classification (NCBI taxonomy): domain Eukaryota; kingdom Metazoa; phylum Chordata; class Actinopteri; family Pomacanthidae; genus Holacanthus; species Holacanthus passer. The sequence goes on from JAFREQ010000038.1 coordinate 3,945,968, forward strand.
TAATATAAACCAAACTAATTTTTGTTGTTTTTTTCACTGATTCTTGCCGTATGTTAACATTTCTACATAGAAGAAGCTATTATTTGTTCATAATAAGGGGTCAACACATCTTTTTCACGCATACAGAATGAAAATACAGTGCTATAAAGGCAGTATCCATTTCTCACGCTTTTATTTGAAAACTAAAAATATGTTCATAAAACAATAAAACGTAACACATTCAGTATTTCAATTTTGTTTGAACACAAGATTCTACACTCTGTGACCTCTAAATTGCATACTGGAGTAAATACAATTTCAAAAAGGAAAATAAAGTCGATAATTAAAGAATTTGCATCTGTTGAAGATTACAAATTACCACTTATAAAACAAACCATTTCATTTAATTTTCCTTTTAAAAAAGAGTCTGGATCTCATGCACAGTGTCACATTCTCTACTGTTTTGTCTAAATCCACTAAGTCTAGTGCAGAAAAAAAATATATGCTAGTCTCAGTTTGAGATTTATATGGGAGGGTTTGCAAATATGGTAGTTTTGTATGAAAATCTCACGTAAACAAAGTCTATATCAGAACCCTTAACATAGCTTTCTTCTGCATTGCACGATGCTGTGTGGAGAACAGCTCTGATGTAACATAAGATGCTGATAGAATGAACATCCTCTATGATGATGACTTTCATAATATGCAGGAAAATCTATCTTAGAAAAAGGAGGAGCTATCAGTTTCTTCTTTTACAGTTTCACAGTAGCCCAGATTGTGTGTAAGTCAGTACAGCTTTATGATATGAGGTGTTCAATGAAAGGACAGGACTTTGTTGCTCCTACTAACCCTCTGGCTGTATCAGATCCACAGTATGTGCCCATATTCCCGTCTTTATCACTCTGGCCAACGTAAAACCAAAAGCTGGCTATAACAAGTCCAGGCAAGAAATTCTTGGTGTGTTGAAAGCAGTTCTTGGAAATGTGGTGAATCATTGAAGTGGAGGAGGCAGGTTGAGGTTAAATGGACACCACAAAAAGTTGACGCTTCATTGCCAAACAACTTCTGGAATGAACGCCATGGATTGATAGCCTGCAGCATTGTTGAACATGTGAGGGTGGAATTTTCCTCTAAATGTTAACAATAGAGATCCCCTTAACATAAAGTACGCTATAATGTTAGAGCATGCAGTCATATAACTCAAAATCGTGTATCTCTAAATTAGCTTCGAGTTTGCTACCAGAGTATAACGGATGTTTTATAAGGTTAGTATGATGCCTAGCACTCAACACTTTGTATGCTAGTATGTTAGCATGAGGCAATATTTCCTAGAATAGTGTGCACTAAGATATAGACTTGCAATGTACTCATAACATTTTTCTATTAATATTATGCCAACTATAAGTTAAAATACTTTGTTAAAATGTTAACATGGAGCCTCCCATCACTTAGCACAGAGCATGCTAAAATGCTACCATCAATATCATTCAGCAAAGTGTTTGCTTAAGTGTTAGCACGGAGTGCATGTTCACATATCATTGCATATGCTAAAGTGATAGCATGGAACATAGTATCATTAATAAATACTGTAAGAGTTGGCATAGCTAGTTATTACACAGTATGATGTATACTAAAGTGTTAGCACAAACCTTGAAATCACTTTGTTAATCAGTGGTTGGCCCATTACTTAATAATGACACGTAATTAATACGTGAAATAGAACACTTGCACACTTAATATGCTATGTATGATAAAACGTTAGCACAGAATCTTGGTGCATTTCTTGAAATAACACAAATAATAGGAGGGAGGACATTTTTAATAAATGTTTATTTGCATCAAATATTTTTTGTATTACAAAAGAAAATTATGTTGGTATCTCAGCACTGGAGTCACATTTAAAAAAAAACATGTATATACATATCACTTTAGCTCGAAGTCAGTATGTGTGTGTGCTTGTACTTCTGTATGTATGTCCGGGTCAAACTATCACGTACATCTCACAAATGTGTACATGCATGCGTATGGGCAGTCGAAGCTTGCTTCAGTGTGGCTGTCATATCCGTCTCATGTTCACAGACCATTCCTCGACATGTCCTGACCTGGTCTAATAGGCTGCAAGAGAGAGAGAGAGACAAAGCTATTTACCAGCTGCTTCAGAGTGTACAACACATACAGTATGAGCAGTACTTTAGCAGCACACCACAGTAATACTACTGCAGCTTGCATTTCCTCTCATCCTGTTCAAACGAGTGTGAACACATGAAAAGCAATAAAAGCTGATTGTTTTGTTGACACATCAAACATTTATGAATTTCTGCATACTTCAAACTAAATTAGTATTTGTATTACTAAGTAAATATTTACCAATACATATATAGGTCTAATTAGCATGACAAACCTTAATTAATAATGTATTTTTTGGTATTGTAAGCCATTTCACAAACAACCACACACAAATGCATGCTTGCAATATCTGATCATAGGGACTAATTACTGCAAGTACACTGACGACTGAGAACTTGCTTGTCAACCGCCTTTATTAATGTCTTTATTTCGGTCCATTCACTGTCCGACGTCTTTGTGGTCAGCAGAGAGGATGTTGTAATGTGTCTTGGCAGCTCTGCAGAAACGAAAATCACGCCAAAGAATTAATCTTGTTGAAACAGACTCAAGACTTTAAAAAGGTATAAAAATACCTCCAAAGATAAAAATATAAAACATGCCAGATGACATGCCTGTTTAGAAAAAATCCCACAACTCATTCAGAGCTTCTAATAATAAGCATGACAGTTGAAAGAATTGACAATCATGTGAAATGACAGCATCAAGGCTTTATTTAGACACAACTGTAAGACGTCTCTATTTCAATACTAGGCCTCTGAAGAGAACACTGGGCTTACTGTACTGCTCTCACATCATTGCTATATTTATTACAAGGGGAAAAAAATGGTATTACCATATGTTGTGTTGTTGTAAAATATGTTATCTAGTTATGATCCTTATAAAGCAAATAACTGCCAACACAAAAAGACATAAATAGTAGAATACAAACTTCATCCAAATTCTCTATAAATCTCATTACATAAATGTTACTGTACATGATCTGTACACTATACATTTATAGCATATTTTTCATTTCATATATTCCTTTATATACAGTTAGGTTTGCAATACACATCAGCTCTGGTAATGATCTGTGGTAAACACACAAAACCAGCTGCAAATTGTGTTTTCTGTGATGTGACATGAGCAAATAACTGTTCCATAAACTATAAGTTTGAGGTTTACACTGGGAAAAAAATTAAATATGCAAGCAACAATATACTTTCACTAAGACTAACGACACACAAGATTCAGTGTCACTGAGCTAAACATTGCATCATGATGTCGCATGGATCATGATACAGAATCAAAACTAATGAATGGAAATTTATTTGGACTCAAAACATTAACAATGTACAAAATATTGAAAAGTAACATGTAAAAAAGTAGAAAAGGTGAGCTGATAGTCAATTAATAAAACACAGCAACAGATGAGAAAAGTGTGCTTAAAAAGTGTTGCAATGGAAAATGAGCACAAAATTAGTACTTAAAGTGGGTAAAGTGTCTGGTGTCTGAGATTGCATTGTAAAGTATGTAGTAGTATAGAGTAGATGCACATAATGTATGTAGTATTCTAGTTTGTTTAGAGATTCACCGTACAGACACTGACAGTCTGCTGTGACAGCTTCTCTGTGTTATTTCCATTATTGATTAATCAGCTGACTTTTTTGATGAAATGTCAGAAAGATATTAAGCAAATGTTTGGCATTTACGAATTAAATGATTAATCAATCCGAATTGTTTCAAATGAAATTTTGTCAATCGACCAAATTGATTAATCAACTAACTGTTGCAAAACAACAAAAAACAAAAAAACAAAAACAAAAGACTCAGAACAAAAAGGAAAAAATGTTACAAAAAAAGTAATTACCACATTATGACAAACATTGTTATGCTGTGATAACACCCTACAAAAACAGAGAGCATGTAAATGTTTTAATATCTTCTTAACTCAGTTAGAGTCAAAGTCTCAAATTCAGTGAGATGTGTTGGTGTTATAATAGTTTGTCCTGATCCAGCTGCTGCGTGATGAGCCCATCATCAAATAGATTACAGATACAGTCCTTCAAAAACTTGCCAGCTCGGTTGAATAAAGAAAAATAAATCAACTTGAAACCCCCAAAATCAATCGTCTCTGTGCAGACATACAAAAGCTGATCACATCTGCACAGTTTCCTGGTATCAAGGCTGTTGAGGCAGAAAATTATCCAAAACGTTAACCGCAGCCAACAAGCTCTTTTCCTTCAAACGTCCAAAAAAAAGCCAAACGTTTGCAGCTTTTTGGTTGAAGTGGCAGCATAGGGTTAAATGTTGATTCATCGGGGGATTTCCAGCCTGTCTTTAAATCCAACATGACCTGGAGCAGGACAACACTGACACTGAAGAGGAGACGGGCTCAGCCTCGGCCTCGAATCATCAGTACCTGGGTTTTCTATTAGGTAGAAACAAAGGGAACAGTTTTAAGTGTGTGTGTGTGTGTGTGTGTGACTGCTGACACATTGTTGGTGACATTAGTCTCTCTCAGATTAATGAGGTTAGTGTGTAGTCTGGTTAATCTGCTGGTGTGATGTGGCTGCACACAATCCCCAAGCTCCTTTAAACTGGCTTTAGCCTGGATCGGGGAGGACACACACACACAGATACAGACAAATTTTGCTGAAAACGTACTCGTCCACCCAACGAGCACATTAGAAAACACCCAGACTGCAGACAAAACAGCATACAGTTTGGCAGCTGATGCACAGACTGAGTGAAAAAACCAACAAGAAAAACAATGAAAGCACTGGATCTGCCCCAAATCCTAAATCTCTTAAAGTCGGCCAAGATACAGTACTGAGAAGAGTCTGAGCAATTTCATCTCTGTGGTGAATAAGTACGCCCCAGGTGTGCGCTTCTAAAAATGACCTCCGTGGCTTTCCGGTGCCATAGGTAGTGGGCATTAGCCCACGTGGAGCTGCGACGCCATCTTGTTTCACTGACAGACTGGAAGGAAGGGGTAGTGAACTCCTCTGCAGTGGGAAGAACTGCTAAACACACACACACACACACACACACACACACACTAACAGACATTACAGACATGCTGACAGATACTGTAGGAAACACATACACACACGCTGACCAGCTCTGATTATTGATGAGTGTGCTCCTCCCGCCTGCAGCTGAGCCGAGGCTGTGTGTTGAAGGGAGTGGCAGAAAAAAAACTGCAGAACGGTGACTGTAAACTCAGCACAGGGAGAAACCGCTCCTGCTGCCACAAAGAACCGTCTCGGCTCCTCGCCAGTCTGTCACCTCGTTCGACGCTTCTTCTCGATGTGCCGATCGATCTCGCTGACCAGTAATTTAACTTTTATTTTGATCCAGCTGGGTTGATTCCTGAAACATTTTCCTGTGGCGCTTTTGGGCGTAACCCTGCAGCAACCCATCCAACATCCCCTCCACACACACACCTGAGCTACTGCACTCTAAAATCCCTTTTGGTCAGATTTAGTCATCCACTGGGTGTCCGCCACACCTTCCACAGTCCACCTTAACAAAGGTCCACCTTAAAAGGGATTACATCAATCAACAGCTGCCTGCTGGCGTTCGAAAGCAACCGATACGGAATAGCGGATATTTTGAGCCACAAAAGCTGCATTTAGATCAATGTGGGAGACTAAAACTGAACCTGAAATCCAGACTAATAAATCTCTGAGACTTACTGGGACATGATCTCAGTGAGGCAGGTGTCATTACAGGTTTTACTGACTGACACACCTGAAGCTGCCAGGCAAAAGGTCCCCAAAGAGTCACCACTTAATCAAAAGATGAACATTTTTAACCACGTTTTCATTACGTCTGGTGAAATGTGAGATCGGATCAGAATTCAGCTCACGGGCTTCCCAGAAGCAAACCGCATCATCTCCATCATGTCAGGAGTAGACGACGCTGATCGGCCTGTATTCCTTTTGTAAAAATGCAATCGACATTGGGGCGATGAAGCGGCTTATCTAGGCGGGTGTATGCCCACCAGTCGCTCTGTCTGTCTGTCTGTCTGTCTGTCTATCCTCCATGTCTGCCTCAGCCATGGGGCATGGGGACACAGTGTACAGACAGTGTGCGGAGCAGTCAAACAATGGAGAGCAAGCCTGCAGCCCGTTTCGAGCTTACTGGCTAGACACTGACTGCTTCAGGTTAGTGTTTGTTCACTGAGCTGAACCAAAAGAACGATTTTGAGGCAGAGAGATGGTAGAAAAAGAAAGATACCGGACTGGCAAAGTCATTACATAAGAGAAATGCTAAAGCAGATTAGCAGCGTTGGGGGGGGGGTCAGGTTATAATCCATATTAGTTCATTAACAACAGGATGGAAGCATCTGTGGGAATCCACGCAGTCACCGCTGATACAGTGAGACAGAATGAAGCATCTTTTTGCGATCACATCATAAATGGCAGCGAAGGAGGGAAAATTATAAATATACCTTTCAAGGTCAAGCGTGAAAGCAAACTGTCATACCTGTGATGTCAAAATGAGACATCTATTGATCGAAATAAATGAAGCTTCAGATTTCAGACATCAGCCTTAATTGCAGACGAGGGCACAAATGCAATCTTTCAATTCAAGGATGTCTGAATAATGTACTCAAATCTTACTATGCAATGAGGTAATATTTAAGATAACATCCTGTAGAACATTTGGAACCAAAAAAACAAATATTTCATATACATCTATGTAGCGATTTGCAGGAGACATTAGCACAACTAATGTCTAGCAGCCAGCACTTTCTTCTTCTCCTAAAATCTGAGATCTACAAGTGCATGAGATTTAGCATCTATTGAAATGAAGGTGTCCATGAAGATGAGCTATCATCAATATTCATGCTTTGCCCCATTAAAAGCAGAAATGTATTAGCTACAGTTGGTGGGCCTAAGTCAAATATCGATGAATCATGCTGTCAAAGAACTGCTGTTTAAAAATATGCTGTAAATGTGATCCTGAGAACAAACTGTGAGGTGCAAGGGAGGACGACTAACCCCGAAACAAGCAGTCAGAAGAGAAAAGAACCTCGTGGCTCAAACCAAAATGGACGTGTGCCCTGAAGAGCTGCCATGTGCTAATGTGCTACTATGACCAAACTGAAATGTTATTCAAAGTCAGAGAGTGGGATTTCTGCTTCCTATCATCGAAGCAAGTGTGCCGCTGCTCTGGCTGCAGCGAGACACCGGAATCAAATCAACAGTTGCATATTCAGAAGCACTTTGCATGTGAATCACAGAGGGTGGCGATGGCGGCGTCTAGCGGCAAAAGGCACCCGAGATTATTCTCTGTGGACGTCACCAGCTGCACTGCGAGCGTGTTCCTGCTGCCACCTTTGCATTTGTTTTAGCATGAGTGAGTAAGCTTCAACATCGCCGAGGGTTCACTGAGGTCAAGCACATAATGTACAGAGCTGTCATGGTCACGCTCTCAACATTACTCTGTGCTGCTCTCAAGTCATAAAGGTAGACAGACAGCCAGACCTGCTGCAGAAACAAAGACGCTTCTTTACTTAACACGATCCGCTGGTGTGTGTGAACAGGCTAATGCTATCACAGCAGCATTAGCATGATCTCTCATTAACTACTGATGCTAACCAGATGTTTTAGCCATTTGTTCACTGGCACCAGCAGCAACACCTATGATTTTTAGTTAGCTAGTGGCTCAGAATGCCAACATGCATTGGTATCCAATTAGCATTCCACCTGAAGCTGGTTTTTAAAGGTACCTGTGCTGCTGGATTGCTAAATAATTAGCTTGGATGCTCGAAGCTGCATTTACTAAGTATTTGCAAGAGAATATTATTCTTATAAGACGATTAAAACTATCCATTTGAAAGCACAATAAAAGACATTCATGTGTCTTGTTTGTGTCGAATAGGATTGAAATGCCGCAATAACACGGTACCAAAATAAGTGCTTGATGTTGTGAATGATGTCCACACAAGCAGCATCACATTAAAGCTTGACAGTACTGACTTGATATTTGATGGTTAAAATTGAGCAAATATCAAAGGCAAATAATTAATGTACCCTCATGCCAGTGGCCAGTACTGATACAATCAGGCCTCTGTTGCGTTAGGATGATAGCTTCATGTCTTCCATCTAAATGCCTCAGCTCATCCTGGCTTGACTTTGTCACATGACCCTTAAAACAGCACACATGCCACGACATCGCCATCCTCCTAAACGCAGAGATTTCACCGGTGAATACCGCTCCGTCTACAGTTTCTACTTGAGCCACATTTCTTCGTGACGGCGCACGGTGCAACAGACAGATACCAGATAATCCCAGGTGACATGCAACATACAGCAGGGTGTGAGCCAAACTGAAAAGTGTGACACAGTGAGTGTGCGGTGAACGCCTTAGCTCACTGCGCCATGGCCTTCCCCCTCTGATTGCCATTGTTTGAGGCAGGAACGTGCTGGAGATAGTGCTGGCCGTGCATCCCTCTCAGCTCCCAAGAGCCTAACCCGTGGACATGAAAACACAACGTCACAAGTTAGGGTCTCAGGGACGGAGAGAGATACATCTTCACACAGACTCCTCTACCTCCTCACACAGCTGCTTTCAGCCCTCAGGATTCAGGATTTTCACTCTGTCTTTGTTTGCTTCTAAGAGTCAAAAGCAATCCTGCGTGTTCCTGAACAAGAGCCCTTCCACATACTGAACTCGTCTTGAAGTCAAATGAGGACTCAGAGCGTCTGAGCATCTCTTGCATACAGAGCGAGCTCTGCCTGTTACAGACATGCAGATACGCGTCAAACACACACTCCTATATTACATGCATTAATTGAGCATGCTCGTTGCAACCTCCACTGCCGCCATATGTATTTGTGAACATACAAGTGCAAGCCTCAGCCAGACACAACATTGGCCAGCCTCCCCCCTCAACTCTCTCTCTCTCTCATTCTCCCTCTCCCTCGCCCCCTCCCCCACCTCAGCTGAACAATACAGCACTTTGAAAAATGCCTCCTGCCATCAGGTACGGAGCTCGCTGCTGTACAGTATGTCTAAATATATCCCGCCATCTCAAGGATAATCAAAATCAGCCGATGATTGCTAATCATTGCTGCGGACACACGAGACAAAAACCCCGCATGGATGCATCGATCACAGCATCAGAATCTGAAGCAGGGACTGCACAGCGTCAAACAATCCCTCTGACACGATGACTTGCATGCTCGTCCGACTGTCACATCTTTCACTGTTAATAAAATCATTCTATGCATGCTTAATCGTTACTAGCGCAAGTCCCTGTTCAGGCTGCACGGAGAAAAGAAGAGCCTGATAACAAAGCTCTACGGCTCCTTCATGCCACCATGGTGGTCTAAAGCTTAGGAAACAGATGGGGAGCTGAGAGGGAAGTGGAGAGGAAGAGTATTCGCTGGTATCGACTCACCCTCCCTTTCGGATCCAGTGTGCCCCCTCGCTCGTCGTCCTTCTAGCTCGCTTCCTGCTCAGGAGGGAAAGAAAAAAGAGACAGAGGGAGAAAGAGAAAGCTCAGATTTAAACTTACAGCACGGCAACAAGATACCAATTATTTTCAAAGGAGTTTTGTCTTTTTTTCACAAAAAAGCAAAGCGAGGAAGATGTCCATCCGTCCGGCGAGCTGCTCGAAGTCAGACGAAATAAATGGGAAGAGAATGACGGACGGAGACAAGAAAGAGAGGCATGAGGATGGGTGGTAGGACCGAGCCAGAATGAACCATGTGCACGCTCTCTCTCCCTCTATCTCTTCACTCTCTCGCTCTCTTTCACACACACACACACACACACACACACACAGAGCAGGAGTGAGCAGTCCAGGGAGGAGAGTCGCGAGAGAGAGTCGGCGATCCCTCTTCCCAGAAAATGAAACGCTGAAAGGAAGCGATACTTAAAGGTTAGATAGAACAGGTAGACTGCAAGGGAAGGTGAGAAAGAGAGATAGTGAGCGAGTGAGTGGGGGGCACAGAAAGACAGGGAGAACGAGAGAGAGGTAAAATAAAAGGACGAGCATCGAGCCTCGGAATCAGTGCTTGCAGCCAGGGCCACAGTGCCAGTGAAGCATACCAGTATGCTGCCTCACCGAAGGGAGGTGGGGGGGGGAGGCAGAGGACAGAGGAGGGGGTGTGCACACACACACACACACACACACACACACACATGCGTGTATTGCATACACAAAACTGTGACACACTCATTTGCCTTTTCTCACACCGGAGCCTCTACTTACTTACCCAAACCTGCAGGTCCAAGACAGGTTGGCGAGGGAACACACACACACACACACACACACACACACACACTTACTCTCTCTCTCTCTCTCACACACACACACACACACACACACACACTTACTCTCTCTCTCTCTCTCTCACACACACATACACACACACAAATCCAAGTTAAAGGCCAAAACCAATGCGCCTGCTGATCTCTTGTCTCGCTCCGCTTTCTCTCTTCCTCGCCCTTTTCCCTCGCATTGTTTTCTCTCTCTTTCAATCACATGCAGAGCTGGAAAGGAGGGAAGACAGGAAAAAACCATAACCCCCCCCCCCCCCACCCCCTCCCCAATATTAGCACTCCACCTCTTTCTCTCAATCTTTCTTTTACTCTGTCTTTTTCCCCCCTCAGGCTCTTTTTTCCTTCCCATGTTGATCGGCAGGAGGAAAAACATTTTTGAAAAAAAAAAAAAAGGAAAATGGGGGGAGAGAAATATCATCCATTAATTTGCCTCACAGCTGTAATCGCTTACAGCCAGAGGCCCACTTTTCCTCTGTATCAGACGAGAGAGAGGTGAGGAGGGGGGAGGAGGAGGGAGGGAGGGAGGTAGAGAGAAAGTAGTCCTCCTTTCGTTGTTTTTTCCACCTTGCCGTTGTCCGTTTTCCACCCATAAAACAAATCCTCTGTTCTCTTCTGCATGCATGCAAAAAACAAAAATCCACTTTTCCAGTCCTTGCACTCTCTTTCCCTTTTCTCTCTTTTCTCTTATTCTGTGTCTCACACGAGCCGACATCATTCACACTGTCCCTTCAGGAAAGGAAGGAGAGACAGACACAGAGAGAGAGACAGAGAAAGAGTGTGAGAGAGAAGGGACCATAGAAACATTGCTACATGATGTGCTTTGGCTTATAGAGGCTACATTTAATCTCCACTGGCTCCCCCAGGCTTTGGTATGGAGAGAGAGAGAGAGAGTGAGGGAGAGAGAGAGTAAGAGAGGGAGGGAGGAAGGAGAGAAAGAGGAGAGATGATGGGGGGTGGGACAGATGGAGCAGAGAAGGAGAGCGACGACGTACAACCGACTGTAGGCTCAAATCAGCGACCGGGTCCAGAGAGACTGGAAAGGGGGGAAAAAAAGAAAAATCCCTGAGACCACACTGCCCTCTTGCTTTTCTTCTGCTCTCTCCCTCCCTGACTGACTGATCGACCGACTGTGTCTGCACCCCGGCTAATCTCCAATCCTCTTTGACTGCTGTCTGGCAGACGGCGCATTGTGCCATTTTTCTATCTCTATACAGCTGCAGTTGCCAGAGAAAACCATGCATCTGGATCTACAGCCCCCACCACCCCCTGCCCCCCCCCAGCGAAAAACACTGACGTTACCAATTTTAAAATCTCCCTGTTGACACACACACGCAGCGCAGCTATCCTCATTTATCACCTGCTTTGTGTCCAGATAGAGCCAGTCTTCAGCGAGGCGCTAATATTAGCACGCTTTGACGGTGAGAGCCTGCAGCAGGCAGACAAAGGCTCACACACGCCTGCACACACACATGTGCATAAGCAGGCATGCTCACACACACACACACACACACACACACACACACACACACACACACATGCACAGCACATAGGTAGGTAGGTGCAGAAATACTGCAACTATGCATAAAAAGATAATACTTAAGAACAGGGTTTTCATGGCTATGAAATATGAATACTTAGCGTAATCTTATTGGAAAACTCCATCCACATGGCGAATGCTAAACTTTGCATCCAGGTAAATGACAGTTCATCGCTATTGATTTACTGATCCCATTTAACTCTCTTCAAATATTCGTTATGTGCTGGTAATGGCCAGGAATCAGCCCCAGTGAGCCAAGTAGTACATCAAGAGAGACCCAGATCTGTCACGCTAGCCCACGCATCCAAGAAAACAGCAGCAGGACTGCAAATAAGCACACAGCACCGGGCCCGCAGAGCCTGAGAGGTAGAAAACAAACATACAGTGTGGATGCTGTTTGTGTGTGTGTGCACACACTGAGCAGGGCAGGGTGACATGCAGGACACACTCGCTTCGATGGCTGAAGCAGTGGCACCGTTGGTCAGAGTGACTGATTGACAGCTGTCACATCTGATTGATGGGACGAACGGGACAGGCGTCACAGAGGTCATGGGGGTCATTGCTATGGCAACGGTGATGATGAAAATAAAGGTTCGGGAAGAGTACGGTTCGAGTATACTGTAACAGAGTAAGACTGATAATGACTGGATTTCTACAAGAACTGTTTTTATTGTTATTGTTATTTTACTGTTATTATTCGTTCAATTCAATATTCAATTAAAATTCTATTAGATTTTCTTTTTTTTGTTGTAGGACACTGATACAAAATGAATTGAAATACTAAATTTTAGTCAAAGGTAGAGATGAAACTCAAATTGCTGATGTTGAAAAAACAAAGACCAATCAAAACAGAATTTACTCACTAAAAACATGCAATAACATCACTTCAGTATCGTATTAAATAGTAGTTAATGCTTACATTTGATTGATTTTAAGACAGTGAAATGGGAGAAGAAAAGTACAGAAAACAAGTGGGAAAATCTACGACTCAAAAATCTGTTGGTACCACACACAGAGAGATAGCGAAAGGAACAATATTTGTGTATTGATAGAGAGAATAAGAAGAGGACAAGAAGAAGGCAAATAAAGTAGAAGACAGACCGCACGAAACCCCACAAAGCTGGACGCTCTCACTTTCTGCTCTGGTTTGGATTAATGCATCATGCTGCACACACACACACACACACACACACACACACTGTCACAGAGAGACATGTACATGCACACACAGTCATCGAACAACCACACAAGCATACATTTCACTTTAGGACAGCTTTATATGCCATAAAATCATGCGTTTCATATTTTCCATCATTTGCCAAGTCACCAAATCTGAACCTCCAACAGCTGGACACTTCACAGTGGTAACCAACAGGGGGCAGTCTTTTGCTCCGCTACCTATTACCTCAGCTGTACACACACACATACTGTACGTCCTGGCAGACTGGGAGGCAGGCAGCTGCCAGGCCTCGGTATATACCATGTGAATACACACATGCTGCTGCTGCTGGGAGTGTTCGAGGCTCTCAATCCAGCAGAGGCAGGCCAGCTTCATTAGCACACTTCAGCCAGGAGCTTCACACAAAAAATGGGAATGTACATATTATATTTCTTGCAATGAAGATAGTAGAAAAAAAAGAAGGAATTCTCTTTGGTAGTAAAACGTCAGCTGGTCTGACAAGATAAAATGTAAAGGGAAGGGAAAGAGCATCAGGAGTTGCTGTGATTGATTTTCAAACTGTTCAAATGAAACCGTTTTATTTAATTCAAAAGTTTGACATGAGTAGAGATTCACTTTGAATGTAGAAGGGAACGAATATTTCAGCAGTGAATCAAATAAATCATGTTTAAAAAGCCAACCCAGTGCCATGCTGTTGTATCTGAAGAATTCTCTATGTGTTACTGTAATTGTTCATTTTCAGTAGTTTTCCTATTCCTCATTGGGTGTCACAATATTTCACATGTCAGATATTTTGACAGCAGTAGTTTCCACGCAGTCTGTGTCTGCTGATTGGAAATATTATGACAATAATTGTTCATGGTGACAACTGATTTTCAGTCCGTTTACAGACTGGGATGCCGCTGTCTGAGGCCCGTGTTCAAATTTCAAACCCTTTTCCCTTTTGTGCCTTATATCTTTTACAACCACTATCTGTCATCACACAAACAACAAGACCGAAGCAGCCGGACCTCTTCCGCACAACCATCAGCATTAATGAGGTTTCCACTGAGCGAATAATAAAATGTCACCTCAGAGTGAAAATGAACTGATGTTTCAAACACAGAGCGTGGTTAAAAGCTCTCACATGTCAATCCTATCGGCTCTGCAACAACTTGTGAGCTCTACCTGCCGGCTACACACAGACCAGCACACCTGACTTCATATCAGCCACAGCAGAATACACTGCTCTGCTGACAACTCACACACACAGAAACACACACCTTTCAGGCCAAAATACACACAGAAATACACAGAGATATGTAGGTTTTAGGCTTTTAGTAATCATCAGATATCAGCCACTTCTAATACACAGTCACCAAACATTTGTGAAATAATTAGAGCTGAAAGAATTAGCTGATTTATCGAATAGTCGATTGTCAGAAAATGTAAAGGCAGTGACTGATTAATCTTAATCTTTTGCTTTCAAGCAAAAATAACAAAAATATTCTAATTCCAGCTTCTCGAATGTGATAATTGAAGCTTTTCTATGTTAGTAATTTTAATGTTTGGATTTTGAGCTGTTCAAGTTATTGAAAATGTCTCTTTGGGCTTTGGGAAACTGTGATGAGCATTCTTTACTATTTTCTTGCATTTGATGGATCAAACCATTAATCAGTTAGTTGAGAAAATTATTATCATATTAGATTGATAACAAAGGTCATCTTTAGTTGCAGTCTAAAATAACAATATAAAAATTAAGATATGCATTTTAACCTGGACAAGAAAAAAAAAATCAGACGAAAACACTGAAGGCAACTCTTTTAATTGAACACTTTCATATATTAACTCCCAAATGTCAGCTTCACTATCAGTCTTCAAATACTCCAGAGGTTAACTGATGATGCATAAACACACACATGTCCTGGACTAACACACTGGCGTCACAGAGCCAAAGGTGGAAACCAGAGCTTTTTCTCCCCTCCTGCTGCAGCCTGGATTGTTATTGACCATGTGGAGCGTACAGTATCTCGCTTTAGCAGGCTGCTTGAGTCTTTTGTGTGTGTGTGAGTGACTGGTACAGTAACATTGGATTGTATTGATCCAGCTGTGCAGAGCGCCATGCGTACCTCAGGGAAAGCTAGGAGGTTGTACAGTTATCTCCCGGGGTGTAATTCTCAACTATACAACCTACTACCTCAACCTGGGAGCAAGCAGACCTGGACACCAGGGCTTCATGGCTCAGGGGGTTTGGGAATCAAAACGAAGGGAGGGTGCAAACACTTGAACCAGAAAAGGAAGCCCCTCGTGGTCAAAAATATTTACCTTAAAATTTCAGGTTAACTTGATGCACTTTGTTCATGAGACATTTTTGTCCCATCCCAAAGTGATTATGACGCTGCCTTAGCAGTGCAACTGGGTGTCTTAGATACAGTCTCTATACACAAAGCAGATAAACATGTCTGACTCCAAAGCTTCTCCAAACTCTTCGTCGCTGACCCCAAAACACTCAAACGAACCCCAGCCTCCCCCCAAAATGTTGATTCGATTTTCTCCTTTACAGAAAAGGCTTGCAGTTGCTCATTTTAAACTGCTAACATGTGGGAGGTAATGGGCGTTTGTGAGAAAACAAGCATTACAACTGTCATTTGTATGCATTCTCTAATTGGGCCGACGTCTACTTCATTAACACTAGAAAGGCCAAGCTGCAGCTAATTGACTGCTGACTGAAATAGCTGTCTCCTTGTGAGTTTTTCCACAAACTAACATTTGAAATATGCACAAAGAAATTATATTTTCCCTTTTAATTGACTCTTCATTGGGCTTCTCTTAACCCCTCAAAGTCCAGTTACTTTTGGAGAAGACAAACTGAACTGTGTGGAAAGTGTCAAGGACCCCTGGAAGACCCAATCCCAATTTTTCCAAACTTTGGGGTTGGTTATGAGATTTCTGCGAGACATATACTGATATTTGTTACAAGTATTTTTATATAAGTTTGTCTATAGAAGTACATTTTACAAGGTTCAGAAAATGTGTTCTAGAGGACTCTTTCAACCTTTATACCAATCTCAGATGCAGTTTGATCCCAGGACAGAGGAAGCTTTTTAGGCCATGACTATTTTCTTGATCAGAATAAAGCAGGACTGCTTGTATCTGCGACAGGGAAATGGTTAATAAAGTTGGTGAGAGCTGATGAGCCGCCCCCGCTGTATTTTGCTGATGCTGCTCGGGTCGTTGGAGCTGCACAGACGCAGACCTGTAGATACAAGCTTGTGGTGTCAGCTAACACAAGTTCGGATCTACGGGTTCGGGGCCGTGAGCAGATGACTTCATACATCCATCAGCATGACGAGACAGAAGAAATAAGCCTCTTTGATCAGTATACTTAAAGTACCTGTCTTTCAAGAATCCTTTATCAGTTTAAAGCTTAGTACATAAACATTAACACCACTTATTGCTGAAAATTAGAAGCAAACAATCAGCCTAATATTCAACAAAAATGATGAAGTCTCCTTGTTCTAATGAGGATTTCAGAATTTGACAATTGATCTATTCCAAAGGAAAGACGACAATGTAGGCCTGGAATAAAGCGAATTACAGATAATCAATCATTGCCATTTAAGCATGATAACTAAAATCTTTATGAAAAAACAGAACTAAAAAATAAGTTATTTTATGCAAAAACAAAATGTTATTTACAAAATAACATTTCTGATACTTTAGGCAGCACTACCATCTTCACTCTATCACACAGTTTCCACGAGACTCTTCAAACTCCACTAACTCAACTCCTGATCTCACTTTGATCCCACAATGCACTGCATCATTTCTGAGCATGTATTGAACTTCATATTGTACTTTATTATTTGCTTACAGGTTATTATTATGCCGACACTTGTATATCACTATGAGAGAGTCATTTCAGTGAGTGATAGGCGGAAAAATTCAAGTGGCATTTTAAGAGGCATGTGTGCTGAGCTCAAATGAGACGTAAGTAATATAAAATGTTCGAAATAAATCGCAGGGAAATTGCTCTCACGAAACACTGTGTAGGAGTTTTGTGTCATTAATACCTTGGAATATTTAACAGGACTTTGTGATGACATAAAGACGCCTAACTACAATAAATACTGCATGAATAACGTGAATTGTCTTAAAATAATTAAGTGACCATGTGATGCTTTTATGATCAGTTGATCTTCACCTTGTGCTTGTATTAAAGGTTTTAATGAATAAATTGACAGGGTGAAAAATCGTGGCATGTACCTGTAATATTAGAATAGGTTTTCTTTACAGAACTACTTTCCCAAATTCTCACAAATATATAAATCCATTAATTAAAACAATGACAAAAAAAAGTTAAAAAGAGAAAGAGTAAATGATTAAACTGAGAAGAAAAAGCACCTACACTTCACAGGACTGTTACCTTGAAATCTAGAAGAATAATGAGGTCATTTTACAAATTTTATGATATTAAAACTAATCACTCACTTTACATAACGAGCTTTTCACTGAAGGTAAAAGCCAGGTTTAAATTTGAAAAGCAGAAAAAGTTCAGATCTGCTCAGTGTTTCAGCACATTCCTGTCTAATGTGAATAGAGTTGTCGCTCTGCAGCACAAGTAACAAAACTTGTAAAACTCTGAGATGAAAAAGAGAGCGAGTGGTCCAATTTCAACTTTCAGACTCCATCTGAAGTTCTCTTTCTCCTTCTCTTCCCTTTGCCTGAATTTAAATGAGATGTCTGACTTTGAAGCTGTTGCCAAGTTGCTTAAAGTATGTCAGTGGGTCTTTGCCAGCGAGCTGAAAGACACCTTGAGATTGGCCGAACAAAGAGGTCAGCGGGGTCCACGGCACCCTGCCGGCCAACGCCGCCACCGCTGCACCGGCATGTGTGTGTGTTTGTGCGCGTGAGGACGACTCAGAGAGCGCGACACAGCTAAAGCCAGCTAAAGGCCACCACCTGCATTGTTCTGCATTGAACAGCGCCAGCGGCCAAAACCAGCGGCGCTACCCGCCCTGCTCGCCCAAATCTACCCAGCAACAGAGGTGTGTGTGTGTGTGTGTGTGTGTGTAGAAGAAGGGAGTGGGGGGGAGGGTTCAACAGAGGTGAAGAAGTGAGAGGTGAGGAAGTGGCATGTCATTAGCACTTCATAATATCACACAGTGTAAACAGATAGCCCTGGGTAGCCAACAGGTAGCGTTCAGTTTAGGCCCCGTTCACCACAGCTTATATACGGAAAACATCACAGAAAAACTCCACTATGGGACAAAAACAGCAACCACACTGGTGAATATTAAGAAGAACAAAGCAAAGAAAAGAAGTGGAAAAAGCTCGGAGCACATTGGTAGCATGATGACTTACCGATTTGCCTTTATGTTTAGTTTCCAAATGTTTCTTTTCTCTACTCTGCAGGGCCTACGGTGCTTGGCAGAAGGTATAGGCAGACATGTCCACTGTGGCCCATCAAAAAAAAAACCCAGCTCAAACATGCAACTACAGTAACAAAACCACCCCGAAAGGGAGCTCGGGGAGAGGGTGGGAAAGAGTGAGACAAAAGAAAAAAGCAAAGGGAAGAGGGAGAGAAACTGGTGGGGGGAGGAGAAGGAGGGGAAAAAAGTATAACAGAAAAACAGACTCCTTCTTTTGGTGTTTTTACAATTTCGGTTTACCGCGCGCTAGTAATAATAAGTATAAATAAGCGAGAGGTAATCTTTCAGCCTGTAAAACCTCTGCAATCTACAAGCTGCTTCCCTGCACACTACGAGCAAATGACAAGCAACATCTGTTTGTAAGACAGCCAAAATCCCAGCCTTAAAAAAAAAAAAAAAAAAAAAAAAAAAAAAAAAATGGAGAAAATTGGCTTCTCTTTTTCAGTCTTGAAACTGCAAACTCTTCTTGTCTGTTTGACTCCCTCACTCGCTCAGCTGAATAAGGCAAAACAGAAAAAGAGAAAGGGGAGTGTGGAAATTCGGCGCAGGGAAAATGCAGCCATGAAGCCATCCTCCTGTCACCCCTGAACCTCTCCCCTTCCCTTCTTCTCCTCTCCCTTTTTTCCCCCCTCCTCCTCCCTGCACACTCCTTCTTCCTCTTCTTCTTCTTCTTCTTCCTCTCCCCCCCTCCCAAAAAGCGAGAGGGACAGTCAAGTCGAGGTATAGCCACCACTCACTCAGTCCTTCTCTTCCCAAAACGCCCCACCACTCCGACACATAAACACTTGGACACACACACTTGTATCCTCGTCTCCCAGAGCGTCCCACACAGCCAGAAGCAGACTGACTGGCTCGCACATACACACCCGCGGATGCACTAACAAAAGTGCACATACAGAAATACACACGCATGCACGCACACACACATGCACACACGCATTTCTTGGAAAACTTCCATGCACCAAAAACAAATACCAATCTTTAGTTAGCCTGAGCTGCGAATAGAAAAGAAGGAGTCATTTCGGGACTTGGCTCTGGTTTACCGAGGCACAGATACAGACCATTTCTCCATATGCCTGCCTTTCACAGCTCGGGAGCAGCTCCAGATTTGACTGTATCATAATACTGCGAAAAATGTCCTCTGTCATTGATATCTTTTGATAACATCCAGCTCCAGTAATAGGACTGTGAGAGTGGCCGACATTCGGCAAACCAGAAATGCCGGACTTGTTTGTCGTGTTTTCAGTCTCGGAATTAATAGGCAGGGTCGCGCAGTTCTCCAAATGCTAGTGACAGCACATGAGCTCTGTTCCATTATAGGACATAAGTGGGTGCCAAGTGAATCAATACAGCACACAGAGACAGAGAGACAGCTTCAATTTAAGCTGCAGGAGCGGAGATACACATACTCCACTGAGGTGCTGCAAGTTTACCCTGTTTTCCCAAATTCAATTCAGGTGGAAGGCAGAGATATCTCGTAGAATTCAAACTTTCTCTGTGGCATTCTTTGGCACGAGGCGGCACAGTCTGGCTGGTTTGGTAAACAGGGGCATGCTGACATCACATTACAGGAATTATGGGTATTCAAGTGTACGGGATAGATCACCGAGGAATAAAATATATCTACTCGTGGGGTAATCATGGATCCTATTGCAGATATGGGAGACCAAAGATTCTTACCTAAATTTTAGCTATACCAAACCATTACCAAAGCACATCCATATTATAACATAAATATTATTCATATAATTTTATATTTAATCTGAACTGTCTCAAGCTTTAATTTACCATTTTTAACCTTATGCCAAAACCCAGACTTCCAGTTAGGTGGGCCAATCACAGCCCTTCTGCAAACTATCCCCATTTTATTCCTCTCATGTAGGTGTGTTCCGTGTCATATCATTCACAATAATAACAGTATAATTTCCAATATGACAAAAAAAAATCATATCACGATAATGGACGTAAAGACTTTATACTGATACAGTATACACAGCAACAACAAGCATGACTGACAGCAAAAGTGACATCGCTACCAGCTCGCTACCAGTTAGTTCCAAAAAGAGGAGCGACTTCAGCCGTGTGGAAGTGGTTTGATTAGAAAAGATCCGACATACAACAAAGCACAGTAATAACAAATGGAGGCAATACAACAAACTTATTTCACCACCTCGAGCAGAAGCACCCAGTTGAGTATGAGGAGAGCAAAACGTCCTGCGAGAACAGCTATTGTGAGCTCTAAACTAAAAAATATTTTTCAGTGTTTTAATTGTGAAAAACATCATTATCACTGAAACACGTAGGTTTTTATTTAAAATTATTTATTACGTTGACCTTACCATTACTGAGGATCAGTTTTTCTAAAAGATAAATCCTTGACAATGTTTGAAAAAGGTTGTTCATCAACTCTCCTGTCCACAAAGGTGGTATACAAATCTCAAAACTATATTAGGTGCAAATAAGCACAAACACTATCAATAAAAATATCAAGAAAAAGGTTCCTGCACAGAATAGATGCCCACCGACAAAGTCTCTAAGTCCTACAATGAAAAGACAGCACAATGTACGTGTACCTGGGCTCTGCACAGGGGGCAAAAGATGAAGCCCCAGTTGACCTTTCCTGTTTTCTTATGAGCTCTACTCCATCCCTCACTGCCTTTCACACACTGACTCCAGTACAACCTCGAGCACAGATAACTGGCATAAAGTTTCCTTCAGGGACTAAAAAACAAATAAATGCCTTAAACTCAAAGTAGATCCACAATAATCTTGCTGTAATGAAATTTTACTGTGTCAAGCCTTTAGCCTGAGTCGGGGTTCATAAGACGTGTTTGCTGCAGTCCTTGTAATCCCTTCAAATTGCTTCTCATACAGAAATGAAAGTTGTATGGTGCCATTTCATAGATCATGGATTATGGGTTCTGCCTCAAATGCACATGATGAACCCAGACTGGAGTTTTACTATCTTGGACTGTAACCATGCCTCTTTGGTCTGACTGTAGCAGCTCTCCGCGGGCTGACGAGCCTACATGTTACTTTAAATGAGTTGAAACATAGAATGATCCTGCTTGTCCTCCCACTTTAAGACTTCAGCATTAATCCTCGTCCAACTTTTAATTTAAACAGCTCCTTATGAACTAAACTCCATGCAAATGAGGACTCTATAAGTGTGCTGTTTTACATTTTTGTTGAAGTTTACTGGCACTTTCTTTCATGCAGCGGGAGCGGCTTGTCTTTAGTCAGGCGTAGAATATCACCCCTTTCCAAAATTCAGTGTCTGTACCCTTTCCATCTTCTCTCCTCTCTTCTCTCTCTTCTCCCTCCGTCTGATATTCTGCTCACGCACAACTGCGGCAGCCCTCCTCCAATCGCTGGCATTAATCCACACCTCAGACCCCCCAGACGCACTGTCTGCTCTCCCACAATGCACCTCAGCTCCAAAACTTTCCCAGACACATTTGGCCTTTTCTCTATCGCTTACCTCTCCCTCCCTCTTCAGCCCCTTTTCTTTCACTCGGTCTCCCCATGGCTCTTCATCGTCCAGTTTCATTTGCTCTGCCTCTTTCTTTCTCGAACTCTCTAAATTTCCCCTTTCTTTCTCTCTATCCACGGCCTGTCTGACAAAAGTATCTCCTAATCTTCCCCAGAGTCCATTTGACATAAAATGGCGGCTCCGCAACCAATACAGGTCCCTGTAATATTGGAGAGCAGAGCAACACGCTGCCGCAGTTGTTTTTTGAAGTTTTACATTTTAAGACATCTCAGATATTTTCATGTCACAGACCCCCGACAGTAGACCAGCAGTACAGTCCCAGATCCCATTTATCAAGGGCACAAAGAAAGAAAAGATTTTGAGAATTAGAAAACAGGCTAGAGCAAAGTATTTCTGCATCTGAATCTTGTTCTCTCATTTCCCCCCACACATATTTTCCTCTTTATTTATTAAGCATAGTTAATATGTTTATAGTTTATAATTAACATAGTTAATTTTTCCAGATGACCTCGAACATCAGTGTTCATCGTCAGCTTTTGTGTATTAAAATTAATCCCCTAAACTCATCAAACGGTACCATAAACTCATGTATTTGTCATTTAGCATCGACATTCAACAAAAATCTCATCACACATCAAGCAAAGAGACTAATCTCTCCACCTCCGGTCGACCAGAACGTGATGCCACAAAAAAAAGGGTGAGGGTTATTCTTTGAAGTGAATGGTAAGAAATCGCTTTTGGAAGAAGACGACGCAGGTCAAGGTAACGTGGTCTCCGGAAAAAATTCAATTACAATACACTACAATGTTATTTGCCACATGTAACTCTTGGAAAGCATTGACTGTCCAAGGCTGAATATATTTAATTATGGCAGCCTGTCAACAGCCCCTGGAGGTGGAGATAGTAAGAGTAGACAGTAAACCAGCCAAACATACAGGATCCTACTGCCACTAGGAAAAGATCACTCATCTATTAAAGGGGGATCACAGAAGTAAGCCATAAAATCAGAGGAGCACCTGCTGAGGACCACCACAGAATGAACTTATCAATTGTTTTACTAATCTTTGCTGCGATGCCAAGCTCCTTAACATTCTTGTACCGCACGGTCACTAATATATTGCACGGTCACTAATTTATTCTCTGGCAATCGACTCCTAAGAAAGAAAAGACCCCTCTACAAAGGCCACTAATCAGCATCTGTTGGCTCGGACTGGTAGTCTCCCCTCCGACAGTGTTTTCCTCATAAGGGTTTTAACGTTTATCTGCGATCTTGTTTGGCTCAGGTCTTGGGAATCTTTCTGTTGTGCTGGGAAAAGACAAAGCTAAGAGGATTGAATTCGGAGCTACAGGCAGACATGATGGGAAGTACAGATAGAGACTGGAACCAGTCAGTCCTCCCGACAGATAAAGATTCCTCCAAGACGCAACTAATAAGGGTTGAGTTTTATTTTATTGAGATGTGATTACAAGGGAACTTCCATATCCCTCCCTCCCACATAGACTCACGATCAAAACAAAGATTAGATTCAGTACATATGCCATGAAGTTGTGTGCCCTATATGCAGTGATGCACAATATAAAGGTGTGGTACATGAGCAAGTGTGACTTACATGCAGGAGATCAGAGTCAGCAAGACCTACAAGACTGTCCCTAACCATAACTGGTTTGCAGCTGCCATGTACAAATAGAATTTTACAAATGTTGGTATTGGGTGTAAAAAATGTTGTTACATGTAACATACTAAAGTAAGCTAAAGTATGACTAGGGTTAGGCAAACATTTGGTTAAGGTCTGAAAGAACACGAACTCCTTTCACCTGTATTACAGTGAAACATGCTAAATGTCTATCCACCACTCCAACCTCGAAAGCCTTGCTCTTCAGATTGATACACAAAGTTGCAAATGGTTGCAAATGATGACATTTTGCCATTTAAACATTTAACATTGGAGAACGGTCGCCTCTTGTGCTAAATGAAAAAAGGATTTTGTAGAAAAACAAGCTTCTGTTCGCCAAAATAATTTCTACCGACGTCCATGTAACGAACTTTTCACTGAAACCCAGAAAAAACATATTCATTTATAATCAGATATAACGTAATACTAACAAAACTGGAGGTGGGTGATGATTTTATGACGTGTTTATCACAAAGTCATTATTGACCTTACATATCGGCAGACAGATTCATTGGTCTAACCCCGCCGACCAGCCTTTTGTTTGCCTTTCTTGCCGTCCTTTTGTTTCCTTCATCGTAGCCAACGTTCTCTCCCCTGCTCTCCTCCTCCCTCCTCCCCTCTTCACAATTCCTTTTGCCTTCCTCGCCTTTCTTCCTCCTCTCTCCATCTCTCTGCCCGCCCAGCCACCCAACCCCTCCACCCCCCCCTCCCTCCTCTGTGTTTGTGTCCTCATCTGACCCTGCTTGGCCTGAATCGCTGTCAGTGCCCATTTGGATCGGGCACAGCTGGTGCTGCCGCTGAAAGCCGAGTGCCATTACCGCCGCTGTCTACTGTCTGTCCTGTCTGCCTGAGTGTCTGAGAGAAACATCTTCACCACGATACTGGCCCGATTTCTTTTTTAATCGTTTCAATTCACTAATTCCACTTGCTCCTGCGTGTTCTTTACTATCTGTGCAGCATCCCTTTATATTTTCCTGCTGTAATGACCCCGTCCCTCCAGGGGGAATCATTTAACTTTTATCTTATTTGCTCTGCCGTTCAGGAAACGTGAAGAAATTACAAAATAAACACACAACAAGATAGGAATAATAAACCTAAACGCGTCAGCCATTTCAGAAAAGGACGACAAAGCGCGGACGAGAGGAAGGGGGCATTTGTGCTCCACTCAGTCCAATCAGATGTCACGGGTCGATAAAGACCAGGAAGTGGAGAGTGTGTGTTTGCAGCTGATTGGACGGCGTTGAAGCAATAGCTCAGTTTGTGCCAGTTGCAGATAAGCTTAGTGAAAGCAAAGGAGCAAAATCAAAGCCTGCTGTGCAGAGCAGAGAGCCGGAAAGAAGCTCAGATAACACTTTTTGAAGCAGTGCTCATAAGTGCATGATAAGAACAATAAGCACTAATTGTTATAAGACAATCTAAAATATTCAATGGGGCATGTGCAGAGTCAATGACATTTTTTGTGCTTAGATACATGTGATTATATTGTAAAACATTATTAATCAGTGCTCCTAATGGGATTATAATGTTTGAAGATTGTTTCAGATCTCAAAGGAAGTAGTAAATTTACTATGAAAATAAAAGCTCCTGCTGAACTGAACCCTCTCCAGTCTTCATTTGGTGCTCGGCTATGCCTGTCAATTACCGTGTCTTCACTTATTATGATGATCAAAGTAGCTGTGGGGCTTAAGGTGTGGAAGTGTGAAATGTTTTGCAACACTATATAGGGAGTTATACACTGACCTTGCTGTTGGTTTAGCACTTAGAACAGGGAGTGCTTTCATAGCATTAACTGGATAGTTCCTTTTAAAATCTGACCTCTTCCACAATGGCCTTCAAAGAAAAAATGAACAGACAGCAGCACTGAACTTGTTACAGTCACAGTGTGGATAAATGCCACTGCGTAATGTATGACTGTGTAATTCCAGAAAAATAAAATGTAAATAAAAACAGAACGCAATCATTGCAAACAAACTGTTTCCTGACAATGGTTTTACAAAATGTCTCTGCCCTTGTACTAATCATACAATCATGTGTTTGACAAAGTGGTGAACCTCTCTCCATCCTTGCTTGTGAACGACTGAGTCTTTCCAGGATGAACCTTTCATACCCAATCATGATACTATCACCTGTTACCAATGAACCTGTTTACCTGTGGACTGATCCAAACAGGTGTTTTTGGATCAGTCCACAACTTTCACAGTCTTTTGTTGCTCCTGTCCCAACTTGTTTCAAACATGTTGCTGCCATCACATTCAGAATAAGCAGATATTTACAAAAATCCATAAAACTGATAAGACAAATCATTAAATATACTGTCTTTGTACTTATTTCTGTTGAGTCAAAAAGGATTAGCAAATTATCACATTCTATTTTTATTTATGTTTTACACAGCATCCCAACTTTTTTGAATCAGGGTTACAGAATGATAAATAACTGAAGCCTGTAGCTTTGTTCCTTATGGAAAAGTTCACTTATTCCATTTTCTGGTAACATAAATTGTCAGAAGAAAATATGACAGATATGATATTTATGATATCTATAACAGTCAAGCTTGGGGCCAGATGTTTGATATTTGCCTTTATCTGGAAAACTAAATTAACAAACTGAAGGAGAAGGGAGAGAGAATTTTTTTTAAATTATCCATTATAATCAAGGAACATAAAATTTGTCCACATGATCTCTGATGTAACATCTAATATAACTCAGGTGAAGGACAAATTCAATTTTAAAATCTGAATTGTAGACATTCATTTTTTTTTTTTTTTTTTTTTTTTTGGTCTTGGCATTTTTAATTCTAGCTGTGTCATGAGTGATAATGAACATGCATGCAAACTGTTAAACAAGGTTCTCTGTACGTTAGTATACAGCTGAATCAGGTACCTCTCAGTTCGACAGCAACAACTGTGCAAACGGTCTAATGTTTGAACACTGTGCCTTCATCAGAGTCGAAATGATGGACTGAGACATTTTTGTTTAGACATTTTAGTGAGCGGAGCACATTAAACTTGACTTTGGAGGGGGTGACTGATATTAACATTTTGTTAGACACGAGAGATTGACAGGAAGGTCACCAAAAGCTGAAAGGCTGAATAGAGTCCTTTTACATTGATTTACAAAAAAATCGTACCACTGAAACGTATCTAAACAGGTTCAAGAGTTTCCTTCACAAAAATCCAGTCAGAATGTAAGAGATTCTTTTCACCATCACGTTATCCAAAAACTTGATTAGATGCTCGAGGCACAGTGAAACAGCCCATTTTTTTAAATGTTAAAGGAAACTCTGGGATTCATCATTCAAAACAAATTGTTTTACAAAAAAAGACAAAAATCATTTAAACATCCCGACAGCTTTTAGAGATTCCAGTATTTTGTGTGGCCTACCAAAGGCAGACAACACTGACCAGATTCATATTTAATTAAGAGGCAATATAATAGAATGACAAACACCATAAAATAGCACACTGCTGAAATGCAACTAATAATGTAATGTAATGTAATGATGTAGACTGTCGAGCTTTTTAAAAGATAAAAGATGTACAAAAATAGTTTTTGAGAGTTACAGGCATGAAGAGAGGGACCTTGTTCCTCCCTGGGCTGTGAAGCCTGTTGTCGAAGATGTTGTTGGATTAGTGATTATGTACAGTATAAAATTAACATTAAGGTCATTATCTATATTTATTTATTATAAACATTAAGTTCATTATTGAAGTTATACAAAACGGGCAGAACCACAAAAATAAATACTTTTTCCTACTCCTTTTCTGACAATATTTATTTTGTTTATTTATGCTTATTACTTATTAGTTGTTACATTAAATAAAATCTATTCAATTGAAATCAATTTTTGCAGATGAAAATACAGTGAGAAAACAGTAGCTCTGACTTTTCAGACCATTACATTCAGGTATTTGTATCTGTGTAGTATCTGAATGGCTCACAGCAACACATGTTTTTTGTACTTTAGTTGCTTTTTTTAAACTGTGATTGGCCAGCAAAAACCCACAGCCCTGTGGACAAGTCTGCCTGTGAGCAGAGTCATGCAGACCGGTTGGGTTTTGAGGCACGCAGCTGCACGCAACCAATCAAATTCAAGGCAGAATTTTCACCACCGTCCAATCAGACAGGAGGACTTTAAATTAACTTTGGGAGCGATTGCAGCTCGAAGTAGTCTGGGCGGCAGTGGAGCTGACTGTGATCCTGAACGCAGCGTAACACAGTGCATGCTCGAGTATGAAATGGATGCTGCCGTGCCACCATCCCTGCAGGTCACAGTCTGGCCCTGAGAAGAGTGCCTTCTCTACCCACCTCCACAGCTATAACAACATGGGCTACATTTTTCAAATAATGACGCAAGTCTCTGTCTCACCATCAAATGCCATGCCAATACTTTGTTTCAATCAAATCATCTGATTTAGTCAATTCAAATCAAATAGTAACTCACGCAATTCTATTTCAGTACAATTGTGTGTGGTTTAATTGATTGAGCTGAAGAAATATGTGAATGAATGTTCATTTTTGGTTCATTATTTAATGCTGTGAAATGAATGTGAAAATGCTCATTGTGGTCTTTAGTTTTTTTAAAGAGCACCTTACCATAAAAGTATTGTGTCTCTGAACTCTTCAAAGTTCTCTAACCACACCCACCTCCACTGATGGGTGATATACCTGTAACCCCACCCAACAGTACACTTCAACCACTGGAGGTCAGCAAAAACAAGATTTGAGCTAGTGTTTAATTACTCTTTCATATTTGGTTGCAATTAAAATTCCTAAAAACACTGTTGTCTCTTCTGCAGTATCCAATATCCTTTGGCTAGAATATTTTTTAGGAACTTAAAATTTTTATTCAGCAGGAGCCAACTCAATAACACCTGTAAG
Organism: Holacanthus passer; assembly: GCA_025331565.1. Lineage (NCBI taxonomy): Eukaryota > Metazoa > Chordata > Actinopteri > Pomacanthidae > Holacanthus > Holacanthus passer. The sequence goes on from JAFREQ010000038.1 coordinate 3,974,529, forward strand.
TTGTCGCTAACAGGCAACATCTTGCATGGGGGATTGTCAGTATTGTAGGTTTAATAAACTAAATATACCCATGCAGTGACAGGCAGAATTTTTCATGTATTACAACTATTTGCTTTATTAACCAATTAATAATTCAATTAATAGTCAGTTTTAAAAGGTTAAATTATGCTTTTGTGTTTAAAGTTCAACTGTCAAGAAACACTGACAGAGATGGTAAAATTTAGATGAACAAATAATATAATCCAACAAAAGTTTCAATAACATACAAAATACCAGAAACTGCATGAGGCAAAATCAAAAAGGCAACAGAAATGCAAAATGCATAAAAGTATATTTGGAAGCAAAACATCTCAAATATTATATGAATATCAGCACGAAGTAACAAAACTGTCAGGCTTCACCAAATGCTTAACAAGATGGTTTTCTTTTGTTTTGCAAACCTTTTATCACTCAAAAGCTCAGCTACTCTATTTCATCAGGACTGAGTGGGTGTTGCTTGATCAGATTTGACAGTGACCTGGCAAAATACACGTAAACAAGCCAAGAACTGTGACTGAAATGTTGCTAAATCCTGATGGGGCAGGAAAGAATGTGATCATCTTTTTCCAGCTGAACCCAGCTCACTTCAAACCATTGACCAGAAAGACAGAAAATATACATTTCTTATGTTCAACAACCAGAAATATTGGCAAAACATTACATTTCATGTTCATGTCACTCATAAGAAGCTGATCAAGAAAACTGGTTTTTCATTTCCTTTAAACCAAAATTTTGTTCTTGTACAGGCAAATATAAAGAGGGCAGAATTTGAGAGGTTTGCTTTATTCTATTAACTCAGGTACCAGAGGCAGCTGGATTAAAGAGTTTTAAAATAAAAACCAGGCCAAAAGATAAAATCTAACAGTCAAAATACAGTTAAGTTCTGTATCTGAGCTGCTTCCCTTGGAGGATTTTGGGGGACTTGAAGAAACCCTGCCCTCTTTCTGTCCTTCTCTCTGTCTTCCCCTCTTCCTCCTTCTCTCCTCTCTTTCTGTCATTTTCATTTACCAGTCCCCCATGAAGGACAGCCACTGTGAGCTGAAAACCTGGCTGCCTGCCATTCGTTACTCTGCCAGTCGATTTTCCTGCCCCCCTCCACACCCGCCCCCTCCACACCAATACCCATCATGCATTTGTCAGACACTGTCTGGGTGCCGCTGCTGTTGCTGCTGCTGCAGAGTTGTGAGATGAATACAAGAGAGAAAAATCAATTCTTTTGTTCAATCTTGTGTTTTAAGATGAGATTCGTTTAGCGCTTTCGAGCTCGTACCCAAAATGAGTTCAAAATCCTGCCGATTTACTGTTGAACCCCAGATTATAACAGCAGTTTAAATGCATCTCACTGTCGAAAATGGAAAAATACCATCGACAATCAGCGGCATTGCATTTGTCAGAAAGTACAATGTGACATTTCCACTACGGGTTTGCTGACAAAAATTCCAGAGAGCCCGTAGCAAGGGAGTCATGGCATTCGCCCAGAGAGAGAAACACAAAGAGAAATGTCTGACTGTCAGATAGGAGAGATCAGGATCATTTCAAGGCCACAGTAAAGTATGTCACAGACGAGCCTTTCAGAAAATGAGGCAATCCTTGCATGCAATCGTCCCACAAAATGATCAAGATGAATGCCTTGGAGCTCTTTCCACTGTGGAACATGGTGACCCCTGTTTTGTGGGTATGGTTCTGGATGTCTGGGGCAATTCCTGCCTGTTTCCATGGCTTCTCAGGACTGTACTTTAAAATTAAGGAGACACTAGGCTCCTTGCTGCAAGGTTTGCCAAAGCTGATGGAAGCAGGCTGAGGTTGTCTGTCATCATTGGGGGAAGCTGTGAATGATGCTGGGGCTATCAGCAGAGAGTCTGATGGCCTTTTCTTCTTTCCCTGTCACTTTCCCCATTTGCATTTTTTCTACAACCCCATCACCAGATAAGAACGCTGATATTGGATGATCCTGCTAACCCCCAGATTACCTTTAGTAACAATGCTTTTTTATGTCCAATGCTGGCACATTTTAGAAATTCTCAACTTCAACTATATCTGTAAACATGGTAATGGTATATGGTACAAATTGCTTGTATGCTCTGAATTCAACAAGCAAACATGTGGTTTGGTATTGGTTTGCTTGAGTGCACAAAACCCTACAACCAGTCAGGTAGCAGCTAGCTGGAACTCGGTGGCTTCATGTGTCACTGAAAGGATAGGGGTCTTATTTTTATGGCACATTCACAATGACTAATGTGAACTGGTAGGTCTTACACAGACTGTGTTGACACTTTCCAGTGCACCTGATATTTTGGTTCACAGCGGTACTATAAGCAAAAAGGGTGCATGAAGTGGAACATGGATCAGAGGGTGTGATGATGACTTATTATCTTTTGAGCCAGTCACAAAACTAGACACATAGCTCTGAACCAGCTGTGCCAATCACAGTAGAGCATGACAAGAAAGCCTTGGCAAATGAAGGGCTTCTCCAGCAAATGTAAGGTCCAAAAACCAAGTTGCACTAAAATTTCAACAAGTTCCTTTGACTCATCGTTTGCATGAAAGTCTCACTTCTTTGTGCCTGTGCTTTCACCTTTACCCAATGTAAGCCACGCTGGGCATGAAAATACCACACAGATGCTCAAAGCAAATTTCAATTTTCAGAAAATCACCAAATTGTCAGAATGCCGCTTGTGCTGGCTGAAGTGCCCCCACGAAAATAGCGGCCTGACTGCGAAAGTGTTTGTAGCTCTTCAGAACGGACACACTGGAAGGTGGGGTGAAAAGCCAGCGTCAGAGAAAGGGAGACATGATAATGGTAAGATCGTAATGGCGCACACTTTTGGACCGTCTCTCCTTGAACGCACTCATGCTGTTGCGGTTGGTTGTACACACAAAGAGTGACTGAAGTAGTTGTGTGGAGAATAAAAATAAAGCTTGAGAAAAAGTTCAAACCTTGCATGTCTTGTCACCTCCACACACCGGGTCAATCACTGTGTCCATGATTGTTGGATTGTCCGTTTGGGAAAGTTATAAAAGCTGTTTGACGCAGCCCAATTCTGGCCTCATTTTGTTTGAAGAATTCCCTTTAAATGATTCTTACTCCTAAATAGTTAGTCAAGTGTAGCCATCCACTTACCAGATAAGCTTTGAAAGTCGCTAATGATGCAGAAGTTGGTAACATGATGATTTTGCAAGTCTTTTTTTTTTTTAAATCTCAATGGTATTTCTTTCAAAATATCAAGAATGCTAATCGTTTGCAAATTCTTCTCTAAAAAAATTGTGTGCATCTGCATGAGTTTGATGAAGAGGCCAAATTGTACTGCATTAACTTTGCATTAATTATTACTTCAACTCAAGTTAGGCCCAGTTCTACCCATACTAATTCCATCAACTCAAAAAAACTGAATGATGTGCACTTCAAATAGGCCGGACTAAACTTGCCTTCATGATGCACCTCTTTTTTATCAACAAAGACAGAAACCTGACAAAGGACCAGAGGTGGGGGAATGTCACAAAGATGGAGTGTCTGTGTTATCTCTAAAAGTTGCTCACTGTCTGCGTTCCTGTCTTACAGTCTACAATCTACATTATATGGCAGTACAAGTGTTGGCGATGAAGTTAGAGGTTATTGAAGGTCCCATATTATGCTCATTTTCAGGAGGGCAGTGTCTGTGACATTACAACCTTACAGAAGTCTGGCAGCTTGTGTAAAGGCACAGTTTCTGAAAACAGAGAGTTCTGATACTTTCACAGTATTTACATAGCACCTAGATCTGCTTTATAATCAAAAAAGAAACTAATTTTATATGATATGGGATGTTAAAATAACGCTGTTAATTGTGTATTATTAATTGCAAAACACCCTCATAATTAGTGCAGTATCTGTGAATTACGTCTTTGCTGTATCTAAATCAGCTTTGCTTTAATCAAACTGTGATACAGCTTGCCAGAAAGTCTTGCCAGAGAGCTACAGGAGGGGCCTGTACATCTGAATGGCAGAAGGCCACAGGATGTGCTAGGAGGCTGTCATTACAGCAAAAGGGTGGCCCTGACTAAATAAAACAAAGGAGACAGTGAGAGAAAAAACAAGGGCAACACATGGGTGGCTACTTATTTAGTAATGAACTTCGTATGCTGTAGGCTTGTTCAGAAACACATACAAAGATGGTAGCACATCTGCGTGCTCAGCGAAAGAGGAAGATAAAAGAAAGGAGAATTTTGCATGGTGAAGATGTGCAGTTTAAATAATTTGGATTCAAAGGATTCAGCAAGTGATGAACAATTAAAATGCATTTTTTTTTATTATCAGTGAAATATATTATTTGTCTGCCAAAACCTCTTAAACCCTGCATTTGTAACTATGATTTCCAGAACTCATACATAAAATTAGTTCTAGGAAACCTTCGAGGCATATGGAGCTATAAGATGGTAACACTGTCCAAGTCTATGTTTAAATATATGATTTAATCCTGGCCATCAGCCTCTAATAAACATACACTTCAGACAATAAAGCTGGCAGATCATGAAACACAACTGCATTGAACAACTGCTGCTTTTCCTCAGCATGGAAAAATACTGGCTAATATAAGTTCAAAGCATATAGTGTGTGCCTTCGAATATAACTGTGTGCATAGGTTGTGTGAGGACACAGCATAATTTATGCTGCTGGATCCTGAGTGGAGACAGCCAGCCGGAGGATGCCTGGCCCAAAGAAGAAACATGCCAGGAATTTTAGAAGATGGCTCGGCAGCGGCTCCAGATGTAGGCAGAGCGGGAGGCTGCATTACTTATAGAAAAGGGGTATGGGGAGGGAAAAGGAAGGAAGGATGGGGATGCCTTCTGGTGCGAATGAATGGAACAGGAGACAGAAATGGAGAGAACGGGAGAAAGAGATTGAAAGAGGAGGGCAAACTGTAAGTGAGGTACGGCAGGGAGGCAGCAGAAGAGGAGGACAGAATAAAAGAGGCATTGGAGACGAGAGAAGGGGAGGAGGTAGACAAGGAGAGGGAGGAACAATGCAGGTGGAGAATAATGCACGACGGAGAGGCTCTATGGGAAATACAGTTTTTGAAGGCTTGCAGCAATAGTCTGGATGATCTATATACAGTATACTTGAATATACTGAATTGAATATATTTTATACCAAATAATGTCAGCAAAGGTTTTCCTTAAAGAAATAAAAATAAGAGTTTTATTTTCATCCTGAGCTCTTGCAATGTGGCGAGCTAAAAATAGGTATGACGGGCCAAGAAACACGAGTCAGACAATAATAACGCTTGTAAACAAACAGGCAGAATTTACTCGCCGTAGTCACACAAACTCACGTTTTTGTCTGTGACAGATTGTCAGTGACACGAGTGTGCCCACTTTTGATGGACCTCCGAATGTGGAGGTTTACATTATTTGGCAAAAACTGTCAGCTTGTTTACAACCTGTCTGATCTTCTGGCTGATGGGGTTTCTCACACCACTGGACTTATTTTCAGTCGCCAATTTCTCAGATTTCAGTAATTACTCAGCCAAGAATCTGGAAGAATTATGTCCACATTTGCATCCAGTGCCAGCTTTCCGTGGCAATGCAGGAGAAGTCTGCCCTCTCTGTAGCGAGGCAGAAAGCATGAATTGGGAGGCTGGGGAGAGGATGGGTGTGTAGGACTGACATGCATTAGACCACAGTTTGTGTATAGTGACCACAATCCTTCCCTAACCTATAACCACATTCAGCCATGACCATAACCATTTGCCATGTGGAAAGTGAGAATTTCTCTAACTTTGCTGCTGGATATAAGAATCGTGCAACATTGGTGCTCTTTTCTGGCAGTAGAGCTGATTATTATGGTGAGTACAATATTATCATGAGCAATAGAACTGATGAACAGGGACACGAAAATAAAACCCACATTGTGATAAACTGTATTTTTTCTTTAATACTTTTGCTGAAACTGCTTAAAAAAAGACATTTGGTTTTAGCTGCTGTGGCTGCTACTTAAATATTCCTGCTATAATATATTCCTGCATACTAGCTGTAGCCTGGCTGAGGTGACTGGAGAAGTGCATTTGAAATGTTTAAAACCCACAATAACAAGATGTTGTTTTCATCGTGGAACTTATTATTATTGGACCGACAGTATTTGTTAATGAAACAAACCTTTGTTCTATTTAGCTGTGCCATGTCATTTTCTTCACAGGCCAACAAGCTGTCTGAGGTCTGGGCCTCCAACCTGTGAAGACAAGCTGCTGCACAAACAGTTGGCTGACCAGAGTTGCCATTAAAGTATGCTCTCAATGCTGATGACCAGTATATGTGTAAGCCAGAGGAATCCGGGAAAATGACGCGTCAATTCAATCCGAGCAGACAAAATGACGCAATGCATCATTCTGATCCTATAGACAATTAGCAATCAATCCTACAATGAATATGTAATCAAAAAAGCTGCATCACACCTATCATTTTAAAAGTGGACAACACTCACTGGATGATACGCACTTTTTCATAAAAGGTCGATATCAGGCCTTTATAATAGAAACCCAATTTATCACTGGAGAGCATTCTACAGCTGGACTTGTTCCCCAACTGTGAATCATTTATCATGCAAAGTACTTGAGTTCTCTGGTGCATTTGGCCATATGGGAACATTGTGATGCACTTTATTTCATAGACAGATGATAACGGGTGAGGGAAGAAGGCAGAGACAGGAAGGAGGAGGGGGAGCAGTGCTGTCTATTACTTCCTCCAGCTCTTTAAGCCCTCAAGAAGAACAATGATTTCTTCCCCTGAATCTGCTGCAGCACTCCGGCACAGACAACACCACTGAGAGGTGTTTGGCAAGGAAAAGATGGAGGAAGAATACCACCATGCGTTACTGAAAACATTAACTTCCACAGAAAGCGCTGCACGGAAGTAGCAGCCGTCCACTCAATGCACAGCACTTGAGAACCGTCGGCAGTCAAATGACTGGTGGTAAAGGTTAACACAACGTTGATGACAAGTATATGTGGATGATATTGATGAAGTGAAGAAGGCTTGTTGTAAGAGACTATTCAAAGTGACAAATGTGCAAGGCAGTGGAAACAATGGCGATTAAAGTGTGCTATTAGGATTACATACTGTCTCTATGATCATCATGAAAACTAAACACACCGGCGGAGGAAGGTGGCATTGCTCTCTCTACTCTGGTTTCGGTGAGAGGACGCAGACACGAACCAGTAAAAAGGTAAAAGAAAAGTTTACCACTAAGTCCATTACATTCACTTAAATCACAAAATGGAGCAGAACAACATCTCCTCTCAAGTAGCAGCGATTCACCTTATTTAAAACATAAGGTATGTCATCAGTATGTCTAATGGTGGGAGGTCCTTCAAACGACAGGAGTGTTTTCTGATCTCACACACATAGCCTGACAACATTGTTTGTGATTACATTCTGTTACTAATGACAAAAATAATTGATATTGAGTATTTTCTACCGCTATTATCGTTAAGATGTGGTTCGATTTTGGCACAGAAATTTGGTTAAGGTTAGGAAATGATCATTGTCATGGTGAAAAGAGACTAACATTGACTGTGGAAATGGAAAGCGAACAGTGGTGTTCTGTGTCACACATCTTCTTCACCTATCCATCCATCCCAAACATCCTCCCTCAGGGGATTTGTAGCACCATAACAATGTCACACTACTTTTCCGTTGTTTCTCATAGACAAGAGACAAAACTCACATGGCCACTACAGGTCCTTGTTGGGCAGCACTTTGAACAAACGCTTTCGTTTTTTCCAAAGGACAGCCTTGAAGTTCTCCTGGCACATGGAAAGTGACAAAACAAATCTTTAGAGTGAAATCCTTTAGAGTGAGCCAAACCCTTAACTTGGACTCATTCTCCAACCCAATCGGCTGCTATGAGTTATGAGCAATCAGATTTCTGAACATAATTCCATCCAGATTATTCAACTAATTTGCAAAAAAGCAATTACTTTCAATAATTTAGTACCAATGCAGGAAGTCCAGTAATAGTCTTTGTGCAATATAAAGTTGTGGTGATGGATTGGCATATTTGCCTTTGACACTGTGGTCCAAGATTAAAGTCCTGTTTCATTATTTCCCAGTTACCACAACCTTAACTAGGGGGGGTTTAAGTGGTTTATTTGCCACTGACTGAATTGAAATGAGCATGGGTGTGTTTAAATGCTTCTGAATTCAATTTAATTAGAAGTTACATAGACTTGAAGCTTAAAAGCTAGAAGTAAAACTTGAGACATGTGAAGGGGGAGTATTCAGGTGGACACCTCAACATAGTGCACTAGCAAACTTGAACCAAGCATTTTAAAGGACAAGCATTTTTGTTTTTAATTTCTTCTACTTCTTTCCCTTCTCCATCTCTCGGTTCTCTAATTCTTGCCTCTATCCAGCCATTGCGTGGATGATTTAATGTTTTAAATGGGACTAATGCTTGATCCTAACTGCTCCCCAAGAGGGCGTGGACTCTTAATGCCCCCCCGCCGCCACTGTACACTGCCTCAATGCTTTCTCCCAGGGAATGCCATTAGCATGAGAAGTCTGTTAGCGAGAAATCTTTGTACTGTACGGCACCTTTGGGCCACACACAACCACACACAGACCAGGTCACGTGGTATCAGTGTGCTTTGTTTGTGTTGTGAACATTTTCTACCTCTTCAGAGCAGATTAAAAGAGAGAAGTTCCAGCCTTAGGCATTTCACACCAATGACAAATGAAGGGTCTCGGGCTGGTTTCACAAAGATAGACACTGACTATGGCTTGGATCTAACAAACTTCAGATAGAAGTTCACCTACAGCACAAAGCTTTGTAGTTCTGGAATATCTTGGGCCATCAAGGGCAAATCTGCTAAGTCTGGGTAGTTTAAGACTTTTCAAACTAAAAACATGGTTGAAGGAGTTCCAGCTTTGAGCTGCTAAGCTCCAGTCACTTGTGCTGAAAATGTGCGCCTTGTGGAAGAATTTAACATTTACAAGAATGTTTTACTACGTACATTTGGTAATGAGCAAAGCTATAACAAATAAAAAATTCCAAGTGGCTACTGCTGTCTTTAAATTGTACCCTATTATTACTTGCTCTACACTATTGTAAGCAAACCACAAATTGAACTGTTTTCCCCTTTTCTGTCAATCGTAAGCAGGTGTTACAGGCTGTTAGTTGTCTGTTACTCTTAGTTCAGACTAGCCTGGGATAGGGGATTACAATGGGCTTACAGTGAGTCTTCATATTTGTCCAAGTACTTCACATTACTGCAGTCTAAGAGCAAACTGGTTTAACGCTATAGACCAGTCTTACATATCTTTGTGAAACCAACCTCTGATCGGAAAGATGTGTGGGCAGTTCGGTTGAAGTAAGAAAGTCATTGATTTTCACATGTTTGTATGAGCCAGTATTCAAAATCAATGAATACTGTTCTTTCAAGGTTGAACGCCTACATGTTGGTGGATCATGTACGAGCTGTCAAGGTGTACTCTGCCGCAAGTGTCACATCCACATCAAAAGGCAACAGAGATTGAGATAAAAAGCCAAACAGAGAGATTTACATCCATTCAGTATGGTGAAGGTAATTGCCTTACCTTTTGTGCGTCCCCTCACAGGCCCTCAGTCTTCAGCGGCAGCCTTCCATGATTACTGCTGTGAAAAGACACAATTCCAGTTAGAGCATACAAAAAAAGAGACCACAATTGAAGCCCATGGTTTTGACATGGGACAACCTATTTCCCATATCCCAAAACGTTTCAATATCGAGAAACTCAAGTCAATTGTCAGGTGATATGCAGGTGTAAAGAAAACTAAGAATTTGCTGACACTAGAGCAGAAGAGAAAGATGTTTTGGATGATCAAGAAAGGGAAAATGATGACCATGGTTCCTTGGATTCAAACTCCTTTCAGCTCTATAGAAGTACTTGACTTTTAATCGCTGTACAGAGCTCCAGCTCACCATTCACTTCATTCTTCATCGGCTCAATCCATTCTCGACAGGTTCAACAGACCTTCAGTCACTCTTTCATCGAAGCTTGTTCAGCTACACCAGAGAAAGGCTTTAATTACTAAACAGGGCCTGCTCTTCTTTCTACAGATGCTGTGGGTCAGGCGGTCTGTTAAGAATTCAATTCATGTTCATTATGGAGGGAATAGGAGAGGGTAATACTCTATAGAAAGAGAAGAAAAAGAGAGAGAGACTGGCTTCCAATAGGTTTTTATGTGTCAATGCATTTCTCTTATTTAAATCAAAGAAATAAGATAAAATACAGATATAACAGAAATAATAAATATCCTATTTTATAGGAGTAAGGTGTAACATCTGAGTCAAACTCATTGACAGATAGAAGAGCAGGATGGCAAAAACATTAGGGAATTTGTTTAATGTTTCACTGTGATTGAAAGTGAACATTGAGAGTGTTGTCTGAGATTGTTGAACTAAAACCTCGCTTGTAGTCCAAAATAAGCAAACGTTAGCTGTCACCCAGCTTCTTCGACACAAAGATAATGTGGCCCTGACAGTGATGCGAATATTACATTTTAGCTGCATAACATTGCTCTGAGTTTGTGTCATGGCTACACCTGCTCCATCTTCTGCCATCACTCTACCTCTTCAGTCTTTGCATGTGTGTGTCTTTCAGACCCACTAAGTCCATACCTGTCCTCTAGACGTCCTCACTGAGTTCCCACAGCTGCGGTCAAGCTGCCTGTCTGTCTTGCATTTGCAAGCTAGTGAACAAGTCACTTCCAGTCATTTCTCAGATGTTGCCAGCATGTTACTCATATCCTGTCCTAAGCCAGACTACTAACAGTGTCTTTTTATCATTTCTGCCATTTGGAGGCTACTTTTAGTTCTGGACACCGCTGTGATGATTATGTCCACATTGATTGAACTCTAATTTTGCATTCTAGAAATCTTTGACTGTGCCTTATCTATTACTTCTCTTTATCAGGACACCTTCACCAGCAAAGGCCTTTGCATAGACAGCATGTTTGCTGAATACCAAATGCTATGCTAATTGTACTCTAATGTACATATAGTCTCAGAATCAACTGAAAATGTCATAAGTGGCTGGATAAACTATAATGCTATATCAGTCCCTAGTGATTAGGTAAAACTCACAAATCAAAACACACACACACACACACACACACACACAGAAAATTAAAAGGCTAATGCAAAGGCATACTGAATAATGGAGTGGGAGCAAAATGTTAATTTAGTGTGAATATCACTTTGATATGGAGCCGCTAAAGGGCTAGAAATGGTGTTTGTGTGCCCAAGGTTACTGACTACTGCTCTGTGCTTCAGAACTGACCCTTAAGTGGCACTTCAAACCATTCAACAGCAATAATAACAGTTGATCCATAAGACAGTGACCATTATATTAAAGCAGATGGAATGAGGACAAGTCACAGTACGAATCCAGCATATTCAGAATCAAAAGAGCAACAGCAATATTTTTAGCCGTGATGAAAAAAGAAGCAAGTCCATTATCTGGCTAAGTATATCAGGAAACAAACAGTCCTTTAAAGCCTCTGTGAAACCTTTCATCTATTTTATATTGCAAGATGCCTAAATGAACTTTGCTGACTTTGCATTCTTTAAGAAAAAAGTGAGTGGAGGTCAGCAGCGGCCTGCTTTCTCTGGTCCCCTGTCCCTTTAAAGACAATGACATGAGCAGCAGGGCAGCTTGGCTGGAGATGAGAAAGTGGTTATTTCCAGCACCGTCCTCATTTATTTGTGTACGTGTTTTAAGAGACCTAAAGCAGCAGGCTGGATGCCTGGGTGCCATGCTGATAAAGCAAGAAAGGGACTCCGTGCACTTTACCCAGGGCCCCTGAGCGAGTCGAGGGGCAGCATGGGGGGCTCGGACAGGGGATCAGGGCTCTAAGCCAGGCGGATACACTCGGGTGGATAACATGTCTTTAATGCTACTGATGGACTGCCCAACTGGCGCCCCGGCTGGCTGGCACCATGCCCAGCGTTCTTCCACTGACTGGGCGGCTGTATAGCTTGGATGACAGCGTGTGTGAGACAGACAAGGAAAGTCAGGGGTGACAGAGAGACAGACCGCAGACAGACAGACAGACAGACAGAGGCAACCTCAAACACACAGGACACACAGAGGCCAAAGCAAAGACAGATGAACAGACTGGGAGAATCACTGAAGGACAAACTGGGTTGAATATAGTACATACAAGGCACATACCTACACCCAATACATGCACATTTTAAGCTGAGATATGGGGTTAATTGATACATGATAAAACCTATAGCAGATGAGGCTAGACATGAGGCTAGATGTTTGATCTCTCAGGTCCCTTTGGAAGACTTTAACAAACAGCATCACAGAGCAGCCAAGCTGGTAAAATATGACTATTAAGTGTGCAGTCACTCAACTGATTTCCTGATACTGAAGCTGAACCATTCTCAACACTTCATTATCTGTCACGGCATATCCATCTCTTTTTGTTTAGCATTCAATCACCGCAGCAAACAGGCTACAATTCATTATCCCGAAATCCATTTGAGATTCCGAGAAAAACCAATCTGTTAGAAGAGCCTGGCAACTCTGACGGAAGCTACAGTATCACTCTCCTGGCAGATTTCATGCTAAATGTGCTCAGTCAGCCTTGAGCCGCAGTCTGAAATAACAAAACGAGAGAAAAATTGGAGGGAAAAATGCATTCAGGGCTTGGAATGCCATGTATCAATTGACTTGCATTAAGTGAAAACTGAACCAATAAGTTTTACTGCAACAATGTCAAACATTTGAGCTCTTGTCCAGCAGCAATACAGAATGAGTTCTTCTTGGTCTAGTACTCATCATAATTAGTACAGACTGATCTGTGCCTGTCGGAAAAGGTCAAAACCAGCATCAAAGTCTCCCTTTTAAGTCCTGAATTCAGTCAGATACGGGTTTTCACTAGACTGGACAGAGTCAATACTTTAATAGTTTAGGGGAATATGGAAAATAGAGCCAAAGTAAACAAAACTTCATTCAAAATCACAGTAAAAACCAGTCTTGGAACTAACCCTGACTTTACTCAACAGGTTCACTCCATGTCTCTAGACAAGGATGGTATTTTTTAATGAAATGATCATTGTTTATTCAATATTTCTGTTTAGCATTTAACAAACTGAATTTCCCACAAGCTCAATATAAGTGGCTGCAGGTAGTTTAGACGACTGTGGGGCAGGGAAGTACTGTATAGATGTTTGACAGCAGAGATTACAGCAAAAAGAGATTAAAAAAGACGTCAATTAAAATGACAAATATAAAATTAGAAGAGAGCATCGGTCACATATAAGGGAGAAACCAAAAGGTATGATGACATATTAGACGCAACAAATTAATTTAACTTTAGCAAATACTGTAGCAGATTATCATTGATCTTAAAACAGTTTCTCAACCAGGGTGTCGGACCCCTCAGTGGGCCCCAAGGTCAATTTGAAGGGTCATATGGAACTTTTTTAAAGGATTAAAAAAGTCGCTGTCACTTTTTCTCTAATATGAGATGCTGGATACTTTCATCCCTTCAGGCATTTAAAAAAATCCTTCAGATGAAATAATTCGAGAAGGAAAAATCACTGTTTGGTTCAGCTGTTCATAGCTTGTGTTCACGCTGAGGACATAACTTGTGATGAGAGCAGTAGCTTCAAAGTGGACACTATTTCATTTTAAAAGGATCACAATCCAAAAAAGTTGGGGACCGCTCACCACCTTAGAATATTGACAATAAAATCCCATGAACTTTTTCAGAAAGATTCCACTGAGTTACAGAAGGACGTGGAACAGCATATAGCTCGGAAACGACGTCCAGACCTCGGCTCTCTATAATGACGGTTGCAGCAGTTCCCTTGTTCGGCCAGCACTAGCCTTTTAATAAACACAGGTATAAGCCAGTCTGCCAATATAACAGAGCTATGAAAATGATTCAACTTATCAGGTCGAGTGGTGTCAGTCCTCAACTCTTGACCATTTAGTGTTCAGTGGGTTTATTCAGCTTTTTCACCGACTAAGTGTGTCTTGAAATGAGGTTGGTGAGAGTGGAGGCCAGAAAAGCAAAATCATAAGACAAAAGAAGTGAAAGGGTTCTGTAGAGCTGAGGTGAGCTGCAGAGTAAGGGGACTACTCTTGGTACCTGTGTCACTACAGGTGACCCTTTTAAAATTATACATTGTCATTATGCAAAAATATTGTTTAGTTCATCTTTCATATTATGAATAAAGCCATATCATAAACCAGAATATATTTGTCATTGGGAATAGTCATTGGTCAGATAGTCTCATGCATTGTGAATAATCTTCTGTCAATCGCATTTACATACACAGGATCTGGATATTACGGTCAGATTTATTTATCTGTGTCGTCCCAGAGAAAGTAGTGTAAACAAAGCAAGGGATTCTTGGTGTTTGGTTTTGGTGGAGGTTTCCTCGATGGGCAGGGGCCACACTCTAATAATTCACTTCTCCCCAAAATGTCAACAAAGCACGGTTAGGAAATCGGAACGGATTCGATCTGATGATACCTGCTGCCACAAAAACCAGCTTCATTTGAAATTATTTACTTATGGCCGAGCGATCAGCAGGAAACTTTATTTGAAATGGGAAGAACAAATATACTGTGTACAGTTAGCTCTAACAGGACGGACTGTTTATATTTGGAGGGCTCTTAAGGAAATCAAGCTGTGTTTAGATTATCAGACATTTCAACTGCTGCGGGTTATTTAATAAATAAACAGCTGAAGCTCGGGGTCTTAGATTCTGTTATGTGTTTGGTTCAACATCGTTTGAGTGGTGTGGTCAAGCGTTTATATATTATTATAAACCCTCATCTTGAGAGTCTGCTTACTTGATAGAAACACAAGCTCGATCTGTACTATTTGTGTTAAAGTGCAGAGAGTCTGAACTGGAATAAAGGACGACTCGGGGCCAGAGTCTAACACAACACTCTACTAACTGAATAAGATTGATACTACATTGAGCTGATGATAGCTTTATGTTCAAAAAAAAAGAAAAGAAGATCACTTATATGCGCTCCATGTACCCTATGATTATTCATGATCTGTATAATGTATCAGAGGGGGGTTTTTTACACTCTGGTTTTCTAACAACAACAAGAATAAATTAAAAAAGATGTTATCATGGCTCGGTGGAACTATTGGAATATTGCGGTGGAATACAGTATGTTTGTAGAAAAATGACACAAATGTGGGGAAAATTCTTCTTAGTATATCTGTCTTCCTTAATACTACCACCAGGGGGAGCCAAAGTCGGAAATTCTCATTTTGTAAAATTTAGCATCAATGCGATATTTACTGACAAATAAGATCCAGCCCTGGCCTCTTTTGTGTCACGAATGTGTAGATTGTGACTTATTCTGCCACATTGACAATCTTGACAGCAAAAAAAAAAAAAATTCAAATTATTTAAAATCTAAAACAACTGCCAGTATTTTAATAGAGCAACCTGGATATATCAATCAATCTCCACCAATCAAATGATTTAAGTTATAGATGCTAGGGTCCTGATTGGTTTTAAAACTGCCAGTCTCAGTAAGAGAGGCCTGAGAAAAAGGAGAAAAACATGTCACCTGAGCTTGATGAACACACACTTTGGCTAGACCCCAACTGGCACTGCACTCAAGTGTTTTTTTCCAGTATGGTATATGCTAACTGCATGCTAGCAGAGTGACAAAGCCTACGAGCTGACTGCAATGCTGACTATTTATTGGAAGACTCACATGGGCTTAATGGAATAAGCGGGCTAGCACCTATTGTTGTTATTGTTACTGACACGGGGTCGTGACGTGCAGCCGGGGCCGGCGGGCCTGTCGGCTGGTCGGTTGGGACAGCTGAGAAGTGGTCTCAGAGCTGTGGGAGTGGCCCGGCCCAGATGGCTGTCCTATACAGCCCAGGGATTCAATACCTTTCTTTTCCCCCCTCACAGACCAGATGGAGACCATTACAGTGGCCTGAAAGACCTGAGAGAGAGAGAGAGAGAGAGAGAGAGAGAGAGAGAGAGAGAGATGTGGGGTAGGTGGTGGTGGGGGTGTCTCGCCTTTCCAAAATCTCTAATTACCACAATTGTTGAAATCTTTTCAGCCTGCTTTTTTCTTGCTTTTCTGATACAAAAAGCTCCCTCTCAACATGCACTGCAAGCCCTCCTGAGAATTCCTATAAGAGACCAGACTGTTTCACACAAGACAGAAAGACAGAGAAAGAGAGAGAAAAAGGAGAAACGCAGAGAAGGGAAGGAGAGAGGAGAAAAAAGCACATTAAAGATATGCAAATCCAACTGTCTGGGGTGAGGAGCATTAACCAGCGTTAGTAGGATAGCTGCCTCTATTTTTAGTGTTTGCATGTGTGTGTGAGTGCACGCATGAGAGTGTGTGTCTGTCTCTCTCTGCCGAGGTGTGTGATGACTTCCTTAAGCCCGGGCTTTCATGTTCTAGTGAGACAGTCTGGGCGTCGAGATATGTCGGCAGAAATATTCTGCCTAATTGAGACACTTCACAAATGAAGCTGTCAAGCCCAGGCTTCAAACAGAATACACAACAGCAGTTGAAAGAGAATTTCTAGGACAGCAGTGTGAAGGAGTTTCTTTTCTTTTTTTTTTCCCCAAACAAGTACAGTGCGTTAAATGATTACAGGTTGGTTTCAGGACAATCATCAGAGTTGCCAAGGATGTTAAAAAAAAAAAAAAACACTTCCATAGAGAGTCGAGGAGAGTCAAAAATAGCAGCCATGCCAATCACATCTTCAAGTCATAAAAATAAGTCAAGGGGAGGGATGCATTCGACTCATTTATTTTGTGCACATGGATTCGACATTACCCACGACCAATGTCAAAGCCATCCAATGCAGAGGGCTTTCAGGTGATGTAATGCAGCTTCTGGCGGCCATGTTGGCCTTCTTAGTTCCTGGAAGCAGCATGGATGTTTCCAAATGTACAACACAGCCATGTTAACGTTCAGAACCCAGAAGATACAAACTGACCATATTTTATTCTTTCTGTGCCTTCAAACTCAAGGTCTACGAGATTTTTTAAGCCACAGTACCGGCTGCTATGATCCACATCTACAAAGTCAGAATGACTTAGGATACACTGACAACCAGGAGCAGACATTTTGAATAAGGTGTAGGGAAAACAAATCACACATATTCACAAAACTAGTCCTTGCAGAATAGAAAGCCTTGCAATGCTGCCTTTTCAAACCCTGAGCGGCTCCGAAGGATGACATGATATTCTCCTTCCTGGTTGGGCGTTTAGGAGCATTTCAATGAGTATTAGCACAGTTCAAATAAGGAGTCCAGGTTTGTCCACTCCACACACAGTATCTTGTCTGTGCTGTGGTTTGCAATTTTTGAAAAATGATTCCAGGTCAGGAGAGCAGTGCTGCGGAATCACTGTCACATCATTACACCAGCCAGTGTTAGTCTAAACACCTCCACCTTTCATTTTCTCAAGTTCTGCGTCGCCATTTGCACTGAAGATTTGAAAAAGTGGGAAATGAATCCACCAGAGTTTGCCTGATGTTCAGGAGCTCTTTTCTGGTGAAGACAAAACAATGTGCACCAAGACACAGAGGCAGCCATCCACATCGCCATCTTACCTTATATATGAATATCAGTTCACTGGTCATGAGGAGTTCTACTCAGCCTGTGAAAACATAAAAAATAACCTTGGTGGTATTGTGATATATAGCAATGTCACCAGGGTATCTGAGTTTTGGCTTCAGACTTTAAATCTTTTACAAAAAGCCTGTGATAAAAACAGGTATGTATCTATTGTTAGACCCCCACTCTAATGACAGATACTTAAGATGCATTATGGGCAGTGTGGGAGCCATGGGTCTTGGGGTGTGACTCGGGGACTGAAAGTCAGGACATCGCTGCCTCTGCTGCTTTGATTTTGCCCATTTGAAAAGAGATGCCCCTCAGCTTTATCAAAGTGTAATACTAAAGTACTGGAGGAAGGTAAAACTGAGAGCAGGCAGCAACACCATCATGCTGCATCAAGCATGCTGTGAACACTGACGGAACTTGTTTCCAAGTTGTGGCGGTTGAGCATGTGGTCCATCTAGTGAGACACATAAAACAATTGGGGAAAGGATGAATTTAGCTTCCCTACAAGGTTTGTAAAAAGGTTTGAAAGGGCTGAATTGCACAGTGTTTCCTTACCATTACTGAATCTTTTAAAATGCACTGCATAGCTGCAGTGGAGCGCTGCACACTGATTTCAAAGGCGGCCTTTCTCCCCGATAGCAGACGGCTGCAGCAGGGCTCAGGGCTACCGTGATGGAGGTGCACGGCTGTGTGGAAAGTGGATCAGTAAAACAATATGCGAGTCTCTGCTCTGAAACTTTCATCATGAACTCTAATACTTTACTGTGTTTGTCAGTGCAGTCTTTGTTTAGACAAGAAGAGCTGAGCCCTGAGAACAGCAGGCTACTGAGGGCCTGCCGCAGAGTGTGATACCAATGGCTACGGATAGCATATGGCACTGGGAACTAGATACAACACAAACAAACACAGGACACAGGGATGGGCAGGCACAGACGATGGGATTACATAGGCTGTATACTGTGTGCGTGTGTGTGCATATTCTTGATTCTGCATGGTTGCAGGTGTGTGTGTGTGTGTGTGTGAGCGTTGTACAGCTGAGCATGTGTTGCTTCTAGTTTTCAGCACCAAATGTCAGTATTTTAAAACTGCTGAAAAAGTCTGAGTTCAGTGTCAGGTGCCTGTAAACACTGGATTTTTTCACTAAATGTGCCTGCAAGAAGAAATTCCATGCCGGTGTCACTTCTTCACAGCATATACTGTACACGCAGATAGGGAAAGGTAAAATATTAATGAGAGGGACTGTAACAGACACATTGGCCCATGGCTTGTGACATTTGACTGCAGCTGTTAGCATCAAATTTCTAATGCACAGTAAAATGTCCAGACATGAAAAAAAACGCGGCAGAGGCAAAGAAATGCTATAGTATGGAAAAAGCTGCTTGTCTGACAAGTCCTATCAGCACACATCTGCGTGTGTTATCTTAATACACTCACTTTGACTTACCAGAGTCAAAAAACCTGTAAATATGTTAAGCTTGATTTCTATTTGACACAGGAGGTGGTAACACACAATCAAATCTCAGATATAGCAACAAATATAAAGAATAAGAACAGTTCAAGCTGGTAAACATAGATGAAAACGATGCAGGATTTGATGGGGTTGGCAAAGTTTTCATGAGGAAGGAAATACATTCAGCATGTTTGTTAGACCTCGATGGTTCGCGTGATGCATTTTGGTCAGACACGTTTGTTAACAAGAAAAGTGCTCAGTGTACCTCACCTGTTTATCTATAATGTCCGTGTTGTTATTGTTACTTACGTGTACGTCTCATGTACTGCATACATGGACTAGCCTCGCATTGAAGCCTCAATAATTATGCAAACTACTCTACTTGTTATGGCCATCCGTTTTAATACTTCATTGGCCATGTTCACTCTGTAAGTTTGGCATGGTGAATGGCTCCAAATACTACAATACCCATGAGCCTGAGCTGCCATCACTGTGGACAAGTAGCTAGTTAAAGGTACAAATCTGAGCTGTGCAATAGCTGTGATTTGTTGTTGCAGTTTGGAAATAAAATACCATACCATGCTTGCAAAACTTAACCAAAACTGACCTTCAATCTGAAATTGATTTAAATTGCTGAACATTTTTCTGTGACTGGGAGTTTCTTACCCAAACGCACCCTGAATTTTTTTTTATAAAAAAGTGTTTTCTGATGCATTTGCTGATCTTTTGTACAAACGATTCAACCAGGAGAGTTACATGTTGAACCAAGAGTTTGGTGCCGTCACTCACCAAACTTTGTCTATGCAGAAAATGAATGAAATGATCTTTACTTCCGGAGCTGTGGACACCTGAAATAACTCAGCCCTACAACTGCAACCCTACAGGCTGTGCACTGGTTTGGAAATGTGGCAGTCCAGTTGCATATTTCCAACACACACCTTTTTCATGTATGTGGTATAAAAACCTGCAAAATTAAGGCAAACTTTTGATCCAACATCTTTTAACAATCCTTTCTTCCAAATTGGAATCAAATTGAAAATGCTGCCTTCACGACAGCGCTGGTGTAGCTGTTTAAAGGAGCTGTCAGGAGAAGGATTAGCATTCGCTGCAGCAGAAGTCTGGTGGATCATAGCCAGAGGAGAGAAAGGCGAGTGGGGTCTGACAAAAAGCAGGAGGCCTAAAGTCAGCCCGGCCCGGGGCGAAAGCTTCGCTCCGCAGGGACGCAAACACACTGAACTCAAGCTCAAGTCTCTTCTGATAAACAATGAGCACACATGTGGGCAGCACACATGAGCATACATGAAAATACATGCAGCACACATTGTTTGTGGAGGAGACGTTAAAGCCATGGGCCTGTTGTACAAAAGGATCCTTTGTTCTATTACTGCAACACACACACACACACACACACGCATACAGTATACACACAGAAAAATGTACACGCACCAAAAAAACATGAGTGCTCCATGCATACCAGGCAGAGCAGAAAGAGGCTGCAGGTTCAAGGCTGTTGGGGACTGCTGAAGTCTGAAAGTTGCCTCTATCTCATACATCTGTGTCGTCTCACTGGAGTACAGCTACACTTGTACATGCATCTAGTGTTTCATGTCAGTGTATGTGTATGTGTGTGTGTACGCTAAAATAAAGACACTGCGAGTGCATGCTATATGTGCGTCGGGTCACCTTACACCAGGTTCTGGTGAACTCTCTCTGTGTCAGTATATTAGTCTGGCAGCTTCACCCTGTGTGTGGTTTAATTAACTATTTGTGTCAATCTCATCCACGATTGACAGCATTTTTGTCAACATTTTTCTGATGCTACTTTTCATGGATCTATTTTTCTGACTAATGCACAAGAAGGTGACGTCCCTATTCTCACCTCTACATCTAATCAGGGACACAGCCTGTAAATGAGCACAACATCTGGAACCAGGTTAAAACGGTCTGACCCCTGTCAACCGATTCTGATGCAGTTATTGCTGAACTCTAATAATAAACCAATACAGACTAGATACTTATCAGCCTGAAAAAGTATCAAACAAATCAGTATAAAAAAAACCTCAACCTTGAACTGGACGATTGATTGGTAGGTTGGTGGATGATATATCCAACGCTTGGAAAAAAAATACTGGCCTGACCATACTGGCAATATTTCCTGATGATATCAATATTCAGTGTCTTTTATTTTTCAGTGTCTTTTATTTTGTCAGAATAATTCTCATCTTTAGACCAACACTTTGGATTCTAATGTGTTTGCTCACCCCCTGACCTTTTCTAGTGAGCCACCAAAGATTTTAACCAGTACAGTTGTAAACTTACTGGGCAGACTGCCATAAAGTACACTTACCCAAGACGGACTATGGTGGATAAAATCTGGATTTTTATGACACTGTGACCTTTTTACATTCCTAGCAAGACAAGTTAAGCTGTAAAAACAGCACAATTAGTGTGCAGTCCAGCATTGTTTCTGTAGTTTAATACATTAGCAATGTGATAATATACATTTCAGTCATTAGGGCTGCTTGGAGCTTCATACTTTTTTAAAACATGCTTTACATCCAGTAAACTCAAGGTGAACTGCAGATTTCTGAGACATACTGAGGCAGCCAGGAACATTTTTTCATTCATACTGGAGGCAACAAGCAGAAAAGTGTATATGAGGAAAGAGGTAAACATCTAGAACATGTACAGATGGGGAGAGGAAAGTGAGGAAGAGGCAGCACTGGGTCAAGGCCCAGACCTCATTGAATAGATGAGATGAAAGGCAGATAGAGCTCACTAAGTGATTTACGGCCCACAAGGGCAGACAGAGCCGAAATGGCTGTGACGTTTGATGATTAAATACATCTGCATCACTACAGTCACAAGATGCTAGAGCTCTTCTGTTAATGTTAGACACCAATATTGTCCTTTCACAAAACAATGAGTGCAATCATGTATATATAAGAAATTCCTTTATTCGTCCCACAACGGGGAAATTTCCATATAAACTCTTCATATGTTCATATGAAGAGTATAAAAACAGCTATTTGTTCTGAAGTATATACTTCCAGTTATTGGACATTGGTTCGCTTTCAATTGCCCAACATACATTCATTTAATTTTTAGGAAAAAATGCAAAATGACTTAATGAAATATTTTTTTTGTGACGGAGTTTTGTGACGATGACAGAACGGCTGTGACTGCCCATCTTTCGAACACGTCACAGACAGACTTCCATCGTGTCTTTGTAGACTGGATCAGGGTGTTCCTTGGCAGCTGAATCTCTGCCTGCTTCGCTTTCACTGCCACTTTATCCCAATGGCTGTGGCTGAAGAGCTTCGTCATGCTCCCATAGATGTTGAGGCCCCATGTCTCCATCGCAGCAGTCAGCTTCCCGATGAGGTTGTCTCACATGTGCTGGACAGAGAGGCTCTGAGTGAGGAGGACACTGGACTGCATCTCCCAGGCAGCACTGATGACGTGACAGGTAGTCGCAATGTAGCTGTCGTTTGTGCTGTGGATAGCTTTAATTTCAGGTATCTTTCTTTTCCTCAAAGTAGCTCTCAATGGCTTAGTGTACTTGGTCTCATAGTACAGAACAGGCTCTTTGAATCTCACGCCCTCTCTATCACACCGATTGGCAGCATAGTGATCTCAACTGGGTGGTGGCCTTGGACCAGCGCACATCACACTGTCTCTGCCCGGCCTGTAGCGCTGTGATCTCTGGCTGCGAGCCATCCTCGGACATCGCAGCTGGGTGTTTAAACTGAAGAGTAGCATCACACATGCCTTTAGTTAATGTTCCTATGCCAAGCTTTGTATAGCATGCTTCATTTTTTACCTTAGACTGCGAACAATCAGCCATGAGTGTGTGTGTGTGTGTGTGTGAGTGTGTGTGTGTGTGTGTGTGAGTGTGTGTGTGTATGCATATTAACCTACAGACTGACTGACAGGTCAAAAATATTCATGATGGTTAGGGCTATCTTCAAACTTGATTATGAATAATCTTCATACAGGGATCCATGAGTTACGCATGTTTGTCTGACATCACCCAAGCTGCCAGATCATCTATTAAACACAATCCACATTCTACATACAATCTGTCCCCACAACTGGCAACCCTCAACCAATTCAAGGAGTGTGTGCTCACTTAAAAAAAAAAAATCTAAATACCTTCCGCTACGGGGAAAAACTCCCACTTTTTAAATCCTAAATGTTGGTGGGCTTGTGTTGAGCATTAGTCAGTGTAAGGACAGAAGGATTGGCTGACCTATAAGGAACGCACAGAGCTGTGGAGATTATTCCACACCTATTTTTCAGTCTGGATTCCAACTTCACCACATCTGTACGTTGACTCCAATCTTTACACTTTTAGGACTGAATACACAGAATGCCTAAGTTTTGAGCTTTTTCCTAAAAGCATTCCTTCAGTACCTGCTACCAAGCAGTGAAGTCAAGGTCTTTTTTGATTACAGTACTCATTCAAAGTATTAATGTAGCATGCTGCAGAGGTCCTCTGCCTCTCAATAGATTAGGTGTCTCATTCTTCCTCCAGAGGTGCTATATCAAAAAGAATGTTATTTATCTGGCTTTTAAAGGAGAGTTTTAATGCCTAAAGCGTCTTCACATTTTTTTCCACACTAAAAAAAAAAAAACATTTCGGCATAGAAATTGTCAAATTTTTAAGATGCTCTATACTGGCACTGACGACTGACAGCACAGTGTGTCTATGTGCAGCTTTAGACCACTTGAACACTATTCAAATACACTGTATATATATATACAGGCAATGTCAGTGCTTTAGAAAGAGACACAACTCAAATCATCGGAGCTTTTATTCCCTGTTGGCGTATCAAAATAGTGCGAGCAACGGCTGTGAGCTATTACTAATAATACAGATAGGATAATTCATCTGGGAATGTGAGTTGCTGACAATCGCAGAAAGAACATTTACAACAAAAGTGTGAGGTAATGCCTCCACTGTCTGACTGTCTGTCTGACTCTGTCTGGTCCTCTGTCTTCTCGTCTGCCTCTTGCCCCACCCAATTCACTCCCAATCTCTCTTCCTTTTTAAAATAAAAACCTAAGAAGACGGTCTAATAAGCTTGTATGGATGTTTATGAATGTGCACAAAAAAATAGTCTCATATGGTTGTGCACACACAGACATGCACATACAGAGAAAACTGGGCTCTGGGCAGCCGTTCTTAATCTGTAATTACCTTATTTGACACACGGTAGATGTATTCGTACCCGCCCACGCAAACACACAAGCAACAAACCCATATGCATGAATCCAAAGGTGCATTCACACACATCGACTCAGCATCCACCCTCAGCAGCCAGCTCCAGCGTCTGAGACGTAAGGAAGGTGGTGAAGGTCAGACAGACAGACAGAGACAGGCTATTAAAATTTAACAGTTGGATCTAATTATTATTGGGTGATCTTTTTTTTTTTTTTTTTTGCTCAAGACTGGCACTCATTCAGTTTAAATTGCACGGGCAATCATAATGTGTTTATATGGAAGCTGTGATGTTAAACCATTTTTGATATCATTTGTGGCTACCATGTTTTCAGCAATAGCTACGTTATTAGATTAGAATGTGTTTCTATATTTCTATGCTAAGATAACCAACTTAGCACACAGACTTGAGAAAATGGTAGACATTTTTCACAAATAAATTTATCATTATAGTTTTTATTGTTTTCTTATTATTTCATTTGTTTAGACCTGGTGTTTTTTTCAGTTGCCCTGATACAGGCACTGGATCAGATGACGTGTAATCTAACTGCACAGGGAATTATCATGCAACGCTGCAGGACCACCTTAGCATCTTTCAGCTTACTGTTTTGTTTTCCAGCCCACAGACTCTGCTCTCATCAAACCCATTTCTAGTCCAGCAGGAAGCTCCGATAAAACTCCCTGCTCAGCACCAAATGGCAGACAAACAAAGTTAGCAAGGAGCTGGTAAGCATAGAGAATATGAATGAATATGAATAAGAATGTGCAGCCAAAGAACCAGATATTTTTCTCAGGAGTTGCTTGAGACCAAAAATAGAAAAAAGAAGAAAAAAAAAGATAGTGAACATTGGAGCAAACATTGGACTTGCAGTTGCCCAGTCAATTGTGTAAATTATTGTTGTTGAACAATTCTACTTCAGTAGTTTCGGCAGCAAATCAATCCATGGTTTGGTGAATCCCTTTCATACTTTTCCTGCACTGAAGCAATACGATCAATGTTTCAACTCTTGACAAATACGCTACGTCTCCTCTGCTCGCACTCATCAGCACAGAATCCACTTTCCTCCACAGTTCTGCATGAAAAGTTTGCTTCTTAACTTCTCGAGTTATTAGATTTGACTAGCTCATTTTTCATCTTGACAGCTTCATTAAAGCACCCTGAAAAAGCTCAAAATATTTGTGTGTGTGTGTGTGTGTGTGTGTGTGTGTGTGTGTGTGTCGCTGTGTGTGTGATTGTGAATACAGTCTCCTCACCCGTTTCCCTCAAGTCTGCTCGTCCCTGACGCTATTTCAAAAGCTGTTTTTTCCAGTTTCTTTCTTCCCATCTCTCTCTTTCAGTGTGTCCCTCCTTCACAGCCATTGTCCCTCTCTTCTTCATCATCCATCTCACCGTGCTTCATTACCCTTCACTCTTCCCATCATTTTCTCTACACTTTTACCCCCCTTCCATCACCGTCCATCTTATCGCGCTTTCTTCTCCTCCTCCTCCATGATACTCTGTTTTTTCACCCGAGGAAAAAGAAACACACAAACACTTGTCTGCTGGCTGCCCATTTGTCTCCAGCCTCTCCAAACCTTTTCCTGCGTTGGCATTGGCTGGCTGGAGCATCTGCTGTATTGGTATTGGCTGGTTCCAGCAGGTGAGGCATAGCTGTGCCACTTAATCAATGCCCTGCAGTGGGGGAAGCATGTGCCAGACACACAGTGCAGCAGCAACAGCAGCAGCAGCAGCAGCCGTCAGCACTGGCAGCTCTCCATGAAGCCGAGCATGGGGATGGCATGACCTTCAGACGGCTGGGACCGGCAGAAGAAAAACACACGCACACACACACACGTATACACACAGATACAAGCTGTGCATATTTTCCTTGCAAATGACTTTCTTTCCCAAAATGTCCGCAGGCCACGCCCAGAACTCCACCTTTCCTCTGCAGAGGCGAACGCTCAACTTCTCACAATGGACTGCGAGTGTGGCAAGTAGGCACGGCAGTCCTTTCTGAAGGTCAAGAAGAGGCTCAGATGGCACATGCACACACACAAACACAGACTGCAGAGGCTGCCAGATGCGTGAAAAACAAGTATGATACGCTCCCCTGAAAGGAGAAAATGTCATTGTACTGACAACAAAAACTAGATGTATATAATATATTCAATTAAAAATGTGCTTATCATTGCGATATTATACTGTCATGTGGCAAAAACATGTTGGACGTTGTAAACTGTAGACAGTTTTGAACTAATATGTGGAAGATATTTAAATCCTGACATGACAAAACATTGCAGGTAATGGCCATTACAGCTGATTTAAATATATGCAGCTTCCATCAGGATGTGTGATAACATATCTCACCACTTTTTCTTATTACCAATGCAAAGAAATGTCTTATTGTCAAATAACAAAGAAATTGCCACCACACCTGTTTGTGACGTGAGACATTTCATACCCAAAGCACTTTACAAAACTCAAGGGCAAAAGCACAAGAATGAAATGATAAAAAACAATGAAAGCAAGCAAATAAAAGCACGTGGAATAAAAACGAGAGCAAACAAGCAAAAAGCACACACAGTAAGTCGACTGCAGTAGTCCAGCCTGCTAGTTATAAAAGCATGTCCAAGTGTCTTTAGATCATGTTTAGACATTAAGCCTCTGTCCCTCACAATACAGCCTTGTAGCACTTTAAAAAGGTGGCAGAAGGCTGATTTTGTTATTAATTTAATGTGACTACTGAAATTTAGGTCTGGATAACACTAAGGTTTCTACTTTGATTTTTTCTTGTCAAGGACAGACTATTCAGGTGAGCACATACTTTCTTCTTTGCAGACTTTCTTCATTGGCCCCAAATACAATGACTTCAGTTTTGTTTGAGAAAATTTAGGAGCATGGAGCAGTAACCTGTTTAATGCACAGTCCCAGGGAGTATGTTGAACTGTATTCATTTGGTGATGCCACTATATAGACTGTATTTGCACATCATCTGTGTACATATGATATGAACCTTAACATTTTCAACAATTTCATAAATGGTTGCATGTAAAGATTAAATAAGAGAGGTCCGACAATTCATTATTGCAGAACTCCACGTGTGTCCAATGTTGTTGGGAGACAGCCAGATGTGCAGCTACCAATTGATGCAGAATAGTCTGTCTTGAAGGTTGGACTTGACCCAATTCATGAGCATGCCAAAGACACCAAAGCAGTGTTCAGGTCTGTATATCAATATATCATGATCAGCCGTATCAAATGCAGCAGTAATAATCATAAGAGCAGTCTCGGTGCTGTAGTGGGGCCAAAATCTAGACTAGAAAATGACAAGATAGTTTCTTAGTTTCTTACTGCTAGAAAGTTGCTGAATTGTCTAAAGACAACTTCATCAATAATTTGATTGAATGAATGGCGGATTTGATATTGGCCCGTAGTTGCTTTTATAAGAGATAGTAATACTTGTGTAGAAAACCAAATCCAGCGTAAGGCCTTTGTTGTGAGCAGGTTCTTTTACATCCTGCAAAAGTGTTCAAGGATAAGAAAAGTTCTTACGTGTTCCTATCATTTGAGTTACCAACATCATTAAAATCACCAGTAATAATTACACAGTCAAAGTCAGTTACAATGATTAAAATCTGTTTGGAAAAGTCATCAAAAAATGTAGCTGAATATTTTGGTGAGATATTTAAAAGAGTAGTTTTAGTACAGCTGTAGTATACGGTAACAGAGAGATATTCAATGAGTTGTATGTACCAAATGATCGTTTTTTGCACAAAAACATATCTTTGAATATAACAGCTACTTCACCTCCTCTTTGTCCTGCTCTAACTACATCCAAGTTAGTGGGCGCTGACTCAACAAGAGGTTCTGCCTTGTTATTTTCATCCAACCATGTTTCAGTTAAAACATAACGTTGAGTTTATGATCTGTAATAAAATCATTAATTAAAAACGATGTTACACTTAGCAAAGCTGAATGTATTGAGTCAGGACCTGGTTCAGAGATTATTGTCTGCTGGAGAGGAATAACAATTAGATTTGATAATTGTGCGTGCGAGTTGGATACACCCTGTTACCTCTATCTCTAATCAGCACAGGGCGTTTTGATATCACGTGATCAAGGCTGCTCTCACATGTAGCAGTGCTATGTGAGGGACAACTGACAGGATGAAATCTAGAACTAGTAGTAGTATCGTAAAGAGAGTAAAACGCTGAAACAGGAACTTGGGAGTCAGCACAGAAGCTCAGAAGACCTTGTAATTTGGGTGAAGACGGTCGGATTTAAAAAACTCAGTTCAGAAAAGAAGTAACAGGTCCACATAAACAACGTTTAGGTGCTGCAGAGGGTCCTTTCTACCAGATATGGAACTGGGATAAGCAGCTTCTCTCCTAACAGACACTGTTTCTCAGACTGTTGTAAAGTGATGTTGGTTAATCTGACGACTGGTCGAGCCTATTCTGCTGTTCTCTCTCTGTTATGGGTTTCCTTGGGTTGACTACATTTTGGATAGGGTCTAATTATAGCCTCTATTGGATTGAGTCCATTTTTTTATTTTTGTAAAAAGTTTTGTATTTCATTTTAAATATTTTCATTGATGTAGGTTGAACAGGTTATGTTTCAGGTCCACAGTATGGAACCATGAAGACCACAGTGCAACAGTGTGGCTCATGATGTTTAATAGTTTTTAATATAGATATATCAGGCCTTGAATACAGACACAATGTTACTAGCATGTATCCATTGCTGGTTTGGGTCTTTTCGTGTGATTTTCTAATGATAAGGACAATATGGAATATCACCAGTCAACTGTGGCTAAGCTTTTTACGTCAACATTAATTCATTTGACGCTTTTGTTCAAAGTGATGTACAAATGAGGTACAATCTGATATTCAGGCAATAATTCGGGGTTAAACCTGCAATAACTAAGTTTTTGGCCACTTGGAGGCAGCAGAAACAAGTTGTGTGTCAAATATTTTGATTAAGATTAGTCACTCGTGGTGGATGCAGATATCAGCTTTCATTTCGATCATATACCCACGCAAGTTTTCAATGTGGCTGCCATCACATCAACATCCATTCATTATCTAAATGTTTGCTGGGTTTCAGCCAGTTGGCAAGCAATCGCAGATCCATTCATGCTCTTTCATTCAGGAAAGATAGAAAAACACACTATACTGTACGCAAACTCATTTTCACTCCTTCTGCCTCTCCGCCCTGCTCCTCCTGTCTTCAACACTCCTCCCACATCTTGTCCCCCTCCCTCACCCCTGGCCTGCCCTTGCTCTCCTGCCCTCCTCTCCGCTCCCATGAGCCCCATGCAGAGCCGGCAGGCCCCCCACGTTGCGGGCCTATTAACAGGTCTTGGTTGGCTGTAATGATGCCTCTCCTTATGTCTGTGCAGCTGCTGCAGTGCTGAATAGGGAGGATAAATGTGGGATCCTCAACATCCGCATCATTGTTTCACTGCCACTCTCTGCTGTCATGTGTGGTAGACAGAGGAGGGAAGCGCTCCAGACGGATTTATCTTGTCCACGTCTAAATTCCATTTCCAAATTTTTCAGAAGTGGCATAGACTGATATATCAGGGTGGTATTTTTTAAATTAGATATAGTTTCATCTGTGAAATTCTGGATATTATATTGCTTTATTATTATTTGTAGTTTTCAATGATCTGCAGTTGGAGTGAAATTCTTATTTTGCCAGATTTGATTGATTCACCATGACAAGAAGACACGTTTTCTGAGGGATACTTTCTTGAAATGAAAACAGTTACAACAAGACCAAAAAAGTGAGAAATAAAACAATCAAAAATAATAAAATTGGACTTCAAACAGACATAATTCTAAATGATAAGTGACTGTTAATTAAATGAGTGTGATGGATTGTATGCAGTCATACTAGTCTGAATAATCCCGTGAGTCTTTTAACTCGTGAATATAGTGAACTGGAGCCAGAGATAAGCAGGTGAAACTGATTGTTATACAGACTGTATTATACAAATTGTGTTCAAAGAAAGAAGAAAGAATAGAAGAAAAGAAAGAAAATACGCTGCTGTTGGATCAATGTCGGCTCTTCTTCGCGCTCAAAGGAGTCTGTGAAACGCTTTTACAACAACAAACACACCACATGTGCTTTTACACGTTTGTAACTGTGTGTGTACATTATGTGTCCGTGCTCCATGGGACAACAGACAGCTGCTGCAGGGTCCGTCAGTCAGCTGCTATATTTATAGGGTGATGACCAGCGAATGCTAACAGCTGCATCACACAGGGACAGAGACAGAAAGTGAGACAGAGAGGACGCAGGAACCTGACGTGTTAAACGCTCATCTCTTCAATCCTGCCAGGGCTCAAAATGACCGAAGAGCATTTGAAATCCTGTGTAAACTATGTGTCTGCACAGGATTTCAAACAGCCCCTTGTTGGCACATCAAAGGCAGGGACAGCAGGGGAAAATTATGGGACATGCCCACTGCAGTACTGAGGAGGATATAGTGTCGATCGCAAATAAAACATTAAAAAAAAAAAGTTATCATTGCTTGAAGTGATATATGATAGAGGCCACTGATCCTGAATGAGGCTATTATTGTGTCTTTTTCTATGCCATCCTTCTAGCTGGGCATGTTTGCTAGAGCAGCAAAAAATGGATTAAAATGAAAAATGAAAAAATAAAGTGTGAGTATTATAGCTGAGTACACTAAGCACTGCATGAAATTAATCATTAGCTACAGTACGTACAACCAAGTGTAAGGTGTAAGATTCTAAAAAATACAGACCATCTGCAGCATGAAGTGACGTTTAAATCTCCACAGCCAAAAGAGGATGTATCAGTGTATTTCATGAGACTTCTCCCATGTTGTCTTTCTACCTGACGTGACAACAGCCTCAATAACACGCCTCACACTGCGTCCCAGCCAGCAGACCACGACCTATCTGTCCTCCCAAAACCTCAAACTCTAATATGTACAGCATTGTCACATCGGTACTTACAGATTACTGGCAGGTGTCATGTGTAGGTTTGAGTCTTCTGTCCTGGCAGCTCCTGATGAGAATAAGACATAAGACAGATTAATATCTATGTAATATTAGATATTATAACTGAGCCAACAGGGAAGAATAAGTTTGTACGTTAATGTTGAATTTCGTGTTAAAACCATGCTGAAATCACTGGACTTTTCTCACAGGTGCAAGTGATATTGTTGACGTCGGCTCGGTTCCATTTCGTTGAGCATGTCAGTCTGCATGCTCCGTACCAGAGCTTTGGGAACTGAATGCAGACATCATTGATGTTTTTGGTTACAAGCTGTTGTTTGACAAGTTAAAAAAGAAGCATCTTTTGATATTGCCTGCACTGTGATCAGATCACAATATGGACACTAGCAAAATGGGTGTGTTCCAGATGAAGGGATGTGATGTAAGATACCCTCAGGAGACAACTGTTTCACAATCCTAGAACTCCAGGGATCCTGAAAGCTCCACTGTGTGTCAACTGGCTTGTGCAAAATTTAATTTAAAATTTAAAATAAGCACAATACTTAAATTTCATACCAAAGGCCTGAAGGAGGACACTGCTTTACGCCTTATATTGACATGGCTTAAGTGTGCCCAAATGTAGTTTTAGGACCTTCCTAATTTCAGATTTGTAATTCCATCCAGCATATTAATATTGAAAACATAACATACTGAATTAATGTGTCAAGTCAAAATGCCACACAGCAAATCTGTGGCTGGTTAATTGTCCAGCATTATTATTATTGAAGGAATGAGGAATTCTTCGGGGTCCGGCTGCTAATTGTTCGCACTGGGGTAAACCTAGACCGGCCCTGGGAGTTAGGTGACCTTTCAACTTGTTGGGCAGATGTTGTTCAGGAGAATGTAGCCAACTGTACAGATTGCATTTTAACATTACAAAGATCTGATCACAGTCTGAGCAAGACAGATGTGCCAGATGCCAGATGTGGTCTGGCTGATGCGATCGCGTTCCAATTGCATTACGTTCTGTGTGAATTTACACCTGCATTAACACGCCTTTTCCTTATCTAGACAAGAAATCCAGATACAGGATAATTGTTTCAACTGGGTGTAAATGGGGTCAAAATGTCTGCTGTGAGACAGGTTTGTTGCTACAGAGACGTGAGGACACACTGATCCAATCCGCTGGATCCTGACCTTATTACATGGATCAGGCATCGGACAGATATGACGAATCAATGAAAAATAAAAAAATAATAGTTTCTTCATCAATGCCATTATCAAATTCAGGGTTTCCACAATCAATTACATGAAGTCATGGAAATTGCTACCTTTAGTTTTTAGTGCCACAAAAATCCCTGGCCTCATATTCCCTTACATTTGTATACACTGACACTTTCTTTCTAAAGGCAAAGCCAGAGTAGGGAAATTCACACATGTTGGAAATGAAGCGAACTAACCCTTGAAGGCAAATAATGAGTCAGTGATTTGTTGATTTTTAACCATATAACACCTTACACCTACAGTAAAAACTACATCCACAGTCACGTCTTTTGTTACACAGGTGGCTTGGTCTGGAGTGTATTGTCAGCAGCACAGATGCTACTGAATGATCATAGAGCAGTGTGTCTCTATGATCCTCTCACTCATCTGCAGCTACACTATGCTACCTGTTACTATGATCATAGAGGTGACACCACTCCATAGAGTGTACAGGCCGCAATATATTACAGAATTTAGTATTTGTTGTAAATCTAATACAAAACTGACAGAAAGGCGGGACTGAGAGAAAATGTTGCAATTACAAATCTGTCTGCTCCTTCAGCACCATGGACAGCATCATGGATCCATCAGTAGCCTAACAGCACTGTGTGCACAGGTGGGCAACTGATATTTCAGAGCCGTGGTCGAGGACGTATATTTGAATGTGCACAAACCTCAGCCAGATAAATGATCAATGGGTCAGACAGACTACAGCAACATATTCAACTAAACTACCCCCTCAGCTCCTGCACTCTCTTGGCTACTCGGCGATGGACGGCAGGTTAACATAGGGGATTGCACCCACCCTTCATCTCCCCTCAAATCTCCGACCACAAGAAATGCTTCATCTGGAATTATTTGAAGGTTATAGGTAGAGCTAATTGGACTGAAATCCCTGTATTAGAGATAAGTATGAGCAATGAAGGGAAATGAGTACTCTTCCGTACATTAACATATGCCATCAAGGTGCCCTTCAGCAGGGCTCTGAACCCCCGACTGCTCCTGCAGAGCTGCTACAGACCGTTCTGTTGGGCAGCCCCAGTGTGAATGTGTGCAGCAATATGAGTGTGGAGCAGGACGGTGGAGGAAAAGGACAGGGCATTTAGTCAGATTTCACTGCATAAGTAAAGGTTGCAAAAGACAAATATTGTTCATACTCATTTGTTTAGACTCCTCGGCCTGCTGACACCGAGTGGATGTTTCAAAGACAGAGTTACATTGTGCGCAGTAGTGGATAATTTACACCATGGTCATGGCTGTGATGCTAATTGATTCCTAATCGCAGATTGCTCCTCTGTGGAGGACGTAGCCTTTCAAATGAGTTGCTGTGCCTTGTTTACAATGCGTACAAGAGCCGTAATGAGGCTGATTACAACCATGTTGCTGCTGCTGACAATGACTGCAGCACAAAGACGAAGGAAGGCAACGAGAAAACGGCTGCTCGGGATTTCAGACGGATTCCTTCCCAGTGCATCCCATTAAAAATTGGGATGTGTATCCCATTAAAAAATATGATGCATCCCATCACATACGCTCAGTCTACTCTGCCTAATTGCCATACGGTTAAAAGTTGGCTTTGAGGTGCTTTAAGGTCGGCAGAGACAAAGAGGCAGAGAGAGAGAGACAGAGAGAGAGAGACAGGGGTTCATCCTGAGTTTGAGCTCAGCTGTGATGTAACTGTGGACGATGGCTGTGCCGCAGTCAATTTAGGAGGCGATATCCTCAAATGGCCTCAACCCCCCTCCCCCCTCCTTCTCCTTCCCTCTCACCCTCCCTCTCTCTCTCTCCTCTATCTCCTTTTTCTCCACTCCTCACACTGGTGCCATTTATGTCTTCCACACCCTATCATTCTTTTTTTTTTTTTTTTTGCTACAAAAATCCCAAACTACCCCGTTCTTCCCTCATGCAAACTCTAATATTATCTCCTCTCCACTTCTTCCCCTTCTTTTCCCCCCCTCTCTTGCTGTCAGCTCGTCCATGCATCACTGCCCAGCATCCCTCCTCTCCTCTCCTCTCAGGCTGCAGCACTAACCTACACACATACACACTGAGAGAATAACATCTCCCGCTAAATTCACTTCAATAGGACTCTGGCGGCGTGAAAGGCGTTAGCACGTTGCAAACTGTCCACCCCCACAGTAAAGCTGCTTGTTGGATAACCTTACTGCTTTTAATAACAGTATATCCCCCAGACGTATTTAGCTCTACTATATGTTTATGGCCCCTGCACACATCTCAACCTCTCCCTGCACCACTCTCATCATCGCTCGCCTTTCCAGTTCCCTCCCTCCCTCCCTCCTCACTTTCTTTCTCGCTTCCTTCCTACCTCTGCCATCTCCTCGTGCTTGCCTGTCGATTCAGGTTTTCTCTGTTTACTGCTGTGGCTGGAGACAATATCGCTAACGCAGAAAAGAAAACGTTTGAAAAGCTGACAAGCGCCAGTTTACGCGTTTAAAGTGATTAATTTGAATGTCAACTCATTTAAAATCCTATAAGAGCGTTTTGGATGTTGTGCAACAATTTCATGTGTGTCTTCATATTTTCATGTATGTGTGTATGTACGTGTGTGTGTGTGTGCCCATCCCTCTCTCCTCTCCTCTCTCTGAGTGATGGAGGGTGGGGTAATCTGCACCGGTTGCCATGACACCAGACAGCCCTTGCTTGGCGAAGGCACGTAGCTTCCTCTCTGCTCTATTTCCCCGGAGCCCTCCACTCAGGAGTGTGTGTGTGCATCTGTGTCTGTGTGTGTCTATGAATCTGGGAGAGTCATATATGATGCACATGATGCACGAAGCTAAGTGGAAAAATAGAATGTGGAGTGAGAATATTTACTGTCTCTACATGTTGGACCGAAGGGGAAATGAAGCAAACAGCACCTATCTTAAGCAAATATTTTAGGTGCATGTCTAAAAACAGTGTTAAGATGAGAAATTGCCACAATTAGAATAGTCAAATTTTACAGTCCTCTTTAGGGGAAGACATTGTGGTGAATTATAGTGAACTTCATCCATTCCTCAGCTCACTTGGACACCCTGAAACCCACTGAAGGACCCCTAGACTTCCCGCAGCAGACATTCACCACATATGCCTACCACAAATCTTCTTTTACGAAGCGGGTCGTTTCCCCTCTTAACCATTTTTCATTTTAATTCAACCTCATTGTTGAGACAACTTGCTCTGAAACTCAAACTGTCAAGGGCAATAAGGACTTTTGGGCTCCTGAACACGCAGCCTCCTGAATCACCTCATACGGAGTCGGTATTGGTCAAAATTAATTACTGGAGGCATTTGTAAAAGATTTCTCTTCAGTTGTTGTTGTTGTTGTTGTTTTTACCCTCTGCAGACATTGGCTTTAGGAAATAAATGACTGCAGCTGCATGATGGCTCAAACTCATTTCTGTGCTCCACAAGTTCGGTATATGCACATATCTGTTCTTATTTCGCAGTTTAGTTTAATACAAGAGATTTAATTCCTCCAGCAAATAGCTGTTCCCAGACCTGATGCAATTACTTTTCTTAGTCTCAAAAGGCAATCACGGTGTTTTGAACCACTCTCCTCACAGCTCTTGGAATCCTAATAAAAGTGTCCATGCCAGCTCCTATCCATCTATCTATCTCCAGACTCCAGCCTAGATGAATAATTTAGCAGGCTATATTTCCAGCCATCTGCTTCCCCCTCTCTCTCACTCACTCACTCACTCCCTCACTTGCTCTGCCTCCATCCTTCTTCTTTTCCCTTCTCAGTAAAGTCTCTCGATTCTGCTCTCTTTCTCATGTGTGTGGTCAATGACAGGGTTCCATGCAAAATTTGAAAATTTGCTACAATTTTTTTTTTTTTTTTTTCAAAATCATCGTCTTTAACCATCAGTATTGTTTTGACTGCTCGAGAGCTGACCATAATACAGTTCAATTAGACGTTCAAGAATCTGGTCATCCAGGGTCAAAATAACATGCTTTTTCATGGTGGTTTGTAATCTGAGAATATTTAAGAACCCTGCTGTTCTATCATAAAATGACTCCATATTTACTGCTGCTAACTGACGCTCTTTGCTGGACAACAGTAGGACGCAGCACGGACTCTCTAATGATCCCTAAAGCCGTTCTGTGGTTAGTGGAAGCCAGAGGAAGCCTTGAGAATACATATACATCCTGGATCAAATCATTAACCATGATCAGCATCTGCAACACTGCCTGTCAGAGCCCAGCAGAGGTCAGCCAAGTTCCTCTTTCCTGTCAGCATAATGAGCAAGCAACCACATGTTCCTCCACCAGCATCGCTCTCATTATCTGTGTACAACAATTACGCCACCTGAGTAATTGACGATCCTCCCGTGCTCGCAGCTACAGCACAAGGATCACAATTTAAGGGAAGATGAATACATAATTGCATATATAGCAACTGGTTGATTACACAGCGTCTGGGATTTGTGTAAGCAAATAAAAGCAGCCGGGGCGAACGCAGGGATGGTCTCAATTTGCTGAGGAGAAGTCAGGAAGGAAGGGCTGCCAGCCCAGCAGACAGACAGACAGACAGACAGACAGACAGACAGACAGACAGACAGGGGAAAGCTCCAGCAAAGGTTAATGTTAATGGAGGGAAGATCACAAGAGAGGATTAAGTTAGACTGATAATGCAGATGATGACGGGGAAGAAGAATAGGATGGAAAAGTTTGACTCACTGACTCAATAAATTGGATATGTATTACTTTTTCTAACCTTGGAAACAGAAACAGAGGATGTTTTTCAACCAAGAATGACCAAGCAATATAAACTGAAGTGTGTATCCTACTGTTTGAGTGCAGACCCCGAAATCTGTGTTGATGAGTTTTGGCCAAAAGTGAGTTGATAACCCTTCAGGATTTGTAATCAGTGCAGTACTACATATACACATATATTTTTTTTTATAAAAAATTAGTTACAAAATGCCATCTCATCTCACAAAATGCAAAATATGTAATACTACGACAGTTTTTTACATTTTCTTTGGCTTCTGAAAAGTCTTACATCTTAACCCATTGATATTAGGGTTGAATATCCATTTTTCACATGATTCTAATAATGTCTAGTAATAATGATAATAACTAGCCTCACCCAGGACCCATTACTGTGTTGCTTTTTATATTACTGTTGCATTATTTCCCCAAATCTGATATGGTTGTGAACTGATATAATCTACTCGAGCTCACTTTGAACTATGTCACTATTTGTTACTGATTATATGTAGGCCTATTTGCAGTTTTGAATGTCATTTAAGCACTGCTTTGTACAACTTGATAAATCTGTGACAGTTTGAAGGTAAAACATAAACGTGTTGTGTCTAAGCATAGATCAAAACAACCAGTTAGGCCAGATAACCCAACAGCATTATGAAAAGTATATCTCAGTAAAGGTAGCCCAGTACTGTGACGTGCACATACAGACCATTTATTCTCAGTGTGTGGATAACTCTAACTAAAATCAAAGTCAATCTGTTGTTGACCTTATACATCTATCCATAAACTACATTTTCAATTGTTCTACAAAAAGGTCCTGTTGAAACTTGAGGACAAATCTAATCCAGTAGACTACTAAAATATCTTCAACTCTAGTTCCTCAGTTAACCCTCTCAGGCTTTAAGTGCCCAATTTGGAAATCCAGAATGCCTCCCTCTTCAGGGGCACCTTCTCTAAATCTGTCCCTCTCTTTGACAAACACACTGTCTCACTTCCTATAAGATCATACAGTCTCCGTGTGAATGTGAATGGAAAGATCACTTTTTTTTTTTACATCTTATATTACTTTAATGTTCTGCTGCTACTGGAGAAAAGTTGTGGAATACGTTTTAATTTTGATGGACTTCAGTGGTGAAAAATGCACTGTGCTTAACTACGATTTGAAGGTTCTTGTACTTTGATTGAGTATTTCCTTTTCATGGTACTTTCCAGTCGACCACATTTCAGAGATAAACATTGTACTTTTTACTCCACTACATTGATCTCAGAGTTACAGTTCTTAGTTACATTTCAGATTTTGAAAAATATACAGAAAACATAAAATGAGTTTATTCAGTAATACACTGTTATGGGTTAAACTACCCAAAAGTAACTTATAAGAACTACTACAGTGAAAGATTAGCACCTATCTACCTAATCTGATGATAAAATATATGATGCATTACAATTACAGAGGTAATACTGCTAAGACGAGTACTTTTTACTTTTGACTTAACATTTTGTTGCTGATAATTCTGTATTTTTACTAAAGTAAAAGTTTGAATGAAGGACGTTTGCCTGTTCTTGCATCATTTGTATTGAGGCTCACACTGATCTGCACCTTGCTTAAAGATGTACAGCTGACCATCAAAATGGAAATACATGAATTCGCAAATTTGAAGTAATGCCTTTGAGTGTGAGTGGATTTAGTTTGTATGCCATAAATGGCCTAATACACACACACACACACACACACACACACAGACAAATACTCTCTCCTCTGATCTATCTATATTCATGCTATCTGTGCTTCTCTGCTGGCTGGCTGCTGACCCTGCTGACCAGGTTAGCTGGCAGCCTGACAGACTGGCTGACTGGCTATAAAACTGGCTGGCTGATTTGCCGGCTGGGACGCGTCTGCCCTCGTGTAGCCCCTGCAGCACTAGCAGCATCTATTACAAATACACAAACAGCCTCTGATTCCCCCAGACGTTCTCATTCAGCGTGACCTGCGATGACGGGCTGCATGTATTTATAATCTGCTCTTTCCTGCGGCAATTAAACCCCCTGAACCTCGGCACACTGAAAACACCAGAGTCAGGGAAAACTGCAAGCAGCACATGTCTGCTCTGGCCATCTTGTCACCTCGGTAATCAAACTGACGAGCGACCAGATGCACTTGTAACCCTTTGCTTTCTGTTCCCTCAGACACCTCTCGGCGCAGAGACACTAAAGCCTCTGGCTCTTGGTATCCTGTTTCTAGGAACCGCAGTCCACTGTGGGCTGAGGTGGGGGGGTGGGGTGATGGTGGAGTAGCAGAGTAAAGTGGGGCGGGAGGGTGGGCTTGGTGTGCAGAGGTGGGCTGTGCATGTGCGAGGCTTCGCACACAATGGCGTCTGAGCAAGGTGTGTGTATCTGGCACACAGG
Organism: Holacanthus passer; assembly: GCA_025331565.1. Taxonomy (NCBI): domain Eukaryota; kingdom Metazoa; phylum Chordata; class Actinopteri; family Pomacanthidae; genus Holacanthus; species Holacanthus passer. The sequence goes on from JAFREQ010000038.1 coordinate 4,014,189, forward strand.
AAACATGAGTGCATTTAGCATGTTTGCATGCAGAATATTGTTGCAGTACCTTCTAAACGTTGTCATGTTTGCACCTGGTGGTTTCACTACTGCTGCAGGTTTTCAGTCCAAATCATGTCAGTTTGGATTCTGAGGTGCCAATCAAGTCAGTGAACTGAACCAGACATAAAGAAGACAGAGAAGAGACACAATCCTCTGCAACGCTGCGAAATGACTGCGAGGTAAACGGCACAAGTGGGAATGGGAAGAGAAAGAAATAAAGTGGGGTAGTGAGGAAGTGGGGAGAAAGGAGAGAACAAGCGGAGAGAAAGAAGAGGCTGGGGGAGGTGGTGGGGAGGGACAAGGACAGGAAAGAAAAAAGGGGGTAAGAAAAAAAGAAGGAGAAAGAAGAGGAGGAGAGGCGAGACGAGGAGAAGGAGCGAGGCAAGGCGGGGGGAAAATAGACAGAGTGGAGTGAAGGGGCTCTGGAGGGGGAGGCGAGGCAGAGATGGGGAGGGGAGGTGGGGGCTGCTGCTGCTGATGCTGGAGCACAGCGCGGCCATGCTGAACCGAGTGAACTGCAGTGGAGGTCAGGGAGTCCAACATTCCTCTGGAACACTGTGTTTACACTGCGTAGCAGAGAGGAGGGGGGGGCGGGGGCCGAGGGGTGGGGGGGTACGAGGGGGACGACGTGCAGGGAAGGAAATCATCTCCCGGAGACACTCCTTTCAGGGACTGTGTGTGTGTGTGTGTATGAGTGAGTGAGAGTGTGTGTGTCGCTCATCCTGTAGCTGTAGTGTGTTTCTAAAGCGCCGGAGTAACATGATTCCAAACTCCCCTCCCTGCCTCCCCCAGCACACTCACCCCCACCGCCCCCTCCATCTGACGCTACTTAAATCCACCTTAAACTTCATCCACCTACGACGACAGAGGGCCGTGTGCCACGTCCGTCATCAAAATCAATGGATTAAAGCTGAAATTTTGAAGAGTTGAACCACTCTGGGTGCTGCTTCACCTGCATTAATAATGTTTGCCATTTACTAACTTTTTACTAACAAAAGGGGGATTTATGAATCTAAAATCAAAACGTTTTTTTCAAAGGCATTTGGAGTCTAGAGTCTTTTAAAAAGACCAGAAATTCAGTGGGGTTTTTTTGCTTTTGTTTTTTTCTTCTTAGTATAACCTGAGAATTACTGCAAGATTTCAATCACATAATAAATGATAAAAGTAGACTTCAAAAGTAGACTCAAATTTGGATTTAATTAGGGACATCAAGAAATAGTAAATATAAGACAATTACAAAGCTGTGTTTTAATCACAGTGAGTCCATTTTTATATCAAATAACATGGAACTTTGCATTTTTAAAGTCAAAGCTTTGTCTTTAGTTGTTTAGAAAAAAGCTAACAAACTTTTTTCAGATTGCTATAATTTGAATTTCTGTCAATTATAATTTACATAAGTAGGTTTTAAAGACTTTGATTAATTCCTATTGTATTTCGATTCAAAATAAAGAAAAAACACAACAAGAAAAAAAATCATTTCTTTACTTTTAAAAATCAACAATGCTTTGTAGAGAAACTGGAACAAAGTTTTTATCATGACATTTCAATTTAATTTAATCTTTTAATAAGAAAATTTTACCACTTACAATAAAACCAAATGATAAACTCATTTTCTACTTTTTCTTTACTGGAAAATTAACAGCAACGGCAGCTGAATTACAAACACAGATAAATTAACGGAACTGATGCATTTTTAAAGATTCAATTAACCTCAGTTTTGACATCAGCCACACTGACAAAAGTTTTGTCTCATCAAACAACAGCAAAGCGGCGAGCGGTCACAGCAGAGACTGGGAGCCCTGCAATCATCTCCCACTACTCTGCTGCACATACTTTCATTCATCACATAAAGACGTTTCCTTTCCCCATCTGCTGGTACAAAAGAGAAACTACAGTACAGACAGCACAGACTGCAGGCTGCTGACAGACACCACTGTGAGACATTTAGAAATCTCTGAAAATCACAACATTGACTCTCAAGTATTTAGACCTTATAATCTATAACACGAAATGAAAACAGGAAATTTGATAGCTGCCCTAAAATTGATGATTAAGGTTCATAATGGCAAAAACGCGCAAATTTATCAGAGATTTTAATTAGTAACAATGCAGAAAATAAAATAAGAAAAGTGTCTCTTAAAAGTATTGTCATCAAACAGTTGTATCAGTTTAAAACTACAGATTTCCTCTCAGACACATCCAGACAAAATTGAGAACCTCCTTAACACAGAGAAGGTTTTTCCATTTGTATGCCACAATGTGCCGGCCAGTTATTTTCCAGACCACTTTGATACAAATATTACCATTTAAATCAGATTTAGCTGGTGACTATTCAGACTCAGTAAATATTTAGTGTTTACTGTGCCATTGAGGAAATTATCACCGCTGGCATCAGTCAGAATGACATTTCAGCGAATCAAAGCAGAGCAGGAGACAATTGGCTGTCTGGGTTCTGGACTGAATAATCAATTTGTCCCCAGACTGCTGCATAGCAACACTCGTCGCAAAGGAGCAAAATATGCAGAGGCAACAAACACCAGACTAAAGTTTAGGGATGTGAGACTTTTTGACTTGATTAAAATCCGAAGCCTTTGGCCTTTATTCCACGTGTTGTATCCCAATCCTGACACAGCAAGGCATTGTATTTCTCAATATCATCAATGTATGGCAACAAGCTTCAGCTTCAATATTCAAATAATCATTCAAACACAGAGCAAATCAACTACAGTTTGACACCAGTTGTCAGCTCTAGTTTGTAGTAGAGGAGAGAGAGGCTGAGTCATGGCTTGAACTTTTGTCTCCGAGAGCTGAATGTCATTTGACAACAGACTGCCTGACATTTGACCGGGATTTCCCTAAACTTTGCAGAAGACGATTGCACAAATGCATGCCGACAGCAGGAAGTCGAGTAACTGTAACCTTATCAAAGTAAAGAGACTTCTGTAGGGTCCATTTTTTAAAAAAGGACTTTCACATTTAGTATTTCAGGAAATGTGGGAGGCTTACATTACACACATATTACTCACTGTGGGTTTTTGTAATACTGATTCTGATAATTTAAAGAAGTCATTTGACTTTTTGGACAAAAAATAAATAAATAAATTGGGGGAATTATTTAAAGTTGAAAATGAAAGTCCATTTTGAAGATCTGAAAAAAGCTGGGGGATTTTTTCAAACTCTCGAGAAAGAATTTACAGGAAAAAAACAATTGCAATAACAATTACAAAAAAAAAATTCTGTGATTTTCTAATTTTTAAATACTCAAGACATTTGACAGAGTTTGGTAGGTGGCTATAGTCAAACATTTCCTAAATATGTGTGGCCATAACAAGGAATTAGATCTTATTGTATGACCTCAGTATTTTACAAAATCCAAAATATTCATCGGTGAAAGAAGAATTCAGATTCTTTACTTGAAAATACCAATACAATAATCTAGAAATACAACACAAGTCATGCAAAAGGCATGCATTCAAAACCTTAGTTGAGTAAAAGCAGAGCAGTATTATCCAAAAAAAAAATGACTTAAATCATAAGAAAAAGTAGTGCTGCAGAAAAATGGCCCGTGTGACTCAAAAATTACTATAAATGACTATAATTACTAATATAATAAATAAATATGTATTAGATAGTTACTGAAGTAAGCAATAGGTTAAGAACTACTGACTTAATCTTTAATGTATTATATTTTATCAGATTATCATATGTATATGTACAAAATCTTAATCTGAAAAGTATCAAGCTGTCAGACAAATGTAGTGAAGTAAAAGGATAAAATATTTTCTTCTGAAATGTACCTTAATATTGTCCTTAAGTACAATACTTGAGTAAATGTATTTAGGTACTTTAAAACATACTCAAAAACAAAGAAACACACTCTAGAGAAGACTTAATCATCCAGTTGATGGCAGTTTGGATGTATCAGCAGGTGTATGAAAAGGTGGAGGACATTGTAAGAAGAGACTTGGGCAACAACACCGGACTGCCCCAAAGTTTGCACCCTCACTGGAGGCATCAGCACCCCCCGTGGGGTATTAACAACCAGCACCAAAAGAGGAGGAGCAGACAGTGCGGAACGCCACCAACCTTGAAGCAGCCACGCCGCTAAACGGGCGAACAGCTTCATACCAGACATCTGTCGCATTTCCCTTTTTCTACGTTCCCATCCCTCGCTCCGGAAAAACACAGAGGCCCGGGGAAAAGGTGGACGGAGAAGGAAATCGGAGACAGAAGAGATGGGCGAGGTAGGCGTTGGATCAGGATCGAGCCCAGAAACAACAATGGATAGCCACAGCTTTGACAATGCCTTTCCAACCCTGACACCCGGCCACCCCTCCACCCCCCAACTCCCCTCCAGAGAGCCAAGACCTTTGCTCTTTCTCCATGACAGGCAGCATTCTTTTGTCTGGGTCCGCCAGACACTGGCCAAACCCAGACAAAGGCAAGAGCACAGAGGGGACAGAGAGAATGACAGAGCGGACAGAGGGGATGGTGGAGGGGGGTGATGAAGGGAGGGATAGATGAATGGAAGGGGTAAGATCGGAAAACCGTGCTCACCTTTTGTCCGACACTCTCTCCCTCTCCCTGTCTGTGTGTGTGTGTGTGTGTGTGTCATTCATTTTCCAAAATTTCTGCACGGCAATTCATAAGTTAATTTTTTCTTTTTAAAGTGAGGGTCGCCAACGCCTACGGCACGATAATTATTCATTTTGTATTTTCATTATTCGGTCAACTTTTCACCACAACTGCCAAGTGTTTTTCTGTCCTCTCTCCTCCCCAACGCTGTCTGCTGTGTCCACTGCCGTCCACTTCAGTCCTGGTTGGTAATGGCATTAAGAACAGCAGGAGGGGAGAGGAGAAGAGAGGAGAGTCAGGTGATGTTGTTTAGTTGCTGGTTTCAGTACTCTTCTGTCTGCTTTACCACCCGGTTACATCATCAAAAGTTCCCTCACTCCTATCTTCCTATTTTACATTCTTTGATTTTCACTTGACTGTGACTGTGTCAGAGTTGATGATGGGAGAAAGTGGGTCCATTATTAGCACCGTTTGTTTCTGAATACAAGTGCAGCTGGTACAAAGTGTGTTAACTAACAAAATGTTAGCAAAGGAAAGTACATCTAGGAGCTGAAGACCTAAATATTTTACTCAGGAGTTGGTAGAGACCAAAACAGAGTTAAAGATAGAGGGAATATTAACATTACAGACACATGACTCCAAATGAAACACACAAGTTAAATCTTCATTAACGGCAACAGTATTAAAATATCAAATGAAGTATATGACTACGACTACAATATTTAGCTGATATGTAATGTAACAGTGTTACAGTAAAACTGACAATAGCTGTTCTGCTGTGTGTCTATTGGTGCCAGCTATTTTTATGCCAAATCTCAAGCTCACTAGCTTGGTATCAGAAAGAAAGTTAAAGGTATTAGGTAGTGCTGTATATTTGAGTCTTGAGACTTGTGACTCGACTTGGACTTGTCTGCTATAAGACTCTACTTACTTCAGTCAGTCAATCAATCAATTAATCAGTCAAATTTACAAATGGTAAAAATAGATTTAGAGACTAATCAACAATCAACAATCAACCAAACCCACACAGAAAGTTCTTTGAATGAGGCAACAATAACAGATGGGCAGATATGATTAAAAAAAAAAACCCATACCAGGAAAAATAAATAAATAAATAAAAAATGAGAGTAGCCTGTGAAAATAAAATGATGTAATACTACACAAAATAAACTGATTATAGTAAAATTGTAAAATATTTATAAAATAATAAATAAAATAAATAATAATGATCAACAGTGACATTTTGGTAACACGAAATAGATATATAGAATAGAATAAATAACATGATGACTTGAGACTTGCATGTCTGAAGACTTGACTTGACTTGAGGGCAAAAAGCTGACGAGATTTGAAAAATGCAAGACTGTGTGTAGTTTATCATGAATAATTAATAAAAAAATCTAACGCACACTTTTGGTTGCAGCTGGTGGCACCAGAATTAAATGGAGAAAACTTGAAATTGAGATTAAAGGAATTAGCCTTTCATTATAAAATGAATTAGTCTATACACATAAATGAGTAGCTTAATAGTTTCTCCTCTTCATATCCGGCACATTTTCCTCCCCGCAGCTTTTAAAACGATTCTGAGGCACAAATCATTTATTTATGTGCTAGTTCCTGCTTGTAGTTATTTAAAGAGCTTTTTGTTTTTGTTAAAGATGTGGGATTATTACTCATGTGTTTTCACTTGTCTTTTGTACTAATTGTTAGAAATAGTCCGTTTTTTTAAGCCACGTCTCGTTAATGTTTGAAACGGGACGTCAGAGGGGGCAGCCGCCTACTGTGTGAGGAATTTGTGACAAAAATATCTCAGAAAATAATTTTGTGTAAATGTTGCAGCTTGATGATAAATGAGCTTAACTGCTCATTGAAAATTAGTGTAACATACCTAACACCAATGCGTAATGGTACATCTTGAAAACACAGCCAGGACACTGTGCTTCATGATCCTCATGTGTGATCCAACTATTAACACCCACCCAAACTTAAAATAAAGTTCAGTCAAGTTCAGTTATACTGAACTAGTAAAGCTCGACTTCAAGTAATGTTCCACTACAGTGTTCCAAACAGGCAGAAACACAATGTGGGCCTTTTTGCAAAGCTGCATTTTCATTGGACTATTTGGCACATTCAGATACTTTGATTCTTTATGTGCAACTGGATGTTAAATATACTCTTTCCAAAAAAAAAAAAAAAAAAAAAAAAAAAACATTTTGGGTATTGTGCTATTATAATTTTCATAGTAAGCACTGGTAGGAAGAACTTGCTTTTCGACTTGCAAGTCACAGGCTTGAGACGTGAATTGGACTTTAGAAGACTTCAAAACAGCTCTAACAGGAGGTGTGGATGCCTGCGTCTCCTAACATCACCTTGTCTTGTACGAATAAAATCTACATTACTGTGAGCTGAGCTGGAAGGACACGTTTTCACCTGTTCATTAACTTCCTCAAATCAATCAGCACTGTCTTATAGGACATGGGAAATAGGAGGACAGGCACACAGGGTCCACAGGGTAATGTTATACCCTCTGCTTATACACACTAACAAACACAGTGCTGTGTCACCTCCTACACCACCGACGGAAGACGCCCCCCCGCCTCCCCTTCCTCTGAGTGTGTTCCAGCCCCAGGCTCTCTTGCAGGGCTATAACTCATAAGTTGCTATAGTCGCCACAGTATACTGCACCTTGTGCTGGGGCACATACATAGAGCAGCGCAGCCTGTGTTTTTTAACGGCTCGGCAGAGAGAGGAAGCCGAGAGGAAGTGTGTGTGAAACAGGCAGAGGGACAAGAGACGACGTTTTTCCACTGAAGGTGGTAAAATAAATAGAGGTGGCAGCTGAGGAGAATGGAGCAACATAACACAGTGAACTCAATGAACCTCAAGTGGCAAAACACTGTGAAATATGAAATGACAGAAAATTACATTTATGAATTTAAACAAAAGTTGTATTTATTGTTAAATTAACAGGATTCGACAAAAATAAAGCGACAAACATTACAGTCTCTGATTTCCAACCTGCAGAGATACTGTATGTAGAAGAGGAAGAAGTAGACAAAGAGATAGAGGAGCAAAGATAAAGTAATGCAGTGAGAGTAAGTTGTCTGAAAGAAGAAAAATAGAGAGAGAGAGAGAGAGAGAGAGAGAGAGAGAGAGAGAGAGAGAGAGAGAATGAGTTGTCTGGTGCCCAGAGGAACTGAGGAGCTCGATACTTCTAAAGCCTTCACTTGTACAGTATGTTTTATTTATGCTCTCCTCCGCTGCTCTCTGGCAGGCTGACTGGCTGGCTGCGTGGTTGGCTGAATCATGAACTTACTGGCTGAACAGATGAAACACTGACTGACTGGTTGGATGACCTGACGGCCAGGCTGACTGACTGACTGATGTGTGATGCATGATAGCAAGTTGGTGTGAGAACACCTGTCTGCCTCACACTGACTCACATTAAAAGAAAAGGTGTTTGTTTGCTTCTGAGGCTCTCTGTCAATCATATAGACACTGGAGGTTAACAAACAACTCTTTTTTTCCATTGAGCTCTGCATCTGTGTCGTTTGAAGAGATTATGTTTTAACCGTGCTTTTGTGTCTACTTACAGCGTTTCACTTTCATCCTTAATATACACTCATGATGAAGCTTTTTGAAGAATTTTGAAGAATATTTCAGAAGACTTATACCAAGGAACAACCTTTGAGGGGCTATACTAGTCTTCATCCATGCTCCCTGTTACACTACTTTATTCAAAAACATACAGTTTATAACAACATCAGTCCTATCAGTATTTCCTGACATTACAGGTTACTCACAAATGTAATTGCTGAGATCTTGGAACAAGACAACGTCATTAAAAATCAGTCCAGTGGGCAACAAACACAAGCAGTTAGACAACAGGACAGGTGGAACAACTGGACAGGTGGTAAACAACCCAATGGCTTGGTCAAACTAATTTGGAAGACAAAACAAAGGCAAATGGATAAATTACCACTCAATATGAATTGTCTGACTGCTTCTTGGCCCATTGCATCTATTTTGAGACTGTGGCTCAGAAAGTAGAGAGGCCGGCCACCAATTCAAAGGTCAGTGGCTCGATCCCTGGCCCCTGCAGGCTGCATGTCAAAGTGTCCTTGGGCAAGACACTGAGCCCTAAGTTGCCCTAAATGGCTGTTATGACACTCAGAAGTAAGTTGCTCTAGATAAAAGCTTCTGCTAAGTGAGACTGTAGAATTGCATTTTTAGTGATGTCGCTACCTTTTGAGATCTCAGAAATGACTTTGATAAGCATGATGTCAGAATAACTGATCTGATGACTAGAGCAAAAAAAATCCAAGATGTTAAAAACCATAATTTTTCCTTTCAAGTGAGACCAAGTAATTTTTGCTGAAGAGCGCCTCCTGCAGCTACTCGTGACAGTTACGGGGTAATGCTAAATGCTCAACTAGTGTTAAGCTAAATGACAAACTGCTGTTTGGTATTTAGCTGAAAGGCCAAGCGACTATATCAGTAGGACGAGTGAAGACTCTGTAATGAAGTCAGACTCTGTAATGTCATATACAGCAATATTTATTTATAAAGCTTGCAAACTTTAGCCACCATAAGCTACTGGTCATACCTGAATAAGTAAGGCTGTAGCAACAACATCTAAGTGTATAAAACTGAACAATGACGCATTTTGAACAAAAGAAATAGTCTGAATCAGAAGAACTGATATAGACCCACAGTGATATGTGCATAGAACAACTAAAGAATAAACCCTGAAAAGAATTTTCTTCTTTAAGTCCATTTTTCACCTTGAACAGTTGTAGAAGTCCCAATTGTCTCTAAACTATATGAAGCCAATGCATTCTTCCTTAATAGTTGATTAACACTGTAAATCACAGTTTAACTAATGGTGTTTCATGAAGGCAGAGGCCTGGACTGACAAGCCTTATATTGATCTGGAGGACACACACGGCTATGTGCATACAAAAGTGCAAACATCTTAATATAGCATGTACTTGCCGTTCATCATGCATAAAATCCACATTATCTGTCATTTTTGTGTCAGCCCCTCGTGCCTCCCAGTATTCAGGAAAAGAACGGTGTTGTTTTACACCATCATCGCGAGTACTTTCATGACTCAGTCCAGTTCCTTAACACTTTAAACACGCAGCTTGGTACTTATGAGCTAAAAATAAAGCTTCATTTGCAAATAATGAGATGTTGTTTGGACAAATGAGACTGCAAACATGCATCAAGGTTATTTTTTGTTTTTGCGCTGCTCGAGTGGAACTTCGACAGAATCCCATCTTCAGATGCAGATTAAGCCTCACCATCTTAAAAAGTGACTCGACTGACGGGAAGCAGCAGCTTGATGGTTTGCTCTGCCCACAGTGACATGTAATGCTTTTTGCTGTTCTACATCGGGCCCCTAATGTTTACTCTTTTAGCATATATGACTGTCACATTTACACATATTCTTCTTGTTGTACACTGTCTTGACTTTGTGTTTGATTGTGTCTTGTTTTTCTTGTTTGACTTTGTCCATTGCCTCTGTTGTGTGACTTTGCATATCAGTTCAGTTATATCATTTGCATTATACATATCTTCTGCCAAACTGAAACAGTTGTCAACGCACGTTAAACAGTAGCGAGGACACCAGACGGATGCAAATACAGTCTATGCTATAAACCCAAAAACTGTACCCTGAACTCTTTGGCACAAACAGAACAGAGCTTCATACGAATCTACAGTAACCTGACATTGTGTCTCATATACAGTACTAGAGGAACATTAGACTATATCTTACTTTCTTTTCTTACCTTTTGCAAACAGATTCACATATATTTCTTCATTAATTCCAGTTTTGATAAACCTTTGAGTTGAAAACAATGCACACGTTTGTCAATTCTTGCACTTGTACTATTAACATTCCACCCAGCTCCAGGTCGTTCGTCCAAAACAGGCACACAGTGTATTGTGGCAACGTGACTGAAGCACTGCAATGATTAGCATGAGAAACCACTGAGGTGGCCATTGAGTGTTGATTCCACGCAGTGTTGACCTGCGTCTAGCTGTGCCGAACAATCAATACTATAAGATAAAAGAGATGGAGGCCAGCTGCAGGTGTCAAAGCACGTCTTTACCCAGCCCGTGTGTCTGTGTGTATGTGTGCACATCTAAATCCTACATTTCCAAGCTACTAAGCACGAATAAAGGAAAAGATGCTTGTAGTGCACGTGTGAAAATAATACACACACCCTACAGAGTCCGATCCATCAAAGTATGAGAGGCCTCAGCTTTCCATCAGATTTCTGCACAAATGTTTGGTCTTACATATCTGAATAAAACTTATGTGTCTTAATTACAACAGATAAAGTCTATCTTAAAAATGCAGTTAACTCTTATATTTACAGATCAGCTTACTTTCTCTGCTGAGTCTTTATGTTTCCAGATTGTCAATAAATAGAGGTTTCTGCATTGGAACAATTTCCTGCCATTTTTTACCAAACTAGTGCAGCGAATGTAGCTTGCAAATGTCTCTTCGTCATCAAAATTGCTGCATCAAAATGATCTGTATGATCAAAGTGCAGCATTTAGAGTAAAGGGTCCCTCAATGTAAATCATCATTTATGATTAGTTTACATGCTAAATGCACACAGCATAACATCCTACAAAAAAAATAAACTTGTAATGGCAAATTTAAATTAATTTGCATTTTAAGTGTTATTAGATAACACACATAAGTCACAGAAAAATAACTTGGCCATTAACAGACTATAGCTTGTCTAATTTCTAAATTTAAGTCAAATCTGAAATTCAGAAAATGGTCTTTCCTAAACATGACAAAATCATAAACAAGCTCAAGCTCTGAAGATCTTACCCTTAACAAAAGTTACTGTATTGTAGCATAAGTGTTAGTGATCCTTCTAATAAAGACAAAAGGTGAAAATGGTCTGTTCACGTAATGCTATAGTCAGGCAGTGGCTCTGCAGTGGAAAAACATAATCCTGATGAAATCTGTGTCTGCAACAAAAATCTGCATTTCAGAGCAGGTGCTTATTTCACACATTTTGTGAGACTGTATTGAATTACCCCTCCTTCCCAACACACACACGCACACACACACACCACCTGCATCCAACCTCTCCGAAACCTCCTGCTGTCTGCCACGCCCTCCTAAACTCTTCTCCCACCATTCTGCCATTATGAACAAAGTCCGGGTGGAGCCCCAGCCTCCAGGATCTAAGCTCCAGGCAAGCCCCTCACATCACAGCATGGCTGCCCCACATTCCTCTCACTTATCTAGGGTAGCTGAGCACAGATGGCCCCCTGAGAGAGGTGCAGATATCGAGTTGGCAGGGAGGCTTTGGGGAGGTCTGCTGGCCGCCAAAATAATTACCTGTCACACAGGGCGATAGTTTGTGGTGAGAAGCAGTCATTTTTACACCATGAAATAAAGCAGTCTAGGGGATAGTCTACTTATTCCCCCTCTCCGGCTTTGCTTTAATTTACTGCACTCTCATTCGCCTATCTTCCATCATTGCACTTCCTCTTGCTGTACTGGTCTCTCACATTTCTCCACAATTCATTACCAGCTGTCAATCATCTGTCCAGCCAGACAGGCTTACACATGAAACACTCAAGGAACTACATTCAAAAAGTGTGAAGAACAAGAAGCAAAGTAGGACACAGAATGGCCAGACAAGCGCTCCCAGCCTCGTGTGCTATACGAAACATCTGGTTAGATTATATATATATACACATAATTGATCAATACTTGACTGATTGCCATTGAACCCTAACCCATCATATTTTATATGCACATGTATTGCATGAACAAACTTATCAGAAGGATAATTTCATCCATAACTATGATAAAAATTACTCATTCACACAAAAAAAATCATGACAAAAACAATAATAAAACTAAACCAAAAGCAACCTCTTCAAAAATGTATTGCATAAATGTGAGACCAACAAATGGACATATGAACGACGTAGGCAACATATTCAATGACCTCCATGCATCTCCATGTATACTCTTGATTGGCAGGAGTATCAAATTATCTCTGCTGCAAAATATCTATTTCTCACAAGCTGATTTAGCTGCTTGGTCTGTTGGGCTAATAAGCATTTCTTGCATTTCAGTAACGTAATGTCTCTGCCAGTAATGTCAGCAAAGGTCACCTTCACTTCAACAGATTTAGGGACTTAATTTATTTACAGCACCACAGGAAACTAGACAAGAAGCTCCAACAAAAAAGCTGCAACAAGCTACGAAAAACATTCATATAGTTTATCAGCAGGAAGGGATGAAGGATCAGTGTTAGCTCTCATCCATCTAAACCTGTGATGTTTGCAAAGGAAAAAATATTGTGGTAATGTTGTTTCATATTTATATATATTAGCTGCCCATTTAAATTTAAAATATGAAGTAAACAATGCTTTCTGCAAACCTCATGATAGACAGGAACATGGCATGATGAAAGATTTGACAAAAATTCCACTGATGTAAACTGATGCCGCTATTATCTCTTGTTGATTAGAACTACAGCAAAATTTACGGCAGTAAAATCACTAAAATGTGACTAACACGTTTACACGCTTTTGTCAAAAGGATAGGACTAATCAATTAGGTGCCAAAAAATAACACGAGAAATAGAATTAGTAAAAATGTTTTACTCTCACTCACTCCTTTAAACTCACTCCGAAATATTCAAAATATAAGCTTCAATACAAAAGTCTCAGTATGAAACTTCAAAATGCTACAATTGAAAAATCAAGACAGCTGTTCCTCAGACAGAACATCACAAATCCAAAGCAGCCTTCCTGAGACGTCAGACCTTACTCCCACTGAGTGACGGACCGGGCGGAGGAGGGTGGAGCGGAGGAGAAAGAACATTCATTCCAGCTCACATGCACCTCTGACACGCCTCATGACAAAATAAATATTATCTGTGGTGCTTGGAATGACGCCAGCATTCAAGGAGAAACAGCCAGCAAAAAAAAAAAAAAAGAATAAATAAATCCATCTGTCTCCATCAGGCCTGTGTCAGGCTGCTGCTTAGGGCCCGTCACATCCATCAGTAAAGTTTCAGTCAGCCAAAGCCTTTAGCTAAACACCTCACCTCAGATGATTACAGTATATTTACTACAGAGTCAGGTTGGACATGGTGGCTGCCGCTGCTCATGATAAGCAACTAGCTTTTCTTCTCCTTAAACCAAACGGCGCGGAGATACAAACCACATCCCTGAGTATTTTTCAGCTGTGCAGCTAGTTGAGTGATCGAGCAGTTAAACCGGCTTTTTATCAAAAACGGTACGTTGTGTCTTTAAAGTAGTTCTAATGTAATATTTTAATATTGCTGTAGCAATGAATCAAATGATTGTGAAAGGTGTCATAAACCCACAAAGAAAATTAGCCAGCTCTGCAGTTCAGCTCGACAGAGCTTTTTAGAATTTCTTGAGGCCGCAACTTTGCTGTTTTGGTTCACTGTCACTGCTTTTACTTGTGTCATTTTCAGCAGCAGCAGGCAGCTGTTTGCAGTAATAAATAAAAAAATTTTTTAAAAAGCCCCACACCAAACAGTAGACAGACAAAGCAGCTAGTTAGTGAACATACTGGAGCATTTAGCAGCTGAAGATACAAATATTTCCTTGGGTGGAGAACAAAAACGCAGCGAAGAGGCGAGTGAATATTGGATTCACATTCTACAGGTTGCAAATAAAAATTAAAAGCATTATGTTCTCTGTGTGTGATGGATGTGTAGATAGGCTGATAATAAGCATAAGCAGATTTTCTTGTTGTTGCTCTGATAAACATTATCAGGATTCTTTTTATTTTTTCTTCTCAGAAACATATCAGTATCAAACATCCAAAAACAGCAGCTTTCAAAGAGCCCTACAGATCAAACCAGGTGCAGGTGGCTGGCTCGCAGCTCAGACCACTGCAGCACCCATGGGACGGAGCCTTGGGCCTCTGCAGCCTACACAGGCCTCCACCCACACTGCCTTTGGGATTCAGGGTAGTTTAATCATATTTAACAATACTGCTGGTTTACTTTCCTTTCCGCCAGGAGCCAAATGTGACCACCCTGTAATTGCTTCCATACTCCCCCCTGCACCGAACAAGTGTAAATACATTAGAATGGCAGGTAGCTCGGGCTCCTCCTATAGAAAACACAGGCTTCTACTGTAAACAAGATTTTTTGTTTGAACCCCATGCACCCTTCACACTCCCTCCCGACACCTAATATATAACGTGTGTGTGTCTCTGAGGAATGCTTTGAGAGGCTTGATGGATTCTACCCAGACCATAACTCCCTTTACTAAGAAATAAACAAATATGATTGAATTATGATGCAAGGCCCCTATGAATTTTCCAACACACTTTGGTCTTGTGTCTTTTTTATCAATCTGAGGGCATGTTGCCGCTCTCTCTGGGGCCTTCAACAACATTAGTTTGGCTGGAAATAGCCGTCTCCTCTTACCCGGAATTACCACCGTGGGTGGATGTAGAAAGCATTTTGAAAAATAGCACCTCTCATTTCTTTGTCTTTCCTGAAACAGGACACGGAAAAGGAAAATGTGGCATGGTTAAGTAGAGTGACTGCATGTGAAATTTGTACACCTCAGTCAGTGCTTGAAATCCCTAATAACAAAGTATTGAAATTTTGTTATTATGTTTTTCAATTTCCTGTGCGGCTGCATTTACATTCCAATAAAAACCCATATTCTTTTACCACTCTGCATGTCAGAAACACAAGGTTTTTTATTAAGCGAATGCCTGTGTTGCAAACATCTTTTATAAATGTGACAAATTCAGCTCTGACTGGGCTTGTAGGAGGCCTCAAGGACTAAATACCTGTCTATGTTTTTGAGGGAGGATGGCAAAGGGTTGAATTCACATCTCTGAAGAGTAAATGCTCTCACTGCCTTTCAAGGTTACACACACAGAATGGAGCCTATTCATAAAAAATCACTGCTACCTTAACAAGGTCGTTCCCAAAATTACCTTTGAGCTATCCACCCACAACCTTCAGTATCTGATTACTCCTGCATAATTACCTGGTTTGAGATTTAACATGTAATTTGTCTTTTTCAGGCATGAGTGAAAGTTCTCATAATACACCTCGCTGTAAACACTGTGTGATAGACAACTCACAGGCATGCTTTGGTTGAGAATAGTAAAACTGTTCACAAAAAAAGGTCTGCAGATTATCATCACTAACCATGTTGGTATATTTGAAAACTGAACATGCATTTTGCTATTGTACTGAGGTAAGCTAGAAACATTGGGAAATCACATAAAACTGAAAAAAAAAGTCCAAATAAATCCCAGATAGCCTTCCAGAGAAGAGGACAGGTATTTTGTATTTTTGGGGACTGTCCCTTTTTAACGTTACTCAGTAAGCCCTCAGGTAGTGACGAAGCCTGGGGTTAGCCCAAGTCTCACAATATATTGGTTTGTCAATAGAGACAAGGACTTTTTTCCTGAAATGGTGTCAGTCTATAAAACCTGCAATGAAGCTCACTTGACCCTGTCTTCAGGCGCTGCTAAGACACCTAGGAGACTTTCTCTAGTCTGCTCTTCAATCAGCCCAGTATCCCAGGGAATTGAGTTCATATTGGATGATTCCAGTTTTAACAATTTTCATCCAGTGCCAAAGCACAAAGCAGTGTGAAGTGCGGTGGGTTTACAGGATGGAAAATGGGTGGAAAATAAGGGTCCCATTTTCATACGAGCAATTGTGTCCTGACATATTTGCAAATTAGTGTGAGCACTTATTCTTTTTTTTTTTTTTTTTGGCCATGCTAGTGCCATCGCTTTAGGGATGGCAAATATTAGTAGGTCAAGAATAAAACATTTCAACTACTGGACAAATTGCCACGCCAATTGTACATCATGGTTGACATCGGAGTTGTAATGATTTTGGTAATCCCCTGCTTTTTCCAGGTGAACCACCACGAGGTCGATGTTTTTGGTTTTTGGTGAAATATTTTGACAGCTATCACATGGAGTATCATGAAATGTAGTCCAGTCCATAAAGACAAGCTGGTGATGGCATGGTTCCCTTCAGCCCTTCCATTTCCACCCGTCCAGAATAAACATAGCAAGAGTTATGTGTTTTTAAACAGAAACGTATTAGTGTGGATGCAGTCCCAGGATTACCAAGCCGACATCTTCTTACACCTCGCACCCTGCACCAAGGCTGGGTCCAGTGCAGCCTACCCCGGTCCAGCCCAAGGCCAGCCTCACTGGGGAATTTCAGCTGAATTCAATTTCACCTCTGGCCTCTGTCGCAGCAGCTTGAGCCGTGGCTACACAAAAGGCCAAGTTTCACATTGAACGTGAGAACCCCCTCATCTCCTGACCCCTATTACCATATGAATGGACCAGAAAATGGAACTGGGAGCAAAGAGGGAGACACAGGAGCGAGCGAGTCCAGGCAAAGTGGCTCATTTTCAGAGCGCTTGGTTTACCTTTTAACGCTCGATGTGAGTAGAAATGTGTCTCTTCATGACTCTGTGAGACAGACGTACATGTACATATGCCAGCCAAAGGGTCATATGGAGAGGATACTATAGCTGTTCAATGTCCTTCGAGGAAAGTCTAACTTACACTTACACTGAGCATTCTGAGCATCCTTAGCCATGAGCTCTTAACATCAACGGCTCAATCCAAGGACCATCACCTTTGTGTTTGCTTAAATGGCCTCTGACTCCTCACATCGCCTCAGCGCTTCTTCCTCTTTCACTACAGCCGTGGTTCTGTCAGTATTTCTCAGTAGTCTTAGTGCTTGCCCTTGGTTACCTTCTCTCTTCAAACAGCACGTGCTCCCACTGGCATCAAACGCTAACAAGCAAAAAGCCAAAGCAAGAATATCCACGTTTATAAAGTGTTTCAGAGCGCAGTACAACATTTGAATTCAAAATTAGACAAGCGCAAAGGGCATGATTTGTCATTTAGATCAAGTGCAATATGTTTCTGCTCAGGTACTGGATGAGAGGTCTGAAACAGGTTAGAAATGGCCAGTCACACATTGTACATGAGACAACATAATTCTGCATATTTGGAAAGCTTTTGTAATGAGCACTGAAACTCGACACACTCTTGTCTGCCAAAGTTTTGGATTTTTCACACGACTACATCTGTATTTAATTTTCTTTTTTTTTTACTGTGTCGTCGACCTGGTTTTAAGTGGGTGGGGCTCCGTTGGAAAAATGTGATTCTGTGCTTCTGTCAGGATTCAGTAATATTTGAATCAGATTATGTAGACAGTTAAAGAAATCGGATCAAAACCACACCCACGCTGAGTGTTGAACTCTGAATAAATATGCTTTTTTTAACTTTGATTGTTGCTTAAGTCATTAATGTTTAACGTATTAGATCATTATAAATACTTAGCATATGAAGCTAAGTTTTTAGGAGCTTTAAAGCTACATTAAAGGCAAAATATTGTTCTGCTGCCAATATTGATGGATTTTTTGGTTTTCCACACAGATGGCCAAATTAAAGGATGAGCAGTGATTACTAACAGAAAATATACTAAATAAATTTATATAATTAATATAACAGCTTCAGTAAAATCATTTGTTGTCAACCTTCAAAAAACTCATATTCGTCTTTTTCAGTCAACATTTTTTTTTAAAGGAGTTGGCTTCTGTTTATAGCAGCCAGCTTGAATTTAAACATAGCAGCGAGTGACTGTTAGTATCAGTGCTGTCCTCCTTTAACCCTGCAGCACAGATGGGGGAAAGGCGAGGAGAGGTGAAGCAGCCACATCCAGGAAGAAGTGAGCGCGCTCCCACACCTGCACGATGGGGTCAGCATCAGGGGGCATGAGGTGACGAGGATAAACATAGAATAGCTGTACATGTGTAGATAAGCTGAAGTGAAGGTGTTTTGGGGCAGATTAGAAGTCATTTTAAATTTGACCATGCCAGAAAAAAAAAATCTATCAAAGTAATAAAATAATAAGGAATAAATAATAATACTGACTGATTAGTTGGATAATTCATACAAGCGGATTTTAAATAAGAGACCAAGCTTTAAGCCACATGTTAAAGCATTATAGAAAGCGCTGCTTGTCTTTGTCCTTCAATGTGAGGCCACAGGTGAAGTGTGGCAGCCAGAGAGTGACACTTGATCTATAACTGAGATGAAAGATAGGAGACAGACAGTGATAGGAACAACACCACCTACACTGTGACCACCATATGCTCTCATTATTTCTGATCTGCAAAACAGGACCGTCAACTGTTTCCATTTCTCACCTGCGTCACATCATGTCTTTTCTTTATTATTTAGTCTGCTGAGCACCAAACCATCAAGATTCAGTCCAGTTAACCGTAGACATTTTAGAGCGATTCGACTGCGGGGTACAGGGACGTTTTGGGAAATACCATTTTACTCTTTCACAAAATTGCCCTTCCGCTCCTCCTTTGAGGAATAAATGTTTTTAACATGAATCCATCCATATACAGTGAATAGTATCAGACTGATGGGGCAACATAATGTATTTTCACTTCAATATACAAACCACAAATTTTCATGTTACGCCCTGTAAGAAAAACCCTTTTTTCGTAACGAGCTCAGAAATTTCTGTTTTTGTGAAATAACAATGAAATCTTTGCCACACCTAGTTAAGTTTACATGTTTTTGCAGTTAAGCTCAGCTTTATGTGTTGGTCAACATTTCACTTGCTTTAATTTGAAAAATGATACAAGGCCAAACACTTCATACATGCATTGGCAAAAAGGTATTTAGGCTCATGTGAATGAATTTATTCATATTTCTTGTCTGTATGTTCACATATATCTGAAATAAATGCAACATTTCATAGTAAGTAACAATGAAGTTATAAAGAAAGAAAAAAGCATGAATTCAGATTTTCATGAAAATATGAATGCTGTGGACCACCTTGAGGTCACATACAACAGAGATTTGCAATCAAAGGTATAAATCGATATGTGTAGAACACACAGATTTGAACACATGAACATATTCAGCAGTCGACATTGAAGGTAACTTTTTCTGCTGTTTCATTTCGCATGAGGCAAAGTCATTTAGGCAAGTGATCAGAGGCAGAGCGAGTGGCCAGACAGAGCCCTGCCTCTCCCCTCCCTCCTCCTCCTCATGCATCAGAGCCTGTGGTCATTATTGCCCTCCAGACTGCTTTTATCATCTCTATAAATCTCTGCTGGCTCAGACACAGCGTAATGAGGAGACCTGCGAGGCTGTCAACCTGCGACTCTCACCCCCGCCGAGAGAGAACGCAGGGGTATGAAAAAGGTGGAGGGAGGCTGGAGAGAGACAGACAAGAGATGAAGAGAGGGAGAGAGTTAAAAAGAGAGAGGGCAGGAGTCAGTCATACGCACGCCGACCGCCGCCACCCACCCACACACACACACACACATACACACACACACACACTCTTGCTAACACTCACGCAGCTTCAGTGTGAGGTGAGAGCACATTCAGACATTATATTCTGCTTAGAGGCTTGAGTCTGGAGAAGGAAGAGTCACGGTGGTCAGCTTGAGAATAATCATCTTTCAAATAAAAGCTCTAAGCACTTAAAGAAAAAAAATCTCTGACATTTTCATACAGCTGTCCGTTTTTCTCCTCTCTGCCGATGTCACCTAAGTCAACCTGCGGCCAATTCATGAACATTATTTACATTTGCTTCTCAAAGGCCTTTCCTGGAATAAAATCCTCCGGTTCACAGGAAGTGATTTGTTCTACATTTCTGCTTCGTTTACAAGAAACGAACATGAACCGAGAAGCAGGATTGACACCTAGAAAATAAAAGGAGAAACTGTACTGGACACACTGACAAACAGTCATAAGGTATCACAACTAATGTGTTCAGAGCCACATCATTTTGATGTTGGACTAAGTTACATGGATGCACCTCAGGCTCTGGCTGTTAAACACACTGTTGTAAATCTTCTCTTAAAGGTATTTTATAGGATAACAGATGATTTCATCGTAAAAGCTTTTTATGATACCACGTCAGTTCATAAAAACTCAGCTCCAGTAGCACTAAATTGCAACAAATGCACCAGAAGAACTTGGGCTAAATCTTGCACAGAGGACAGTGTAAAAGCAAATATGAGGGTGCAAACCATATATTCATAGAGATCATTCATAAAAAAAATTAGGGTTTGTATGGCTACATTCAGAGAACAAATTATATGCCAAATATTTTTCCCTGACACTTACTAGGCTGAATCTTAAAAAAACAATGCATGTAGCATAATTGTCATGTTTCGGTTTGAAGGTGGAAGTGTCTGTAACATTAAATATTCAAAGAATGATCAACAATAGAAGCATACATTCAGAATACAACATGTTTATCGATTGAAAGTTTAGCAGTCAAAAACTCTCTCGGCTCTGCTTCATCAGGACTGTGTGGGTGCGATTTAATCAGATTTAATTGACAGTCGCCTGGCAACAACCCCACTTTTTTTTTTCTTTCATTGATTTTAAATGTTGCTCTGCATTCATTTAAAACTTTATAACTTACTTACTTAGTGTTCACCTTGCTTGAATGTCTTCTGTTAGTTTTCAGTAAACCATAATCCCCATCACATCTGTCACGATCACCCTCAGAGGATTCGGAGGATTTCTGCCCTGGCCCCAAAAAAGACTTGGGCCGGCCCTGCATAGTCATTCTTAGGTTATGTCCTTTGTTTGTTTTGATTCCTGTTTTATTTTGCAAAGGCCCATTTTACATAATTTTGACTACTGTACAAAAAATACTTTGTGATTGATGTAGTGAAGAGTGATTATAACCTGTGTCCCCTGTCTACCTGACAAAAAGTGTGCACTAAAACTGTCTTTGTATACTGCAACATGTCTTTTCTTTTCTAGGAACTGCACGTCCACAGCAGCTGGCTGGTACAACTGCTCGAGGGAAAAGTAACAAACAGCTCTAGAGAGATACACCAGCACTGACCTCAGTGACAGTGTCATTTTGTGTGTGTGTGTGTGTGTGTGTGTGTGTGAGAGAGAGAGAGAGAGTGTGTGTGTAAGCCAGCTGAACTCTTCTATCTCTCCACCCTGGGTGTCGTTTTTGATGTCAGACAGAAGAACCTCACGTCGCTGCTGACGCCCGTGCAGCTGCTAAACCAAACACGCTCTCTGACGGCTGATACGTAGTATGTACTTTGACCCGCACCGAACCTCACAACAACAGCCCCGTCATCCAGTGTCAGCTCAGCGCTTCCTCTGGTCCGGTCTGATGCCCTCCCACACTGTCAGGAGCCGTCTCCAAACCGCCCACTCGCGCTTATGTAAGGGGATAATCCTGTGCAGTCATTAAAATGATGCACGACACTGGAGGTGTAGAAGCACATAACTATTTGATGCCTATGGTGACATCAGTGCATTAATGTTTGATAATCATAATACCTCTCTGAAGATTATACCTCCTTACTTGGCCGAAAAAAATCTTCTAACTTAGCCCCCCGCAACCTGAACTGTCTCTAAAATGCAGAAGAATATTTGAAGAGCTGCAGCTCCTCTGACACTTTAATGATCCCTGCTTCTCCAGACTCCCTGGCTCTTTCCCAGACATCTCAATCACCTTCCCCCTCTGGTAAAAAAAAAAAAAAAAAAAAAAAACTCATTTCACATGAACGCTTGCTGTGTGGCTCCTCCAACAGAAACAAAAAGGCAGCCTCTCCATCATCCGGCAAACCATAAGCTTCCCTTTATCTCCCCTCTCTCAATAAACTCTGAATAACTCAGCAGAGAGGCAGAAAGAGGAGAGAGAAAAGTGATTGAATTCTGCTAGAGGAATAAAAGCCCCTTGAGGTTGCCATTTTGAATGTGTGCCATGTTGAGCAGGCTGGATCCAGAGATCACCGAGACAACGGAGCAGGGAAGAATAGCCTATAGACGGAGCTCCAGGCCAGCTGACCCACTGTAGATAATGTACCATGGATGTCATGTCATTGTACTGAGAGGCTGGAGTCATGATGGTGACCCATCACGACCTCGGGAGGGAGGCGAGCAGAGGCAGAGGAAGGAGCTCTGAAGGGGAGGTCAGAGGGAAATCGTGGCACCAGACGTGATATCTCTATTAAAAAGCTGCACTGGCAACCTGGTCGCACTGAATGCGGCCCAATTATTTCAATACAGAAGCAATCCTGGGAAGGGGAAGACCGGAGAAAGGGGACACAAGAAAAGAAAAATGGGTTTGACATTCAGGCAGGCGGACTGAAGGAGGTAACAAGTTCACGGCCCTTTCAGAGAACATGGCCGCCTGCTGTGTGATGGATCATGGAGCCTCAGATGGGACCATCAGGGGTGGGACCCAGGGTGGAACGCATGGGAACCCAGTCTCCCAGGAAGAAGTCATCGTGACGGTTAAATAAATGAGCTCCTGCGGCTTCTGATGTAAGCAGCTTTCTGAGTTGCCTGATATGGAGCAACAATGCTGCTGCTAGAAAATTTCAAGACTGATGCTTCAAACACCTCAATGCACACGACAAGGATTGATTCATTACATTTTCATGTATTTCATTTTAAATATATGGCACAGAATAAGAGAAAAAAATATCCTGAATGATTCGTGCAAATGAATGCATTTGGGTTGAAAAGGCGATGACTGAAAGAGACCTCACAATAGTGGGCGACGACTACAGCTGACTGAATTTAAAAGAGGCATTCGTGATTAACAGAGGCTTAAAAGAGTGCTCCAGCACTTTTAGGCCATAGCATGAGTCAAGCTTTAGATATATTGGACTCTGCATTTCCCATAATGCAAATCAACAGCATTTCATTAATTCTTATTTCATTGTACCCTCGTCTTTCAAGCTTTATGCCCCCCATTTATAGCCAAGATTATCTGCCAAAAATTTTTACTTTAGAAAGCTCCTCCAGAGCCACAGAGGACTTCATGAGCTAATTTTAAAAAAAGTGTAGTTGTGATGTGTTTGCTTTACTTGTCAGAAACTGCATGGAAAAAAAATGAAAAGTCTAATAATGCAATCAGTAAAAAAAAATACAATTTAAGAAAAAAAAATTTAACTACTTGAACAAAGCTAAGTCCACATTAAGTTATGATTTTTGTCAATCTACTGTTCCAAAAGTCAAAAAATGAACTCTTACACTTGAGGCACATTTTAATATAGCCTCTATGAACATTGCTGATCAAGTATGTCAGTAGATGAACAACTTTTTTTTAAAATTTGCATTCTAGTAGTTAGTTATGTTATTTATTGTATTGTGCAATCACATGTGCCGAGCTCACACGGGCTTATAAGATACCAATAACACAAATTCAGTGTTCAATCATTTGAGAGACGAGAATATTAAATTCTTACAAATCACGTTAAATTGCCAACAAAGAACTTGAACAACAAAGAAACATCTGCTACAATCTGCCTTTCTGAAAACACAGCTTCAGTTTTTTTTCATAATCATCTGCCCTGAAAACCTAATTAGAAATGAGGACATTTTACTAAAAAGCGTAGCCCCTTAAATGGCCATATAATGAACAATAAACCATGAAATGGATTCTTTAATCTCACCTGAATCACATTCTTTCTCTTCAGGGACACCTTAAGAGTAGTAGTAGAGGGTCTTTAATCAAAGTGGTAGCACTGGAAGTAAATATCAAGTCTGATCTGTCCTGAAAATATTTATTACGTGTAGAGATAGTTTTGAGTACGTACAAAACTTGGAAATTGCGGGAAACACCCAGTGTAGCCATTACAAGCCTGAGGATGGAGCAGAGAGGATCAGCTACAGTATGTCTGGTATGCCACAGATGACGACAACAGCCACTACTACTGTAAACACACTGAAGTACTGCTTATCACTGACATGGACGAGGCAGGAATATAATACTGACCAAACAGTCATCTGTTCATTCTCCATTCATTCAACAATAACTGTGAGAAATGAGGTCAAACTGTTTACATATTAGGAGTTAGCCAACATATCTTTTGAAATTATTTAGTGGTCAAAGCATATGTTGTACAATGAAGTATGACTGTGTGAGGAATCTGTAAAGTAAGGTGAATCATGGAGTAACTGGCATTTTTCTAAATATTTATTATCTCCGGCAATTTGAAGATTTGATGCTTTTCTTCATCTTGTACAACAAAGACATGGTTTTTTGAATTGTTGGTTGGATAAAACAAGCAGTGTGAATATGTCACTTTACTGTAAATCACATTGGGTTCT
Organism: Holacanthus passer; assembly: GCA_025331565.1. NCBI lineage: Eukaryota > Metazoa > Chordata > Actinopteri > Pomacanthidae > Holacanthus > Holacanthus passer. Next base: position 4,038,985 of record JAFREQ010000038.1, read on the forward strand.
GGGAGGTTATAATAGGAAATTTTACAAACAAAACAATTATTTGATTAACTAGGAAAATCATAAGCAGATTTATCAGTAAGTAAAATGTAAATTAGTTGCAGCCTTAGTTAAGCATTTTACTACATTTTAGTGTTGCAGTGAAACAATTGAAAAGGACAGCAATCCCAAAAATAAAAATCAAAAATACTATTACTGTAGTAATAATAATAATAATAATAATAATAATACAAAAGTCACACCTTTCCCCTATAGTGCCATAGTATCTGTGGCGTGCCCCACTTCCACAGCCTCAGAATAATAAACCTGTCAACAACAAGACTCCACCGCTGACACTTCGTTGTCAGTAGCAAGGCATGCTGGGATAGCTAATGGGACAAGCCCTCAGGGGTGCCTCGGACAGAGGACAGCGCCAGACAGGTGAGGTGTCTGACAGCTTTCATATTAAATAAAAAGTCATCATTAGTAACCTCTCTGACTTTGTTCACCTAAAATCACAAACTGATCTCTTCTGTAAAAACCACTCTGACTTATCATTAGTGGATCATTTTAAATCCACTCGGATTAAATCCAATAACATTATTGGATTTGGGGAATTTAAGTAAGGCCAAGGCAGCATCAATTAAAGGGAATACATTTAACAATGAAACACTGTTATTTTGAAAATATAAGAACGTGGGTTTTCAGAGAAAATGCATGTGATGGGACATCGTCAATGTAGAAATTTGAAATGGAAATTTTGAGGTGAAAAAAACCCAAACACACTGAGCAACCATACCTGACATAATGACAACTAAAAACACTTTTTGTTTTTTATCAGCTGTCATCATATCATGGATCAAATCACTTCATTCAGTCTGCACACTATCTGTGAGCATGTCCACATACTAGAAAGAGGTCCTGACATTCAAAACTCCCCCTCACAAAACTTGAAAATGAATCATGTCTTTGTGCCTCCGCCGCAATCCCCCCCACATGAGTGAGAGTAAGCACCCATCCCGAGGCACATCTCCGTGATTTCTCCCTTATCGTAACCACGTGGCCACATTCGGCAAGCTTGTCCTCCCTCAACACGTGTACGCATGTGAACATCTGAGCTGATCGACTAAATAGTTCCCATGTGTAGTGCTGAAGGGTGCAGCTGGAGTTTCTGTACTTTCACTCCGCCGTGGGTGACACCGGTCGGATGGTGCTGACAGTCTGTGCTGACAGTCTGTGCTGACAGTCTGTCATTCAGTCTGTCAGTCAGTCTTGTTGCACGATTCCTCACCAGCACACCCACTATTTTTTTTTTTAATTCAGAGCACAAGCTGATGTAAAATCACTGTATGCACAATGTACACCAAGTAGACAGGAGTTTGGAAGCAGAAAAAGCAGGTAAAGGAAAAGAGTGAGCAGTTGTTTGGTCTTTCCTGGGCACTGACCTGGACAGCATGGCAAACAGCGTCGGTCAGCCTCTCATCTCGCTTCTCTTCTCAGATTTCACACTCCAGCTCCTTCCTCACTGCCTTTTGAAGTTGGTCCCTCCGCTATTTCTGAGGTAAAAGTCGTTGGCAGAGGAGGGAATGAGGGAGGGAAGAGGGAGATGGGGGTGAAGTCTTTCTCCTTCTTCTTCTTCTTATTTTCTCTACTTCCCCCTTGTTCTATTTTGCACTAGCTGAAATCTGCACCTCCTCTTGCTCTTCCATAGCAAAAAAAAAATCTCTCCACACACTCACTACGAGGAGAGGAGGGGAGAAATAACATTGCGAGAGAGAGAGAGCGAGAGGGAGAGAGAGAGAGAGAGAGAGTCAGAGAGAGAGAGAGAGAGAGAGAGAGCACCAACAAAAGTCTGCTCAGTCACCTCGTCTCCCTCCTGTTCAAATTTAGAGGCTGGATCTCAGGCTGCAAGGCGAACTCTACTGGGCATGCCCACAACCGAGAGGCACACTTTGTAATGAACACTCACTTCCTCTCTTGTTCTTGCCTTCCCCCCTCCTCTCTCACAGCTCTTTCTCTCCCTCCCCTCTCCCTCTCCCTACAGCTCTCAGTTCAGCAGGGATCAGGAATTCTGCTCAGACCAAAGTCCACTCGGCTCCAAGGAGCAAGCCCCACTTAAAAAACAATCTTTATACAGGACAGCCGGGAGAGAATATAGCAAGGCAAGAAAAATAGGACAACATTCAGTTCTTTAATGAGAAAAATATTTTCAATCATAAACTCACTCTAACTGCCAAATGGACCGATATTGTTGGCTTGCTACATATTTCCAATCCGTGTAAATCAATCATGTGCACATTAGATGGCTGTCTAGACTTCACTGATGTAATACCTAATCCAAAACTAATGGACATGTCGCTCAAAATGGCAAAGCAATCAAGCACAGTCAATTCTAATAATCAAATGTGCTCACGTGAACAATTTCCTGCATCACTTCTGCTTGAGCAAGATAAAAAAATATTATCTGCACCCATGGTGTGGCATCCTGTTTAAAGTCTGTCTGTGCCTGATTACTGATCCCACTAAGGCACAAAATGATGCTGATAAAACTCCAGCAGATACGTTTGACAGGTATGTTAGGTAAGTGGAATTTGCTGTTTTAAAGCGGCGGTCTTTGTACAGCGACGTGTGACGTATTTCTTTAGCGAGTCAGCCTCATGCCTGTGCTATCTCAGGCTCCCCACGCTGACCCAGATTCTCCCCCAGCAAACTATCAGGACACTATGTATCAAAACCAGGCTATGGAATGAGGACAGCGAGTTCAGAGAGCGACAGAGAGACAAAGAGAGAGACAGGCATTGAAAGTTCCCCTGACATCTGAATTGTACTATTCAGGGAAAAACACATCTTAAATACAATCTTAAAATGACTTAAATACGTTTTAAAATTTAAATAAGAATGTGCTTTGGAACAATATAAAGTCTGCCGATTCAGGGCTAAAAAATTTCAACAAAAATGATTCTGTCGGCAGAGCTGCTGATCAGACCTGGAGAGAGGAGCTGGATCAACAATGTAATTCCATAGATGTCCTGAGCAGAGAGTAATCCATCTGCACCATCTGAAGGGTGGAGATAGGGGCCAGGTGGAGGAGGAGGAGGAGGAGGTCCAGACGGCTGCAGGCTTGACCCCGAGAGGTCAGAGGTCATGGGAAACAGCGGGTCAATATGAAGATGAGAGGTCAATGTCACGGCTGGATAAGCCAAAGCCGCATGTGTCCTGGTCGAAGGCGGTTGATGGAGTGATGGGGAGCGGGGGCGAGAGCGTAAAGGGATCAAAATTAAAAGCTACAAAGTCAAACAAAGGAAGAGAGGGGCCAGTCAAGCTTGAAGCAAGTCAGAGTCGAGCTTCATGCAGAGAAATATTGTCAGTGTTGACTCAACTGTGGGAGTGTAAACACTGAAGGAATGACAGGTTCATAGAATTTACTAAGCTGGATTTAAGCATTCAACATACAGAAATGAAGTAGTTTGTACAATGTGTCGTCCAAAACATCTAAGGAAAAAATTCTATATACTTGCCCAGAACCACACTAATCCATATACAGTATTTCTTCGAAGGCATTCGTGCTATTACCCTAGGTTGTACACACAAAAAGTGAAGGAAGTACTCGTGTTAAAAATGAAAAAAAAAAGAACTTGATGGAGATTCCAGTATCAGAAAGTGGGTTTCAAGACAATCCCACAAACACTTTGTTTTAAGTGTACAGCCTTTATGCTTTTGCAAAGATACATGTCAGTGTCTCTGTGGATGTACAGCACATCTGGGGTGTTATGGGTAACCACAGAGGCTGGCAAAGGAACTGAGGAAAAGATTTCCCAGATTTCATCAACATGCTGTGTGGCCATGTACATGTACAACCTGACCGATTCAACTTCCTCTTAGTAGCTAGGTTTAAAATGGATATGAAAGCTTTACACACAAAATATGAACAAGTATGCAAGGAAACAGTCAAGTGATGTGTCCGAACAACAACCATGCATAAGGTCTTCATGGGTCCATTTGGTTTTAAATATCCAAAATTTGACCCATGACACCACTCTGGCCAGGTCCAAACTACACGGAGTCTAATCCGGTCAGGGGCCTTAGGTCAGGGTTATAAGTGGATCTAAGCTGACCAGCTATCAGCTCTGATCACATGCCAGTGTCTATTTTTTTTTTTTTTTTTTTTTTTTTTTTTGCATTTTTTTGAAAATGAATTGATACAAATTGAGTTTGGGTGGGTTTTCCACAGAACCTATTCAAATCAGATTCTTCCAGCTCTATGAGTGACTAAACAACTCTTCTGTTAACTCTTTGTAGCTACAAAAAGAGCCCTTTTGTCAACACTTGTAAGAAAATGTGTTATGTACCAAATGCTTGCCAATAAGACAGTAACATGGTGGCTCTGCAGCCTCCTGTCAAGAACAAAACAGACAAATTGGCCATGGCCGTGTCAGAACCATCTGAGCCTGCGGTTGCAGACCACACCGGCCTGCTCCTCTTAGCTCAATACTGACTCATTAGCCCTCTCACCCTGGGTCTCTGAGGACCTGTGACCCTGACTATTGTCTGGCTCGGGCCTATCCTGACGAGAGCCCCAGCGCAGAACAAAGCCCTGTCATTAACTCCGGCTCGGCTGCCCCCTCGGCCACAACCTGCAGCCCCCGCAGCCTGTCTGGGATGAAATGAAGTGGGTCAGACAAACACGACGCACCGTTCATCAACCTCAACCCCCCTGAAGACCACCAGTCTGCCGCCCCCACCGTCTGAAGAGGGTAAGGAGTGACAAGCTATTTACAGGCAATAGAGGAACAGTGACCATCCACCTGCTCCTGTGCAAACACAGATGTGTGAGGCCTATTGGTGAACTGCAGCGAGCCAACACTAAGTGCATAGTGACGGGGGGGTGGAAAGCAATAATGGTGGCAAGTCAGTTGTTTGTTCTTGTTCTCTCAGTCAATAAACCAATAACAAGTAGCTAAAGAACACACAGACATGTTGAACTTGCTAAGCAGTGTGTATTCAAATATGATGCTGCCTTGCATTGATCCTATCTTATGAGTGCAAAACAGGAAATTACTTCCATATAAAAAGTTAACAATTAGTTTAATATCTCATATTTAGGATAAGATATTCTTACATATATACTAGGTCATATTTCTAATGGATATGAAAATATAATGAAATCATAATCAATTAAAATATTTTACTATTATCATAACAGCACTACTAACCCATCAGAAATTCCCCACTTTTTTTTTCAACCAGTAGCAATGGGAAAAAAGCTTTTAATATTTTTTTCATGTCTTACATGTTTCGCAAGTTGTAAAAGGTCACTATTCACTATTACCAAGCAAATACATACAGTACCACAGCCAATGAAAATTTAAAAAAATATACTGTTGAATTCGAGTTGAATAATAAATAAAATTTATTGGACTGCTTCTTTAATTAAGTTAATTAGCTGGGGACTATGGTTGGAAAAAGTTTCAAGAAATAAATAATTTTCCGCCTGTTCAGCTGACTCAAAATGAGCAGAGAGAGGACAAAGAGCAAGTAAATTTCCCTGGTTGGACTAATTGTGAGTGGATAAAATTAGCAATGTGTAATCTCAACATCACACTATAGTAGCACATAACAGATCAGTCTTCTCTTTGCATGTTCTTATAGCAACAAGATGTGAAACCAGAGAGCAGAGACCTTGGTCAAACTATTGCAAATGAAGCATGTTGTGGGTTTTGAAACAAGGCGAAAACTACAGACCGAGACGAGAAGGTGAGACATGGTGCTCAAGATTCCTCTCGTGCTTTGCAGTGGCTGTTTAACAGCCTGTCCAGGAGTGAACCCACACATGGAGCACTAGCACCTCCCTTTGGACTACACTCATACTGCAGTCAGTCTATCAGGGAGTAATTCAAAATGCTTAGATTAAGGTGACTGGCTTTATTCCACAGGAAGTGTTTTAGCTGTGTCCCAACTCCATCCTGCACAGTGATTCCAAGCAGGTTTTATGTTTGTCTAAAAGTGGGAAAATTGACTACTTGTTTTACTTTAACACACACTATTCTCCCACAATGCAAAGCACAAAGGAAATGGGGGGAGCTACTCACAGCCCCACAAAAATTAAATGGGGGTCAATAATAACAAAAAATATTACATCTTTGGGAAATGTTAATCTTTTGTTTTTGTGAAAATTTGATTTGATTGCTGTATAAGTAAAAACTATTTTATTAGTAAATGTCCCCACTGTGGGGCAAATAAAGGTAAAAACTGTTCACTAATTATTTGTACATTAACTGCAAAACCAATATTCTGTGACAGATAGTATATGATAAACACTGTATACAATTAGTATGGAATTAGTGTGGAATTGTTTTTTGACTTGTGATAGAAGGAAAAATCCCAGACAAGGCCAAATTTTACTTGTATAGCACTTTTCAACAATTCAAGGTGCTTTACAAGAGAGAAGGTCAGAAGGAAAAGATACAAAGAAAGAAACTTATGACAGTATAAAAAGACAATATAATAACACACAAGTGGGACTTTAAAAAGAGTAAAACAAAACAGAAGATTGAAATAGAATGAATAAACAGGAGAATAACTCAGAGTGCAGCTACAGTGCAGTACAAGGTAAGAAAAAAACCTCCCAGCCTTTCTCTCTACACGTCAGCTCTTGGTCAAAACAAACACGGTCACAGAATTCATTTCCGCTGCTGGGCTGATGATACTGAGCTGTATGTGGCCGTAAAAGCAGACGATCGTTGACAAATTATCAAATTAGAGGCCTTCTTGTCTGCTGTGAAAAAATGGATGTCAAGTCATTTCCTGCTCCTGAATTCTGACAAACCATTCAAGTGCAGTCCATCGGTCAAGTAACTCAACAACTGTGTGAAGTTTGACAGCCAAGGACCCTGTTGTTACATTTGATCCTACCCTCTCTTTTGTACAGTACATTATAGAAATCATCAACACGGCCTCATTACACAACATAGCTGAAATATTCTCTGTCCATGACTGATACAGATTGGACTGACATTTGCTCCCTATCTACATCACATCAGACAAAGTGATTCTTATGACTTACAAAATTCTAAATGGGCTCGCCCTTTCATACCTGTCTCACCTGCTTAACATTTACCTTCCATCCCGCTCTCAGAATACAGGGCTCCTGTCTGTCCCCTGGGTTAGAGAGAAGTCAGCAGGCTGCAGTGCCTTTTCCTATCGTGCCCTCTTCCTCTGAAATAACGAAATATCCGACAATCTGACTCTGCTGAGGCCTCAAAATCCAAACTTAAGACTCTTTTTGTCTTCAGTCACTTCTTTTATTACGTTAGGCCTGGCACCTGTTACCATTATCTATCCAGCAGGTTGCTCTTAGTCTCACTGAATCTGAAACCTTGCACTTATAGTCCATGTCTGTCCTGAGATGAGAATACTATAAACTTTCTTTTCTCTCTAACCCTTTGTTTGTTTGTCATTTCACATGCACAGCTGTCTCACTTTTTCTCTTCTTCTCACACCTTATTTTCTGTCATATGCTGTACAGAATGTAAAGCCCCTCGAGGCACATCTGTGTTACTGGTCTATGTACATAAAATTGACTTGAGTCCAAAGTGAGTTCAGAGTGGCACCTTGACATTGCTTATTGTGTCTGACCAACAGTGTGAAACCCCCGAAAAATGGTTCATTCACTGTCACATTTGACAAAAATAAATCCACAAATCCTTAACAGTTGAACCAGACAAATTTTGGCATTTTCACTTGATAAATGACTCAAACAATTAATCTATTATCAAAATTAATTTTCTTTCAATCAACTCATTTTTGCAGCTCTGGTAGCTTTGATCAACTATAATCAATGAGATTGTTATATAATAATATTCAAATAAGCAGGCCTTAGAGAGCCCATGAACTTCTAATCTAAATGACTAAGTTGCTCCTTATCATGGCCTCCAAACTGTCCAATAATTGTCTAATCAAATGTAATCAAATTCGCAATTCCTCTGATCAGCTGAAGTGGGCCGCCTCCTCGAGCAGGCCTGACCTACCTGCCTCCACGTGGTGCAGCAGAGGTGAGCTCCTGCAGCCTCCAGCAGGACAGCAGCTCTGAGCAACAGCAGTTCACCGGCTCCACTTTTATAGGCCCAGATCCTGCAGCACAGCCACGGCCGAGGGGATGGATTTCCAAGACAAAACAGGCACCTCCATTGATCCAAGCCTGCAAAAAAAAAAAAGTAAATAGATTGTCATCGATGACGCTCTTTGTTAATGCTGAACAGTGATTCACATCCACATCAATCTGGGGGCTATTAACACACACTGCTGCCATTAGACTGAGGAGTCCCCAGCTTTACACTCAACACAGTCAATAACGTCAAAAAGCACAACTGATGCTATTTCACACTGGGCTCCAGGATTAAAGTTCAACAGCCGATTGGTATGGACACACTCCTGAAAATTATGATGCAGCCAAAGATCTTGTGATCATTGAGGCCATTTACCTGCAGCCATGAAGCTCCACCCTCTTCATTGGGAAAATGATTATTCAAACGTCCTGAAGACTATCGAGCTGCAGGAACAAGGCGCAGACTCGACTGTTTGGAAGTTATGGCCGCTCCCAGGGCGTGAAGAGGAGGGAGGGCCCCGGCTGTCTCCAGGGGCCCCGTCACCGATAATTAGCAATCAATCACGAATTAGTTTAAAAGCTCGAAAAGAACACCGAGAGCACTATTAGACTGCAGAGATTCACTGCTCTCCAATAATTGCTTTGGATTTTTTACAGGGAACCAAGGTCCCTCTGTTTGTTGATCCTGGTCTTTTCACTCCCATCACCAGGTTCCCACCACGAGTCGCTTTGTAATGTTGACTCACTTATTTGATCTATGCAGTGCATATTAATAAACATTAACATTCACCTGTAGAGCTGTGATTTTTATCTACTGAGCATTATTATCAATATCATTATTATTACTATTATTATTATTATTACTATTGCTAGGATCATAAAGGTGACAGCTCAACTAAATCAGAAACTGTACTTTCCTAATTTTCCTATATAGTATAAAGTGTCTGTCTCTGGCACAAAAACATAAAAGTAGAAAAAACAACATGTCACATATACTGTAGAACAAATATGGTGACAGAAAAAAAGCACAAAAGAACTGAAGAAGCTTCTTGGATGAGAAGTGAAACATCTTGAAGAATCTACAACCAAGTCCAGTTGCCTTTGATTCAACTCTTACTTGAACACCCCGCTGACCTGGATGACTGAAAACCTTCACAGACATATTTCCAAGGAAGAGATAAGGAAATAAGGAATGATGAAAAAATTGGTTTCCTAAAGTCTGAGACCACATTGAAAAATTCTACCATTTTCACATAAATCTGGAAATAATCATACGTTCAAGGATTCAGAAACACAAGACATTATGGCGTGTAAATCCTTCATTCCTTCAGTTGTATCCCTTCCATTGAAGTATGCGATTAGATGACACACTGGATTTGATCTGCTCATCAGAGGCTCTTTCAGGTGGCTCAACTTGCAGCCTGTGTTATAAATATAGCTGTGCCTCAAGTTTCCAGCTGATCTTTACTTACTAAGTAGCATTGTAATGGTATCAGAACTAACATCTAATCAGAATGACATCAGAACTAAGTGAACATGTCAGAAGTCAAATTTTTACTCAAAGTAAAGAGGAGCTTTCTCAGCATGAAATCATAGCTAGACTAAAGGTTTCTAAGGGGGCAGTGCATGGAGGACTGAAACACTCTGCTGAAATTGGATCAGTTGTATCCAAAGCACGATCAGTCAGACCAAAAGTGACCAAACCATCAGAAGATCAATACATCATGTTTAGGTCCCAGAGAGGTAAGCAACTTCATCACAGATGCAGAATTTGCAAAATAAAGAACACAAGACTCAATCAGCCAAAGTCCTGTCAGAGGAAGGCCGTTTTGTCGTGGTCTCAGAGGACGAGGAGCAGTTTCTAAACCTCTTCTCAGGAGGGGAAACAAGGCCAAACACTTGGAGTGTGCAAGGAAATACCAGCATTTCACAGTGGAGGACTGGAAGATAGTTTACTGATGAATCCAAGGTTTAGATTTATGGCAGTAACAGAAGGGTGAATGTAGACAAGCAGGAGAGAGAACGATGATACCACAGTGGATCAACTGACAGTGAAACATGGTGGTGGGAATATTCAAGTCTGGGGGTGTTTTGCCAACTGTGGAGTTGGACACTGGCATCAAATGGACTTCAACCTGACCTAGGAGAAGTACCACTCCATTCTTCAGAGACATGCTGTACTCTCTGGTTTGCATCTCTTACTGCAGCAGGATAATGATCTCCAAGCTTTGCAAGAACTACCTGGAGTCCAAAGAAGACCAAGGAGTCCTGATTGACATGGACTTTCCTCCTCAGTCATCTGAACTCAACCCCATTGAACATTCATGGGGCAGTTGAAGACTGAGAAAGCAAACCATTCTGTGACATCACATAAACCAGTGGTTCCCAAATTTTTTCTGCAGGGCCCCCCTTTGGAAGATACAAATATTTCCCTCCCCATCTACGTGCACTCGCATAAACACACTCTCAGACACGACCTTTCTCTAAACGTCCTCTCTGCACAGAAATGGCAAGTTACCACCTCTCTGGGAATAAACACAAACCTGCACATAGAGATTTGTCTCGTCATATTTTCTTGTCTTTGATTTACCAGTTGTGAGGTTTGGTTTAGATTCATCGTCTGCCTTACGTTTACCTGGAGCTCCTGTCACAAACTTCTCCATGCTTTGCTAGCGTGCACTGCAGCGTGCATTATTGGTTTGCATCTAGCCTCGCCCAGCAGGGTTGCCAGGTCCGCTTTTTTTCTGCGGAATAGGGCTACTTTTTAAATGTTGCTGCGAGATGATTTGTTTTTTGTCCGTTGGTTGGTTAAACCTATTTTGCATGCAAATTACATTAATAATATCTATAAGTACACATCCATAATTGAAATAATGTAAGATAAACCTGTATTCGTCCCTCAGTGGGGAAATTTCAAATTTTCATTTCTATTTATAGCTACTTGTTATTATGGGGCACTAGAGGGCAGCAGACACAAGCTGCAAATACAACACTGACTTGTTGGAGAGGGACAAATGTCATCACCTTCTAAAGTTAATCAGCTGAGGCCTACTGTGGAGTCTAGTGATCCTCTGTGGGTTCTTTTCTGCAGGTGGCAATATAGAAAGATATCTATATGGCCCGAAGGTGTGTGAGACACAAATCCAGACAGTGTAGTAGTAAACTACAAGCAATTAAATCTGACGAGAACAAGCTCTTCCACTGCATTCCCTACTATCAAATTGATATAAAGTAAAATGGCTAAGAATAATTCAAAATAAAATCTGTGCCTCTGGTTCTTTCCCGTCTGATGATTCCAGACTTTTACCCAAGTTGTTTTTTTTTTTTTATTTAAAGGCCCTGTACACCCATGAGGTAACCTCACACAGGTGATTTTAATTCTTCTTGGCTGATTAGACCTCTTCATTAACATCTCCCAGATTCTCAGACGAGTTCTGTTGCACCCACAGGGCTGGAAAATATACGTTAATAAATTCAGTCTGATGACCTCACATAATTTCCAGCATAGCTCCACCTGAGCAGAGGTCTGAAATAACTGAAAACACATGTGCCTGTGCAGGGTGATGGAAGCACTGAGGGGCTTTGAATAAATGTGTCATACTGGCATCTATAAAACAGATCATGTCATTATTTCTTGTTTTTTTCATTAAATCCTTTTTTATCATTGGTAATTGTCATTGTCACACCTTTTACTGAGCACACAGGTGATGCTCACTGAAGTCTGTGAGGGTTCAGGGATTTGGGGAGATATGATATATTTGGATCATGAGTCAGCAGTGAGGCAGTAAACAGTGTCTCTGTACTAAATCAAGGTGTGTTACTTGGACAATGACATCCGCGTTATTAATTACACCTGTGCTTTACCTATGACGAGTCAAACATATTCTGTAAAAAAAAAAATAGAAATGTTATTGTAATAATATTATATGAATAGTTTCATGGTTGATTTTCCTTTCAACTTTGAGAACAAGAAGCTCAAAGCCTGGCCTGTTATGCAGCTCAGTGCTGCCACATTGTGGCACTTTGAGAGAACCATCCAAGGGATGTATGAACACTGTCAGAATATTTTCTAACTGTAAAGACTGCTGTTGATTTGAACAGAATATGTTTAAAAATCCAGCATGTGTATCAGCTGAACGGGAAGCTATCAAAGTCCACTGAAGCTGGCTGAAGCATTTGATACTGGATCTAGAATACATCATTTATTTGACTTTGATCAGGATTTGTTTCGGCAAAATAAATATAAATGCATTACCTTAATTATGCTTATTTGAATTCAGTAAATAACAATTTTATAACACATGTTTATAACAAGTGAGACCTACCAAAGCTGATTTTTAGAAAGCTTGTTGTATAAGTGTGTAAAGGTGAAAATGCAAAATGCGTTTCACTGGTCAAGTCAGTCACTTGACCTAAACCCTACTGAGCATGTGTTTATCTTGCTAAAGACAAGAATGAGGGAAGAAAGCCCCTAAAACAAGCCATAAGTGAACATGGCTGCAGCACAGGCCTGGCAGAGTTCAGACGCTCACTGACTGCACAGGCTTTGACACTGAGTATTAATTATGGGTATTTATTTATGATATGAAGTCACTCACCATCGGTGTGCGAATGGGTGAATGTGGTATATATAGTAAGGTGCTTTGAGTGGTCAGGTACGTGAAGTAAAAATACATAATCTCAGGGTTTGTAATAGTGTGTTTTTACTTTCTGGAACTGTGAACCCAGGGTGGTTCCTCTAACACTGTCGGTTATTTCTCAGTAGGTGTAAGAGGAGAGTCACTTCCTCTTATCAGAAGGTATTACTGTTAATGAACATTTAGTGTTGCACAATTAGTCCACTGTTCGTCATCCTACATGGTGTCCTAATAGATTAGTACATAGACTTCTATTAGACAATGACATTTGTTATGGTTTCAGTGTGGTGATTGGTGGTTTCAGTATGATGTGATGTGTGGATGAGAGCTATAAAAGTCAGTGACCAGTTCTCCAAACAGGACCAGGAGCTGCGCAAAGAGAAACTCAACAAGCTCACCAGCACCTGCACGTTCACACATCATTTAGAGGTGAGAAGGAATAGCTGAAGGAGGTTAGAAAGGTTTTTGTGATTTATTGTTTCTGTTTTAAATGGCACATGCTAATGTACTTATTGGGTCATCTTTAATAGATATTGTGATTTGTCTGACATGAGGTTGTATGAGTTACTCACCTGCAGTGGATCAAACTGCTCCAAAGGTCTCTGACCACAGGCTTGAGCTGTCTATACATTGATGAGGCCGACCATGCCTTGTCAAAAAATGAAAGCTGTTCTTTTATAAATGAATCCCTCTTCATTTCAAGGATCAGCTGTTACAACATTTTTGTGTTTTAGATGTTCCCTGAAGATGCAAAAGACAGACGTTTTGAAATTAAATCAGATCCATAAGACAGTTTCTAATCAGTTGCCCTAAACCCAAAAAAACAAGGACATTAAAATACACTTTAAAATATACTTCTTTCCACCGTGCACACTGCAACCACCTGCTGTGTCATGTCCTGCATGTGTCTTTATACCAGTCAGCAGAGATGCAAGTGGAGTGACAGCATAAGGGTTCAAGACAGATAGCAGATGGACGAGTATTGTCAGCCTACAATCTTGCATTAAGATGAATTCAGCCAAGGCAAACACAGTGATTACTGACAGAGAATGCAAGATTGCATGAATGCTTACTGTCTGTGTGAAAGTTTTTTGAGGGTGATTTTTCTTGACATATATTTATGTTCATGTCTGTGTAGGTAACCTTTCCGGTTCAGAGTTTGGTTTTTCAGAAGTCAGAATGAAGCTGCCTGCTTCGCTCTCTGCAGCTCTGCTCCTGCTGCTGCTGCTGGTTTCAGGGACTCCGGCTGCAAGTAAGCCTCAGCTTCAGAGCTCCTTTTCATTTTAGCAATATTGAATAGTCCAGATAGACAAAAGGACTTGTAACGGCTTTCTTTTCTGTTTTATCCTTGAAGGATTACACAAGGCTGGAGCCAAACCCAGTGGACATTACAGGGCGTCACCCTGGACAGGTCAGCAGTCTATGACATCATTTTTCTCCTCCCAATTTTATCTCCTGCACTGACTGTGACTTCCTTTTTTCAGGTTCGGATCAAACTCCCTTTAGCGTCCTGGTGACAGACTCTGTAACACACACCCCTGACAAGATCTACAGCACTTACGTTGTTTACAGAGGAATCTTACTGGGTGGACTGAGGAGACTGCAGGACTCCATCAAAGACTTTAAGTGAGATCATCACATCAGCTTTTTCTTTTCTCTTAGTGGAATCACCTGCATGAAGTAATAACATGCAACTTTTTCATATAAATTAACACCTTTTGCTTCACCAGGACCAGTTGGGCTGTTATCAGAGGGAAACACATTTCTTTTTGTTTTCTCATTTTCTGTTTCAAAGTGGCCTTTCATGCATTTGGGCGTTACTCAAAGCTTTTCTTTAACTGCCAGATGACTAATCTTGCACAATCATATTTTCCCCAATTGAGCAACATTGAATCAAAATGTACTCAGGTTGTCTTTTTGTTGAAAAACTAAACCTCATTTTTATCTCATCACAGCTAGATAAAAGTAATAGTATTCTGGGTCAGTCAAAAACCATGAGCACAAACCTTTAGCTGATACAAACCTTAAGGTCTCATTGATTACAGTTACATCCTTGTGAGTCTTTTGTGCAGCCTCAGATTTAGTTTTTTATGCTGGTCAAGTCATCTCATGTTGCAGGTTCACCTACACAGAGGATCCAAACTACGGCCCGTTCCTGCAGAGCGTGAACGGTTTGTCTGGAAGTAAAGAGAAACGTACCTACTGGGAGCTGCTGGTTAACACAACAAAGAACCCAATCATCAGACCTGATGTTGGTGAGTCAGCCAAGAAGTTTATCTTCTGTCTGTATTCTGTCATTTAATATACAGTCAAAATGTCTCTTTCTCGTTCTTTCTTTCACTCTAAATCAACCTATACTATTTTAATACTCTGTGGATCTTGTTTGCAGGTATCGGATGTTACATTCCCAATGCAAATGAGCAAATCATCCTCAAATACACCAAGTACTGAAGAATGAGCAGCCACTGGACATTAAACTGGGACCAGAAGCAGAGTCACATTCTTTATATATATGATTATTAACCAATAAAAATGCATAGTTTTTTTTTGGTGACCTTTCATGCACTGGGTTAAAGTCGACAAATGCAAGTAGACACATGAAAATAACAGTTTGGTTATATTGCTGAGATGAAAACCGTTGATAAGTTGTGTCTTGAATGTCTGATTATTATTTTATGGGATGTCCTCTTCAACTGGAACTATTCAGCTGATCATTACAGAGTACACATGAAGTTTTTATGCTCATTACTCTGCACAAATACATTTGTATATACATTATTGTGGCTTCTGTCAAACTATGAGTTAGAGATCAGATAAAAACCTCAGTTTCATTTTGTCTGTTTTGTGGTAAGATCAGTGGTGGTGGTTTCTTGTAAGGGGTTTGTACTCTAATAATGTCGAATATCTAACATAGCTTTGCAATTTGTTGCTGGGTGTTACCTGCTATTTAAATGTATATGTTACTATACATATTAAAAACACAGATGATATAAACACAGAAAAGCATTCTGCTTAACTTAATTTCACTGAATGTTGACTTTTTGAAGTAACAGTGAAAACTCATCAGGGAGGGTATTCCGGCCTAAGGATAAAAATCCTGTATTGAAAGATTAATGCAACTTAGCTGAATAGTGGACACAAAATATGGCAATGTTAATAATGTTGGTTTTAAGCTTCCTATACTTCTCTCCTAGTTCCTAGTTCTTATGCCATTTACAAATTGAAACTGAGATGTACAATGCCATATAAATAACATTTCTATGACTTTTGAGGATGGGCTGTCCCCTGTTTGCAGCTCAGTGCTGACACAGTGTGGTAGTTTTAGAGAATTGAATCCAGAGGATGTCAGAGGACAATCCGGAAATGATGACAACACTTTGACATGTACGTGTTCGAGTGTTTGATTTCAATGATGTGTTCAAATCAGTTATTTTTATTTCATGAAGAATTGCTATTTAAGTCTAATGCTAATCACACAATGGCAAATTAAATGCCTGACTGAATATAATTCTTCAAGTGATTTGTAATCATTTTATAGTGTGTGTATGTATTGTATTGTATGTATTGTATATGTTGGGTGTGTATTCTTAATAAAAACAAATAGATTTGTATTGTCACTTTGTGGTCTGATGTGAGTGAGGTCAAAAGAAGACAAGAGAGACAAAATGTCTTCTCATCATTTATTGCTTCATCTTGTTGCAACTGCAACAATTGTGTTTTATTTGCGAGGATGCAGGCATTGAGATGATACTCATGCTGCATCTCAGGAGAAAGACAACCTCAGGCACACGTTGACACCACTGCAAACCTCGTAGCAAAGGCCTGTGGAAGTAAATAAAAACATAGATCAGTAAGGGAAAGATATAAGCATCTCCATAGTGTGACGAACTTTTCAAGATTTGAGAAGAAATCGCACTTTGCTAACAAGTTTGCATCATATTTATCAGAAGCAGCGCTCCTCAGGGGCAGAGCTAAAGAGTTAAAGTTCAGAAAACTAGTTTTGAAAACTCAGCTCAATGGCAACTGTTCTTGGAAAAACTGGTCAAAAGACAAAGATATAATTAAGCTTAAGATGAGATAAAATAAAACTTTATTCGTCCCACCGTGGGGAAATTTGCAAATTAGGACAGTGAACAGTGGTGGAATGCAACTAGGTACATTTACTCAAGTACACCAGTTTCCTGAAAACTGCGATGAGATTTTTTTATGTTTTCATGTTTTCCTTTTAACTTACTAATAGGTTTGACTTCTCCGTTTGCATCATTGTAGAGAAGTGTTTCCCAGCACTTGTCTCTTCCAGAACTTTCTCTGTTCACAGCGACCACATATGGGCCACTGGTGGGGACATCCTGAGTCTGAAAACTGCAGAGACAACACAAACAGAAAGTGCAAAAATACTGCTGACATGTACAAGATTAGATACAAGAACTAACAACAGACTAGTGAATTTGCAAGTGAAAATGTCAGTCAGGGTTATTGATTACACACTTCATTTTATGTGATTTAAATAGCAGCACAGATGCTACTGAATGATGGCGATGATGGTATGTAGAGGATATAATCACAAAAAGGCTGATGCAGTACTCCAGGTGTGATGAGATGAAGGATCAATGAATCAGGCACACTAGACTTAGAACATATTCAACTGAACAACCCCTCCACTCCAGCACTCTCTGCTAGTAGGGGATGGAGATGGGGGGTGGCAGGTTAACCTTGCTGATTGAGTTGGTTTATCTCACAATTAAAAAAGCGTAACAAAACAACATGTACAGTATGCATCTGAGGACCACACATATTATTATGAGATAAATAATCATTTTATTGCATAACTTGCCTAAAGTCAGAATTGGTTTTCTCATATTCTTGCATTGCCTTAAGAAGGGTTTGACCTCTTCTTGCCTGAACAGAGAATTGTTCACGATTGGGCTCCACAGTGTTCTTAATGTGCAGCGTAAAGGAGATTAGAAAACATTCTTCAACTGTAGAAAACAGAGGATAATAAAAACACAATCTCAAATCATTTATGGCTGGAATACAGTGACATCTGATATTGCGTTGATAAGCATTTGAAGCAGTAAATTTTGCCTTAACTTGCTCACTTGCCATTGCTGTGTCTTTGTTCCTCAGAGCAACAGAAACCAAAGGGGATGGAGGATATATATGTCCTCTGCTTATGATTCTGTCTTGAGCACTGAAATGCTAGAGAGCTTTTTACGTGAAATGAATATAGGAAGTGTTGAGTTTGTATTTTACATGTACATTAATGCTTGTGCTGTGCATTTTACCCAATAAATTTGTATTTAATCAAATAAGTACAAACTAAGTTGCACACCAAACCTGTCTACTCATTCACAGCAGCAAATGAGTTTTGAAGGAGATGTAATGTTGACTGGATTAACTTTATCATTAACATACTGGGGAAATGTCACACAATATATCTGGCAAGTTAAAAAAAGGTTGATATGATACTGAACATATCAGTAAGCTGCCAAATGCCAAAACATCCAATCTTGCAATACAATATGCACACAGTGTATCAGACTTTTATGGTTGCATTGAGGCGCTCATAGCATGTGGTTATTGTTAGGGAAAGATCATGGTCTCGGTGTAATATAGAAAAAAAAAGTCTGCAATGCACAAAACACAATGTATTAATTAATATTCAACCAAAAGAATGATCTTAAACTATGATCACAATATCAGCCCAATATTACCCCAAACCAACGTTGAGTGACAGGTTGGGAACCACAGTGGGTGTTGCTGGCACAACAATCAATCGACCATTTAATCCCATGATGTGGGTCATAGTGGACGACAACTGACACTGCATCTGGGATACCTCACGATGTCTCGACAAAAAGACCAGCATGTTCCATGAACAACTCCCCCATGCACAGGTGTGAACATGGCAAAGAAAAGAGAAATGATGTTGTTGGATGCCTTTCTTTGCCTATGTAAAACACTTTGTGCTTGAAATGTGCAATATTAATAAAGACGCCTTGCCTTGCCTTACTAACTTTGATTTACTTCCTTCAAACTATTTTCAAACTCCTGTTAGTGTCCTGGTGACTAATGTCCTTGATAAGAGCACTGTGAATCTGCACCTATACAAAGGCCAACTAATTTCTTCCTGTTCACTTGTTGTGCATTTTAAGGTGGTCTTTCATGTATTTGGTCATTCCTCAGAGCTTTTCTTTATAAAGAGTATGGTCTAGACCTGCTCTGTATGTAAAGTGCCTTGAGATGACTTTTGTTGTGATTTGGCGCTATATAAATAAAATTGAATTGAATTTCTTTGATTGTCAGATGACAATGATGCACACTTTTATTGAGCTAGATTACAACAACTGCCTGTATTCTAGGTCAGTTAAAAACCATTTCACACTTCTAGCAGGTACCAGCTTCTATTTAAAAACAATTACATCTTGATGAGTGACCCTGAATCTTTTGTGCAGCCTTAGATCATTATCTGTTTTCCCTCAAACACACCCTATTACATTTTTATCTATTCTCTCTGTTGCACTTTCACTACTTTACTTTTAATATAAATTTTTCTTGTAAGGGCACCTTTTGTCTTTATCTTTATCCTGTTGTATTTCTATTTCATTCATAAAGCACTTTGTAACTGGAAAGTGTAAACCGACTGTCGCTATTTCAGCAATTATTGTCCATGTCTAAAGTCTCTTTATGTTAATCTGATGGCGATTTCACATGTTCGTTCTCATGGCAGAATCAGCACCAAAAGTCACATTTACATAAAAGAAAAAGTATCAGAGGATTCACTGTGAGAAGAGGAGGTCTGAAAAGGGTTCTTCACAGAGTCATGTCCTGTTGTCCTTGCAGGTTCACCTACACAAAGGATGCTACATTCCTGCAGAGTGTGGCTGGAAGTGATGCAGAACATACTTTGTGTCTGTCTTTTTACCTTTAACATTCACTGTTTCTTGTTCTTAGTTTTAGTGTTGATCAATTTATGATCTTGTTTTACCTTGATTTTGTTTGCAGGTATTAGATTTTACATTCTGTGTGCAAAGAAAATGTCATCTTGAACTGTAACAAGTTTTGAAGAATCAGTAGCTCACGGACATTAAAATGGGATTATTGGTAATAAGGGATTATTATCAGTCAACTAAATTTGATTTGTGTTTGTTGTTCAGTGAGAAATAACAGGCCAAGGAAAGAGACTGTTTATTCATAGTACTGACAAGGAAGGAGTTGACACTCCTTCGTCTTAAATTTTTGATGATTGCCACATAGGAATCTACTTTCATCTGAAGTTTCCTGCTTGGTAACCTGAGGCTAACTTCCTCATGAAGATTTCTTCTTCTCTTCCTCAGGCTGTAGGATTACAGACTATTGTTTTGCACTTGAAAATGTTTTGTGTGAATCTTCTTTTCAGTCATTTTTTGGTAAAAATCAGTAGTTTTTCAAGATGATGCAATTTATAATGAAGTTGTCCAAACAAGACTAATCGATTTCGCTAACACTGCATCTCTTTAGGTGTTATACCTTTCAGTTACAGTTGGATGATCTTCTCTGATTCAGTGTTCAAATGACACACAGGCTTTCCTTTGTTTTTCACTGGACATAGGATTTGAGTTCTTACCATTTGAACTTTGTCTTTGCCTCTCCTACAAGCAACCTGACCTTAGATTCTGTCAAGAAGCAAAGCCTTGTTTTGATGAGGAACCCATTTGGTCTAAAGTGTATGAAGTGCTTAACAAAAACAAAGTGTGTATTCAGTGTGTCTATGACAAAAATAAGCATATTTGCAACTGATCTTTGTTACTGAACAAAGATCAGCTGAAAAAAGAAAATCAGGAGTAAGTAATAGTTATTGTGAATATACTTCTTCACTCACTGGTTGTGTTGCAATTCCACACTTCATTCTCAGCAGGTTTTCAGTCCACAGTGCGTTCACCCTGTCAAAGTGACGGCTCTGGGCCGTCTGCTCTTCCCAGGCTGCTCAGCTCTCTGTTTTCTGTTGTAACCTCCACCATACACTGACAACTTATTTCACATCCCATAAAATTGAGTTTCTTATGATTTACTGAATTGAAGTGGTGATTTAACCGAAGCCTACCATGGGGATTAATTGTTGTGACCGTACTGACTTGGTTATAACAGTGTCAAAGTTAGACAAGTCAGTCAAATCGGCCCGATTTTTGAATGTGTTGTGTTGGTCACAAACATTCACCAATGGAGCTGCTCCCAGGTTTACTAGTTTATTTAGTTATTTAAGATGTGATGACGTCAAAAAGAAAAAAGAAAGACATTGGTATCAAAAAATGTCTGCTTTGTTTTTAAGTTTAATTGTCAGTTTAATCCAGGGTCACAGTTTGATCCTGTTTGTGCAAAAGCAAAGCAGATCATTTGCTTGTTAGTGTTAGTGTTAGTATGGAAAATAGAACAGCTTCAGTTCCATTTCAGAGGTCGGCCGTATCCACAGAACCAGAACCTTTGGAGAACTAAGGATGAGGCGAATAAAGCGTCCTCTCAAAGAAGGCAGCTTTGATCAGCAGTGTCTGGATGTCAGAGTATGTGCTGTGTTGTTTCACAGCACACTTAGCTGCCTTTGTCGGAAACGTTTTCATATGAGGCTGCGTACAGGAAAAGTTGCTGTAATCTTGCTCTTTGACTCATTGCCTGCAAATATTTTAACAGAATATTTATACTGTAAACAGCCCATGTCACCTTGCACTGTATTATCTTTTCAAAGCCAGCTAACTGTGAAAATATGGGCATGATTACAAAGTTTCCAAGACGTGATGTTTGCTAATGTTTGTGGGCAGAACCTGCTTTTGTTATACACTATACTGTTTTCCTGTTCCTTCAGCATACCACTGAAAAACACAAAGGACAAAAATGTCATTTTAAAAAGGCAACATCAGTCAAGATCAATTTTATTCATATAGACCAACATCACAAATCACAATTTGCCTCAGGGGACTTTGTAATTTGTACATCGTGTCACACCCTCAATCTTTAGACTGTAGATTTGGATAAGGACAAACTCCTTCCCATTCCCATCCCAGTCATCCAAGTCCTTTGTGCTTACATCTTACATTAGTGATAACACTTTCCAAATTCATTCCATTGGTTTTAATCCATTTTAATATGTAATATATAAAGAAGTAACTCTGCCAAGTCATGATGCCTTCTCAAGAAAATGTCACACAGCAAATGTCAATGTGTGTTTTTCCTGCCATGAATGGGACATGTTGCAACCACAGTTGGAGGAGTTGGAACATGGGCAGCAATGCAGTGGATGAACTGATACTGACACTCTCTGGCAGGTACAGGTACAGTAAAGTTAACAAGGTTGTTCATCCCTCCTCGCTAGTCTGCTGGAAAATTCCCCATTGTGGGACCAGGAATTTCTTATCTTAGTATGTTTATGTCAGAAACATGGTGTGCTTCACGGAGCAGTCTGTCCAGTCAGAACCATTACTACACAGAAGGAACCATAGAAATTAGTCTAAGCATATTATTTTATGACCTGAATTGAAATTGTTGTGAGTCATAAATGAGGACGTGCATTGTGATGGGTATATCAAAGGAAACTGTTTGTTTCCATTCTGAACAACCTGCCAAAAATCTGCACACACCCAGTGACCCTGAGAAGACAGTATGGACTCTGCGGAGCCTTTACAGCCATTTTAAAGGATCAGTTCACCCAAATTACCAAAAGAAAGAGACAAAAGAGACATATTTTGTCTCTTACCTCTAATGCTATCTTGCAATATGGATGGATTTTATTCGTTTGTCCAGTTTTTAAGTTCTCTGAGATTTCTACCTCCACCTCAATACAGTGGAGGTGAATGGAATTTCATTTGTTGTGCTCACAACATTAACAAAAGATTAAAAGTAGTCTTAAAAAGTTGATTTGGGTTTTTCTGTCTGACCACTTGGAACCCTGAAACACATTGAACAGCATCCATTCAAACTCAATAACGTCAGCTGTTTCCTTGTCAGAGTACTTTATTCACTCAACATTAAACACAGATGCATGTTGTTTGATTGTTGTTGTGAAATATATTGTCCTACAGTCAATTCCAACACTGGCTCTGATGTCATGTCGATGTGCCGTGGTTGTAGAATCTTCACCACTTTGTAAATCTCAGAATGATTTGCTCATTTTCACTAGGAATGTAACATCCAATACCTGCAAACAAGATTCACATAATTTATATGTATTATTATTATTATAATCCTATTTAATGTAACAATAGTGGCAGACATTTTCATAGTGGACTTACCAACATTAGGTGTTGTGATTGTGCCATCTGAAGTCTTGACCAGCAGCTCCCAGTATGTCTGGTCTTTATCATTTCCGGCCAGACCATTCACACTCTCCAGGTATGGGCCATAGTTTGGATTGTTTGAGTAGGTGAAGCTGCAGAAGCAAACAGAGGAACAAGTGATGTCCACCAAGCAAGAATTGCCTGTGTAATGAACAGTATGGTTTTCCAGGAAACTGCTTTGGGTGGTGTGCGAAAAAGAGCTCACCAAACTGCGTTTTATCTCCACAAATCCACAAGTAGAGCTATAATACAGGTCCAGCTGCTCAATACAAAATTTAAACTAACTTCAACTCGATGCATGCTCTTTTGAGTAAGGTGTGTCCAACATATGGTGGCTATCAATTAACTTAAGCCATGGTGTCTGACAGGTGTTACGAATTAAAAAATGTCCCACATAGCTGTGCTCATAAAGGCCTTTGTAGATTTACCTACATTTTCAATACAGAAGCATCTGGTCCTTTTTTGTCTTTTTTTAACTATACAGTCTATGTGAGTGAAATGGTGTTGCCATAATTATAAAATGGCTATGCTCAGTGTTGAGAAGTGTATATCCTCCACTCAGTGTTTTCCTGCTCTGATTCAGAGTATTCCATTGAGCCAGTGTCACTGTCTTTAAGAGGAGACTCATATCAGACTGAAAAGCAGTGTTTCAGCGCCCTCTCTGGTTGAAATTTTAAAGTCTGCTGCACCTTGACAGCTGTCAGCCATGATGGGTCTATATATATACGCTCCTGTGTACACTCTGTGGATCACTGTTGCACTTAAGAGCTTACAGAATATGGACATTTATTCATAATTATTTGTTAGTATTATATATAGTAATACTTTTCAGTTAAGCTGTTTTACTAATGGCACAAAACAATTCAAACACAGAACTTCCTGTGTGTTAGATGATTCGTTCTGAGCACAAACAGTCTTGAGAAATGGTACCAATAAGCAAGTTTATCCACTTGAGGTGATTTTGCAAATAAAGTTTCACATATCTAAATATAAAATAAATAAATAGTTTCAAGTTGCAGATTGTCACTCCCTGGTGACAACTGATGTTAGTATCTTACCGAAAGTTTGAATTTGATCCCATGAGTCTCGTCAGTGCACCAAGCAAGATCCCTCTGTAAACCATTCTAACGCTGTAGTTCACAGGAGTGGTGCCTTGAAAGCTGTTCTCCACCATCAAATTAATGGTAATTGATTTACTTTCTGAATTGTCGATGACAAAAAGACAGAGAGAGATTTCTTTGATATCCAGTAATAATGACAATCATTTGAAACAAAGCTGTATGAACTGATCTGAAGCTTACGTTGAGTTAGAGTCCCTGGAAGCAGCAGCAGTGCTGCAGAGAGCACAACAGGCAGCATCATCATGGCTGTTGGACTGAGACTGTAAGCTCACACACATTGTGTTTTATTCCAGCCATCACTGTTTACATACTGGAGCAGAATGAACTTTGTTGATCTTAGTTTAAAAAAGCTGATAATAGTTTGCCAGCTCAAATATCACCTTGAGGTTATGTTATATAATAATAATGTTTGCACTGTTAAATTTTGTGCAATGACCAATGACATTCAAATATACAGGTGTCAAGATACTCCTCCATCACCTCCTCACACTGGTGTTTTAGTAAGGTTGCTTAAGGTTCATGGCAGCATGAAATGGTATAGACCTACAAGTGTTGGTGACTGGTGAAGAGAGTGGTAATAGTAAGAGGGAGAGAGGACTGGAGGAAGCAGATGAAAACCACACCTGAGGAGCAGTACAGTTCTACAGTGTGCCTACAACAACCCATGTTGTGTTTTCTTGTACATCCTGTTGCTGTGTGAATAAGGACTGGTGTCTGTCAGGACAATCAAAGGCAAAGTAGCATGACATTGTTGTAAGGTTGGGAGACTTGTAGGGTGGAGGTCAGGCTGGATGGATGGTTCAAAAAGCCAGTTTTCTACCAACAGTCAGTGCTGGTTTCTTTTGACCACAGTTATGTGCATAGACTCAGTCAAACCTTAACCAAAGGGTGTCTGATGAGGAGTGCCATGTTTTAGAACGCAATTGCAAAGATCATATTTTATTCTATAGTTTTGAATACTTTCTTAAACATTTAAATATAACTAGTGCAGTGGCCCCAATCCACTTTGGTACTATTGGGCAGCTCAATTGAGGACTATGATGCATTATTTTACAGATAAATTCCTCCCACTTTGGATGAATATTGAAAATTGCTCAGTCCCTCTTCCTCTCCCCCAGTACATGTACTCAGCAAAAGTCAAAATGTTGAAAAAAAAGACAAAAAATCCTATAGTCAGAAATATGATTATAATTTGGTTTCAGGTTAAGAAGTATTTATGTGAATCCTCCTCCCTGTCACGCTTCAGCCCGATATGGGGTAACCATTTTTTCCCTCCAGGCAGGGCAGACCCTGGTTTTAGGAAGTGGGCTGAAAAAGGTTTAAAGACAATAGGGGATCTCATGGGACCAGAGGGTGGGTTCGTGATGTCATTTCAGGAGCTGATTGCCAAGTATGATATCCCAAGTAAACATCAATTTAAATATCTACAGTTGAGAAACTTTATCATCTCAAAATCAGAGTCTGTCAATTCCCCCGTTGTCCCTTTTGGAAATTGAAATGAAGAATGATTGCTTTGGAAAGGGAATTATCTCCAAACTATATAGCGTGTTAGCACAGGGGTCCTCTGAGTCTTCTTTACAGAAACTTAACGCCTGGAGGGAAGATTTACAGGAGGACTTGCCCTCCGAGGACTGGGAAGAAGCATGTGCTGAAGCACAAACACAAACTACTAATACATGTCTCAAAGTACTGCAATATAACTGGCTAATGAGGACATATGTGACGCCAGAAAAGCTTAATAAGTATAATGGTGCCATCCCAGACTTGTGTATTAGGTGTGGAGAGGAGAAGGGGACGTTCGTCCACTGTGTTTGGAAATGCAATAAAGTTCAACAGTTCTGGTGGGAGATTAAACAAGCTTTAGAGACTATACTAGGTAGAAAATTAGTTCTTGACCCTAAACTGTTTATTCTAGGTTTATATCCTGATAGACATCACATGTCTAGAAAAATAATCACTGCCCTGGATTTATGTTTACTGCTTGCAAAACGAGTCATAACACTCTCATGGAAGAGTACCAGTAAACCAAAATTCATTAACTGGATTAAGGAAATGTCTACAACTTTCCCTATGGAGAAGATTACTTACATTATAAAGGGGAAACTATCACTATTTCAAAACATTTGGGGAGAATGTGGATTTAAGGGGTGTGGGGAGTGGGGCGGATGAGGCGTAGGTATCAGTGATCCTCTGCAGTGTCCTAAAATAATTTTCTTTCTTTTGATACTTGATTTCTTTTTTTTTCTGTGTGAATTATACGTTTGAGTTTGTATTCTTGAACCATAAACAATGGTGAAATAATTTGGGCTAACCCTTGATAAGATAGAGAAACCTTTGTTGTTTTGATTGTTTTTTTTGGGGGGGGGGGGGGTTGTTTGTTTTGTTTTTTTGTTTGTTTGTTTGTTTGTTTCCTTTTCTTTTCTCATATACTTTGTATTTTCAACTAAGTGCTGCTCTATGTTATCTCATTAATACCTGACTTGTAAGGAAAGACGATTTGAATGCTGGACAATAATTTAGTTGCCCTTGACTTTTCCTTTGATGTGAGAGCACTCTTATTTCTGTATATCACCGGAAGCATTTTGAAAACCCAATAAAGATCATGTTGGGAAAAAAAACAAACAAAAAAAACCAAACAAAGTAAACTAGTGCATTGGCTTAGCCTGTGTCAGCTTCACAATATTTGCACATATCATTTCCCTACCTGAGAAACCTTGAGGTCCTTGAAATGTTGGGAGTAGGGGTCAGAGATTCTGCAGGTCATTGTGACCTGTAGCTACCAGATAGCAAATACTCACTGATCTGATACAGATTGTGTTTTCTGTCTGTTTAATGTTGCCTGCTGCCAACTTTGTGAAAGATTTAATACAGGGCTTGATACTGATCCATCACCCTGATGATCACAGTACATTTACACCAAGGGAATAAGATCCATATATTATCAGAACCAGCAGATCCAGTTTATTTGTCAGAATATATCTTTTATCCACAAATAAATATGTTGTTCTCTATACCATTTGGCACACCCTTTAATCTAGTTCATGACAAATTCTCCAGGTAATGAGGTTATTTTTCCAGCAGGGGTCTCTGTAGACCTCCAGGACATTTCATTAGGACCTGAGGAAATCTAAGAGACATTCAGTTGTCGAGGCAATATGTATCCCTGCACTTGTCTGTAAAACACAGTACTATTCTATATTATAATCTAGTATTTTATTATAGTTGAGGCTGACGTAGGAGCATATACCACAACATCCTCTACCAGTCTGATAAATGGACATTTGAATACATAAATAAATACATAATACATAATAAAACTTTGGATAAAAACCAATGCTGTACAGATTTTATTGATATAATAATCACATGTTAAGTCTTAGTTTTATCTTTTTTTTTTTTTAAAGCCTGTACCTGTAACCTGCAGGTTGACAGCAGCAGGTTGAACACATATTTACCTGAACCTCTCCCTGCCTTTTCACACTTAAGTGGTCATTGATGAATGTCACTGACCTATATTTCAAAGAAATATAAACAGACTCTTTTTGTTAACTAACCTTTGTTATTTTCCTACTTTACTGTAATATTCAATGGACTTTAAGATAGAACAAGTAAACATTTCTTCATGAGTCAAAACACTATTATATTTTAGTTTTCAAATGGGCATCAGATTGGAAAATGTGTGTTTGACTTAATATGGACAAAACATAGTTACAGGTCATTAACACTGACTTGTTAAATGTTATGTGCTGAAGAAAGTGCCTGTCAACAGTTCAGCTAAATACACACCTTCTATTGGTTTATCAATATTACACCAGTACATGTACTGTTAACAGTCTTTCAGTTCTACTTTTGGGGGGGTTTCACCCATTCTTCCTGCAAAAGGCTTCTGTCACATTGTTGGGCTGTCTTACATGCACTCATCTTTTGATATTTTGATGATGTTTGGGTGGGGGACTGTGAGGGCAAAACCTTCAGCTTGAAGTAGTCAGTTGTGGATATTGAGGTGTGTTTAGAATCACTGTCCTGTTGTAGAAGCCATCCTCTTTTCGTCTTCAGCTTTTTTTTTTTTACAGTGGTGGGATGTTTGCTTCCAGAATGTTTTGGTATTTAATTGAATCCATTCATTCTTCCTCTACCAGTGAAAGGAAAGTTTCCTGTGCCACTGGCTCCAACATGAGCATGATTGATCTACCTCCATGTTTAACAGTCAGACAGGTGTTCTTCACAAAAATCAGATTTTTTCTTGAAACATACCTTTGCTCATTCCGGCCAAAAAGTTCTATTTTAACTTCATCAGTACAGGACTTCAACTCCACAATGCTAATTTTTTTTTTGCAAACCTCTGACACTTAATTTTGTGGTGAGGAGGCAGGAAAGGTTTTTTTCTAATGCCTCTTCCGTGAAGGTCATGTTTGTGCAGGTGTGGCTGCAGTAGAACAGAGCACCACCACTCCAGAGTCTGATCAATCTTCCTGGGGGTCTTTTGCAGTTAAACAGGGGTTTTGATTTGCCTTTCTGGGAATCCTATGAGCAGTTCTCTCTGAGAGTGTTCTTGGTCTTCCAGACCTCAGCTTGACCTCCACCATTCCTATTAACTGCCATTTCTTAATTACATCACAAACTGAGCAAACGGCTGCCTGAAAATGCTTTGCTATCTTTTTATAACCTTCTCCTGCTTTGTGGGCATCAATTACTTTAATTTTCAGAGTGCGAGGCAGCTGCTTACAGGAGTCGTTGGCAGCTGATTGTTGGGAAAAGATTAGATGAGTATTTATAAAGCTTTGAAATTTGCCTCATTTGGCCTTTCCTAACGATGATTATGAACAAGCCATTGCCTAACAAGCTAATTTAGGTCTGACACTTTGGTGTTGTCTGAGAGCTCAAACCTTTTGGGGTACCCAAACTTTTGTGTGGTGCTCTTTTCCTTTTTCCTGATGGCATAGCCAGGACATTTAAAAATACAAGAGGGGATACATGAGGGAATCAGGAGACATATTATGAGCCAGTAGATGAACTACACCTTCCACCATGCCTCAGTTTGAGGCCTTGAAGGGACTACATTTCATTCACCGCCCAGAAGGACTTCAAGAAGGTTGCTCGGAAAACAACACTGCCTGACCAGCATGTTGTCACCACAAGCCTGACAAGCAAGAAAATAAATGGATGAAGAAATGGCAAGCAGGCAAACACTGAGAGATCCAGGACTGTGGACTCTTTTTGCACACACTCACTCACAACTTTGACAATGCAACCAAGCAAAATTTCACCAAAGGCTAGGAACTCTTCTTAACTCCTCTTTTAAAAGAAATAAATGAATAAAACCCATACCACCCACTTGTTATTTGGGTGATTGTTATTTTTAATGCCTGTTATATAGGAGAGACATTGAGAGAGATTTGTGATGTTTGGTGCAGCATGAACTTAAAATGGAATTAGCTACTGTATCCAGTGTGTCATCGGGATGTCTCCATCTGTTGCCTAAACCTGATTACAGTGTTACACTGTAAAACATAAAAACTACAGTATAGACAACACAGACCTAGAACTAACAATTTTAATGTGCATAGAAACAACTAAATGAAGTTTAACTTTCCTGTAGTCTGCAAGTCCAGGTATAACCAACCCAAAGGAAACCCCATATGCCCTGCACACAACTATAGGTATTAGATCTTAGTAAGACTAAAAAAAAAAAACCCAAATAAAGGTGAGGTGGTCACATTGTAGGCTTGACCATTGTTCAACTAGATATAGATTGAGCCAGGCCCAAAAGGTGTCTGGTATCACAAACAAGCTCAGGAAGCTGCAGTAGTTGTTTTCATTGAGCTTATTTCAATTAAAAGCACAATCACACCAGATTACAATGTACAGGTTGTGCCTTGCTCACAGTATCCATTTACAGTCAGTCAAAGTATTCAAACACCTTTCTTTCTGGGCTTTTTATCTACAGCGGAGGGGTCAATATGTCACCTGGTGCTGCCCCTCAGCTGTAAGACAGTGCTAAGTAAGAACAAATCTCACTTCCCCAGGGTAGACATTTTGAGAATGTATATTTGCAAACAAGATTTTTTTTTATTGCAGACGTCACTGTGGATGTGAGGCAACCGGTCTGAAGTGGCCCATCATTTCTGTTTGACACCAGGTGTGTTCACTCGAGAATTCCTCTCCTCTGGCAAGTTAGACGGATCATCAGAGATGGATAAGAGACAAGAAGGGGGGGAAAGGGGGGAGAAGGACAGAGAGAATACTGTGTATCTGTACATCATATGGTGGTTTTTCAAGTGTGAACATGTCAGGTTCACGTTCAGCAGAGGATTCAGTCTCTGAGTTATGTGGTCCTCATTGACGAGTCGTGGCTTGTTGCCATATTTGCCCCATCCCCAAAGACTCTGAGGAATTCAGCAGTGTCTCCAACTTCCGCAGGATGTGTCAGAGCAGCCTGAACATGAAACACACATAGAAGCACGTGAACACACATAAAGAGAGGTATCTCCTGTATCTCTATGATTTGAAGTTTCTAATGAACTTGTCATTCAAGTTCTAAAACAGCATTTATGTTTAAAAATAATTTTAATAAAACAAGTTAGAATTATTGTACCATTTTAGGAACTATAACACAAGATATGAAATATTAAACACTTTGATTTCACTTTAATGGAAAGTCTTTATATGCTAAAAATAAATACAAACAAAATTTGAAACCTCACTCACAAACTAGTTCCTGAGCTCTCAGGACAAAAAGCAACATAGCAGACTGAGCAAACTTGAAAAGCTCTGAGGAAAAAAAACTGAATTAGAACTATAATGGATGAAAGCACAAAAATGAATTTCAGCTAAATATCAAAATTGATATTACACTGATTTGTCATAAGATAAGACAAGATAAGATAAAACTTTATTAATCCCAAAGGAAATTCTTTTGCCAGATTGTTCCAGAAACTACAGTAGCAAAAATAGAGCATAACAATAAGAGCATCCAAAATAAGTAAAGAAACAGATGTGGATGGACATAGTAAAGCTTATGATGGTAGATGTACATGTATTCACAAATTCACAACACAAAATATTAGATGCTGTATATAATAACAGTAACAACAACAATTGGCCAATTTAACATCTCTTCATCTCAGCTGATACGAACTTTCACACTCTGGAACAGGAACTGGTGGGAAAGAAGTCTTGTTAGAGTATAGAAATGTGGGTTACATAAACATAAGCCTACACCTGTCACCCATGATGAAGATTAGAAAGGTTAATTATAAGCCACATTTCTTCCAAGCAGAGGAGTCCACCCCCCATGTGATCTGACAGCAGGCTCTGTACCTCAGCTCTGTACAGTAGTAGAGTGTCCCTCCTCCATCCACCCATCCTGCTCCGTCATCCCTCCTCCTCCTCCCCCTCCTCCTGTCCTGATCCGCCCTCTCTCCGCTCTGCTCTCCGGCGGATAGCGGTGCTGTAGATGCGGCAGCGGGCTGGAAGCGGCAGACGGTGTTCGGTCCCTGAATGCAGCAGCCGGGGGGGAGGAGAAGCACATCTCTGACAGCAGCAGCGGAGGACAGCCACACTTCACCGGACAGCAGCAGGCCACGTAAGCTCCTCATCCCCGTCTCCTCTTTCTCTTATCAGTGCGACTTTTTGATCTCACATGACTCATCTCTGCCCGTGGTGGATGTGCCACACTGTCCCCACGTCCACTCACTCAACTCTGTCCACTTCAGTCAACAAGGAGCTCATTGCCACATACTGCTGACTGTAATTATCAACCCAGTTAGAATACACCTCAGATGTTGTTTAACATGTGTGTGGATCCGTGGTATGACATTTCAAATGATGCTTTCAATGACCCTTCTCATCCTGTTTGAATCGATTCACAAAATGAATGACTCACTTCAGTTAGTTACTGAATGTGATCAGTCTGTGATATTACTCCACAGAGTGAGCTGGTGAAATTGTGTTTACCTGGAAAACAAATGTTGAACAATATTTTCATTTGAGTCATAGAAATAGATTGTCTATGATTGACTGATTTAGATTTAAAGTACTGTTCATCAAATGACTTGTAATGTGTGTATTTAATGCATTTAATGGGAGAGAGAGAGTGAGAGAAATCAATGCCTATAAGAGCATAAAGTATTTTTTCATATTAGCTAGTATTTACCCTGTAATGGGTATAATACTAGTAGTTTAGCACTTTTCTTTATGTAAACCCCTTAATTGGTGTCACAATGTTTATCAGCTGAGAAATACAAGTAGAAACACCTTCATCATCTGAAGAAAACTTACATGCACTCATTGTGGAAATTTTGCCTTTGAAATGTAGAAAATAGTTGAAATCCTGAAACAGCTGAAGTGGTAGTTGAAATACAAATAGTGAAAGAAAAGTGTTGAAAGAAGCTGAAGTGTCATTTCATGTGTAAGTGCTGAGTGAAGTTGAACTATGAATTGAATTAAAAGTGTTGAAAGTGTTGTAAACGGTTGAAGAGTCAGTGTAAAAGCAGGTGATAAATTGAAGTGAAGTGTCAGTTGAAGTGTATAAACTGAATTTGATATATATTATAACCCAAACAATACAGGATTTTTGAGGCCGACACTGTTTCAAAACATCATTTGAGCATTTCTGTACTTCAATTTCACTTTCATTTACCAGCTGACATATTTGCCTGTAACAGTCTAGCTGTATGATGAGCTAATATCAGTTGATCGGCTCTAATATATAATATAAACTCAATTTATTTACGGTTGTCTTGTATTGTCTTTTTGCATTAAAGTCATAGTCACCTCTCAATTAATACAATACAATTAACATGAAATGACCCAAAACATCAACTGTTTTGACATTAGCTTTATAATGATCACTGTCATACATTAGTGGTAGAAATGTAGTTCTTTTCTTTATTTATCACTTGATCGCTTATTAACTGTTCAGCTGAGATCGTTTGCTACTGTAAGTTGTTTCCTTCTCTGTGAACTTTTACAGAAAGGACGACCCTTCCCCCCTCTCTACTTCAACTTCTGCCTCATGAGTAAAAAGTGCTGGTTGTAGCTCAGAGAGCCTCTGTATGCTGTAGCTCCAACTAGGAATGTGCGTGAGCTGTTAGATTTTTTTTTCTGTCAAAGCCTTTTCAGTGAATTAGCTGTCATTCTTACAAAGTCATGGGAGAGCAGCACTGTTAACCTACTTCTTGAGTTTGATCTTAATATCCTTATGTTCAGTCTTCTCACGTTATGTAAGAGCAGCCAGTGGTATGAGGAGGCTGCTGTTCACCGGCAGAACAATCAGACAGCATTTGAGCAGCAATGTGTGGACTCTTTACTGCATGTGGTTGTGTTAACATCAATGGTAGCATTCAGTTGACACAACAGTACTAATTCTTGCAGTACATGCAGTACTTAGACAAGTCTCACAGCAGTCTGTGAGTCATGCTGTAGTATGCTTAGAGGTACTCATTATCTCTACCTTCCACCTACAGAGAACATACATTCTCATTTACTGTATGTACTCTTGTGCTGAGAGTCTCAGACATTTTGTTTGTGACTGTACAAATTTACTATGTTTAATATATAATATAAAGCAAAACACCCAAAACGGGATATGAAGTTAGCTCATTATTATCTTCACCAGGCGTAAACCTGGAGGAGATTTTGCATTCGTTTGTCTGTGTGTGTCTGTATGTGTATGTCTGCAGCTGATCTCACGTACTGCTGAACCAATCAGCGTAACCATTTTTCCTGCACATGTGTATGTTCAAATATCTCTTGTGGTTGCAGAGATTCACAATTTTGAAAAACATATTCTATTGGCTGCTCTGTTTTATATCGCCATTGACTTCCCACTCCTCACTCAGTCAGACAGCAGGGGCTTCACGGTATCAACAATTGCTTCATTAAGGAATCTTGTTTCCGCTAGAGACAATGTACGTGGTGGTCATGTTAGTGTTGGTAAACTCATTTTCACTTTGAAATTAATATTTTACATCACTGAAAAATGGTTATACCTGTTGGAGATCTGCACTCTACTGAGTGCACTCTTCTAGTTATTTCAGTATGTTATACTTAATGACCCTGGAGGGAAAATGTCTGCAGCCACAGTGTATTAAGATAAATGTATTACTGCAAATGACAACACGGCAAAATATCAGCCAAAAAAAAAGACAGCATGTGGTTGGTATGGTACAGAGTTACAGCATTGGAAAAAGAGAGACTATACTTCATTTGGTTTTCCTGACAGTTACAAAAGGTCGGCAAATCAAGCTACTTTCTCAGGAGGTGATCAGGACAGTCTGAACTAGCAGGGTCCAAACTTAGCTTATGCTTCAAACCAGTGTACTTGTTACTTTTATAGTACACACATAGCCAGTTCTTACTGAACAAATTACACTTTTTACCAGAACCCAATACAAAAGGTTTAAACAGACTCATTAAAGCCGTGGAAGAATCATTACTGAGCTGCAGATTTTAGAAGAGATGAGTTTTCCCACAAAGGACAGATACTGCAGCACTTTTTGGACGTATCTGATATTATCAAACACAATAATTACAGTTTGCAGTGTTGCACCACTCTTTAGCACTGTTGCCTCTCAGCAAGAAGGTTCTGGGTTGCTGGGGCCTTTCTGTGTGGAGTTTACATGTTCTGTCCATGTCCGTGCCTACAAGGGTTTCTGTCAATCAGTACAAAGACATGCAGATTAATTGGTAATCCCTATAAAAAATATAAGAATGCAGACTCTGGAGGCAAGGGACAAGATTTTGGTACTGGGGGCAGTCTAGTTTTTATTGGTAGTCCAGTTGTAGTCCAAGTAGTATTGCCCAGTCACGTTTATTTGGGCCAGTCCATGTGTAGAGTAAGCATGTAGAGGCGGAGCTCATTAGTGGAAATGCAATCAACTCAAAATGTCGTGTTTGAGAGTCAAGTTGCCAATTGAACTGTAAACAATGACCAGCGCACAGAAGAGGATTTGTTAGCCTGGAAATCAAAGATCTGTTATCTGGATATCTGCTGGCTACTGTGGAAGCTCTGAAACATTGGATGCCAGATGCTAAATCTTCATCAGACGATAGCCAATGGGTTCCCGAGATTTGGTTAGTTGGTATAAACGTGAATGGTTGTTTGTCTCTATGTGTCAGTCCTGCTTACAAATCATGACGCATAGAAGAAAAGTGTTAACAAAACTGAAATTTTCAGAGGCACACCAGTGCTCAGCAGAAATTCAGGATCGAAATCTCTATTGAAGGTGATATTATTATACCCTGGACGACCCTCCTCCGGTGGAGAGTGATGCCTTGTTTAGGTCTGCTTTCTTTGGATTTTTATTGAATTTTAAAGTAGCTGGATAGCATTAAGGGCCAAAGTCCAAAGAAAAACGTGTCACTATGTGGACCAAGTGGGAAATGTGGCGCAAACACAGCAGCAGTAACTGTACTGGAATCCAGTATGAAAAGATATCATCTCTCAATGGCGACCAATGGATTCTAGGAGTTGTGTTGTAATTACCTCAACCCGCCTCATCAGTTTGTAGCTTCCTATATTTCCCATAATGACCCAGAAACATTCCATCCAGGAGAATAAAGTCTCCGCTGCTTTCAGATTCTGTGTATGTCACTGATACCAATAGGTAGCTGGTTAATGTTGATGGATGAATTTTTACTTTGAGCACAAACTTGCGGTGACTTCAAAAGACAGTCTGCAGCTGCATGGCTTTTCATGAAAGAAGGTTTTACAGGCCTTTCATAGTGGCTTCACACACAATGCTTAGCCTCAGTTTTCCCAGGGTTTGCAGTTCTGTTCATGACCATCCTAGCCAGATCCTACATTATTAGTCATTTCATAACTTATCACATTGATAATATAGATAGTAGATACCAGTGCTACTGTTGGCTCCTGGAGAGCAGTGTGCGTTCTGACGTTTTACACCTCCAAACACAAAAAGTCAAAATCACTTATGTGAGGTCATAATGAAGTTCTTGTAATATTCAACATCAAATCAAATTTCTAAAGGCGACACCCTAACAGCCAGATTTTCCAGATGCATCTAGCATAAAGGAGTGGAATAGTATTTTGGGAAATACTATCGTTCTCTTTTTTGCAGAGTTAGATGAAAAGATCAGTACCATTCTCATACTTAGGCTATTTGCTTAATATTGAGAGGGCCACCACTGACTTTCTGGGGTCTTGCCATCATCATGAGAATACCAGGTAACCAGTGGAGACTTCAGGAAGTCATTGCTATCAATAAATAATAATCCAATAATTTAACCCTGTAACCATAAAACAGCATCTTGCAGTTTTTATTTTCTCTTTGTATACAGATTCAACTACTGAGATGTTGCATGTTAATTAGTGAGTTTAGTGGTGCTGGTGGGTAGATTTTTGAACTCTGGAGCCAGGGTAGTGGTTTTCCCATCTTTATGCTAAACTAAGCAAATCACCTTCTTGTTTTATTTTCATATTTATTATACAGGCTTCAGAGTAGCATCAGTCTTATCATTGAACTATTATTTGCTTAATTGCCTGAAGTAAATAATATTCCAATATGCTAAAGTATTTTTTAATGTCAGCCCTGGACTGAGCTGATGCCAGCCTTGCGTATCCTGTAACGGGGGTATAGCTGTATAGAAGTGTGAAAAGCCTAAATGATAATGGATGTTTGCTTGAGCTTTATTTCATGCAGTGGCTTTGTAAGTTCTGTAAAGCAGAGCACATAGGCATGAACCAGGGTATGTGATTTTTAGTCTTACTTTCGGATGGACCTATGGCATGCAAAATCTGTAGATTAGACTTGTTCTGAGTTCATTCCAGTTAAACCAGGCTGTTGGCTTGATTTAGCTTTGTGGAACTGACTTTATTCGATTCCAATGGGCTTTTAATCCAGCTGTATGTGGCCATCAAGTCTCAGAGTCACATACAGGTGTAACAGTGGTACTGCAGATAATCTGAAACAGTATGATCCCAGGTCACTGAGTTCTCTGCCTCCTCTCTTCCCTCTCTGGACCTTCCCTCTCATCCAGAACAGTGCAGTCCCATCCAGGTTGACTCGTGACATGTTGGCATACGTAACCTGTCTCTCCATTTCCATGCCTGCTTCTTATCAGGACCATTTGACACCCAGAAAAGACTTCTCTTTGGCTTCCCTCTCCTTGCTGTCAGTGAAATGTGTCTGTGTGGAGGTGTGATCTGGAGGGCAAGTGAAGGAGCAGTCAATTCCCATACATTAGTTTGGCTTGGTGCATGGTGGTGTACCTGAGTCTGCAGATTTTTCCCAAGCTGGTAACTCCAGCCCCCTCTGGCTCCGAGTAGATCAAGGGTAGAAAAGAAAGTTGATTTTAATCCCCAAGGGGATTAAGAACCCCATGAGTGATTAAATGAGACTTCTGTCTCAAAAAGGACAAATTACTGTACCACCACAGACTTGGGAACCGTTTTTACAGTGGTCTGCGCAGAACAAAGTAGATTAGACATATCTCCATTTCGATGATCATTAATCACCTCACGATCACAGGGGAGATTGCATATTTCTGCTGCTTAGAGTCCTGCCAGGACAATGGAAATGGATTTTGTCTGACGTTGGTCATACCTTAGCTGTCTTTTCCCAGGAAACGTATATACATTTCCAGTGAAGCCGGACTAATAATGGACTATCACCAGTAGAGGCGTTCAGTACATGTACAGTACGAACAAATCTTGAACACCCAATCTTCAAGCTGAACTGACTGTACTGAATCATCAGTGTCAGCATTGGTGGTCCTCTGAAAGTGATACTTGACTCCTGGTTAAAACTTACGGAAAGACCAGAAAAGTACACAGAAACAATCGTGATGTGATAACTCTGTTGCAGATAGGTGGCTGCTGTAATACAACTATTACTTTCATTATAGATTGATGAAGATTTTATACTTGATTAATCGATTAATTGTTTGGCTCATAAAAGGTGAGAAATTGGTAAAGAATCACACTTTCTCAAAGTCCTATGTGAAATTTTCAAATTCTTTTGTCTCACCTAAAGTCCAAAACCAAAAGATATCCAGTACACTATCATAACCTCAGACTGAAGAAGCTGGAAACATCCAATTTTGTGCCATTTCAGCTTGATAAATCACTTGAACTGAATGGATTGGTTAGTGACTGCGAAAACATTTACATGAGGAGAGATCAGTTGGAAGTGCATAATTCTATTTGTTGAGGTTGGTGATTGAGGTTGGTTGAGATCTTGATTAGGCATAGACATACTTTATATGAAGACAGGAGATATTCTGGAGTCTGGACACTGTTGGAGTAAAGCTTGCCAGTGGTTGATGGAAACACTTTGTTGAATCGCCCTGAACATCCTGGATGTAATTGTGGCTATAAGGAGGTGGTCAGTATTACTTTTTGATAATATTTAAAGTGCAATGAGCTCAAGTAATGCAGGCCGAAAGATAATTGGTTAGATAGGCTGACATCACAATTGTGACTATAGGTACTTTAACAACATGGGAAAGTGAAGTGAGAGAGAAAGTTAGAACAGGACTCACTCACTCATAGAAGAATAAAGACATAACATCGATTGATTGATTGATAATGAAAATGATCAACTTATAATTAGTTGCAGCCCTAGTTATGTCAAACAGAACTGTAAAATATTTAATGCAAATTCAAGTTGTTCATAATGACTGTATGTATTTTTCTTTCAATATCCTCTCCTGGCAACTGAAGTATAATTCAAGTTTTTATGGTCATGCTTAAGGAGGTCAAAGCACTTGCTTGAGCTTTGGGAAAGGTTGTCATCTTACTTAAATGTTGCAAATGCCTGTGGTGACTGAATGAGGAGACAGGATACAGATGCTGGTCTCTGCTGTTGAAGAGCTTTGTACAGCCGACCATCCACTGCCAGCTCTTCTCTATGACTTTTCCCTACAGTGGGAGAACATCAAAGTACTTCCTATACCAAAAAACTTGTTTGAATGTAATCCAGGCAACGACTAACTAGACTGAAATTCATATGAGACATGGTTGATATTGTGTGTGATATTGTGTTAGTGAATTTCCCCACTGAGGGACGACTAAAGGAATATCTTATCTTATATGTTCACATCTATGAGAGGCCTGGCCACCAATGTCTTTATTATAAGGGATACTTAGCTGTCTGTGCTTACCAGGCAATATGGTTTCAACTCAGACACATATGCTCTCTCTCCTTCTCTCTCTCTCTCTCTCTCTCACACACACACAGACACACACACACACACACACACACAAACACACACAGCCTACCGAGACATG
Organism: Holacanthus passer; assembly: GCA_025331565.1. Taxonomy (NCBI): domain Eukaryota; kingdom Metazoa; phylum Chordata; class Actinopteri; family Pomacanthidae; genus Holacanthus; species Holacanthus passer. Next base: position 4,078,380 of record JAFREQ010000038.1, read on the forward strand.
CTGTTACTCACTACTGTCTCTGCATCATCAGCACTATGTAGACATTAGGGGGAAACAGCACTCTGTATCTGTATCTGTGTATCTGTCTGACAGTGAAGCACTGGCGAGGCTCGGGAACAGAACTGTCTGGCAGAAAATACATTTAAAAGAGTTGAGTTAACCTTCACTGGGAATGTGTGGGGAATGAATGTAACTGCTCACTTGCTCTCTGAGACATGGTCTTTACACTGTTGTTGCTTGCACAGCTGCTTGCCACTGGATCTGTCTTTGTTGATAATGTGATGACTGCACCAACAGGATGAATTTTGAAATGTGCATTTATAATTATCTGCATATATCTGCTTAAATCCATAAAAATGCTTAAGAAGGGATTGTGTGATACTTATTCTTCTAGCAAGACAAAGTCCTTGAAAATATAATACTGCAAAAACAAAGCAAGGGACAAAGAGTTGTCACAAAGTGGAATGTGCTTTACTGGTTCAGTCAGTGATCAGACAATTACATCAATTGAGCTTTTGTTTCACTTGCTCAATATAAGATTTTAACTGTGAAGCGAGTCTATCAAGCATCTTCTATCTACTCCTGTCCCAGTCATCTCACCCTCACATCCAACCGCTCCCTCCTGCCCTGCAATTAGCCTCTTCCCTCCAGTCCCTGTCACCTGAGCTTCCCTGCCCACCTGATCACCTGATCTCCCTCATCAGCCAGATCATCGCAGTTGCTTAGTTGGTTTTCGCTGTGTACTTTGATGTACAATTTTCATTTACCTTGGCCTGTTATCTGTGTGCCTGCATGCCTGACCTCCTGTCTGATTCTTTTTTGGACTACCATGTCTGCTCCTTGTTGAATAGAATTCCTGTTTTGGACTGCCCCTCTGACTTTGACCCTTGCCTGCCTCATGTTCCTATAAGACTTTAATATTATTTTGTAAATAAATAATTGATCTGCATCAGCCCTGCCTCTAATCTGCATTTGGGTCCAACCCCTGTTGCTTCGCTCATACCCGCTGTAAGAGAAGGAACTGGCCTAACACGGACCCAGCAGATGAACTTGGTGAGGTAAAATACACCGTTCAGTACCTTGTGAACGCCTCCAGTATAGAGCACCTGCTGATGTCCTGCCTGAAACCTCGTCGGCCCTGTCCCTGCAAACACCAAGCCAGACTTTCAACTGACATCTCCACAGACCCACAGCCAGACCTCCCAGATCATCAGTCAGCTGTCTTCACTGATGCTCAGCCAGACCTCCATCTGCCGCCCTCCAGTTCAGCACTCCAGCCACTGACCTGCGGTCCTTCACTCCAGACACTGTCTGTCTGAGGTTTCCTGCTCCCCTGCTCTTCAGTCCCCAGGCTTCTCATCTCTCTGGTTCCTCCTGAAACCCTCTCCGGACTTGTGCGCCTGTCTGCCTGATTATTTTGGACTTTGGATTCATGTTTGCTGTTGGACTGCCTTGACTCTGACTCCTGCCTGCTTCATGTTCCTATAAGCCTTTAATATTATTTTGTAAATAAATATTTATGTCATCTGCGTTTGGATCCAACCCCTGTTGCTCCGTTCATACCACCCATGACTTCTAGGTTGCACACTTTAGGCATTGACTGAATGCAATAGATGTGTTACAAAGTGCTTCATGTCTCTGACTCTATTTATTTATCCAACTACCTTTGGTTAAAACACTGTGTAACAAGAGTGTACAGTCATGCTAGCAGATCAGTGAGGCTTTCTGGCAGCTGAGTAAAACACACAATATCCCCAAATACAGGATGTTTTTTCTTTGACACTAAGACTAAGTCATCCATGCTGCCATTTCACTGGAGTGCTCCCGCTGCCCCTGACAATCGGACCACCTATTGCCATTGTTGAGTAACCAGGATAGTACTATATAAAAATAGAAATGGTAGTAAGGACATGTCACCACCACTAGCAGATGATTTTGAAAACCCATCCTTACCTCTTCGTTTATCATTCCATCGCAGAGCAAGTATTTTCCAACTCTTCCTCTCTTCTTCTGTTATCTGGCATAAAGTCAAGCTGCTGACTTGCTCAAGTGCCCTGCTGTTTTGTTGTTTCAGAACTTTTATGAAATGACCTCCAAATATGCTAGCAAGACACCAAAACCCCAGTTGCAGGTATAAATTTAGACGTGTCAGCAGATAATGACGCATGGCTGACCTCTATTGTTTTTTCTGATTTTGCTTTTCTTACCTCTACTGCCTTTCATCCTTCTATTTCCTTTCCTTGTCTCCTACCCTTCCTCTTAGAGACAGAGAGCTGGTATGGACAATAAAGCATTGGAACCTGAGCCTGTAAGTATCCCCATGGAGGAGGCCGTAATGTGTAATGGAGGCAGCCAGCCTCAGCCTCCGCAGCAGCAAGAAGCATCCATGTTGACCCACCTGAAGAAGGTTGAGAACCAGATCACTGAAGCCCAACGTTTCTCCCACCTACCCAAACGCTCAGCCGTGGACCTGGAGTTCATTGACCTTTCCTACACCATCCAGGAGGGACCATGCTGGAGGAGGAGAGGTAACAAACACCTATTCATTCTTCATACACGTGTCTTGTTGAGTCAATTATGTCCATTTTAATCAGTGTGTAAGGGAGTAAGTTTATAGGCTGCATGAAAGCAAGGTCCCATCTGATTGTTATCAGGATAAAGAAGATGACTGGAGTGTGCACTATGTTCCTCAAACTCTCTAATCTTTGAACTCTACTAGAAGGATGAAGAGCATTCTTCCAAAAGATATTCCTTCATTTGCCGTTTTGGTGATGATGGTGGAGAGCGCTGTCTAACATGTTGGTCTAAAATCTGCAATAGGTGTGCATTTATATGTGTTATGTTTCCCAATGACAACCTAGCTCGGTGGTGAAGAAGCTACGAAATGTCTGAACAAACAAAAGTTACACATTTCTTCTGACAATCTGCCTGCAAGTCAGAACACTATTTTTTTGTGGTGCAACTGCAGCACAGTGGCCACAGTCTATATTGCCGGTCACATGACTTGCACTGGCACAAAAGACTTTTTCCTCATATACATTTCATGCAACAAACTTACTCTACTGTCATAATTATTAGAATGACCTGTATTGTCAGAACAGTATTCATTCCAATATTATTTTTAAAAAAATCTTAATGACCTGTATTAGCATTTTTGTGCCATTCATATGTGTGTGGGGGGGGGGGTCACCAGAAAGTCACCCTCCTTGGCAATAAGATGTCTCCAACATGCATGCTCTGTGTTCCCAATAACCCAGAAGTCAGAGAAAATGTTTCTGGCCTATGTGCCCTGTGAGCCAAGTACATTGGAATGAATAGGGACCTGAACACGTTATTCAGTTCTCTTAAAGAAGATTAATATAAAGCTAAAAGTGTGAAACTTATGCACTAATTTTTACTACAAATCACACAATGCAATTATGTGATAATGATGTATATGAAAGCAAAACAGTGCCTGTCAGTGATGATGCAAAATACAATAACAAAATGTGATTAAAAAGACTGTTTCTGTTTGTTGCTGGGGCAGTTTGCGGCTTCTGTTCATTTACAACCAATGTAAAATAATATCGTTGCAGATATCCATGATAGTATCAAATCAAACCTACATATTTATCCATAACATTTGAAACACAGTGATCATATAGATGGACGGTGGTAAAGTGAACTGTGCTGCAGGAGTGATTTGAAAGGTTTATTTCATTATGACTCAGTTCACACAGGGAGCATGGGAGCTTTTAGCACACGCATCACAGTCTTGCAGACATCTGATGAAAGTGGCCAGGAATAAGAAGCGGTAGCTTAATGTCGGCCTTGCTCTGATGCTTCTATCTGGCCTGGTATATAACTCTTGTCCATTTGGCCTTGCAGTAGCTCTGTTAATGTCGGTCAGTGAGAAAAATTGTGTTACTGGACATTTTTCTCTCCGCCATCCTCACTCTGTTCCTTCCTGCCCTTTTCTCTATCCAGAGATACAGCTAAACCGAACCAGTAGCACATGACTGATTGACTGAGTCACTGAGGGCTGACCTGATGTTTGTAGTTACTGTAGCAAACCCTGATCTTTATTGATCTTTCTTGTCGGGATCATATTCCCACCTAGAGACAGAGGAAACAGAAGAGGGAGCAGGGCTGATTGTTTCTGACACACCGCCCTCCTCAGGATCCATCACTGTCCATGGATCAATCACAGAGGATCAATGGACACTGCACAGTGGAGTCATAGACAGTAGTACAAATGCCATAGCTATGCACATGCTACCATTGTGTGTACTTTAATCAATATAGATCAAAGTCATTTACATTTTTAACCTTTTGCACTGAAGCTCAGGCTTCAATCCTTGCATCCACTGTTAAATGGAGAAATGTAAGCTTGTGTTCTGTGCAGATCAGTGGTGTAATGTATAAAGTACATTTATTCAAGTACTGTACTGAAGTACACATTTGAGGTTCTTGTACTTTACTTGAGTATTTTCTTTTCATGCCACTTTCTACCTCTACTCCACTACATTTCAGATATTGTACAAATGTAAATTTCCCCACTGTGGGACGAATAAAGGTATATCTTATCTCAAATATTGTACCTTTTACTCCACTAGAATTATCTGACAGCTTTAGTGAAGAAAAATGAATTATAATGTATAAAGGATAATGAATTAGTCGATTGACTAACCTTTTCAGAATCAGAATCGGCTTTATTTATGTGTACGCATACAAGGAATTGGACTCGAGGTTTTCATTGCTCTCAATGTACTTAGACCGGAATAGATATGCAACTAAGAACAAGGACCAGAAAAATGGAACAAATAAATGTAAATAATGGTAAAGAATAAGGAATGGTCAGGACTCTAATGTACGCAAGTTTGATTTAAAAAAAAAGCTTTATGAACTGTATATAAAAATCACCGACACCAATGACCGACACCATACATGTAAATAAAAGCCTATATGTGAATCCAGTGTGATGTATATGTAGAGCAAATTTCAATTCATACTATACTCATACATGTTTTTGTGTAAAAGTGAAATTTTTGGCATGATAGTAGTGGTACTGTGGGGTCACCTAGCATGATGTGGGGCTGTTTCATCCACTGTGTGTGCACAAGGACATGATGTTTCCCATTGACAGGTTTAAGGAAGCAGCTGTGAGCTTCTCTTTATCAGATTTGGGGAAGTTCACTGGGCATACGTTTGCCAACCAACCAGTTAGTCTTTGTCTTTGAAGATGAAAACAGAAAATGCTGTTTGAGAACACTTCTGTTAAAGCATAAATTATACCTTTGTATGGCTTATCCATTGTGCAATTCCATTGTCTTCCTCACCTCATTCTAGTCACCTCATTTATTACACCTTTCTTATGAAACCATTTACGCAGCTTCAGTCAGAACATTTAGTGTGGTGTATTATTTTCCATTTTTTCCAAAAGTGCAAAAGTGTTCAGAGACCTGAGTTCCAGCCCTGCTGCAGGACTGTTTCTTAATCCCGCTCCCGCCTGCTACCACTGGATTTCTGACCTTTACCGCCTGCTCCCACAATGTGTGTGTTCCAGATCGCCCGCTCCCACCTGCAGCAAAGTTTAAGTTCAGGTTTAGATCCCGATTCAGTCCTCTAATGCATACCTGTCTTTAATAATGTAGTGGAATTATGTTCTCCTCCTCTGCATTTAATTTCCTATTTGGTCATTATGAGCCACCGTACCTTGTATGCGTATCCATGGCAATGCCAGTGAACATGCTCGGGTTCAGTCTAGTCATCTGTGAAGATTCTCAGTCATCCAGGCCATTGTTATCCAGGGAAGGTTGAAGCAAAGGCAACTGGACTGGGATGAAGATACGTTTCGTCTCTCATCCAAGGGGCTTCTTCAGTTCTGACTGACTGTTCAGGAGTCCCAGGTTTTTAACCTCTGTGGGATTGTTATTACGGTCATTGATGCCACCTGGTCTGTTAGTGCTCCTGGCTGTTTTAACAACAGTCATTAGAGTCGCTGGAGTCACCTGAGGCCAACTGTGATTGGTTGTCGAGTCTCCTGTGAGGGGATGAAAGGACAGTATGGTAGGTGGGGGATAAGAGGTGACGCAGACCTTCTCCTCTGTTTAAGGAGGGTTTCTCTACTTTGATGTAAATAGCCTCCTTCACTAGTCTTTCAATCTGTCTGTCTTCCTATCAAAATATCCACACTATTGTCCTTGAGTGTCCCTTCTCTTTCAGCTGTAGGTAAACTGATGAGTCTTGACCTGAGTGTTGGCCTTCTTGTTTCGTGCGAAGCCTTTGTTTAATGCTGGCTTGGTTTGCCCGACATTCATGTCTGTGCACTCCTCACTGCACTGGACTGCATACACTAGATTGCTTTTCTTGTGGTTGGGTGTGCCATCTTTCAGGTGGACAAGTTTCTGACTTAGTATGTTGCTGAGTTTGAAAAAACATGATGGTGCAGTGTTTTGTTGTGTTGAAAATCATTTTCTCATTTTCTCAGCTCCTCAGACACATATGGAATGACAGTGTTGTTGCGTTCATTCTTCTTGTCTCCACCACCCTCAGTGCTGGAGTTCATGGTCTTGTGGCTGTTTTAACAAAGGCCCAGTTAGGGTATCCACAAGCTTTACATGTATCACTCAGATGTTCCTCAGATCCTTCTCTTGGGCCTGGACACTTGTTGGTACACTATCAGCTTGGTGTTGCAGGTTCCTGATGTCTCCTAACTTAAGCTCTAGTACTCCATTGTGGAGCCTCCTGTCCTCTTCAGTGTGTGCAGCACAGTCCAAAAGGAAAATCCCACAGTTTACTTCGTCTGCTCTCATGAGATTTGCATTGGGTCCCGTAGGATCCCGAACCCAATGCAGTTCTCTAACCTGAATATGATTATTCAGGAAACCTGTACAAGCAGTTGTCAAAGGTTGTGAATGTGGATTAGATGCTGTAAACTAGCCATCTCTATACATGAGTCTGATGTTAAGTGTGTACTGCGTGCATGTGTTCGAGCATATCCTCTGAGGTTTCCAGTAAGTGCTGCATTGTCTGAGACAGTTTAGGTCATCAATAATGTAGCTGACTGGGTGAGCCAAAGGACAGAGGAGAGGAGAGGAGAGGAGACAAGTGAGGAGAAGGGGAGGGGAGAAAAGAGGAAAGGCAAGGAGGAGAGGAGAGGAGGAGAGGTGAGGAGGTAGGGTGAAAGTGTGTGCCAGGAGACATAAATATCCTGTAAATGCATCTCACTTTTTATTGATGTGCTGCTCAGTTTGAGTCTAAGATTTCATGTCATGCGTTTGAACTTGTTTGAAGTGTCTATTCAGTTGGTACAGCTCCCTAAAAACCTGTGTGACAGAGTACAGAATGTGGCACAGCGACGTGTAAATGACACCCAATGAGCTTGTCAGTGTTTTTACATTGTTACCCTGGCTGTTGTTTCAAAGGGTTCTTACTTCTTTCAGCAATCAATAAATCCAACTTGTTGACCAGCAGCAGGAAGTGAATCATATACTGTGAACATGTTTCTTCATTATACTTTATGCATTCACTAAAGCTCTCTAGGCATGGTTTTAATCCATAAATATGTTTTAATACCAGAAGAAATCTTTTGTAGTTTTGCCCAAATAATAGCATTTTACTGCTTTAACAAGCCATATAATTTATTTTTAGAATTACTCCTTGTGTGAAATAGAAAACAATATTTTGAGTTGCAATAAAGACATGACTGAACTGAACACTCTTAGCAGGATTAACATACTTTCGTCTGAGTGCAAAGTTATTTCTTGGAGATGTGACAAAAGCTTCATTTAAAATTTAGTAACTCTCACAAGTCTATAATTATTCAGCAATTATGTTTTTATGTCTAACAAAGGGGCCAACAAAAACATGGCTGCAAGCCAAGATGACAGCAGAAAATGTATGGCTTGTAGCTACATACTGTGTGTGTGTGTGTATATATATATATACATGATAACTATCTATGAATATACAAATATTTGTATATTGAAAATCAGTCATAAAATAAGAATGAAGGCTGTCAAACTTTAGATAATCAGATTCCAGTGCTCGCAAACGTGATTTCTTTTTTTCAAGAAACACTTTGTTAGAAGAAGTACAGATTGTATTGTTAGAGGAGAATCATTACCACTAATGAAAACTGAAACTTAAGAAGCAACAGAACAGAACAGAGGTCAGTGATACTTAATCAACATCTTACATTGATTAAACATCCATTATCCTGGTGGGGGTGAGAGGAGCCTATCCCAGCATGCAGTGAACAAGAGTCAGGGTAAACCCAATACTCCGCTGAGCGCTGGGACACTGAAAGTCTCGGGATGGTGAGCTGCTGCAGCTGAATGTTCATGACAGACCCCTGGACTTCCAACAACATAAAATCTAGTTGTTGTAGCATAGTGCAGCTTCTGCTATTCTCAAATATTGTAATCAATATCTTGTTGAAAGCTGATGCAGGTGAGTGCTCAGTGTTGTTAGGCTTAAGTGCAGCATTTGATACTGTACAGCATAGTATCCACACTCGTACATGCAGTGGGTCAGGGACTGTTTCTCTTTCCTGTTTGACTGAGAGGAGATTCTCTAGCTTGTTTTTTCTTAATTTTCTTAAGTTAATTTTGATAGTACGATGTGCAAATCTGTACTGATTAAGACTGGACTAAAGGCACAGTTATTAAAGTTAGTTACGGTGTTGGGGGCACACAGATGGTGCCGTGGAAAAGGCACTCATCCACCCATCAGAAAGCTGGCCCCATCCAACCCAATCTGCAATGTTTGTGTGTATGTGGGAAGCAAAACTGTGTTGTTAATAGTGTTATTACAAGTGTTAGTGTCTTTAGAAACGTTTCAGGCGCTAAATCCCAATTAGCTGCCACCATCTGCAGCTTTAGCCTTAACATGCCTGAGAAACCAGGCTGACAAGGTCACCATCTCCTGTAAAGTTTCCTATGAGGCCTTTTGGGTCCTTTTGGATCCCTGTTAGCATATTTAATATTCATTTTATTTTTCTTTCATCCTAATGACCAGATCTATTTATTTTCCATTTAATTGGCCCTTGTTTCTATTAATATTATCTATGTGATTACTTTGGAGTCCATTACAGGGTAATTTTAAAATGCAGGTTTAATATTTTTGAAATGTTGAATGTCACCATCTTGAATTTTAATGTTTAATATTTCAAAGGTGGACGTTATGTAGGGGATGTGATTTTACTGAAATGCTCAGTGCCATCAATGCCCCCTTTATTGCTCCCAGGTTTCAAAGCCTTACTGAAGTGCCTGTCTGGGAGGTTCTGCAGTCGGGAGCTGATAGGAATCATGGGGCCCTCAGGAGCCGGGAAATCCACCTTAATGAACATTCTGGCTGGATACAGGTGAGAGTGACAAAATGTCCTTCTATTTTACACTTAAAGTAAAAGGTGTGCAACCTTGTTTTTAACAGTCTACAAAGGTTTACAAGTTTACATTTACAGCAGTCAATGAAGCTGAGACATTATATACCTTGTCTTTGTACTGTTTTCAATTGAGTATACTGTTTGTCAAAAACGAGCAAATTTTTGCATTCTGTTTTATTTATATTTTACATTTTATTTTATTTATTTATTTTTTATATATATTTTATAGCACATATATCACAACTTTTTGGAATTGGCGTTATGTATGTCATCTATGACATAAATACTGTAGTGCGTAAATTAAGGCTTATTGGTGTATTGCCATGTGTTTGTGTGTTTGTACATGAAATATTCAGTCTATTCCTTCCACTTAAGTCAGTCTAGCCCATTGAACTGCCCAGTATGTGTGTGTGTGTGTGTGTGTGTGTCCTTCCTGATGCCCAGGGAAACAGGGATGAAGGGTCAGATCCTGGTAAATGGGAAACCCAGGGACCTGCGGACATTCAGGAAAATGTCCTGCTACATCATGCAGGAAGACATGCTGCTGCCACACCTCACTGCACGAGAGGCCATGATGGTGAGCTGTTACTGACGGGCTCATGGCTCTGCCAGGAAAATTTAACCTCATCCTCAAAGTGTGTCGTTATTTGGAAACCTTGTGTTAATGACAATATAATTTTTATAATTCTGTCTGAACTGGTATTGAAAAGGTTGATTGTTATTGTGCCAATATACTGCAGGGATGGACCTCTGACCTGAGACTGACACCTATTTGATCTTTCTCTATAGTTGTTAAATACCTGTTGCATTATAAAACCATGACACATTTGTTCCTCCTTGCTGCAGGTTTCAGCCAACTTAAAGCTGGATGAAACTATGGATGTGAAGAAAAAACTGGTGAGCTAAACAATCTGCTATCTTGACATACACAATAAAAAGATGATAAGAATAAAGCTTCCACTTGGATACTGAATCCTGATACACACCATGCAATCGCAGTGTCCCAGGTTTGAATCCATCCAGGAACCTTATCTGCATGTATTGTCCTCTCTGTCCTCTGTCACCTCCTGTCAGTGCTCTTCTCTATGCTACCAAAGACAAGTAATTGAATGAAACTAACATGTTTTGCAGTCAAATAAGGGTTGAATGAACGGCAACTGGACTTGACTGTAGATGCTTGAAGATGTTTCACTTCTCGCCCAAGAAGCTTCAGTGGAAGACCTTAGGGTCATACACTGAAGAAGCTTCTGGAATGATAAGTGAAACGTCTTCAAGCAACTACAGACCTGGATTTAAGGGGGAAAAAATCATGCAATTATCACACAACACTGCTCTTACCCTCAGCTCTATGAAGCATTTTGGTGTCTTTCAGCTTACTGTTTTGGTTTTACAGTCCACAACACTGCTTGACTCTCAGGCTCTCATGAACTTTATTTCCAGTTGCAGCAGGCAGCAATTTTCAGAGAATAACTCAATGTACATCTGCCCAAAACAGCAGGCAGTCAAAGTCAGCAACTAGCTGGTTCAGAAAGTGGAACATTTAGCAGCTAAAGAAACAGCATTCTTATGATTTGGTGGAGACCAACAAGCCAACATGTTGACTATTTAAACTAAACAAGACTAAACTAAATGAAGACAACACTGACATTTATGATATGTCGATGATGTCTGTCAGCTGACCTCAACATTGGTCAAAAATCAATAATTCAATAAAAAGTGAAATTACTCCTGCAGGTTTATGTTATTTGTTTTCTAATAAGACTGTTTCTGTTAGTAGCCCCGAGTGACCATAATATATCTGTGTGGATGTGTTACGATGTTAATCACTGTCAATGACTCACTGTCATCAAGCATCAAAATACTTCTGGCTTACAAAATTCGACAGTCTGTACTTGTTGCTTTTGGAAGCAGCACAATTCTGTTAAAACACCTAATAACCTTTTTATGTTTATGTCTGCATCACTTATTAACCATAGCTTTGTATGTATAAAGAAAGGCCTCTCTCTCCTTTGACTTTCTCTGTCCAGGTGAATGAGATTCTGACTGCATTAGGGCTCCTTGAGTGTGCTCACACTCGTACCAGCTCGCTGTCAGGGGGTCAGTGTAAACGACTGGCCATCGCCCTCGAGCTGGTCAACAATCCTCCAGTCATGTTCTTTGATGAACCCACCAGGTGAGATAGGCAGACGCTAAAGGGCTGATGATGCATCATTGACACTTAAAACAGTTTAGAATGTATTAACATTTTTAATGTTTGAAAAGTGCTTCTGGTTAGCACTGGCGCCTCACAGCTAGAAGATCCCTGGTTCGCATCCCGGTTTTGACGCTCAGAACCAGGTACTCTGGCTTCCTCCCACAGTCCAAAAACATGCTGAGGTTAATGTTTGAAATGTGAGTGTGTCTGTTTGTTTGTGTTCCCTCATGGAATCCAGGGTGTCCCCTGCCTTCGCCCCAAGTCGGCTGGGATAGGCTCATCGCGACCCTGCAAAATTGCGTACATCGTACAGATGTACAGATAATGGATGGATGGATGGAAAAGTGCATGTCTGAAAATCAGCCCTCACCATATTAAGTCAATCAGCTGCTGGTGTATCCAGAAGAAACAGTGTGTGCCACCTGAGATTGGAGTACAGTTTTTTTCTATTCAGAGTACACTTTTCATTAGTTCATCAAGTTCATTAGTTAATCAACAAATTGTAAATGTGAACATTGCAATAGAACATTTTAATTCTTTTGTTCTAGAAAAAATTGTGGGCAACAATTTGTCCATACAGCACATCTGGCTGTATATTTGTAATGCATCTTGTGACAGTTGGACATATGGTGTTGGAATAACTTTTGAACCTCCAACAATTATACTCGCAGTTACAGTGGTACCATCTGGCAAATCTGAGCAGGTGGACGCCCTGGGACCATCGCTCTCTGACAAATGAACTCTTGCAGAGAGTTCATAAAACAATCTCAATAACTCAACAGAGTGGAATGAAAACCTTAGCTGTCCCCATTCACTGTGTCTTCATGGGTTTTCTGTAGTTAACATTGGCCTTTTTAAAGGATAATTTAGGGTAATTATGACTTGGATCATATTTTCATTGGCTTGGTCCTTTAAATTTGTTATGATGACATTGTATTTATCCGGCAGTCTTTAACAATCACTTATATCATTATACTTCATATGACATGTTAATGGAACTGACAGGTATTTAAATTTAATGAAAGGAGATTATCAGCCTTGTGTATGCTTACAGTATCAACAAACAAGTTGAAGTTCCTTTTGCAGGCGATGCATGTCTTTAAAGAACACTTACTGCACATATAACTAATAATAAACTTGTACAGGACAAAATTGATAAATAAATGTGACTCATTTGCATAATCGTTTGGTTCTTAACTGCTCATTAATTTTGCCTGTACATCTCTCTCTGTTCAGTGGTTTAGACAGTGCGTCATGTTACCAGGTGGTCTCACTAATGCGCTCTCTGGCGCTGGGAGGACGGACCATCATCTGCACCATCCACCAACCTAGTGCCAAACTGTTTGAGATGTTTGACAAGGTACAAATCTGTCAGTAAATGACAGAATTAATGGATGGCTGGACATTCCAGTTTCTCTTTATTTTAGTGCATGTCAGTACTGTACTGCATCAGTATGATGTATACCGACACCTGCTATTCAGTAGTTAAATACAGTATCTGTCACTTGGAAACTTTTTGAATGGTCATTTAGCTTGAATAATTTTGTTCATCCACAGCTTTACATTCTCAGTCAGGGACAGTGTATCTACAAAGGCACGGTCCCTTACCTCATCCCCTACCTGAAGACTCTGGGCCTGTATTGTCCTACCTACCACAACCCTGCAGACTTCAGTAAGTCCAATTCACAATTATTTTTTCATTTGCTACACTTTGCTCAGGATGATCTGAAACATTTTTGAATTCCTTCCTGATCTGTATGTCTCTCTGCTTTTGCCTCTGCTTCAGTCATTGAAGTGGCATCAGGAGAGTATGGAGACTTGAACCCTGTGCTGTTTGAGGCAGTCCAAGGTGGAATGTGTGCATTAGAGGAGAAGAAGAACCAGTGTGACAGCAATGGCCCAGCAGTCTGTGCAACAAAGTGCCCGATGGTGTGTTGTTGATGACGCGCTGATGCACTGCAGTCAAGGCTGGATTACCAACTGGGCAAAGTGGGCAACTGTCTTGGGGCCCTAAGATCCTTAGGGGTTGTTATTATGCATGTGATTAAAGGAACAGTTCATCATTTTGGGAATTACTTTCTTGCCAAGAGTGAGATGAGAAGATCTACAGCACTCAATCTATACAGTACACATGAAGCCAGAGCCTGCAACCAGTTAACATCTTAGCACAAAGACTGAAAACAGGGAGAAACAGCGAGCCTGACTCTGCCCAAATATAACAGAATCTGCCTATCAGCGCCTCGCTAATTAACTAATTAACAGCTTATATATCAGTTTAATTCGTACAAAAACCAAAGTGTAAAAGGGACTCGTTGTGGTTTTATGGGAGTTTATGTATGGGGCTATTTCATGGCCACATGCAGTCACTTCCTGGAATCTTGTTGGGCCTGTGAAGTTGCAAGACAACCAATGGAGACTCCAGGAATTGACTGTGCCTGGCCAAGAAATAGAGTTGTGAAGCAGGAAAATGTTGCGTTACCCACAGTCGGTGGAGCCACCACTTCGCAATTCTGCTGGAAGGTTGGTTTCTTATCTTCAACAGAGCCAGGCTAACTGTTTCCTCTGTTTTTCAGTGTTTGTGCTAAGCTAAGCTAACTGCCTCCTGGCTGTAGCTTCATATTTACAGTACAGGCATGAGAGTGCTATCAATCTTCTCATGTAACTCTTAGCATGAAAGCTCTAATTACTAAAATATCTATCATCAAATTATCACCTGCCAGTTAACACATGATAAACATAGAGTCATTGTAGTATTCCAGTGATGAAAACCTGGTTTAAACAGGTTAGGGGGAGCCCACACTTCATTTTGTCACAGGGCCCAACAGTCTGGTAATCTGGCCCTGACAGCAGATTGTTGTCTTGGGCTGCATTTTTGTGATGTGGGGTATAATTATAGACACATTTGTCAATGATGATATGCTTCTATTTTCCACAGGATGCCGGACACATAGAAAGCCATACTTTTGCCACAAGCACACTAACACAGTTCTGTATCCTCTTCAAGAGAACCTTCATAACTATATGTCGAGATCAGGTGGGTGATGACATTTGTTATACATATCACAGCTGTGCACTGTTTCCAAACACATGAAAAGGCAATTATCTATCTACCAAATTAAGTCATCTTAAAATAAAGTGACATTACTTAAAACCATCGGGCAGTGAATCATGCAAGTCTGATGATTCCTGCTTTTATTCTGTTTTCAGGTTTTGACCCACCTCAGACTGATGTCCCACATTGCCATAGGTGTGTTGATAGGCCTACTCTATCTGAACATCGGCAATGATGCCAGCAAGGTCTTTAACAACACTGGGTTCCTCTTCTTCTCCATGCTCTTCCTCATGTTTGGAGCACTCATGCCAACCGTGTTGACCTGTAAGTCTGATTGAGGGGATGGAAATGAATCATATTTCTATTAATTTTTTTGTTGATGCCAATCAGTGAGGTGCAATTTCAAAATCCCATATGTTGTGAATTGACATTGGAAGATGTATGTGAACGTTTTTATGCCCCATCTGATAGTTCCTCTAGAGATGTCTGTGTTTCTGCGGGAGCATCTCAACTACTGGTACAGCCTGAAAGCCTACTACCTGGCCAAGACCATGGCTGATATCCCATTCCAGGTGAGCTGGCAGTGTTGGAGTTGGAGGGGTGGGCTGGCTCACTGAGGACCCCAGTGCTGACAAGCTTATTACGCACAGCAAATACAACTACATAGTACAATGCTGCACTCTAGTGTTTGTTGAAGGAACTACCTGGTTGCGGTTTGGACTCTGCCAGTATTTGTGCAGGGTTTGACCAGTGTCGACTAAAGGTTCTCAGTTCAAGTAGTTGATACAATCTTCCTACATCACAGGTTGATGCCAGCAAAACTAAATGCAAATTTTACCATGAATATAAAAATCTAACATTGTGTTGCGTGTAGTGTATCATTGTCTTGTGCTGACATTATTAAGTGATTTTTATGGCTTTGAAAGTGTGTTATGTGTGTGATGTTCTACACAACTTGATCTTATCTTGTAAATATTATTACAGCTAATTAAAGGAATAGTTGACCCCAGTGTTAGCTAACACAACAACTGAAGTATCAATAATGGCATGAAATTATTTTACTATTCCACTGATTGCCAGACTAGGTGCTGAAACGTCCTGGGGGGTTGGGGTGCTGGGGTCGTTCATTTACTGTGCATTTGACTTTCACCGCGTGCTTGTGGAAGACCATCATTCATCATTGTCAGATAGTGTATTCACTGTGATATTGCGCCTTGTCAACATTGTATATTTATGATGTGTCTCTCTCATCTATATACATGAAATCAAGACAAGAAAACACTTGTCAGAGGTGTCAGACCTGCGGTTTGTCCTCTCTCTCCTCACATCAACATCAGCCTCACATGTCCCATTACAATGCCTGCAACTTTTTGTTTTGTTTGTTTGTCCATGTAAACCTTATAAGTTTATTTTAATTTTGAAGAAAATGAAAGAAATACATTTAACATATGAACGGATTTAATTGTCTTCATTGTTTTCCTAACTTGCTGTGTTTTTGGTTGTAGCACCAGCTTCAGTACAGTTTCCACTGAGCGTGAGCGTACATTACATAAATAAACTGTTCCTTCACTAAAAAAGCTTACTGAAGGTGTTGTTTTAGGTCATCTGCCCCATCATGTACTGCAGCATAGTGTACTGGATGACAGAGCAGCCTCCGGAGGCCAGCCGCTACCTGCTCTTCATAGCCCTGTCCACCTGTACTGCCCTGGTAGCCCAGTCCCTCGGCTTGCTGGTTGGGGCCGCCTCCACCTCGCTACAGGTACTGCAGCTTTGCATTGTTAAGTATAGGATTTCTTGCCTCATGCTGTTCATATAGGATATAGTATTAATGTGCATTCATTTACAGGTAGCCACATTTGTTGGACCTGTCACAGCTATCCCAGTGCTGCTTTTCTCTGGATTCTTTGTGAACTTTGACACAATCCCCAAGTATCTGCAGTGGAGCTCCTATGTGTCTTATGTCAGGTATGACTATTTTTTTGATCTGTTAGCTGTAAGGCATAAGGTGATGGTGGTCAGTAAGTCTGCCATGGACCAAATATCATATATAATTCCTATTTATTACGACTTATTTCCATAGATTTTTAACATTGTTTCCATTCTCTCCAAATACATTTTTTGGACCTGAGGAAGTCAGCAGATCACTAGAAATACCTCACTAGACTAACTCCAAGGTTAGACAAACTGAATTAGAGTTTATTTGGATAAAACCAAGGTGAGCAGTAAAACTCTTACCTACGTTGTAAAAGTCCATCACGATTTACAGAGCAACTTACCGGTTCAACTTTGACCTACCATACTTACCATAGCTGTCCACGCAGTTTTCCTGTGCATTAAGGGACTGATTGAATTGAATACACACTTTACCATAAATATAAAAAAATAAATATTTGGCCTCATGTGAGAGCATTTGCATATTCTTATTCTAAATTAGTCTTTTTTGTTTGGGCTTTGTTCAAAGTCATATTTCTGCAAACTCTCTTTAACTAGACAAACTTCTCATAAAGTACTTGCTTCAGTGAAAAAACAGTTTAGATAATCCTGCTAAACACGCATATTGGTGTAACATTCGGTATGTATATTGGTGATCATGTTCCCCAGAGGTTGATTCTCTTTTAGTGGTCTTAGAGTATTTTAGGTGACCCTCTGACCTTTTTTGACACTCCAGATTGCCATGAAATTTGTTCAGCACAATAAGAGAGGACACAAGAGGATAAACCCTTCTGATTTTACTGACCTCATGGACTCTTTACTCTCACATGATAAACATTTTTAAACTCATTACTTATAAGGCTGTAAGATGACCAAAATCATCAGCATGTTGTTTGTTCCATCCAAAACCTTCCTGTTGTGAACTGCTATGAACATTATAGTCTATAAGATAAGATAAACCTTTATTCGTCCCTCAGTGGTAAAATTTGCAAATATTATAGGAATCTAAAAAGATTACAGGAGCTATTAGCTCGTATAGACTATTAGGAGTTGAAGAAATTGTAGTCTTGTTTTGAACTATTTTGACCCAGAATCAAGATTAGTTTAATTAGCGATTTGCAATTAGTCTCAGTGTTTGTGTCTCTCAAACAGGTATGGCTTTGAAGGGGTGATCCTGTCCATCTATGGAATGAACCGTTCCGAGCTGGAGTGTCCGGGGAAGGTGTGTAAGTTCCAACAGCCTGAAGAGGTTCTGCAGTTACTGGACGTGGAAGATGCAAAGCTCTATATAGATTTCATTGTCCTGGGCATTTTCTTCATCATCCTACGGCTGGCCACCTACCTTGTCCTCCGCTACAAGGTCAAGTCTGAGCGATAGGTTTCGCTTGGCTAACCTTCCAAATCTCATGGCCCTCCCTCACGTCATCCCAGGCCTGGTCTCTTTCCTGTGCAAACAAAACAACCTCTCTCATCTGGGAATTTGTTTCATTTCATTTTTGCATTGCTGCTAAAAAAGACAGAACATAAATTCTGATCTTTTCTACTGCCGACAACTACGGAGGCCAGTGACTGACGATGCAGAGCAGTGAACAGTCATCTTATAAATCAATGCATACCTGTTTTACCTCAGACACCAGGACTTAACTCCGGAACACAAAGCCAGGACACGGGAGGAGGACACAGACTGAGCCACATTCAGCAGCATATACTGTACGTTTAATATTCCTGCAAGACAAAAATCTTTTGAGAACAAGGCGGGTGTGATAAACTCATTAGAGTGGACATGCATGTTTATTCCACACTGTGTGCTGCCATTCTATCAGTGCTGGAGTGTTTGGACTTTGGTCCACAAAACTGCCCCATTGAGAAAATCAAATACAGAGTGTTTACATTGCTCTACTGGTCAAAATACCTGAGGACAAACAGTTGCACTGGAGAGTAAGTGTGATGTATTGTGCCTAAAAGAGTGAACAGTGGATGAAAGCAGTTCGCTTGAGCTCGTTCTCTCTATATTTTGTTGTCATATAACTGAAAGTGGGTGACAGATTGGAGTCCAAAAATTATCTTCCTGTATGAAAATCAAATCACTGTTTGAGCTAGATTGTTTTTTTAACATGTCGATAGTTGTAAATGAAGCTTTATCATGATTGTCTACCGAAATTTTGGTATTTTTTGTACTTCCACGGTATAATCAAAAATCTTAGGTAAAGTAAAATTGTTCAGCCTTAATCATTTTATTCTGTACTGTATTATCTTTAGTATTATATACATATGCAATTATATAAATGTATTGAAGCAAAATAGATGAATTACTCTATCATTATTCTTTTTGTGTCTCCACTACATTCAAAAATGTCACAAGGACACATGCTCATGCAGTCATGTTTGGTGCTATTGCTATCTGAAGTTTCATGTTTTATTTGAATGACATATATATATATATAAAACATGCATCTGGACTGCACATTACAAGGATACTGAGCACTTGGAGAACAACCAAAGAAAAATTGTAACTGGAAGTATGCTCACGTTTTATTTACAATGTATAGACAATCTTTCTGTCGTTGTTTGTTGTTGCGGGGGGGCATCATGATGACTTGTAAGTTCATTCATTCACTTTTGAAACATATGTTTTGGAGAACTTCTCGATGAACTGTACTGTAAAGCTATGTAAAGTGTCTGATATTCCAATAAACACTGATCTCACTAATTCATTTGAATATCTGAGTTTTCTAATGTTCAGTGAAAACACGTCCCCTTGCACAGAGTGGTCTCCAGGAGGAATCAGACCCACGAACTATCTCAGCTGGCTCCTATCTTTAATGGTGAGCCCAGCCAGCATGTGAACACTGTTTGATCATGAAGCTGCAATGCTTAGGTAAGAGTTGGGAAGTACATCGACCAGTAAATTAAGAGCTTTCAGGCTCAGCTTTCTCTTCACAATAATGGTCCCATACAGCGCCCGTATTGCTGATGTGGCACCGAACCCCCTGTTGTTCCATCTTACTCTAACTCTCATGGCCGTGACTCACTTCCAGCCTGAAGGGAGTGATTGACTGTTTTCCAGTATAGTACCATCGCCTTAGACATGGAGGTGCTGCCTTTCATTCTCTGTGATTTACATTCAGTGCAAATCATTCCAACACACACTGTAGGTCAGATGAAGCAGAACCACATCATCATCAAAAGACAGAGATGCAATCCTGATGCCACCTTGCTGTACACTCTTCACATCTCAGCTCCACCTAGAAATTCTGCCCAGGAAAGTCTCAAGTAGAATTTGCGAGTCTTAAAATTTTTTGAAAATGAAAACTTTCACCACCCCTGTAATGAAAATGAAGAGCTGTGTCAAGAGAGCCCAACAATGTCCAACATTAAGAGCCTTCTAAATTTCAGGACGAATCATCCCTGCCACATTTCCACAACAGAGCTTATTGACTACCTCAGTCAAATCTGATGCAGATATGGATGATACTTCCTCCGAGTCTTCCACCTCATTTGAGGAGGGCCCTAAGCGTTCCTTCCATCGTGTAATGCTATTCTCAGTCAGAGTCAGCAGTTTTTCTCATGTCCTCAAAACAGCTTCAGCCATGCTTCACCCTCCTGAATCATTTGACAATTTGCCAAAACCTCAAATGTTGACAGAAAATCCTTCTCTCTCTCCTCAGCTCCCTCTGCACAACTTTCAACTCCTCCTTATTTTCTGACCCTGACTTAAAGACCCTCTTCTTCTCCATAAGGAGAGCCTTTATATCAGGATTAATCCAGGGTTTCACACAAAAATTTATGTAGTCTGTGATGCAGTGAGCGAGACTGTGACCTTGTGAGAATCACAGAGTTAAGAATCATGTTGAAGGCCAGATATGAGACCAGCGCATTAGTGATGAAATCAGAAATACTCAGGTCATGATAGTGACCTTCTGAGGAACTGTCAGGGTTCCCTGGAAAACAACAACAAACTGGAAACACCTGGAAATCTTCAGTGCTGATTTCCTGTCATGGAAAAGTCCTGGAAAATCACAATTTGTACCAAAATGTTCCTGAAAACAAGAAGCTGTCCTGAAAAAGCTTTTGCTCAAAAAGCTTAAGCTTAAGCTTAATGTCCAATAAATAGAATCCAGTTGCTACATTTACACACTTTTTCATTGATTACGTGAATGTTTTATTGGTGGTGGGATTGTTCACCTTGCTTTTATGACACATTTTAAAAGGTCATTGTAGAAAGTGAGATTTCCATGTCTTTTTGGATTGTAAAGCAGATCTAGCTGCTCCTGTGAAAGTCACAGAACTCCCTCTTTGAACATTTTCTAGTAGCCACCAAAAATAAAAGTATGAACCTGAAAATGAGCATAAACCTTGAGGTGTGTTTGTCTTATAGGGAGTGTGTTTCACAAAGCTTCTGTTATGTGCTGTGAGGAAATAACATCTTTAAAATCTGACTTGAATCATGGTCACTTTGATAAACAGTGTACTTTTGTAAAACAGTGTTTTTCAAGACTGAAACAGAATTTATCATCATAAATAATAAAATAAAAAACATGCCGTATAAATTTGTGATTGAGGTTTAGAATAATTAACTAGTGGTGTGTTTTTTATGCAACATGGCCATCATATGAGAAAAAAAATCAAATCAAATCAATACAATAAAAGTGAAATCAACATTTTCTTCATTAGCTACAGTAATGTTGGTCAGTTCACATACTGATTATAGATGAATTATTTTTGTCATGTAATCAAACATAATACAACATTTAAACCGTCACAGTTATTTTATTCTGTGGCAGCGTTCACCATGTTCATATAAAGGAGAACTAAAAGCAATTCGTAAACTGTGGTCATAGACTGACTTTGTTCATTTAGACCCAGGACAATGTTTTTGACATTAAATAAATAAAATTACATGTTTAAACGTTAAATGTATTTAAATTCATTAAAACATTTTTATCTTGAGTCTTATTAAGGTCACGTTTTAAAGGTAACTTCCACAAACACCAGAAAGTATTAATTGTCCTGAAAGGCACCCTGTGGAGTTTTTGACCACGAGTGGACCAATG